>OY757223.1:2500000-3750000 GCA_963583965.1 Nomada ferruginata
ATATTTCTTTGACCGCTCAAGTGATTATAATCACTGAACTTCCCGACAATTACGCTAAACGTACCTATAAGTTCAAAATATCTTCTAAAGGCAGGGAAACAAATTTTCCCTGGACACGTCGAAAAGCTCGGAAATTTTAATTCTTTCATACCGCGTAAAAAATAGTGTAGAATCTTTGGTTCCAATTGGAATTAATATTGCTGCCTGCATGATTGGCGAATAATCGTTCGTTTAGTCGTCGAGTGTCTGCTACTCACAATCTGCTTGCGTTGTTCGTTTAAGTGTTGTTGGTTGTATTGATTTTGTCTTTTCGCGACCGCAAAAGCGGAGCAGTCTGTGAATATGTATAGGTCAAGTATCTCGTTCAGAATGTCGAGGATGCAGTTCGGAACAAGTCTATTGTCCTGGGGTTGCATTCGGGATACTACTGAACGATATCGATCCTTCTGGAGTTCAACGACCTATTACCAAAGATTTTTTATTGTCTCCTCTGACAAATAGGTTCTTATATACCTCGACAGGGTAATTCGATCTTGTGTGCACAGTGTCAATTACGATCTTGCAATTGCATAAGGTATTGCACAAAGAGTATGGACCCGCTTCTCGAATCTTATGCCCCTTGTCGCGACCAGTTAGCTTCTTTGACGACTGCGGATAAAGCCGGCATGAATTGGCTGTTTCACTGCGGCCAGTGGTTTGCCCCTGGGGAATTTGTACTTTGGATAAAAATAATTTTCAGATTAATCGAGTGTCTGTATAATTGATGGAGACGCGTCGAAACTTCTCCAATTGACAAGACAAATTGCAGAGCCTCGGGTTAAATTTTTTTTAGAATCACTGCAGCCATGAATGTCTCTAACGAGACTCGAAATTTCTGGTACCCTACTTTCCGCCGAACATTTCCACGAATATTACGGAATGATCGCTGCGACAAATTCCATTCTATTCTCCAAGTTATTCGGTACAGCCGGCCAATGGCCTATATCAATCACCAGCCCGCGACTTTCTCAATTCAGGTCTGGGTCAGGGAACCAAAATAGCGTTCGTTTCCTCGATACCACTCCCACACGATATGATCATCGTTATCTATCCATCAGGCGCACTCCAATCTCCATGGAACCGTGTCAACCAGCGTCTACGACACTCTAGTGTCCCCCTTTTGTTCTCGTTCATTCAAATCGTTCCGATCGTACGAATGGATTTGTGTCGCGGGTAAGAATCCGAAAAAGCCGGAGACGATTGGCGGCCGTAGCCGGGGTTTAAATATAGTATCCAGCCGGGTTCGAGGCTGCTGGTGCTCTGCCAGAAATCTCGAGGGGAACTCTCGCTTTTCCCTCGCCGAGTCGGCAGTCTATCTCTACCGTTTCTGCGCGTGTTCCCGCCTGCTTCTTTCGTTAACACGAGTTCTGACCGGTTTACGACGGGTGGTTTTCTCTCCCTTTGGCGTTCGAAAGAGGGTCCTCCAGAGGTGGATGAGATAAACGGAGCCAACGGACGGAAAACATGGCGATCACTAGGGAGGAACGTGAGTAGGCTGAAAGGGTTGTCGATTGTGTGGCGATTCGACCAAGAGGGACGCGTAGACGCGGACGTTGACAGGGTGCCAGGTCGGGAAAGACGCAGCGCAGACGCTGTTGGTTACGTCAGAGTTTTGGTGGGGATATTTTGGAAAAGTTTGAGATTTTCACAGACACCTTTGGATGGGGTTAAATGTTGAAGAATTTGTTAAGAAGGGGCACTTCTTCTTTTTTGTTCATTGCTAGGGGACAGGGTAGAGGGAGAAGCGTGTAATATTATTGATTGTTGGTTTGTTGAGTGGTAGCAGAGTTGTTGGTAATAGGATTAATAGTTTAGAAAGAATACTTAGGTGTGTGAGGATTTCTTAGGTAATTAAAACAGTTCGAAGGGTTTCTCAGTGAGAGAAATAAACTGCGAGGAACTTTTGGCAAGGAAATAGGGAGCTAGATACAGGGATAGAGAATGGAAAGGAAAGGCGGTAGGATGCATTAATTATTCCGTTTTTCATTGGAAGATCGAAATGTTCAAATATTAAAGAAGTTTTTAGCCTAATATTAGTAGCAGTAATTCGATTTCTTGCAATTAACGAGGATCGAAGTTTTCTTCTTGGATATTTAGAAGACCCCGGTGCATTGCACTGTTTGCTTTGAAACAGTGTTACTTTTAGAGCTCTTGGCCGCGGTCCAGTGCCGCAGAAGAATCGAATTCTTTGTCAAATTTCATCGCGAAGGAAATCGATCGCGAGTCCTAGCTTTCCAGAAACCTTTCAGGTCCCCTGGGCTATCTGTTCACTCTCATTCTGTCTCGTACGTCGCAATGCGACAATTCCAACGTAGGCCGAAAATGGGCCTCCCATTTTTCATTCTAGATAAGAATTAATCGATCCACGTCCTTGTCAAAAAAATCACTCCCTCCGCGGTTGAATGAGTTCGCAGAATAAAAGATACGGTGAGCTGTCTACATTTATTAGTAATGAAGGAAGGTTCGCGCGCGACGAAATGAGGGGGAAAAAAGAAAGAAGGTACGGTAATTTTACAGTAGGTACCTGATGTATAATTTTCTACGGAGGGAAAGCAAGAACCGAAGGGTAGAGACGTCGAGGGTGGAATATTGTCCGTTGGCAGGTGTATTTCTGGGAATAGTAAGGAGCGTCGAGGCAACGGCCGACACTGCGACGCCGGGCGTCGCACTACCAGAGACAACTTATTGATTTTCCATCGCCAAACCGCGCCCGTCCATTTCCCTCTGTCCTTTTCCTTAGACACGTGGCACTTATGAACGTTACGTCCCTTTGCTTACTATCTAGATCAGCTCCAACTGCAGATCCGATTCAACCCTTTCAATAGCGTCTGATAGACACGACGATCTTATGAATTTCAATTGTACAGCTGTACGTTGCCTTTATTAAAACCAGAAGTGGGTGGAGCAATTGTTTGTTGAATAGGAATAGATCTTAAGGTGGATTCCTTTGGTTAATTCGTTGCTGATTTTTATGTATTATTCTGAGAGGATAAATTATGATAGAAATTATGAATAAGGATTATTGGTAATAAGAAATGCCTAGGATTTTTAATAAACTATGTTGCAAGGATTATGTGCAGGCTTCTAGAGAATTATTTAGTATTTCTCAGATTTCTTTAAGATTCTACTCAGCACTCGTTTTACACTACGGAGCTGAGTTGCGTAAATACTTCTTCGGTACATTATATCGCGTAGTTTTCCATACAGAGCCTTCTCGTCGTCGCATCGCATATCGATTATTGTTGTGTTCGCAGCTGGTCGCCTTTAAGATCTATTCCGTCGTACAAGAAGCGTGCAAACATTGGTGTATCCATTAATTTTTCCAATTTTTTTCTTCGGTACACTACAACCACTTTCAGAGCTATTGCTAGAAATTCAACTCCACTGGATACAGTTTCTTATTTACCACGCTTGATTTAATGAACGATTAGCTTTGGAATTATTTTTGAGGCATTTTAAATTATTTGAGATGGGCCAGTTCTCATCGAGACAAACTGGTTCGATCAGAAATTGGAACAGATGACATGAATTCGTTTGGCAGAATCGCGCGACGTTGAAGAGGCCTTGGAAACGGTTTAATAGAGCATCCTTTTTGGATTAGAGACAAAGCCGATGCAAAATTCGAGGATCCACGAGCTCTCTATTATTAGGGTACCTTCAAGGCTGTCCACGATCGGTCGCTACCATTAATCACCGTTTCAAACATGCTTAATTACTGTAGAATTACCCCGATTACGTGCACACGTGGTCCATTAAATTTTCAGTCATTTATACAGTGTCCCGATTCGATAACTCCGATTGAATAACTGAGAAACCTAGTTAGACCATTTGGTTAATCGTGGTTGCTCGAAATGTGGCAACAATACAAAATATTAGAGGTACCAGTCTGATTACACAAGGTATGGATACTATAAATATCTTCAGAAGTAGAAAAGAACTATTAAAATTACTCCATTTTGGTACCGCCATAGATTGGCGTTAATTAAACGCATTCAACTGTTTCCAAAACTAACTACGAACTCTACCTACGCACCAATCTAGATACGTGACACATTTTCTCGTTGGTTCACCTTTCTTCCTCCACCTTTGGTTCGCGTATGTACCTATTTTATTTTCCCAGTTGTCCCACCGGTTCCCTTTCCTCTTCTTTCTCCGTTCCAGTTTCTCTTTCCCTCTCCCACTTTTGGCCCATTCTCGTGCACACATATCACCGTAATATCACAAGGTGTAGAGCTCCATGTGGAAACGTAGCTACGGATAGAGGTGGCAGTTCGATTTTAGCTTTCCGCGTTATCGACTTCTCTTAGCTTGAACCCTTTATCGCTTGTCGAAAAATGGTGCGCAGAAACAACATAAGAGCCCCTGTGCAGGATCTTCCCGATGTTGGTCCCGGTGAGTTCTTCTCCTATTCCCTTGGGAAAAACTGACTTTTACGTTCACTTTGTTAACATATGGTTCACAAGCACGTGGTCATAGAAAAGCAGCGAGTTATGGAACTTTCCCTGCTCTATCTCGGCAATAAACGTTAGAAATGTAATCATTAATTGAATGTTAGCGAAGTTTCTGTTATGTTGACTAATTTGAACGAGGAAATAATTCAGGAAAAGTTTAGGGTAGTATCGGTGAACTTGTCTCGAGGTTCAGAAAAAATTCGTGGGTCATCCTGTATATTTTATATGTGTATGTTTATATGAGTGTATGTATAGGCATTTTTGTGTTGAAAATTAATGGCAACGTAACGGCTGATGTAGCAAATGAATTGCTGAACGAAAGTGTAGGCAGTCGGAAGATTGACTATTCTAACATTGGTACTTTTTTTGTTTTAGTGGCAGCTCTAATTTATTGGCGCGATCCAAAGAAATCGGGCCCCGTTTTTGGATGCATACTTGGCGTGCTCCTTTCGCTGGCCTACCTCAGCTTGATAAGCGTTCTGGCTTATTTGTCTCTTCTCGTCCTCACCGGCACCATTGCCATCAGGATTCACAACACCGTCCTTCAGGCTATCCAAAAGACTTCCGATGGGCATCCCTTC
Source organism: Nomada ferruginata (assembly GCA_963583965.1). Taxonomy (NCBI): domain Eukaryota; kingdom Metazoa; phylum Arthropoda; class Insecta; order Hymenoptera; family Apidae; genus Nomada; species Nomada ferruginata. The sequence continues at coordinate 2,505,072 of OY757223.1, forward strand.
AAGTCAGTACTCCAGTTGTTGCAATTAAAATTGTGGGAATGATTCGCCGTGAAATGAAAAATTGCCCATGCTTACAGTTAAAAAATATCTTGAAAAGGAATTTCGGAATTAGGGAATGAAGGGAAAATAATATAATGATACAAGAATATTACATTTTTATTGTAAAGTGATGGAAAAATTTAGTTTTGAACGCCTCTAGTAAGGCGATAAAGATTTCAAAAGGTATAACTGTGTACGCAAGGAGTATACATGATAAATTTCTTCTTAATTTTAGGAACATTTTGGAGACGGACTTGATACTGCCCGCGGAGAAGGTGCACGAAGTGGCTGACGTGGCTGTTGCACACTTAAATGCAGCGGTCAGCGAACTTCGTAGGCTCTTCCTTGTCGAGGATTTCGTGGACTCATTGAAATTCGGCGTCCTTCTCTGGTGCCTCACATACGTTGGATCTTGGTTCAATGGCATGACTCTAATAATAATTGGTAAAGAGCCCACGATAATTATGACTCGTTAAATCTCCATCTGAAATCCATTGTACCTGTAATACTGTTTAAAGTATGTTCAATCGAGACACTCTTAGTTTTCCTGTCTGTGTGGTCGTGGCAGGAAATAGTTGTACGTATATTTGTCTAGAGAAATATTAATAGGACTGACGTCTCGACGAGGTATTCAACGTCAAGCACCTAAATTCGCGGTCTAACGGACTGTCGGCACCGTCACTAAAATGTACAATGAGGTCATTGTCCTCGTTGAATAACGTCAGAGTCCACGCCGTACATATATATTATTGCACAGATATAGATGATAATTTAGAAAATTAACGTGTACTATACTCGCTTCGATTTTTACGCTTGCAGGAGTGGTCGCCTTGTTCACGCTACCAAAGGTCTATGAGACAAATAAGGCACAAATCGATCAGAATCTGGCCCTGATGCAAAGCAAGATCAACGAGATCACTGCTAAGTAAGTTGAAATTAATTTAAAAAATTATTTTATACTTGAAGTTGTAAATGTTCTGTTTCAAAGTACCGCTATGTATGGCCGGCTGCAAATAGAATAGAATATCTAATCATGCGTTGTTGTGCAGCGGATATATTCTACTTGGAAAGTAGCATATGTCCCATCTGTAATCGAACATTCGTTGCATAAAATATTAATGCGGCATCGCAGCGAATATCGTGTGTAGATAGTGCCGGCGTTCCCCCTATTACAATTCGAAATTATAATGTAGGTAATAGGTGTCCATCACGATACTGTGTCCATTAAAATGATATCTTGAATTGGTCGGTCCCCCCTTGTATGTAGTAAATGGAGGGTTGCCGCAGTTATTTCACATTCAGTTACATTCACATAGCCTGTACGCGTGCATTAATACAACTGTGAATATATTATTTTTCTGGTTTTCTTTTCAGAGTAAAAGCTGCGATACCGTTTGGTAAAAAGGAACCAATGAAGGAAGAATAAATGTAGGAGCATGCAACCACGCGGGGGCAAATGAAACTTAAGCGAGTTTGTCGGACAATTATGGAATCCACGCGAGAACAGGTGAAAGAACGAGTTACACGATGGAACTGAAAAGATTATTAAAAAGAAAAGTAATATATGATGAGCGAAAACTATTTGCGAAAAAATGTAGAACAGCTGTGGAAATTAAATCGCAGGGAAAATGCGAAACATTAATGGCAACGATACAAATAAAAAAGGAAAAAGAGCCAATGAAATCACAAGTATAAATAAATATTTAAATAATATAATACGAAACGAAAGACGAAGAGAAACTGTTCTTAGTATTGTAAGGTTTAATGTAACGAGGTGACAATTTTTTTAATTCTGAAACAATTATATACGTGAACAAAAAAAGAATAATAAAGAAATAGCTAAAATAGAAGCATGGCTTTGGAAATAAATTGTAACGAAAAAGCATTGAGCCAAATATATATGTATATTTGAAGAAAAAGGAAGGGGGCAAGAATAAAATGATCTCGAGTGAGAATTTATTCGGCAACAATGAAAAGGAAAATATATGAAGAATAATTGAAATTGAAAAATATAACGCTAAAAGAAATAATACAACGAGAGAAGACCGAGGATAATGGAAGAGAAATATCTTTTCTTGATGTTCGAGGAGTTCGACAGCTGGATTTCGTAGTCCGACGATGTAATGCGAGTTTTCTTTTTCTGGATCTACACGGTGTCCCCGTTGATCGAAATAAACGGAAAGAAGTAACATTTAGCGATTATGTTAATTCGTTGCGACACGTGAGGCGATAGAGCCCTGTGGTGTACTCTATACACAACCATGAACGGTGCAATGCGTGTGTCTCTTAGGGGTTTCCCGGTTTTTCTTCCTTTTTTTTTGTTCTTTCCTCGCACTCCCCCCACAAAACCGAACTGATCTTTCTTCTCTAAATATAGAGTGATATGCGGCCCCATTAAAATTGATAATGAATCAATTGTTTGCTTCTTGATCATTTTTCTTTTTAATCACACAATGGTGGTGCTTCCTCCTTTTTAATATTTTAACCTTCGCGTTTTTCATTTCTGAAATGGATATCCAGACAGAAGAGAGTTGAGAAAAAACGTAACAGAACTTGTTTCTTAATGATAGGATTACGTATAAAAGTAGAATCGGTACAGTAATATGTTTTACGAAAAATTGACTTATGTCTTCTTTTAAGATGTTTGGAATTTGGATGTACATACATTCTTGTTCTTAAGTTTCGCAACGAACACGTGATGTAAAGCTGTTTTAATTTTCAACGTTACAGTATATGTGCGGATGTTACACGTGTAGCAATGATATTATACAACTATGTTTAAATGTTAAGAATGAAATAATATAAATGGATTAACAAAAAACGAATACTTTTTTTTTTCAAAAATTTGAATCATTTTGTCGGGGAGAATTGGCTCAAAAATCCATTTTGTGATTACTTCGAATTGTGTCTTCTATAATTTACTCTGGCTCGCGGTTTTATCTTGGTTACGCGAATTATTTGCAATGCAATAAAGTTCTTTTAGCTGAATGTAAATATACATTCGAATTTTTCTTTTCGTTTATTCTATTTTAAACAAGTTAAAAAATTTTATTTGCGTTATTAAATCATTTTTAAAATTCATATAAAGCACGTTGATACCTACAATTAAAAATATATACAGTTATTTACGATTACAATTATATTGGCACGTATTTCTTGTACCAGGAAGTAATATTGATATAATCATAAATGTTTTCATCAATTGTCCGAGTAAAAGCTACGCACGTTTCGATAATGCTAAACTATGTTAATAGTTCTATGTTAAAAAGGGCAAGGAAGTTAATTATTAACAGTAACAGTCAAACATGGACATTAAAAAGTAATTAGTTTTTACTTCGCGCAGAATTCATTGCCTTAAAAGAAAAAAATTTATTTTGTACGAGGAGAATGAGTGATACAAACGTGTATGTTTCTGAGTGTGCATGTTTTAAAAAAGATGGGATGAAAGTATAGAGACACAAATCAAGACAAGTCTGTTACTGACTGTTAACGATATTGCGAATGTTGCACATCTGCCTTGAATTATTTTTTAAACATTATAAATATTAGTGTAGAGGTACTGTTTAATTAATAATCGATTGATTTCAAGTTTCTATGAAGTTTACACATAGGGATTTGCAATGTTTAATTGTATCGAGAGTTAAGTGTAGATTGATTTGTATTATATCTAAAAATTAATACCGCAAACAAATAAAGGAACATTTATTAATATAAAACAATCCGTTCAGAAGATAGTTAATTTCAATGTGGACTATATTGTAGACTGGTAAAAAAATTATAAATGTTCTTTAGGGCATACGAATGTGTGCTTGAAATTGTATTTAGAAAGAAATCAAATCCGTTGTACAATCAATTTTTTATTGATTAGTTATTTTAACGAGCTTGTATTTTGTAACTAATACAAAGTCCTATTGATAAAAAAATGTGCAGCTCCATCGATTACGCTTTTTTTTTTTAGACAACTTTATCGATCAATTACAATTTTTGAAAAAGATACGTGTGCTCAGTTTTCTTACATTTAGTATAATTAGATATAAAAAGACTTGTGTATCGTACCTTTCACGATTGAATACTGTTAAAATCATCGGCTTTCTCTTGCAACTAGAACATATTTAACAAAATGTTGGTTTCCTTAAATGAAATGAAACGAAATGAGATGCGTTGATGGGTCCGCATATCAGTCACTATATCATCGCTCATTAATAATTATTCTTAAAGAACCGTGAATATGATGAATGAGCGCGTGTGTCTGATGTGAGCATGTAAGGGTAAAAAGTAGCGCCGGCTGTTTTTTCTTCGGCGTTTTCGAAGATTTTACTCTTCGAATAATACAATTATCGCTATCACATTATTAAGTGTAACTATATGGTTAAACATTACGATGGAAAGTTGTTGGCTGAATTGCGAGTTTTTATTATAATGTCGTTCCAAGTAAATCGTCGCTGATATCTGTGAATTCCATTAGAGTATTTATTCCAATCGTGTCGCATCGTTGACCGATGTTTCGTAAAAACATTCGTTCTCTTGATTCTACACGATAAGACACGATTTGATAAGAGTCTCGATGAAATTTGTTCAGGTATCAACGTCCCTCTTTACTTTAAAGATATTAACGTCCGCAAGAGAGAGAGAGGACTGCGATGGGAATGAAATTGCGAGAAAAACGGTCGAAAAGACGGAAGAAGAATCTTTTTCAGAATGCAAATTGTAATACGCATATCGCTTATTGACGTTTTCATTATTGCATCTGCATCCGCACGATTAATTTATAAATAAATTATATTAAATAAGACACTGAACTACCGTGGCCCGCCTTCTTTTTATCCTTCAATATATTTAGGACAAACCAAAATAACATACTCCTTGTTAGAATAGTAAGCTAGTGTTTTGTTGCACAATTGCGAAAGTGCAATAAAACGATTGATAATTCAAATGTACAAATTGATTAATTAGTATCCCGCGCAAGTAAACGAGTGTTGAAGGCTCGCCATAGATGGCAGTAAAGTGCATTTAATTTTTCGCAATGCAATCTGTATTACCGACGAGATATAGGAATAGACAAATCAGCCAATGTATTTTTTGGGCCCGAATTCCCGGGGATCCGAGATTCCCGTAACCATTTTCCTGTCACTCACAACGTTACCGACAGATTATAAAAGGATATCAATTTTATATCTCGGCTCTCGGTGGTTATTTCTTAATCTATGAGGTGTCAAATGAAAGGGATACCCGCGTACAAAAGGGGGTACAGAGGAGCAATTTAATTCCCAAGCTGCAGTACGAAAGCTATGCAGAACTCCTGTCCCCAACTCTACTTTAGTAAACAATAGTTCTTCACTGTTCACGAGCAGATGACGCTCAACTCAGTGTCGGTATGGCAGTCACGTTGGACCATGAAAGTCCATAAGGTGATTTGTCTATTCCTATATCTCGTCTGTGTCTGTATTACCGTTCCAGGTCACATGATCAAAACGGGGTGTTATACGCTTGCGCGACCTTCATACAAGGTGACCGCTTAAAGAATTGCCAAAGATACGCATGTTATTCGCCTCTGGATAACGTTCGCGTGCGGATCCGTTTGTGCACCGGCATTCTTGTATGTGTCGTGAAAACCGGTCATTGTACCCATCATCGATCCTCGAAATCGCTAACAAAGATCCTTCACCACAGTTCCAGCATATTGCTGAACGTGAGTGAACGTTCAAGCAATTCAGCACAACATTTCTATTATACAACAAGTTCTGTTAAAAATTCTGCAAAGATACGTTTCACAGAAACGACTGAAAATTGAATTAAACTTAACGTATTCGAGCCCAAAGTCGATTGTTTTTAACGCAATTAAGAAAGTACAGGCCGCTGATAAAACAATCGAAGGTTGGTAGTCGTCGTAAAAGAAGGATAAAATAAGTAAATAGAAATGTCAGCCTCAGAGGCGGATCACGAGAAGAGGAAACAGATCTCTGTGCGTGGAATTGTTGATGTGGAGAACGTAACGAATTTCAAGAAGACTTTCAACAGACATCTTCATTATACCCTTGTAAAGGATCGTAATGTGGCCACAAGTAGAGATTACTTTTTCGCCTTGTCACACAGCGTCAAGGACAACTTGGTCTCTAGATGGATACGGACTCAGCAATACTATTACGAGAAGGATCCGAAAGTATGTTCCTACAAATCAATTTTTTTCATCCATGAAATATTTAATTTCTGTTGATAGTCAATTTTCAATTAACGATATAAAATAATGAATAATTTAGCCCGGAAAGTACTTGCTATCTGCTTGACATTACAATTGCTGTAATATTTTTCCTTTCCACGGTACCATGTAACAATGGGCAGCAAGTAATTTTGTCGCACGAGTATATAATATAGCCTCTTTAAATGCTGCTGATAACATTGCATAATATAACGTAGTTCAACAGAGCTAGCGATTTCTTGATTGGTCGTATGCTTGATAGTGATGAGATGTCTGCAATGAAGTCTCGTTTCGGTCAATGACTTCCGGTTGTTTTGCTGTTATTAGAAAAAAAGGGAAAAATGCAGACGTTTTTCAGTCGTTGCAATTGCAATAATTCTGATAAGAAAATCTGCTCATAACAATGGTTATCGAGGAATGCTCACCTTTAAAATCTACTGTAGCATAAACATTGAATGAAAATTAAATGGAATAAAAGAAAAAAAAAATTTCATGTTGGTGTACGCGCAAAATATAATTTCGCGGAAATATTTTCCGATATATTCAATGAACTAATTGTTAATGAAAGAAGTCATATCGGAATGAACGTTTGCAATGTGAGATGCAACATGTTGCAGCGTCTATTTTCGTTTGGCCTTACGAGATCACCTCGCCCTGAGGTCTCGAGCCAAAAGGTTTTCATTCTTTTACGAGCAATGTCAACATCGACGATAAGACTGTCATCTTTGAAACCATTCCAATTGCATCGATGGATTATTAATAATTATTGTTTATAAATTTTCGTGGCTCTATTGTGCTCCGCAACCTTCCTTCTATCGATAAGTTAGTCATACCTTTTTTTTAACGCTTAACTCGTCGATGTAATAATCTAAAGGTCAAAGGAAACAATTTATCAAATAAATGATAATAATAATTTAAAGTATTACATTTAAAATATATGTATTATATGAATAGGAATTGTCTCGGAAATTTTCCGCGAGTAATTTACGGTTTTCGTATTAGGTATAATTAGATTACAGTTCTGTATATAGAGGAAAACAAAGAGAAGGGACGCCAAAAAGATGGATTTAGAAAATAGGTGATAAAGATATGGGTAAAAATATTCCTATGGTAGTCTCCATACGAAACTTTAACCTTGGAAGTCCTTGAAAGCCCCTGGAATACACCAAGAGTGAAGGACTATAAGCATTCAGCAATACTAGCGAAAGCGAAAAAAGGGTAGATTTTGAGGAGAAAAGTAAAATAGAAGAGTGAATGTGTGGTAAGAAACGTTTTGTATAATTATCGGAAAGTAGGAAGGAAATCGTAGAATAAATGTACGGTGCCAGAAAATGACCGACAGTTGTAAACTTACATGTGTGGGTGGACAGGGATAAAATAGCTCTGGAGGTATATAGATAGGGTGTTCGTATAGTTCTGCACAGGCAGAAATGATTAAATCTTTACTTAGAAATTGCTAAGGATTATTTCCTGGTAGTATTCAGCTAAAACAAGATTAAAAAGTAAATTAATAAATTATTTGTTAAATCAAAGAGTAGTTCTACAAACCGTATAACATTGTATAAAACTCGTGACCATTGGGTGCGGAAGTTGCTTGGACAACGCGAATCGCATACTGCAACTATTAAAAGCTCTAAAGTCACGTTTCACACGTTAATAAATGAGCTGAAGTTTGGACGAGTTCCTTTGTCAAATATTTCGAGGAACCAGTCTGAGCCATTTCGTCTTTTGCATTGTTTCCTCAAAAGAATTTGCATTTCGTGGGGCTAAAAAATACATTATTACTTTAGTACTTTAAGTAAAAAAACTGTTGAGAAACTAATACAAAAAATGATTGTCTTCATTACTTTCAGCAGACTTTAAATTCTCATTGATATCTCTTTTTTATTGCGAATAATCTTGCAAAATGTAATATCGAACTATTTTTTTTAATGCGTCCCCAATCGTCTATAAATAAGCGATAAAAACGCGCGGAGGGACCGAAAGGAATTTCGGAACGAAAGTCGATGACCCGAGAATGAACATCAACTTCAATTTGAAGTCATCATTTCGTCTATCTCCTCGTTCCAAAATGCCTGGCCAATTTATTTTTATTTGTAAACCAATTGTCGTGTATAACGCGCGATTTACATCAATCGATTCCATGACGGAAGCGCAGATGACACAATAAGATTGAATTTACGGATCGTACTTACGACACGAGGTCGATTATTTTTTCATTTCTCTTTTCTGTAATTCATCGAATAACAGTTCAGTGTCTTTTATGGTTCAACGTTCCTTTCAAAAATAATTGACCCGCGTTCGGGAGATAACATTTTTTCTTCAATTTTTTACCCGAGGATCCATCATCGTGTATTTTAAAATAAATTATCAGTTATCCTTGGAATCCATTGCACAATTAGAAGTGTTGAAAATGTTCCTAATCTATTTCTTGCACATGCTAACATATCTTCGTTTTTTCAGAGGGTTTACTATCTTTCCCTGGAATATTATATGGGTAGAACTCTGCAGAATACTATGATTAATTTGGGCATTCAAGGTGCTTGCGATGAAGCCATGTACCAGGTCAATATTGAATTAAATGTACCGGGGATATATTATAAATAACACTCTAATCAATTATTATTTACATTATTTTACCTCAGATGGGTTTGGACATTGAAGAACTTGAAGAACTGGAGGAAGATGCTGGTCTAGGAAATGGAGGTTTGGGTAGACTGGCTGCCTGCTTTCTGGATAGTATGGCTACTCTGGGATTAGCAGCTTATGGATACGGTCTTCGATACGAGTTCGGTATATTCGCGCAAAAAATTAAAAACGGTGAACAAATTGAGGAATCTGATGACTGGTTGCGGTATGGAAATCCGTGGGAAAAGGCTAGACCCGAATTCATGCTTCCAGTTAATTTTTACGGACAGGTGATTGATACTCCTGAAGGGAAAAAATGGGTGAACACGCAGGTTTGTATAATTTAAATAAATGCTTGAAATAAGTCCTTAATAAAAGGATATACATACAATTCAATTATTTTTCTTTTTCCCCTTGCCCAGGTCGTGTTTGCAATGCCTTATGACAACCCTGTGCCTGGATACAAAAACAACTTTGTTAATACTCTTCGATTGTGGTCTGCTAAATCTCCGGTAGAATTTAATTTGAAATTCTGTAAGCTTGTACAAGTATTACATTTTTATTATATATTTTATACCGTGAATTAGCGGAGTATCAGGAAGGAAACATTATTTGTTTTCCAGTTAACGATGGCGACTATATCCAAGCTGTGCTCGACCGTAACTTGGCAGAGAATATTACCAGGGTGCTGTATCCAAACGATAACTTCTTCGAGGGCAAGGAACTCCGACTCAAGCAAGAATACTTCATGGTTGCTGCTACTCTTCAAGATATTATTCGCAGGTTACTATAACCATAAAGAATATTACGAATATATATTTTGTCGACAAAGTATTATAGATTAAATCTTGCATTGTATTGTTGCAATATTGTTGTAGATATAAAGCTAGCAAATTTGGATCGAAGGAGCATCATAGAACAGACTTTGACTTGTTCCCCGATAAAGTTGCTATTCAGCTAAATGATACTCATCCATCCATGGCTATACCTGAACTTATGAGAATCCTCATCGACGTCGAGGGTCTTTCATGGGAGAAAGCCTGGGAGATTACAACAAAGACTTGTGCTTACACGAATCACACTGTGCTTCCAGAAGCTTTGGAAAGATGGCCAACAAGCATGCTAGAGAACATCCTTCCAAGACACTTACAAATAATCTATCACATAAACTTCCTCCATCTGCAGGAAGTTACTGCTAAATTCCCAGGAGATCTTGATCGTCTTCGTCGAATGTCCTTGGTCGAGGAAGAAGGTGAAAAGAGAGTTAACATGGCTCATCTTTCCATTGTTGGTAGTCATGCTATAAATGGTGTAGCTGCGTTGCACTCGGAGATCTTAAAGAAGAGTGTGTAAGTTTCCTTGAACAGTCAATATATAATTATTGCTGGTTATTTTTTTGTTTTCAGTTGAATGATAAGTTTATTATTGGTACAGGTTTAAAGATTTTTACGAAATGTCTCCCGAGAAATTCCAGAATAAAACCAACGGTATCACACCAAGAAGATGGCTTCTCCTGTGTAATCCAAATCTCTCAGACATCATTGAAGAAGTAAATGTCTATTAAAAACTTGGACCGTTGGTTTGCTGTCTTTACGGTCAATAGTAAATTGTTGTTAATTCTGTTGTAGAAAATCGGTAGCGATTGGACGGTGCATCTTGAACAGCTTGCGCAACTGAAACAATGGGCGAAAGATCCGGCCTTCCAGCGCAGCATTGTGAAAGTAAAGCAGGAAAACAAATTGAGACTAACTCAAATGCTCGAGAAAGACTATAACGTAAAAGTGAACCCCGCTTCCATTTTTGATATACAGGTAATTAAATTTGGGTAGTTAGGTGTGCCGACAAATGAATAGAAAAATTAATAACATATGGTACTACTATAAAACAGGTGAAACGAATACACGAATACAAGAGGCAACTTTTGAATTGCCTTCACGTGATCACGTTGTATAATAGAATAAAAAAAGATCCAGGTGCACCATTCGTACCGCGAACGGTGATGATTGGAGGAAAGGCCGCACCAGGTTACCACCAGGCCAAGAAAATTATAAAACTAATTTGCAGCGTAGGGCACGTTATAAACAATGACCCTATTGTTGGGGACAAATTGAAGTTTATCTTCTTAGAAAATTATCGCGTCACATTGGCGGAGAAAATTATTCCGGCCGCTGATTTGAGCGAGCAAATCTCTACTGCTGGTACTGAGGCTTCCGGTACAGGAAACATGAAGTTTATGGTAAGCAACTGATGATGTAACATATTGTTTAATTTTATTATTCACAACGGATAACTATGTATCGATAAAATATTAATTCTTAGTTAAACGGAGCCTTAACGATTGGTACCCTGGACGGTGCTAATGTAGAAATGGCCGAAGAAATGGGAGACGATAATATATTCATTTTTGGTATGACTAACGACGAAGTAGAAGCATTACAGAAAAGGGGATACAATGCTTACGATTACTACAATAGGATCCCAGAATTGAAACAGTGTATCGATCAGATCCAGGGTGGCTTCTTCAGCCCCAACAATCCGGATGAGTTTAAAGACATTTCCAACGTTCTATTAAACTGGGACAGATATTATTCGTTCGCCGATTATGAAAGCTACATTCAGATGCAAGACCGTGTTAGTCAAGTTTATCAGGTGCGTTACAAAGCTACTACGAAAAATCTTTAAAAGAAAGAGACGTGAGTTTGTATTTTACCTAATAATATTGTTTCTCACATTTTTCTTTTTTCCTTTTTTTTCAGGATGAAAACAAATGGGTTGAAATGGCAATTCATAATATTGCTTCCTCGGGAAAATTCTCATCTGATAGAACAATTGCGGAATACGCTCGTAATATTTGGGGCGTCGAGCCATCTTGGCAAAGACTTCCGGCACCTCACGAGCCCCGAGACATTTAAATTATTGTTTCTCCTTTCTGGCCAATTTATTGTTTTGCTTATTGTGCACATTATTAACAATCTTTTTTTTAATTATTTTTTAACAGATAAGAAAATATTTAATTTGAACGAGCGTGAGCAGATTTGCAGCCTAATTATAAGTAATAGTTTAAAATTCTTTGCACTGTCTCTGTTAAGTGCAAAACAATATGTTGTACTGCAAATTACTCACGTTTACTGTGGAGATGCGTATACTGCCTCGAATTTTTAAAAAACTTCATAGATTCCTGTTCAATTGCCAAGCAAGCAGCTTGGCACAAAGGGTGAATCTCTCATGTTCCTACATTTTTAGGTAAAAGATTCAATATTTTATTAATGATTGTGAATTACATCGCTTTAAAAGAACGAATAAAATGAGAACAATCTAGTCGAGAAAAAGATAATAGAAACCTGCAGAATAATTTTACCCATATTTTTCTACTTCTAAATAAAGCGCCCAAAATTATGATAAAGAAAAGATTGCGGGCTGGTCGATCGTCAACTATAATTGAAACATTTCGAAACTCGAAGAGAGAAATATACTGTTTATTTTAAACTTTGAGTTCTTTATTAGATATATTATTATTGCCAATATTTAACTGCATATTTAATAAAATTTACAGCATACGAAGGTTTACTAGTATCTTTTACTGGTATTGTAAAATACTCGTTGTCGAGATTTGAGAAAGATAATTATTGTTTATATCTAACGCAATAAAATGTACAAGTTTAATCCACTTTTTCGATCCTTTACCGTTAATGAATACCTGTTTTAAATACGCGCCTTCGATCGAATGTAACATATACATTCCCAATCAGAATTGAATAAAAAATAATATCCTATACACGAGGGCGTGGCTCGGAATAAGGCAATGTTCTCGTAAATCATTCTTCGAGCTTATCACGGAGCATGTCTGTGAACCAAGTAGAAATTTTTGTCCAAACAAAAGAAAACGCGCTCCGTGAATTCTCGTTTGTCGACGAGGACACACAGCCGTTAGTGAGTACCGATCGGTAATACAAGTATTTTACATAGATCGTGAAAGACAAAAATATAGATTTACCAAATTAATATTTTGGTATTCGTATCTAACCTATTCCTCCAAATAAATCCACCCCCTCGTTCGTTTTGTACAGTGGAGTTCGATTACTTAATTCAATTTAATTTGTATCATTCCAAGCGTTCATTAATTAAAGTCTTTGTCTAATACGTTGCTTTTTGCTGATAGTGCTGATTACCTTGATATAGCCATTCCATAGCAAAAAATGAGCTCTGTTAGTACGTTTTATCAATCAAGGCTACAAATAAGTTGTAATTATCCAAATAACATTATTCCGTACATATAATTATGAAGTGTTAAATAAAGATGCACAATAATTTATCGTTATCTTGCAACTGTAATTAAATATTGCGACATGTATCCAACATAATTATCTCATTGGACTTATATGATATTTCCTTTTTAAAGTAATATAATGAAAATCATAGAAACTATTTTAGATTAAAATATTACGAATATGCAAACAACAATGATCAATTGGAAAAAGATGCAATTAAACTGATAAGTGCATTATGTTGGTTATGGTCAGCCTCAAATAAATAAACTAGATGTATGGAACGAACATATGCGCAAGTAACCATTGATTTCAAAAATGTTTTAAACTTCAATGTACGTTCAAAAAGTTTATGAAAACGTGGAATTGGATAACAGAAATCCGTCCATGTTAAGTACAAATAAGTAGTTTTGAAGTAGCAACTATTCAGCCCTGTCTCTAGTTTATTTGATTCTAAATAAACTCGTAAATAGTGATTGTGCATTGAAAAAAAAATCAAGATGAATACCTGCATAATTAATACATTAATTCCCATGGCGACTAATGTCGAAGATTCGCATCAGAACGCTGACTAGTTTATATGTATGACACTTCAATACGTATTTATTTTGGTAGAATTTTTTTTAATTTCCCCATCATACTTTCCTTTAATCGAAATATTTTTGTTAAAACAAATTAAGAAAAGTCACATTCCATTGAAACACCGAATATATACAAAATTAAACCGACGATTGTGTACGCGCATAATTAGATTAAAAACTTAACGCAATAAAAGTTACTTATATGCAGTCTGCCATCTAAAAACATATGCCACTTAGACGATTCATTATTTTGCAAGGATATAAGTAATTTACTTCGCAACATATTAACATTTAAAAAAAACATATTTGCTTCGTATATACTGCGTGTTTCATATGCTAGTGAATATTTAAGAAAATATTTGCATTTATACTTTTCGAACTAATACTGTACATGCATTCTATTTTAGAATGCTTTGAAACCAGTTCCTCTGCGACCCCTGAAACCAACATCAGCTATCGTAGTTACAGGCTATATACTTCCTGATGCCTTGAGGTGATATTTTATCGTAAGAAAAATCCTGTAATTGAAATTTCTAAAAATTTCAAAAACCATTTAAAAGTTAATGTTGCTCTATATGAATGTTGTATGCAAATAACTCGTTGAATCATTATTACCTCAGATTTTCAGTAAATTTACTATGCAAAGCAGCCGGAAATATAGCGTTGCATTTTAATCCTCGATTGGACAGGGGTTATGTGGCTCGAAATTCAAAATTTAAAGGGTCATGGGAGGAGGAAGAAACCTGTTCTCCGGCTGGTCATACAGCCTTTCGTCGAAACTCCTATGTCCACATCTTAATTTTCTGCACTGCAAATGAATATCAAGCAAGAAAACAAAGAAAATGATTTAGCATAATATTAACATTTTATATTTGTAATGTAATCGTTTATCCTCAATTTGAACCCTCTTAGATCGCCGTGAATGGGGAGCATTTTTGTGCATTTTCCTATAGAATGCCTCTTGAAGATATAACTAGTATAGAGATAAATGGATCCCTGGAGGACACTAGATTTAGACAATTCGAATTATTCGTTTATCCTGATCCTAAGTTATGCAGGCCAAGTAATGCGTTGAATTTACGAATCGATCGACCTCTTGTTGAATGTCTCGTAGGTTTTTTTTTCAATTAGTAATTTTAATTAGTTGCCTGTTGAAAAAATGATTTACAATTACATTTTTATGTACAGGGCGTTCCAATTACGGTAGATATCGAAAATGAATTTAAAACAGGCGCAAGATTGTTCATCGCTGGAAGACTGAAACTTCTTCCTCATTCGTGAGTTTGGAAGAAATACATACTGGGATTATTAGATAAAATATAAAAGCAGCAATAGAATTCTCTTTGCCCACTTTGTAATAGGTTTTACGTGAATTTGCAAAAAGGAAAGGGAATCTATCCCCATCCTGTAATTGCTCTGCATTTAAATCCTCGATTTTTATATGGTAGCCATGCTCCTTATGTTGTAATGAATTATTGGATGAATGGATCCTGGGGACACGAGGAAAGGCACCATGGACATTTATCTTGGATGCCTGGCCGTGATTTTCTTCTGACGTACGTTTAACTATTATTGAAAAAACATTGAGTTATTGCAAAACGTTCATCTACGTTTCATAAGGGAATCATATAGTTTCCCAAATTAATTTTTCATTGATGCATCCTTTATGTTTATTCTCTTCTACAGAATTCGATGCGAATACGAAGCGTATACGATATGGTTAGGCGATAAAATGATCGGCGAGTTCAAACATAGATTACAGCCATCCATCATCGATACCCTTAAAATATCCGGAGACGTTGTTCTTCATGAATTAGCCATGACGTACCCGTCTTAGATGAATCTCTGCGCCAAAAATTTGTATTATTTATTGATATAAAAGCATTTACTCTTTCTCTCCCTTCTTCCACCTACGTTAATCAATCGTAAGTTTTAATATGCTTTTTGCGTAATGTAATGTTCAATTAATAATTACGTGATGTATAAATGCCGTTTAAATACGTTTTTAAATATAGTTTATATTGTACTATGCATCCAATACCAAGTCGACGTTTAATCGAATTATTCAACAGTTCTTGTATAATACCTACAAAGTATTTGGTGATATTTAATTCAGTATTTTCGTTCGTTTATATCGTAATAAAATAATTCCTATCAAATAATTTTCTATTATTTGATATTTAAAGTTATACTTGCCTAGGTTTTATATACTACTGGGAGAACCAGTATTTCGCTGTTTCAAATATGGATCTCTAGATACGTTTAAAATTTGAATTTCAGGAATTCAATTTGGACAAGAGGTCGCTGCGCGCCGTGTTTTTTAATAATTTGAACTTTACTTTTATTTCTCGTAACGAAATTAAATAGTACGATCAACAATTTTTACACGCACATGTGATATCTTGACCGGCGATTTAAATTAAGTGCTTTAAATTTTTAAATAATTTTCCACGTACAGATTTTTTCACTGAAGTTTCCGCTCACCCTATACATATGTATGTAGTTTCAGCTGTGAGCATGAAAGAGCGCGAAAGCACATCAAAGAAACGGAAAGATTTTAGCGGTTTACGGATTATCTTATGGTGCTGCACAGGTGGTGTGGCATTTTTTTCCCCATACATTTTATATTTATTTATAACAGTTTTTCAAATACAAATGTATTTAATATTATATAAATGTGTAACGAGGTGTGCGTCGAAAAATTTCAATTATTGACAGAAACAACAGGAGTAGAAGTACTTCTTCGTTGACAATATTGCACAATTTCTTCACTCGTATCTACTGAGGTTAGTGTATTTATTTATCATGAATGAAACAACATTTATTTTGCTTCTCTCTGCTATTAGTAAATTCGAGTGCAACGTTTTCCACGCTTATAAGTCGTATGCTGTTACGTTTCAATTCTTGCGTTGTAATGAAATTTGTTTATACAGATGCGATTATGTCTCTATGTTGATGCTAAGACTGAAGAATTTTACTATTAATATTACGATGATTTTTATGCAATGCTAATGTTCGTCTTTCTTTTTAGAATATTTATTAAACGCTAACAGGAAATGTCAGTTGAAAAAGTGGATGGGGACTCTATATGCACTCCGCGTAGAGTACAAAAGTGTTTGTTCGGATCGAATGGAAGCTCACGGAAAAAAAAGGTACATAAGGTTCAAAAGTATATCAAAACATGCGATTCCTTGTCAGGCGACGAGTCTGATCTAGGCCCAATGTCGCCATTAGAACTCAGCGACCATAGTCCAAGCAGTTGCACTAGCTCACCGAGAATTCCACTTCTTTCTCCAAATATAACACCAAAGAGATTGTCTTTACAGTTCAACATGAATGCATCATGGGATCAGTTGCAACAAAGTACAAATAAAAGAGCTGATCATACACGTGTATCATTGAAGAAAGCTATTCAGGCTGTAACGCATTGTTCAAGGAATGAGATCTTGCCAGATTCGCCAAGATCGTTGTCGAATTCACCATCAATAATTGCTGGTAAACATGCAGAAATGGATGTGGACGAGGTTGTGCCAGACACACCCGAAAGAGAGTTTGGTAAAGAACTGCAAAATACGATCACAGAAACTCCGTACAAATGTGAAAGTCCAAAGAATAAACTGATAACCCCTTTTAATACAGAGAGCAAAACAGTTTTATTGCCCAGAGTACACAGACGCAAGTCGCTGAATATACTCAGCTTGATTGAAAACTCTTCGCCTCGAAAGAAAGAGGGTTCACTGAAGAGGCACGCGTTCGAAGAAGTAGGGAACACTGCTGCAAAGTTATTAAAGACTGATGAAAATGAATCAGTGCCAAAGGCTAGGGCAGCTTTATTCCAAGACAAAAATTACGAGTCGAAACTGAAAACTTTAACTCTGAGTACTAAGAATTTTTATAATAATTCGGAAACGAAAAAAGATCGCAGTCTAATCTCTGAATTGCCAGAGCCCAAGCGACAAAGGAGAAGCCTTATGGGGCACACATCTTGCCATAGAAAATCGCTCAAGAGACATACAATAGGAGGAATTAATGCTGGAGTATCGCACGGTATTAGAAAACCAAAACCAAAAGCCAATGTAAATACTACAAAGAATAGTAATGACGCGCAGAACTTGAACAATACGCAGGACACTATAGATGCACACAAAGAAACCCAAAATAAAGTAGCAGATATATCATCGGAAGAAAGATCTCCTTCACCAGAAATTGATCTTAATAAACGTTTCTTCAAAATCAAAAGATCGTCGAAGAGAAAATCTTTGGCTATAGTGAAACTAAATAATAATGTTAAGTTAAACTTCACCTTTAATGGTACATTCGAATTAAGTAAAAAAATTGATCGTCCTATAAGGCAAGCTCATAAACGAGCGAAACTCGCAGATATTTCATTCGATGCAACAGATCTGTCTGTAGATGAACCGAATGTGGAAGGTACTATAGAAGAGGACAAGGTAGCTAGTATATTAAAAGTGTTGGAGGATGATTGGGCCGAAGATGATTATGATAGTATGGAAATACTAAGTAATGCAAGGCTTGCAAATATTTCTCCATTAAAGCCAGTTGCAATTTTTAATGATGTAACTATGTCACCCTCGAGTGAACTCAGTAATATGACATCGACTATGAATATCAAAGACATTGGTACACCACCGGCTTTTAATAATCCTCCCTCAGACGTTGCGGAAAAGAGCGACGAAAATCCATCAAAACCAAAATATTATCCATTATTTAGCAAGGGATACTCTTCTAATATGGCTCTTAGGTAAGTCGTGCATTTGATATATCGAATTGTCTTTTGAAATGATTTATTCATAACAATACTTGGCGATCTTTTAGTGATATTAATAAAAAATCGACGAAAGGGAATTTAAATTGGCAACTATGTGCAAAACTGAACGGAGGTGACGATCAGTATCAGCTAGATGCAGGGCAAAAAAATTTCGGAGCCAAACAGTGTACAGAGTGCGGTGTCGTGTATCAAATAGGAGATCCAGAAGATGAGAATGCTCATCTGAATTATCATAATAGTAGAAAAACCTTGAAATTTCCAGTATGTCTGATTTTTATGCATATGACTCATGAATATTATACATTGCACATTTCATGACCAGAAATCTTTATTTCAGGGTTGGAAGACGGAAAGGGTAATTATGGAGGATGCTTTCACAATGAGCCGCGTAATTTTAGTAGAGCCTGCTGATTCGAAGATATGTTGGAAAAAAGTTGTAGAAGTTTTAGCATATGTAGACAGAGATTTGGGATTAGCCGATACAAAATTATCTGATTACGAACAGAAACAAGTAATGGCCAACATTTTCCTCACGTTATCCATTTCACATGCACTATGCATACATTTTTGTTTATAATACGTTGCTCGTATTGTTTTATCCTAATATAATATTCTTGCAGGTGTACTTATATATCAGGGATAAAGCTATAATAGGAGTGCTGGTTGCGGAACATATAACGACTGCATATCGTATGATCCCCGAATTGTTAGAACTAGACTGTTGTTCAGCAGAAAATAGCCCTGCCAAATGCGGTGTAAATGTTGTATGGACTGATTTAAAGCATCGTAAACAAGGAATAGCGACTAAATTAGTTGACATATTAAGGTGAATATTTATAATCTTATGAACAATTGACAAATTATTAAAATTTATTTGTACTATTTCAGAGCTCAATTTTACTTCGGATATGTGATGTCTCTAGACGACATCGCATTTTCCGTTCCAACACCGAGTGGAAAAATGTTTGCCGAGAAATATACCAAAACAAGAAATTTCAAAGTGTATAGTTAAGATTTAATGTTGTCACTGGATATCATTTTTGATAAGTTTTTATCAAAATTTAAGGTAATAATACTGCCTTCATTCATTTTATGTACAAATTATATCTGCCGCATTTTATTATAATAATACGTTTTGTATATTTATGGAAGACTTATTTATATTTTTGTTCCAAATATTTTTCATTCAGAAAATCAGGGACAAAAAATTCTGCGGGTTTACCATTTTACTGTTTGCCTTATATTGCTAAGTTTTTATAGTTTAATATTACTGTTTTACAATTGTCGGAACTATTATTTAAAGAAAAGGAGTAAGAATGGTAATAATAGAAATATGTATGAAATGCAGGTTTATTATTTGGCTTATAAAAGATACAAACAATAATTAAGATATACAAATATCTTCTTTGAAAATAATACAAATCGGCAATAATATAATACATTCGGTACTTCATAAATATTTCGTGGAACAAGAAGCTCGACAATGTATGTATATACAAAAAAATAAAAATCAAGTGCAAAAAATATTCAATAACCATTTAACTTAACTAAATCTAAAGAGCATTAGGAACTTTGTACATAGACATATGTTATATAAAAAGCTACCATCTTCGATTGCTTCGGCGATTATAGTCGCCGCCTCTATCCATTTTTTCCATATCTTTCTCATTCGCTCGCTTGTCCTTCCAGACTTTGTGTCTGTCGGCCATCTGATACAATTCACCCGGTACTTGCTATATAGGTAGAAATTGGAAAAAAAATGATTAATATAATGCAAGTAAAATTAACTTCAACTATAAGTACATAAGCATCGTTACAACATACTTGGTTTGCCTCTTCCAAAAGATTTATTAATTCTTGGGCGTGGGACCAATCTCTTCGCGTCATATATGTAATACTTTCACCCGTTTTTCCGGCACGGCCAGTACGACCCACACGATGAACGTATTCCTCGATATCTCGTGGAAAATCATAGTTTAGTACGTGCCTGAAAAAAGTATTTGACTTCAATAGAATTCCATCTTAAATAATAATTATATAATACGAAAAAATATGCAAAGCTAAACATACGTGATGTCCTCAATGTCGATGCCCCTACTAGCAACATCGGTTGCCAACAATATTTGCACTTGTCCGGTTTTAAGGTCTCGCAGGGCTTCTTCCCTATCTGACTGATCCCTGCCACCGTGGATACTTTGGCAGTGAACGCCGTCTAAAGCTAAGTCACTGGCCACGTCGTCTACCGTCACTTTCTTACCAAAAAAGATTATTACTTTGTCTGTGGGGGCCATTTCTCGGAAGAATTGATACATCTGTTGAAATTGCGATATTTAATATTGAACATTTTTCCCAGAGCATAGTTAAAAAAAATCATTCTCAAAATTACCATTTCTATTTTCTCGCCCTCTTCTATAATATAGATAGTCTGTGTGACTGTGTGAACTGTGGCCAAGTCTAGCGATCCTACGAATACTTGAACCGGCTTTTTCATATAAGACTGTGCGAGTCTTCGTACACCTTGTGGCCATGTTGCACTGTAATATAAATACGATAATGTTTTTTTAATATCTCCAGGACAAAATAGGAAAAGTTCTAGTTTCAATATTTTTATCCAGAAATTCTCATACCTTGTCATTATGGTTTGCCTGTCTGGTCTAATTTCCAATAGCGTTTTCCTAATTTGGGGTTCGAACCCCATGTCCAACATCCTGTCTGCCTCATCCAAAACGAGGTATGTGATGGACGATAAGTTTAATATCTTGGCCTCCACTAAATCATTCAGTCTCCCAGGAGTGGCGATAACAATTTCCACTCCTTTAGTTACCACGTTTATTTGCTCTTTACGGCTTCCACCGCCGTACACGCAAACACTGGAATAGTATTTTATTTTAAAAAGCTCGTCCTTTGAAGACCGTGCATAAATTTACGTTTATGTTACTTACGCTTTTATGTCATGGTAGGAGTATTTCTTGACTTCATTCTCTATCTGGAGAGCCAGTTCTCGGGTTGGCGCCATAATAAGTACGCTGGGGCCTTTTCGTTCTGATCGCGGTGTTTCCTGTCCTTCGATGTGTATGAACGCTGGCAGTAAAAAGGCTAATGTCTTTCCTACAAGATACAAACAATGTAGAGTGTGTCTTTTGCACATAATCATTTTAGAACAGAAAAAGAAATACCTGTTCCTGTTTGCGCAATACCAATCAAATCTTGGCCAGTGAGCAGTACTGGCCAAGCCTGACACTGAATAGGGCTGGGCTTTTCAAAGCCCTGTTTCTTGATCTCCTCTAATATTTCAGGATAATGCTGAAATTAATTTTGAATTAATATATTTCCTTCTTCCATTCACATTTATTTACTAATTACAATTTACTCACTTCGAAAGCATGCTCGAAGGATGTGATTGGATTTGGTATAGCACGATCCTGGTTGCCTTCTGCATCGTCAAACAAGTATTTAACTTCAATGTTGTTATTATCTTGTCTGATCTGGTCCACTTCTGCCTTGGTCATGTTAGCTACATCTGGGTGCTCTTTATAAAAGTCTTTTATAATTGGACTAAATTTTGACCACTTTTCTTTCTGGTATTCATCCTAAACAACGCGCAACAATTTATAAATTATAGCCAGTGTGTCGAATTTCGTATACAAGTTATACAAGTTAATGATGAACTTACACATCTTTCGCCGGCTTTTGACCAATCGAAATTTGAGAAATCAATTTGCGGTTTGTCCTCCACAGGCGCTGGTCTCTCCATGTGACTTGGAAAGTCATTTACTGATTCTTCTATTAATTGTTTTGCCACTTGTAGAGCTTCTTCTGACTGTCCAATTATTGTAACAGCGGTACTGTCTCCACCGGACCTATCAACCTGTGCAAAACAAACTGTTTTATTTTTGAACTAAACGACACAATTTATTTGAAATATCATTTACGAAATGTAAATGTGAAGAATATTTAACAAATTTTTCTGATCTCTATATCTCTGCTTACATGAATCCTCGTGTTTGTTTTTTCTTGTAGTTCCTTGATGTTACTGCCGCTTCTTCCAATCAATTTGCCGACTTTCTCGGTTTCGATATACATTACAAGTTTTTCAGAATTATTGTCAGAGGTTGGTTCTCTTCTGAAAGTATTACTTTGACGATAAGTTCCTCTATCGTATTGCCTCGAATGAGACTGCCTATCGTAATTCATTTGGCGACCCATTCTGCACCGAATACATAGAAAAATGTTAGAAAAATGAAAAATCGTTCGAAGTTGTTGATATAATTATTTTCGAACAAATGTGTAAGTGCGGGTAAGATAAAATTACAGTCCAATACACAATCGTGAATACTTCGTAATATCAAGCCGTACAATATTCTGCATATTTTTAATACCTTTGCGAAGATCCGTAGTTGGCCATTGTAAAGAGTTTAGCTGTATGGAAATACAGAAAGGTAACGAAAATACTGTAGAATTAAGTAATCGAGCGATGATAAACTCGTACACTTATTTCACCGGGTACTAACCGTTCTGAACACATGCACCACGCTTATATACGCGTCGCTAGCTGCATCGCAACCCTCATCTTAGCGTCATGCGTTTCCCTAGTAACACGACCAAGAGTGGGGGAAATCTAATGGCTTGCTAGTTTTAGCTGTTCTTGGATATTACCGATAGTAATTTATATTAATTTATATTTAAGCTATTATCGCTTTAATTTTTGAAAATACGATCAAATTCTTCATACAAAAGTTGTTCGACTTGATGGGATAAATTTCGGATAATATTTCAATGCTTCTTTCAATTCTTATTTACATAGAGTTCAATAACAACACCATTTTTTTAAATGGAAGCATTGTCTTTCCATGTAACGTATTTAGAGTCCCGTGTTTTCTCGACAACGCGGTGATGATTTGTAGCCACCAGTGTTTACACAAAATATTCGACAAATTATTATTGAATTATAAACAGCCATTTTTAATATATTTAATACATTAATAGAGTTGAACGCGCCACGAGAAAATTATATTGACCGTGAGATCTGTGTAAATCATTATTAAAAGGATAATTCCAATATAAATCAAATCATATTTTCTGTGGAGAAGGGGGTCAAAAATATTGTATACCTGTAGCAGTGGAAAGGATTGCTATGGATTCCATTTCACCGAAACGAAATTTCAGGGCCTGCTAAACTCTAGCTAAGCTATTATATTTGATCTACTGCCGAATGTCTGTACCGTTATATGTACAATATATTTTATTGCTAGAGCTGCAACATTAGCATGCAATTTTACAATAGGTACGTATATAAATTTGTTTGCAACCTTTTCGATACGACAGTCATTTACCTCATAATACTGACTACCTGAGCGGCAGGTACGTTTTGAAATATTAATAAGAAAACAATGAGCAAGTTTATATTCAGTTTCATTTATTCGAATGTGAATTTCTATTATAATGAACAAGTAGTATCGAATAATAGAAAAAGTCAGTGAATTCTACGAATTGTACAGGTATATGCATTGTTAACCCTTCATCACTTTCGGATAGAATTCGACGACGCACGTGGTTATTATCACACTTTGCCCTGGTATAGGTTAGGGAACATTTGCACGACAATTTTTTGATGCTTTTCCGAGATAATTTAATGAAACGTGTTTTTATTTATTATTATTTGACGAATAAATATTTGATAATTATTAAAATTATCTTTACAATTCGTACTGCTAATAGCGCTATAGGTTTACAGATAGAACTACGTATGTATCATTGGTTGTATTATTTCGTTTAATTTATTGATTTAAGGTGAAACGTATCTATTCATCATGGAATAGGTCTTTAATGATTTGTAGAACTTTGTAGTGCTTATAATAGTTTATTTGTATGAAGTATGATATTATAATTCTTTTCTTATTTGAGGTTAACTAAACGAAACGAACTTTAGAGATGGTTAGAAATAAATTAATTAGTTGCCCTCTCCTATCCCCGCAAGATGTACGAATAAAATGGTATAATTTAGTTAATATCATTTTTATTTCTATTTAACGATTATGCTAAAATATAAACAATGATTGATATACATCAAGAGAAATTAAATTATTATCGATTTATTTAATATTATTTTACAAAACAGGATAGTGGATCTGCAATCTCCTGTCATTACGTAAACAACATTACTAAAGAGGCAATTAATGAACGTGGTGCCTCAAATGTCCTATATATTTCCTGGAAATGTTCCAGTTTCAATCTGTTCTTCCCATCTTGCTATCCAAGCATTAGGGCACATTGCCTTGTATACTTTCTTGAAATATTTACAAGCTTCGTATTCTTCGCTATGGCGTTTTTTGCAACGATGAAAGTCCAAAAAGCTAGTGTAACAATATCTGTATTCAAAGGAAACAGAAATCAGTAAATTTGCATTGACAATTTACAAAGCAAAAAAAAAATTACAATACGCAGTAAATTTTTCGGTTTTTACCTTGTTTGGTTTTGGTTTGGAAATCTTGGGTCATACGGAGCTGTTATTGATTGTTGTTGTTCTGGTTGAATGCCTATTGCGATTGGCTTTCCAAAATCAGCGTATCTTACCATATTCTCTTGCTGTTTAACAAGATACAAGTTACTTAGTCTAATCTAGTGTATTTATTGAAAGTGCTTACAAATGCCACCCTCCCCTTCCTCCACAAGGCAAACTCTCTACATATTTGTCTCTCGCTTTTGTTCGTTTGTCTCTTGCACCACTTAGTACACTATCACAAGTAATAGTTGCTTCCTCACTACAGTTCTTTTTCATTCTCGTATTACATTAATAACGCTATTTAAGTTTAAATATTAATAATAGTTTGATACTATATATCCGTGATATCTGATTAATATATACTGTACATTCTATATAATAATTGGAAAAAAGAAAGAAAGAAGTCCCAGGTTTTACACTTTTCTGTATAATATTTCTTTTGATTTTTTTATCTTTTGAAAAAGTTAAATGCTGTACCTCGAAACCTATTTGAACCTTAAATAATTTTGGTAAAAGTGAAGGTCTTTTAATCTCGTTCGATAGCTGTTCTTCTATGCTTATATGCAATCGTGATGTAATTAAAAGAATACAACATCTTTCATAAGCACATTCATTGTAGATAAAACGGAGTAACGAAATGGAAAATTGAACTGAAATCAGCTATTTGACCAACGGTCTTGTATTGTCTTCTTCCTGACAACAAACTTCTCTGTATTTTTTCACCTCAGCCATGTAAAGCGACCAAGCATCCTTAGGTTGTTCAACTGTTTGTTCAGTCTTTGGTTTAGCAACCATTCCAGTTTTTAAAATTCTCCCTCCTCGCCTCTTTCCTACCATTAATGGTGGGGGAACAACAGTTTTCTCTTCCAAAACAGATGTCGTCGGTTTTTGCGTGGGTTGCATTTGTTCCTGCATCTTTTTGAACATTTCCATAAAGCTACCATCATTTTTAAAGGCATTAGACTGTGGAGGAGCAACCGGTTGTTGTAGAGTCGAATCATTATTATCCTCAGCAGTGTCTGATTCATAAGATGGCGCTCTATGATGTCTACGGCTTTTTCTGCCTCTATGCCTGTCCCTACTTCTATTACGACTACGGCTACGTCTTCTATCTCTGGAACGTGACCTCCCTCTTGACCTAGATCTTGATCTGTCTCTCCTAGAATACTTCCGCGATCTGTCTCTATCCCGATCTCGATCCTTATCTCTATCAGAAGACCGAGACCGTCTATGAGATCTACTCGGGGGGGATTTAGATGTACTGCGTCTTCTTCTAGATCTGTCCTGTGGCGAATCATTTCGTGAAGTTCTACTGCTTCGATACTCCGAAGGCGAAGGTGAACGGCGCGACGACATTCTGTTTTTGTAGCCATCGTACGTTGTATAACTTGCACTATACATAGGAGGCGAAGGTGGAGCAGGTGGTGAATCTGTATTGGACTTGGAGCTGCGTTCATGCCGCTTTGAATCCATTGTTGCGCTTGTGTGCCTCTCACGCCAGGCTGAATGGACAGACGGACACCTACAAGGATAGAAACTGCCTTCTATGAGTACACCGCCCATTTCTTCTTACCACGCCTTTATCTGATTGGTTTTAAATGTACGCGTTTGCAAGAGACAAGCGGAATTATAGCGAGAGCCAAAATGTGTTTTAAATGGTATTAAGACAAGAGAGATTTCAATCAAAGCTAAGATTTCTTTATTTTCGTAATTCATAAATTTATATATACACATATCTGTTTGGATTATTTATAATAAATAATGATACATGTAATAGGAATCCAGCTTTGATTGTATTCCTACATATATTCCAATATTTTAGAACAGATATAGATTTATAGAAAATATTGCATTATTATATAATTCTGCAATATATGTGCTTTGCTGTACGATAGCAAAAATATTGATAACAATCCCAGAGGCACTATAAACTGTATTATTAATGACACTCAACTTAAATTACCTAATGACAATATGATACTTTGAGGTACAACCATTGTATCCATTTTTAGAAAATGTATGGATTAACATTTCTTGTTCGAATCACCATTAACTTTCGAATTAATTGTGTCGATATCGGTTAGAATGTGTACCACAATTTTGATTATAAAATTGTGATTAAATCTATTCGAAATATAAGGACAGGATCTTTGTTTCAATATGATACTGCGGAAAAACGTAGTGACAAGATGAAGTACAGCATTCTAATTTCCCACGTAAAAATAATCCCATATTAAATGCGACATATTTATTGACGTATTAATTTTCCTCCAGATAGATAATTGAGAGAGGACAGGGCTGAATAATAAGCAAGAACAAGAAATATGATAAGAAAACCCTTACCCAAAACTAAGCCGTATCTTCAATAAGTACTTAAACTAGTTCCCACGGAAAATTAGGCAACGTTTCATTAAGGATTTCTTAAATAATATATTGGCTATATTAATTAAATATCCTACAATTACACGAAATATCTTTATATAAAATACCTTAATCAGCCGTGCGATTGAAAACAAAATGGCCACTAGGCAAACTGCGCCAAACTGTTACGTCATGCATGTATTGCTAGAGCAGAGTTAAATTCGATTCTGTACGAAGTGCCGGGAATGTATCTCTATTTCATTCCACTAGAGGTCTCTCAAGCTCTGCTTTTACTTTCTTTTTTTTCGCAAATAATTCTGCGCTATTGGTGGACAAATTTAAAAAAAAAACCTCTCAATTGTATAAGAAATTTGGAAGACTATCGAGAAATTATATTTCACGAAATCCGCGATCCCATGTAAATGATCTGCATTTGCTAAACTGATCCGTAATCCCCTTTGCCAGCATAATTAATATTCATATAATCGCCGAAATCATTTTGGAATAATCATGCGTATACAATTATTCGAGGAAATATATGAGAAGCAACGGTATCCCGATTAGATATGTAGGGAAATTTTTGAATATATCGCTCCTAGAAACGGACATAGGAACAATGTTACAGGTACTTCCGACAGGGTGGCGCTCGGTACGCTTATTCATATCCGGTTCTCCATTTTCTTTTCGTCATTGTCGCGTAGAATTGCGTTCTTGTTCACGCACGTTCATTATCGATCTTGCGTTTTCAAGCAATTATTTAACATTCGTATTACACGAGCATTCGTTAGTCTGTACGTTATACAATATTCTAATTGCCTTTTCATTACGATCAATCGTTATTTGGATTATCGAGTGCTAATGCGTGGTATTTCAGAAAGCTCACCGACACGCGCAATGGCGGAGGATTTGGATGTCGAGGCAATGCTGGAGGCGCCGTATAAGAAGGGGGTGAGACTTTATTCTTTTCTTCATTGCTATATGTCTCGGTTTGTTCCTTCGAGGTCCTGACTATTTTTTTTTATTATCCTGTAAAGTCTCTACTCATAATCTCGACGCGCAAGATCCAACACGGTGCGTACCGTTCTGGGTATGTTTTGTCGTGTTGCGTTCGAGAGAAAAAAAAAAGAAAAGATATACGTCCTTCCCTTCCCGTATATACATGTAGAACAAAGTATGTACGCCCTTGTTTCATACCGACTATTGATCAATACCTCCGTTTTCTGTACTTATAGATGGTACGTAACATGTACCCTCGCGCTCGTAGGATGTTCGGCAGCGAGTTCCTAGAATGCACTTGAAATACGAGGTATTAAGAAAAGCCATCACTAACATCATTTTTACTTAATTCTTTTTTCTTTATTTACTTCTGTTTTTTTTTCTTTTTTTTTAAATTTTTTTCTCAGAAATCGTAAAATTTATTATTTACGACGTAGATAGAGAACTGCTACTGTCACCTATTACGATTATAGAGAAAAAAAAAAAAGAAATACACACATTACGTACACGCAAAATGATTCTTTGCATTGACTTTGTTGATGAGAATTAAAGAAAAGTAAATGATGGATTTGTTAGGTGCTGTTCTGCCATGTGCCATGCTATTCTTCTTTTGATCTCTTTGTAACATGTATATGTGGAAGAACAAAATCGAACGGTTTGTATAAGCATCGAAATGTACATAGAATCAATGAGAATCATTTCCTGTGGTCTCTTTGTACCGAAAGAAAAAGGCATTACTTTTACATGTGTCTTTTGTATTGCTAGGTGGAATAATAAATGGTATCTGTTGTTGATTTTTTAAATTTTCTAGCACTCCCACATTGGCTATTTCCGTTAGTTCACAGGAGTCTGATTTATGCATCTTTTTTATAGACATATATCGATTCTTCGTTTTGGAAGAATTGTGGATTGTTGTGTACAATGTTCAGAAAATTAGGGGATAACTTATTATTCACGTGGAAATGTATGAAATGTAACTTATTCGTGTAGTATTGTTCGAGGTACTGCATTCCTTAGAGACGAGGGCACATTGAAAATATCAATTTAATTTATTTAGCAACTCAAGATTGCTAAATGTGCACGTTTAATGACTTCATAACGATGAGCATAAAAATAATTATGATAACAATTGTCATTGGCCTGCATAAATTGCACATTGTATATTGACGAAATTTACTCCTTTTTTTTCTTTTTAATTACTCAGCGAATTTTTATTTCCGACCTTACAAACTTGGAAATAAAAATCTCAGATTTACCAAGATGCTTATGGTGTTCCCTTGCTTTAGAATATTTGCAATTGTCCTTCGATACGACATTGCCCGCTTTGTTTTAAAAACTATCGACATTGTACTACGCAAATAAAATGCATGGTAAATTGGCAAGCAGGAATTAATTAACATGGTTCAATGAGGAGAAAATGTTTTGAAGAGCGCTCAAAATTATTGAATATCAGTAACATACATTTAACACCATTATCATCATTTCATTCTATGAATACCATGTTTCCAAGTATCTGTTCAGCTTTAATCATCTGAAACATTTTCTCTATACAGCTAAGTCATCTTGTGTGACAAATGTCTACTGGAAGCTGCCAAATAATCGTTGATCGTTTTGTTCCTATTACAAGATAGTTATATCAATATACGTGCAGGGGTCTGTAGGTTTAGCAATTAGGGTTCACATCTCGTGTTACATTAAAAACGTACTGTCTTTGATGAGGGCTCTCTTTTGCAGAAGAAAAAGGATGTGTGGTTGGCCATTGGTAGTTTAAGACCAAGGCATGCTCAACCCAAGATTGCAATGCTTTCCTAAAACCCGATAAAACAATTGGTAAGTTTGAGCCAGGTGTATGCGAGGCATTCGCAACGCTATGCTCGCCCCGTCTCTCTCTCTCTTTCTCTCTCTATCTATCTATCTCTTTCTTCTCTGTGTCCCCATCTCAGCCCCCTCAGACCAATAAAATATACCTGGAAAAGAGAAAGAGCACGAGAGTGCGCCGTCGCCCAGCAGCAAATAGATCTTCGATAACATAGTACTCAAAGGAGAGTTGTCTACATGGTTATAAAAAGAAAAAAGAAATTAACAGAAGACAGAACTTCATTATTGATATAATTTATTTTTGAAAACACTGTCAAAACTTAAATTGTACAATATGTACACAATCTGTCGTTGCAAAATTAACTAACGTTATCTGATTTGCTTTTTGTCCCCTTGTTCGCGCGTCCCTGCCACATCGGCTGGCTGGCATGGCATTCAACTGTTTGCTGTTCGTAGGAGCAGGACTCCTCATCCAAAGACAAATCTTCCAAGGAGAATGGGTCTAGCCGTAAAACATCTGGGTAAGTAGATTCAATGTATTGTGCATGGATTAACTAGCAGTTAGTGCTCGCTATCGTAATTAATTTATATAAAATAGTCTAGATTGGCTAGGTGAGAGCACTAAGGATCGTGTATTGTAGTACAAATGAGGCCTGGTTAATGAAAATCAGTAGCAGATATCGCGATAGAAATTTTAATTAATATCTAATGCAAAAAGCCCTTAAAGGAAGGGATAAAAAATAGATGCAAGTGATTATTTGTATTCCATTAGCGTTATTTTATTTATATCGTAAGAATATAAATGTGCCTGACAATAGACTACTTTGTCTGAACAATTATAGCATTATAGATTGAAACATGCGCTCATTCGTGTATAAACGATTCAAAACAGTCATTTGTTATGTACATATAGCTGTTTGAAGTTATATTCTCTTTGTTATAGACCCCATACATATAGTGTAAATGCTGGTTATTTTCATAATTCCAAAGGTTAAACCAGAAGATGGTAAGTATTTAGGAAGTATATCTGTACTATGGATTTTGTTAGAAATCTGAAGCCTAATAAAGGAAACCTTTACATAACTTCGGAACTGTGAGAAACTAGAAATATTTTTTCTGATCGATAGATGAAATATAAACATTTTGTTACATGTCGTTATCTAAAAAAATTATATAGTACAGATTATAGAGTTCACGAGAGTGAAAAGTACTCATCATTAAATGTTCATCGCGTATCACGTACATATATCATATATCATTAGATCTTGTATGTTATATATTTTTCGACCTAAATATTAATCTTAATCTTCTCCTTTTTTTTAAAGGAAGAACAAACATCGTTCCCGTTCCCGTTCACGATCACGAGACCGTCGAGACAACAAAGATCGCCGCGATCGCGACCGAGATAGAGACCGAGATCGGGACAGAGACAGAGATCGTGATCGCCATCGTGAACGCAGTGATCGTCGGCGTAAATCAGGATCAAGGGAGCGAAGAGAACGTGAGAGAGGAGGAGAAAGAGGAGGAGAAAGAGATGGCGAAAGAGACAGGGAACGACGGGACAGAGATCGAGATAGAAGAAGAAAGCGATCGCTAACACCAATCACACTTCCCAGAGCAAGGCTACCATTTGGAAAGGGTGTCAGCCCTCTTGGCATGTAAGTATTTCAATATTTCTTGTTAGGTTGATAAATGAGAGATTTTGATATCCTTTATTTCGCGATTAATGCAGCAGATATGTAGTAACCGAATTTTATTAATTATAGAAGAAATGATGAGCTGACACCGGAGGAACGGGACGCCCGAACGGTGTTCTGTATGCAATTAAGTCAACGTATTCGTGCTCGTGATTTAGAAGAATTCTTCTCCAGCGTTGGCAAAGTACAAGATGTTCGACTTATTACATGCAATAAAACTAGAAGATTTAAGGGTATCGCATATGTAGAGTTCAAGGATCCAGAAAGTGTTACACTGGTATGTTAATACCATATAATTGTTGGTATAATATTATGTTCAATGTCCATTGGCTGATATCGAATTATTTATCTCTTTTTTTCTGCAGGCACTTGGCTTATCGGGTCAGAAACTTCTTGGTGTTCCTATCGTAGTGCAACACACGCAAGCAGAAAAGAATCGCATGGGTAATTCCATGCCGAACCTAATGCCCAAGGGACAAACGGGACCCATGAGGCTATACGTCGGGTCTCTTCATTTTAATATCACGGAAGATATGCTTCGCGGTATTTTCGAACCTTTTGGTAAAATTGACAACATTCAGCTGATAATGGACCCAGAAACTGGCCGTAGCAAAGGCTACGGTTTCTTGACTGTACGTATCAGAATGAGTAATAAATTCCTTCGTCGTAAGTATGTATAACCCTTTCTACTAAATTATATTTTTTATTGGCATTGCAGTTCAGAAATGCAGATGATGCGAAGAAAGCTTTAGAACAGCTGAATGGCTTTGAGCTTGCTGGAAGACCAATGAAAGTCGGCAATGTTACAGAACGTACAGATTTAATACAAGGTCCTTCTCTCCTCGACACAGATGAATTAGACCGAAGTGGTATCGATCTTGGTGCTACCGGAAGGTACATATAAATGTAACATTATTTTATATCTCGGCAATAGTGTTCGTAATTAATTCGATCATACTTTAGATTGCAGTTGATGTTCAAATTGGCGGAGGGTACTGGCCTAGAAATTCCTCCCGCGGCTGCGAACGCATTGAACATGGCTCCTGTTATGTCAACGCCACAGCCACCACCACAAGCAGCTCCACCCATAGCTACACAGTGCTTTATGTTATCTAATATGTTCGACCCACAAAAGTAAGCAATGACGATTTTTGTATATCTTAAAAACGGCATATCTGTAGACCTAGTGTTAGATCCTCTTTCCTTTCACTGGGGGAACGTATATGCTAGATAAACAATGTTATCTAACTTGTTCCACTTATATCAGTATGTATGTGTTCAATGATGATAACATGACAGTGCCGCATGAAATACTTGACAATTTTTTTTCGAACAACTATGAACATCGAAACATTAACATAATTGCTATTTACTTTCAGCGAAACAAATCCAAACTGGGCGAAAGAAATACGCGACGATGTTATCGAAGAGTGTAATAAGCACGGTGGTGTATTACACGTATACGTGGACCAAGCCTCGCCACAGGGTAACGTTTATGTTAAATGTCCGTCAATAGCAACGGCAGTTGCAGCAGTCAATTCGTTACACGGTAGATGGTTTGCTGGACGCGTAATCACAGCCGCGTATGTGCCAGTTGTAAATTATCATTCGCTGTTTCCGGACGCGATGACTGCTTTACAGTTGCTAGTCCCAAGCGCGCCACGAAGAGGAATGTGATCATAGACTGCCCGGAAGCAGATAACAAAACGTGTAAATTCTTTATAGTATTACATTTTTTCTTTTCTTACTGATGCGGGAAAGAGGTATTTGTTACTTGAACGGAATCGTTTTAAATATCATTTTAAGTTATACAAGGTCGAAACATCGATTCAGGAAACAGTAGAACATTGTGTATCAGAAAGAGTTTTAGAAAGGTATCTACATTTTTGGTTCATCGAAGGGATATCACCATCAAAATGAACTGCAATGGATCAACCGTAGATACATCGTTCTTTAAGAAATATAGCATGGTTGTAAAATCGACCAAGCAATAAGTAAGCATATTTTCAGCTTCGAAATGGTAAATTTTCCTCTGGAAAGAAATTAATAACAAGATCGATTATCGAGCAGTGCGGCCGAGCTTAATATCAACCCGGGTAACCGTAAATTAGTTACACAACCATTTCTGTTTTATTCTCTGGAACAACCTTACAATCTTCCTATACCTTGGTACGATGATTCTTGACCGTGCCATATTTCTGGGTAGACTAGTTTATTCAATATACAATTTCGAGAGGCGTTCATACAATATTAGCAATCTTGACCAATTAGTACGCGACGATGCAACAAAATCGTTCACAACTACAAACTCCTCGATGCTTTATTTCAACACGAACTTGAAATCGTTTTTCAAAAAGTTATTGATTAATATAGTAAGAGTATTTACGTGTCTCCACGTATCAGATTGTACTTTAACAGGTTTAATGTGGCAAAAAAACGAAAAGGAAATACATACTGAAAAAACTTTGTTGCCTTAAGCGTCTATCATGTTACACAACAGATAATTGTCTACGTAATACAATACCTTTCTATTAACTGTAATAATACAAGAGCCGACAATTTTTGACGCTTAAACTGTTAAAGTGAAATAAATATTAAGCAAAATCGTAAAGAAAGAGAACAAGCGTAGAAATAATTGACTCGTCTTATTACTCTGCAAATATGCGTTGAAGATGGTAATATATATAATATATATGTATAAGATATATTATAGAATTTTCCGTAAAACATCGTAACTATTAAAATGTGCACAGTAACAGTTTCCCGTTCAGAAAACTAGATAGATGTGTTGTTCGAAGGGAAGGTAAATGTTCAGAAAAGTATTTCGACGAAGAAGGGAGGTCTGCAGGTAGTAAATATCTTTAATACGTTTACTTTAGTGAAAGTAACAATACGATTAACAGTTTTAAGGACGTTAGTATCCTTTAAGGTACAAAATCGCAAATATAATATTTAAGGCACTAACTTTTCATATGTTTATTTAATGATACAC
Source organism: Nomada ferruginata (assembly GCA_963583965.1). Classification (NCBI taxonomy): domain Eukaryota; kingdom Metazoa; phylum Arthropoda; class Insecta; order Hymenoptera; family Apidae; genus Nomada; species Nomada ferruginata. The sequence goes on from OY757223.1 coordinate 2,539,936, forward strand.
ATAATAATGGCCTTCTACCTATAGAATAATTTTCATAGCCATCTAGATTTCAATATCGTAAAACTTTAAGAAGCACAATTACATGCAAGAAGTTATTAATCATCAATGAGCAATCAATGTTACAATTAAACACTGACATTAATGAAGCATAAATACGAATAGCTTTTAAACAATTTCATCGTCCCTATTTAGGTACATAGATCTCTAGTGTTGTGGAAAATTGCGAAACATCTTACCAGTGTTTCCTTAGGTTCTATAAATTTATTTTTTCGAAAGGTGTTCAATTGTGTGTGATTAGATACACCATAGAAATGAAAGTTCAACTCTCATCGTTCCTGCAGACCTCTGTCAATACAAAATTTGTTATATTAATATGTGTAAAAAATTTTTGTAAATTAACAGGAATAATTCGTATGTGTAACGATGCTACTATTGCAACTTATTAAAAAATAATTTGAATGTACACTTTGGTAACTATAAATTAATGTGATAATGCAATGTGGATGTGAGATCCTCTTCTAGAATACAAATGTAAATGCGCAAACAATATTTCTCCGACGTTTCTTCATTTATATACGTGATAATTTAAATGACTGTAGCGTACATAAGGCTTTCATTTCTTGTTTTAGAATAGAATGCAAAGATTATTTTTTAACCATTCGCTGTATGTATCGAACTTAGATTACAAATGCTATTTTGAAAACACCGAAAAGTAATTTTATTATGTACGTTTTATAAACATTCTACAAAATTGAAATTATTATTTAATAAATTAACAACAATCGAGATTGGGGTACTTTTCTATTTAAAGGAGAGACACTATTGCCTATTGAACAGACCCAAGATTGGGTCCGCACTGTAACAAATGTGTGTGAAATAATTATCCAATATTACATTAAATGCAAAAGGAATTGTCGAAACATAAATCATAGACAATCGATATATGCATTTAAGGATACTACAAACAAATAGAATTATTTCGATTTCCACGCAAGCCTCAAAGCAAGGTAAAAGAATAAGCGATTCGCGATATTGGATAAAGTAATAGCAAAGAGATAAATACAGGCGAGTAAGTTATTATTTCCCCTTTCATTTGAGACCTCATAGATTAAAAAACAACCACCAGAAGTTGAAATATAAAATTTATAATAAACGTCGCTTTATATACGGTGTCGGTAACGTTGCCAGTGACATGGGAATGGTACTAGGGCTCTGGAACCCCAACGCGACCAAGCGCCCCGCCTGTACTGTCGCGCTTTCATTGCGCGGCAAAGAACAAAAGAATTCTTTAACGAGGATCGTAGAACCAGTTAAAAGTTGATCAGAAATAGTAAAAGTCCAGTAGGTACAACCCTAGAGTCGTGGCTAAAAGTTGGTCAAAAAACGAAAAAGTTCAGTAAGTATAACCATAGGAGCGTAGGCTTAGCTAAAAATTGGTCAGAAGCCGCAAAAGTTCAGTACGTATGACCTTAGTACAATAGTACGCACGACTGCAGTCGGAGACCTTCGAAGAGTTCGGAAATTGCGAATACCAGCGAGCGCGACCGAGCGTTACCGACGCGCCGGCGCGTCGCGGAGTGGGGATGACGGTGCGCGGCGCACGCGGTGTCACTATCAGTTCAAGCGTCGTACGGGACGGTTCGTCTATGCTGTCGAAGGTTAGCGACATACATAACCTTACAATACAATAGCATCTCGGGGTTTACTTTACCACCGCATACGCTTGTCTATTAGCTTCTATTAATTAATACGCATTTATTTAACGATCGTTTCACTATCGCGGATGTACATTAAAGTCTTTATCGAGTCTCTTTTGCTGGACGCTTGACCGGTCATCCGGTACCATCGATTCTTTGATACGCGGGTAACTAGTCGTTTATTAAAATATCGGATTAACTAATTCATTAGTTTGAACGGTATTTCGAATCATTATTATATTTTATTAACGATCACTCGGATTCAATGCGGTGTTAAGGTTGCGTTTATTTCCTTTGCAATGTCACTTACATACCCAGTTACATATGTCCCTTCGCAACTTTGCATTCCATTCTGATTTTAGCACAGGTTTATCACGTTGCTTTTCTTTTTGTTGCAGGTACAATGGATGATTGGTTGGTAATGAATAATATGTTGAGGCTGCAGGAATGGAGTACTGCGATGCATAACAATCAGTCCGATGACGTATGATGAAGGATTGGTAACATTTAACTTATTATCCCAACGGTTTACATATATTTCTTGTTATCTGGCGATTGGATTTTGGCTCAAGTTCTTTTCTTTCGGTTGAAAGTTATTGAGCAGTTTAAACATTTTAAGTAGGACTTACAATATGCCACTCGCGATTGAAAATAGAGTCAGTAAATTTCATTAATTCTAAACGAGAAATTGAAATACTTTCATGTTTCGCTGCATATCGGTCGCGATTTCTATTATAGCTTCACTAGTATTTATTAAAAACTTTTATTATCTCTGTGACTTAGCACAAGTACGGTCAAATTGTATTTTCGATGCAGCATTGTCCGCGTGCTTACGTACTGGTTGCCATGCACTTGAAGCATGATAAATAGTTTCGAGTCTTGATTTCTACAAGCAGCTACGAGAACTTATAAATGCGCGATATTGCTTACTAACTAAGATCATGATCACCTTTAAAACTCGGACAAAGAACAGTCACAGTATGCTTTTGATAAATCATTTATATTAATCTATAATAGTATATCTTGAATAGACAATTAACAGTAATTAAATCAGAATAATAATACGGTAGTACTTTATTAAAACAAAGCAGTATTTCCTCAACAGACGTTTGACAGGATAAAGAAATAAGAAAGAGATAAATAAAATCAAATGTGTATTGCTTCAATTTCTACCTCCTCACCCTATTTACTAACTTGTACAGATTCTCTTTCAGAAAATTTTGATGACCGCGCGCAATGCGGTCAGTAGAGTCAGTGCTTGCTCCGTCAAAGTTCTTTTTATTGTTTTTAGAGCGAAACCGCTCATAATAATTATAACTAAATATAAATAACAGTAAAGATACGCGAAAGTAGTGTCAGTGTTTGCTTCGAAATATTGCTCTCGCGAAATTAGAGTCACTTTGTTCGTCGATCACAATTGACGTGCGCGATAGTAGTCTTTTATTTTATTTTTTTTTCTTTCGCAATAAGTATTCCGGTATTAGAGTCAGCACCGATGCAGTTCGGCGAGTTCGGGCACTCATCCATCAACTCGAAGAGTAAGTATCTCTGTATTTCTTTAATCTTATTTTACAATGGTCTTTGATAATTATCATGATCGAAAAGTACTCAAAACGCAAAGATTTCAATGTTGTCTGTTCTTTTGAATGTTTCAGAAGCTGCCATGGGCTCAATTGTATCACCATAACGATATTGTTGGCCGCGCGCAATGCGGTTGGTAGAGTCAGTGCTTGTTCCGTCAAAGTTCTTTTTATTATTTTTTGAGCGCAGCCGCTCTTAATAATAATTCAACATAAATAACAGTAAAGAGACGCGAAATTAGAGTCAGTGTTTGCTCCGAAATAATACTCTCGCGAAAAATAGAGTCACTTTGTTCGTCGATCACAATTATTCCGTTTCCTTTTCCGTTCTCGGCTCGGAGGACTGATGGTTAGGGACTTAGTGTCAGCCAGTTACGATGTGCAGGGGCGTGATTGTGGTTCTGGACCCTGGTCACGAGGCCCTCTGTTAGACCACATATAATCTCTAATTTGGGTAGGTCATCCACCATTCTGGAATCGTGGTCGCGGTTCTTGCAATATCCGGGTTGCAGTGTCATCGGGGGGCGGTGTGTGGGGCTGTGATTGCTTTTCTGGACACTTTGGCCCGCCTAGTAGGAAATTCCTATGTGTTAGACCACGCCAAGCACACCTTGGGGTGGCAGAAGGCATACGGGTCATAATCTAGAATCGTGGTTGTGGTTTTGCATATCCGTGCCTTAATGATTTCTGTGGCTCGGAATCGAAACTTGTGTTGATGCTAAGTCGTTTTACTGTCCAGACTCTGAGCCGAGGGCACGCGGGCTGCTCGGTAGCAGTCACAAAAACAGTAGAAATACTGTCGCGAAATTAGAATCACTTTGTTCGTCAATCATAAGTGTTCCATTAGAGTCAGTGTCCTGTTCGGCGAGTTCGGGCTTTCAGCCATCAATTTGACGAGTAAGTATCTCCTTCGTTCTTTAATCTTGTATTGCAATAATCATTGATAATTAACACATGCCAAAAGTACTGAAAATACATAGATTTTAATGTTGTTTGCTCTTTTTGAATGTTTCAGCAGCTTCCATGGCTTCGATGGCGACGAGCTTGACCGCACACCTGGTGAGTCTGCAACCGGTGAGTGGCATGCTTTAATGTTCCTCTGGTCACTCAAGCATGTCGCAGGACGAAAGGTCCGAACCGACACGGGTGACTGGTTGTAATTACGTAGATTTTTCTGGCAAGCACTGTGACCATGGGTATATGGAAATATACTCATGAGTAGTAACTTCTTTACTGCTTTATATTATGTGAGGATAGGTCTTCTTGTACAACGCGTTTTTAAATAGCTTGATAATTTTAAAACAGATCATATTTAGTACAAAATATATCACTATATATCTTTTTATAATAGAGTATTTAATTGAATACCTATGAAACGATATTTAAATAGTTATTAATTATTGAATGAATATAAAGTAACGTCCAGTATTCTACGTGCATTAGTTTGTAGTGGAGAAGTCGAATACCATTCGACTTCGTTTACTTGTCAAATGCAATGACTGCACAGTTAGAATAAATTGCATAATTATTGCTGTTAGTAAGAGTGTAGTATTTCATCTTTTTCTACTTTGATAATATATAAAGTGAAGGTACTCATTTACCTTATCAATTTGTTGGAACTATCGAATAATTTTATTATTCGATATCCATATTAGTCTTTAGCGTTTAAAGATATCGATACGTTCATTGTTTCCGTACAAAATGTTAATTAAACCTGAATGTACAAGAAGACAATACGCGAACGGGTAGTTTTCGAAATCAAGGCAATCAACTTTTAAAGCAATCTTGCGTTTTAGAATCAATGCTTTGATAACGGGAACGCCCGAGGATGTTTCAATTTAATTCAAAGTATATTAAAGTAGAGTCGTTGAATAATTTCTCTATTAACGTAGAGTCTTTGAATAATTTTTCTAATAAAGTAGAGTCACTGCATAATTTTTCTATTAAAGTAGAGTCACTGCATAATTTTTCTAATATAGTAGAGTCATTTCACAATTTTTCTAATAAAGTAGAGTCATTTAATTTTCTCTTCAATAAAATAGAATCATATATAGATCTGTTGTACATATATATGTATTTTAGCCCGTTAGAAAATCAGTATGTCCTTATCATCTTTTTAGACGAGGATTTTCAGGTTTAACCCTTTCCGTGTTCACTGCCCGGATCCCACTCACGTGCCCCGGTGCTACTTGGGTGGGAAAACGGTGGTAGAGCACGATGATATTTTTTAGTTTATAAGCCATAAAATGATTTATTGTTGGCGACTGACAGTGCGTTGGTGTATCGTGCACGACGTAATATCCGCATTGTGTGTGTGGTTAGGCTGTGGATTTGCGTCGTTCCGTATTAAAATGTAGCTATTATGACCAAGATAAGATGTCCATCAATTTAAAACAGAGACATCATTTTTAGTATTATTTGCTTCAATAATTCCTACTATACTTGGGCACGAAGTTTTTGTCATTTAAGATGACAGAGGCCAAATGCCAAAAAGAATTGAATATACTTATCAATTGCTATCAAGTACCTCTTGTATCGGTGCTATTTAATTATTTTATTAAATATCTATTAAATATCTCAACCGCGACGTGGTTTTTTCCACGTGAACGCAGAGATCCCAGCCACTGTCAGTCGATTTCAGAAAAATGGTACGTACATTAGAGTGTGCAAGTTGTGTGACAGCACTTGGGTGTCGGGGGTGTCCCGGGACGCCTCCCTAGTGTAGGCTTTTGCGCCCAAGTGTTTGACTGAGAACCGTGGAGTGTCGTGTGTTGGTGTGTTTGTTTGCCATTTTTTAAATATAGGTCCAGGTAGGATAGGTAGCATACTTTCTGGTGTGATTGATAGACATAAGTAGGTAGGGCCGGGCAGGTTGACACAGTCTCCGATCGGGTAGGCACTATTTCGCGTGTTCAACCTGTTTCAGGAAATCTGATTTGAAAAGTCGACGGTGAAGCTGTGGCGCGAACGAAAATGCGTTCGCCTCTGGCTTTGCCTATCGATTTTTCGAATCCTTCGCGGTCGTGGTCGCGATTTAGGCTCCGAAACGAAACGCGTTACATTATGCTCGAGGCTGCACGTGTGAACGAAGAACGATTACAATTTTAATCGTAATCTATGTGATTTTCCGTAATCACAATTTTACGATTTTATTTGATCGCCATTCGGCCACGTGTGTTCCATTTAGCTCCGCGATTCAAACTCTTTATTTCACCTTTATAAGTTTTTTCCTTGGTTTCCGATTAGAGTCTCGAGCCTAGTTTAAGTTTCAGCTGACCCTTGGGTCCGACGAAATGGAGAGGCTATATGCCGAAGAGGCCCGACAAACTGTCACTCAAGAGGGCAACTACTAATGGCTCCCCATTCTTTTTAAGAATGGGGAATCATTCTGTGTTACTACTTTGTCACTGTGCTTGCATTTTCATTTGTAGAATTTTTATTTGTACTTGGCCGATGCACATTCTGGCCCAACGATACAGCCCTCCCAAAAATATCGCGTTGCTTTAGAGTTGCGAAAAACTTGCGAACGGGTCGAGTTGGAGTTGCGTTGAATGCCACTTATTGCTATTCTTATTGCTAGTTAAATTGTAGTATTTTATAATACACTTTACATTTGAGCTTCTAGTGTTGCGGAAATTGTTTTCGCGTATTGGAACTTTCAGTTCATTTTTCAGAGGATCTTCAATTTGCTTAATTTTGGATAGTACATATAATTTACTGTTTGCTTTCTATTAGTCTTAATAAATAGTGTTGCGAAATGATTGTATCGCGAGTTCCAGTTAGCGTTGCGTTGAATAAAGATCGCGTTTTTAAGTAGAGTTGCGACTACTAGTCCCCATCTGCTTCCAATTGGAAGCCTGTTCCTGAACCAGGAACTTTTTCTTTTCAGCGTTTTATATTTGCCTTTCTTTTTATTTTATTTTTCTTAATAATTATACTACCTGGAATGTCTGTTGATGGAAGTACTGCTAAAAATTTGCATACATATTAGTAAATTACTGTGTGAACGAAATGAAAACAAATGAAAAAGAAAATAAATGAAAGAGAAAGGAAAGAAAAGAAAAAAGAAAAGAAAAGAAAAGAAAAGAAAGAAGAAGAAAAGAAAAAGAGCAAAGTAAAAAACAGATATAATTTGCAGAATCTTTGATAAATTTATAATAATTCTAGATAGTAGATTTAAATTAGAGTTAATACTAGTGACTGTTCATTATTGGAGTTTAACTCTTAAATATTTCCTCTTAATTGTTGCAATTCTATCTTAACCTTTTTTTTAGTAGAGCCAATTTTTATAACTTTTCGAGCTTGCTTTGTAGAAATTGAAATTCACTCGCGATATCCGTAAATGTTTAAACAAAAATCCTTGCACGAAAAACGTTATTGGCAGTAGTTGGGTCTCGGCATGGTGATAGTTGAAGTTTGATATTTTTCTTCCGAATAATCGTTTGTCGCTTCTTTGTTGAAGCAAAATAGAATCAATTGTAGTGAAATGTGACTACTTCATTTTGGAGTTTTTAATGAACGTGATACCACCATTCAGTTTGATCTAGAACGTACAAAAGAATATATCACTTTGGCCGAAATCCAATTAACTATTGTTAACAAAAAATAGCAGCATTGTTCATATCAATTCTGATTTATTAACTGCGCTAAAATTCAGTTATTACGAATTAAAAGCAGCTTCATTTCGATATAAAATGGGGAGGCTTGGGGATGTCACTAATCCAATGCTTGAGATTGTTACAGATTCACAGATGAACCCAAATATGCTATATTAAACAAACATAAGTACATACGTCAGAGGCTCAAGAGTGGAATATATAGAATACAGATCCAGAAATATTATCAAAGACACGATTGGAAACTTTAAAATTAAAGAGCCAGCCTCGTCGATTCAATTTGTGAGTTTAAGAATTCATTCTTATAATGCTTTGCTAATTAATTCGAGTTTGTGCATGTTTCAGAAGCATTGAAAAGAAGAGGATTCATGAAACAATGTATAATACGAACACACCCTCACCCCATCCCTGCCCCAAACCACTGTCCTTATTAACTAATTACAGGTGTTAGTCAATTAATTAGGCAGGCCCAAATATATATCGAACAATACATTTAGCTCTTTATGTAGGTAGGATTTGTCTCAACACACAATCTTAGATCTTTATACTGGCAGGTTTTACACGAATTGAAATTATTAGACTTTTAATTAGGCAGGGTTTATAAAACCAAATATTGTTGGCAGGTGCTGCAATTTTTTGGTTTGGGTTTCTGTCTGTTCTAGGACACGATGGACCACGAGAGATTAATACGGACTAACCGAAGAGGATTTAAGTATATGTATACTCATACCTACATGAGTATGGGATAGTATCTATTACAGTCCTATGTAGATAGGATATTATTGAAATTGTTCTTTTATTCGATCTGTTATACTAGGTAGGGTGATTCTAGTCTTAAGTTAGCTCTTTAGTCAGGCAGGGCGTATTCGAATCTAATCTAAAATTTAAGAATGTAGGGTTTATTTTTAAGTTATGTCTTAGCTTTTAAGCCCGCAGTGTTCACCACTGCAATAATATTTCGTTGTCTAGTTTTTAAGATCAGAGGATATATTTTTAAGACAGTTTTATTTCAGGAACGTGAATTCTCTTGCAGATTTTCTTTCAGGTTTCCTTCTGATATTCCATTTAGCTTTCGGTCGTGAATTTTCCAACTACTCCTCTTGTTGTCTTACTTGTACTACGATCAATTACTGAACGTTCTACAAATTGACAATAATAGGAGATTTTTCTTTGTCACATGTTATATTAGAATTACTTTTCGCGTAATTGGAGGGTGGAAGGGCCGTGGCTAGGGTGGGTCTCCATGCGCAGTAACCTCCACGTGGTGAGACCCGGGCAATCAATTATTTATCGCATAATTATTAAACGTTTAAGAGACGTTTGATAATTATGTGGAAAATAATTCGAGCTAATTGACTGCGTATTGCACTTAGGATACAATGTACAGTAATGCCCGCTTAATGTTCGTTCTTTTCCCCAATTAATGTTCGCCGAGACATTGCCACCAATTTTTGGATCTACTCCGATGCATCGCATCGGATGGAGCGAGTTTCCGGGTTATCTGCACTTGTGATCAGCAATTGCCCTCAATATATCTCACTCTCGTTATCTGGACAGAAGTGTGACCAACACAGTCTAAACCAAGCATGCCGAAAAGCTATGAGGATGAACTGGTAATTACTGGTAAGAACATCACCGGATATTGGTCGTTACGCAGCTCCCAACCAGCGATGATTCAGTGGGCATTACTGGCCACTGTAGTTCTTTAAGTGGACAGAGGCTTAAGTTCTTATTGCAATTACGTATGAATTCTCGTTTTCATTGTTGTATCTATTTGTAGTTATAAATATTATGTATTATTTATTATCCTGCTTCTTATGTAGATTCTTCTGTTTACCGAAGCACTAGAGATAATTCGTCTGAAGATAATATTTGTTTCGCCTTGGGAATTACATTTTCGTATTTCTCAAGAAACCATATTTTCTATAAACGAGATACCCATGTATATAGTTCATAATTCATAAATTAATTATCTATAAACATGTGTTTGAAACTACGCGGGTCTCTGCCATATCTACAGTGCATGCTATGATATTGCCATCTATGCAGCACTCCTTGAAACTACTCCCGCCTCTTAATTACCTTAAGTGTAGATATGGTAGAGGGCCGAGTAGTTGCAAGGAGTTCTGTATAGATGGTGATACCATAGCAGGCGCGAGTAGTTCTGTGTAGATGGCAATACCATAGCGGGGCGAGTAGTTCATGGAGTTCTGTATAGATGGCGATACTAAAGGCCATTTGGGTGTAGATAAAACAGGGATACTAGTGGTACGAAGTTTCAAGTATTTTATAAATACCTGCACGATAAACGTAATGAAAGTTGGTTATTTGTGGCTTCAATAATAAAATTAAGTTTATAGTGCTCTAAAATCGTTTCGTATCCACATTAAATATCAATAATGGTTAGCAAACACATACATTAATACAGTATAGTGACATTGTAAGTTTCATAACCCATTTTATTCTACAACAATCGAGCTCTTTACCAAAGGTAAATCCTTTTGTGAATATTTCTATCTCTAAATAACCTTCGTAGCATATAATAAATACATACTACTAGTAGCATTATTCTTTATTTCGGTCTCGCAGCAGTGAAAGGTTGGGCTTAGTGTACATATAACCTATCTGTAGAATACTATCTTAACTCTTGCACTCTCATCTTCTGTTTCCCTCTTCCTTTTCGTACCTTCTCTATCTTATGTATCACACTATTTTTTGTCTCTTTATCGCACATCTATTAGACATCTTTTCATTTCCCGTCCGTTTCATTACAAATTCCTAAGTCATTTCTGCGCTATTAATTACTGACTCTTTCCTGTTCCCTTTTTACTTCGGTACTGTCGTATTGCTCCCGTTTTAATACATTTAAAGCTTTCATTATATCTTGCTCCTTGTATTTTTCTTTGAAGGCTCTCCGATAGATCCTTTAGTTCCGTTCTTATCAAATTTGGTATTCTCACACTCGTTTCATTCGTTCTAAAAGACTCTTTCTCTTATGCTTCTAGTTTGGCCCGCCCTACTTTCTTTTTCGACTAAATATCCTTTAACAATCTTTCTATCTCCTGTTATATACTTACTAATATATTTTTTGTGTGCATAGGTTTCGTAGGCAAAGGATAAGGAGCACTGCCCGCCAATTCTCATTGCGCATAAAAAGAAGGAGGAAGAAAGATTAACTCTCGCCATATGCTTCAGTTATATTAAATTGGTTTTGTGGGATTGGAAGGTGTACGCAACGAAGGCTGATGTAAGTGTATTACGTGTCTAAATATCTTTTTCTTTCAATAAATCTTCCTGCGTGTAATAATTACATACTAACAATAGTATTCCTTTTTATGTCGGCCTCACAGCTATAAAATTTTGACTTAGTGTACATATAACATAACTTTAGATTACTATCTTAACTTATGCATCCTTCTCCTCCACTCTTTCTTGCCAACCTTCTCTACTTTACACATTATCCCATTACTTATCCCCTTATTTCATTTCGATTATACATTTGGTCTTTAAGACTCTCCATCACTTTCTTTACTTCTCTTTTCATCAAATTCATTCATGTTTGATTCATTCCATTCCTTTTTAAATAATCCCCTCCTTTTTCTTATACTTCTTGTGTGGTCTTTCCCTATTTTCTTTTCTTCTAACTATCCTTTAAAAATGTTTCTTTCACCTGTTACATACTTACTAATATATCGTTTGTGTGTACAGATTTTGCATCCAAGGAGTAAGGAGCATTAACCAGTGCATCTCATCATGCATAAAAGCAAGAAAGAAGAAAGAATAACCCTTGCCACATACTTTAGTTATCCTTTAGTTATAGTAAATTGGTTTATAAAAGTAGTTTGTAACTATTAGCGCATAAGATTAATTTAGAACACGTGTGTAATTAACTGTTATGTATATCTATTATATCTTTTATTTTATATTCAGTTTATTCGGTAGATCTTATATAAACTTTAATAGTACGTTTACTACAAGTTCTACTGAATGAGCGAAATGTAAAATGAAAGATATAATAAATAATTTACATATGCACCAGTTACACAATTGCTGCAATTTAAATTTATAAGCTTCTGCATGTAAACCGTGTAAATTTTAGTATAAGTTTTATCTGTAAGAAATATTGTAAATTAACTTCAAAGAATAGTTTATAAGTATTAGATCATTTATATTTATAATATTCTTTATATTATATAAATGTTAGTTTAGAATTGATACAAGATTTACTTGTACGATTAATTGTAAATTGATATATAAGAATAGTTCATAAGTGTTAGCTTGTACATTTGAATTACAACATTCTTGTAACTTGTATCTTCATTAATTAATTTAATAAATCTTCAATAAAAGGAATTCTACTGCTCTCTTTATTTTAACACCTTACCTATCCTTGAAAAGACCTGATTCCACTTCCTTAAACAAGAAGTACCGTGGATGGACTTTAAATGCAACGTCCTAAAGCGAGAAACTTGTAAAAATAGACCTGAACATTATTAACGTTGGCGCTAATTGTTAAGGAATTAATGATGGGAGCTCTTCAAATTTTAATTCTCGGAAATTCCTGGAACGTGACGTCATTTCTGAGAACGAATACCTCCTTGCATATCATATTCTCCTGATACAAATCCACGATTTTCGGCGAGATATTTTTGCCAGAAACTCAGAAATTTTGCGCTCGGAAATTCCTGGAACGTGACGTCATTTCCAAGAACTAGCGGGATCGAATACCTCCTTGCACATCATATTCTCCTAATACAAATCCACGATTTTCAGTAGAAATTTAAGTGCCGAAAATCTTGGATTTGTATCAGGAGAATATGATATCTAAGGAGGTATTCGTTCTACAAAATGACGTCACATTCCAGGAATTTCCGAGCGCTGAAATTTCCGAGTTTCTGCCAAAAATATCTCGCTGAAAATCGTGGATTTGTATCAGGAGAATATGATATGCGAGGAGGTCTTTCATCGCAGCAATTCTTGGAAATGACGTCACGTTCCAGGAATTTCCGATCGCAAAATTTCTGAGATTCTGGCAAAAATAACTCGCTGAAAATCGTGGATTTGTATCAGGAGAATATGATATGCGAGGAGGTCTTTCATACCAGAAATTCTTGGAAATGACGTCACGTTCCAGGAATTTCCGAGCGCAAAATTTCTGAGATTCTGGCAAAAATAACTCGCTGAAAATCGTGGATTTGTATCAGGAGAATATGATATGCGAGGAGGTCTTTCATAGCATCAGTTCTTGGAAATGACGTCACGTTCCAGGAATTTCTCAGCGCTTATTTTAATAACGTATAGGGCCATTTTGACAAGTTTCTCGCTTTAGGACTTTGCATTTAAAGTTCGTCCACGGTACTTCTTGTATAAGGAATCGGAATTAGGTTCTTTCAAGGATTGGTAAGGTATGAAAGTAAAAAGAGCACTGGAATTCTTTTCATTGCAAATTTATTTAAATTAATCAATGAATATACAAGTTACAAAAATGTTGTAATTAAATTTACAAACAGATACAGATTAACTATTCTTTTATATCTATTTACATTACATCGTACAACTAAATCTTGTATCAATTCTAAACCAAGCTTTATGTAATATAACTAACACTATAAACATAAATAATCTAATACTTATAAACTATTCTTTGAAGTTAATTTACAATATATCTTACAGATAAATCATACACTAAAATTTACGTACTTCATATGTAGAAGCATATCAAATTTAATTACAGCAATTGTGTAACTTGTGAATATGTCAACTATTTATTGTATCTTGCATTTTACATTTAGCACATTCAGTAGAACTTGTAATAGTTATTATATAAGTAATATTAAAGTTCATATAAGATCTACCGAATAAACTGAATATAAAATAAAGCATATAATAGATAACATAACAGTTAATTACACAATTGTCCTAAAATAAACTTACAGGCTAATAGATACAAACTATTTTTATAAACCAATTTACTATAACTAAAGGATAACTAAAGTATGTTGCACAAGTTCTTCTACCTTCTTTCTTGCATTTATGCACGATGAGAAGTGCCAGGCAATGTTCCTTACTCTTTGCCTGTGAAACCTGCACATAGAAAAAATACATTAATAAGTATGTAACAGGAGAAAGATTATTAAGAGATATTTAGAGGAAGAAGAAAGAAAGGAGGGGCAAGCCAGAAGCATAAAGAGGAGAGGATTATTTGAAAAGGAATGGAATGCGTCAAGTATGAGTGACTTTGACAAAAGCGGAAGTAAAGGAATTGACGGAGATCCTCAAAAGTAGAGTCAATCAAATGCAACAGCAGGAACAAGGCAGAAAAATAGGGAAAGCAAGATACAATGATACGTTTAAATATATTAGAACATCAACACTACTATGGTACTTAACTAAAAACGGACGAGGGCGCAATTGACAATTAACAACGCAGGTGCGAGATCCAAAAGCATTAAAGGATGAAATAAATATTGGGAGAAGAAAAAGGATAAAAGATGTGACCTGTGCATACAAAAATTTGGAACGTAAGAGCACCTGCTAACAAAATGTACGGAAAAAGATACAATAAGACATAAAAATAACTTAGGAATTTGTAATTAAACAGGAAGGAATGGAAAAGATTTATAATAGATGTGCGATAAAGAGATAAGAAATAGTGTAATACGTAAGGCAGAGAAGGTATGAAAAGGAAGAGCGGAACGGAAGATGAGAGTGCAAGAGATAGTATTGTAAAGATAGGTTATATGTACACTAACCAAACTTTTATTCCTGTGAGACCGAAATAAAGAATAATACCACTATTAGTATGTATTTATTAAGTCATGTAAAATTTATTTAAAGGAAAAAATATTCACAAATACATTTACCCGGGCTAAAGAGTGCTTGATTGTTGTAGAATATAATGAACAATGGAACTTGCAATGTTACCGTACATATTAATTTGTATGTAGATTGAAACACTGTGTTTGCTGACACTTTATTAAAATGTAAAAGAGTGTACGAAACGGTTTTCGAGGATTATTAACTTAATTGGATGAATGAATACATAAATAACCAAATCTTATGAACATTATCGCACCGCTACTTATAAACAAGTGCTTGAATTTACGTACCACTCGCATCCCTGTCTTACCTACACTCTAAGTGGACTTTAATTTCGCCATCTATACAGAACTGCTCGAAACTGTATATATGCTGCTTTATCTAAGAGTCATTAGTATCGCCATCTATACAGACGTGACTCAAACTACTCCGGCCTCTGCCATATCTACACTTATGGTAAGTAAGGGGTGTGAGTAGTTCCAATGTGATCTGCAAAGATGGAACTACCATAGCAAGCGCGAGTGGTTTCAAGGAGTTCTGTATAGGTGGCAGAGACCCGCGTCACCGACGAGATATAGGAATAGACAAGACATGCAATGTATTTTTTCGGCCACGATTTCTGGGATGCCGCGTCCATTACCATTTCCGTGTCACTCGCAACGTTCCCACAGATTATTGAAAACGATGCGAAAATTGAATAATTTTAAAGAATTCTTTTGTTCTTTGCCGCAATGAAAGGCAACAAACGATATGAAACATTTAATGATAATTAAAAATCTTTTAATTAAAGAAACACATGTTAACAAGTTTTCTTATTTCAATTGTACTATCAATAAATGAAATAATTTTTAAAGTTATACTTTACATTATTTTCTGATAAATTACCAAAAAAAAATTGAGCTAAGAGATGTATATTGTTTTAACACCCAAACAATAAAGTTGCCACAATGAAAAAGATAATGACGATAATTGTATACTACAATTGTTAATTGTATAATTACTAGACAAATTCTTTCATTATCTTTTTCATTGGAGCAATTTTATCGTTAATGAAAGACGCAATTTCTTATTTATATTCAACTAATAACAATAACGAAGTAAATCATTTACTAATATAAGACAATTCCTGGGATAAACGTGTCTGCAAACGATTAGTGTTCGTATTCGGTCCCGAGCGAAGTGTACTAATCGAGATTTTTCTGAAAATATATAATACCAAATTAATAATTGGAGTAAAATTTATACTCCGATTCGGAGTAGGTCCAAGGATTGGTGGCGATGTCTCGGCAAGCATTAATTGGGGAAAAGAACGAACATTAAGCGGGCATTACTGTACATTGTATCCTAAGTGCAATACGCAGTCAATTAGCTCGAATTATTTTCCGCATAATTATCAAACGTCGGTTAAACGTTTAATAATTATACGATAAATAATTGATTGCCCGGGTCTCACCACGTGGAGGTTACTGCGCATGGAGACCCACCCTAGCCACGGCCCTTCCACCCTCCAATTACGCGAAAAGTAATTCTAATATAACATGTGACAAAGAAAAATCTCCTATTATTGTCAATTTGTAGAACGTTCAGTAATTGATCGTAGTACAAGTAAGACAACAAGAGGAGTAGTTGGAAAATTCACGACCGAAAGCTAAATGGAATATCAGAACGAAACCTGAAAGAAAATCAGAGAAAAGAAAAGAAAATCAGAGTCCAATTTCCTGAAATAAAACTTTCTTAATAATATATCTTATGATCTTAGAAACTAGACAACGAAATATTATCACAGCAGTGTACACTGCTGTCTTAAAAACCAAGACGCAGTTTAAAAATGAATCCTCCTTTCTTAAATACTACATTAAATTCAAATGCGTCCTGCCTGAATAAAGATCTAACTTAAAACTAGAATCGCCCTACCTAGTATAACATCTAACAGTTCGAATAAAAGAACAATTTCAATAATATCCTATTTACATAGGACTGTAATAGATACTATCCTATACTCGTGTAGGTATAAGTATGCATATGCTTAATATGGACTAATTGAAGAGGAATTAATTTCGTGGCCCATGGTGTCCTACAACAGATTGAATCAATTTTTAGTTTCATAAACCCTGCCTAATTAAAAGTCTAATAAATTCAATTCGTGTAAAACCTGCCTGTATAAAAGGGCAGCGGCAGGGGCACGTGTAAGGGTCAGGGCTGGGCACGGGCAGGGCAGGGGCAGAGTGAGAGTGTGGTCATATTATACATTTTTTAAGCATTCATCTTCTTTAGCTGATTCCTTTCAGTCCTTCTGAAACAAAGACAAAGTGGATGTAATTAGTAAAGCATTATAAAAATCTTCAACTCACAAGTGGGATCAAATGGGAGGCAAATAACGAAAGTGACTGCTACCGAGCAGTCCGCGGGCCCTCGGCCCATAGTCTGGACAGTAACACGACTTACAATCAACACCTGTTTCGATACCGAGCCACAGCAATCATTGAGGAACGGATATGCAAGACCGCAACCACGATTCCAGATTATGTCCCATATGCCTTCTGCCACCCCAAGGTGTGCTTGGCGTGGTCTAACGAGGAGAAATATCCTACTTGGCGGGTCACCTGTCCAGAACCGCAATCACAGCCTCACACACTGCTCCACGATGACACTGCAACCCAAATACCGCCACAGGTGCCAAACGCGCCTTACCATCCGTCCTCCGGGCCGAGAACGGGAAAGGGAATGAAGCTAATAAGAGAATGACGCAAATAAGAGAATGAAGCAAAAAGGGAATGAGAGGGGAAAGTGCAATGCGCAGTCCATTCGCTCGAATTATTTTCCACATAATTATCAAACGTCTCTTAAACGTTTAATAATTATACGATAAATAATTGATTGCCCGGGTCTCACCACGTGGAGGTTACTGCGCATGGAGACCCACCCTAGCCACGGCCCTTCCACCCTCCAATTACGCGAAAAGTAATTCTAATATAACATGTGACAAAGAAAAATCTCCTATTATTGTCAATTTGTAGAACGTTCAGTAATTGATCGTAGTACAAGTAAGACAACAAGAGGAGTAGTTGGAAAATTCACGACCGAAAGCTAAATGGAATATCAGAAGGAAACCTGAAAGAAAATCTGCAAGAGAATTCACGTTCCTGAAATAAAACTGTCTTAAAAATATATCCTCTGATCTTAAAAACTAGACAACGAAATATTATTGCAGTGGTGAACACTGCGGGCTTAAAAGCTAAGACATAACTTAAAAATAAACCCTACATTCTTAAATTTTAGATTAGATTCGAATACGCCCTGCCTGACTAAAGAGCTAACTTAAGACTAGAATCACCCTACCTAGTATAACAGATCGAATAAAAGAACAATTTCAATAATATCCTATCTACATAGGACTGTAATAGATACTATCCCATACTCATGTAGGTATGAGTATACATATACTTAAATCCTCTTCGGTTAGTCCGTATTAATCTCTCGTGGTCCATCGTGTCCTAGAACAGACAGAAACCCAAACCAAAAAATTGCAGCACCTGCCAACAATATTTGGTTTTATAAACCCTGCCTAATTAAAAGTCTAATAATTTCAATTCGTGTAAAACCTGCCAGTATAAAGATCTAAGATTGTGTGTTGAGACAAATCCTACCTACATAAAGAGCTAAATGTATTGTTCGATTTATATTTGGGCCTGCCTAATTAATTGACTAACACCTGTAATTAGTTAATAAGGACAGTGGTTTGGGGCAGGGATGGGGTGAGGGTGTGTTCGTATTATACATTGTTTCATGAATCCTCTTCTTTTCAATGCTTCTGAAACATGCACAAACTCGAATTAATTAGCAAAGCATTATAAGAATGAATTCTTAAACTCACAAATTGAATCGACGAGGCTGGCTCTTTAATTTTAAAGTTTCCAATCGTGTCTTTGATAATATTTCTGGATCTGTATTCTATATATTCCACTCTTGAGCCTCTGACGTATGTACTTATGTTTGTTTAATATAGCATATTTGGGTTCATCTGTGAATCTGTAACAATCTCAAGCATTGGATTAGTGACATCCCCAAGCCTCCCCATTTTATATCGAAATGAAGCTGCTTTTAATTCGTAATAACTGAATTTTAGCGCAGTTAATAAATCAGAATTGATATGAACAATGCTGCTATTTTTTGTTAACAATAGTTAATTGGATTTCGGCCAAAGTGATATATTCTTTTGTACGTTCTAGATCAAACTGAATGGTGGTATCACGTTCATTAAAAACTCCAAAATGAAGTAGTCACATTTCACTACAATTGATTCTATTTTGCTTCAACAAAGAAGCGACAAACGATTATTCGGAAGAAAAATATCAAACTTCAACTATCACCATGCCGAGACCCAACTACTGCCAATAACGTTTTTCGTGCAAGGATTTTTGTTTAAACATTTACGGATATCGCGAGTGAATTTCAATTTCTACAAAGCAAGCTCGAAAAGTTATAAAAATTGGCTCTACTAAAAAAAAGGTTAAGATAGAATTGCAACAATTAAGAGGAAATATTTAAGAGTTAAACTCCAATAATGAACAGTCACTAGTATTAACTCTAATTTAAATCTACTATCTAGAATTATTATAAATTTATCAAAGATTCTGCAAATTATATCTGTTTTTTACTTTGCTCTTTTTCTTTTCTTCTTCTTTCTTTTCTTTTCTTTTCTTTTCTTTTCTTTTTTCTTTTCTTTCCTTTCTCTTTCATTTATTTTCTTTTTCATTTGTTTTCATTTCGTTCACACAGTAATTTACTAATATGTATGCAAATTTTTAGCAGTACTTCCATCAACAGACATTCCAGGTAGTATAATTATTAAGAAAAATAAAATAAAAAGAAAGGCAAATATAAAACGCTGAAAAGAAAAAGTTCCTGGTTCAGGAACAGGCTTCCAATTGGAAGCAGATGGGGACTAGTAGTCGCAACTCTACTTAAAAACGCGATCTTTATTCAACGCAACGCTAACTGGAACTCGCGATACAATCATTTCGCAACACTATTTATTAAGACTAATAGAAAGCAAACAGTAAATTATATGTACTATCCAAAATTAAGCAAATTGAAGATCCTCTGAAAAATGAACTGAAAGTTCCAATACGCGAAAACAATTTCCGCAACACTAGAAGCTCAAATGTAAAGTGTATTATAAAATACTACAATTTAACTAGCAATAAGAATAGCAATAAGTGGCATTCAACGCAACTCCAACTCGACCCGTTCGCAAGTTTTTCGCAACTCTAAAGCAACGCGATATTTTTGGGAGGGCTGTATCGTTGGGCCGGAATGTGCATCGGCCAAGTACAAATAAAAATTCTACAAATGAAAATGCAAGCACAGTGACAAAGTAGTAACACAGAATGATTCCCCATTCTTAAAAAGAATGGGGAGCCATTAGTAGTTGCCCTCTTGAGTGACAGTTTGTCGGGCCTCTTCGGCATATAGCCTCTCCATTTCGTCGGACCCAAGGGTCAGCTGAAACTTAAACTAGGCTCGAGACTCTAATCGGAAACCAAGGAAAAACTTATAAAGGTGAAATAAAGAGTTTGAATCGCGGAGCTAAATGGAACACACGTGGCCGAATGGCGATCAAATAAAATCGTAAAATTGTGATTACGGAAAATCACATAGATTACGATTAAAATTGTAATCGTTCTTCGTTCACACGTGCAGCCTCGAGCATAATGTAACGCGTTTCGTTTCGGAGCCTAAATCGCGACCACGACCGCGAAGGATTCGAAAAATCGATAGGCAAAGCCAGAGGCGAACGCATTTTCGTTCGCGCCACAGCTTCACCGGCGACTTTTCAAATCAGATTTCCTGAAACAGGTTGAACACGCGAAATAGTGCCTACCCGATCGGAGACTGTGTCAACCTGCCCGGCCCTACCTACTTATGTCTATCAATCACACCAGAAAGTATGCTACCTATCCTACCTGGACCTATATTTAAAAAATGGCAAACAAACACACCAACACACGACACTCCACGGTTCTCAGTCAAACACTTGGGCGCAAAAGCCTACACTAGGGAGGCGTCCCGGGACACCCCCGACACCCAAGTGCTGTCACACAACTTGCACACTCTAATGTACGTACCATTTTTCTGAAATCGACTGACAGTGGCTGGGATCTCTGCGTTCACGTGGAAAAAACCACGTCGCGGTTGAGATATTTAATAGATATTTAATAAAATAATTAAATAGCACCGATACAAGAGGTACTTGATAGCAATTGATAAGTATATTCAATTCTTTTTGGCATTTGGCCTCTGTCATCTTAAATGACAAAAACTTCGTGCCCAAGTATAGTAGGAATTATTGAAGCAAATAATACTAAAAATGATGTCTCTGTTTTAAATTGATGGACATCTTATCTTGGTCATAATAGCTACATTTTAATACGGAACGACGCAAATCCACAGCCTAACCACACACACAATGCGGATATTACGTCGTGCACGATACACCAACGCACTGTCAGTCGCCAACAATAAATCATTTTATGGCTTATAAACTAAAAAATATCATCGTGCTCTACCACCGTTTTCCCACCCAAGTAGCACCGGGGCACGTGAGTGGGATCTGGGCAGTGAACACGGAAAGGGTTAAACCTGAAAATCCTCGTCTAAAAAGATGATAAGGACATACTGATTTTCTAACGGGCTAAAATACATATATATGTACAACAGATCTATATATGATTCTATTTTATTGAAGAGAAAATTTAATGACTCTACTTTATTAGAAAAATTGTGCAATGACTCTACTATATTAGAAAAATTATGCAGTGACTCTACTTTATTAGAAAAATTATGCAGTGACTCTACTTTATTAGAAAAATTATTCAAAGACTCTACGTTAATAGAGAAATTATTCAACGACTCTACTTTAATATACTTTGAATTAAATTGAAAAATCCTCGGGCGTTCCCGTTATCAAAGCATTGATTCTAAAACGCAAGATTGCTTTAAAAGTTGATTGCCTTGATTTCGAAAACTACCCGTTCGCGTATTGTCTTCTTGTACATTCAGGTTTAATTAACATTTTGTACGGAAACAATGAACGTATCGATATCTTTAAACGCTAAAGACTAATATGGATATCGAATAATAAAATTATTCGATAGTTCCAACAAATTGATAAGGTAAATGAGTACCTTCACTTTATATATTATCAAAGTAGAAAAAGATGAAATACTACACTCTTACTAACAGCAATAATTATGCAATTTATTCTAACTGTGCAGTCATTGCATTTGACAAGTAAACGAAGTCGAATGGTATTCGACTTCTCCACTACAATCTAATGCACGTAGAATACTGGACGTTACTTTATATTCATTCAATAATTAATAACTATTTAAATATCGTTTCATAGGTATTCAATTAAATACTCTATTATAAAAAGATATATAGTGATATATTTTGTACTAAATATGATCTGTTTTAAAATTATCAAGCTATTTAAAAACGCGTTGTACAAGAAGACCTATCCTCACATAATATAAAGCAGTAAAGAAGTTACTACTCATGAGTATATTTCCATATACCCATGGTCACAGTGCTTGCCAGAAAAATCTACGTAATTACAACCAGTCACCCGTGTCGGTTCGGACCTTTCGTCCTGCGACATGCTTGAGTGACCAGAGGAACATTAAAGCATGCCACTCACCGGTTGCAGACTCACCAGGTGTGCGGTCAAGCTCGTCGCCATCGAAGCCATGGAAGCTGCTGAAACATTCAAAAAGAGCAAACAACATTAAAATCTATGTATTTTCAGTACTTTTGGCATGTGTTAATTATCAATGATTATTGCAATACAAGATTAAAGAACGAAGGAGATACTTACTCGTCAAATTGATGGCTGAAAGCCCGAACTCGCCGAACAGGACACTGACTCTAATGGAACACTTATGATTGACGAACAAAGTGATTCTAATTTCGCGACAGTATTTCTACTGTTTTTGTGACTGCTACCGAGCAGCCCGCGTGCCCTCGGCTCAGAGTCTGGACAGTAAAACGACTTAGCATCAACACAAGTTTCGATTCCGAGCCACAGAAATCATTAAGGCACGGATATGCAAAACCACAACCACGATTCTAGATTATGACCCGTATGCCTTCTGCCACCCCAAGGTGTGCTTGGCGTGGTCTAACACATAGGAATTTCCTACTAGGCGGGCCAAAGTGTCCAGAAAAGCAATCACAGCCCCACACACCGCCCCCCGATGACACTGCAACCCGGATATTGCAAGAACCGCGACCACGACTCCAGAATGGTGGATGACCTACCCAAATTAGAGATTATATGTGGTCTAACAGAGGGCCTCGTGACCAGGGTCCAGAACCACAATCACGCCCCTGCACATCGTAACTGGCTGACACTAAGTCCCTAACCATCAGTCCTCCGAGCCGAGAACGGAAAAGGAAACGGAATAATTGTGATCGACGAACAAAGTGACTCTATTTTTCGCGAGAGTATTATTTCGGAGCAAACACTGACTCTAATTTCGCGTCTCTTTACTGTTATTTATGTTGAATTATTATTAAGAGCGGCTGCGCTCAAAAAATAATAAAAAGAACTTTGACGGAACAAGCACTGACTCTACCAACCGCATTGCGCGCGGCCAACAATATCGTTATGGTGATACAATTGAGCCCATGGCAGCTTCTGAAACATTCAAAAGAACAGACAACATTGAAATCTTTGCGTTTTGAGTACTTTTCGATCATGATAATTATCAAAGACCATTGTAAAATAAGATTAAAGAAATACAGAGATACTTACTCTTCGAGTTGATGGATGAGTGCCCGAACTCGCCGAACTGCATCGGTGCTGACTCTAATACCGGAATACTTATTGCGAAAGAAAAAAAAATAAAATAAAAGACTACTATCGCGCACGTCAATTGTGATCGACGAACAAAGTGACTCTAATTTCGCGAGAGCAATATTTCGAAGCAAACACTGACTCTACTTTCGCGTATCTTTACTGTTATTTATATTTAGTTATAATTATTATGAGCGGTTTCGCTCTAAAAACAATAAAAAGAACTTTGACGGAGCAAGCACTGACTCTACTGACCGCATTGCGCGCGGTCATCAAAATTTTCTGAAAGAGAATCTGTACAAGTTAGTAAATAGGGTGAGGAGGTAGAAATTGAAGCAATACACATTTGATTTTATTTATCTCTTTCTTATTTCTTCATCCTGTCAAACGTCTGTTGAGGAAATACTGCTTTGTTTTAATAAAGTACTACCGTATTATTATTCTGATTTAATTACTGTTAATTGTCTATTCAAGATATACTATTATAGATTAATATAAATGATTTATCAAAAGCATACTGTGACTGTTCTTTGTCCGAGTTTTAAAGGTGATCATGATCTTAGTTAGTAAGCAATATCGCGCATTTATAAGTTCTCGTAGCTGCTTGTAGAAATCAAGACTCGAAACTATTTATCATGCTTCAAGTGCATGGCAACCAGTACGTAAGCACGCGGACAATGCTGCATCGAAAATACAATTTGACCGTACTTGTGCCAAGTCACAGAGATAATAAAAGTTTTTAATAAATACTAGTGAAGCTATAATAGAAATCGCGACCGATATGCAGCGAAACATGAAAGTATTTCAATTTCTCGTTTAGAATTAATGAAATTTACTGACTCTATTTTCAATCGCGAGTGGCATATTGTAAGTCCTACTTAAAATGTTTAAACTGCTCAATAACTTTCAACCGAAAGAAAAGAACTTGAGCCAAAATCCAATCGCCAGATAACAAGAAATATATGTAAACCGTTGGGATAATAAGTTAAATGTTACCAATCCTTCATCATACGTCATCGGACTGATTGTTATGCATCGCAGTACTCCATTCCTGCAGCCTCAACATATTATTCATTACCAACCAATCATCCATTGTACCTGCAACAAAAAGAAAAGCAACGTGATAAACCTGTGCTAAAATCAGAATGGAATGCAAAGTTGCGAAGGGACATATGTAACTGGGTATGTAAGTGACATTGCAAAGGAAATAAACGCAACCTTAACACCGCATTGAATCCGAGTAATCGTTAATAAAATATAATAATGATTCGAAATACCGTTCAAACTAATGAATTAGTTAATCCGATATTTTAATAAACGACTAGTTACCCGCGTATCAAAGAATCGATGGTACCGGATGACCGGTCAAGCGTCCAGCAAAAGAGACTCGATAAAGACTTTAATGTACATCCGCGATAGTGAAACGATCGTTAAATAAATGCGTATTAATTAATAGAAGCTAATAGACAAGCGTATGCGGTGGTAAAGTAAACCCCGAGATGCTATTGTATTGTAAGGTTATGTATGTCGCTAACCTTCGACAGCATAGACGACCCGTACCGTACGACGCTTGAACTGATAGTGACACCGCGTGCGCCGCGCACCGTCATCCCCACTCCGCGACGCGCCGGCGCGTCGGTAACGCTCGGTCGCGCTCGCTGGTATTCGCAATTTCCGAACTCTTCGAAGTTCTCGAAAAAATACCCCATTACTGTAACTATATGCAGTTGGCCGTAATAACAATTTTAATTGTTTAATTGTTTATAACAAATGAACTGCACATGGAATAATGTTAACACCTATTGACGATGGCAGCTTATGCCACTGCCTTTAATTTATGTCCTCTGGTCATTGATGTAGCTTGCCGGGAAGTGGCAGTAATCGCATTTGTTTATAATTTCTTTAAACAAATTCAATTATCTCGGCTTCTGCTGGGCCGATTTTAATCACCGACCTCTCAAATTGAATCTCTTGGTTCAAGGAACAATCCGATTCAATATTAGAATTACCCTCGTGTATAGTTTCGGTGAAATTTTCAAACAATTTTTTAAATTGTGTATAACAAATGAACTGTGCATGCAGCATTTGTAAACCGTTTTGGAGTCGTGTAGCGGCATCCTTTACCTTCATTTGAAGCCAGTTTTGTGAGTAGAAATGGCAGGGACACTAGTAGTTTCAAGTACTCGTGTATAGATGGTTACACTGGGCGTTAAAAATACATTTATTTAAAAATAAGTTTATTAATTTATTAATAAATATTACACGAGTACTTTAGGGCAAAGAACTTCGAGCCATTTAGAGCACGAACAAGTAATATATTTTTAAAATAAGCAATTAATAAATAAAATACAGATAGAAGAAAGAATATATTTTTCCATTGAATATAAATATTCATTTTACAGTATATATTCTTATTTTGACCATTTTAAGTCGGCACATAATGATACATGATCACTTGGACTGACTACGGATGGAAGGCCTGTATATGCACTGAGTTCTTCATTGCTAGGCATCGGTACAACTTGTTCAACTTCCAAATAATCTGTTTCATAAAAGATATAATCCAAACATCCGCAAAATGTAGCAGTATAATTTGTATATTCAGGGGTACCACACGCGCTAGAGATATTCAAATCGTGTTTAATAGATATATTTTCCACGTGTTCGTTTGGACCTATAATAAAATATAAAAATCTATTTAGTGTACATCAGATCTTCCTACAAAGCACTAAATAGAAAAAAGAAACACACTGGATTTCCAATCACCGTGGTCTTCGGGTATACTTTTTTGAGTCATTAATTGATAAATCGCATTTTCAGGCGCAGTATTAAAGTCTCCGCAATACAAAATACTGACGTTACAATCTGGGTGCTAAACACATTTTTAAACATTTATTAGTGAAAATATCATAAAAGATTATCCTTCGATTATATTGTTACCAATACCTCTCGTTTCATTTTTCTGGCATATGTCCGTAAATATAATAAGCCATAATATGCCTGCAACAAGCGTATATGATCCGCATCTGGCCGAAAATATAAATGCGTGTTGCCAACAATTAATATTTCCGGATTTTCTTTAGAGCGTAGCACCACCACCTGTAATACATCGTATAACAATTAATGATTGTTAAATAATTAGTTAAACTAGTAAGGCCAAATTATTACATCTCAATACCTGAATAATAGTATTTCTGTTTTCGAATACTTGTTTCACTTTGTCATTTTCAATTAGCGTCCAAATAGTATTAAATTCGTCTAGATCTGTGCCTTGACACATAACACTGTAATGAGTGTCTAATTTCTCGAATCTTTCTTTATTATAAAATATTGCTAAACCCTCGCGCACTTCATTTTTATTATTATATACACTATCATAATTTAGGACACCTAAGGATAGTACTAAATCATTTTCATAAATTTTACCGTCTACTTCTTGGAGGCATATTATGTCACTGTTATATCCTGCAGAAATTTTATAATCAAATTATCCCGGTTGTATATAATGAATAAAAGGTGTTAATTATATGAACTAATACTAAAGAATTACCTATCAATTCTTTAAGAATTAGTAATTTTCTATAATCCATAGATAAAGCGTAGTGGGGACAATACGGATACAATGTTTCCTTTGACAATGAAGTTTCTGCGTACACGTTTGCCAATATATTATACGTTGTTACCCTGAAACTAAAATTCCCGTTCAACAATTTTCTAATGGCATACTTCGTTTTATGGTATATTTACCTTTTACCAGACAATCTAGTTTTAGTGAAGGCATGCCTGGTATCAAAGGGACATGGACCTGGCCCTGTTTGTACAATATCGTTTGATTCAATCTCTAAAGTGGGTCCACACTGGGTCCCATTTCTTGGCTCGCATGTTACTTTCAATTTGCATCCTAAATCAGACTTATCAGGTGTATACAGATAACCCTCTCCCACGTGTATCCATTCTCGTCCGACGTTGCTATACCAATTAAATATTGACGCTGTTCTATCGACGTTTGTTGTTTCAAACTTCGATGGATAAGTCGGAAAGCCTACTATAATACTCGATGGCAGTACCATACTGTTAACATAAGGTACATTTTGTCTCAATACATATTCCGTATCAAAAACGATCAACCTTATGTCCGATGAATTTTCTAAAATTGATTTGCACGTAAGATCACCGTCGAGGATTGTTTGGTTTCTTACGAATTTGATATTGCGGTCTGCATAATTATTCACTGCTTTCGGTAATGAATCATCATCGTTATTGGCCATTTTCTTTTTCTTGCGAGGCTTCTTTTTCACCAAAGAGTCATTGACATTTCTGTCTATTCTACAAAGAAAGGTACTTATACATTCGTTCACGTCCCTGTAGAAATTGAAGTTTCTGTCCACGTTTAGGTCCGAATTAACGTAACGAAACTTCATTCGGAACTTTGGGCTTCCCTCTTCGTGCAACAATAAAGCTTCGTTCATGTTTAGTTGTAACGTTGCCTGCGAGTAATTTTTACGAAAGTGTTGATGTACTTTTATAACCGGTACGAAGGGGCTCGAACACTTTACGTATAAGTTACGAATAAATATTGACATTTTTTATATTCTCATGGCTTATATTTATTTGATATCATTGCAATTTGCGCAGCTTGATATTCATAAACGAATAAATCAGATAAATATCAGGACATGTAACCAAACTTTTGTCCCTCGCAAATGTGTTAACTGTTAGCGTAGTGACATCTCTTACCGTTTAAAAAAACTTAAAATATATAAAATTCCTCTTTATCCGTATTCGATTAAATATGCTTCACCTATGTGGCACCATCTATTGAGAGGGTGCCGAAAAATGGCCGCTTGTTAATAGGATTACAGAATAATGTATGCGGATGATCGGTAATATCTAATTATTTAAGCAAAAGATGTTGGAAAATTTTATACGAGAAAGTTGCATAGGTTTCGCACTTCGTTCTGCAATCGCAAAGGTGCATAAATTAATGACGGTTAATCAGTAATTAGCGATTTCTCCGGACAATATAATTTATTCGAGGCGAGTAACAGGAGCCGCATAACCAGAGTTAGTAAACTATCTTCTGCCCTTCTATCTCAGTCTCCTTTCTCTTTCTGGTACCGACTTCCACTCGCATTCTGTAATCCTATTAACAACCGCCTGTTTTCGGCACCCTGCCAATAGATGACCGTACATACGCGATACCCTACAAATTTCTCGGTTTCTAGGCATGATTTTCAAACAATCTACCTGGCCTGTTTTTAAAGGATAAACCCTTTACTTTCACATTCCTTAATGGAACTTTTCGACAATCCCTTTATATTAGAAAACCATAGAAAAATATTTTTAGCAACATAATCTGATCGAGCGCCGCGAAACGTCTTGAGTGTTGCGTCTGTGTATGCCTGGTCTACTGTATAGTAGGGGTTCAAATGGTAAAAGAACATGCGCAAGAATTAGTAATTAAAAAATAGGGGAATGTAGTAAAACGAATATTGTGTAATTCTGATATTTCATTTACGATATTTAACCATGTGTATAATCGATATAGACTTGCTCATTTGTAACAATTCTTTGGCTCAAATGGAACGTTCTAAATAGTTCATTTATGAACCGTTTGTCGGAACATAAATTGAGAGCAAATAATTATAAAGGAAATAAAAAAGGCATATCCCTTCTGTGAAATCTCGTTCGCTGTATTTAATTACAGATTTCAACCGATCTGGTAATGCAGCATTATTCCTCACTGAGAAAGTAAGAGTACCATTATGCGAAGATTGACTGTAAAATGTCGTTTTAAGTTACTTGCCAAATTGCTCAACGTACAGGCTGCATCGTGCCACCTGCTCTCGGGCAGATGCTATGGTACACAGATTTTTTATTTATTTCCGCTGCTTAATATTACTGTAATGAAAATGTAGGCCGGTGAAATTTTGCTCTGCTTTTCTGAGCATTTCGACCGCGTTAACTCTGTCAAGTCTTTACTACCAGCGGGTCCTTAACATTCACCTTAAATCATAATATAGTAACAATAAATTCCAAATGCAATTCTCTGTGACGGGACAAAAAAAAATGTACAATTAGATAAGAATTTTTACTGCCCACGTAGTTTTCTGGCTTATATAGGCAATCGAAACTTGGACCTCGCTTTCTTATTTGCACTATAGTTATATTATTGCAATATCCCGTTTACCAATATTGAAGTACACCCTTTCCTTTTTCATAAATTAATCGACAGAAACAATAACTTGACGATAGCGTGTTCGTTCTGTGGTTCACTTTCAGATCCAAACGCGTGATTTACAGCCGATCTACATAAGCCATTAGGATCGTTGTTGCTCAACGGCTGTTTCAAAACGCTAATATAGAGGATCCTCGTGTTATTCAGTAAAGAAAAAGGGACCATAGGAATAGAGATCGAAGTGAATGTTGGATTGCAGTAACAATCGCTGCCGGATGAACATTTTCGTAATGACGCGTGTATGTATCCGATTCTCGTTACGTGTCAATATCCACCGGGATCGTGTAAAATTATCGTGTTCGATGCTGATAGCGTGAAACCCATTAGTCAATTATTATCTATTAACGATGGCCATAAATAAATCACCGTCAGGCCGTGTTTAATTGTAAAAGAAAAAAAACATCATGAGAACGACTTTCATGCGAATGGAGACGTTAACGGTAACGCGAACGCTGGGCAATGTTGTAATTTACATATTGCTGGGCATAATTCATTTATGGCCGCGATCACGATGGATTTACGTATTGACAAGTGCAATTGAATTCGATTGATATATGAATGCTTCACTTGCCAAATCGATTAACTCCACCTTCTGAATTTTATTAAATTTCGATGTCAAAACACTTTATTAGTGTTTATTAGTGTTTTGACGTTAAAATTTAATAAAATTCAGAAAGTGGAGTTAATCGATTTGGCAAGTGAAGCATTCATATTATACTTTACCTAGGCGAGAGTAAATTATGCTGCGCTTATAAACTGTATTTAATATTATCATTTAATATTCCATCTGGAATCTAGAGATTCACCCTGTGCATTATGCTTATTGAGCAGCATCGATCATTCGGTAATTTTACAATCGCATCATTACCATTTAAAAGGGGCGTTCATTATGCTTCGTAGGACATCAATTATTTCGCACATTGTTACCTTGATGCCTTCTTTTCCTGCGCATGTAGGAGTCGAATAAATTATGTAAAACGCTAAGAAGCTATGCAAGAGATCACCAGTTGTCCGAACAAATGGTAATGCCGATTGTGTTACAAAAACACGCCACGCCCTGAATTGTATTTATGCCTTTCAGCTTTGTGCACGAGGATGTATTATAATTTATTGTGCCCGCAGTGAAGGCTTCTTCGAATTATCATTTCACTGATTTCGAAGACTCGTGGGAAAGGAACGACACTGGAAATGATCTACGAAATCGTTTCTTCAAATGAACAGGCTCGAAGCGTTTCCTCGTTACTATAATTATTGAGTGTGATGTTTCTCAGATGCCGACTATTTCCACTGGACGTTTCTCCAATTTACTTTTTGGTGGCCTCTCGGTTACGATATTAAAATAGAAGAAACCTGGGACGATTATTTTCCATTTTTTTTTTTAGTTTCTATACACGAACAGGCGTGTCCAGAGCGCTATGGTATTTACAACTATACGTATAATTTGAAGACGAAGAGACACCCATTGGACACCTGACAATCAACGTCCCTATCGGAATCGTATTATGCTTAATTGCGATCAAAACTATCCTGCAATGTATACTTACAAACAGAACTAGCGGGGCGCAATAATATGATTAACACGAAAGTGGGTCGAACAGTTCGACCCACTGAACTATAAACCACAGAGACCCCGGAATACAAAACAAATTCCGTATCCGATCAAATCTATTCGATGCTCCATTCCTGCAAACAGAACATCCAAATATTTCCACCCGTGCAGAACACGCTGAAAGGCAGTTACAAGAAAGGAATCCAGCTCGATATAAATTCGCCATAAAGGCAGGAATGTAATCAAGCGTGTATCTTGATTTTTACAAATCCTTCCAGAATATATTTCACGCCGGCGAGCGGCACCCAAGCGAACACGCAGTAACACGTATCTCACCCGATACATTATAATGTACGGTCTAATCTCATCTAACGGCCGCTTCATTTGAATATCGCGTGATCCATTCTCGTGGCGGCCGATTTCTTCGGCCGGTGGACGTCTTGCCGAAGTTAAAGGCCGGCCAGGTAGGTACGGAATCGGTTGGACGTACTAACGAGCATTTACGAGTGGGTCAGCGCTTCATATGGTCAAGCATAGGTCGAAGCAGGTTACCGACGTCTCTCTTGCCGCGGAAACGAAACGAGACGTTCTCGTTATTCGCGTCTCCTCTTCCCCGTTGCACGGTGCTACCCGTACTTGTTACAAGAAACGGTTCGTTATTGCCGGCTAGGTGATAATCAGACTGTGCAACCAAGTTGCTGGTCCCGCACGCAAGCGTTCCCATACCTAAGAGGACCCCCTATGGGAATAAGATCGGCTCGAAGCTGTTGCCATTAGCGTGCCCGTTACCTCTATCCAGGACTGTCGTAATTAATCGCAGCAAATTGTAGCAATCGTCGGCGGACTCGTCAAATTATTGCCGCCGACGTGTTCCCCTTTTTCTGCCGACGGAAAAATTAAGGCCAGCCGTAGAAAAGATCGCGGTAATGGCAAATCCAGTGCCGCGCTTCCGTTTCGATGCCGCCCGGCAAACGGTTCTCCCGTCCTCAGAACTTGCGTATCGATTTTCCAACGCGGTCGAACAGATCACGCGCGCCGAATCGCCAGCGAGAACTTGGGCCGTGTGGCACGAGGGCAAGAGAACGATTGAAAGATGCACGGAAAAGTCGCGGGACCGCTGCGCGGCGTGCACGGTGATTCTAGATTACACGTGCAGCTGGCCGACGGGGCGGGAGGGAAAAAATTCGCTTTACAGTTACGCATCGCAGTTGGGACGGGTAGAGATGAAACGCGCGACTCGATACGATCGGCGTTG
This sequence comes from Nomada ferruginata, assembly GCA_963583965.1. NCBI lineage: Eukaryota > Metazoa > Arthropoda > Insecta > Hymenoptera > Apidae > Nomada > Nomada ferruginata. The sequence goes on from OY757223.1 coordinate 2,572,550, forward strand.
CTCGTTCGCCCTTTAATCTCGCGGCACGAGTTGCTCCCGCAGCTTCCAGCGAGCCGCGAGGAGCGGATTTTTCCCGGCGAACGAGATTCGTGGAATCGCACGTGTAGGCAGCTCATCCGTCTGGAATTGAACGGGACAGCGCGATGATTATCCTGCCAACAATGGCAACGGGTCCTCTTTTGTAGAACATCGGCGGGTGATCCAGTATTTTGCTCGCCGCAACTTGCGATGCTTCTTCATCGCGGATGATCGTTTGATTGCCCCGCAATTGGATCGGCGTGCTCGTCGTTTTGTGGCGAAAAAGTCGAGCAAATATCGGCGTACCTGAAAAACACAGGGCGTAGAGCGATGGTAGATGCGCGAGGAGGAAGCCGAGGAGGTAATTAATGCGCGAGGATAAGCGAATTGATTTAAAAACGGGAGAGAAACGAATTGTGCATCGTTAAGCGCAGGCTTAATAGCGAGTAAATTATTATCGAATGGCCTCGTGCAGCAAGTAAATCAAGGATTAACAATCTGTCCGACATTGAACCCGTGGCAGGCCCAAGACTTCCATTCATAATCTTACATTGCACGATTCGTTTGGCGGACATCGCCGCCAGATGAATTATTGCGCTTAAAAGGGACCCATTAATTTATTGTCACGCTTGAAACAGCTGTGCTTCTTCATCCATCGTTCGATAGGAGCGTTGAACATTTTATATTCAGCGTAGCTGTGGCTCTCGATATCATTTCAAACAGGTCTCCGTGTCTAAAAAAAAGAAGCAAGAATTATACGACTGGTAATTCGAAATAAAATTAATGAAACTGTCCTCGCAACAATTTTTAAATTGACTTCGAAGATAAGAATAGATAAGGTTCTATAAATTCGTGAAATTGTCAGTCCAGTACTTAGAAAGGTCGGATTAAAAAAAGGGTACAGAAGTAGAGGCAATTTGTCGGCCGCGAAATTGAGAAGGTGTACTTTCCGCCGTTTGCTATCGATGCAATTACGAATTATTAACGATACAAATTACACCTATAACTACGCAAAACAAGCAAGTTCAGAGCAATGAAAGTTTCGAACAGCCGTAGAAAAAGGGGATCGTTTCCGTTCATTACGGATACTTAGCTTCGTTCAGGAAAAAACAAAATAGTCGAATCGTCCGAGGGGCCCTCGTGTTATGTAGACGCAGCGTGGATACCGTGAGACGTTCATCTCCTATGTAATTTCTCACCGTTCCAGACCAATACAAGCGCATCCCTCGAATTGTGTTCAAAGTAAAAACTTTGTCCGCTCCTCTTCGCCTTAATTTTCGACACACCTCCGCGAACAAGTCCGAGGATCTGTTCCCTCGCCTGCAATCGGGAAGAATAATTTGTAACGCGTAAGTGAACAAATTCTTAACACCTTTGCGAAATCGTTTGAATATTAAATACCGTGCGATGCAAAATTGACGAAGCAGGATCGTTAAAATCGTTTACAGTTAACACGCCGCAGGCGTCGTAATCTCGCTAAGAAAATGTAATGCTTCTGGCTTGCTTCACTTTCTAATGGTCTCCCATGATCCAGATGAAAAATCCGATAAAATTACCTTCGCCGGGTAACCACGAATCTCTTCGTTTGTCTTTCGAAACGGCTTTAACGAACCCCACTGTGTGGCACAAAGTGATACAGGCGTATAATTAAATGATTGCCTTTCGGCCGTAAGGTACAACGATTTAACTGCGAGGGAAGAAGAGAAAGATCGTTCGAAAGGCTGTGGAAACAGAAAAAAGAAGAAGACAAGAATTGCAGTCAATAGTGGAGCCAAAGGAGTCGTAGTTGTAATTTCTGTGAGCTGTGCGAGCTGCCAAGCGCTGCCGCATATTTACATTCGGTCACGATAGTACGGCGATTAATTTAAAAGCAATTAGCATTGTTTCCATCGTCTTATCGTATCAGGAAATCTGATCGGATGGCAGCGGGGTGGAATCGATTTCTACCGGGGGCGCCAGAAAATAATATAAGTCCGAATTGCATTATGCTACAACTTTTGCCAGTCATTTCTTTTTGTCAGACTATCATCGGCCAGACAGCTCTAAATATCGCAAGTTATATTTTCCTGCATGCGAAATTGCGCATACCAATCTTTTCCTTTCTACAATTAATGGCTCCCCGGTGTAATACCACGAGTTTAAACTTCCTCCTTTCGAAAAGATCGACTGTCCGCGCTATCCACAAGCGGATCCCCTTTATTACAATTATTTTTCAACGTCGTCCCCAGACACCTCAGCACCTCTTTCGAGCTGACCTGAACTCCCTTGCCCCCCGAACGGTGTAATAAATAGAATTTATATTCGATGTCCGGCACACTGATGAGTGCTTTCATTAGTCACAGCGGCCGCATACTGATCATTCCGATCGTCTCTCATAATCCACTGTGTATACATAATATCCACTCAACGCTCTGGAGTCTAGACGTTTGCCGTTGCGCAATTCTGGTTCTCTCAAAACGTTATCGATCAGTCTTTCGAACACCTAGGACGAACGAAAGGTTGATTCATTGATACACGCAGAAGCTGGCCGCGTGTCAATCAACAAGTTCGTCCGCCTGAATTTGAACGCAAGTATTGTACGTAATATATTCCCGGGCTGTACTGAAAATCCTTGCTCTTAATTCTTCGCGGCAGCTCGTTCGCCATGGGTGCACACATGCATGCATACATGCAACCGGTTCCAATTAATATCCACGGAGTTCGCGATGCTGTCGACATCGGCGATAAACTTCTGTGTGTACGAGCAATAAACGTGAAGTTCACCGGGTCGATTGCAGCGCGCAAACGTATCATCAGGTGCCCTAGGGTGACACGGGGAAAAGTTACGGCGCAATCCCATGGCGGTTGCGCACCAGTCTCCTCTTGCCGAGTTAAAGTTGAAATTCTCGCGTTTAACCATAACCAGAGAACGACGCCAGAAGCATATGGAATCTATTTCAATTGGTCGTTTCAATTATTTGCTCCTTTTGCCGCATCCTTCTCCCTTTCCTTTAATGTCCAGTCCGAACGAGCACGTTTCACTCTCGATGATGAGAATCTGTTAACATTTGCCGTGCATAGGAAATTCATGTTTATTATCGGGATACAGTTAAGACGATGAAGCAAAGTTTCTGGATCTTGCCTGGCCTTCGGTTCTACCTGCTCTCGGCGTAGATTCCCTTGTAGCGGTATCTGGGTATCCCAGGATAATTAGAGAGGAAGGTGAAATCCTCTTTACCGTAAAGTACACGTGCGCGAGTAACCCTTGAACGGCAGCCATAAATGCACACCATCTTCGTCTTCGGTGCAAACGTGTTGGCCGTTGTTTGGACAGACGCTTTGATTGATTACTAAATTGCGGAGGGAACTCTGGAAATATCGAAATCGTTATCGCCGATCAGTCAGCCCGATTTCTTTCACACCTTCCCGCCTTCGTTATCCACTGCTCATTTCTTCTTTTTTTTTGCAAATGAAACGCGTGCAAACTGAGAAACGCGCGGCACCTGCAATTAATATCTCGTCTCATTAGTTCCGTCATGCTTCGTAATTAACTCGATACGCTGACACTTGAATATCTAACGCTTATGCAGAAGTTCGTTAATAAACAGTTTGATTAATTAAAGTTATTTCGACACGATCTTATTGAAACGACCCAGATTTTTTTACCGGCGACATGAATTAAACATGGCAATGACTAACTTTTACGACGAACAATTGTGCGACGTTATTTTCTGCGAGGACGATGATCTCATACGCGACACTGGTTTCGACAACTCCAATTCGGTTGAACAATAGGCTACACGGATTCGATTGTAATCGTTGATCCGGAGACGACGTTTGGCAAACTGTATTGGCCAGAAGTGAGCAGTATTTTCAATGTTAATACACAACGTGACTGTACGTGTCTTTAGATATGCATCTCGGATGTATACGTGTGCTCTTTAACACGCATTCATTAGAGGAACGAAAGCAGGTTACACCATTCAGTGTTCATATTCATTCATGAAGCGGCTGGCCTGGTACCAGATATCGTTTCGTATAATAATTGATCGAACGGACGACCGCTGTCCTGTTAATCTGCAATGGCGATTAAACTGGCGAGTCTGGCAACCAGTAAAAAAAGGAAAGAAGATCTGACAGACAAGAAAAGCCATAAAATGACTAATAGGACGTGAGGGCAATTAAATAAAGGACAAATTAGAATAGGAAAGGTAGTAAAGAGAAGAGGTCGCGTAGGGTGAACGCAGAGAATTTGAGCGGAGAGAAATATTAGATAAGACATTCTAGAAAAGGGAGCAGGGTATTAAAGGCAGAACTTCCCACAGTGCGGTGTACGATGAGGTAAATGAAAAATAGAATAGAATAGAAGGTTCCCAAGAACGTCTCGAATAACCCTATCGCCGGGTCCAACAGATTCATTTATCTCAGCATCTTTACTCTCGTGGAATGGAATTCCATGAGATTCTTGCTGTTTATCCGTAGCCGGTGAGCCCACAATCCACATTTAGGACATGACGCTCTTCGCTCGGCTTAATTAGCCACGGCTGTAATTTACTGGGTGTTACATTTTCAGTTAAGTCCCTCCTACCCGTACCCTTTCCCATGATCTCTGTGGAACTCGGCGCCGCGAATGTTCAATAAAACACGTCTCTTAATAGCTTGAAACAATTAACCCGGATGATTGTGCTCTAGGAGGCTGGACAACGGTCTTTACGTTCTTCTAGGGACGTTATTAATCAAGCGGCTCTATTACACCTTGAATCGCGAGCCTTAAGCGGCCGGTGCGTCTACGTTTAATTAACCACAGCGTGTAGAACGTGCTGTTCCGTGTGCACATTAGCAGAACGACGACACATGGTGGAAGAGGAGCTTCGTTGTCTGCCAGGTTGGCCAGGTAGCACGGGTCGTCAAGAATGTCGGGGGCGTAGGGCAATCGGCCTTCTAATTCATTGAACCAGTGTCCCTGTTATTGCGGTGCTGGATTACGATCTTTAGGGATTTCTTCGTGTCCTCGGAGGTATACGGTCCTATCCTTATCTCGAAGCGGCTGTGAGACATCTTTCGTCTGAAAAGCATCATTGCATGAATAGAAATTCAGTGGAAATAGGAAATCGGTGGAAAATTTATGTTTCACTTAGTGGCCTATTAAAACGAATTTCTCTGCCGTACCGCGATAAATCGGCGTGGCACCTGGGCGTAATTAAATGATAAATAAAAGCAGCGGCGACGAAGCACCTTAATTGATATGGCCGTGTAAAACGTTCGGATGGCGGCGGGGAATAAATATGGTGCTATCGTGGGCTTCCATTGCGTTGATCGACAGACGGAATCGGTGATTGACCGCGTATAATTGAACAATACCTGGCGGGCGGCGTTGTACAAATTAATTCGTCGCGACCGAGGAACGGCGATGCGGCGCGCCGGCGAAAATAATTTATTAATTATTCCGCAGTGGTAAATCGCCGCGGTTCGACGCGAAAAAAGGGTATAAATACGGGTGTCCTTTCACTTCGAGAGTACCTTGACATTTTGAGCATGGGACGCGATGATTTCGCGCGCCTGCCGACGATGGAAAGTCGACAGCTTTTGCTCCTCGTCTTCTCGAGCACACACCCCCCCCCCCCCGAATTCCGGCATTCCATTTTTGCACACGACGTGGCTGTAATTGGCGAGATATATCTTTCTTTAATTTGCCCCGCGGAAGAAGTCGGACGTCGCACTCGTCACATCGTCAGCGATCTTCATTATGGGTAACATGAATAGCTTTTTATAAATTCGCTACCACTGTTGGGCAAGTTTTTTCATCTGGAAATCAAATCTCACCGTACAACTCCGCGCGTATCGAGTTTCAATTGATCCCGAGAAACCAACAAATTATCCGTTTGTTCAAACAGAAATTGCACGCGTCACGGTTAGACTGTTATAATTGACTGCGGTTTCGAACAGTACGCTAGAAGCAAGACTGACGGTGTAGCCGTACGTGTTCATTTAATAAAACAGCGTGTGCATAGCTAAGCACTGTCGTTATGTGGAAAGAGTTATTTATGCGAGATATACGAGAGCCTCTACTAGGAAAATCTATTAGAAACTTTCATTGAAAGGTCAGTGGATCTGTAGGAAATCCAGCCCGTCCGATTTCCAAGAGGTTAAGCTCTCAATACCGTATCCGGATTTATTTCAACCGGTAACGCCGTCTGCGGGCCGATAGAGCGCCCGTACAAACTGGCCATAACTTATGGGATATTAGCTATTACCAAAATATTACGACGCAGACGGAACGAACCCGGCTTAGCTTGGCGATCTCACAGCGATTAGCGTGCGTCAATCGTCTCTAGATCCTTATCGAGACAGTTAGTCCCCTCCCTCGAGAGATGAGAGTGTGGTAATCAATTCAATTCAATTCATTCGAGTCAGGAGTGCGAGGGAAATTGTCGATAAGAAAAATCACCGGCAACTCGCCGTGGACACCTGGTTCACCGCCAGGTGGTCAGATTATTCTCGCCAAAGTCGCGCATCGGTTCCTCTGGGAGAGATAACCGATATCGCGGGCGCGAGGGGATGACGATTTCGCGTCCATGTTAGGATACCGCGGACTTCTTGCGTGATCTCTCATCGAGCCTCGTTCTTTGGAGACGGACAAAATCGCGTACGGGCAAAGTGGACGACCGACAAGCGGTCTCTTCGCGGTGACGTATAAGAGCGTTTGACCCAATATTATCATGGACAACGAGCGAGGTGAACGTTCGTTCCCTTCACGGCGTCGAAGCTTTCCTCGTGCTTCGGTTAAAAGTGATTGACAAAAAGTGGCCGGCTCGCGAAACAAATTGCGTTCGGCATCGTAGGAAAGTTTGTCCCCTGGGCGACGCGTTTCAACCCAGTTCGCGTGCCACTCGATGTAACTTCTTAATTGACCGGTACAGTGCTCGTAGGCAAAAGTTGGCGGGCCGTTGCGAACGATTTTACGACGCCGATAAATTATCCGCCTCGTTAAGGATGATTCACTTCGCGGCGTGGCGCAATTTTTCCGTGAAAATCTCTCTCCCGGCCTCGCGAATAAATCTTTCATCGTGGATCGGATCGCTGAACGGATTGTTCGGGGGGAAGCGGCGAGGAAACTAAGGAGAATCGTCTGCAAGTGGCAAGGCAACGTTATGCTGGTTTCGCGATATCTACGGCTGCCTAATTGCGTCGCGGCGACTTTTTCTCACCTGGACCGCCGCGTCGAGTAACTGGCCACGTTCGTCCCATTCCACCGGAAGGAACGGAATCGATAATCAGATGCGCCGAGAGATCGACCGTTTACTCTGGGCGCTACACCTGCCGCGTGTGTACACAGAATAATGCCTCTGTGTGAATCTTTCTTTCGAGCGAGAGAGATAATGATCCGAGGTCAAGAGAGGATGCAACGCGCTGGCATCTTTTTGCCTGGTCTCCGGCGACGGAACGGTGAACCTGTTCCACGGGGAGAGAATATTTCAGGAGGAATGCGATGCGTGACTTAACCGTGCGGTAATAAGCTTCAGCCCCCGAAACTTATGATACGGACGGTCCACATGTTGCAGGGTATAAAAAATTCTTTTTACACCGGGACGATTTCTTGCGGCAAGTTTTTGCCGCGAGTGCACGTCGGTTGTAATTTATCCGGTGCATTGATCGTTTTCGCTCGGGTGTCAGTTGGCCGAAAAAAAAGAAAAAAGGTGAAGTTACACCGGACGGTATCCAGGATAGCGGTTTCCTCGAAGACACTCTTGAAATCCGAGAGGCAACGAGAATTAAAGTAGCGACGACTATAATATACGCGGTATACAATCGAGCGCCATCCATGCTCATCGATCCATCGGCTTGTGAATCCACGTGGGCTCGATTTTGCTTGAGTAATCGAACATTACGCGCCGTCTAGTGCTTCCTGTCTCGCCCGTCGAACGACCGTTCGGTACATAAAACGCTATACGTCGTCCCGTCGCATCTCTCGTATCGGTGACATTTATTGAAGGGCAAAGCAAAGAAAACGTGTTGGGCGGTGTCGCTCGGTGCGATACCGATTTACCCGGTTGCGCAACGTGTGATTAACGGGCTCTGACATTACCCAGTCCCGGGACGTCGTGTTTCGACATGTTTCCAAAGAAAGTCGACGGCCACTTAGCGTCGCAATAAAACGGTACACTTATAAATTAGTGAAATATGCGACGGTCCAATGTCAACGATGCTAAAGGCCGTCGAATCCGGTTCAATAAAGTATTCGGTTCCACCGTTCGTTCGCATTGATCGCACACCGCAGACACTGTGCCACGGTGGTATACAATAAAATCGTGGACGATTTCGACAGAGCCGTGGACGTTTTCGTAAAATCGTCGCGGTTGGTCGTGTTTTTGTCATAAAGCTTCGGGGACTAGAAAAATCTGTTATCCTAGATCGTAACTTCTTCTAAAGGTAAGCTTGAAACGAATGTACATACTTCTAGCGGTTGTGGAGAGTATTTATGGAAATCATTTAAATCTGTTCTTGCTGGAAACGATAAAGGAGAAGCTGGGCATATATCGTATACGCGGTATGTACGACCGGGATTTCTTTGCTTTACCTTTAAATCGTCTTACGAGTTCAGTGAAAAACGAACTTGCCCTGCCAGACTGATGTAATTTCGTCCGGTGGTTGTCCTCAAACTTTCGTTGGAGGGACATGAATATGTATGTATGTCTTCCGGCGATACTCTTCTCTCCTTTTATTCTGCTTTTTATTATAATACTTTCCTCTGCCTCGATCTGGAAACACACATGCGCCGGCAAATATATCGGAGACTGATTTTAATTGGTGCTGGGTGTAACGGCGGTGAATATTATAGTGGTCGGTAATCACACTCGATATGGATATCAACCACTTACTGTAATTTACTTGTTACCCGCTCGCTACCTGTCAGGTACACGTAATTGCTTCTTTAGCTGTCCCTTAAAGCATTGTTTCACTTTCCGGGGAAAAAAACTGTAGGTGTATCTACAAGTATGAACTTGGAATCTGCTCGAAATTTCTCCACGCACTAAAATGTAATGGCACACGACGTCACCTAAAAAGTAGAAAAGCCATCAATTTCGATGGAAGCATTTGACCTCTGGTCACTGTTGGCCTCCCGTCTAATTAATCACTGATAACATAGAAGGCAGAAACAAGTGAACGGGTTTCGATGCAAATGGAGATGTCTTATATTGAATCCAGCTTTTAAACATAACGTGCACAATAACGGGGCCAGAAATCGGTACATGCTATTCTGTACACGGCATGCAAATCGATTCGACCTTTTTTCTCCTGCCAGTGCAGACGGTTCACGGAGAGTCCGAGGCGAGGCAGGTTCCCTTGAGCAACCTCGACGAACTGGTTTCAACATAATATTTGGCCTGCTCTCATTGAGGGATATTTACTACCCGAAGACGATAAAATTATCGACGACAAACGCGCCGGTTTCCTTCGGATCAAGGATGCGACGTGATGTTAATCGCGGTGAAACGGTGAGGCCGCTTTAAAATTCCGGCAAGAATTTCCAAACGAGGACACACTTTATATACCCGGGTGGGAAAGAATCGAGTGCGACCTCCGCGAGACCTTTTGTCCCGTTTCCTGTTACACGTGGAATTCGATTTTACGCTGCATCGTATCTATCAAGGGAAATACAATAAAACACTTGCCCACCTTCGTCATCCAGTGTCCGGGGCGCGCTATAAATCTTTCGTTTATGGTAGTCGGTCTTATAACTGCTTGCGATAGCTCGCGAACAACCGCTATGATTTTGAAATGTCCAGCTTATAAGGGGGCTAACTTAATTGTCCGCTAGGAGGCTGTGATTGAAACAACTGCGGCATCGATATTGGCTGCGCGGATATTGTCGTCTTATTAATACAATTCATCTGGCAGCAAGTTTTTATCCGTTTAACAAAAAAATCCTGATTGCTCGAAGCAGGGTGTGCACGATCTAGAAAAAAATATTTTAATTAGTTTTGCAAGGTGGAAATGTAGCGGGCATGACTGGTGCAGAATTATTAAGAGGAACGGGATAATGAAGAGAAACCGCGAGACGTGACTGACAGTTTCTCAATTCGAAATTTGTGTATCCGATCCGAACCTGTTCTTGTGACAAATAACGCGAGCGAAACGGGGCCGATCGATTGTGCCCGACGACTGCATGAACTTGATCCATTAGAATTGTGCAACGGGTTGCGGGTGCTTAGGTGTACACGCGTCTTATCATCGGATTGAAAGGAGTGTGACGTAAGCGGACCCTAAACCGCGACACTCCATTCGAATGATGAAACGTCACTGTCACATTGTTACTCGACTCTTTCGTATTTGCACTTTAGCTTTATCTAACATCGCCCGTCTCGATCGAACCTCGGACCCGTTCAATGAAACTCAGGCCCGATACTCCCAAGAGCGCGAAGTGAACTTTCTAAGTTAAGATGAAAGTGTCCAACCCGTTTTAAACATGATTTTATAATTTGACGTTTGAATATTAATGTGCTCGCCGGGGCAGAGATGAAAGTGCGTAATGAATTCAAGGTATTGTCTCGGCTATCGTTTCTGACGAGGTGAACGGGCCAATTTGGCCCGACGATCGTCGAAAGTGTATTAAACCCGAAGCGACGAACTTGACGACCGGCAGCTTCGTGATCCATGTGCCGCGTTGTGCAACTAATGGCAACGCCATCGAGTTTAAATCCCGGACGCATTAACCCATTGACTGGCACGCAAATTTAGCGCGTCTTGCCCTGGGTGCCACGGTTTTATTTTAAAGAAAACCTGAAGTTTTACAAAATATAATAATATTAAGTTACTGATATAATAATGCAACGGCATTTACAGTATTTTTATTGAAAAAAAGCCAGTACGAGATAACTCGTAGCTGGCGTCACAAAATAGCTATTTGTAGCCAATCTAAACTTGCAGCACCCACTACGAGATATCTCTCGTAGTTGGCAGTCAATGGGTTAACGAGTACAGCGTCCAAGGGGACGTCGCGACGCGTCATCGGGGCAAGCATCTCGAATCGAGACCGTAAATTCAACGGGGTGTGCCATGGGAATATTTAATACCGATGTCGCGCGATAGAAACGGGAGATAAAACTTTCATCGGGCACCAGAGAACATTGTACGATTCCAAGGATCGGTCATAGAAACTATTTGCTGCGACGAAGTATCGTGATGCGCTCTTTCTCGTCGGTTTCAAGGCAACACCGTGGCGGGCCATTTTTTCTACGCCGTAAAACACCTTAATCGCAGCATAATTCTCACCGAATCGTTTGCGTCCGTGTCACCTCTGATGATTATCGCGGCCCGCCGAGTACAAATCCAGGGCCCCCGAAGGAAGATCGAGAAGAGGCGTATGTATAATGTACCGCAAAGTGAGTACTGTGAAAATGGACGTGGAAAAAAGTCGCTTGTATATCGGACCCCGTTACTCGGTGTACGTATACCTGTTTGTCGGCCGAATTTCACGGAGACTTTGTAATGCTCGATCTTCCTCCGGTTCCTGGGGACTTCGCGCCGTTTCGTCCTGGCTAGCCCAAGGCCTCGATTATTATCGATTCACGTGTGACACGTAGCTAACAGATTTTTCATTCGAGAACCGGTCGTTTCAGGTTCCCATCGACGGTTTTTTTCTCTCTACGATCGCCGAGTTCAGGAGGTCAGTGCGCGACTTCTTAAAGGCGAAACGAATCCCCGCGCGTCCATTGGAATGGCGCAAGGAGATCGCGGCTCGTCGCGATTTCAGTGATAGATCCACGAGCCTGGCGAGCGTGTGCCATTTGACGATCGGTTCACGAACGAGCGAGAACGTCGACCTTAAAGGGGACGAGGATCGTGGCCAGGGTGACTCACGGATTTGCTCGCGTGCCACGGGATCGCAATTAATTTTCGACGGAATTACCGCGGTGCTTTCGCGAGATTGCCAGTAGATAATCCATCTGCGGCCTTGCTTCCGGGTACGCCGCGTGAAAGATATTTCATTCGCATCGTTAAAATAGCCGGGACATCGTGGTCGTCAGGGACGTCGAGTTGGGTGCGCGTGCTTGAATCGGATGTACGATAAAAATTGTTTCCATTCAATCCTGCAAATTTATAAAGAAGGAAAAGACAGAAGAGAACGAGTGCATTAGTTATCGCGTTACTGGCCCTCTCACCGGATCGCGCAATAGAAGAACTGTCCAGCCCATCTATACGTACAGCTTCTTACGATTAAAACTCGGTGAACGTATGAAAGTAAACGCTTTATGGTGCCAGATGCATCGTGTAATCCAGTTTGTCCGGGGCGGTGCAAAAATGCGAGGAGAACTTAGACAAGAATACTTTCGTCGATGAAAGTGTCCGATCGCTTTTTTTTTTCTTTCCACCGCGCATTTATAGAAGAAATCGTTTAGAACAATCGTTGAATAATGGGTCTATCGCAAACGTTTTATATAAGAGCGAGATACGGCTCCCCGTTTCTCCATTGCAAAAGTTATCTCGCTCCTTTAATTGCACGCTGAACGCGAGGCACACCAATCCAATGGAGTATCTCCGGCAATCCTTACACCGTTGTAATTAAGCGTGAATCACAATGAATGGAAGTCGTCATTCGAAGGGAATGCCACGCGTGAAAATCCACCTGCGATTAGAAATGAAGCGGGGCCGTTCGCGATTAATAAGTGTACGTTCGCGTTGAACGTTTGAACGATAGAACGAATCCGGTGAAAGCCAGACAAATTGACGATACGTGTATACACGTGCGCCAGCATTCGATGAACATTATAGATCCTTCATAGATCAACGATATTGTATGTATATTGATTTTTTTGCGTTAGAAAATCCGTGGTCACCCGTGTACGAGGCAAGCTCACACGCCGAGCAAATATTAGCTCGCTGTCGCTCGGAACGTTTATCAAACATTTACATTTGCGTTTCGATGTGGAGTACATTAGACTCGGACGTTCAGGCCGGCATCGGTAGTGCCAGGCTTGGGCCTTTCGTAATTCCAAAAACATTTTTCTATTTCTTAGAATATAAAACAACCGCTCCAAGTGGACAGAGATTGGGTCCTTTTCGAATTCCGGAATGGTCAAATATTATTTCACCATCTTTTTATTATACTTCTCCGGTGAAAGCAACCCCTTTCGATCGCAGCCTGGCTAACGAAAACACGAAGAGGCGCGGCGAAATATCTGTACATGTTTATCTCTCTCTCTCTCTCTCTCTGTCGAATTTCTCGCCTCGCTGTGCATGTAGTTCCACTAATTAATTCGCATTTGTTCCCCGTTAAATCCGACGGTTTTTCGTGTCGCCTGAAATATTTCCACGAAACGCACACTCGACAAGTCCCGCAACAGACTTCCATGCCGGAGTCATCCGACGAGGTAGCCAGGAGTCGTCTACAAATCAGAAATAAATAGCCTCTCCTTGTATTCTAATGTTTAACGGAGCTTTCAACAAACATGGGAGCGTACCTAAGTCCTTCTCTATTAAAGCCACTGATTCTCTCGAGTGTACTATTCGGTTGGTCGTTATTCCGAAGCTTCAGATCCAAGAGGGAAACAGCTATCTACAGAGACGATACGATCTCTCGAGTTGCCAGAGGAGATTCTTCGGTTTGCGTCTGAAGAGGAAACAACATCGCGGTCGTACGTTTTCGATGAGCGACGAGAAAGCCAGAGGTATAGCGTCTGTTCAACGCAATCGGGGACCATCCTCGTTACTGTCCAGTCATTCCAATTACAATCTTAATTGCACCGGTGATTCATTAGAATTTTCTAGCCGGATTTTTAGCGCACCATCCTATCTGGGTCGGATCGCGGCTCACCGTTGACCCTGGCTGGAAAGCTTTCTTCTCCGATTATACATATATTGTATAACACGACCTGAGGGAAACGTGGAAATGATGGGTTATTCGATTAGTAACGGAGGCGGAATGATTTTCGTATGGAGGCAAAATTTAATTGCGATTGCGGGACGAATTATTTTGGAATTTGTGGAAACGTATTAATTGAGACCGGACATTTGTGGCAATGTTAGAGTGCCGAAGTGTCGGAGATTATTGTCACTGGATCGGATCTAGGAATTACGTTGAAAGTGAGATAGAAAATTGTTCGCGTTGCGACGACGGTCTGAATTAAACATTCCATTTTATTGCTCAATGTTTCCACTCCTTTATACAAATAATATACATTACCGAGGCGCAACGGTTTTATATTTTACAAGTAGAAAAGGGAAGCAACTCGACATTTTCTTTATTACAGATTAAAAAGTACAAAAGTTGCAACTTACCCTCGAGAAAGCTCTTAGATCAATCTTTATAAATATACATCGTTCGTACAGCAACACCCTCTGCAAGATCATTCGTCACAAATCTTCGTCTCACGCATCCTCGAAGGAAAACGATCATTTCATTTTCATCCATACTCGTTCACACAATATTTCTCCTAAGTATCGTACGTAAATGCTGGATGCAAGTCTGACAGCAGCAGACACAATCTACTGCGACGGCTCTTGTGAAATATGCTCAAATTGAAAATAAATACTGCGCACGATTCAATTCGAAACGGAGAGACAAAGAAGAAGCATAGGTGGAAGAAAGAGAAAAAATGTCATATTGACGTAACAATTTGCGGGCTGAATCGATATGTTCCACTGTGGAACAACAATTTCCAGGAAAAGGCGGCCGTTCGTACGCTTATGGCAGTACTCTCGGATTACCGACTGACAGAGCTACTTTCAAACGAATCCAATACTTTCTACCGTTCGATTACATTTGCGGCTAGCCTGCAGTCAGATCCATTTATCCCTTTGCTACCACTGTGCATTATCGTTCGGTGCCACTTATTCGGAGACCGGCACGGCAAAAAGCATCTTTGTGCAAAGTAACCGTTTCGTCGACTGTAAAAAGCCGACCCGCCGCTCGTCTATTACAGGCGATGTGTAAATTTCGCGTTATCAGCCTGATTCACAGACGTTACGCAGCCGGTTGCATCACGTGCCACGGCTCCCCGTTTTTCTCGCCGAGGCTGAGCTTCCTTCGGAAGGAAGAGGATTACGTTAGTGGACGATCAGATAGTCCTCTAATGCTATCGTTACGTGGCCGATCCGTCTGTTCCAGTAGCCCTCGACGAAATCGGTGTCAAGATACTCAGCTCTTGATCAGAATTAGGCGGCGTTAAGGTGTCCGTAGGAGTTCTCGAGATTATTCTCGTTTGTACGGATTTGGAAGTGTCTATGCCAGTACCCTCTAACGGTGATCCAGTCATCTCCGCCGGGTTGTTAACCGTACACTTCTTAAAATGCGTCCTCATGTTGCTGCTTTGTGAAAATCTCAGTCCACAGTTTGGACAGGAATACGGTTTCGTGCCCGTATGATAATTAAGATGAGTCTTCAGATGATGCTTCTTGGTGAACGCTTTGGAGCACAGGGTACACTGGTACGGCTTTAATCCCGAGTGAAGTCTAGTGTGTAACGTCATGTTTGATCTATCGGCGAAAGCCTTCTGGCACACCTGACATTGATAAGGCCGTTCCCCGGAGTGTGTCCTGAGGTGTTGCTTCAGCAGCATCTTCCGTGAAAACGCCTTGCCGCACTGGTCGCATTGATGCGGCTTCACGCCCGTGTGTATCCTCACGTGCATGTTGTAGGCGACACGCTGATTGAAACTCTTGCCGCATTCCGCGCACCCGTACTCCTTCCGGTTGCGATGGATCTTCATGTGGGAGCTCAGGTAGCCACGGTCGTTGAAGTACTTGCCGCATTCTGGACATGTGGCAGCGAATTCCCTCGTGCCTTCGTGGACACTTCGGTGATACTTGTAATTCCGCAGCTGGGAGAACTGTTTGCCGCAGTCGGCGCAACGGAATGGTTTTTCCCCTGAATGCGTCCTGATGTGCACCTGAATAATTTTTAATTTCAATTTCAATTAGAAATTCTTGATTTTCTTTTCTCTTTTATTTTATAGAAAACTATCGGGTATTATTTTGTTACAGCAATGAAAGGTAATCGTGACGAGTGCTCGCGATCAATAATTTCTATAGTATCGTTGTTATTGTAATTGTTATTAAGGAGCAAGGATATATTTGTCTGTGTACCTTTAAGGATGCCCTGGTAACAAAAGTCTTGCCACATTGGTCGCACCTGTGGCTCTCCTGCAGACCATCGCTCTGGACAGATTCTTGACTAATTATCGCGTTGTTATTATTATTATCGCTGCTGATAATGACCCGCTCCACCAATTTGTCGTCCACCCGCGGCTCATTCTCTGTCTTCTCGACTTCCGCGCCGACGAACGGATCGGTCTTATCGTTCGACTCGATCGTGTCGCACAATCTACTAACGGGATGAGAGATTTCTGGCTTCTGCGGCGAGTGATGCATCGTTTGCCCAAAGTGTCCGCTCCTTCTGTTGACATTCGTCTGGCTACCATCGCTGGCATCCGACAAAGGCCTCGTTGTAGTACAAATGATATTGCTCGGCGGTTGCAAAATCGTTTCGCTGCTCCTGGCGTCGGTATCGATCGGCGGAACAATCTGCGTGCTTGTCGGCATCGGAATCTGAGGTGAATAAAACTCTGGGACCCTCGGCTCCAACACGGAGCTCGTTTCCAGCAGTCCAGGGCTATTGTCATACGCGACGTCACGCGTGGCAGGAACCTCGGCACCGTAATAAGTTTCCGTGGGGCCGATGCTTTTGGTGAACTGCCGATTAGGGCTGATAGCAATTGCTGGAGGCAACGTTACTTCCGGCACGCGCAGATTTTCACTCGCATCCTGCAACAAGATCATCAAACGTTCTACTTCCTCCCTCTGGTTTGCTATTCGCTAATTACTGTTATTTCCCTCTATCGGGTCGTGCAATTTTTCTGCCCGCTCCGCATTCGATACCGGTGCATTAATTGCACAATATTTATATATTCGCGCGATGCATGCTATTCAGGGAGTTATTCAGCCGTAAAATCAGACGAAATTCTTCCTCGTCCCACTGTCCTCAAATCCTTATTCGCCGTGGATGGAGAAGTGTTCGAAACGAAATATTATATTTGGTACAAATCGGGATCAAAGGTGAATCGACCAGACGTCGCTTCCGGAATCACGACTTCTGTCATTCTCTGTGCAGTGCGAGAAATACAATACGATCGAATGCCTTCAATCATCCTGTGTTTATAAATGGACTATTCGCCGGGGTTACATGCGTCCGCGTAAGATTTTCCATACGATCCTGTCGATAATGTGTCTTTGAAGACTCGCTACGATGATACGGCATGGTAGCTACGATGATTACACCGACCACTAATAATTACAGTTGCACGCTTATCTAGATCCCAGAGTAGACCATACGTCATCCCGGTGAACGATTAACTCGTGCGTCGATATTGAAAAAATCATCTGCAAGAAAGGTGCATCTGGGCGCAGGCGAGGAAAAACGAAGTACAAGAATGTAAACGAACGCGAAAGAAGAGGTTCTGCATTAAAATGCATGCGCACACACGCACACGCGGGCCGGGTTGCGCAAGGTCGTAAAGTAATCTGGAAAAAATCTGGAGCATATCAGTGCACGTGTCGAAAGAGAAAACGTTCCTCTCCAGATTGCGTGTAATAACACGTAAAAGCGACCCTCGCACCTGGCGAGATCCACCAGCTGGTGGCACCCTCTGGTTTGGAGAACGTTCGCACAATCGAACCGCGAAAGGTGAAAAGAAAGGGCGCCAGTGGCAAAGAAAAGGTGGAGGGACCGCTACGGGATAAAGCTATAAGAGAGGTAACACCAAAAAAAAGATGAAAGAGAAAGAAAGAAGCGATTAAAGGGAACAAGAAGATCGCCGTGTAAGTGATAGTTTCATTAATCAGAATGACATCGACCAAGCAGGACGAGGCAGCTGGTGTCGCGGACACGTCTTATCACCTGGCACCATCGAATTACGGCTGGCCGCTAAATGAACCTGCAAAAGTGCACACCCGGAGGAGCACTGATTCCTCTGCATATTTCAGCCGAAGAAAGCAAAATGAACGTCTGGCATATCGAGGCACGGTTCACCAGAGTGCTTTCATTTGTGGTGAAAGGTCGACGAGGAATAAGTGGGTCCTGTTTGTTCCCCCGTTTCTTCTGCTTCGTTTTTGTTCCCTTTAAGAAACGACAAGAGATCGGCAATATATTTTATAAACGACCGCAGATTATTCCTTCTCCTCGTTTTTTCTGTATTTTTTTTTTGTTTTTTTTTGTTGTCTTTGCTCCGCATCGATTGAAAAGATAAGAATCTTGTCGACCGATCCAAATGAAGCATTTAAGGATCCGGATCGAAGGATGCAAACAGAGAAGAGAAACAGTAACCCATTGACGCGTTATAACCGAGACAGTGTGTTTGAAAATGAAGAACGAACTGAAAGGATAATTGTTTGCGGACCGATTTCTTTCTCTTTTTTCCCCCCTGATCGAGATCGAACCAACGAGATCTAATGACGTTCCTCGATTTCAAACCATTTCTGCTCTACTTGCACTTGCAAGGAGACATTCTTCTTTCACGATTGACACTGGAGATAACAGATTTCAGTGGCGAACGAGGGCAGAAAGCTACCGGGCCGATTAATCTTTCGATTGAATCGTTTCAAACATGCGCGCATGCATATGCAATAACGTAAGAAGCGCCGAACGTTTGTACAGTCATTTGGCTCGGGGGCAATTTTACCTGTCGTAATAGCTTGTGCAAATTGCCAGTGAATTTCAGGCATCGACTTCATACGGCTAGTCAAGACTTCTGGTATCGACTTGACGGAGTACATTTAGTTGTTTAAAAAAAAAAGAGGATTTCTTTGCTCGCGCAGGATCTAATTGAAATAACACAGTCGAAGGGACAACTGATTGAATATGTCTATAAATATCTGAAGCGGATAAACCGTTCGAGTAATCGCCGGCTTTCCACGAGTGTTTTATATCTGAAACGGGGACGATCTCGAGCATTACAGGCTGGTGAACGTTATGCAACGACCCGAGCATGTTCGGGAGATGATCAAACGCGGGAAAGAGTAAGAGGAAGCGAGGCGAAAGAGAAGAATTGCTGCACGCGTGCATTCACAGTACAAGCGAGCATATATAAATCGACGAATATAGAAGCAAGGGTCCATTAAGCGGCATGAAAATTTTACGATAAAACGAAACCATTGAAATCGCGGCGAACCTCATTTTCTTAATCGTATATTTCACCCATGAAAATAAGATACACGGTCTCCCGTTAATTATGAAAAACAGACAAGCAGAAACGTTGTACATGCTCTAAACACACACAGGATCTCCGTTTAATTAGCTTTTAAGGCGACGGATTTAATCGTCGGTGACATGCAACGAATCGCAGAAGAATAATGAAAATATTTTCGCTCGTTAATCATCCGCTACGCCGGCCATTAACATTTCCATCCTCGTAAACGAAGAAGAAACTTACAGTCCGTCGATCGTTAAGATTTTAGTCTTATCCAATTATTATTGGATCGGCCTGCATCCACTGCCTGCATGTTGAATTTCGTTTCGCGAAGAAAAATTCCAGGGGAAGCAATATTGTGCCATTATTGTAATTAATGAGGGGAAAAGAATAATTTAAAATGGTCCGGTTGAAGAAATGTCAGTAGACAATTGTTCTATTCGAAGCTATGAAAAAATCCCGCCTCTAAATGAACTGATTACAAGATAATATCTTGTACGTGCTAGACCAAATGAAGACATGTTACAGTACATCAAATTAGCCATTTCAGCAACGCTTATGCCCGGCATCGTGGCTTCCATATGGCGAGGATTCTCGAAGGATGAGCGTGCAGAGTTTCTCTGCATCGCGATCAAAAGCCATGGTAAACAAGTCACTTTCTGTATGAGAGGATAGAGATTGCTACTGGGCAAGATTAGTAACCCGATCCAGCTAGATCCGTGTATGCGACGTGATGTAACAATATGAAGGCACGGAACGGGAATCGGTAATTGTATCTGGCCGATAATCGACCCAACAAATTCATCGAGCCTTGTGCAATTGAAAATCCTGCGTGTTGCGAAGGAAGAAAGAAAGAGGGAAAAATATATTATTATTATTATTTATCGCGCCGAATCTCCTACAAATTCATCCTCGACGGATTCACTCGTCGAATGCAGTGCCCCAATTTTTCTGAATGCGGTGAAAGGAGATACGTTCTAGAGTCTTCCTCTTATAGAAACGGAACAACCGGCGGAAACATCTGAGCGATATCTTCTAAATGGAGGATACAAAATGTTCCCCCTCGACAATCATAATAATCGCAATGGCGTAAAATGATGAAGAACCCGATCAATCTTCCTAACTGTTGTCCCGACGAAACGCGATGCGCTTTGCCGGAATCGCGAGCAGAGAACTAGCGAGGAATCATCGTTGAAACGCTTCGATTTCGACCGAGGTACGAACTCGAGAATCAACGGCGTAATTAAAGATCGTGTCGAACATCATCTCGTTTACACGGGCTCAAATGCTGAACCCGATTCGATTAATAACCGTGCACGACCTAGATCCGTTTCGTAGATATGCAAATGTATTCGTGCTCGCGAGTATTATTATGATCGGTTGAATCTTTTTTACCCAGACGCATCCAGACCGAGCAATCGGATATTCAAAGAGCGATTAGTTTACCAGATAAATAATATTCCGAAGGGAATACGACGACGTAGTGTAATGGGCACCTTGAAACAGAAATCATGCTTGGTGTCTACCTTCGAGCGATGCAAGGTGTATCCAGAATGGATACTTATTCAATTCGTGTCGATCTTAATGGACGTTGGACAAGGCTGGAAATGTTCCTTCGAGTAGTACGCAAATTGTGCCCGTTTCCAAAAGTGATTGCACTGGAGCAATCGCATCTGCGGCATTTTACCGCGCTGTATCAATCGTAGGGAAATGTACGCCTGTTTATGTTAAATCTGAGAAATTCTCTGGTACCTGGCAATTCGACAATTAGAAACGATTATCCTCGAGTCGGTCTAAGTATCGGTTACTTGAAATATCGTTGAAGTTGCAGTCAACTCTTGTAACAAGGTTTTTCCTACTTAAGAGAACCGTAATATTCTCTGAGGACATTTGCAACCAGTTTGTCGACAATAATAAACAGAGGAAGACTTACGCTGTCGTTCATGGGAGGCTGACGCTTGGGCATGTGATGGGGCCTGATGGTCTGCTTCCACGGTGAAGCTATGACTCTATTAGCCACATGCCTCCTCGGCGACTTCCAGGTGAAACAGCTGTCCCGACAAGTCAGATCTTCGCCATAATTAGACTTCTCGTAGGATTTAATACGTCCAGGTAGCTGCACGGCTCCAGCCCTGTCCTGGCACGTTCCAATTCGTATTACGCTTAAACGATCCTCGGCGATTCTCCCCTGGTCGAAGCAACGATCGTACGCCGACGCATCCTTCGTCAAGGTATCCTCTTCGTTCCTGACAACCAGGTCACTGCGATCAGCCTTCATTCTCATCTCAAGGGTATCAAGCTGTCCGTTATGTACATCGTGCGCGCTCCTCGAGAAACAGAACTCCTGCTGGCGGGTCTTCGCGTTGGGATTGCCGGCGTTATAAAGATTTTCCGTGCGACCAGCCGCGACATCGGTAATCCTGTCGATCCTCGGCACCGCAGAGACCGGATTGTACCTTCTGACGTCCGACTGACACGTCCTATCCTTATCCAATCGTTGATCTACAACGCGGACACTCCTTTCCCGGGGCCCGTCATTCGCGAAAGAAGGAACGGGCCAAGTCGCGGAGCAATATCTGACTGGGCCATATCTTGATCCGACAAAGTTCATCGATTCAGGAAGCGGTCCGATTTCCCTCGCGGTTTCTAAGGACTCGATCGGCGGATAGGGTTCCCCCTTGCTCGCGGAATCTTCATCTTGATTTCTTCGCGGACGGTACCAGCGGTCGCAGCACGGATACTGATCGCACTGAAGGTACTTCGGGCTGATCTTCACGTCCTTGATGTCTTCCTGCTTGCAGTCGGGCTGCGAGCAAGTCATCACGACTGGGACCGGCGGCAGCCTGATGTGGAGGGCCTCAGCGGCGTGCAGGAACGCGTTCAATCGCGGACGGGGCACCGTGGCGCTCCCGGTGTACACGAAACCGAGGATGGCCGCGAGTTCCGGGGCCTCCACCTCGGCCAGGATCACTGTGATGGGCTCGCAGTGGGACGACGTTCTGCTGTGAGCGAGCAACACTTCCTGAAAGCAGAATACCGACAGCGGGATTATTCAACGGGTCCCGAAGATATTTATGGTCGGCGCGAGACCGCGAATGCAAAGTTCTATTGACCAACTTCTTAAGGTCGGTCACGATGGGGCAATCCACCTGGGCGATTGACATTCAGCCCGCGCCGGTAACGTTTTTCGTTTTTGCGCGAAGGTCGCGGCTAGGATGTCCCGGTTAAGATTCGTTCTCCTTCAAGAGTACCGCTCGGTTCGTTTCCATTCTTTGATTATTATTTGGCGGGCGATCTGATTAACGATAGCGGAGAATCGCGCGTCAACCAACCTTCCGATTTTCATTCGACCAGCTCAACCGTGAGAAGCGCGAATCTTTTCAAGATTTAATCGCCGGCACAGCGACATGTGCGTGCACTTGAAACGTTTATCTACGCTCGCCCGCAAATTTAACCGGACAGGCGAATAAAATCGGTGTACGTACCCGGGCAATTCACGAGGACTGCGACCCTGTCGACGTCAGCCTGCTATGTAAAACACTCGTGTTAGCTACGCAAACGTTATCTGCGATCATAAATCTTCCGGATAGTAGAGTACGGAGTGATCGTGCATGCCGATTTAACGGGGAGCGCACTGACGATAGTTCAGGTGAATGAGAAAGCTATAAAAGGTGCCCCTGTACTATTATCATACCTTGGGGAAACGAACGCTGTATTTACGCGACATAATTTCGACCGGGGCAACCGCCATTTAAATTGTAACGGAGGGGAAACGATTTGCGACGATGAGGTACGTTCGTGGAAGACCGTTCAGGGTAGTCGGGGATAACGGTTCGAACTGCCCACGAATTACCAATGCACGTTTTCCGGAAAATCTAAGGCTATTTCCGTTGTCCGCGGAAAGTGATTCGAGTGCGCAGCGAGAAGAGAACCGTGCAAATTTTTCGAGATACTTAACGCGGAAGACAGATCGGATAAATCAACGGTTCCCTTGACGCGCAACGAAAGGCACGAATAACTTGTTTATTAATATTCCATCGTGATAGAATCGCGTATTGGTTGTACAAAGTAAGTAATGGATATCATTAAAGAATAACGGCGGCTGGCTTCTCTTTGAAACACGATGAAGGGACAAGCAAGCGAATAGAGAAAGGCTGCCACTCGATTTCGTACACCGAGGAATCTCGTAATTTTCAGTCGGATACAATTATCCAACTTAAATTACTGGGTTCTTTTTTCCTCCTTGTTTTTTTTTCTTTCATCGTACACGTTCCTTTCTCTAACTGCTTCCCTCATATATGCTAACACCTGAGAATTCGACGAATTCTCGGCGAATCGGTCTTTAATTAATCTTCGTTTGCATTTGAAGCGATATGTAACAACGCGTTTCCGTTATCTATCGCGAACGAAGTAGACTTTTTCTTGCAATTCACAGATCTCGGATATAGAAGCCTAAAATTACAAATATTAACGAGCACAGATGTGTTCTCGCTATCGATGATAGTAATATTATTAATGATTATTCTAGCCAATTAGCGAGTTTCATGCTGCCTGATTAATTTTCTGCATTTCGCCACATTTCTGCACGCTTCTTGTCTCTTATTCATTTTTATTCATTTGTTTACGACGTGAAATTATCTGATCCCAAGCCGACCAACGCCACAAGACACGGCCATTAATTGAAGAAGGCCGACGAACGATCCACAGCTGTAGATTTTAGACACGAAACTGTTCCACTTAGATTAATCTGACCTCTCTGAATCATTCTTTCGTTCACCGAAGGGGGTACACGGTGCATCGTGGACTTGTCACGTTTCCCATTATCGCCGTTCAATTACTTTCTTTCGCTTCTCGTCACGCGAGCACGCTGGATATGTAGTCTAATTAGATGCACAGCCTCGGCGCTAGGAACCTTATCGTCACGTTATGTGCACAGCAACAATGTTTCAGCCACAGTCTACTGGACGATGCATTTATACATGTGCATACCTGTAAAGTGATCGTGTTTTGTAAATATTAAATCTTACATGCGGGGAAAAAATGTGTGCGATAAAAATCGCTAAAGTGATTGAAAAGATACCTTCAAATCAGTTACAAATACGATGACCGATCGTAAAAATAAAAATATCGATAAATGTAATGTATTCGCCCCCAAATATCTATATTAGTCTTACGATATATATTTCTGTATTATTCTTTATCTCTATATTTCTGTATTATTCTTTATCTCTTTACTTCTGTCGCTTAAGGGTTCATACGTACAAATATTTTTAAGTTCCGACATCACAAATACTCATCATGGAACCTTATCACATCACCGCTTCCAAAACACCTAGTCATACTACCTACAAACCCTACCCATCCGCAGTCCTTTGGAATTCGCCCCCACCATCCCTACTACATCCTTTCCAACACCCTTTAAAAACCCAAGGTTCCCCGACTCCTCACTCATTATTATCATTACTCTAAGTCCAAGCTCACATCATACAAGTCCAAGTTAGCTCATTATTATCAAACAAGTCCAAGCGCATTCATCATCATTCTTACAAGTCTAAGTGTTAATCAAATCTCTTAAAAACCGAAGTTGGAAGTTCAAATTTTCTCTGTGTCCATTACATAAAAATGAAGAACGTGTAATGAATATAATCTTAGAGATCAATGATTAAAAAAACGATGCATGCACGGTATACTTTCCACGCTGTTTTGTTTCTTCTTTTCGAATTGGGCTACTTAAACACGGCTGGATATGCAATGTGATTCATATAACATTGCAGACAGTTCCAACAATCTAAGCATCGTTATTATTTTACAAGTTTTACGATACCTGTTCGTAATACATTGTTTCGCTGCACGAGTCTTACGAATGTTGTAGATGCAAAAATAAAAGAGGACACGGTTTATATTTACGGTGGAATAATTTAAATATCTCGCTTAACGATAGCCGGCTCGGGTGTAACATCCATTTCTAAGCACAAAATTTTATGGTCGAGTAGCGCGACGCTTTAGCGAACGATGTCCAATCATTTCCATAAAATCGAGAACCTGCACGTGCTCGAGCAGGTGAAAAACGCTGCGCCACGAAGTCATTTTACAATTAATACCGTTGAACG
Organism: Nomada ferruginata; assembly: GCA_963583965.1. NCBI lineage: Eukaryota > Metazoa > Arthropoda > Insecta > Hymenoptera > Apidae > Nomada > Nomada ferruginata. Next base: position 2,597,841 of record OY757223.1, read on the forward strand.
TAAAGTACCATTTTACGATCCTTGCACAATCGTCAATAATTGTAAACAGAGAAAAAGAAACAGAAAAGAAAAAAAGTAACGTTACCAACGGTCTAATGCCTGGGCCTTAATTTTAATTTCAAATTTCCGGTCGAGCTTCGGATAAACTCACCGTCTCATCATTTTCGATGGTTGAAAAATCTATTGCTAACACTCTTGTGTGTACAGAGTTCCACTGGGACCAGTTCGTCGTGCTGAATCATGCTATTCAAGCCCCTCGCTAAGTACGTGTGTAATCATTATCCCATATTTTACTGATTATTATTTCCTGCATCTGAAAATTCACTTCGTGTGAGTTTCGTCGAGGCTGCCCATTTACAGAGGACTGGAATACTTCCTTCGGCGAGCAACGTTGATTAGAGTACTCGAATGCTTTTCAGCTCGATCTAATCGAGAAAATACCTGCGCGATTACATGCTTGGGTAATGCACTCTGCAATAAATAGGTGGAAACTAATTTAAATTTGCCGGATTAATGTCTATGATTTTCAATATCGATGTAAGAAAAGTGTGGCACAAAATGTGCGCCGTTGAATTCCGCAATGCAGGCCAGGTGTATTTAGCAGCAGAATGTATTTTCACTGAATAGGTGCAAAATATCGACACAATTACTATATTCCTGTATCCCTTGGCTCGATTTATCAAATGTCTGTTCTCAATCGGAACGCTCGATCATCGTTCTATTTTATAATAAATGAAGAACCTATATACATGGATCAACATTTAGATCGTCCCGTGCGAGTGGACGAATCTCACAATCAGCGATTTCAACGCACGTGCAAGAAATGAGCCGGCCGGTGCGTTCGCTGAACAAACTGGGTTTACTACAGTTGCAAAAACTTTCGTGCATCCCTGGCACGGACGGAGATGGTTGATGCATTTGATGCATTTGATGCATTTCATGGAAAAAATAATAGTACAATAATGCGTACAAAGGAAGAAGAAAGCTCCATTCTTTCCCGGGCAAAAGGCCACGTGTCTACCTGGAAGTTGTCCGCGACAAACGTTCGAAGGGGCGACGGCGTGGACTATCTCGGAAATATAGTGAATCAACCGCCATAAAATAGCTGCGTGCAAGCATTTTAATGGTCCCGCGAGCCGCTATCTCGCGGATCAAACTCGGCGTTTAGCATGCATCAACTCGCATAACGCATGCAGTACATCCTACGTGCCATAGAAGCTCTATGGCTCGTGCTCTTTGCGAGATACCGAAACGGTAAATGAAATCATTAGGGTGCAGTGACCCTTGCATATCGTGACGAATTATCAAGACGCATGCACGTCTCCGGAACGTCATGGGGATATTTCTTTTCCGCCTGCGCGCTGAATCATCTTCATCCTGTAATTATCGGGCTGCTGGCGCGCGATGGATTGTTCGCCGACACCGTTCGAATTAATTTGCAAATCGAGAGACGGGCCGACAAGTGTGCGGCAGAGAAATATTTCAATGCCTGCTGGCATTATAGGGAAAACGAATGGAGAGGGTCTAGATGGTTGAAAAGTATTCAATTACAACGTTTCCCTTGTAATCCATTGGGAAACGTCTTGTTGTTGCGCGCAGGTGCATTAGATGCCGCACTAACTACCAGCAATCTTGCCACTTCGCCGTTCAGTTAGTGAATTATCTGAAACGTGAAACACGTTCCGTCGACTTTTGGCGTTGCCCGGCTGGAAACGGCTTGGATCAGGAAACGTGACATTGAACGGTGCCCATAGCGGCGCAGAGAAAACGTTAAATAGTGCGGAGCGAAGTGTTTAATTATCTAAGGTTTGTCATCGACGTAACAGTGGAGTCGTAACAGGGCATGTAATACGGCAATCAGCGGCGCGACAAAGATGGTCATGGGGAAAAACGGCGGCCGTAAATAGTACTCATTATCGACTGGTTAAACGTGAAATCCGAAATCAGCGATATCCTGACAGCGTCGTATCGTTGCCGAGAATGCTTGTTTCGTAGATGGAAAAAGTCGGGGGAGAAGAAAAAGAAAAACGGCCAGACGGTGCCCGAGCACTTACCAAGAACCTTTCACAGCCGGAGATTTGCGAGGTGCAATTTTTAAAGGCACGCTCCCCCTCGTTTACCAGCGATCAATCGAATTCAGAACGATTACCAGAAAATTGTAGACCTGTCAGCGATGGAAACGTTACAAAGCTGTGGGACAGGGGACACTACATTATGCAATATAACAGAGGAAAGATGAACGAACACGGCGGTAAAGGCGGAGATAAGGAGTACCGAAACATCTCTCCGTTGCCGTCTCTAAAACATGGGAAACCTATCATTTGAATATGCAAATCTAACCCATTAACAGTAATTTAACAATCCGATAGGGTTCATCGATATTTAATGGCCAATAGATATCTTGTACCTTTTAATTCTACCTTGTTTCTGTTATTTAAATCGGTATCGTAGATACATCATATTATTGGTAGCTAAACACTTCCGCTTGAGAACTTCTTGCCATCGGATCGCTCGTTATCGAGGCAATTATTTTAATGCTCACCTATTCGACATCCGTCATTAAGTTACGATGGAAAGTGTGATCCAAGTATAAATTAGTGTTGCTTTTAACGCATCGCCACGTCGTTCTTCCACTATCGTTGTTCGATTGTTCCAATTGGTCTTGCTAACTGCGCAGCGCTATTTGCCGTCCGATTAACGTCTGATTAATAAGCGGCGCGATTCGCTGAAATTCGCGGCAACGTGTTAAATTGCGCGCGGGCATTGCCTTATTAATTATTCTTCGGCACGCTGGCGCGTGCATAGAAGCGGAGGAATCGCGATCAGATCGGCTTGCGATTAATACATGTCTCCCTGATAACACACTCTCGCGGTTACTTTCCTGTTTCTCGGCGTTCGCGATTGGCCGCGATCATCCGCAGGATCTTCTTGTCCGCTTCGAGCAACATCTGTTATTACGTTTCGCGGGCTTTTGCGGGGCAATTAATAGGCAATTCTGTGCCGGGCGATATCAACGACGACAAATCGCGTTTCGCGAGACGATACTGGCGCGTTTAAAACTTCCGACGACTTTGTCATCCACGATTCGCGTTTGACACATTAATCGTGAATGCTATAATTCATTGGGCCCGCCGCTTCTAGGTGCTTATTACAGCGAGAAGAAATTAATATCAATTCACTTTCACTGTTTCCCAGTATTTCATGGGATCCTGTGCTCGTGCCACATAGTTTATTGCCACCCGACTCGGATGTTCGATGATTAATGACCGACACGATTCAGTTAATATCTTTAAAAGAACTTAACTTACTTAACGACCGACGTGCCTCATTAAACGCGTTAAATGCACTACGAATATTTGTATTATATTCGTAATGTCACGTTTGCCGGTCTAATACGCGGCCAACAACGGGAAGCTATATTTTCTTGAAACGTGTTAAAAGTGATATTACGTACACCTGCTTCGTTTCTTATCCTATTGAGCGTAGACGGTAGTACACGCGAACGTGGATGATTGATGCTCTCTATTGCAGACGAGCAATCGTATCCCTGTTTTTAATTCATGTCATATGCTAGTATTGATGTGTTACTTTGCGTGCCAATTTTTTTCATCCCATCCATCGAACCTTGTACAGATTAAGATTTATAGAGTGTTAAATTAAGTTAGTCTGTAAAAAGGAGAAAAAAGTACCGTTCACCGTATCCCTTGTAGTTATCAAAAACAAACGGAAACGAGAGAGTGATAGAGGAAGATAAATAACAATAAGAATAAAGAGGTAAAGTGCTGACCTGCAGATAAGGACTAGCTGCCGAAAGGACCAAACGGTGAGCCAAGAATCGTTGACCACCTGGACAGCAAAGGGCCACATCGGCGAATCTCTGGGACAGCATCGCTTCCTTGAGGAACTCCCCAACATCCGGTGCCCTCCCAGAAACACGTATCACTTCTCCCATCATGCTCCAATTTCAATGCGATAGCACACTAAATTTCTTTCGACGCTTCCCAACAGTCCAATAAATCACCACGTGCTTCAACCTTTCCTCACTCCGTTATATGTTATTAAACATGGAACGTGTTTACGATTGAAATAGTTCACCGTTTGAGACACGATTCTATTTTGTCCGTTCACGTTGCACTGAAACGCACTGATTTCCATAACCCGCGTGTCCACATGATGAAATGAACCGTGCCAATCTATCAGAGTGTCTCGGTGTGTTGTTATAAATAGAAATCAATTATCTGAGAAACAATTGCAACATTGATGTCCGTCGTAGCTGGCGCTAGAACGGAAAAAGAAGCGGTCAGATAAGGAATCATGGTGGAAAGCTTTCGAATAGAGTTTGCGACACGTCTCGAATTATCTAGCAGCTTTTGATACTTCGCCCGATCGTTCGTCCATTTCCACCAACTGAACAATATTCATTTCAGCGCAGTCTTACACGGTTCAGAAAACGATCTATCCTATCCTACGAAAAAATCCTGAATCCGTGTGTTTCCCTGCAATTTATATTCTATTCCGTCTTATTTGTCAGCTTGAAATTTAGAATAAAATAGAAAGCCGCTTCTACAGCATGAACAGCTATTTTTTCTAAGGAGAAAGCCTGTACACATCGTGGACGCGAATTAATCCACCATCTGTTTTCTAGTCTAGGAACAAATTAGTGGTCCACTATTTCATAGAATTGGATAGAATTTCTTTCGTTTTATAATAAAGCCAGAAACGCTTTTATCACGGTTTACTGAGCCAGCGGTTTCGCGTTGGTCGCGGCTGCGTCGCCATTGTACTGTGAAATTACTTTGTGGCCAAGCAATTGATACCTTATAAGATAACATCCTACAAGTGAAACGAGCAACGCGTAGAACTCCCTGTCATACGCGTGGTTGAACAAAGTTGTTCTCGTCGCTCGCGTTTTTAATGGACACCGGAGCCACTTTGCGCCCTCTTATCAATTACAGATACAAATACAAATTGCAGCCGCATTAACATTGAGAGAAAGGTGTTGCTTGTCCCGTTTGAACAGTGCTCTATGAGCGCCCCAGTGGGGACAAGTCCATCCATTATTAGTAATACAAAAATACAAACAGTTCACCTGGATTTTTTTTCTGCAATACGAAATTATGAAGTATCCACCTTTTCTTTTCAACGACGATTATCTACTGCATCTCCAGGTGAACATAATTTAATTTTGAACTTTTTATAGAAGCACTGATTAATGTTTTTCCATGTTCGACTATAATTTTCCCCTCACAATTTCCTTCGTTTTCATAAATGGACCATCAATCTTCGGGTCTCTAGATATCAGTCTATTCTCTCTATTAATCCCGCAGTTTGCTTGAAAATGGATTCATTGTTAGCGAAGCGAATAGTGGATCGTTCAGATTACTGGTTGCGTGTGCGGGATCGCTCGTATAGACAGATAAATTTAAAGGGATCGAGATCGACACAGCCCATTCATGGATTTATCCTAGTACAGTTTCCTGCGCTCATCCGTTTGTCGTCGAGTGATTTAGAACAGCGGCCCGGTAGCCTTCAAATTGAGTTTAATTAACGTCGTGATAACAGTATGCACCTTTGGAAAGCGGCCCCAATGCTTTCACCTTTGTCGATTAAATAGAAACAATGTTTCATCATGCACAATGGTACATTAATGTACTGTAATTGCATTATAGTAATATAGTATTGTACGTTAATGTGTACAACAATATACAGTTAACGTACAATAGAAGTACCGTGCAGTCCGCGGACTAGAAAGTATATAAACTTTGCACCGTTCCTATCCAATCCGCAATAAAACAATCGGTGACTACTGAATCGAATAGTTTTTATCCGTGATTAATTATTTGATGAAAACAGCGAGGATACATCTTAAAACGTACATTTATCTATTGAAATTTATAATTATATATTGTAATTAATCATTTCGTGTGGATCGTAATAATCACTAATTATAATAATCTCCGAGATAAGATATTCAAAAAAAATCGATTGATTAATGGGGCACAATTATGATAATAAGCTCTAATAATATTCGGTATAGTAAAAAAAAAAAATGATTGACAGATTGTCTAACGGAATAACGGCTCGCGTTTCACCCGTTAGACACGGTGGAATGCTTTTGTCAGTCATGATTTTTTTCTGAACAGCCCGATAATTGTCCCCGCTATTTTTCCTTTTTTCTCTCCTGAATGTTGAGGTAATTTAGAATAAACGTCGTAAAATTCCCAAAATCTTACAGAGATTAATGTAACTTCGACAGCAATCTATTGCCACACGTTTTGCAAACAGCCAAGCGAAGCTATCCTATCCCCTTATTATGCAGGATCAGTTACCCCAATATTTACTCTTCGGAAATTACGGATACCGCTACCTGGACAATCGAAATACAGCTACCGAATGAAATTTCACCGAGGTTCCCGTAATTTTGCCCACGCTGCTTATAATGGTGCCGTCCTTAAACCATTACCTAATGTGATCTGCAAAATGATCGTGGCCTCACGCCAGACTTATTGCTATAATTAAACAACTCGATCACCATGATACAGGCGTTGCGTTCGGTAATAAAAATCGTTAAGTTAACAACCTTGTCGTCCTTCGATGCACATATCGTTCACGATGCACACGTTACCTCCAGCATTATTGCAACAATAATAACGATACAAATGCTTTGCAACAGCTTCACCGTTCGCGAAACACTGCTCAAACCATGTCGAATTCTCGCATGGTTCTTGCACACGGTTTAATACATCGCCTCTTCGGATTGCACATGTCGAAATTTTTCTTTTTCACCGGTCCCTCAAGGTTATGCAACTTTGTTACACACTGAAACGTACTCTCTGATTTAATCGGCCACCGTTCACCACCTGTTCCACTGCACATCATTTTGTAATATACCTTCGTTCTATCGAAACACTTGGCTAATTGATAATAATACGATAGCATCGCCACCACTGGAAGAATAGAATGGGATGGAAATTAATTGTACACCTATCGTTACACACAATGAACTTGGTTGATCAGATGTTCGTTGATTAAAAGGAGCAGAATACCTAGCTAACACGAATCGATTTGTCAGACTCATACGAGCAGGTATTTCGTTCGAGTGTCGATACAAATTCCTATTGTACTACACACCACCCTTCCCTGTAACGTTCACTTTCTTCTGTCCCAATTGTGAACATCACGTTTCGTATCGCGTGCAACTTCTTCACGTAAAAACTATCGCCAGATCTCTTATTGATTGCAGCGCATTTAATCGTTGCTCGATCATCGATCATTTCCATTATCTCCACAATAAGATATCGTTGAAAGTATCATGGCAATGGAACAACATAGAACATCGACGAAGTATCAAAATGTAAATGTTAACGAATGTATGTATACATATATGCATGTGAAAAATAATTTCGCTGCTAGATAACGATTTGTTTTCGACGATGAAATTTGTAAAACGATACTCGTGGAGAGAGGAACAATTTGCAGAGGAAATCATCGATAGCTGTGTAAAACTAACCGTGAAAAAACGCGTGTACTCTCAGCCGAGCCGGTGTTAGAAGGAGCGTGAAAATCCGGCATCGTAAGAATTCTGTATAGAGTAGAACGAGAACTCCAGGGAGAACCCGCGGGATTCTGTGGATCACGCAGTGCTTACGAGAAACCCGTCGCTGAACAACTCAGCAGGGCGACTGCCACCTGAAATCTTCAGGTGAGCAGAGACCACCTCTGCTCCTTGCAGTCTCTCAACGGAGAGAGAACTCGAAGGAACTCCTCCCATATCGATGCTCTCTACTCCCCTCTTGAATGTTACATACGTTTCCACGTCGTGCCACCGCGATTCACTAGCTACCACGCGGTTATTCGAATTGTCGATTAGAACGAACGAGGCTTCTGCGATTCTGCAAATTGTTCCTGCTCCACTGTTATTCTCATCTTCTAAGCGCCATTTCCTTGAGCAATGTATCATCGATCTGGCTATTTAAATGTTCCTGCACGAATATAGATTGGTGCGCGACATTTCGATTCACAAATATGAATAATAATGGCGGAGGAAATATCCTACTGTATCGTGAAAATAGAAATAATTCAAATAACGTTACCAGTTGTATGTACAACCGTGTCGTCTTCTGTAAGGTTCCACTTGATCGTATTACTTCTGCCGTTCATAACAGCTGCGTATGATTTTGAATTTTGCGAAGTTTGAGCGCCGTTGAATTATAGATGTCGCCATAGGATGTACATACCTAGAAACAATGTATTTTAGACAGAACTACTGTATGTACCTTAGAATCGTACGATGATTTTAAAGGTAACCATATATCTGTAGAAACCGATGGTCATAATTCCTGAATACTTTATTCGAGGAAAAAAGATGAGAACCTTATTGATGGGTTTTCTTAGACAAGATTAATTCGGGGGGAGAAATTAATGAGCTCGCTGGGGTTTGAACGATTCGATAAATAGTTAGAGATCGTGCTCGTAGATAATGTTAACGGGCCAATTAGATTTATGATTCTCACCTCTTAACAAGAAATGCATAGAGAGGACGGATTTAGAGTGAAAGCGACACCGTCATACTTCACTATTAGCGTTTGTTTTACAGAATATCTTACCAGGGTCGCGATAATTAAGCAAACAGAACGGCCATCGTTTCTGTTTATGTCCTCCATTGCCGAAAAGTAAGGAAAAGAAAAAGCGGAATGATCCATGGCCAACCTTATTAAGCCGTCTCTTCGTAGAAGTGAAATATCTAATTTTCCCGTTGGCAATTACCGAACTAATCTACGATACCACAAGATGGCGGCAGAACGTTTTAATTGGCTCCTCCATAAAGAGACCTACTAACGATCATTGTAATCGTCGATAATTTCGATACGAACCCCGCAGAAGGTTTGTGGGACATGCTCGGCTCGTCTCGAGCACGTGGCCCATGTTAAATCTATTAGCACGAAGCGAGAACGTTTTCCAGATTGATTATCGGGTAAACACAATATTGTGTCGGTTCCCGTTTTACCTACATATTATTAGCCTTGCACGCCGATGTTCACATCGAATTGTCGAGATTCTAATTTATCACTGTTTCCTTGTACTGTTATCCCTGATAGAAATCTGTGTCGTTCCAATTACACGGCGAACTTGACGGGATGTGTAACACGTATGTACTTACAATCAAACGATGTCTTTCCCGCGGTAAAAACTGACATAATCTCGTTACTTCGATATAATTGATTTCATTCACACTTTCGATACGCGACTTCGATCGTGTTACGTTCGATTACAATCTCGATAGGTAGTTCGATAAAATTCAATTCTTTTACAATCCCGACAGATGGATATAGTCTCGCTAATTGAATTTCGCACCGTTTTGTAATGTTCGTTTGTTTAATTGTTGATATTTCATTGCGTTTCATCTTTTTGGTTATTTTCATAGAAGATTCATGAATAAAAGTTTGGATAATCTTTCATTTGAAAATTAAACTGCTTCGCTTAGAATCATGAGCGCGGTCATGGAACAAAAAGCAAAAGCATGGTCGCCGACTATTCCTATCAAAGCATCGGACAATATCGTTTCATCGCAATTCGCATCGAAGAAGGGGTTCGTTCCATCGTACGAAAAGTATGTTGTCTAAAACATTTAATTCCGCTTCGATAAATTTCTATTTGTAATTAAGTTATATTTATTGACAAAAATTGTAGAGAAAAGCGTCCCTGTATGGAACAGTTACTGACTAATGAATACCAACGCATCTGGTGGCAGGAGAAGGAAACATGGGACAGACTGTACACTAAAAAAATAGCTTCCAAAAATCTGTTGCAACGCATGGTAAAAAAGAATTGCAACAAATATTCTAATAAAATATTGTACAAAATTATGATAGATCTTTGTATATTTTTGTACGAAAAGGTGATCAGACGAAAGCCACCATCCGGGCCTGTTACAATTACCCCCAAAAAAATTAAAACCATTAGGAACAAAAAGGGAAGAAAACCCGCGGAAACGGTTAAAGATTTAAAACGCGAACCGAAGAAGGAAGAACAATCGAATGACGTTTGTGGACAGGAAAAGGAGAGAACCGAGAAAACGGAAGGAGAAAGCACCAAAGAGGCAGCATAAATTTCACCCGAAACTACCGTTGATTATAAGTCGTCTTCACGCTAATTCTATGATATCGTAGAACTTCGTAATTCACAATAATTCAAAATCAACGTCGACCGATTAACTATACGAATCTCGTAGAGTACGATACCAGGTATAAACACATATCTGACCAAATTTAGGACCTTGCACTTTTATTAGGCTTCGACTTCCGTCTGCGTAACATATTTTTGCCTGTACTGGATTTAAAAAAAAATAATAAAACTCGTCACTGCGAACATACTTAATTGGATTGTGAAGAGCTGCTTAAATTAGAATCGAACGGCTTGAAAGTAATTAATATAATACGCGCAAAAAAATAGATGCCCCTTTTTTAAAGGAAGTACCTATGTACATGGAAGAAACAGTTTATCCAGGACAAATAAAAGATTAACTTATCATGTACACGCGTTACGGAAATAAATACACTACCGACAAGATTTTTTATCTTATGGAATAATTGATACGAAGTCATAGGTAGGCGTATGCACAGCTGTAACCGCGACGAAGGCAAGCAGTTTAAAAGAATAATGTTCATTAGTGCGCCACTCAATTGCTGCATACCAGATGACACTCTATCAAATATTTATGCAATTTTTCCTATTTTTTTTCTTTTCATTCATACAGGGTTTTCTAATACTATTACTTACCAATCTGTTCTAGTGTGATAAGATTACGTGAAGCGGGCACTGCACACGTTTGCAGTTTATTGAAAGACGAAAGTGGAAAATGCTGATGCAACTAGCAACGATAGTTGAGTTGGATTTCCAGCATGTGGAATGAATTTTTAACTGGAAAAAGAATGTTGTCGCGGGTTCCACGCTTTTTCTTTAAGAATCATATAGTGGTAATTTTTCGTTATCCATCTAACTAATTCGGCTATATTTCTTTATGTATTCTTTATAAACATATTTGCCGCAGTTATCGAAATGGTTTCACGCATAACGAAAGCCTTGCATTTATTTTGCCTTCTTTATTACTCTGTTTTATCTGTTTCAGGGCTTTATATGTACGAACATTTTTAACCCCACTTCATTCTCGTTTAATTTCTGATTTGCCAGCTAACATTTTGGAATGAAAGGACCAGATCTCGTCCAAGGCAAACCACTTGCATGCCTCTATATTTATCAATTATCTACCCGATATTTCATCTATAAAACAAGACGAAACAAGCAACATTGTTGCATCATCATCGACGCGCTTTTTAAAGATATTTTCCACCTTGGAAAATAGGGTAAAAAAATATCTTCTAATAGAAGTAGAAAAAATACCGTCGAATGTGCGTCGCATATAAGAAAAATACTAATATTACTGGCAATGATTATATAGAAAATCATTCGCAAAAGCATAATAGTAAATTCGTTCGTCGACATTTTCTTCATATTTATCTTTGCGCCTCTATCAAAGTTACGTACAGGAAATATAGCGCATTGGAGTGATAAAACAGAAGAAAAAGACTTTCATCATTTTTATAGCACCTGAAATTCATTCGAATCAGTACTGAAGAAATGCTTTCTATACTTTCAGATCCATCGGAGCATAATTCAACAGCTGAGTATTATACGCATTTATTTTGCGCTTGCAAAAAATGGGCAGTAAAAAAACGGCGCAACGAAATTCAATCACGAGGCCATTAATCGTGGATTAAGAGATAAAACAGATCGCAGTGTACAACTCTACTTAAATGTTTCGAATCTATCTTTAGTCGTGTTCCGGCATGGGAAAAAAACGGCACAACTACGTATACAACTTAATTCGATATCCTTCGAATATAATGTTACATTCGTGCTAGGCCATATTCCATTTCTACCATTTCGTTGCAAAACTTGCCTAGGTGTTTCGTTACGTTACGCTGCCGCATTAAATAACAACCATCGACAATCGTTTCCTATAAATTCTTCACGGCGTTGAATGAGGGAAAAAACCGAGACAAATTGTCGCCCATTGCGGCCGTTTTCCATGCGATGCATGCACCCCTCGTGTTATAATTCAAAAACAAAAGGAGGTCGAGCTTGAAAATAATGAAGGGAATGTAGAACATAATAACACATGAATTGCCGATTATTGCTAATATTATAATTAAAGTATTATTATAGCATAATTAATAGTATAATTATAAAAGGGATTGGATACAAAATTTGATTTCAGGGGCACGCGTTAAGAATATCAGAACACGTATTATCGGAAAAGTAAAAGTTAAACATAATTTAACACCAAGTAAAAATGAATTTACGGTGAAGCCCATGCTCTTTGTATTGCAAATACGATATATTTAACAATAATTGAAATAATCCGCGCAGCGTATAAAATCTATGCGACCGTGCTGTCACCTAACAGCGAGTAGTCGTCCTGTTTGACAACGCCATTTTAGTTTGTCGAAAGTGGTTAATCGTTATAATGCAACGTACTGCGGTTCAGTAAAATTGTATTATCTATTCGAGAATGTTTTAAAGAACTATTGCTCAGACTTATCCGTGGTAATGCACAAGTGTTCACGGCAGTGAAACGTTAAAGTACGCAATTCTGATTTTGTTCCCCCGTTATGTCAGAAGGCGAGGCAACAGCGTCACAGAAGAAGCAGCAGCCATTTCAGCAACAGCCACAGCTTGGAGTCGGCTCAATGGCGAATATGGCATGGCAATATCCTTCGCCAAATAATGTCCACATGTTTCCTCCGTATTCAGGGTAATTCTTCTTTAATATCGTTTTAATATCGCGAAATGATTGTGCTGCGAAAACAATAAATCATAAGGCGACGCTAGAAAAGGAAACGCGTACGTTCGTATCAGAGAACGCGACTAGGCGTAACAAACGTACAATGTCGTCGTATATAAGTCTTCTCGACTCCGACTTCCCGTTTTCATTCGAATATATCGTGACCTTTTTGCAACGTAGATTTAATCGTTTGTGAAGCGCATAAATTCGAGGAAATAAGTAATGGGATGTAATATGTCGACACGTATTGAAACACTTGAATGTGGCCTAATTTTAGATTAGTGCGCGTAATATAAATAGCTTACTGTAATTGCGTGTAATAAATAAAATGTATCGCAATACACGAAAAATAAGCCAATGAAAGCCGCGACTCGCACTTGTACATAATATTATTTAATGTTTGGAAATACTAAATATTATATTTTTACAGTCAATTATATGGACCAGGGTATCAAGGGGTACCTCATCAAGGACAAACATTTAACTACTACCATGCAATGATGCCTGGATATGGACAACCTTTCAATCCACAGCAGATGCAACAGCAACAGCAGCAGCAACAACAACAACAGCAGCAGCAACAACAGCAGCAACAACAGCAGCAGCAACAACTTCAACAGCAGCAGCAGCAGCAAACCAATAATCAAGGGAAGCAGCTACATCAACAACCACCGGTACCTGGGACTCCAATGTCTTTAGACGATGATTCAGAACTTCCTCCTTTGCCCCCCGGACCACCACCGTCCGTACAAACATCTCAGCAACATAATAGTCCAGTACAAACGAATATTCAACCTCTTCTAGGGTATATGTACAATGCCTTTCCATACGGCGCTTGGAACGGCATGCACAACAATATGTCCCGTGAGTTGAACTTTTTTGAAAAAGTCTTAATGGAAATGGTTCCGGTATGTCTAACTCGATATTGATTTATCACGTTTCAGAGTACAATAATCAAGCTCGTTTTGTCGCGCAAAATAAAAAGAACGGCATGGCGTTCTCTCCGTCAGGCAATAGCGGAGCTGCGAAGAAAAAACGTAAGCGGAATAAAAATTTAGCGGCTCAGTTCAACAATAGCTTTCAGGCAAATAGTCCAACGACGAATTTCGTACCGGGTCCTAGTCTGAAGACAGAGTTACCACCTTTACCTCCCGCACAGCGTGAAATAGCGGCTCCTCCTCCGCCAACAGAAGAATCCCCCACTCCTACTATACCTGCTATCACGGCTGTTAACGCAACACCTAGTGCTGGTACACCAGCGGTAGGTACCACTCCCTCTATCGTAACAACTCCCAGTCCGGTCGGTGATTGGCCCGACAGCTTGAAGAACTACGTGAACAGATGTTACGAGAAGTGCAAAACGGCGGTCGACAAAGATCAAGTTGAAATTATATTAAAGGGAAAGATTACGCGCGCAGCGAACGACGGCTCGCTTTGGGTGAAAGACTGGGACCAAGAACCTTTGCCTAGCATTCACAGTGAACGTATGACAATGACGATAAAACCACAAAAACCGGCATTGAAATTAAATAGTTTGCCGAATCCACTGATGAATGCACAGGGAGGCTTGCGCAAGCCAGGTCTTTCTACTTCTCTCGGGGCTCGGCTTGGCGCGCGTCTCTCTGTGAATCACAAACGGTCGAGGTCGAGGTCAAGGACTAGGTCAAGATCAAAGTCGAGATCAAGGTCGAGGTCGAGATCGAAGTCGAGATCATCGCGTTCGAACACACGTAGCCCACCGTCCCGAAAGTACAGGCGTAGTACGTCGTCGTCGTCGAACGTTAGTGATCGGGAACACGATTATAAATCTCTAAAAACGAAAAAGTCTACTAAAAGCAAACAAAGTCACAGCAGCAAGAAAGCAAAGAAGACTAAACAGATGAAATCACATTTCTATTCAGAGTTTGGTTTAGCTACAGGCAACAATGAGGAATTAGGATCCAAGGAGAAATTACAACAACGCGCTGCAAGATTTAATGATACTATTTCCAGGACAGTCAGCAATGGTGTTAAAGATGATTCGTCTACAGACTTTGATTTTACTGGACTCCACATTATCGGAACATGCAAGGATATAGAAAAGCCATATTTGCGATTAACATCCGTAAATATATTAATCTTACCAGTTAATCTCCATTTGTATTACATCGCAACGTATGATACTCATACATTCGTGGTGTTCATTTGTATTATAGGCTCCAGCCCCCTCCGCGGTTCGACCGGTAAGTGTACTCCAAAATTCTTTGGCACATGTGAAGAAACGCTGGGTGGCCGATCAAGACTATAGATATGCTTGTGATCAACTTAAATCTATTCGGCAAGATCTTACCGTCCAAGGTATTCGAAATGCATTTACAGTCCACGTGTACGAAACACACGCCCGCGTCGCTCTAGAAAAAGGTGATCACGAAGAGTTCAACCAGTGCCAGACGCAATTGCGGATGTTGTATCAAGATGTTGGTGGAGAAAACCGATGTGAATTTGTTGCATATAGGATATTGTATTATATTTTCACCAAGAATACACAAGGTACTTGAGTTATCTATTCTGAAAAAAAAATACAAAGGAGGTGTAACTTAACTTTAATTCATAATTATGGCATTAAAAACAAATTAATATTTTCCATTCCAGATTTAACGACAATTTTAGCCGCTTTGTCGGAAGAAGATAAAAAAGATGAGTGCATAAAGCATGCCTTAAAAGTGCGCTCAGTTTGGTGGCTTGGTAATTTCCATGCCTTTTTCAAACTATACACGTCCGCCCCAAGGATGGCAGCCTTCCTGATGGACTGGTTTGTCGCAAGAGAACGGAAGAATGCATTGAAGTGCATGATAAAGTCGTATGTACTAGACACTTTAGATGTAATCATTTGTTTATCCTTGCTAAACTATTTCCAAACTATGTTTAACATTTTACAAAAATTGATAGTACTAAGGAACGTAATAGAACGAAGAGTAATAACTGATTTTAGATTAACAGGTACCTTTAGTTAGTAAATTCCAAGATAGTTTTTTAATTTCAAAATAATTTCGCTAGTGAATTTCGTTTTTATTTTTCAATAATTTTTTCATTACGGAAGAACATATAAATATCTTTCGAGTCAATGTTATAAACTATTAGTATTTTTTCGTACTTGTTGCATTATGTATGTTTCCATAAGCTCGCCATTTGGTAAACATACGTATTTATTTTTTACTATTTTTTTAATTTTTTTTTGTAGATATAGTATGAGACAACAAGTATTTTGTTGTTAAGTTTCATTTAAAAAATGGGATATTATTGCAGAGATATTTATACAGAAGGAGTTGGAGGATTGTAAATAATTTTTTTAACAATTATAATTATACATAGATTTCTGTTACAGGACATCGTAGCTGAAAATGACTAGTTTTAATTATCATTTATTTTCATTGCATATTGTTATTATTTTTTTTTTTTATATACACGTGTTCAATGCACGATTGTCTAACGATACATTTCTTCTGCTGTTTAGCTACCGGCAAAATTTGGCGGTTGATTTCGTCGTAGCAGAATTGGCCTTTGAATCTTTGGACAAGTTTTATGAATTTGTCAATGAATTGGGGTTGCTTTATGCTGATCCTGAACGTCATCTAATCGACTGCAAGACAAGCAGTGGTTCTATAGGTGCTTGGTAAAAGCAACATCGGTCCTTTTTCGTGGAAGATGTATAACAAAAAAAACCATTGTGCACATTCGTAGGCACAAATCTGTGTGTGTATATGCATATGTTCCCCCAATAATATGCATATGTAGCCTATACATACATATGCATATGCATGTGCATATATCTTACTACACATTGACCAGTCACTGATAATTCTTACCATCCCCTAATCATTGCTCTCTTCGTTGATCGACGCTAGCCAGTCGAGCAACAATTTGTAAATGAAAGTTTTTCCCGTAAATAATATTTCTACATACATACGTGTCTCGATCGCAGTCCGAAGCAAGCAAACAATCCACTTATGGGCTGATAAGAGTTGTACAAAGAAATTCGGATGATCGTTTTAAATCATCCGCAACTACCTCAATACAAAAATACTCGGTATGAAGCCGAGGCTCGTAGTGAATTACGAAAGGGGAGAAGGAAACTAAGAGAATGAGAGACAGAGGACGGGATAAATCCGATACGAAATTTATCTTCAGGAAACGCAGATCTCGTTTGGTCACACTTCGAATTCCTTCATCATTACCAATCGATTCTCCAATTCGTTTATGTTGTTCTACGTGTGTTTTTACTCTCGTGTCTGGTGATTGTAAGCGTCTTTTTCAAACACTACCCATGAAAACAGATCGAAATTTTTTCAACCATTTGCCAAATCGTTCGCTCTACCATGGATTCACTTTATCGCTACTTCGGAGGGAAACTCTAACATTTCGTACAATGGATTAGCAATGAAAGCATACGCGAAGGAAAGTGCTGCAGTGATTAACTCTATGGCGAAAAGGAAGGAGGGGAGAGAAAATGGTAAAGAATTGAAGTCGAAGAACATACAACATTGAATACTACCCATATTGCTAATGAAGGGCTTTCCCGGTAAGAAACATATTGAGGGTTTGAAACGAAGTGGGCAAGCCTTTACCAACTCGTCGACGAAGAAAGAAGGGAAGAAATTTTGGGGAAAGTCAGCAAGTTATATGGTTTCCTAGGATAAAAAGCGACACGAAGCAATCGGTTCTATGGAAATATACGACGTTAACGTGTTCAAAGGTCAACCAGAGATTAGGAACTTTTAACAGTACATGCATGTATAGTATTGGTATTGAAATCCCAATCGTGTGTGAAGAGTGATTATTTTTATCTTTTTAAGTGTTTATCGCAGGACAATGTTCTTTTTCTTTAATAGCCTGCTACCGATTCTCGGATGACGAAAACACCATCATCGCGTTATGAGAAACAGGGGTACAAGGTTTTATAATTCAGAGAGGGAAAGACACTTCATTGTACGATTACAAATTGAACATGGTGTTGTGCGTAATAAATTATTTAATTTTCGGATATTATACTGCTTCTTAATCTATGTTATGCTAAAGACCTAATGAATTTACAGAAATTCCATTAATTTTATTACCAATAAACACAACAATTTTATCGAATATTCCATAATTTTAACTACCGAATAGTGGATAATTATTAACGTATACACTTCTTGATTCTTCTAAATTTATACGGCAGTTAACGTACGAGTCTACAACATTTAAATCTTCAATAAAAGCATTACTATGTTTTACACGATCTGAAATGAATATCATTCATTCAGAAAGTAAATCTCTTGTAACATGCTTTTCCGTTTCGAAATGATTTAAATGGTAACTAAGAAGCAAAATGTGTAAAGTTCTTATATCGAAAAAATAAAAATTCATTCATGTTACGTATATATTATTATGCAATTTACATATATGATAATGAAACCATTTTTATCTTGTTTTAATACCGCGAAATAATAAGTATAAACGTTGATCAAATGGTGCATTAAAAAAAAAAATCCAAGACCCAGAGAAAAATCTATAAATAATATAAATATGAATTCTCAAATAATCTTGTTGAAAACACGGATGCGTTTCCATGCAACGTTGTACCCAATTTTCCCTGGAATGTGTCTATTATTCATAGAGATTTGAATGATTTTATTGCATTGCAAATATGGAAATGATATCAAGCATACTTCGATCAGTTATATTATATTAATGGCAAAGAACATCCTTTTTTTTTTTATTGACTTAACATTGTCCGTCTACATGATCAATTTGTATGGGCCAGTTAATCGCGTAATGGAGAATTTTTTGAGAGATTAATCTGTTGTTTTTTCTCTTGTGCACGAATTGCCGACAAAGCAGCGGACCATACACGAAATATCTTAACGAGTTTGCAATCTCTACGTGTACTGTTGACTAATTGTGCGATGTTACATCAGAGTTTTAGTACTTAAATTTACCATTGTACAAGTACTCGTATATGCTTGTTGTTTTATATTTTCGTTTTCCAAATCATACACATGTCTGTGTATAAATTATCCACCACGTCGTGAAATGCACACAGAGTTACAAAACTTAAAACAATTCTAAATCCGATGCGATAAATAATATGAGATTAAACGTCACACAAACCGTAACGATAAATTAATGATTTAACAACGAGATAAAATTTTCTTTTATTCATCCCAAGGAACGTCGAAAATCTGCGAGGTGAGGCATACACTTGCTGAATTTTTTCCGAATATTCTCGGGAAAGATGATCGTGTAAAAGTGGCTAAGATTCAATTTTCTATGTCGCCGCGTAGTGACTTACAAAGTGCGTAATAACTTGATGAACCACGGCGTACCTAATTATTCGATTTGTGTTATAAGAATTATATATGTCGCCGGTAGCTCGCAGAGGCATGTGTTTACAGCATAAATTAATGAAACGATCAATTAAAAACTGTTTATGTAACAAACGCAGTCAAGGACAAGTCCTACGCACTGAAATTTAAAAGAACAATCTAAGGCAGATTTATAACACAACCGAACAGCACTTTCACGAGTTTCTCGAGAAGAAACCAATTTCTTTTTAAATTAATTTAAATTAAATAAGCAACCATAATTCAACGATTGGTCAACACATATAATTCTTAGTACGCATACCATTAGCTGACATAATACAGTTGTTACTTACATATATTACTCAAATAAAAAAAATGTTAATATTGAAACATTACTTTCATCAAAAGAAATCGGGGTGGCTCATAGTGTCGCTGGTACGACTTATACGGAGAGGGACACGAAACTATTATACTGGGTGATGTTGCGTTTCAGAATGTCCGCGCACGGGCCCAGAACTCGTTCGAATCTTGCCCTGTCGAGTTTAACGCATTTCAAAGGGCCCCGTGCAACAACAGTCGCTGCCCTCGGCCTGTCCAACAGCAACGCAATTTCACCTACGTACAATTCAAAACAAAACCATATACTGCTGCCAATCATCGTTCTATTTAATTATAATTAATATAAGAAGAGGCGTCGAACCATACCAAAGTAATCGGATGGCCCTAAACGACCAACTTCCGCTAGTTCCTCGCCCTCTGATCGTTGCTGTAAAACAACCGCTGTACCTTCGACGATTATGTAAAAGTCTTCGCCGGGCTCACCCTGTCGAACTATCGTCTCGCCATCGTCAAACGCTACCGGTTCTAAAGCATCAGCCACCGTAAGCCGTTCCCACTTATCCAAAGATTCTAAAAATACCACAAATTTTCTACAACACGCCTCACCGCGAATCTGGCTCGTCCTCATCGGGCATCATCGACCACGGCTCACCCAAAATTGAAACTCTGGAGAGGAATTCCTCGTACATCTTTCGTTTCCTTATGGTAGAGCCCATGAGAATTCTCCGATAGGAATCTCTGTCTATGCCCCACAACTTCACGTCGGTTTTCGCACGAACAGTGGCGGCACGGGGTGTACCATAAATTAAAGCAAGCTCGCCGAAGCTTCCACCTTCTCCTATTGTTGTGACTAATTCACCGTTTACAAAGATCTCCACTTCCCCTTGATCGATTACGTAAAAGTTATCGCCTTCGTCGCCTGTTAACGCACAGAACCAAGAAGAGAAAGAAATCTTCAGTCAATCAAGTTCCATTGAAATGTATCTCTTATCTTATAGACCTGAAACGTAATCATGCACTACCTTGACGAATGATCGCCTCTCCAGGCAAAAATGTAACAGGGAACATAGCGTCGAATATGTCTGAACGTTCGTTCTCGTCAAGATGCGCGAATAATACATTCTTCGCGATCGCCTTGCTCAGGGCAGCCATTGTCTTGTAGTCTTTAGGTACGACTTTTTTCACGTAACTGGTCGCATCCTCCTCGGAGACCGGCTCCGCCGAGATAGCTCCTCTGCGTCTGGGTACCTGTGGACCCTGTTGTCCAGCAGGTATATCCTCGGTGTCCTCCGGACTGATCGCGATTTGTTGCTTAGCATCGTGAGCTTGCTCCTGGAATCGAAAAGCGGATCAATCAGTTTCATTAAGCCCGGAGACTTGTATTGTGTTCGATAAACGTTACGCAATGTACGTCTCGGCTTTTGCAAGGGAGAAGTAGGTTACCGGAGAATACCATCTTTCGACGCTGGGTGTATCTCGAAACTAGATCCGTGTGAAGGAGACAACAAAAATTGTACAATGAATGAAAGTACCTTGTGCGGCACTTCTTTTTTTATGGGAGAGGACAGAACCTAAATACTCTGGATAATTGTAATTGTTTGCGGTTACGTGTAATTAGAGTAATAATAATTGTAGGGTGTTTATATGTCTTTCGCGTATCTTACTCTACTTGCCTGTTGCACCATGACGGAAGCTGATGTTCTCCTAGGCGTTTGCTATTTTACTATCTCCGTTCCGATGGGCAATCGAGCGATCTTTTTTTTGTTTTTTGTTTCTTTGAAGCGCAACTTTGTTCTTATTTGTATTGAATTAAAAACGAACAACGCGACCCTGAAAGAGCGGTATAAAAAAAAAACCCCCTTTTGTAAGTCAATTTTGTTCAATATATTCGGAACACAGAATATTGCGCCCTTCCTTTGACTTATTCATGTGCTCCTTGAAATTTTCTACGTAGATACATATATGCATTGAAATCGCGGGCAACAAGTGTAGGGTGGGTCACGGGAAATGTTATGCAAAGCTATTTTTTTTCCGCAAAGAAGTTCTCGCTACGCCAACGGGATTGCTGTTTGTAATTTTACTGACAGAGCCGACCCTTTTTGTGCGACAAACAGTAAATAATTTTATTTTTACTTTTCTCAGCCCTCTTCTGCTGATAAACAAGAACAGATCTACCGATCTATCGATTGGAAAGTTCTCATGTTCCCATCGGGCACGAATGTGTCCGCCATTTTGTGACCACTTAAGCTGTTGCCGTTTCAACAATAAAAAGACGACGAAATTAAATGTATCAGGGCGAAGAAAAAGAAACGAATTTTTTTACAAATATGTTGCCATATTTAGACGCGCGTTTAGAGGCTGCCTCTCGCTCCCCTCCCTTTCTCTCTGTCCTTCGAAGATTAGCTGCTTATTGTAAAATTATATGAACCTTTAGATAAAATATCGCACGGTCTGTGAACGATGAGCATCGCTGAAAAGGTAAGCAAATAATGCCATAGGTCACTTGGCTTTTTACAGACGAGCGGCCTCTTGTAAATGCGCAACACAACGTGAAAA
Source organism: Nomada ferruginata (assembly GCA_963583965.1). Taxonomy (NCBI): domain Eukaryota; kingdom Metazoa; phylum Arthropoda; class Insecta; order Hymenoptera; family Apidae; genus Nomada; species Nomada ferruginata. Next base: position 2,619,903 of record OY757223.1, read on the forward strand.
CACTGAACCGATCTCCAATACCATTTGATTTCTGTACACCAGCATTTTGTCAACGAATCAACTCGTTTGTTATGAGTTACACGACGATTCAACGGCAATTACGAATGCATCTGTTGGATGACAATGTTCGAAAGACTTAAATGGATAGACTTAGAGACCCGTTTCATTGAACAAATATCATTAACGGGTACAATTGTATCGATCAGATTGTTGGCTACGATTGTCAGAAGAGATTGAATAAAAAATTAGTATCGCGAGGAATGCGATAGTTCGAGGCATGTAGGTTTGGCCGTTTCACCGCATGTTACCGATCTCATCGAATGCGCGCGATAATTGTATCAATTGGAATCGAATTAAAATAATTTCAACAGGCAGATTTAATTCAAGGAAATTATGAAATGCAATGGAAGACGAGGATCGTTTGTCTATATGTATATGTAGCGATATTAGAAGCACTTAAAATATTGGTTTTCATGATTGCACGAGTCAAGTTAACAATGGTCCCGCAATAAAAGAACAGTAGAACAGTGTCAAGATTAGTCGGTCAGTGATCTAAGCACGTGCTGAAACGGCAATCGAATCATTAAATAATCACGCGTGTATTATGTAAGGAAAATTCGCATATAAATAATATTAATACTGTTTACATCTTTAACCGATAACTCCGAAAACGAAAGCGATAACAAAAATAATGAAAATCTATTCCCTCCGGCGCCAGTACTATAAAAATTGCAGTTAGAATATTAGTTGTTCCTATAATGCATAGCGACGCCTCTCAACGATCAACGAAGCAAAGCGATTCAACTTGCATTAAGTGCTGCATACTGCACAGCAAACTCTAAATCATGTTTCCTCATTTCTCTTTTACTTAGCGGACAAAGATCCAGAAGTTATGCAAGAATCGGATGAAACAATTCACGCATGAACCTTAGCATCCGTTATTCACGATCGTACCTCGTCCATTATATCGTCGTCTATTACTCGATATTCGCCACTGTTCACCCGGTCTTTTCCACCCAAAATTATACGCCTACAATTCCTTTCACTGCCACTCGTGTTCACGATGAAACAAAAACGACGCCGCGGAAGTGGACAAAATATTCCCCCGAGGGTTGTTCCACGAGCGAAAAAGCGAGACGCAAACCGCGGCCGCGACCGTTCCTCTCTGATCGCTCTACGTCCGTCGCGCGCTTGCCTCGGTATTTTCTAAGGTCTCGGCAAATTCGATTAGACGCGGCACGATCTTTCGTGACAGCCGCTCACGAAGGCGGCACCGACTGTCGGCCAGTAAATAATAAAGGCAAAACCGCGCGCGATTTTTCGTTTGATGCGGCCGGATCGATGATTAAACTCCATTGACAGACGAAAACCGATTGGACCAACGTGCTTCCGGCGTTGCCCGTTTAAAGCGCATTGTCGCAGCGCGCCTCGCACATTTTCTGGAGGACGTAGGTAGCGGAGAACGCGTTACATGGCTTTCGTTGTTGTTGGCTAAGGTTGCGCGCCTCGTTATATTTCGAGCATACGCTATATTTAGAGCAGCCCCTTGTGGCCGCGAATGCCGACTACTCTTTCTATACGTTGACAACGACGGCAATGGGATCCGATGACGTGCTACATGCTTATTTCGTGCAAATCTGCCGTACGCTTGCTTCACCGCGTACAGGTGTGATTACATGCACACCGAGAAATGGAAAATACTATCGATCATTTCGCATCCTATAGCTGTTGGCATGCGTGCTGATAATACAGTCACAGTAGAGAACGGAGAACGGCTAAATGCATCGTCGTTGCTTTGCGGAGATACGAAAAATCTTAATGTCAAGGATAATGCTGTAGAACTCCAGAGAAAAATACGTGCATACTCGTTTAGTTCCATATCAAGGCTGTGGCCGGTGTAAAAATGTCTCTCTTCAATTGGAATTAGGGCGGACTATAAAATAAACGTTAGCTACATAAATGTTTGCATATAGACGTTGAGGAATTTAATGAAAAAATATATATAAAATGGGATTAGAATTTTTATACCTGAGGATATTAAGATTCATCCCCCCTCCCCGCCCACCCAGATGATCAATATCCCCTCCTAAAAAAGAAACTCGCGTTGCGGTCGCGTTCAAATAAACACATTTGGCGCCAAGCAGTTAAGACAGTTAAAAAGCAAATATTTAATCGAGACGTTTAAACAACTCCTCCGTGTAAACCTAAGAAATGAGTTGTTTTTTTTACATTAAATTAAGCTTCGTCGTCGTGTTTTATTTTGAAACGCGTACAACTATCCAACAGATGTATGTTCGTTCAGTTTAAAATACTTCGTATTCCCGGCTGTTTGTTACAATGTTAAAAATTATTGGCGCGTTCAACGTGAAACATTTGTGCGGAAATAATACTGTTCTGTGATTATTACGGAAACGTGCCGAATCACGGATATAATTAATTAAAAAATTCAGTAATCAAAAGACAAACATTTGCGCATTTTCTGGAAACAATATTCCCATCGTTCACTAATTGGAAAATAACAAAAGTGTAAGAAAAAGAACAGAAGAAGTGGAATCCACTTTCTTATACCTACATTATAATTGCTCTTAAATCCGTGTCCAACAACTCAACTCCTGCATCGCTACTTGTCATAATGAGCATTGTTCGTGTTTTATGCATTTCTATCGCGCGACAAATGAGACCTAGGTTAAAATTTCATGAATGATAACATTTCTGCCTTTGCCCTTTACACTTTCAATCTCCCCCTGGTGCAACACTTATAATACAAAACTCACTGACCTGTTCTGTGTACGTATACCAATTTGTTTGTATTAATCAAGATAAATGTTTCTTAATGTTACAAACCATTCTGTTGCCTGCAAAATACTATTCAACACAGACGACGCAGTAATACTGAAATTAGACGATCAATAATGCATAATTTGCGTATAGATATCAACAGTTATCAAACTTTTGACAGGTCCTTAATGTATACACCTGGCACGTCCAATATTCTAAAAGATATACATATCTCCGCCCTCCACAGTTGCACTATCGAAATAGATATATATTGCGTTGATCTTCGTAATAAATGAGACTACGTAATGAAATAAACTAATCGTGCACCGTGGGTTCAGGGGTAACGATTAAACGAGTCGGGTATAGAAAAATCTAAGGTTATTTTAACGGGACGTAAGTCGATACATACCCGTTCCAGTTTCTGAAAGTATTCTCTCAAGAACGATATGGGATTTCCAGGGCGTCCCACACACAACTGCACTATACAGTCTTTTAAAACTTGTTGAATATTGTGTCTTTGTACGTATTCCTCGCACTCTCTTAAACTTTGCTCTTCCTCGAGATTCGCCGCCATATTGATACACAATTTGACACTTTATAGCGAATACCTTTTCGACGATTTCGTTCTTGGTTTAAATATTCCGGACATATTACTTATTATGCGTTGACAGTTTGATTTCTTTTTTCTGTGAACGATATCGACACAATTCAATCGATACGCGCGACACATTGTTCATTTACACGACACGCAGCTGACAGATGCGCTTTTCAGAAATGTAATTCGATAATAACGCCATCGATATCGCAGGTGCACACATGTAAAGATACATTTGAGACTGATCTAAAAAAAGATATTAAAATAAATATAATTAGCGTTTGCTCGAAGATATGAAATTATTGGGGAGAAATTGATAAATCGTTCTCTGCCATATTTGAAAACAGCGACTCCGCAGTAGATATACTTACGAGAAAATAAAATCAGCCATCTTCAATTTTGTGCTCGATAATTTTTGATATTCTAAAGCGGAACAAAAATTAGGAACAATTAATAGATAGACGTTCTTTTGCGCAACGTGAAAATTATTTCTTTTCGTTCGATTAGAGAAAAATATAGAGGAATAAGAAAGATAAATGAACGTTGTTGATGATATGTACAAGATAGGAGGGTGGTGGGAATTTGAAAGATATTTCCGGTTTATATTTTTTTAACTTCTAACAATAATATATTTTAAAACATATTGTCAATGGGTGGATAGACATTATAACACATAAACTATATTTTAAAATATTAGATAAGAATGTTTTGCATTTCTTATCCTCAGCAGTCTGTATTTCTGTAATCCCATGTCAATTTGAATTGGTGAAAAGAAAAAATGTTTTTCATGGCGCTTATATGGGACGAGAAATGGGATTTCAGAATTAACAGTTTTAAACTTAAATCTTATCGTTTAGAAAATGTATGGCCATGTTTTTTTTATGTACATTGATATACTTATGCACATAGCAGAGAATTAATTTCAATATTCGTGTAATACATTGTAGAATCAATGATATTATGCTTGTATTTCACAGTTTCACAAACTGCAACAAAATACTTTACGATGATGAATATTTCGGAAGATTATGATAACAATATAAATTTTGTAGTATCTCAATTTTAAGTTCATAATATCACATGTACCTCATATATTTTAATAAATCTTTTCCTTTCCTTTGAAAAAATTAAACGAATTAACCCACATAATTATGCAATGATTGCCTACTGAAACGTAGTCTTCGGAAAGAAACGATAGTTGGCAAATAAATCTGTTTAACATTATATTCAACTCTTGCAATTTAATTTTACATTTCCTTACTTATTTTACCTATATAATCTAATTGTGCAGTTTCTGTATAATAATCTAAATTTAACTAGAGAACGCATGCGATGTACATGTACAATAAAAAAACCGCAATGTCATAGAATACTGCAACACATCTTGCAATTTAACAAGTACAATGTCTAGTTACAATTGCTTTAGAGATGCCCTGACTCCTATTCGTAATTACTTTTGCTTTTTGTTAGACATTACACTTCTATTAATTGCGAGTATAACAAGTGGTTGCCTAAAGACAGTATTTCCCTGCATTCGCATTTTTTTATCTTTTTTATTTTTTCTTAACTATTCTGGCCCTTGCTAACAACATTAAAATTTATAAAAACCCACCGCGATGCTTCTGTAATTAAATTCAGTAGTGAGTTTTGCTTAACAGCTAAATGAATTATTGTTCAATATTATATGCATGTGGTCATTCGTTTGAATAACGGAAATAAAAAAAAAAAAAACTCATGGCTTAACACAGAATACTATAATAGTACAGAGATTGCAATGAGGTGATATTATTACTAGAGGGCCTCTTACCGATGAATCAGTATTCCACATAAATTTACTGACCATGGTAACACTTTGATACTATTAAACTTCCGAGTATAAAACAAGCAAAATTAAACTCACGTAACATAAGTAAGAATATCTCTTTTCATAACTGCTATTATATGTTTAGATATACATATATGTATATATTTATATAGGCACTTTCTACAAGTAAACAAAGAGTTCCAACGTGTGCAGTAGAACTTAAACTTTTCAACAACTTTCTTGTTACTAAAATTCATTTCTGTATTGTGCTAAAAATATCTCTTTTCATAATAGATTAGCAACTAAGAAAGTTGAATAACTAATCACTGAATAGAATATTTATACATATATATGTATGTATATAATTTTAAGCACACACAGTTTATTCTTACTCTTTGAGACGGTTATGATAAAATTCTTGTAGTTACCCTAACAATAAAAATTGTGTACCATGATTAATACAAAGTGCAGTTCGTAATCTAAACAGCGTTTGCTCTGTCTTGTTTATTCGTTATACATTTATTGCTCTAAATAGAATTGTAAATTGATATATAATTGCACAGAGTGTGATACTTGTTCCAGAAGTGATTTCACTTAGCAATATGATAACTTCGAAATATGATAGAGGAGAAATATGTATGCGGTAGATGCTTTTTTTTCCAAGGAAACAAACAAAATTGAAGAGCAAAAAGTTAATATTTTAAAGCTATTTTTTGTCCGATTAATACTGTACACACAATCGACGATCTTTCTAAAAATGCACTGCTAAAATTCAAGACGAAATAATGAACGATTCAATGATTTATAAAACTAGTTCAATAACAAGCTTCAATAATTCATATATATTTACCCCCTGTTGTCTATCCCTCGTCGCTTATATATTTGTAAATAAATGTTTCAATCGATGGCCACCATGGTCTACCATTACTACTTATTGCTATTAGGTAATTACACCATGATTTTGTTTCACTCAATTAATACTGATTTAAAATTAATATCAGGCTAACATAATCGTTTTCTTTTTCCATTTAACGTAAGATGTAATTTCCTAGCGTAACGTGTAATTGTTGGCATTGAATGCGTAAAACTTGCTGTTCTATAGAACTGTACAAGTTCGATGCGCTCTTTTGAACTTATTCATTATATCTTGTTCATGGTTTTTAAGGCACCAGATATACGTGAAAGATAACACAACACGTGAACGTGCAACTTATTGCTCAAAGAAGATTGCCTCATCGATGGAACTTAAAAATCATGAACGAGCGCGAGTTATTTTGTATTTAATTACCGACTTAAGATTCCTTGTTCGTCATAAACGCGAATATGACTTTCATGTAAAAAAAGAATATCGTATAAAACATTATGCTTTTAGAATTAAAGCAATAACATTTATATTTTGTCCGCGACCCATAAAATCGCAATAAAATATAAATTCTTACAATATCTCTAATCCACTTTAGTATGAAAAAATAAATAAATAGCAGTGCTCCATTAATATCAAGATACATAATAACATGTATAAATAAAATAACTCCTAACAGTTAATACATATCGCAAACTGTAGAAGCTCACCAATATTTCATAGAAATAAACTTGGAAGCATTAAAGTAAACCATTTATGTAATTTGTTTTAAAAAACAATAAAGATTATTTTTCAAAATTGACTAGTATTCGCCATGTCTTTGTTCATATTCATTAACCATTATATTTCTTCGTACGTTTATGCAAGTATATGAATGTTGAACAGTGCTCCACTTTCTGATTTATTTAGTAATAATACTTACTTCGATCTTACGGTGTTGTCGATGTTAAAAATGTTGGATCGACGGCAGCAACTTTCGCAGTTAAAAATGCATGCATACAGAACAATAAGTTCTGCAACTGAGAACATTCCAATTCCTACGGAGAAAAGAGATGTAACGTGATACACGACAGATATTTCTTTTTTTATAAATATTCTCCTTATAAATGATAAGTATTACCTTCGTCTCAATAGCAATGCTATCCGGTTCTTGAAAATGCAATTTCAATCGGCTCTTTCCGTCATCGCTAGATCCTCTTAACTGGGAAAATTTATAACGCCACACAATCTCTCCAATGTCTTCGTAGGATAGTGTGAAACCTTGAGTCCATTCTAACGTCAGACCTGCGATTTTCCCATTAAAAGTAACAGGAAATGTTTTGCTCTGTAATAGAATACGACAGAACGAAAACGAAATTTAGAACGTAACTTTTAATGTAAGAAAGAAGAAGAAATACGAAGAAAAAAATCAACTACAGACTTTCAAATGTGTAACAGCCGAACACACTGCTGTATGCCAAGCAGCTTCAACTCTCAAGAGTTCTTGTCTAGTTTCGACGCTTAGATACCTCGGAGGTTTACCCGGACTTTGCGCTAAAAAACAATGCTGTCTTTCATCCACGTTTTCAGACTCTCGCATGACGCGAAACATCGTTTGGTACACTTTAAAAGTCAGTGCACACCGTGACCAATCACCGATATTACACTAGAAATAAATCGTAGTATTTAATATCACTGTACGCATCAGCTTCAAATTTATTAAACATATGCCCAGTGATTGATCACTCACTGGCGGTGTTTCAAATAACAACAAATCCGGCCCTTTTAAAGCTAGAAATCTTGGCCTGTAACTTTGCCACGGCTGGTTACTGTTGCTCACTGCTTCGTTGACCCAGCCCATGTACTCTATACGTTCGCCGACTCCGAAGTTGCGATTATATAGCTTCATCTAAAAGATTATATAGATTGTGAATGATCGATCAGATGATGAACGATCATTTCCGATCGACTAATACATAGAAAATCTGTTTTTCCACCTGTAAATGCGTTAAGCCTGTAATATTATCAGTTATATATTTTAACCATTGACTTAAAATGGCACTATCGTCACAGTGTATCACACCAGTACGTGCCCCATTTAAACCCCTTACTTCAAACGCGTTTCTTCTTAATTTATCTGTACCAAAGATGTATCTAGTTACATAAGCCATCATCAATGGAACTGAAATTGAATAAAATTAATTTCTACAGTTGACCGATCGTTTCCTACAAATAAATTCAAATATTTCAATTCATATTTAAACCTGTTAAAACATCCACCCATTTCTTCAACTGTATCGAAGTGACGGATGCGTTCGAGCTTTGTCTACTATGGCCACATCTCGGGCTGCCGCTCTGCCTGTTAGGCGACAACCATTCATCTTCCGAACCACCGTTCGCAACATTGTCCAATTTCTCTTCCTTCTCTAAAAGTAATGGTTGATCGCACATTTTAAAAATATCAAAGATATGTCTGCCCCTGCAGAATCATGCTTACCACTTTTCTCCAAAAATGGCTTTGCCGCGCGATAATGTTTAACAGTTAAAACAACTATATCGCCGGCATTTCTTAAAATGTTCACCGCGTCATCGTGGTTACATGCTGTTATATATTCTCCATTTACTGTAAAAAAATAAACTGTGTATATATCTCTCATAATTTATGTAAACATAAAATGGCATTAACTTTCTTTGGCAATTTAAATGTACACGTTTCGCATTGTCCTGGCACGAATGAATAGCTAGAACGGGGACATTATTTCAATGGAAGAAACCAATATTGACAGATCTGACATAAATAGGATAAGCGTATAGCACTGCTTATATGTGTGCAGAAAGAAAAGTCTTATTCATGAGATATCTTTTGACGGAGCCGGCTGAAATAGCAATTGCAAATGTTTCTTTGTTAACATGAAAAAATCATTTAGAATTATAATAAAAATATCCACTTTAATAATTGACATGATATAACTGGATACACTCACCTTTAATAATTGCATCCCCTACAAATAATTGGCCACATTGGTCAGCGGCTTGGCTTTTATAAATTCTAGATATGAGTACTGGAAGTTTATGTTCTGCTCCTCCCTTTATACTTAAGCCCAATCCGCCGACCTTTTGTCTGGTGATCTGCACCATTCTTTCTTTAGCATCTAATGGTGGTTTATTGTGATTCGCTGCCTGCTGAAAATCAGTTCGTTTTATTTCCTTCTTTGTGAACCGTATAAAAGGTAATCGCAAGTAACACGCAGCGACCTTAAACTTTACCTCTAAATCCTCTCGTTGAAGCTTCAAAACTTCCATAGACAAATTTAAACGCATCGGTACCGGTTTGCTTTTTCCATCGCTGATACTGACCATTCCTGTCCTCACCTATTTCAAATCATTCATCACTCTCATTAATTCTACAACATCGATTTCTTTTATATATCGCGATAGTCGAACGATCATATGCTTAAATTAAAATACGTATTAATTAAGAAACGATCACGTCGACAATATATTTTTATTATCGTGACTATTCTTTCACGTTTAGTTCGTAAAATCGGCGACAGTATATAATTGTAGGACAAGTGCATCGTGCAGTATTCGACGTTCTGTTTGTAATATTTGATCGTAATGAATTGCACGATAACAGTAAGCCGCATTAAAATAGAAAAGTAAATCATACTATTCGCTTACCTTCAACTTCTGATCAATCTTCTCCTCGATCGGAGTACTCATTTTCGTTGCGTTGATTCTCATTATTTAGTATAATTATGCAGCCCGTACATACAAGTCCCCGTGTTGCCGAAGATAAATCGTCGGGGTTGATGCAGCTTTGTATATCGTTGATATTGGTAGTGGCATGTTAGTTTGTCAAGAATCGTTCGTCACGACTACGGCGAGTACTCGAATGATAAAAAAGCAAAATCATATTTCTTACTGTTCTATAGAAAAGTGCACCAATTTACTCTCGAAATGTATGCAATTAGGACACGCGTATATTTTTAGACGAGACACGTTTATCCACAGTAGGAATACTCCAAACTATGCATCGTGACGTTTTAATACGTTCAGATGAAGCGAAAAGTCTGTAAACCGGGACGCAGAAAAATTGGAGTGCGCTAAAAGTAGCTGAAAGCCCGCGGCCGAGGCGCATCGATTTATACAGCACGATGCGCATAGATGGTACCAGGTCTGTTTTGAATCGCGGGAAAGATGAATATTGTCAGTTTCATCCCTGGCAACCCTTATTCATTATGTACTTGTTTCATTTGTACATTTAATCGTTAAATTTTAATGCAACTGCAGGTCACTTCCGTACAAAACGTTAGTTAGCCAAGCCAGTCGATTCGTCTGGGCATCCTCAACAGACATTTTTTTTAAAAGTCTTTTAACTTCGTTTAAAGCTAGATTAAAGCTAAATTAAAGCTAGAAGAATAAGCCTCCATCTCCAATAGCTGTTAACATGATTCCATGTGCTGTTCATTTGTTATAAACAATTAAACAATTAAAAATGTTATTACGGCCAACTGCATATAGTTACAGCAACGGAGTATTTTTTCTCGTGTAGCTTATTCGTTTCCCTTTCTTTTGAGACGTCGTTGATTAAAATCGGTCCAGCAGAAGCTGAGATAATAATTTTTCAAAGTTTTGTCGGTAACGATATGTCGATAACCAGACATGTGGCGCCATCTCGCGTTTGGGGGCTTTTTCCGAAGTGACCCGGAGTGCATTTTTGCCGATTTTTCAATTGTTAATAACTTTTAAACCACAAATGCCAAATTGTTGCAACTGTTGGAGGATATAGCTATGGTTCGTAGCTTTAATTTAAAACAAGTCCGGATTAAAAATACGTACCAGAAGCCGAGAAAAACGCAATTGTTTCAAACAACGCGTTTCGGTTATACGCGGTTTTTTTCTTCCGGACAATTTTTTTTTGTTATTTAACAAAACATTTAACAATTTATGTGATATGGGAGGAACTCAAGAAGGCAATTAATTGTAATGTTAGGAATAGGAGAAATTTAAAAAATCGCAGCCAATTAGCTCAACATTTTTACCATATAATTAACAATTAAATCACAAAAGTATAAGTGTTAAAATTGGTAACTGTATGGTAAATAAAATCGATTGCCCAGGTCTCACCACGTGGAGGTTGCTGCGAATGGAGACCCGCGCGGCCGCAGCCGCAGCCTCGCCCCTATCACCATTAATTTACAAAAATTATTATTTACAAATTAAATGCTACTTCCTTCTGATGTATATTTGCAGCGCGGATGATATGCAAACTGGATATAAAAATTCTGTTAAACCTAAATCAACTAAAAAATCAACATTACAATATAAATTAGCTTATACATTGTTTGAGCAAGTAAAATGTATTAAAATAAATAATTGTAACGAAAGCTGAAAATAAAAATTCTGTTAAACCTTTTGAAGTAAAAAATAGAGATTATAATACACATTAGCTTATAGTTAGTTTAAGTAAATAGCATGTATTAAAATTATTCATTATTGCGAAAGCTGAAAATAGAAATTCTGTTAGACCTGACTTAAACTAAAGAATAAGCAATATAATATAAATTAGCTTGCACATAATATAAATTAGCATGCACATAATATAAATTAGCATGCACATAATATAAATTAGCATGCACGTAATTCAAATACATTCTACCTTTCATTAAGGCAAATTAAATCTTAACTTAAAACATCCTACCTGACTAAAAAGCTAATTCAATTTGGAAATATCCTATCTAATTGAAAATCTGAAAGGACAGGGCGCGGGGGGGGGGGGGGGGCAAGGGATATTTCATGATGAATCTTCTTTCGCTAAAATTGTGATCGCGTAACCTGAAACAGATCGAAGTTCATAAGAAATTAGTGATATTTCTTAGGTATCATATGATTTCCTTCGATTTATTTGATTCATACAACATCACTTTTGAGCCTCTGATTACTTACATATTGCAATGTATGTTATTTAATGTACTTGACGCAATATTCTATTCCTTTGATATCTCCTTTAACTTAACAATTCTGTAACAGACTTTTTTATGAGAATAGTAATTGTGAAAAAATAGTACAGTAGTACAAAGGGAGCATGTTCTTCCAAAATGCAAATATTCTGAATAATAATTGTCAATTACAAATACAAACATTTACTTGGAACTAGGATGAAACAACTCGTTTTAATGTTAATAAAAAGGGGAGAGGCGAAGAAGAAGAATAAATTAGAACATTGAACACACAAACTCAATAGCCAGAGGGGCATTCTACTATTAATTATCGTCCACTTATTATAAACCCGATTGAAACCCGTAAGTGGATTATCTCTTTCTTTCGCAACCCTAATTTACTGCATTACTTGCAAAGTCAATCGCGTGTGGTGCTTCGTTATCTCTAATATAGTATTTCGGATATATTAAAAAAGATAGGAAAAAATAATTCACTGCACCCATCATGTTTAACTCGCAACACTAATAACGAACGAGTCATGGTAGTCGCATCCAAGACTACGATTGCAGCAATCACCTTATGCAGCTTTAGTAGCTGCCTTTCGTGACTCAGGAACCACGTTGGGCATTTCATTGTGGTCGCAACGCTACTTAAAAATCGCGATCATTTATCATCGCAACACTATATGAAAATCTAAGAAAAATATTTGCGATAGAAAGATATCGCAGCACTGCTAATTAAGCTAATTAAGCTAATTAAAACCTGTGTAGGAAAGGAACGCGAAAATTATTGTTGCAACGCTAAAAGCAAGTACGTATCGCAAGTACAATTTAATACAAAAGCAACTCTAATTCAAACCACGATATATTTAATCGCACCTGTAAAAAAAATGCCACGACCTGGGTCTATCCGTAACTCTAGTTGCAATCGCGATGTGTTTTTATTCGCAACTCTAATGCAAACCGTATTCAATCGTACGCGACGCTAATAAAAATCGCGATTTGCCCAATGCGATGACGGTGGGCCAGGCAATACTGCCGGCCAAACAATAAACTACAACTACGACATACAAAAGCGAGCATAGTGAGAAAATAGTAACAAAGAATGGCTCTCCATCCGAAGGATGCAGAGCCATTGATAGTTGCCCTCTTGAGCGACAGTTTGTCGGGCCTCTTCGGCTTTTAGCCTCTTCTTTTCTTCGGGCGCAATGCTCGCTGAAACTTAGTCTAGGCTCGAGACTCTATTCGCAAACAAACAAAACTAAATAAAAGGCTAAATCGCGTAGCTAAATGGAACACACGTGGACGAATCACGACCAAATAAAATCGTAAAATTTGCGATTACAGAAAATCGTAAAGATTGCGATTAAAATTGTAATCGATCATCGCCTACACGTGCAGCCTCGAGCATAATGTAACACGTTTCGTTTCGGAGCCTAAATCGCGACCACGACCGCGAGGGATTCGAAAAATCGATAGGCAAAACCAGAGGCGAACGCATTTTCGTTCGCGCCACAGCTTCACGGGCGACTTTTCAAATCAGATTTCCTGAAACAGGTTGAACACGCGAAATATTGCCTACCCGATCAGAGACTGTGTCCACCTGCCCGGCCCTACCTACTTATATCTATCAGGCACACCAGAAGGTATACTACCTATCCTACCTAGACCTATATTTAAAAAATGGCAAAGCATTCACACAAACACACATCATTCAACGTTTCTCAATCAAACACTCGGGCGCATGAACCTACACTAGAGAGACGTCCCGGGACGCCTCCGACACCCGAGCTTGGCATACAATCATTCACACTCTAAGGGTACGTACCAGTTCCTGAAATCGGCTGACAAAGGCTAGCGACCATTGCGTAAATTTGCGCAAACGTATATGCTTATGCATTACTTTCGTATGAAATATTGATTGCTCAAATATGTATATTGTACATTTTCTTTCTAGTATGTACGCTTGGTTTGTATAGTACTCTATTCGTTGCCATATTTTCATAATTCGTTACGGCATTCAATGTGTATTTGCAATTGTAAAACATATTGCTATTTATGAAATCATAGTATTATAATTTGTTATGAAATTCCCGAGCCGACGCAATTCCACGGCCTAACCCACACACACACACGGTATGGAAAATACGTCGTGCACGGTGCACTAGCAAATGTCAGCCGCCAAACATTGTTAGAAATTTAAAAACCATATGATCATCGTGCCCATTGCCTCTCACTCACCCAAGTAGCACCTGGGCACGTGAGTGAGTTCCTGGCGATCAACACGGAAGGGATTAAACCTGAAAATCCTGATCTAAAAAGATGATTAGTACACGTAAAATTGCAACAGCTAATAATATATTTTATTTTCAATCTCTTTAAACATGACTCGACTTTGTAATATATGAAATATCAATAAAGACTCAAAATTACTGATAAATAATTTATTTATTAAGGGAAATGACTGTCATTGAAACTGATTTTACTAGAATAAGTAATGCAATGAAATATTTACTTGGAAAATAGACAAGATATTAAATAAGCCTCAGGTGATTCCTTAATCGAAGTAAAGTGTTCAAGATAGTTACTCCGATTTGAAAATCTACCCGTGTACAAAGTGCCTTCCTGTACATAATGTGTAATAAATTTCATTCGAAATGGACTCGACTATAGCATATGAAAATTAATATTAAATGCTATCATTGGCTATGCATATTCAATGCTGATTTCAATAAACGTATCGTTATATTTATTTACTTTAATACATGATTGCTATAATCATGTAGCACTTGCAGTAACGAAGTCGGGGGGCATCCGACTTCTGCACTGCTGAACAGTGAAAACCAATTTCAACTGATTATAAATGCAATTACAAATTTAATATGAATGTCCTCAATATATGTACATTTGTGCAATGTATTTGCTACTGTCATCATATATTTTTATCGAAATAGAGGAACCTAGAGGAACCTACAGGATCAGTGCTTCTTTGATCAACTATTTATTTGAGTAAGAAATATTTCTAGGGTCCTTAATCTTTTTATATTAAAAAACGCGGAGTACAAGAAGGCAGATCTAACCTGGTATAAGAAATAATACACATGAAAATAACGTTACAACTAACGGGTATAAAAATTATTCCCGTAGTCACTATGCTCGCAAAACTACTAAAAAATACAACCAGTCACCCGTGCCGCTTCGGACCAATCGTCCTACGGCATGATTGGGGACCGGAGGAACCAAAACACATGCGACTCACCAACTCGTTGATTGCAAAAGGAGAGCAAGTACTCGTGGAAGACATCAGGAACATCACCGGGGCAGCCCAATGGAACACAACCGCCAGGAAATGTGCAAACTGTAACTAAACAAGAAAGCAAAGAACATTAAAATCTATTGCTAACTCTACATAATTTAATTCTTCATAGAAAACTGAGAATTGTTTAAAAGATACTTACATTTCTCACTTTGTCAGTGTCGCCTAAAACATCCCCTTCAGTGATGCACTGAATCTACTCCGATAGCGAATATAAGAAAAAATCTAAATAAGGGACTACGTGCGCAACCGCAAATTATATCGGCGAACAAATTAAGATTCTACTTTTGCGATTGAAATAATTGCAAAGGAGCACCGGTGCTCCGATAATCGAATTAATAACTACTAGGCGAAAAACACTGACTCTACAATCGCGTGTAGGTAAACTGTAAACGAAAATTTAAGCAGAGCCACTTGCTCTGGAAATACTAGAAAACTGCGGAGAAACCACTGACTCTACTGACCGCATTGCGCGCGGTCACATAATTTTCTGAAATAGAACATGTTCATCCTATCGAGTGTTTGTTATCAAATATAGATATCTATTTGTTTTTGTAAGTATTTTAATTGTTGTTGTTTCATCTTAGTACCAGTCACAAATTATACACACCTCGATACTTACCTCATTGAGATGTCTACCATACGTTTTGTCAGCTCGGCGTCAAGTAGTAGAATGACGACCTTCGCCATCGCCCTTTGCTGTTCGGCTATGTTCGACATCCGACTAAAACCAAACACCATTTTTGTTTACGATCGCTTGTGTTTCCTAGAAATATTTCAACGCACACGTTACTTGATAAGTGGCTTTTTTTGTTTCGCGATATATTGTTGATATTTTCCACGAAATACAAGCTTCCCGACCACAAGCAGAAACAAGATATAGCCGCAAATAATGGCTGCTATTATGTTACTACTTATCTACAACGCGACTGTATATCGTACAAGTTTTATGCGTGGTACGAATTATAATTTAATAGAGACATATTACTAAAATTCTACTTATTTCCACAAGAAATTTGAGGAATGCTTACCTGTAGGCGAGAAGTTGATTTAACAATATGGCGCCGCGTCACTCTGCTCCTGCGCATTCCCGTTTGAAAGTGTCGCGTTCGCGCCATTTCTGATTCAAAGCTAGCGAAAGAGACGCCATGGAACAGAATCTAACTGAAATTAGAGATAAATGTATTAAGAATCGCCAATATTATAATAATATTGCTAGAAACTGCAGAATATATTGCAAGATAATGGAATCTGGAGTTGAAATATGTATATCTATACGTAGAAGTAGCGTTAGATACAAAAAAATGAACGTTGGGCGAGTCCACTTACTACGCAATGTTTTCTCAATTTCTACTAAAGTATGACTTAACATTAACAGAAAACACTACAGAACTCTCAGGAGACGGGAAATGAAAACAATTGATATAATATTATGCCTTTAGGAATATGTTAGACTATGTGACATACCTTAATTCGTCGGACACTCTGAACACGTCTAATCACTACGAGATCCGTTGGGCGAAAGAGGCAGAATTTTGAAATAGAATGCGCTAATTGGCTGGTAACTGAGTGGGTGGCGGGGGGCGGCGGGGAGGTGGGGTTCTTTCTTTAAGGCCGATGTTTTTTGAATATCGTGTCGACGCCAATGGAATTAAATTGAAATTGGAGATAAACGATTTATACGTGGTACGAATATTAATTTAATCGAGATATATTACCAGTATTCGTACAATTCTATCTATTTATAGCAGGAATTTGAGAAATCCTTACCTGTCAACCAGATCATTTGACACTTCGGCATGACTTGGCGCCACTATTCTATTGCGCATTCCCGCCTGTCAGATTCTCGAAGCAAGCAAAAGAGACGCCATGGAACAGAATCGAACTGAAATCAGAGATAAATGTATTAAGAATCACTAATATCATGGTAATATTGCTAAAAACTGCAGAATATATTGCAAGATAATGGAATTCAGAAGTGAAATACGTATACGCATACGCATACGTCAAAGATAATACGTATATGCATACTGGAGTCAATTAGAAAATGCACGCCGCGCGGTGTGATTCCGATCACTGCACAATATTTACTTAATTTCTTGCAAAATATTCATTAATATTAACAAAGAAACCACAGAAAACTTGAAAAACAGGGGAACGAAAACAATGTATATCATTTCCTGTCTTCAAGAATATATTAGACTATGTGACATACCTTAATTCGACGGGCACTCTGAACACGTCTAATCACTACGAGATCCCTAGGTCGAAAGAAGGAGAGTTTTGAAATAGATTGCGCTGATTGGCTGGTAGCTGATTGGGTGATGGGGGTGATGTTCTTTCCTTACGGCGCGTGTTTTTGAATATCATATCGAACTGAATATTTTTTATTGCAAGTGTTACAGTATGGATAGTAGTCGAATAGTAGGATGCAAATATATTTATTAGTAATAACAAACGCATCTGTGTAATCAAATGTTTGTAATGTTTGTTGCACTATAGAATAAGTAAACTATTTCCGTCCAACTAATATTTGTTTTTCTTTAACTTTATTGAAATTACAATTCCTACAGTTATCTCGGCTCCTGGTGGTTGTTTTTTAATGAATTAAAATATTCAATAAATAAGTTTGATTATATCAATATTAAGTTCTAATTTATTTCTTTGTATTCTTATTTTTTTAATGAATAAATTTAATCCTGGGTTCTTGTTACGTTTGTATTAATAAAAATGATCATACAAAGCTGCAATGCTATTAGGATATATTCTTGGTCATTTAAATGTGTTTACAAAATATAATAATAATTTGTTCATTATTTAAATCATATTTATATCAGAAATTTAATACCATTAGTAGGAATACAAAGCAATAAGCGCATCATATATACATTTCATAAAATATTCAACTTTTTTATAAATACATCAAATATATTGTCTATTTCTATAGTAATACACAATTATTACATGAAAAATTTCTTAATTCGTGTACATGTATAGAAAAACAGATTGATATTAACGATTGCTAATTTTTGTTCGACTGATGTCCTTATTTTATAAATGCATAATTAAACATCGGGTTCTACCGTTTACAGACGGTGAATAACAAAATAAATGTGTACAATTATTTTTACACCGTAGAGTATTACAATTATCAACTGATTTTATTAATCATAGTTCATGTCCATTTACCTAAGTTAAACAATATAATTCCCCGATACCTTTGCAATATAATTTCAAGAATTACTTATCTTATTTCTGTGCAACTTCGATATCGGAAAACATGTGCGATTAATAGCTTCAATAAAATATAATTTCTCTACAATTTGATGCTGTTCAGCACGCATTTGTTTTTCTTACTTTGCTTAAATTATAAATTCCTAATACGCCACAATAATATTTAACATAAGTTAGGCTGAGAACATGATTTTCTTTAGAAAATCGTAAGACGCATTTATAACTCCCCAACTTATAAATGATCTCATACAGTTCAAATGAAC
The DNA here is from genome assembly GCA_963583965.1 of Nomada ferruginata. NCBI lineage: Eukaryota > Metazoa > Arthropoda > Insecta > Hymenoptera > Apidae > Nomada > Nomada ferruginata. The sequence goes on from OY757223.1 coordinate 2,638,676, forward strand.
ACCATTGTAAAACAACATTACACTTCTGTTTCTAGCAATGTATATTTCACGAGTGACAGTTATAAATTTCTCGAAATTGCCGCCTATCTTCGACTGCATATGTATTTTTATTACATTCATTGGATAAAATATAGTACTTGTTAAACCGCCTATCAGAGCACCATTAATAAAACTTGTTAGTAGCGACTGTCGTTCACCCATCCACTCGTTTGAATGTTCTTTCATAATGAAGAACATAAGATTGGAGCTGCTATTCCTATAAATAATTGGTACTAAACCACGATAGCATTCGGATATACCATAATTTTTCAATAAATATTTAAATGCGTGTGGAGTATTTTTAAACTTATTGTGGTACCGCCAATCTTGTAGCAATGTTTGTACTCTTTCGAGGGGCATAAGTATAGCCTCAGCAGTGCCGGCAATATGCGCCGCTAATATTCTAGTTAATATATCATTATTTGTTAATGTGTACAAACGTTCTTTACAACCTTCATACATACTAAACATTACACTAACCGAAAGTGTTTTTTGGCAAAGGGGCGGCAGAATCCCACGATACAACAATCGTATCCCCTCTCTGGATATCTGTTGAAACGCTGTATTCACTGGAACATCTTCCAATATCTATACAATAATAACGATGATTAATCTCTTCAATAACATACACACGGATTGCTTAAAATACAGTTCAAATAATATTTTTCATACACACCTGTCTGAATATAATTTTATTTATAGGAAAGGTAATAGATACATTAATTACTGCTGCTCCCCAGCCACACACGAACTCCTTCAGATCATTATTATTCAATGTTAACAATGCCCTTAACGAGACATCTTGCGAAGCGACGTTACTCATATTATTACCCTATGTAATAATTTATACAGGCTACAATTTAAAATATCCAATCATACTTATTTACTTTCTAAATCGCACCCTTTATATATAATTCGAATTGAAAGGATTATTTTACCTGCAATAAATAAATTGTTATGAGTTCAATCTTGCAAACTTTTGGCTGGCTAGCGTTATATTATGTAATTTTTGGCTCTATGATTTATCGTGGATCGTAAAAACGAAACGATTTCATAAGGGGAGAACTTACATTTTGTGCGATTTATGATTCAACCCATATTCCTCGTTTGTATGTGCCGCAAATTCGATATAAATATATTGTTGGATCCACGAATTTCCAACCTACATGTCCTTATCGAGTACCACGAGCAGTACTGATCGTTTTCATTTACGTATGCATAATCTATGTGGGGGGAGTTTTAAAGTGTTCCTGTTTTGACTTTTCTCCCAAAGCCAGATGTTCAGCTGGCCAATTGAAAACGTATATGCGAACCAATCAAAATTTGAAAACATTCAATTTTGAAATACGTACGATTTTTTCGCATGCACGCAAAAATTTCAAATGTTTAAATGATATACGATTGTAATGCTTATTGATGACACGCTTGTGCATTTATGTTAGGTTTTTGTATTGTTAAGGCCAACAGTGAAAATTTAATCGATTTTTCTTTAAAAGCGACGAAAATATGAATTTGTATAAAGTATATGTACATATGTGTATAGGTGTACTTAGTACTTGCAATGAAATGTAATTAACTGTAATATATTTCAGTTTACAAAATGTAATTAATTATCTATAGTAATTTGGATTTCTAAGTATGGATACGCTTATATGTGTTTAATACCCACAGGTATGAAAGACCCATATCCTAAGGACAGCTTATAAATTGGTTTCCATTTTTCGTAATCGTGTAGTTGTATAGCTGTTGTATATAGCTAGAACCTTGGCCTACTTTCGTAAAAGTACAAAGTTTATTTTGTTACTTGCACCATTTATTCGAGTTCTATTTACTGAGTCATCTTTACGACTATATTTTATTGTAGGCATAATTATTTCGACCAATTTCAACGTCAAACGTAGATCGAAAAAATGCTTCGAGTTGCAAGTTGCATTGGAGTGAGAACTCGGAATATCGTTAAAATTATCGATTCGAATACCAGGTAAGTTATTGTTAAGAATAATACATTATAAGAATACTACTGTGCGACTTGTTGCTAACGCTTATGCGCCAAACAAATGCTAACGATTATCTGTCAAAGAACAAACATTGCATTCGATTTACATGTGTATACAATGATTCAAGCCATGTATGCACTTCGTCATGTACATTAATTAAATTATTATTCGATCTATATACATTTTCGTATATAAATTAACTTTGCGATATTTGTATCGTTACGATGCTTGTTAGCCATGTAATTGAACTTTGGACGAATACGCGTATGATGAGTAAACACTATACATTTTTCCTTTCTAAAAAGCAAATGCACAAATTATATAATTAAGGAAAATTTAAAGCCTAAAATTTGTTGCACAATGATTAAAAACACAATACGATACTCGCAGATTAGCGACCCAAGCTGCTGTAAAAAATGCAGTGGAAGAAACAACGAAGAAAAATGCTGGTCTAAAGGAATCTCAGTCCTTCGTAATGAACACTTTCCGTGGCCAATTACAAACCAGCCAAGTATTTCCATTTCCAGAAGTTTTAACCGAAGATCAGCTTGATACGTTGAAATTGATAATTGATCCTATGGAAAAATTTTTTGAGGTAAAAAAGTGATGCCCGAGATGTGTAAAAGATTTTTTAAATTTGGTAAGTGCTGCGTCCCTTGGAATTTAATTTTTTAATTCCAATCTTTGTTCGCAGGAAGTAAACGATGCGATGAAGAATGATGATGATGCATTAATAGATGAAAAGACTATGGCTGCAATGTGGGAACTTGGAGTGTTTACTCTTCAAGTTCCACAAAAGTATGGTGGATTAGGATTAAATAATACACAGTACAGTAGATGCGTTGAAATTTGTGGATACCATGACTTAGGTATTGGTATCACTTTAGGTGCACATCAAAGCATTGGATTTAAGGTGTTACGAAATTTCTTTCTTCTATAGAAAATGTTTGTACCACAAATCGTATTACTTGAATAATTTCATTTGTGTAGGGAATACTTTTATTTGGTACCAAACAACAACAAGAGAAATATCTTCCAAGAGTTTGTAACGGAGAATTTGCGGCTTTTTGTCTAACAGAGCCAAGTTCTGGTTCTGATGCTGGTTCTATTCGTTGTCGCGCTGTGAAATCAGCGGACGGGTCCCATTATGTACTAAACGGTAACAAAATTTGGATATCAAACGGTGGTTTGGCAGATATAATGACTGTCTTTGCACAAGTACCTACAAAGGATCCACAAACGGGTGAAACTAAAGACAAAGTTACTGCGTTTATTGTCGAGAGATCCTTCGGCGGTGTAACGAATGGACCGGCGGAAAGGAAAATGGGAATTAAATGCAGCAATACAACGGAGCTATATTTCGAAGATTGTAAGATACCAGTGGAGAATGTTATAAATGGCGAAGGACAAGGGTTTAAAGTATATACATCCCCTAAAATATTTCTCCAAACATTTCTGCACGAATTGATAACAATGGCTCTGACTTTTATCAGGTTGCAATGAACGTTTTAAATAACGGTCGATTTGGTATGGTCGCCGCTCTCTCGGGTACGATGCGGTACTGTATGAAAAAAGCAGTAGAACATGCATCGCAGCGTGTACAATTTGGGCGGACAATAGATCAGTTCGGAGGTATTCAAGAAAAATTGGGACGCATGGCAATGTTGCAATATATAACGGAAAGCCTTGCGTATACGCTTTGCGGTAATATGGACAACGGAAGTCAGGATTATCATTTAGAAGCTGCGATTTCTAAAGTATAATACATTTTTCTAATGATAAGTACGTTTGCTTATTTTCGATTGCTTTCTTCTTACTAAAAGAAAATTATTCTAGTGTTTTGCTTCTGAATCTGCATGGTGGGTTTGCGACGAGGCGATCCAAGTATTGGGAGGGATGGGATACATGAAAGACGCATGTCTGGAACGAGTGATGCGTGATTTACGTATCTTTAGAATTTTCGAGGGCACTAATGATATTCTCCGTCTGTTTGTCGCATTAACCGGCATTCAGTATGCCGGAAGCCATTTGAAAGAATTGCAAAAAGCATTTTACAATCCTACTGCCAATTTGGGATTGATTTTTGAAGAAGCAACTAAGAGAGCTACACGAGCGATTGGATTGTCGACGCCTAACTTCGGGCATTTAGTTCATCCGAGTTTACAAGAAAGCGCTATGTTATGCGCTAAGGTGGATAAGAACATTTATAATATTAATGTCGTGGCGCTAATAGCTCGCCAACGGTGCTGGATCGATTCTGATACACACTCTTTAGATGTAGCATAAGCAGAACACTGTCTACGGTCACTTGTGTATAAACTGATAAGCAAACAGTTTTATCAAAATACCTTGGATCAAAATTGACCCGGCACCGACACCTGGCTTGCTGTATGACGCAGAGAGGTATCCAACTATTAATAGTCTATTATCATTAAACGATAAATAATCCTTTACAGAGCATAGAAACGTTTAGTCAAAGTATAGAATCTACTCTTATCAAGTATGGACGAAATATTGTTGAGGAGCAATTTATTCTCAATAGAATAGCTCAAGCAGCATTTGACACATATACTATGGCTGTTGTATTAAGCAGAGCGAACACCTCGGTACAAAAAAACTTGCCCAGTATGGAACATGAACTACTTATGACTCAAACTTGGTGCGCCGAAGTAAGTGTATATTTTCCAGTTATATACACGAGCTTATTTTTATTCTTAATTTTATCTAACATAATTAAATGTCCTACAGGCAGCCAGTCGCGTAAATTACAATTTGAAGACAATTTCCACTGGTAAACACTTGAACGTGTTCACTAACTTAAGTAAAATTTCAAGAAATATGTGCGATGTAGGCGGTCCTGTTCAGTTAAACCCTCTTGGTTTTTGATCGTATCCAATTAGCGCGAGATTGAAAATCGTCAATGTTTGAACGAGAACAGTTGAGAATTATTTGCATGAAATAGAAACGTATACAAATGTGCAATTACCATTGATGTTTGCGGTTTAAAATACTCTAATGATAATTGAAGCATAGGATAAAGTAATAGCCGTTAGAGTATTTTAATAAAAATATTCGAAGTACTGAGTTTTATAGATATATTGGATCTTTTTACAGAAGATAAATATTGTAAATAAATTGTTATACAAAAATACACACATGAAAGTAGATGCTGTATATTCTTCATCGAACCTCACAGAATTAAATTGAATCCTTAAGAAATAGAGTAATATACAATTAATTTGTGTGGTCTTCATACAGTAAATTAGAAGTATAAGTAGAACTACATTCACTTATTCTTTCGTCTCGAACACTTAGAAATGTTTGATAATATTATTTCTATTTCCTTGCTTTAAGATCGATTTCTTATTAAATATAAGAAAAGAAGTATCATAATATTTAAATTTATAATGAATATTAACTCTTGATTATCTTCTAATTATAATATAAATGCACAATTTAACAATATCACAACATTACACAAAGGTAAGAATATACTTTCTGATCATTTTAATCTGTCTATAATATGGAAGCACATAGAATATAGCCATTGTACGATTGTAATCTTTTACAGCATCCATATAAGACATTAATAACATTAAATATGAAGTGAAATTACATGCAGAAACTGAAGTTCGTATTTTGTTACTAAAAGTAAGGTAACGCTTAAGTTTGAGATTCAAACTATCTTCGTCTTGTCCTATTACATTTCATTGAAAAAAAAGAAATTACACGACTCATATTCGATGCTTTTTGACTACATTAAAATTAATGACAGGATAACGTTTAACATTTATTATTCGATTAGTTCGGTACTTGAAATTTTGCGAGGGCCACTAACATGATCTATTGATAAGGATACTATTATCGGATTTTGCAGCTATCCATTGGCAGTGCTTTTCTCAAGATTTATGATAATTAATGACAGCAATTTGATTCTCAAACTTTGAGTTATCGAAAATATTTAACATGTATAATAAATACCATTCACAGTAAATGAAATGGTATGAAACTATTATGATGAGGTATGGTTTTATCATTGAACGTATAGAACGTGAAATTGCAAAGAATCTACCATTGCTGACAGACACAGCTGTGATCCATAATTTTTCATAAAAATAGAATGTTAGATTATTTCTTAGTGTTTGTTACTCCAGGTATGCAATCCTATCATCGAAAATATATGAATCCTATAACACGAACTCAATCTTTTAATATGCTTGAGTGTTCTTCCCTATACGCTACACCTTATGGTCTAATAAGCCTTCATAAGAATATTAGTAAATGTATTTGCTACAAATAAAACGAAACGTATTCAAGGTAAAATGAAGGTAAATATATTGAGATATGAAAATCATGAAAAGTTTTAGGATTAGGGTATAACTTAATTTTTTCATACCATTCTTATCTGATAAATTGTCCACTTTCGTTAGTCTTTATATGTATATCACAACCCCAACGTTTCTTTATAAGGAAATAACACTGTATTCTGTTAGGTTGTTGACAACTTTATCAGTCAACTTGAATTCACTGGAATGAGACCGTCACTTACATATTGTCTAATTAGCGCATTGAACTTTTATTTCCTGAGAAATTTCTCTACCATTTTACGAGCCACCTGTTTATATTTTTTTTTTATGAAAATAATAATGGTGGAAATGTTAGTTTACTTTTTTGCATAAATCATTTAGTATACGAATTATATGTTATATCTTAGTAGTCTAACGAGAAATCGTACGTTATACGTGAATATATTACCGTTGTAAGTCATGGAGTTTCGTAATCGTGAATACTATCAAGGTTTTAATTTGTTTTTCTGTACACGTAATAGATTGTTTAAATTACCTACGAGATTTATAAAATGACATATTCAAATATTGGGTAATTCAAAACGAGTTGCTTTTTTATTCTTACTTTCGTTGCGTGTTACTACTGTACATGATCGTCTTCATAAAGAAAAACTGCGAACATAATGAAACTTGATAAATACATATATGGGCTTCCAAGTACAACGTAGTAAATCATATAAAAGCACAAAGTTGTTTAGTTTAATAAACGATTGTCAGAGGAAGTTAATCGAGTCGCACAAAAATGCATAAATCTCACAAATAAAAATTTGATACACCCCTTTAAATACTTTCTTATATTTAGTTATTTAAAAAATATGAAAGGTCTCCGATGAACCATCATTTGTATCGTTTTAATGTTACAATCACAACATTTATAGCACACAAGTATAATTACAATGAAAGGCAAAAGAAAGAAGCATTGCTTTAAATTGAAAATAATAAAACTAGGTATTTGGATATCAAACCAATTTTTATGTAATCTTACAATTTCTTTTTTTTCTCATTATACTTTCAAAAGGAAAACAAGATACACGAAATAAATATCTATATAATGGGAAAAATAACACAGTTATAAACCAATTTAATAGTTTAATCTATACTAAAATTTTTAATCGAAAACTTATTCATTTCAGAAATGAACAATGATTTTGCATCATTAGTTACCGCATATGTACTTACAAGCCTATAGTTTTTTTTCTCTTTTTCTCTTTTTAATAACACAGCATTACTACCTGGAGTAACTTGAAAGAGTTAGGAAAGCTAACCCTGTGCTATAGACAGATTTTTATATGTTTGCCCGTTCCAAGCAACCGAGATGCAATAATGTTGCAACAACTGAACTAAAAGTTCTCGTTCGTCCAGCATTTCTATATGTTCAATACGATTGCGATCGTCTTGAGGCAGCGAATCATAGACCTCTACCATTGTCCATGCATTAGAGCCTTCCCAACTGTTTATTGTAAAGCTGCAAATATACATTATCTTAAATTAATCTTCTTCTTCTATTCAAAATTCATTATTTTTGTCCCATAACAAATAGTACAAAGAGAAAAGAGTTATGTATACCGTCTTTGTTGAGTTTCCAATGATTCACAATCTTCTACACCCGCTAATAAACATCCACGGCTGCGCAAATTAGACATCATAACTTGACCAAATTTGTCTTTCATATTCACTTGTTCGTAATTAACAAAAATACTATTCGGAAATTTTCCTGCAAGCCATTTTAACAATGCAGAAGTCGCGCTACTGTCTATGTACACTAGAACGCATTCTGCAAGGAACATGGTTGGGAGATTGAAATTAACTTCTGCTTGCGCCAATTTATTAGTAAGTTCAGATAGGTGCCGCAGATCTATTCCAACTAAGTGATAATTGGCTGCATGTAGATCTGTTGATGAAAATCTAATTTCTCCATCTGTAAAGAAGGCGTTAAATGGCAAACAATATTTATATATTATGTAAGGGTAGAGAGATTAGAATGTAACTTGACACCTTACCTTCAGTATTCAACATATCTATCAATTGTTTGTGTTTTTTAATGTGATAACATTTTCTAGCCGTGATGTTTGGAAAATCGAGTTCTATAAAATTTGTTGGAGTTTTTCCTGCTTCTTTAAGTCTCCAATAGAGTGTATCAAATCCAGCTCCCAAATTTATAATTTGAGCCTTTTCGCCGGACAGCTATATTTGATGGAAATTAATTGCATTTATGTAATATGTGTAAACAAAAACTTAGTTGAGTATAAATTTGTTATTTATTTGTTAATTGTATGCCGTATTTGATTTTCAAAAATAATTATTGATAATTAATTGAGATCTACTATTATTTGTGGTAGCCCTGTAATCTCTATAAATATATTTCGTCTAAAAAAATAATTCGAGAATTTATCGACATTGATAACAATACAAAATAACGTATATTATCGTGAAATATAATTCAATTAATTATAATTGTTGTGACAAAGGGGCAAATTATTTTACTTTCATTTGCAAAACAATTGAAATTATTGTTCAACAATTAAAAAATTAACAATTCAATTCCATTACATTTTTGTGTAAAAATGTTCGATATCTCCATAAGATTAACCTATTTTACTGTTCCATCATAAAACGGGTACTTCGGAAATTAGGACAGGGCCTCGGCCAGGTCAAGGTTTCCGGCATTGCACATCCTTTGCTACACAAATCAGCTGTATCCCGGATTGTTTCTATCATGTTCTAGGTTATGCCAATTTTCAAGTTTGCAATAACGAAGCCGTGGTAAACTGGCCAGCACGTACCTTGAGAAATTTGTCAACGAACACCTCGGTTCCCCTTACTCTCGCATAGTAACCACGATTGATTTCCGGTGCTTTTCGTCCGGTTTGTTTTACGAAAAAGTTGATAAATGGATCGGACCAGTAACCAAGTTGCACCGCATATCTTTTACACTCACTTGCATCGTCATTAGTGGCCTGTATAGCCTCATCGTCAGCCATGTCTTTGATCATTACACCAATTTTTATTCACTTCAGTTATGATAAAACATTATTCGGCGTTTTTCTATAATTCGAAAACCGTTACTTGTCACTCATAGAAAACTGCACAGTCGACCATACTGCTTGCGACTATGCATGTGTGCAGTACGTAGCAGAGGACTGCCGCAGACTGTACAGTTGCATATACTTGAGGCGCAAGCTTGCCCCTGCCGGGCGGGTTATCTAGCAGTAGGGGTATCCGCTAACCACCACCCCCAAGTTAATATGTATCTTGCGTGTGCATTAAATATATTAATGCGTCCCGCTGTAATTTATAAAAATCGCTAATCAAATTTACCTTTGAAGTTTCACTGATGCCGACAATTATGCAGAAAATAAATTGAAATACACAATATTCTGTCGAAAGAAATAAAGCATATCTCATACAACATATTTGAGAATCAATAAGTACAATTAACATTGAATAAGGCGCGAATTTACAGAAGAATAAACTGTACGTAGATTATTTGTTGCATTCTTCTTATTATATCACTACGGGTTAGGTATTGGAATTTTAAAAAATCTATAATTTTTATGCTAGGAGCAAATATTTTATTTATAATCGTAAGTGTTAAATAAATACAGTAAAATTATTATATTTCTTTTACATATTAAAATGGATCATAAATAAGGCTGTGCATATTTTAATCTCAACGGATGTATTAAAAGAAAATTTTTAAATTATGTATGTATGTCATAATAGTACGGTTGCATACTATACGACACTATACGTGCATGCGTATGTATTAGTATACAAAGAATATAAATTGATAGATATAAATGTATAATTATACTTCATAACATTTTTTAATGAATAGTTCTATGAAATGTAATGATATTGCTTTGCACTTTTGTTAAAATAATATATATTTTAAAGTTAATCAATCACAGCTACTCATATATGTGTTTACTAAATAAACTGAAGCTAATACACAAGTAAAAAATTAGTCGAGACATACATTAAAATATTGTATCATTGATAATTACAGAATATTTGATGTATTCAGTATTAGTTTCATTGTAATATACGTAAACAAGTAGATAGGGATATAACATAAAAACGGCTTTATTTAGTACGGACACATAATTAAAAAAATGACATGTAATAAAATGTATATAAATTACGAAGAAAAACATTACACAGGAATATTATAATGTAACCAAAGTATCCAAGCACATCAAAAAACCTATAGGTGATACAGTTTAAGATATACTAAAAGTATAAAAAAATTAGAAAAGACTAGCAAGTATCACCTTTTAATCTCTGTTTTATTCTTTTATATAACTTAGAATTTCGAAACTTTGATGTAGAGTATTTTGTTAATTATTGTCAACTTCTGTAATGCAATTACTGCTTTATATCTGATTTTTTAGTAACTGTTTTCGCAGCTGTGGCTTTTGTTTTTCTTTTGGGTGGAACTGGTGCATCAGAAGTACTAGATGATGGGGTTTCAGGAACAGCTGGATCAGTAGCAGGGGTTTGCAAAGACTTCGTACCTTTCTTAACAACTTTTGCAGTCTTTTTTTGTTTAATAGTAGAACTACTGTCTTCTGCACCATCATCCAGCCCTTCTTCTGATTTTGTTTTCGGTTTCTTTATAACCTTTTTTACTACCTTTTTCGTTACTTTCTTTCCAATACTATCGCCATCTGTTGTTTCTGTGGACTCTTCTGATGCTGGCTTTTCAGCAGACTTTTTTACAGTCTTTTTTATAGCTGCCTCTGGGCTTTGCTCTTCCTGTGTAGCTTTTGGACAACTTGTTGAAGCTGGACCCAATTCTTTTGCCCTTGAAGGCCTGACTGGAGTTTCAGTTGATAGCGACGCTTTAGTTTCTTCACATTCCGGTGTAGCTTCTGGTGTTGATTCTATAGCTTCCCTTAGACAAACTTCAGTTTCTTCACTTTTTATTTCTAACGTCTGTGATATTACTGTAAGCTGAGGTTCAGCCTGTTCTACAGGCAATGCAATTTGCGACGCTTCTAATGATTTTGTAGGTAATTCGTTTAATTTATCGGCAGTGCCAACACCATTTGATGATGTTGATCGATTTATATCTACCTTAGCCTCTGTTTCTATTAAATCAACGGGCGTTATTGTAGAAGGGAGAATTTCGTGCGGCGTTATTTGAGAATCCGACATAGATTCCTTTGGTTCCACTTGAAGTACAGACTCAGCGACTTGTATCGGAACAGGGCTAACTGTTAGAATTTCAGAAGCAGCAGACAATTCTTTTTTCGCGTGTTCTTCATCCCTAATATCTGGTTGCTTTGTTTCTTGGATATCTACAATAATTTCAAGGGCTTCTACATTCATCGTGATATTTTCAACTTCTGCGATTAAAGCAATTCCTTTTTCTTCTTCAATTGAATGAGGATGAATTGTGTCGGATCCTACAGCAGACGCAATTGCCTGTTCTGGGGCTTCTTTTGATAACGAACTTGAACTAAGTTCTGCAACTTCTTTGTGAGATGTTGAAACGTTCGAATGAAAAGAATCCACGGATGTGTCAAGTGTTGTTTCGTTTCTTGATTCTGTCGAAAGTTCCTGGGTAATGGGATCTTTGCTCTCTTTTACAGAAGATTTGGCGTCAATAACTTCCTCATTCTTCTCTAATAATTTAGGTACATTTGTTATAGGAACATTGTTAACTAGATACTGTTCTTCAATGTGACTGGTTGTTGTCTCAGCTAAATAGGAAAAAATAACGATGTTATATATACATAGATATTATGGCTAAAAGAAATGCAATGAAATACATTCCTTGTTTATATCTCTAATATCTAAATTTTATTACATTCAGGTAAAGGAAAAGTATTAGAATGAATTACTAATATCCTCGAAGAAAATGTAAGATTAAGGGTGCATGATTTCGATACATAAAAATAATGTACAGCATTGATAATATATTTGACTAAAGCTGCTTCTTAATGTATAAGTGATATGTATATGTATAACAGAAAACATATTTTAATTTTAATATAAAGAGTAGAATGATTGTGACTGAAACTGTTATTTCATAAGTGCTCTTATTAAATACTAGTCATTATAGCGTAATGTAAACATTCCTGGTTAATGTAAAGCACATAAAACATACAGTTAGTGTATCTTTAGTAAAGATAGAAGCATTTTTAATATTAGAATAGAATAAGAATAAGTTATGCAGACATATCATGCATGGTGATTGCCATTTAATGTAGTATGCAATATTATGTTGGTATTAAGCATTGAATACATAAGGCGTTTTTGCTTTTAAATATATATATATAAGCAAGCTTCGTACATTTAGTTATTTAGTATCTTCAAAACAAATTCAGTAAATGATTTAAAAGATGATTACTATTATTACATAAATTATTGAATAACTTTAAAGCAAAACTAATTTATTCTACTGAATGTATACTGTAAATAGGCATCTAAAGATATTTAATATTGTTTATGCTAGTACGAATTGTTAAAATTGAATGAATTAAAAAAGTAGTGACTATTATGTATATTATTAGAATATCATAAATGATATATGTAATTCCTTGTAGCATGATTTGCTGTACGTACAGTGATATATAATTTTAATGATGCAAATTTCAACATATAATATGTACTGGTTTAGTTCTGTTCAACAAACTTTTTTAATTTATTTACAAATCGCGATTCGATGATGATGCGAGTTCTCAAAATATTTACCCCATTAAAGCAAAACGACATTACAAGACGTAGCAATGCTATGGCGCCAGGATCTGTTAGTTGCTGTCCTCCGTTCCTGTTTCAAACACTTAAACTTGATAAACTGTATAAAAAACCATATATTTTTTTCACTTGTTTTTAAATCATATCAAACATTTCTCCAGTATAATACTTTGCATTTAATTTAATCTCATTTCAATTAAGTACTTGTAAGAAAATCTCTATATTGAAATATGAGTTTGAATGCCACATGCTGTATTAAAAAAAAAAGGGGAAAAATAAAATCGCAAAGCGTGTTTATAAAAACAGTTAATGGCTTTGCATTATGAGCACTTTAATTCTCAATTTTATGCACAGTTCTCATTGTCGACGAAAAATTTGTTTAGCTGAAATCAAGTTTTGAATCCTCTTTATCCCGACACGCAGTCGTAATTGCCGTATAATAAACAGATTATCTATATAAAAATTTTGTTTTCTCTTCTACCATTTTCATCAAATAATTCTTACGAAATAAAAATATTTATAAAAGTAATTGTACAAGAGTATTACACACGAATACGTACCGGTTACTTTATCCACTTCATCTATACATTCGATAGATTGAGCAGCTTCAGAAGGCATAGTAGAGACGTCAGTCTTGTCAGTGTCAGTTTCTTCCGGCTTTTCTATTTCCTGTAAATTGCATTATAGATTGTCCGTGTACAGTGCTACTTGTATGCATTTATAAATTAAATTATTACTTTTGGCGGGGACGGTAACCGTGGAGGCGCTAGGGCGAGTGTTTGACAAATCTTTTTCCAAATATTATCAAAGCTATCACGTCCCATATAGTCGATATGTCCTTGCTCCCAACTCTGTTTTCGCATATGCTCTTCTAATGCAATTTGGTCGGGGCTCCTGGGTTCACCCAAAGTCATTTGAGCCAAGGCACCAGCTAGTCCAGCCTGTAGAATCATAAGAAAGTACTACTGTTTGAATATTTGTAACGGAAGAAAGTAAACAAAAAAATGCTAAAAACATAGACTCATATCAGTATGTGCATTCACAGAGATTATTTCTTAACAATTTACCTTGCACAATAGTCAAACTGCGATTCTTATATTATACATGTACCACACAGAAATGAATGTACCACAAACATGAACAAAAAATAACACAAGTCTAGTATAAATTAGTAACATAATAGTAACAAGAAATAATGTTGTAAATTCAAGGATGCTACAGAACTTCTCTTTTTTTTTAATAATTTGACGACAAACATTGCTTTTTTCTATTGGAATAATTATAGGATACTCCTAAAGGAAATAAAAATTCAAAGAACTAATAACACTAATCAGGGTTGTTACAGATATCTAATACAAAAAAAAATTGTAGACCAAATAACTATATTATAACTGCAAGTAATGTCCCAAACACTACTGAATATACGAACAATATGTTTACAGTACAATTGCATAAGCAATATGTTCAAACTTAATGAGTATCTAAAAAGTAACAAAAAAAAGATATATTTATCTTTAATGTAAAGAGATATATGTGGGAACAATTACTTACATTTGAACTATTTAGATCATCCCCTATTTGTGGGTCAGATTGCGATGCTACATTGTGGAAATCTGTACAAGGTTTGGAATCGGGATAAGGGCTAGTAGATACCAGTGTGTCCGTCCGTTCGTCTGTAATTGTTATATTTCTAATTTGCTCAGTATTTCGTTGAATTAAAGGATCATTTCGATAAACTATGCTACTTTTCGTACCTTGATCGCGATCAACCTTCTCATCAAAAGGTTTCTGTTCTTCGCGTCTAAAGTCAGTTTGAGAATTAGTATGAAACATTTGATTTTTCTGTTCATAATGTTGAGGAACTTGTTCATTATTTACATTATCGTACACCTGATAGTGATTACATTGATGATCACCATGAGGTTCATTTCGTTGGCTTTCTTTTATTTCTACTGACTGTGATTTGTTACTATCATTAAAGGAATGTTGATAATTGTACTGATGATCAACCTGTTGATATTGATTTGTTTTCTCTAGTACTAATCTGCTATTATCATAGCAATGGTCACGAGGAACGCATTGATAATCAACATGATGATGTTGAGATTCGTCGGAATGATGGCTTTGTACACTTTGTACAGATTCTATACTATGTTGATTCTGCCAACGACTAGGCTGAACTTCTGAAATGCTTGTATCCTTAGAATAGGAGGACGATTGTTGAGGCGCATTTTGATTAATTAATTGATTACATTGTTCTTGAGGGTGATGATGATGATGATGATGGTGATGATGTTGAGGTTGATTACGCGAAGAGGAATTACATTCATTGTGTTGCTGTCTATGATAGACGTCCCTACTATGATCTGGCGGTGATTCGTAATGAGTTTCGTGAACAGATTTCGGGCAGCTAAACTGTTCACTTAATATTGACGTAGGCTGAGAATTATTAACTGTGGAATAATACTGCTGAGTTTCATTATCCTCTGTTTTATAGATCGCTGGATCATTTTGCACAGAATAATTCTCCCATGGATCTTGAAACTCTGAGAAATCTGGTGGTCCCAGATAAATGTCATTCTGTGTTTTGTCTTGTATGTCTGTATAAATGGAAGTTTTTGGAGCACGGGATTCATAAGGCATAGGAGAAAATTTGTGCCAAATTGGTGCCAATGTGCTGGTAGCCTATGCAAGCATCATGCCAAAACAGAAAAATGCACATTCAGTTGGTTAGTAGAAAACTAATATTACAGTGTCCATTTTTCTTATATTAGCATTGTGATTTAAAGAAATATATTCATGTAATATTTAACATTTTCTTGGAGATTGAAAAGCGAATTACATTTTATGCATAGTAAACTGTACTTGTATGAATCGTAGTATGTAAAATAAAATCGCACAGTATTAATAGAAGTAACAAATATTTCACGCCAGATCGATAATGCTGCATAATGAAGTGAAAAGAAATAATGGACACTGAACCACAATGAAAATATTACAAAACAAATTATGTTAAAACATACTAAAAATTGAATGAAACTTTGTAAGCTACTGTTTTCTTAAAACTGGTATATACATGTCTCATATTAACTCAGATATTAATATTTGCATTGATAAATTAGCTACAAAAAAAAAACGCAAAAATGTTTTAAACGCTATAAAAAACAAACCATAGGGAAAAAATGCCACTCTCAACTAATACATAGTAGTAAATGATAATATATTTGGAAAAAAGTTCTGTACAGTTATTTTATAATTTAATAGTTCCTAAGTCAAAGTCAGAATGTCTATTTTAAATTTTAAAAATAATATAAATTTAAATACCTTTGACCAGGGGATTATTGAATTATAAATGTTAATATTACGAATGTTGGGTGTTTTAAAACCATTTTGAAATATATTTTTATTATGATATAGTAATTTCTATTTATAGTGATACTATTCTATTATGTGCTATATTTACAGTTTTAACTACAATATTATCAAGCATATCTATCTGTAAGAATGCGTGATGAATTATCTACTATTTTGAATATCGAATTCTGAAATTCGTACTTTAAAAACAGTACTTTCAAATCTTACCTGCTCCCCTAATATCTTCGATTTAATAATAGTAAAATGTGATGCTCAGTAAAGAATAAAAAGAAATGTACAAAGTTATAAAATATAGTTCACAGTGTCGTATAGTATTGTGTAAATTATAATTCAACTATTCGAACTTGCTAGAGCTATAAATTAATTAAAAAAGCATCAAACAAACTTACCATAACAGGCGATAACTGAGGATGCACTTTTTCACAAAATATGTTCCACCATAATTGTAATAATGGTTGCAAATGTGCAGAGTCCATTGGTGGTTGAACAATACCAGTTAAAGTGTCAAAATACTGTAACCATGGCTTTGTGATACCAATAAAATGTATTATTCTAACATCATCTCCAAACCTACGAACAATATGAATGATTGCTTTATCTCTCATTAATGCATTACTGATATCTACAATTAAATTGTATCTTACTGTTTGAATGCAGGAAGATAAGAGTATGCAGCAGTAGAGCACATATTATAGATAAATGGTAAATGTTTGGATATATCTTTCCTCGCCCAATCACTGAAATACATATTCAATAAACCTTGATCACCACCATCAAATGAACCTTTAGCAGCTGCGAATGCGGTAATTGAGGCAAATGTTTGTTGGCATGGTCTGTATACAAATACACCAGAGTTGAAACAATCAGGCCAACCCACATCTGGAGCAGCAGATAGTTCTTCCCTTTCAAACAGTTCGTCACAATTTCTCACAACCTGATACAATATCGTCAAGCATTAAAATTACAGGATTATTCCAAATACATATCACTAAAAATGAATTCGCTCGAACACTCACGAGTGTGTCTGCATCAAGGAAGACACATTTCTCGTATTGGGTCAATCTCCAACAGTGCAGCTTGGTAAACGTAACACCCAATTCTGGTCTAGCTAATAGTGCCAAATTAGCTTCATCTTTCGAATCAAGCACGTTTACTTCCATTACTACAGAAAACACTGCCGCCAACTTCTCCCTATATACAGGAGAATAAAATTTCAAATAACAAAAGATGTTAATGGCAAAAAATACCGATGATGATTTATGCTAAGCAGATTTGATCAGCTGCATCGTCCGCACGAAAGATTCTTCGGTCGATCTGACTTTCGAACTTCGTGTGTCCGGAGTTGTAGGACAGACCATGGATCAATTATATTAATGCAATTAACTGCGAAAATAATTTACCTCATGGTTTCCGTTACTCCAGGAGTAATTAAAACGGCCATTTCGTACTTGGTCCCGACCTGACGTAGGGAGTGTGCCAAAACTAAGGCTCCCAAAGAATAGGCATCGTTGGTAGCCAGTGTAACCCAGGCGTATTCTTAAAATTTAAAATAACAATAGTTTATTATTAATTACTAGAAAGGATATAATATAATATAAAAATAATAGAGTTGATATTTTGGTGCGTTTGTGATATGCATATTTACATGTAAATTGATACACCCGCGCGCGTATGAATTCTTTATTGATAACATTGGTATTTATGACGGTACCATTATGCATATAAATAGATAAGCCATTTGTCGTGTGTGAAATTAATCATCCACAGACGTTAAAATATTAATTCTTGAATTGTCTTCGAAGTTACATCATCAGTATACTTTCAGATGGAATGCATTTTCTCTTCTTGTATAAGTAGCTAGCTAAAGATAACACCCTGAACTTTGCGGGTGCCATTGACACTGCTTCGCCGCTTATCTATTTAATGATTACGTAAACCGCAAAGACAATTCTAATGATTTCCTAGCATAAAAATCGTCAGCTAATAACTACGCAAAAATTATACAATTATTGTTATTAAAATTCTAATGTACAGTAATGCAAGAGGGGTATGGGCAAATGTACATAATATATGTGTATGCATGTTCGACTATTTCGTACTTGACTAACAAAATCTATTTCCGCTCGATGTATAATTGATAATACAATAATCGAAAGGGTACAGAAAATGCGCAATACATCAATGAGCGTTTTTCCAAAAACGATTAAAACTGAAGAAGGGGCGCACGTGCTGGTACTCCTGTTTGATCTAAGCACGCGAATCTAAATGCGTTCAACTTGTTTTTCACCAATAAGAAATTCGACGTTGCCGTTTTATTTATAACCCTTTCTATTTCTATTTCGCAAATGTCATACGAAGCTCGCCCCAACGCGACGAGCCGCAGAAATCGCGTGAAATTTGGCTCCAATTTTCCTGGATAAAAATTCTATTTTTAGTCACTTATCTTGGTGGTACTTGCTTACTTCGTCAGATAGAATGTAATCAGAAAATAAAAAGAAATTGAAATATGTACATCCGAGTGAGAAATAAAATGATTTACTATGCTTCTATACGATAATTAGTTATCAGCTTCCCGACTAGTACCCTGCCCAAGATTCTGAATGTACGTGTATAAGTGTTTCTAATTCTTCAATAAATCACTTTTCTCCAATTATTAACAGAATATTGACCATGATTCTATTTAATGATCGAAGCATAAGAGCAAGATAATAAACGGTCTATTTTTCGGCATTCTATTTGTTAAAAGAATTGATTATCTGCATTAAATTAACAGCGGACAACGTATAAAATAATTGAGTCTATCTCTATTTATAAATTACTGGATCGGGTCTACTAAAAGAATGATGAATACGTATTTATAATCGTTCTCCGGAAGTAACCATCTGCAACGCGATGGCGCACGACACGCCCGGCAAAATTCGATCAATTTTCATTTCAGACTTTACTACGCGACACGTGTTACACAGGATACCAAGTGTAGTTATATCATACCCGTAATAAATCTACAATTATTCCATACAGTTCCGAGCCTTGAATACGTATATACCGTTCACGCTTCTGGGATGGCTGCATTATACGTATCGACATTGAATGAGATCTTAAGTTTCCTACGTTACGTGCATTTCACCTAGATGATCATTATAATCACGAAAACGGGACACTATCGCGTGATACTTCTAGGCAGTACGAAAAATTCGACGCTTCGATAACGATCGACTCATCATTAATCGTACCGCCACCTGAATCGATCGTATCGGATAATTCAGAGACGCGTAGTGTAGAATTTGAAATGTTTAGTACAACGTGAAAAATTAATTAAAGTTTCTAAACTCGTGTTCAATTAGAGT
Organism: Nomada ferruginata; assembly: GCA_963583965.1. Taxonomy (NCBI): domain Eukaryota; kingdom Metazoa; phylum Arthropoda; class Insecta; order Hymenoptera; family Apidae; genus Nomada; species Nomada ferruginata. The sequence goes on from OY757223.1 coordinate 2,658,485, forward strand.
ATAAAACAGATATACGGAGAAACTGGTCCTCGTTATCAGTAGACGAGTTTATCGATACGTTCGATGCCTGACGAAATTTCAGTTTGCCGATAGGAATTCAGAGAGTGATCGAGACGTGATATCGCACGCAATCGTGTTAAACTATCAACGGTATTAAATTCTGAAAAATTCATTTAATTGCCAGCAACGCTATGAATCGTAAAATAGTAGTGAGTGAAATTTTTAAATTAGATGATTATCCAAAAGCTATGGTCGTTATCAGAACAATTTCAATAGGTATTGATAATCTATGTATGTATCAAGTGGTTCCTCAAGGGTTCGATACGTAAAACAAAGTTATTAAGCCATGTTCGATCAGTTTGTACGATGACGGATCGTATCGAAAGGTGTCGGTAAAATTAAATGCAACGGATGCAGAAGAACTGTACTGAGCACTGAGTCATGGGTGTAGAAAGAAGAATGAGAGGAGCAGAGAAGCAGAATAGATGCAGGAGAAAAGCTCGGATTTCTGCAACCGGTGTTCTCCGAAACATAACGCGTTGGAACCCATCGAATCTTCACAGCTACTTCGGAATTAATAACAACAATTATAAATTTTAAATAATAATAATAAAAGTAACTAAAGAAACTAAACTGAATAACATACATCACCATTTTCGAAATTAAAAATAACAAAATTAAACCACTCTGTCCTAATGGATAATACTCCTCCTGACCGAAATTCTTTAATCGCGCCAAGTATCATACGTGCACGATATCTTAAAAGTACCGGGCATGTTAAATGCGTGATATTCTATCATGAGCCCAAAAATAAATGGGCAATTCACAACGATCTTTCCTAAGAATGCTCGACAAGAATTACAGCAATTTGTCGTGTTTATTTCGTCACTTAATTGTACATAGATCCAAGTTGTTCAATTGCCGGAAGAGAAGATCTGAATTTTGGCAGAGGCAACCCCTGTCTCTATCTCCCGCTGATGTGCTAACATTTTCGCAAGGTGTGTTAAAAAAGTACAGAACATTTATCTTGGCTATGAGAAACGCGGTGCTCGGCTTCTCGCATATTGTAATACGCAGACGAAACCCGAGAGGCAGAGTGCCGGCGCGGCGTCGTTGTGCCACACAGGTTTATATTTATACAAGCCGACCAGCTTATAATAGCAGCCCAGCCTCGCGTTTGTACAAAATGCATTCATATCCCTTGCCTTAGGTCAAGCACTTGTCTCCCAGGTCCGACCAGATTTCCTTATACGATCATTCTCAGACACACGTCTACGGAATCGACACTTTCTCCCGCGTGCCCGCGATGACCATTGTTAACCACTGTTAACCATTGTTGTTGTTGTTACTTATCGGTCGATGTTAACAAGATAACGCCTCGATTACGATCTGAATATGAAATATACACTGTACACTTGATCGCACAGTGGAAGTGGAATCACGATTACCAATTACGATGTCTGAGTTAGATGTACAATCTGAAGATTCCTTTAGAGATTATAGACTCCGAGTTTTCGAGTATTTTTAGAATGAATTTCCTCTAGGACAATGACTTTTCCCACACCATAGTTCGTACGGATATACTAATATGAAATTCTATCCTGCCAAGTTGAGAATGTAGACTCGAGAAAGAAAGTTTGAGACGAACTATTTTTTTCACGTTTCACAGTTCCAGAGGCATCGTCGTTCTAAATCTGTAGCTACCAAAGATCCCTTTCATTCTATTCTTCCGTGCAAACGCAGTCGGAGAACGTAGGTTGACGACTGTAGACCAGTCACAATTATATACATGTTTCGAAACTATTCGAAGCATGCCAGGCGTAGAATTGAAACAACGAAGAAACAAACGAACAACGTGCTCGCGTTGAATTAGAAATCCCTGCTATAAGGAGATACAGTGCACTTCGTTAGACAACCACTCTGCAGTTCAGTCTAGACGACCATCGCAAACTAGAAATTCCGTGCTCAGTCCAGACGAAGGTCAAGATTGAACCTATATAAAAATAGTGTACGGCTATTCCGCGTCAATCGTGGTACAATGAACTTAACGATCCGAGCTTCCGTTTACAGAGACCGTATTAGCTGCGCCCATACGCTTTTTATTCAGAATAAAACATTGCTGGGCAGTTGTGTAATACTCATCTACATGGCCATTCCCATTTTTGTTTGTTTCAAGAGGCTGAAAAAAGTCGATTGATAATATGTATCGAATGTTACTTGCGCGTCAGGCACGTTTAAAGACAAGAATAAAAAAGAATATTCGGCAAAGTTACTTGGTCATATTTTCTGGGGTTTTTTTCTCTTATTTCTTGTGAATGAAGATTCCTCGTGAGTATATTACCGGTTGTGGTTACATCATCGAGTCACGTCGATCAATAAACGTATTAATATCATCGTCGTAATAAAGTTAAGTAATCCCCGATTACGGAAATCTTAAACTGGGTACATACTGCCAATCAAGGGTAATTGAGGCTGTAAAGAAATATTTACAATCAAGCAGAGATAGTGAATTTCGACAGGTATATCGTCCTTTTTTATGTGAATCTATTGGAAAAAAAATATGTTGGATAGAGTTGTAGAAACATGTATCATATATAATGCAACGTAGGTAATCAATTTTTCACCGTGTTGAAGTAATTTTCCTGGGATCAAAATAAATATGAAAAGATAGAGGAGATTTGGCAATGAGCCGCAATTTCTCCCCCAGAGAGCTAAGAATAAACTGTAGGAATACCGTCGACAGTTATTTTATTTCATACAGAAGGAATCTTCCGTTTAATTAAATCGACAAAATAACGAGAAATCTATTCTTTATCATAACATTTTACAGATTTAAATATATCAGTGGGCATAAAAAACTATTCCACCAAGCGTATCTTGTTTTTTATAACTATAGCAAAGAAAAATTATTCTAATTCTTGAATGTTTGTTTTCAACACTTTGCACCTAATTTTAAAAGATGTGTAGTGTCAGAAACTTTGCATAAGACTTGTTCAATTACGTTCAAGAATAGAATTGTACGCACTCGTCGAACAAAAGCTGGTACAAAAAACCTGTAATATTTAAAATCATCTTTACATTACAAATGAGCAAAATAATTTTAAACGAGGAGCAATAATAGCTATGCGCAACGTTACAAATGCGGAATATTAACTTCGCGCCAAGTTTTGTATCAAAAAGTAAAAAGCTTTCGCGCATGCGCCCGAGGGATCCACCATAAAGCCGAGCGCGAATTAGACCAACTTCTGGAGGAATAAATTAAAATGAAACAATTGTGTCTCATGTTATTCTCACGTTATTATAAATGAAAAGTTCTTTAGGTATTAATATTGAATCATAAAATCGCAGGGAAATGAAGACGTCCACGTTTTCTCTTCTTAAGAGGTTACTTCTCGTTGTCTATGGAAGATATATGTAATTCGTATGAAGGTCATTGGGTCAAGACCGGTTACCGGCGACGTTATCGTACACCCCGAATGAAGTCTCAATGAATGTAACCCTCGGGTTCAATGCGCGAAAGAACAATGAAGTGAAGATTTATAGTGACTTACCACCCATGGTTGTAAAGAAATTTTCTTTCTTTTTCAATGAACCGATTTTCCACACTCAACACTTGCCGATTCCCACACAACTGACAAAAATTCGTACGCACCTCATCAGCGCTACAACACGAGTGACGACTTGTGATCCACCTTCCATTGCGCGACGCAATCCCCTCCATACTTCTTGCAAAATGTTCTATTTTATCCACTGAAGATAATACAGGCGCTACCACGAACAAAATACACAATAGAAACCGTAACAGAATTTTTAAAAAATTTTAAAATAAATGAACTATTGTTACCTTTTTAACAGTATAGTATCAATGATATTGATACCCTTTACTATGGTGACAAAATGTTAAATGTAATTAAACGATTATTTCAGATGTATTTTAATACCTCTTGCAATTGCGTTGCAAATTTGCTTAGCCTAAAAATACCTGTACGTCTAATGCAATCAATTTCGTAATACGTAATTCGCCATTTGCATTTAGTAGCTTTTTCATGAACGTTGAACAAGCGTGTCCAATAGTTTCAAACAAATAAGTATAGATATTATATTGTACAAGTGAAAAATAAGTAGTATATTCTGTTAATTTACCTTATCGTGCAAATTAAATACAAAGGAAATGTGCAATGAACCAGCGCAATGAAGCAGCATCCAATAACCCATGCGCGCGAATTTTACGGCAATTAGCGACACCTGCCGCGAAAACACTGCGGTAAGCGATGCGTCGTTTCAGTTCCGGGCGTTCCTCGACGACAAACAAACATGCTTCGTGTAGCGGGAGAAGGTACGGCAGTGGATGAAATTATAGCGATTCTTTCGCTAGTGCGCTATCATCCTTTGAATCCTGGAGTAGCCTGTTTATCACCATAAAATGTAGCTAACCCCCTTAGACCGAGCCCGTCGTGGTCGTCGAAAAACTGCACACCCATGAGATCAACTTTTCTTTCCATCTCCAGCACGTTGACGTTCACAGAGGAGTGGCGCGCAAAAAGATGGCCAGTTCGCCGACCAGCATTGAAAATCAAATAGACAGTTTTTTGGAACAATTTAAACGAAGTGCTTCCCGCGCTATGGAGGATTCTCACAGGTCCAGCTACAATGCTTGCAGCAGTAGCATCAGTCATAGTCGAAGTGGGAATCTGGACCTTGAGATCTTGGAGACTGGTGAGTTACTGCTGTAACATTACTACCATCTATTGTCTTATCGTGTTCAAATTTCGTATCATTTCTACACCCCCTGCCTATCTTCGGTATCATACGTAACCTCTTCTAACATTTCTTTATTGTCGATTGATTTTTCGGGCGTATCTTGCACATTCCGATGCAGCCCCCTTTCCAGACAGTGTTGACAGTTTAAATACGTACACGCTCTGTATATGTTGCATACAGCCTCTCTACTATAACTTTCGTAAAATAACACGATGTATAATTCTTTCTTTTCGTTTCTAATGCACTATGTTATATTACTGTAACCACATGAACACACACGTATATTTCTTGTCAAAATTTTGTTGTTTTCTGTTGAATTTTGGAAGTGTTTCCTAAATCAAATGATTAGTGATTATATGTACTTACACATTATGGTGCCAATAGAAATTCGAATATATTGAAACAGCAAATGTCTTGCATATCAGTTTTTATTCATTACATTGTAATTGCAAATTACAATGAAGAAATTAGTGTACACATGCTTGTACTATTTGTGTTATGAAACATGAGTGCAACCCTCGATAAAAATGAAATAATATGGGAATCTTTTTTAAATAGGCAGGTTCTAATGTCACGCAATAAAATTGTATTCACTTTGATTTAATCATATATTTGACACTGACACGCTGCAAGTCACGTGCAGTTACCCCCCTTTGGAATTCGGGTCTTTCGTGATTGGTTGTTTCGTCTTGTCTTTACCTCCACCGTGGGGAGCATTATGGCGTCGTATCTCTATTAGGCTACGACAGAGGTCGTCGCCCGTTTTAGCTGTCTATGGTGAAGAGTCCTAAAACTGCAGGGTTGTAAGATGCATATAATAGACTTGTGAAAAAAAGATATCGAATCAATGTATCATCGTTTGTTATAATCTCGAACAACTCGATACGATATAGAACATTTGCGTAATAATTAATTCACCGGTATACATATATTCTCCCGCGGAGTGATACCGTTTGCAGTTACCTCGAAATATTGGGGTGCATAGCGAATACATTTAGAAATACCGGCCAAAATGTTCGAACGACTAACGTGCACCGACACCACCATAAAATTCCATTAAATTGACACACGCGACAAAACTAGATTAACTGGTTATTAATAATAGTAATGGAATAGGATTGCTGTAGCGATAAACCAAGTAGCTAACGCGAAGTGTTGACGTTTACCAATAATACCGCGTTACAGTCCTTTAACGTAGAAAAATTAACTGGTGCGATATAAAGAACAATAATGATACTTCGACGAAAATCAGCGCATGGATGCAATTGTCCCTGTCATCAGCATTGCTCGACGAAATGTGCAGGTTTGGCTTACGCGTATTTTTACTAGTTTTTTAAATCAATTTAACACGTGTGAATGTCCGTAGCGTCAGAATTAGATGTGCGAATGATGCAAGTGATTATTATAGCTCCATTTCATGGAGATTTTCTTCTACTATAATCGGATTATTGATTTATGAGACTTCCCAATTTGTTTATACGCTGGCAACGTGTGTTACAAATGGTCGATATTATAATTATAAACTTCTATCATTAATATGTCCACGCTATAGTAAATTTTCTATAATTACTAATTTATTATGATCGTTTGTGCGTGGGAAATCGTTTCTTACACATAACAGTATACTGTTATGTGTAATATGCAAATATGCACATTAGTATGTGTAACATGTTTAGAATTCTCTATTACATTCACTATGTTAATTTTATTCACGTCAAAATACGATTGAGTTTGATAATCTGGTACACTAAAATTAATTATAGAATAGAATTTATTGACGGTATAATATGTTTTTTATTAGACATATGTAATTGTCATTGGATAAATATGATACATGCAATTAACATGATACAGTTTTTTTCGCATTATAAAGAAGTATTTTAACTAGTCACAACAAATTTTTAAAACGTTTTGAATAGTTTTGGTAATATTATTTCTAACGATTCGTACGAATGGAACGTGGGGACTGTGCCATTTGTACGGGACTGGTTCTAGTACCCCCTCCATGAAATATCGGGAACTACGTTCGCCATATCATTGAGCGTGGTGTTTCACATTATCAGCCGGTATTATCGAGATTTATAAGAAATTTGTATCGTGACAGTATACATTTACAAATGTGGTATTTTTTCGAACATATTATAACTGACTTTGGGAAAATAATCACAAAGTCAAGGTAAAAGAAGGTAAGTAAAATTTAACTTGCCACATAGCATAGAGGTCCAAGTTGGATAGCCATTGTTGTGAATAGCGATTCTCAACTTTTTCGGTGTTGAGTGTATTATCTTCAGTAAAAGGCGGACGAGTGGGTTCTTATTTATTTATTTTATCTTCTGTTCCATTTTTTTTACGAAAACCATTGAAATATTATTTATTTATCGTACGTTACAAGTTACAAAGTGTTCCTTTTAATTAAATAAATTTCATAATTGGCAATGAACATATACGTACATGACACTGTAATCAGCTGATCATTTGTTTAGAATATTTTCATTCGAACTCTCTTTTCACAAGACAATATTTCTGTAAACAAATAACACCCAGCTTTTAACTTTTATTTCGTTTATTTTTATTTGTATCCATTTATCATTGAATTATTGCTGTTTACCAGAATATATAGTGTTAAAAAAAAAGGCACATCTGTGTATAATATTCAGTGGAATATGGATACTAATTTATGTGAAGAAAATGAGATTAAAATGCAAGCAGATGTTATAACGTTACAAGACGCTTTAAGTGATACAAGTCAAAAGGCGCAAGTATCTAATTGTCAATGTATGGTTAACGATGAGTTGACATATGCGCAAACCAGAGAAAAGGTAAGTGAATAATTATTTTTGCAGCTGTAAAGAAATTTTAAACCTATGTTATTGTGCTTGTAATTGCCAACTACTTGATTTTTTTTTAATTCCAAGAATTGATCCATTAACGTTACGTATTGAAACGTTTCGTATTACAGAAAACACATACAGACGGAACAAATGTTACTTCCAAACCAAAGAAGAACAGAGCTAAAATTAAGATGAAGAAATCTAAATGCGAAGGGGAAACAAGTTATGAATCTTCGAAGTTGGAGAATAGCCCGGCTCAAGTGTTAGACAGGTTTAAAAGAGGATGCGAATGTCAGGATGATCAGTGCTTTAAAGGTTTAAATCCTGAAACTGTATATCGGCACAGATTAAACATTGCGGAGCTAACAAAGGCGGAACACGATATGTATTTAATGGGCGTTACTATGGCTTGTTTAACAAATCCATACGAAACAGCGAGACATACAGAAAGACGTAGATTACGTGCACAATATGTGTATCAGGGTAGAAGAGTTTGCTTAGATGCTTTTTTATACTTAGAAAATTGTACACATTACCAAATAAAAAGAATTAGGAAACATTTAATGACCCACGGTGTCACTCCGAGAGTTCATGGTAATCATGGAAAAGTACCGCACAATACATTCTCCTTAGATATATATAAAATTGCTACGGAATTTTTAAAAAATTTTATCGATTCGCAAGAAGCCAAACAAAAAACAAAAGTAGCCAAGCATGCACAATTACATCTTCCGTCGGACATTACCCGTAAAGTAGTGTACGATTCGTATATACAGTATTGTAAAAAAAAATCTCCCGATATAAAAATAATGGGTTACTCGACGTTTAGAAGATTTATGAAAGTCCAATTTCCGCAAGTAAAATTTGCCAAATTAGAATTTATGATCAGGAATCAGAATGCGCAAAGTCAAGGATACAATAAAACAGAGACGGAGAGGAAAGAGGCAGCCGATGAAGGATCATCCGAGTCGGCAGATTTAATAACCGAGGGCGGTGCCTTATTACCTTTATTAATTGCTAGTGAAACAGGACAAAGTGATACTTATTTTTTAACGCCAGCTAGCAAATTACAAGACGGTATGAGTTATCAGATAACTACAAGTGGGCTTCTAGTCAATAAAGCAGCTTTGCCTGTCTAACTCAAATAAAATATAGTTGCTTATATTTAATAGTTAAGTACAATCACAAAGATAGTATGTATAAAAAACAACAATGCCCAGAATATATATTTAAATAGCATTTTAAGCATTACATTTCACAAGAAAATAATGTATAGCTTACATATATATATATAGTACCAATGTTTTTCTTCATATATATGTATATATATATATGGATTATTTCAAATGTATTACTCCAAAAAGATATTACGGCTGATGTAAAAATTAAGTGTTCATAAAATAGTGTATTGATATTTTTGTATTAATTTGGAAACATTTGTTTATTACTTATGAAATATTTTATAATATTCATCATATTACCTTACTTTGTTCAAATAATGAAAGAGAAGTATTATACAAGGTGAAATGATTTTTGTACAAGTAGAGAATGTTTTTCAATGCGCAGTCATTATTTACGATTACATATAAAATTGAAGTAAAACTTTTATGTGATAGTATTAGGTTGATATTTGCAACTTGTAAAACATAAATGTATAAACAAGTACTATGAACAAAAAATAAATAATTTGTATTTTTTTCAAGTACATAATGGTTATACTGCTTTTGCTGCTGTATTTTAATCAACTAAGGCTATTGCGCTATTAAAACTGAAAATAGTGCTAGGATGTAGAAATTCCAATAATGCCCTATTACAGTTAAATTCCAAACATATATAAATCAAGAGACTAGAGGACCCGCCGTGCAGCGCTTCTCAAATCACTTTCAAAATGTTTTAACTCTTGCTGATATTATTACTTACAATTTAAGTATAATTTTAGTTGATCTGCCAGCTATTAAGAACTGCTTGGCATACTAAATGTGGGAAAAAATGAAAATTGTGTAGAAAACAAAACAAAAAAATGTTACAGTATGTTCCCTTAGAAAAATAAACTACAAATTTATTTTATAATTAAACTTTTATCTGTTTCCTGTCTTCCATTATACTTTTTTAATTGTATACAAAGTACAACAGTATATTAGCATTTTCCTACAGGAAATACAAATATTCTATGTAAAGACCAACTTTAGAATTTGTACAATGTTAATTCGATAAAGTTTGAGAGCCTCTTGGTTTACAGTTACAGCTGAAATATTGTAGGTACGGCAGAAAACTGTTTCAGTTAGTTGGAGTGAGCAAGGTCATACAAGTGCACTCTCAGGTCTTACACTGACACATAGTAAATATTCTATATAATAATTATCAATACAAATTGCTTCGTAGGTTTGTCAAAACACTTTCTGTAAATAGTTATACAGTTGTATGTTGATATCACTTACTTATGCCACGAGAAACTTATAAAGTGTATTTACAAAAGACCCATGTAATTTTACTATATTGAATATTATTTATATATTTAGAATGGCATACATTTATCATATATAACAATACAACCAAAGATATGACAAGTAATTGTGTAAATAGATTATTCGGTACATATGGATAGATAAACTAAATTACAATATCATTTGACATTGCGTATGCTGTGTTATAGACATTTATATTTTAATATTCACTTTAATTTGTGTTTCGTAGAAGATGTAGAGAGTATGACTGGTGAGATTGAAAATGGGGATTTGGCAATCCGGGATGTTGCAGACCTTCTTCAATCGCAATACGCTATTATAGCGGGTGAGAAAAATGAATCTACTTTTACGTACTATGAAAATACTATTTGTTCGTTCTTCAATAATTTCTCGTTAACATATTCTGTTTGTGCGCGTATAGGAGGAAAAACTCGCGAAGGATGTCCTATTATTACTTTTCCTGATAATGGTAATTTCCATAATTTGTCGGACTTGGATTACCAACGTCTTATGCTGTATCTTACTTCAGTGCCAACGTAAGATTTTTGGATTCTACATTGCTATTAAAACGTGCGTGCAATAAGGAAAATTAAGAGCAGGAGGACCCTAATTATTTTTTAGATTACAAGAAGCCGATCTTGGATTCCACTTAATAATAGATAGAAGGAACGATAAGTGGAATTCTGTAAAAACTGTTTTGTTAAAAATCTCTGTAAGTATTAATAAGCATCGTAGTGAATTTCAATATAGAAAGATAGTGTAGAAGTAAAGCAATAAATGACAAAGTTAAATATTTAGATACATTTATTTTATATACTTCAGGGGTTTTTTCCTGGCTTAGTTCATGTGGCATATGTTTTACGTCCAGCTGGATTTTTACAGAAAGCTATTTCAGAAGTATCAAATAAATTGTTCAGGGAGGACTTTAAATTTAGAGTGCTGTTTTTTGCAAACATTGCTGAACTTCATGAATTTATAGATAAAGATCAACTAACTGAGCAACTGAGCGGTACTTTGCCATATTGTCATCACACTTGGATACAGAACAGAATTGTAAGTGAAAAGGCTCGAATTAATATATAAGAATTATAGCTGAATTTAAATTTTACACCCGCATTTTTTCATTCTTTCAGAGTTTAGAAAAATTTTCATCAATGACTCAAGACGTATCTCTCGCATTAGACTCATTTACTCGACGTTTAGCCGAAATTGAATTTCCTAATAACACCATTGCAACCACATCTTTACTATCTCAACAGCAAGTCGAATATAATGAATTGAAAGAAGAAATTCTTAGCGCTGCAAGGCACGGCGAAGCATTGCTGGACAGTGTGAGGCAATTAACAGGCAAAGGAACGGCGGATAGATTAGGAAATGTTGCAGCAATAGAAAGGTATTGTATAACAATTTAATTCGATATAGCATCGATGTGTATTTCTATTTTTTTGGTAATTATAAAAAATATTAAAACTTCTTATTTATATTTAGATTACTTGTGCAATTAGAAGAAACAGAACGCACTTTTGATTTGTTTTGGTCGCATCATAGCTCTCGTTTGAGACACTGCTTGGCATTGAGACAATTTGAAGCTGATTTTAGAGAATTACAAGGAACATTGGACCAACATTTAAAAACTATAGAAGAAATGACGGAAGTGGGAGAGACACAAGCAAGGGTCGAGCAGTTACTTTGTGACACATCAGCATTTCAAAGAATATGTAGAGTACGTACCTCTATTTTATATACATCTCTATTACCAAACAAACACAAATGTTCTAAATTATGTTGCAAAGCAACAGGAAAACATAGAAATAATGTTTCTGTCTAAATAGACATGTTTTCCAATTTGTGACAATAATGTACAATTAATCATTGTTTGAAAATTCGATTACATATAATATAATTGTATCACATTTAACTATGCGCAGTTAATCAAATTCATTGATCAAAAAAAAAAAAGAAAGAAAAAATACGAACGACATAAAAGTAATCGCTTTCAGTTTGAGTATGTTCACAATGCACTTAAGGTCAGCAAGGTACAATATTCAAACCAATATTTTACAAATTTTGTGATGGAAATAACAAGGTCGTAATATATAGCTTAAATTAATAACTCATCACGTAATATCCGGAACTTCTTTTTTATACAAATTCTGGTTTGGATACATTTATAACCAGTCACATATACATATAATGCACATCATGCACAAATGTTATTTTGCACCGCTTTCCTCATTTTGTCGATAGCCCTATTTGTTGCATACCATGTGGATTTGGGTCTTGGTAAGCAATCCACTCAAGGAAATACGTATATTTTGTGATAGATTTACATTTTTAAATGCAACGATAATAATTTAGTACTTCGACTTTCGAATTCTATGTTTACTATATATTGAGATACAAAAAAAAAAGATAATTGTAAATTTAGCCCTTTTTTTGTGGGTTTGTGAATTAAATCTCTATCAACATTGTGGTTTCGTTAAAGCGGGCATTTACGTGCGTATTATACGTTCAGAAATTAGATATCTCAGAATAAAAAAATTAAATATAGGGATTTAATTCATGCCTTATACTGGCATGATGGACTTTGAGAATGAATATCATTGTTACTACTCACTTTGCACTTTGCACGTAAGATAGAACTTTTTTTTTAGAATACTTTTTTAGATGAAACAATGAAAATTGGTGGAAACGTTCAATGACTGTCTGTAGTTTTTCTTATTAATGTTATCTTCATACACGCTAAACATGAATAAAATTGCATAAATTTATAGGGAGATATAGAACGTGCAGAGGAAGTGATATCCGCCGGTCAACAGCTACTATCTGGAAGGCATCAATGCCCTACAGATGTTGTAGAACCTAAATGCGTGGAGCTGCAGAGAATTTGTACTATTTTAAGTCAACGGCTGGAAAGGCGATTACATATGTTAACCAAATGCAGAGAACTTATGGAACGTATAGATAAGGTAATTCCTTTATATTTCAAAGTACCAGAAAGAAAGGGAGGATATTATAATACACGTCTACTTCTACATATATGCATAACAGGCTAATGCGTGGTGTACACGCGGAATAGAACTCCTTGCATCACAAAACAATACAACACCGCCTGACCAAGCGCTTCAAGAATTACAAGAATTAATCGAAGCTGCCGAAGAATTCCATCATCCTAGATGTATATTTCAAGATTCTGTAATGCCCGAAACTAAGGCCCTCATAACTCAAGTATGCGCACGTCCTGTAAATAACATTCTTCTTCATAATACACACTTTACTTATTCCACGAAATGAATGCACTAGGTTTTACAAAGAATAGAAGATGTGTCGTTAATGTGCGACAAACGAATAATGACGTTAAAGCAGCAATTAATTAAACCAGCGAGACCAGTCCAAACTGTTACACCTGAACCAATTAAACCGATGCAGTCACTTCCTCAAATTGTAAAACCTGGGCGAATTCTCAAGAAGGCTAACACTATGCCAAAGGTAACTGACAATTCTTTTAAATTTAATTATTAGTTACTTTGATCGATTATTATTCTTTTAGATGGAGATGAGTCCTATAGAAGGAGAGTCTTCATCACCCGAGAGTGAATCTAAAGACACAGAGGCTTTACGCTTAAAACGCGGACATGTATTAACGGAACTTGTCGAAACAGAACGAATTTATGTCGCTGAGTTAGGATCTATAATTAAAGGGTACAAAATGGAATTAATAAATGAAGCAATGACACATTTAGTACCGACAGCATTAGTGGGCAAAGGTGATATTTTATTTGGTAATTTAGAAGATATTTATATTTTTCACGGAGAAACATTTTTAAGAGATTTAGAAAATTGTATTTCGAATACCGAACTTGTTGCATTATGTTTTGTACAAAGGGTAAGTGTATGTCGATGTAACTTCAACCATATAATCGATAGTCATTTATAGTTTTTAACATAAAGCACGTTTACTTTCAGCGCGAGGTGTTCTTTAGACTGTATAGTTATTATTGTCAAAATATTCCAAGATCAGAGAGATTACGAGAACAGATACAAAATGAACCGCAGTTTCTTGCAACATGCCAACAAAGACTAGGTCATAAATTACCCCTTGCTGCGTACCTACTGAAACCTGTTCAGCGTATAACAAAATACCAGTTATTGTTAAAAGACCTTTTAAAATACAGCGACGAACCGTCATGTTGTACTGAATTACAAGAGGCATTAGATTGTATGCTTATCGTATTGAAATGTGTTAATGATAGCATGCACCAGACTGCAATTACAGGATTTGGTGTAAGTTTAATATTAATTAAAAGTTAGAAAAACGTGGTTATAGTTTTGTTAATTAATATTTTTTTTTTAGGGGGATTTAAATGCACAAGGTGAACTATTATTGCAAGGATCTTTCAGTGTATGGAGCAGTAGTAAGCGGGAGCGACTCCTCAGGTTAAAGCCTTCTCAACGTCATATATTCTTATACGAAAAGGCTCTTATATTTTGTAAGCATAGTAAACCTCAAGCTCACAATAAAGCCACATACCATTTTAAAAGGTATTTAAAGGTAATGTCGAATAATGCTTTTTCTTTATGCAATCTAATTCTATTCGCGCCAATGTGAGATAAATAATAATTATTTTCTGCTTAGATGTCACAAATTGGATTAACAGAATCGGTAAAGGGCGATGCCAGACGTTTTGAAATTTGGCTGCAAGGCCGGGCAGAAGTTCATACAATACAAGCGTCCACTGTTGATATTAAACAGTCTTGGGTACGACAAATTAAAGGTGTTTTAATGTCGCAACTAGCTGAGCTTAAAGGGAAACAAAATTCTGCCCTCGGAAAGACTAACCACAAGTATCCAGTGTTATTTGCCCAACAATGTGAAAACTCTGGCGACAATAACAGCTTCGCGCAAAATATTTGTAGACCATTACGGCAAACCATTTCATGGGAAGCACAGGGCAGCGTTTCTGGCTCTTTAAGAACACTTTCTGTCGATGGCAGCAGTGTTATATCACACATTACAGATATTTCACAGTCGACTGAAGACGATGTCGCATGGAGTTCGGAGAACAGTAATACCGACGACGAAGATGCCTTCAGTGAAAATTCTGGACCAGCTCCTGTAAGTTTCTCTCGAAACGATCATTAAAGTAGTTAGATGAAGTTAATACCGTGCAAATTTTGCATCCAATTAGGGTGGAAGATACGTAGCATTAGCTGATTATTGTGCAATTGGACAGTCGGAAGTTACTATGCGCGAAGGAGACAATCTAGAACTTCTTAAAGTCGGTTGTGCTGGTTGGTGGTTTGTAAAATTAATAGGTACCGGAATAGAGGGATGGGCACCGGCCGCTTACTTGGAACCAATGAATCGAAAGACATCGCGCAGTTCGCAATCAGTCAACAGCCAAGAAACCATATGAAACAGGCGTCTAACACACTAGGTTTTTCTAGTGTGTTAGGTCTACGTGTAATTGAAGAGTATCACTTGTTGAAGTATAGTATAACAATCATATTTGGAAGGTTTTGTAATACGAAGGCATGGACAAGACTTTGGAAATTTTGCATAACGCATATACATATATATACGATATATGAAATTTGTTGTAAACTATATAACATAGCAATATGGGCTTCTGATCGATATGGTTAATCTGTGAATAATTACACGTTGCATACAATTTTTGGAATGGAAGTGTAATGAAAGGATTATTTATTCCCTGGGAAATAACCAGAAGTTATAAAGTGCATGAATTTTTCTACTACATAAAGTGTATCATGATACTTTGTTGGGGAAAGTGCTTTATTCAAGCAAATAGAATTTGCATTTACTATACGATTATAATATTAACTAGATTTATTCTTACAGAGAGCAAACAACATTTATAGAATTGTATAAAAGAAATTTCGATAGCAAGTTACAAATAAATTATACGCGCACATATGCATATTTACATTTAAATAGAATACAATTGCTGCAGGTTATACAGATTTGTATTCATTGTTGCATATTCTAATGGGGGAATGACTAAAATTAAATGCAATCACAACAATCATTCAGTTATTACTTCCATATCAATCGCATGGAATTACAATTTATAATACTTGTTAATAAGTACTTGCAACTTGTATGTTATTTATATTTGTGCAAATATTCCAAAGTTTATAATAGTCCTGGGGCACTTATCATTTGGTGTGATCTGTTTGCAATGCTTGTGACATCATTTACACCGTAGAAATTTGTGTACAGTTATGGAAGAAATCAAATGTATCTGTGTTATATTTATCAAGTATTTTTTAGTAAGGTCATGTGGTTAAGTATATGATTTTAGATATACACGAAGTCGTTTTTACATGTTGGTTATATTATTATTACATATTGTATTTATTTGCTTCTACAAACAATGCAGTACAACATAAATTAAAGTATATTTATTATCGAAGGAAGATGTTCGAATATTTGCAAATTATTAAATCAAGTATTCAATTATTTATTTCATGCTTCTGTAAATGAATGATAAAAAGTTAACAGAAGTGCACACTTTGTTGGCATATTAGTGTAGATAAGATAGAGGATATATTGTTAATAAGTCTTTGTGACCAAACAGCTTGATATTAGTAATATTTTAGTATATAATAAATAAGTTATTGAAAATATTTAATAAAAAGAAAACGAAGGAATACAAAGTATTAAGTAACATATACACAAGTTTTTTAGAGCATACAAAAATAACACCAAGCATTACGCAATATATAACAATAACACTGTAATAAACCTTAGAATATAATGTTACAGTAGAAAAAGCAATTCCAAATTTAGCAGGATTATCAACTTATCAATTTCTTAAATATATAATAATAATAATAATAACGAACTGTGCATAACAATGTAATTTGTACTGAAAATTTATATGGACGTAGAACTAATTTAAGAAATTGTTAAAAATCATTTTGCTTTTCAAGGTAAATGTGTAATAATTATGTTTATTTTATAATTAAAAATAGGATATATTTCATCGAATACTTTATATTATTTAAGAATAATTTACATGTTATTTATATACAACAAAATTCTATTGTGATTATAAGATATACATATTGAGTACAAATAATTTATTTTAGTACTGCGAATATTAGTGAAAGATATTCATGTTATAATAATTAAACTTGAATACCGTAATAAATACGATGTATGCATAATTTAAAGATAGGATTGAAAGATACATTGTTAACAGTTTATTACTAGACGATATTAATTTTCAACCAAAGAAAATAGCGTATGTTTCTTTGGTAAAATCAGATAGAGAAAACATTATTAATTCGTAATTGAAAATGTTAGCGACTGAACTAATTCTTTTAGTTTTTAATTGTAATTTATCATTTCTATCCACCTTCACGCCGTCCTAATATTGACTAGTTGTAGGATTGGATCGAATAAACAGCATTATTTTACGTTTGATATTTAACTTCTATTTTTGGCCAAATATTTAGAAACTATTACAAGATATGCGTATTCATCTACAGTAATATTGGACGATAATACAATTTGAACACAGTGATGTTTATAGATATATTTATTAGGGAAAATCTGCTTGATTATTCTTCTTTTACAAGGATAGATTTAGCAACAAAATAATTGTGGACTTGGACTCCTATGTGTCTGAGCAAAAAATTGTCAGATTCTTGGAATATTTTGTAGACGATATTAAATTAACATAGACAATAATTGTATGCCCTTTGTGGAATAGTTCCAGTACGAATATATTGCAGACCTATTAATCATTTTTAATGCAGATGAAACAATCTTGCGATACTTCCTTTTAAGAATCCATAGGCAGGAAGGTTTTGCAGACAAAAATGTTTATTCAGAAAAATATTAAATGAATTTAAGATATAAGATAAATAGAAATATTAGCTTTTTCTAAAGCATTGAACTCTGTATTAATTTAAAAAACTTTATTGTAGTTCAATGATTAACTACAACAGTTTAATGAAAGGTTCCTTTTGTTGTTCCTTTAAAGTAAATTTAATACAATTTATTTTTACACACAAGAATAATACAAATGTCGCAAGTTCTTCTATCCGTAATATTAAGAATGGAGAAACAAACATAATAAAGCATTTTGCAAGAATACTGAATGTCAGTAGCAATATTTCGTTGGGTTAATAGCATTTGCTTTCGATTATAATTATGTTAGACGTCATCATAATCGTAATAACGTTGTTATGATAATCACGCTTTAATTATCAACCATGAGAGTCATTAGTTTTTAATAAATAATTTAAATTCTGAGAAATGTTAACAGAAGTATATTTAATATTGTATTCTGTTCAATGTGTTTTTTGTGCGTTTGTTAAAGCCAGTGTAATAAAACAGAAATACATATGAATTCCAACAAACAAGTTTTCATTTAAACCTGTTTGTAATTCTCGCTTCCTTTGCCATAAAAATAAATGTAAATACGTACTAAAGGTATTAGGCGTGGAGGTATCATCAGGATTGTATAAAATCTTAATTCGCATTGTCAAATACATATCTAGTGAAAAATATAAAATTGGAGTAAATTGATATTACTTTTATTTACAAAATGCTACATTCGTTAATTAGCTATTGCCCCAATCTGAATATTTTTCAAATTCAAATTAACCATCGCAAGCGATTCGATACCCTTCGATTCGATTCGATATTAATTTGAACAGGAAACGATAGGTGAGGCAAGTGTATATACACCACCACGTACCATTTCGTTGCATTCTTTCGGAAGATCGGGAGGGAATTAATGGTGCTTGCTAATCACGCTGATCGTAACAGTGATATGTACTCTTGATAGTGGACTTTGACATAAGCATTTTCGTAAACCTGTTACACGTAAGTTTTGTTGAAGAAACATTGATAGAAAAAATGGCTCCGCGTGCAAATGCAGTAAAGAACGAAACGGTAGAGCATCCGAAAGAAGTTCCAAGTAGAGGAATAAATGCCGTTTTATTGGGACCGCCAGGTAGCGGCAAGGGGACACAGGTAACATTCGTTTGTTTCTTTTGGAAAGCTTTGAATCGAACATCTTCGAAACATATGCGTAGACTGTTTAATCGAATGTTTACCACATTTTAGGCGCCACTATTAAAAGAACGATACTGTGTGTGTCATCTATCTACAGGTGACATGCTTAGAGCGGAAATTAGTTCTGGGTCTAGTATTGGGGCAGAAATGAAAAAAGTAATGGATGAGGGAAAATTGGTCAGTGATGATCTTGTTGTTAATATGATTGATCATAATTTAGACAAGCCCGAATGTAAGCATGGTTTCCTATTGGACGGTTTCCCAAGAAGTGTTCCTCAGGCCGAAAAAGTAAGCTCAGAATTTTGATAATCAAACTAAAATCTTTTGATGGTTTGGTGGCTTCCACAATGATTATAACGGTGTAGCTTGTGAAGATTATCGATGACCTTCAAGTGACATTGATGTAGAAAAAGTAGGGCAACTTTGAAAGAGATTCTGTTTATAATTAATTCAGTTACCATAAATATACAATATAGGACATATTTCTTATAATTCTCTATATAAATAGCTCGACGAAATGCTGAAAAAAAGACAAACCAAATTGGACGCTGTGATAGAGTTTGGAATTGACGATAATTTGTTGATAAAGAGAATCACAGGTCGCTTGATACATCCTGTGAGTGGTAGATCGTACCATGAAGAATTTGCTCCTCCGAAAGTACCTATGAAAGATGATGTAAGGGATAATGGTCACGTTAATTGAAATTATACTTTGAGGTAGAATTGGAAACATTGCTGAATACATGGTACTACCTCACTTTTTGTTAATAGATTACCGGAGAGCCATTAGTTAGGAGGTCAGACGATAATGCGGATGCATTGAAGAAACGCTTAGCAACATATCATACACAAACTCAACCATTGGTCGACTATTATGCTTTACAAGGAGTACATTATTATGTTAATGCAGCTAAATCGGCTAAAGAAGTTTTTAAAGATATCGATCGCATTTTTATAAAAACAACTAGTCAAGAGAAGAAGAAAGGTTTCTTCAGTTGGCTCTTTTAAATTCCATAATTGATAATGCTATAACTCATTTTTCTCTTGCAAGTAAAAGGGCAATGTGTAGTTAACAGAAAGTAATCTTAGTATAATAATGACATTGACCTAAATTTCATATTTTACGTATATTATTTCGAATTTTAAAGCAATTTAAAGTGCTTTTAGTTAATACAATACACGTACTATTTTGAACAAGTAATATAAAGTACGCTTATAGAAAATATAGGGAAGAAGAAAAGTTTCGACATCATATTGCATCAATGCAAATGACGAGTACGTTCGTAGGAGAACTATTAGATGTTACAAGTCAAATGCACACAATTTTAATAATAGGTAAAGCTTACAATAATACTTTGATATATATATATATATACATATAATTAGTCATTTAACTGTATAGTAATAGACTCAACATATTTGTATATAATGGAGAACACATTTGTTTGCTACAATATTACTCTAGAACCTACTTTTCTTTTTATTTCTATTTTGTTACATTGATATAACATACATTTCTTAATACTTTTGTAACATTCTGTTTTATAAAGTATATACGTCATTATTTGTACCTTCTTTTTTTTATCAAATTTACGTTTAGAAATTTTCATTATGACAAAATGATTGAACGTCTATTGGATAATTGAAGTATTTAGATGTAAGATGATGTAAATATGAATGACACAATTTTAAAAGAAACTTATTTCAGTATTGTTTCGTACGTAAGTTTTTAACTGGAATATAATTTTTAATTCAAATGATAAATCAGTGCAGTTTTAAATATTCGATACTTAAATTTATCAAACAATTTATACACACTATGCCTCCGTTTATACATATAAACGCACGCATCTTAATTTTGCATACATAGTCTGTTTTGAGAAAAAAAAAAAGAGAAATGTGTGAGTAGAAGGTAACAAACATTTTAAAATATACTATCGTTGCACTGAAGGGCTATAAATTAAATCCTATATACATTGAAAGCTATTTTCCGTAAATGAAAGTAACACAAAAGAAATATATTCTGGTACAATATTTCTGCCTATACACATGTTCCATCATTGTCTGATTGTAAATATTTTAACGGAGAAAAATGAATGTACACCAATGGATAAAATAAAATTTCTAAGCTATGCAGGAATCATCTACTCCCCATTAATGAAAATTGCATTTTCTTCTTAAAAGGATAGATTTAAGGGAATACAAATGTAACGGTTGAAGATGCGCGGCAAGCACGCGGAGAGCGCCGCGTAGATGTATCGCGCATGTGCACACATTGGCAATTGTTCGCGAGTCTCGTCGGAAGCAGGGTTCGAGATAAATAAGTTTTTCCGCTTTGTCGAACAGAGGGATAAAGGTAGAACGGAGAGGGAGAATTCTTTCGATTTCTCAGTGGAAAACTGTGTTTTCCGTGTGCTGAGGGCCGGTGGCCGAGTGATGCACGCATATGTCTAGGCTCGGAGGGACTCAGGTTCTGGCCACAGCACAGGTGAAGAGGACGGCCGCTGATCACACAGCGGTGTTAAACTTTGGTGCTGCAAAACGCAGCAAGCTGTCCGCTGTTGCGGTCACGGAGAGTAACGAAATTGAAAACATGACGGATACGGCTGCAGCAACAACTGATACTCAGAAGAGAGCCAATTTCTCAGCATTAACTGTTGGGAATCCGAACGGCGAAAACAAGATTTCACCAAGTTTGGCAAGTGCAAAACCTGGTACAGCTAGAAAGCTTGTCATCAAAAACTTCAAAAGTAAGTGAAACCATGGGAGTACCTAACCTCAAAGTCAGCTGCTGCTCATTGCAAGGATTCATAGTATAATTTATGGTTGGCACCGTGCCGTCCACGATTGCGACATTCCTTTTTAACACATTTTATCAATTTTCTGAAATTCTTTCGTTTCGCGTCATCTAGTCGAAACGGAATAGGTAGTAAATGCGATTAATAATATTAAGCTGACATAACCTAATCTGGTACCTGGAAAAACTAAAACGGATAATCGTACTCTCTGAGACGTATTTTTCGTCTTTTTCGTGTAGTTTCTAGAAGTTTCAGACTGCGATAGATTGTGCAATTAATTCAAGATATCGGCCCTTGGTATTTACGTCTTATAATTTTATCGGATGACTAATGCCGAATAAGTACGAATTAACTATTTTAGTAATGATAGAAAATTGTCTTTTCACACGCGTTCATGATGTTACTATTTTCTGCTTCATTGCATTTTTATTCTTTATATCCGATAAAATAAATGATTTTTAAGTACGATATAGAGAAAGTATATTTATTACTTTACAGTAATTATAAGAATATTGATTGAATTTATTTTCGGTACATAAACAATGGTACTATTTCCCTTCATGAATAATTGAATTACATCAACATTTTTAACCACTTGCGCTAAAAAGACGTGCCACGCACGTCGAGATGCTTTTGTTCCAAAACTGTGAGCGACGTGTACACCACGTCAATAGGAGTTTGTCGCAAAAATGAAAATGACGTAGTCCACACGTCGCCTAACAACCAGATTGTTTATTTCTTGAGCTATAGTTCCAGAGTGCACGGCGTCGCATAGTAATAGATTTATTTGATTTTAATCATTTCAATCCATATTGTAAAATGAAGAATAATAGTACACCTTACCGCGTGTTATATTGTAGCGCACAGCACGTGCAACCGTGAGTTTAATCGTAGCGCAAGTGGTTAACATTAATTCTAGAAATATTTGTATTAGTCTTGGGTGTTACACTGAAAGAACAATAAGTACAGACGTTTGTATTACTAATTTTTTTACAGATAAGCCAAAATTACCAGAAAACTATCAAGAACAAACATGGGAGAAATTACAAGAAGCCGTAATTGCAATTCAAACAAGCAAAAGTATACGTTATTCATTAGAAGAGCTTTATCAAGCGGTTGAAAATATGTGTAATCATAAGATGGCATCTACATTGTATACAAAACTGACAAGGTTAACGGAAGGCCATGTGCAAGCAAATATAGAACAATTTTTAGCAGAATCAATGGACAGGCACATATTCTTAAAGAAAATGAACGAATGTTGGCAGTCGCATTGCAGACAAATGATTATGATTAGAAGTATTTTTCTATATTTGGATAGAACATATGTATTACAAAATCCAAGTATTCTATCCATTTGGTAAGATTTATTTATTCTCTCTTAAAAATCCTGAGTGTTATCAATATTGTCTTGCTTATTATTCGTGCCATTTTAGGGATATGGGATTACATTTATTTAGAGTATATATTGTTCTAAATAACCTAGTTCAAACGCGTACTGTAGAAGGACTACTAATGCTTATAGAGAAAGAACGTCAAGGTGATACAGTGGACAGGACGCTTCTGAAATCATTGTTAAGAATGTTATCAGATCTACAAATCTATCAAGATGCTTTTGAAACTAAGTACGAGTACCTTCTGTATATATTAGTCATTGTAATAGTGATGTTTTCCATTATTATTATTAAACTTTAATTTCTATAGATTTTTGGTAGCCACAGAAAGACTATACGCTGCTGAAGGACAACGACTGATGAATGAACACGATGTTCCTGAGTACTTAGCGCATGTGGACAAGCGACTTCAAGAGGAAAATGAACGTTTGTTACATTATTTGGATGCATCCACAAGGTGAATACTATTTGAAAGATTTTTATACGGAATTGGGGGATGTTCGCCCAGTATCAATGCTAATTTAATGTTACAGGTGGTCGTTAATACACACAGTGGAAAAGCAATTGTTATCTGAGCATATTACCAGCATTTTGCAGAAAGGATTAAGCGGTTTATTGGATGAGAATAGGATTAATGATTTATCTTTACTTTATAATTTATATAGTCGGGTGAAAAACGGCCTTACAGAACTCTGCCTAAATTTTAATGCTTACATTAAGGTACTTCTTTTTTTTATACACTTAGTACGCCTTTAGGTATGCTATAATTTTAAACTCGTATTCCTTTGTATATCTCTATAGAAAAAAGGTAAAACTATAGTAATAGACCCAGAAAAAGATAAGACTATGGTTCAAGAACTTTTAGACTTCAAAGATAAAATGGACAATATAGTTAATACGTGTTTTCATAAAAGAGAGAAATTTGCAAATAGTTTAAAAGAAGCTTTCGAAGCGTTTATCAATCAACGAGCGAATAAACCAGCTGAATTAATAGGTAATATTACTATATCTATATTGTGTAGCTTAATAATGTATGCCATCGAAAATCATTAATCTTTTTTTATAAATACAGCGAAATTTGTTGACTGCAAGTTGAGGGCAGGTAATAAAGAAGCAACGGAAGAAGAATTAGAAAGATTATTAGATAAAATTATGGTATTGTTCAGATTTATACACGGGAAGGATGTGTTTGAAGCATTTTATAAGAAAGATTTGGCTAAACGTTTGTTAGTTGGTAAGTCAGCGTCTGTTGATGCCGAGAAATCGATGTTGTCGAAGTTAAAGCAAGAATGTGGTGGTGGTTTTACAAGTAAATTGGAGGGAATGTTCAAAGACATGGAACTTAGCAAAGATATTAATATCGCTTTTAAACAGGTCAGTAAAAGTTGTGTTACATACATTTGATAGATAAAATGAAAGTTCTATGCGAAAATAATACATTTATTTGAACGGATTATAACAATCTATTTTTATGACTTAGTACGCAGGAAATTTACAAAACGAATTATCTGCTAGTAATTTGGATTTAACTGTTTCGATACTTACAATGGGTTATTGGCCGACGTATCCTGTAATGGAAGTGACCTTGCCCTCAGAAATGGTTCAATATCAGGAAGTATTTAATAAATTTTACTTGGGGAAACACAGCGGTAGGAAACTACAATGGCAACCTACTTTGGGGCATTGCGTACTAAAAGCTTGGTTTAATCAGGTATTGTTAATACTTCTTCTATCTTGAACATAAAGAAGCAAATTATGTTATGTATGCGATATAAATGTTATCAATTGAAATTTGAAAACAGGGCAATAAGGAACTTCAGGTGTCATTATTCCAAGCATTGGTGTTAATCTTATTTAACGATGCCGATAATCTGTCTTTGGAAGACATAAAGGCAGCAACAAATATAGAGGATGGCGAGCTTAGAAGAACATTACAATCTTTAGCTTGTGGAAAAGCTAGAGTGTTACAGAAAAATCCCAGGGGTAGAGATGTTGCAGATAACGATAGATTTGTATTTAATGCAGATTTCACGAACAAATTATTCCGAATTAAAATAAATCAAATTCAAATGAAAGAAACGGTAAGACATCGATTCTTATACAATACTTCCGTGTGCAAGTGAAGATTTTCTAAGGAATACTATTTCTTCTCAGAATGAAGAACAGAAAGCAACAGAAGAGAGGGTGTATCAGGATAGGCAATATCAGATAGATGCAGCTATTGTTAGAATCATGAAAATGAGAAAAACCCTGACGCACAATTTGTTGATTAGCGAATTATACAATCAACTGAAGTTTCCTGTAAAGGTATGTGTTCTTATTTAAAACGATCATTATTAATTCTTTAAGTACGTTATAATCATACACTGCAAATTTTTGTCTAGCCCGCGGACTTGAAAAAACGCATTGAATCTCTAATAGACAGGGATTACATGGAACGAGATAAAGATAATGCAAATGAGTACAATTATGTTGCATAACCTGAACCAAATGCCAAAGTCATTTCAGACTGGATTGTCGCTACGTTGTGTAGCAAAAAGAAAACCAATTTGTTTTGGTGTTTGCCTATTGTGAATGTGACATGTTGAAGAAAAATGAGGAACTTGAAACTGATTGAATGTCGGCACGATGTTGCACTATGTGGTCAGTTTGTTATAAAAAAAAAAGAAAAAAAATATTAGAGTGGACTTCATTGTTTCAGTTTTAATAGTGCGCAATGAATACTGGGCAATTAAGATCCTTTTTTCAAACAGTGCTTTACCATTGGTATTCTTGTATTGTTTACGAATTTCGCTAAAAAAAGGACCATATGTAAAAATATCTTAAATGGTACAGCATTTAAAAGTATATCAACAGTTTTTTATGCAGAACACTTTTTCACAGCATAAAGATTTAAGAACGTAATATAATAAGAATATTCTAAGAATAAAGAATATGATGGCCGAAAGTGAACAGGAATGCGTTATTTATATGCAAGTATAACGTAGTGGATTTGTCGACGTTGAACGTATTGGTCATTGAAATGATTTTAAACAAATGGAAAATATATTACCTATAAGGGGCCGCATACTGAATATATCCGACACATGAAAAAAATACTTTCCAGAATTTTAGAAACATTGTTGGAAGAACGACATAAAACACAATATGTGCATATTATAAAGATGAATGCCACAAAGTTTGAGGAAGAAGTCTTATTAGGAACATAATATTATGTATTTCTATAACAATTTTTTGTACATTATACCTTATAATACAGAGTTTATAAATAAGAAGAGAGAATACATAACTGTACAAGTGAAATCGATTTTTGTCCAAGCAACAGTAAAGCAATACATGTAAAGAAGTTACATTGAATTTGGTAATAATACGAAGCACTTTTTAAATTATGCATGTTTTATTTATAAACTGCGTATTATGCAGATTGTAATCTGCGAATGTGATTTTATGTACCATTAACTAATATAACTTTAAGGAGGATACAAAAACATAAAAAAACATAGGTAATAAAAAGTGTTTCATATTATTTTAGAAAGCCAAATACTCTGCCATTAGCTTTACAATTCATCGCTATAAAATTATGAATGCTCTTTAAAGATGAATACGAAATAATAGTTATTCAATTATTTTTTGCATATCCTTTGCGTGAACCGTAATTTAATAAAAGTACAAGTTTATAATAAAATCTTCTATCTTTATACAAATTAAGAATTAATGTGATACAAACCAATTTTTACTAGATGGTATTTTGCTTTGTATGTATCATAATATCGACAGCAATTCAAAACATTCTGCTTTAATAATTCTGCACAGAGCCGTAAAATACATTTTTTCATACGTGATACTATGTATAAATATGTTGTAACTATAATTTAAATTAGATTATTTATCTTAAATGATAGAGTACTTGATGGAAATGTTCTTCATTATGAACTTAATAATATTAATAATTACATGCACACATATTTATGGTTTTCAATTTGTTGTAAATTTATTATAATTCTACTTTAGTAACTCTGTATTACAAGGTTGTTTTACAAATGATTGTTAAAGAAATAATTTATAACTCGTGTAAATGCTGTGCAAAATAAAATTTCTAGGAAAAGTAATGAAATATAAATAAAATCGCTGTAACTATACATATAGTAGATACAGTCAAGTGCAGATTTTCTTACTATCTCTTTTAGTGTAATCTACAAACGGAGCCAAGAGATTATTGTAAAAAGAGGTCCAGCGCTTTTGTTGTGAATATAAGTATCTAATTTTATTGACTAAAGTGTGTAAGAAATACTACTTCCAAAAAAGTATGCAGGATTACTTAACATAGGGATCGATTGTTATTAAAAAATATATTTATGTATAAATATATATATTAATAATACTATTGGCAAGATTTGGATAATTCAATGGCTTGTTCAGTCATTTTATGTCGGTGTAATTATGAAATAGCTTAACAATGGAATTTTGTATAAACACAAAGAAAACTGTTCATGAAAACCATTAGCCAATTTTAATGAAAGTCCCAATGGAAAGTTTTAATATAAATTAAAACCATTTCAAACGCAGTACATGGTAAAACTCATTACCACACAGATGTTATTTAAAAGATGGGGGGAATGTTGCTGTTTTACTTGAGTCTTTTGTATGTCCAAGGATTTATTTTGTCATTTATGATGGAATATCATACAAGTTATAGAAATTAGTCTTCTCATACATTACCTTATACTGCGTTTTGCCTGTATTACATTAAAAAAAAACACTTATTTTTGTGTAACCGTTCGTAGATTTACCAAGATTGTAAATAGAGTAAGATACCACACTTGTAATAAAATAAAACAGAAAACTCAAATTATTTTTTTAGTTATAATATTATATTCATTAGAATTATTTACATCTTATTTACAATGAGAAAATACTTGCTTACAAAATCATTTTTACAATTGTGGTTGAGATAATCATATATATATCTATACAACATCTTTTCTTTTTGCCGATCAAATTTGGTGTTAGAAAATTGTTTCTTCTGTAAAAAATGTTATCAACAGTCGTACATCTACAAAGATACTAATTCATATATATTAGTTTTTATCCTTATCTTCTTAGTTTTTGTACATGTTCCATTTTCATATCGATTTCGTGAAGTAAAGACCTTGCGAAATTACTGGCATTGGCTTCTTTGTTTAAGAAATCGGATACTAATTTAGAAGGAAGCTTTCCACCTCCGTGTGCTAAACATTCATTCCGATATCGATTGCCCGCTGTCCGATTGAATGGATCTTCTTGAAAGTATGTTTGCCATATCCAAGAAGCAATTGCCCGAGATATTAAATAAGAATAATACTTGGCACCATAACCGACTAAATGCGAGAATCTCAATTGCCAAGCCTGTGGATAAACAATTTAAGTCTATAATATAATTCTGCACAATATAATTTAAGTAAACAATTTTACTGTACAAACTGAAACAATTACATACCGTGTTTTCAACGTAAGGAAGTTCATAATATTTCTCTTGTATTTCTTTTAAAATCTCTGTCGATGGTTTCTCTAATTTTCCGCTATGATACACTTGATCCAGCATGCTATAGCATACTTGATTTTGTAGTTCAGAAGCACAAAAGATATTCTTCGAGGCATACAATTTTTCTAATAGTGTTGCTGGTATTTGTTCCAACGTTTGATAGTGTTTTGCAAACGTGGATACAACCTAGTAATACGTATTAGGTAATCGATAGAATAAATTTCGTTTATCGATGACTTAAAATGATGTATGATTATCTTTTCATTTTGTAATGTTAACTTACTCTCGGATCACTTGCAAAATATTCCATTAGAACACTTGGAACCTCTGCGAAGTCTGTACTACATCTAGTTCCAGTTACATGCTGGTATTTCGTTCTACCTAGCATAGAGTGTAGTGCATGACCCATTTCGTGAAACAAATTTTCAACGTATGCAGGACTAAGCAAACATGGCTTGGACCATGTTGGAGGTGGTAACGATAACATTAATACCACTATGGGATTCTGAAATCAAATATTCGTGCAACGATTAAAGTTCCGTTAAATTAATATCTTATATTATCGACATTTTTTAGTTAATTAAATCGTACTTGATAAGATCCATCCGTTAATTGCCGTCCGCCTCTAATTGTAAAGTGGCAGTCTTGATTAGGTTTCCCTTCTCTCTCGAAAAAGTCACAATATATGTAACCCAAAATCGCTTCGTCTTCGTCTACGACAGCAATTTTGTGTACATTCTTTGCCCAAACTTCGCCAGATAAAACCGGCACATATTCTAATCGAATGCCGTACAATGCTTGTATCAATGTATTAATACCATCCATACAAGCTCCAAGTGAAAAATACGGCACATATTCAGCGATAGACATATGCAACCAACTTTTCTTCGCTTTGGCCGTAAAATAAGCTGTATCCCACGGCATTATTTGCTACATATAAGAAATAAAGAATATATGAGAACATTAAAAACTGGAAAAATGTATGCAATTAGCTTTTATATGATCTTCAAAAATAAATCGGCAAACCTGTTTCATAGGGGATTCAGCATCTTTCATCTTCTGCATTTCATTAAAATCTTGATGCGCTTTGGATTTCAAATTATTATTCAAAATATTAAGAAATTCGTATATCACTTCGGGCGTTTCTACGGTACTTCCTTTCACGGCGCTATAAATTATTTTTACCTTTACTTCATTTCAGTAGAATTGGTGCCAATTGATTTTCATCAATTTCGTGCATTCTTTATTCAACTAATATTTATAATCTACCGATGAGCATAAGATGGAAATCCACATGATTTGGCCAGAGTATCTCTAGAGTTGAAAAGTTCTTGTAGAAGATATTCTTGTTCTTGGTCAGGGTGAAGAAATGCGCGATATGCGGTCTCTCTAACTAAATAGTTAGGAGAATCTATATAAAGTCCTTGCACGTACACGTTATTACCTTTAACTGTGAAGCTGCGAAATGTGTTGAAA
Source organism: Nomada ferruginata (assembly GCA_963583965.1). Lineage (NCBI taxonomy): Eukaryota > Metazoa > Arthropoda > Insecta > Hymenoptera > Apidae > Nomada > Nomada ferruginata. The sequence continues at coordinate 2,688,786 of OY757223.1, forward strand.
GAGGAACTGTTCAAATTTTCTACCATAAATACAGTATTCTGTTGATAATTACGCAAACCCGATTACTTACTATTGCCTTACACTCTGAGGAACAATGCTAGCATCCACCGGTCTTGTATTACCGGTTCCTGCCATAAATTTTTGGCCCACCTGCGTTTAAAGCAAAAGATATATCAAATATTCGTATCGATATGTATAAACGCACATAAATACGACAAGACAAATAGTATACTTGTAGTATATGGTAATTCAATTGCACAACATCTTCTCTTATAGATTCTGGCAAATGAATAGCAGATTGTTCAAAATCGGACAAGAACAATCTTCCAACATGATTATCCATAACAGACGTTTCCTGAATGTCTCCCTTGAGCACGGCACTTTTTAATGCATTATATAGTTCACGATGGGTGTTTAATCTGAGGGGATTTTAGACAAATTTATTTAACGCTGTACTTTATGAAATATGTTATATAGCTTACAATAATATGTTAATTTTATAACGTCAAAAGACCATTTACTTCTCTACTATACCACTGATACAAAGGCAACTGTCTTCCGCAGCTTTAACAAATTGTTTCTCCGGATGGGCAATTCTAATGAACTCTGCCAAGTCTGCCACTTTGCATAATGTATCGGACATATCGTCAAATATTTCCACCATCTTCCTCTTTCTATTTTGACTAGTAGATTCCGCTATCAGCACGTCAGTCTCGGATATTGCTTGATCCTTTAAGATATTAAATCCCTCCGGTGCTTTTAATTCGGGTATACAAAACAATCCCTGGAAAAATAAATGCAAGAGTTTTGTAACTTAATGAATTATAGCATGGTGTATCAATGTTATGGCCATGCGAGAATAATGATCGCAACTCACAGTTTCCTTTTTTAGAAAGTCAAATCCATATTTTTCTTTAGTAGTGGAATTGAACGCTGTTGCCAGAGACGACCATGTATTTACATTTCTGCGCCCTTTGAAATGTCTCGAAAATTCTTTCCTTATTACGTGAATCATTTTTCCTGGCGTACTGTACGATTTACCTCGATAAATATGACACTATTCATTCAGAATTGTATAAAAATTGGGGGTTGAATTGTAAGTGCACCTTCGTACAGACAATATTTCAATGTTCGAACACTGTAACAACGAAGCCACGGGCTTAGAATTTTTATTCGAGCAATAGCAAATCTATGGCTTGCGGTACAAATAAAAACCAAATTATATCGTGAAGAAATTTTTATAATTTTGTTTGCCAAACGTGACCGTGTGTCGATCGACTGTAATAACTATTTGTAATTATTTTCAATGAAACGTCGAGGATATATTTAAACCATGTACTTTTTTTCGCTTCATTTAAAAGGCGAAATAATTTGCGTATTAAATGATACATCTGATTAAGATAAGTATAATGATATTTACAAATGTGTTACACGTACCACAATTCCTTGCATTGCAATTATAATACATATGTATTGACAATTTTACGATTCGTGATCTTATTTTTTGTACTAAACGATGGCAGCACTGCGATTTTAATAATAGCTTTATAATCCTTTGAACCTTTCGTTGGAAGGATGAGGGTATAAAATTGAAAGTGAAAAGTGAAGAAAAACCGGGACAATTGTGTTTTCGTTCAGTAAAGGGTTTCACGAATACGATAAACTTTATATGATCGATAAAAAAGAATTAAGCATCCCATTGAGCATGCCTCATTCATAGAAATGTTTGCCGTGAGGCTACATTGTTAACCGAGAAAAGTTGCAAGATTATTTCAATACAAATGGTAAGAATCTCTTCTTCGATTATAATATAATCTTATCATTTGTTGATTGCTTGCGTCAAGCAACGTAATGAGATTTTCATTCGTGACGATGTATTATGTGTGGAAGGGGCTTTGATATCTATACAAGGATACGTCTCGTACTCTGTCAACCAGTGCTGTCCATAGGTGGGGCCCCTCACTCAGTTATGCCCACCACCACGTGCTATTTTCCATGGAACAGAGAGCGTTCAGTGACTACCTATCTCACTCTTAAAACAGAGGAGAATAAAGCCAGATGCGGCAGAGTAGGGAATCGCCAATCTTAGTCCCGAGTAAAAATTGGACAGCACTGCCGTCATCTGTATAAATAATTGACAACTCTTTATCTTTCTCGCTAATAATTCTCGTGATCTTCTGAGACGTGCGAAATATCTTTGCCCTTAGATTCATCGTGCGTATGACGTATTTAATTATATTATTCAAATTCTTAATCATCTCTTCTCTATCTATGAAAACAGCATTCTATATGTACAATAGTTAAGCCATATTCTTTTGATCCTTGCAGTCTAATTCTAAGATACAGAAAGATTTATTCGCTGCTGCTAAGCAATTAGCAGACAGCGAGATCGAGCTAATAAAGACTATAGAGAATTCGAAGGGGTCAAGCAATAGAAACACTCGGAGCACCATGTCTGCGACGGACAAGAAGAATGCCAAAAAGTTTGGAAGATCGTTCAATGTAAATATATGTTTGTTAAAGGAATTGTTAAAATCGAAAGGTATTTGTTTATTTATTCGACTTGTTTAATTAGGTTCGTCCATCCGCAGCTTTGGCCGCGGCAAAGCGAGAAGGTGTACAGCAACGTATGTTGCAGGGGAAAAAGACCAACAATGTTTTTGTACGTGACATATATCAGAAAGCTATCGATGCGTCTAATACAAAGAGAACGGAGACTGGCCTCGTATACGATCGTTCTATGGAAAAGCATGAATGTCTTTGGGACCCCAATTATCCAGAGTGTCCTGCTAGATTGACGGCCGTTATAGAGAGATGTACGGAGTTGGGTTTAGTAGAAAGATGCACGTCCATCGCGCCAAGGGAAGCCGCGGAGGATGAGATACTTATGAAGCACACCCAGAAACAGATAGATACGTTAAAGGTCACGGACGGTTGTACAGAAGAGCAGAGTTTAGAATCGTTATCGTCAAGATACGATGCAATTTATATACACCCTGTATGCGAATATTTATAAACTTTAAAGCAAAATAACAGGTTTAACCCTAAGTTGGTAAATTTTAATATGAATATAACATTGTTTCAGTCCACCTACAAGTTGTCTCTATTAGCTACTGGTTCGACTATAAATTTAGTCGAGAGTATATGCAAGGGAGAAATTCAAAATGGAATGGCTATTATAAGGTAGTTAGATTTAAAAAAGAATAGACAATTAAAAGCATCAATATTGATTTCCTTCTAATATATTTTTCCAGGCCACCTGGACACCATGCCATGAAGTCCGAGTATTGCGGATATTGTTTCTTTAATAATGTTGCAATTGCTGCAGAAAGCGCTTTAAGAAATAATTTAGCTAATAAAATCTTAATTGTTGACTGGGATGTGCATCATGGCCAAGCCACCCAGCAAATGTTCTATAATGATCCACGGTATATTAAACGTTTTTTTGCTGATCCTTACTGAAATATTCTTTCGACATGAACTTTTCATTTAAACATAAATTGTGGTATAGGGTTGTTTATTTTTCCATTCACCGATACGAGAATGGCGAATTTTGGCCAAATCTCAGGGAATCGAATTTCCATTTTGTGGGAGACGATTTAGGAGAAGGATATAATTTTAATGTGCCACTTAATAAAACTGGCATGACAAATGCCGATTATTTAGCCATATTTCAACAAGTTCTATTGCCAATGGCCTACGAGGTAAGGCATACGTTTACTAATTTACATCAATTATTTTCATATTCTTTCTACATAAACTTTCAATTTTAATTATTGTAGTTTCAACCAGACCTTGTAATAGTGTCAGCTGGTTATGACGCAGCTTTGGGCTGTCCAGAGGTAAAATAACAAGTATCATATATTTATTTTTATTCTTTCTATCCTAGTTTAATCCAGACCTTGTCATCGTTTCGGCTGGATTTGATTCCGCGATCGGAGATGAAAAGGTTGATATATATAATAATATTGAAATTATTATATATATCAGTATGCTGTATTTATTAATCTTATAATCTTTATTTTTTATTATATTAAGGGTGAGATGCTGGTAACACCTGTATGCTACGCGCATTTATTATCATCATTAATGAGTTTGGCCTCTGGTAAAGTTGCTGTTATATTAGAGGTCTGTATCATTACCAAATTTTATGTTTGGTATACACCATTTCTGAGATTATTTTTGTTGTAGGGTGGTTATTGTTTAAAATCGTTAGCTGAAAGTGCAGCGTTAACGTTACGCACTTTGTTAGGTGATCCATGCCCCATGTTGGAAACTCTTGCATTGCCATCGACGAGGTAACACAGATAATATTCATTATAGACATTACCATTAATCTTAGTTAATTCCTATATTTTTGTCTATCATTAAATATTTTCAGTATACGTGACAGCATTCTAAATACGATTTATGCACACAAACCATATTGGAAGTGTTACCAGTATCAGGATACATATAATATTTATAGTACAGCAAATAACAAAGAGGAAAATATTAACCATCATTTGCCCGTAGTTACGTTCAAGTATGGAATTCGATCGTACTTAGCTGGCAGAATTTTATTACTCTTAATTGCGTACACGTGCTACTTATTCATTGCAGCGGACCTGATATCGCAACAGAAATATATGAGACACGAAACTGCTACCCAGTTCAATGTAAAGAGACTATCGAAAAGATAGAAAAAGAATTGAATTTAATAATACACTGTAGGTAAAATTTACGCAATACGCAATGAAGAACTCTATGGTAAACGTTAATTGTTTTTTTTTAGATACGAATTTGTCTACAGCACCCCACAAGGTGTGCATTGTCTATGATGATAGAATGCTAAAACATTGCGATGTATCTGACGAAAGTCATCCAGAAAAACCGAATCGCATTAAAGCTATTTATAAGAAATATCAAGAATATAATCTATTGAAACGATGTTACTTACGGCAGGTATGTTAATGCCTTCTTCAAGCAATATAGGAATAATTAAAAACTCCTTCACTTTGAATATCAATTTGATCGATTATTTTAAAGGGGCGAAGCGCAACGACAGAAGAATTACAATTAGTTCACTCGAAGGAATATATAGATAAAATAAGAAGTACATTAAATTTAAATGTCAAAGAGCTGCAAAAACAAGCAGAAAGTTATAAATCTGTTTATTTGCATCCTGAAACTTGGACAAGCGCTTGCGTATCTATTGGGTCGTTGTTACAAGTAGTTGATACAGTATTAACTAGAGAAAGTCAATCGGGTGTTGCCATTGTAAGGCCTCCGGGGCACCATGCTGGGGAAGATACAGCATGTGGATTTTGCATTTTCAACAATATTTCCATAGCAGCCAGATATGCCATAGAATTTTATCACTTAAAAAGGTATTGCGATTGATTTGGCTTGATGGAAATAAGAGAGCATTAAGAAAGACAATATTATTTACAGAGTAATGATAGTAGATTGGGATGTACATCATGGTAATGGAACCCAATCCATATTTGAGGAAGATCCGAAAGTTCTCTACCTGTCTGTCCATCGTTATGACAATGGAAGTTTCTTTCCAAACTCCAGACAAGCCAATTACACTTACGTTGGTTCTGGATCTGGCGCGGGTTTCTCTGTCAATATACCATGGAATAAGGTAAATTCTAAAAAAAAAAGTATGTTGCAACAAAAAAGTCAATGTTAACAAAACGCTACTAATAGATATATTTCATTTCTATTATGCGCAGAAAGGAATGGGGGATGCTGAATACGTAGCAGCGTTTCAGCAAGTAGTAATGCCAATTGCTTATCAGTTTAATCCAGAATTAATTTTAGTTTCTGCAGGGTTTGATGCTTGCATAGGCGATCCTCTTGGAGGTACATGTTTTTATCAATATTTCTTGTTATCGGTCACATCGTTGCTTAAATATTTGTCTTCTTTTTAAGGTTGTCTCGTAACCCCAGAAATGTATGGTCATTTAACCCACTGGTTATCTTCGTTGGCGAATGGACGTATTATCCTTAGCCTTGAAGGGGGCTACAACATTAATTCCATTGCACATGCAATGACCACCTGTACAAAGTCTCTACTTGGCGATCCTTTGCCAATGTTAGAGAGTCAACAAGTTCCATGCACAAGTGCCATTCACAGTATAAATAATGTTTTAAAGACGCAGAAGCAGTATTGGTCGAACTTGGTATACGACGTATCTTTGCCGAAAGAGAGGGTACTACCCAAAGCCAAGATATCAAGTGCAAAAGAAGACGAGGCAATTATAAACGGGGAAGAACTTTCCATAGGATTGGAAACAAAGATATCGCAGGAAATGAAAACGAAGAAATACCGAAAAGGACCAAAGAAATACAACATTTGGCGAGCCATGGCAAAAGCGAGAGAGAAGGATGTAGATGAGCTCATAACACTTATGGAAAGCGCAATACTAGAGCGCAATCAAACGTGCTCAGAAAGCATCGACAATGTTACCATTAACGATAAAGGTATGATCGCTTGAAAACGTACATACGCGTACAGCGGACGTTTATCGAATAAAAATTTCTTTCTTTCATAGTTTCTCAATGTACAAAGGAATGCGCAAATAAAGACGAGAAAAAAAAGACCTCTAGTAACAGTATTACCAGTTCTGATGCTGGTAGCAGCAGCGGGAATGGTGGTGCTGCACATTCAAGCGGCAGTACAAATTTAAGCGACTATCTTGCAGAAAATCTCCAAGTAAATTAGCGTTTAAATTTTCGAATTGCGAACATTTCAGTTTAATTTCGTTGCAGTGTTTTATAAAACGGAATTTCTTATTAATCTTACAGGCACTAGTAGCCGAGGACATGTTCGCGGTGATACCATTACGAGAATGCCCTCATTTGGACAGCGTTGCGGATGTACCATCTTCAGGAATCGATATATCTTTACCATGCATGGAATGTGGAAGCACCGATGAAAATTGGATCTGTTTGCTGTGCTATACTATTCATTGCGGACGATATGTTAACCAGCACGGTGTATCGCACGCTAACGAAATAGATCATCCATTGGCCTTAAGTTTTAGCGACCTGTCGGTTTGGTGTTACAAGTGTGAGGCATACATAGATAACCCGGTAAGCATTATGAAACATCATATGAGGATCTATTTATTTGATTTATTACGACCGTGATCTTGTAATATATATGGCAATATTTTTTTAGCGATTATTCGCCGCTCGTAATGCGGTGCATCAGAGTAAATTTAAGGAGGAATTACCATGGACCTATAAGGATGATTGAAAACAAAAATTTATTGAAAAGTTTTATACTTATTCACAGTCGTTTTTCACATGTGTAAATGATTTATGAAATAGATATTCTTATTTTCACATTTGTTACATTATGTTCAATATGTTGCTAACTTAGGAATTCGATAATATTTAACAGCCTTTGTGTATCTTATTACACGAATAATGTTAGCCTAACATTATAAAATGTGAGGACTAATAATCGTATAACACGTACTTTTTTTAAGAACTTTAGGCATGTTAATAGATTGCTTGCCAAATGAAAGCTGATAGATTTCTATAGTTTTATATTCTATTTTTCTATGTAGATTGATAAGTAATAGGCGTATAATAAATTAAAGCAGAGCTGAGTAACATACATAAGAGGGTACGATATAGGACGCAGGCGAAATAAATTGTAAATAATTTATTTTAAATATCTTTTATTATATACCTACAATAGGCACAGACTAAAAAAATGTATACTATATGCAAATTCAAGTCGTGCATATTTATCGGGCTTTTAACTTAGTAATTTTCTCATTTTTTAAGGGTAATAATACATTTTTATTATTAAGGACGTATATATTTTTTTTCTTTTGTAAGATTATCTTACAATATTTACGTAATTTCTGTAACAAATTCAACTATTATTAATCTCATAATTAAACAATTTCTCTCACAAAGTGTGCACAGTTTTGTGTTTGTTACCCACTATATACTCGATGCGTATTAATAACAATTGAAATTGTTGAAACGCTTCGAGCATATCGTCCATAATAGCTATGAACCTTTTTACCGAAAACGTGTCCAAAACTGTTAAATGTACAACGTTGTTGACAATTTTCGAGAATGGCAACTTTTCAACCGTAACATGCGGATAAAATTTATTTACAGTATAATAATTAAATAAATTTGTACTATTCTGAATAAGCATAAACTCTTCCAAGTTTGTAGCAGGTAAAGCATAATACAATCTGTATGGTATCCTTTTCGTAACATACTTCTGTTCACATTCACGGAGTTTTAAGGCGATAATATTGCATACATCTTTCAGAGGTTTCGACCCTTGTTCGTACAGGTAAAAATCCTTGACTAGTTTATACTTGTGATTCGCGCTACTTAAATATGTTTTTCTCGTGTTTCTCAAATGCAAAAGTGCAGTTGGTATAGAGTAAGTGTTAGATGTAAATAAATGAATATGCGTGAGATCTGGTTTCGCTTTCAATTCGGTTGCTATATGAGATGACAGAGGTAGGACACCACCTTGGTGCGCATATCCATAGAAAAATGTTAACGCAATGTTACATATGAACCAAAAAATCTGCAATTTATTAAGCTTGCTGTTTCTCGCTGTGAAGGCATCACCGTACTCGTTATTCTTCGCAATACGTGCTACGGTGTCAACGCCCGATATTTGACTCATATTTGGCGCGTACAAAAAAGCTAGAGGCAATAATGTTGGTATTATAAATCGAGGCTCTTGGTGCGGAAATATTGATAGCAATATAATAGGAATAATGAAAGACATTGTCATTAAACCAACAACACTTTGTATCCTTGGTAAATTCAACCATTGAGCTTTTAAACCGCTGCAAATAGATAATTATATTTACTTGAATACCCTATATCGCAGGTACTTAAATCAGTACGATTAATAATAGTATGGTAATTACCTGTATAACATTTTTCCAAATGTAAAAAGGCCAATAATTCCGAGGGCATTGTACAAAAGTGGTATATTTATTATAAAATGTAAATAGTGAGGATGCAAACCGTGTTCTTGTAGATTTTTACTGTTTGCATTGTATCTGAGAAAATTGAGTGGCGTTACCACAAAGTTTTTCATACCAATATCAAGATTACCTATCTCTGCCATTGTTAAATAACCGAAATAGAAGCTATCGACCAGAATGAAAAACACAGTGGTCGGTACACAGCACCCAATAAAAGTGAATATTCGAACATGAAAATCACCGAAGCCAACGCTTTTGGAACCTAAACCTCTTTGCAACCAGAAGAAAATAGGGGCAAATGCAAATGCGATAAATGTTGGTCTGTTAAATATGCCAGCTACAGTAATTGTCGCAATCTTTGTACAGTGATTCAAAGAATGCGGAGGCAATGAAGCTTTAAGCTTATAATATTTTACTCTCTCCACTCCGGTTTTTGCATTAGTATATTTTTCCGATAGATAGTCACTTTGTACAACTACCTGGAATAATAATATTCTTAATTTGTAATATATACACCGTATTAAATTACGCTTACAATTCTATTATTTGTACCTTTTCCGAATATGCCATAGAATACGACGCGTAATATAATAACAAGGCTGTTAAAACCAGTTCAATAGTGTTTGACAATGTATGCGTTCCATAAACAAGCATAACATAGGAACTGGCGTAAGTGATCAGTCTTATTTTGTAATTTTGTCCGTACATGTAACATATTTTGTACAGACAATAGTCCGATATAAAAGACAAACCGCACACTAACAAACGCGGGAATGTGATAAGAAAATATGGCGATATCAATGATACTCCCAAATAAAAGAATGAATATTGCGAGAGTTTCTTTAAAATTGTATACGGTATACCAACACTGATCTGTGGTATTAACGCTGTCCTTATGGGAAATGTAGAATTAAATTCCCATGGCTTATTAACATCTATATCGAAATGATCACCTGTAACATTACAAATTTTCATTATAACGGTTCTTGTTATAAATCATTAACAAATCAATCCAGCCGGTAACCGTTTTCGTTTTTATTCACCTGATATAACTTCAATAGATTGGAAATATTCATCGGGATGAATATATCCCGTTTGTGGGGTAATTGTTAAAATAATTCTTAAGGCAACCAAGATCCAATAAAGACCGATTTTTCTTCTTATTGGTACTGCAGGCTTGTATTCGTCTATGGATCTACGATATTCATTTTTCGGATGCATTCTTTTTGGATTTTGGATAAATAGATCCGATAAAAAAATAGAATAGTCGGTTTTTCATGCAATGTCAATTTACTGTGGTTAAGAAGGTACGCAAATATTTCTTGCCTATTAAATCGATCATATTTTTTCATTTTCTTATACGCGTTAGTTGCGTTTCAGTCATATAAACAGTACTTCAATTTATTATGTCATTCACATTCAGTCCATTTTAAATTACAATGTTTTCACTTATGACAGAATATAGAACAATTGAAACACAACAATCTCTCCTTCAATGCATTGTAGAGAAGTCCCCCACAAATGCCTGCCATCTATACAGAACTCCTTGAAACCACTCGCGCTTGCTATGGTAGTCCCATCTACACAGAACGCATTGAAACTACTCACACCCCTTACTTACCATAAGTGTAGATATGGCAGAGGCCCGAGTAATTGTATTCACATCTGTGTAGATGGCGATACTAATGACTCTAGATAAAGCAGACATATATACAGTTTCGAGCAGTTCTGTATAGATGGCGAAATTAAAGCCCACTTTGAGTGTAGGTAAGACAGGGATGCGAGTGGTACGTAAATTCAAGCACTTGTTTATAAGTACCGGTGCGATAATGTTAATAAAATTTGGTTATTTATGTCTTCATTCATCCAATTAAGTTAATAATCCTCGAAAACCGTTTCGTACACTCTTTTACATATCAATAAAGTGTCAGCAAACACAGTGTTTCAATCTACATAAAAATTAATATGTACGGTAACATTGCAAGTTCCATTGTTCATTATATTCTACAACAATCAAGCACTCTTTAGCACGGTAAATGTATTTGTGAATATTTTTTCCTTTAAATAAATTTTCCAGGACTTAATAAATACATACTAATAGTGGTATTATTCTTTATTTCGGTCTCACAGGAATGAAAGTTTGGTTAGTGTACATATAACCTATCTTTACAATACTATCTTAACTCTTGCACTCTCATCTTCCGTTTCGCTGTTCGTTTTCATACCTTCTCTGCCTTACGTATTACATTATTTCTTACCTCTTATTCGCGTATCTATTATAAATCTTTTACATTCCTTCTTGTTTAATTACAAAATCCTATGTCATGTTTATACACCATTGTATCTTTTTCCATACATTCTGTTAACACATTGCGTACGGGAGACGCCAATTGGCGTCTTTCATTTTTTAACTGTTCGGGACGGGAGACGGGAATTGGCGTCTTTCAACTGTTGGCAACGGGAGACGCTAATTCCCATTGTACGGTCCCATAAACAGTATGGTTTCATGCGGAAACTACAAATAATATATAAAACAGTAAGGCAATCAAAAATGGGAGATCAGTCTGTTGAATATAATGTGCGGGAACTGGAAGCACGTTGGGCCGGCAGAGCGTGGTACGCAATGTGTTAAGAGGTGTTCTAACGTTCCACATTTTTGTGTGCACAGGTCAGATCCTTTTTTCTTTTTCTCCTCCTAATATTTATTTAATCCTTTAATGCTTTTTTTCTTGCACTCTCATTTTCCGTTCCGCTCTTCCTTTTCATACCTTCTCTGCCTTACGTATTACACTATTTCTTATCTCTTTATCGCACATCTATTATAAATCTTTTCCATTCCTTCCTGTTTAATTACAAATTCCTAAGTTATTTTTATGTCTTATTGTATCTTTTTCCGTACATTTTGTTAGCAGGTGCTCTTACGTTCCAAATTTTTGTATGCACAGGTCACATCTTTTATCCTTTTTCTTCTCCCAATATTTATTTCATCCTTTAATGCTTTTGGATCTCGCACCTGCGTTGTTAATTGTCAATTGCGCCCTCGTCCGTTTTTAGTTAAGTACCATAGTAGTGTTGATGTTCTAATATATTTAAACGTATCATTGTATCTTGCTTTCCCTATTTTTCTGCCTTGTTCCTGCTGTTGCATTTGATTGACTCTACTTTTGAGGATCTCCGTCAATTCCTTTACTTCTGCTTTTGTCAAAGTCACTCATACTTGACGCATTCCATTCCTTTTCAAATAATCCTCTCCTCTTTATGCTTCTGGCTTGCCCCTCCTTTCTTTCTTCTTCCTCTAAATATCTCTTAATAATCTTTCTCCTGTTACATACTTATTAATGTATTTTTTCTATGTGCAGGTTTCACAGGCAAAGAGTAAGGAACATTGCCTGGCACTTCTCATCGTGCATAAATGCAAGAAAGAAGGTAGAAGAACTTGTGCAACATACTTTAGTTATCCTTTAGTTATAGTAAATTGGTTTATAAAAATAGTTTGTATCTATTAGCCTGTAAGTTTATTTTAGGACAATTGTGTAATTAACTGTTATGTTATCTATTATATGCTTTATTTTATATTCAGTTTATTCGGTAGATCTTATATGAACTTTAATATTACTTATATAATAACTATTACAAGTTCTACTGAATGTGCTAAATGTAAAATGCAAGATACAATAAATAGTTGACATATTCACAAGTTACACAATTGCTGTAATTAAATTTGATATGCTTCTACATATGAAGTACGTAAATTTTAGTGTATGATTTATCTGTAAGATATATTGTAAATTAACTTCAAAGAATAGTTTATAAGTATTAGATTATTTATGTTTATAGTGTTAGTTATATTACATAAAGCTTGGTTTAGAATTGATACAAGATTTAGTTGTACGATGTAATGTAAATAGATATAAAAGAATAGTTAATATGTATCTGTTTGTAAATTTAATTACAACATTTTTGTAACTTGTATATTCATTGATTAATTTAAATAAATTTGCAATGAAAAGAATTCCAGTGCTCTTTTTACTTTCATACCTTACCAATCCTTGAAAGAACCTAATTCCGATTCCTTATACAAGAAGTACCGTGGACGAACTTTAAATGCAAAGTCCTAAAGCGAGAAACTTGTCAAAATGGCCCTATACGTTATTAAAATAAGCGCTGAGAAATTCCTGGAACGTGACGTCATTTCCAAGAACTGATGCTATGAAAGACCTCCTCGCATATCATATTCTCCTAATACAAATCCACGATTTTCAGAAGAAATTTAAGTGCTGCAAATCGAGGATTTGTATCAGGAGAATATGATGTGCAAGGAGGTATTCGATTCCGGCAGTTCTTGGAAATGACGTCACGTTCCAGGAATTTCCAATCGCAAAATTTCTGAGATTCTGGCAAAAATATGTAGCTGAAAATCGAGGATTTGTATCAGGAGAATATGATATGCAAGGAGGTCTTTCATCGAAGCAATTCTTGGAAATGACGTCACGTTCCAAGAATTTCCGAGCGCAAAATTTCTGAGATTCTGCCAAAAATATCTCGCTGAAAATCGTGGATTTGTATCAGGAGAATATGATATGCGAGGAGGTATCCGACATCAGCAGTTCTTGGAAATGACGTCATATTCCAAGAATTTCCGAGCGCTTAATTTTCTAGACTTCTGCCATCAAATGTTACAAGAAATGATGACCGAAAATGATGTCGTTTCCACAATTTCCTTCTTTTATATTTAATAACGTATAGGGCCATTTTTACAAGTTTCTCGCTTCAGGACTTTGCATTTAAAGTTCGTCTACGGTACTTCTTGTGTAAGGAATTGGAATTAGGTCCTTTCAAGGATTGTTAAGGTGTGAAAATAAAAAAAAGAGTGGAATTCTTTTAATTTAACATTTATTTAAACTAATGAATGAAGATACAAGTCACAAAAAGGTTCAAATTACAAGCTAATACTTATGGACTACTCTTTTATATCTATTTACAATACATCGTACAACTAAAGCATGTATTAATTCTAAACTAACATTTATGTAATATGAAAAATACATTAAACTTAAATAATCCAATAGTTATAAACTATTCTTTAAAGTCAATTTACAATATATAGCTTACAGATAAAGCTTATACTAAAAATGATGTACTTCATATGCAGAAGCTTATAAAATTTAAATTACAGCATTTGTGTAAACTTGAGCATACATACATTATTTATTATATCTTTTATTTTACATTTAGCACATTCAGTAGAACTTGTTTTAGTAATATATAAGTAATATCAAAGTTTATATAAGATCTACCGAATGATCTGAATATAAAATAAAGTATATAATAGATATTATACAGAACAGTTAACTACACAATTGTTCTAAATTAAGCTTATGCGCTAACAGTTGCAAACTATTTTTATAAATCAATTTACTATAATTAATGGATAAGTAAAGTATGTGGCAAAAGTTCTTCTATTTTCTTTCTTGCTCCTATGCATGATGGGATGTGTCAGTCAATGCTCGCTACTCTTTGCCTCCACAACCTGCACACACAAAACATATATTACTAAGTATGTAAAAGGAGACCGAAGAAAGAAAGGAGGGCCAAACCAGAAGCATTAAAGAAGGAGAGAATTATTTGAGAATGGGCCTCTTAAGAGAGAATTTAATTAGATCGGAAGTAAAGGAATTGTCGCAGACCCTTAAAAGAATAGACTATGAAATACAACATCAGGAACGAAACATAAAAATAAAATAAGCGAGATATAATGGACGGTGTAAATATATTGGAACAGCAACACTAATAGAATACCAAAGCAAGAATGGAATAGGCCATAATCATCAGTAATAGCACAGGTAAGATGCAAAAGCATTAAAGGATTAAATAAATATTAGGAGGAGAAAAAGAAAAAAGGATCTGACCTGTGCACACAAAAATGTGGAACGTTAGAACACCTCTTAACACATTGCGTACCACGCTCTGCCGGCCCAACGTGCTTCCAGTTCCCGCACATTATATTCAACAGACTGATCTCCCATTTTTGATTGCCTTACTGTTTTATATATTATTTGTAGTTTCCGCATGAAACCATACTGTTTATGGGACCGTACAATGGGAATTAGCGTCTCCCGTTGCCAACAGTTGAAAGACGCCAATTCCCGTCTCCCGTCCCGAACAGTTAAAAAATGAAAGACGCCAATTGGCGTCTCCCGTACGCAATGTGTTAACAGAATGTATGGAAAAAGATACAATGGTGTATAAACATGACATAGGATTTTGTAATTAAACAAGAAGGAATGTAAAAGATTTATAATAGATACGCGAATAAGAGGTAAGAAATAATGTAATACGTAAGGCAGAGAAGGTATGAAAACGAACAGCGAAACGGAAGATGAGAGTGCAAGAGTTAAGATAGTATTGTAAAGATAGGTTATATGTACACTAACCAAACTTTCATTCCTGTGAGACCGAAATAAAGAATAATACCACTATTAGTATGTATTTATTAAGTCCTGGAAAATTTATTTAAAGGAAAAAATATTCACAAATACATTTACCGTGCTAAAGAGTGCTTGATTGTTGTAGAATATAATGAACAATGGAACTTGCAATGTTACCGTACATATTAATTTTTATGTAGATTGAAACACTGTGTTTGCTGACACTTTATTGATATGTAAAAGAGTGTACGAAACGGTTTTCGAGGATTATTAACTTAATTGGATGAATGAAGACATAAATAACCAAATTTTATTAACATTATCGCACCGGTACTTATAAACAAGTGCTTGAATTTACGTACCACTCGCATCCCTGTCTTACCTACACTCAAAGTGGGCTTTAATTTCGCCATCTATACAGAACTGCTCGAAACTGTATATATGTCTGCTTTATCTAGAGTCATTAGTATCGCCATCTACACAGATGTGAATACAATTACTCGGGCCTCTGCCATATCTACACTTATGGTAAGTAAGGGGTGTGAGTAGTTTCAATGCGTTCTGTGTAGATGGGACTACCATAGCAAGCGCGAGTGGTTTCAAGGAGTTCTGTATAGATGGCGAAACCATAGCAGGCACTGTAGATATGGCAGAGACCCGCTAATCAATTAGCTAATTGATTCTCACAAAATATTTAGAACTGTTAATTTTTAAGTGCCGAAATAAAATAGTTTATGACAAATTGAAATATTATCAATTGGTTAAAAAAGAAACTTGTTGACCTTTTATATTTCTGAAATTCTAATTATGAACTGTAATAAATTTACGAAAAGTAAATACACCAATATTTCATGACATAGTTCAGACTCCAGACAGAATCAATAAGCGAAAAACTATCGACTAAAAACTCTCGACTAATTATTCGATAGTATATCGTTACTAATTAGTAATTAGTCGGTAGTTTAAATTAGTCGATGGTGCCCATCACTAACTATTATACACTATATACATGCGTATCAGTATTTATAACTAAAAGGCCTACATATCCATCGTAAAACAGAAACTTTAAATAACTCTCCTTAAAAAAAATGCAATCTACTGCGTGTAATTATTTGATTTAAGAAAAAAAAAGAAACATTTAATTATCATCTCCCTCCCGCAATTGCCTCCCCTGTTATATTAATTAAACATTAAGCATCTCCCACACTGATCAGTCCAACATTCAATCCACCAATAAACCTTCAAATCTATTAACAAATATATACATATGCATGCTGAAATTTTCAATAAATTGATTACACGGTACAGTAATCTAAACGATCCAAATCGTTCTACTAATACAGCCGGATTTTTAGATCGGTCAGTGTACGAGTGCCTTTAAGGTTAGGAACAGTGACCGCGACCGCCACTATCAACTGTACAGGGCGGCTAAGTGGGAAAATCGCGGCGATATCGGATTGCAGCAGAACGATGCGCCCGAGAAGAGCATAGGTTGCTTGGTTACAAAACCGTACTACGAAGCGAGTGCATGTCACTTGCACCAGTTGTTCGTGAGAGAGGGACGGAAGAAGTGTTGGAGGGAACATGGCGGCGCATTGGAACGTGCCACAGTGATGCAGCGTACGTGCAACGAAATTGTTCGTTTCGTGTGACCAAAGAGACCGTGGCCTCGCACGTGAAACATTTGCCTGGCCAAATGACATGGGAATTTGTAATCGAAGGCATTTCCTGCTGACAATATGCATCTTGCAACTCGTGAGTGTGCCGCCGTTGGAAATAATGTTTTGTTCTATAATGATCGACGGAATCGTCATCATCCTGTGTGACACACGCGATTCATGTTTTTCCAATACTGAGTCACCGTTTGGTCTTCTAGCAAAATGGAATTGCGCCTGTCGATAATGTTTCTCGTTATTACACGCACCTTTGCGTATTTTATTGTTGAATGATTAAACACGGCTGTTGCGCGTTCACGAATGGAGCATTCGGATCGATTTTATCGACGATATCAGAAACGGCTGTACGCGCTTACTCAATTATCGTATCGTTTTATCGATCCGCGGGTCGCATGGTTTATCTTTACAGAACGGAGATCGCCGAGTAGAAACGGCGGCGATCTATTTAGCGCCGCTTTTCCTACTTTCTAGCGCTTTCTTGGTGACTTGGCGTCGATACCAGTTCTACAGTTATGCAAACATTTGTTTTTCACGATCGAAAAGCGTACGAATTAAGGGCACAATTGAAGTACACCTGTTTCTTGAATAAATTGAAATTAAAACTATAGAAATTCGAGAGATTGTTTACGATTTCTTAATTAAAATAATAGTTTCGTTGGAAAGCGAATGACTATATATTATAAACGGTTCATGAACACTGGACCCATGTTCAGGGCAGCTGATTTAATTGGGTATTTAGAGCACAGGGCAATTGGTACAGATTAAGAATGTACATAAAAAGTAGTTGACAATAATGAAGAAAATTAATGTTAAGACGTAGAGTTGATTCGAGTGGTGCCCTTCTTATTTCATTCATGCAATTGAAATTGTTTCTCTACTTTTCTAGATCACTACCATAGAACGCCAGGTGTTCGATTTCCTGGGATTTATGTGGGCCCCGATACTGGTCAACTTCTTCAATATTATATTTGTAATATTAGGATTTTTCGGTGGCTTTCAATATAGACCTAAATACGTTATATCAGTGAGTAATATTAATTAATTCTCTTTCGACGATTCTAAACATATCTATACTTATGTATAATTAATTTCATTCCAGTATTGTATATGGAACGCACTCTGGCTAGGGTGGAACACGTTTATGATATGTTTTTACCTTGGCGTGGGTATACTGGATAAAGTGAGTGTTAATTTTGAATGATTCTTTTTTTTCCCCCAGATTTTAACAACGAGCGATTTATTAATTGAAATGAATCTTTCAGAATAGTGATATTTTAAATCTCGGTACCGGTAGCTTCTCCTGGTGGCACGTGAACGGCCCAGGCTGTAAAGCTATTTATGATGTCACTGAACCAGAATTATTCAGACCTGCCCGACCTACAAATGTGACGGACTGTGTCCTAGATTATGAAGTAGTTGAAATTTTACACGCATCTATTCAATGCATTTTAAGTGTATGTACATTATCCCTGTTTTAATTGCTATTCAAATTTTATATTAATATCGCATTTAAATTAAACAAATGTTTATCACGTTTCAGTTTATTGCGATCGTGGGCGGTATTTGTCTGAGTAAAACCTTTCTGGAAGAAGATGATAGCTGTAAGTATAAAGCACAGACACTTTGGTTTTAATTCTTACCAGAGTCAGATCAGTATAAAAAATTAGTTTGCTGAGTGAGTGATTACTTTGAGTTTTATCTTGGGACGTTATCTGGCTGGTAATTTCGGGGACATTTATGTTACTGGTTTTGGGTGAAGAAATTTCGGTGGAGAAATTATAAAGAACACTGTTTATCATTGTAAGAAATTTCGAAGGGAGGCGCAATGATAAATCTTGTTATATTTCGTAACCAACATGTTTCACTATGGTGCAAGACTATAGTGAACCGTCTTGGATATTTCGTTTTCATTATCGCGGCAATTTTTTAAAGATTTATTATTGCTTGAAACGAGGGTTGTCGGTTACAGTTGATTTCATTGGGGGATTTGATCCTCCACTTTGGTAAGTGCTTTGCCTGTTTCATGGATTGCACGCAATTTGCTCCTTCATTAAAGCACGACACCAGCAAAATGGTTTTTCTCACACGCACCACCCGCTCATTGAATCCATTGAGAATGTCCAATTTACCGTGGAACACGAAGTTATCTTTCACGGTCACATTTACATCAAAATTACATTGCTCCCCAAAACATTGGCCATTATCGTGCAAAATCCCTGTTCGTGTCACTCTCAGATTAATCATAAATACTAAAAACGAAAACGTATCATCATGCTCGCAATGCAGACACAAATTCGATCTAATGCAATGGATTCTACGTCATATTTCAGTTGACTTTGTGGGCGGTGATGACTTTGGGTTGGCAGGCCACACGCCGTTGCATCCTATGTACGTTAGCTACTCGGCTCTTCCATCGCCTGCCCACCCTCAAAAAAATTCCACCCTAAATTACCCCGCAGGCACAGCTAGCTCTCATCAGTCCGTCTGTCGCGATACCAGCTTCCCAAAGCATACCGATAAAACGTTTAACAGCTCTATACGAAGTAAAAGTAGCTTTAGGAACGACACGATCAGAACTGATCGAAGCAACGTGTCCAACCGCGACGTGAAGTACGTAGATTACTCGAACGACTATTCGAATCCATTGGATCATTTACAGAGGCCCGTGTCTCCGTGCGACGAGTACGATTCGTTGGAGAGCGCAGCCAAATTGAAATATCAAAAGAACAAAATGTACTATCCGCACTCGTCAAAGTATAGCCCGGTTGCATCGCCGCGTGTTAAGTCTCGTCCTGCGGCTGCAAAGCAAAATAAACCGTCGAGCAAACCGAGGGTTTTCACTGATCATATACGGGAACAGCCGATGAGATCTTTCTATTCTGATCCACGATTGGCGATTGAGAATCAACCGCATGTGAACGAACAGGAGAGACAGAACAGATGTAAAAGGGACAGCAGACCTCTGTCGTTGTACGCCAGTAATTTTTAGATTGCTTAAATTTAGAGAAATTGTACTGAATACTTGTTCTAGCTTTGAAAGAGCACATGGACTGACGTTGCGTGTACATACTTCGGTCGCTATCCTGTATAGAATTCGAGAGTGTAACATAGAATTCCTATCCTTGCCAAATAGATAGAAAATGTAGGGAGTAGCTAGCATAGGGTGCCTTCTCCGATTTTCTACTTGTTAAAGTGAAGCACTTTTCTCTTTTAAACATCACAGTAATACGCCACGGTGCTTTAAAACTTTTTCGACTGAATAATATGGAATAGATGTTGTGTGTTCACTATTTGGCATCGTTTGCTTTTGTGTTCATACATAATACATTTTTTTCTTTCTTTCTTTTTTTTTACGAAGATTTTGTTGTTTATTATTTGCTCATAGATGTTTCGGTATATACGATTCACGTTGAATTGAACAACATGCACTGTGATACGTTATAGAACTATGAATCATGTTGTTTGAAATAAGTTGATCGAGCTTTTATTATCGAGTTTATTACTTGAAATGTTAAGCGTGTATTTTTCGGTTTTAATGTACGAACGAAACGTCGAATCTTGACGAAAAGAAAATTCCGTGATGGAAAAGAGCATGAATATACAGCATGAATAAAAAATACGCTATGAAAATATATATATTTTTTTTACACGAATATTCTATATTACGGATGGTACTTATTAAGGATTCATTTGATGACACGAATGGCCTGGCTTACAAGATAGAACTTTTAATAGAAACCCTTAGACTGCATTGAAACTAGTTTGGTGTATCGTGATAGTAAAGAACAATTGTTCATAAGGTGCTGCGAAACATATTGATTTCAATGAACATGTCTGAGTAATTCGGTAGTGCATGCTAGTATTTTGTTGACTTTTTTCTATTTTTTTTTTTTGTTACAAATTTTGCGTTCGACGGAATGTTTTGAACAACGATCGTGCCACACTTTGTCCAGATTTGTAGATAAAGTATTTAGAATTTGATTAAGTTACTACTTCCGACATTCCATGGATCAATTAATGAAAGAATGTCAGATACATTATTAAAACGAAAAGGAAAATCTGAAGTGATGAGAATATCGTACAATATTTTACAGACTGCATATTTTAATATTACACAGGGATTAAGTTGCAAGTCTAGGTCAATTAAAATAAAAAAAAGTATAGTCAGACGTGACGAGAGAAACATTTTTCAAGGTGCTAATACAAGTTAAAAAATGGCAATGTACAGTATAAATTTTCAATCGGAATCAGTAATTTGAAATACGAACGCAATTTAAAAAACAGAAGGATCGATCAATAAATATTTGATAGGATCCAATAATAGACTGCAATTATATCGTACACGTGATGTTTGTTGAGATGTTTAAAAAATATATAAACTCAATAAACGGTAAAATAGAAACTGCGTTTTACAGTGACGAATCAATGCTGATACTTATGTAATATTTAATGTTAAAAGACTGTGTCGTGTCAAATGTGTACGAAACTTTTATTGCAATCACAATAGAACAGGGGCTATAGATTATTGACTTTTTTCTCATCACACCTGATTGCACTTACAATTGGCCTTGTTCTCGACTTACGTTACAACCTGTACGTTAATTAAGTTAATTTACATTGCAATTGCTGCAATACTTATATAGGATACTTATTCGCATAATTATGTTACTTAGATTTTACTGTTGGAACCGACAATATTCGACTTAATGAATTTTTGTAGAAATTGCTCATTAAACTTATGTATATGTTATACGTACAATTACACTTACGTATTTTACGTAATTTAGTTACGGGAGTGCTAGAATACTTTTATTCTATTAGAATAATTTAGCTTTATGAAATATTTGATTGGTCAAAAAAAATTGTTTCACGTTAATGAGTCACTTCAGATTCATCGTTGAATATATCGTACTGCAATTGAAGTTTCACCTTCTACCTTTTTTGTCGAAAGCTTGTACAGTAGTGTCGTTGTGTACTTCGTTACAATCGTAGATCATAGTTTTATAATTTATTTTACTGTATCATATGATTTATCTTTGGTGCAGTTCATTGGCGAGAATAAACGTGCAATGCCTACTACTTGCTTGCTTTTTTATTTATTAACCCCCATTCTTTTCTTTCACTCCTTCTCTAACATTCTCCTATCTTCTACGGTTTACGGGGAACTATGTTTTTTGTTGTTCGTTTCCGTTATCTTCGTCTATCAATTAGCACTTTCTTACTGAACCATTGAAGTCTGAAGTTTTTCTACAATAATTTATTATCTCGACGAATAAATCAGTAGTGACTAACGGGATTGGGCTGGTTGAATTATTGTAAATGATGGAAAGGTCGAAAGTTACAAATCTAAGAAACTTGCACAACAATAAGAAAAAAAATTAGGATACGTTCTTCACTGTGCATGTAAGAGTTTTCGTTTACTATGACTACTATATTTCTTCATTCATTCTTTCATTCAGAACTGTGTGCTTAACACTACAGTTTGTGCCTGGAGATCAGCATTAAAAATTGCAAAGAACATTCGAAACACATCGCGAACAAAAGAACCTACGAATAGGAAAATAATGCCACGATAATACAGTGTCTCATAAATAATTAATACCTCAAACTTAATCTCCATCATCGTAATAATAATATAAACATTCTTACGAGAATAATTCCCAGGCGCAAACTAATTACTATCCCCTTTCAGCACATCTACTAACAATCTCTTCGTTTTACTTCCGACACAGCGCAAGCTAACCGGAAGAAGAAGCAGCCACGTCCGCTGTACAGCATCGAGTACTCTCAACCAGAGCCTCCTGTACACGACGATAGTGTATCCCCAAAACCAATGACACCTCGCAGAGTGAAACGAAGATCTGTAATATCTCGAGACGGAACGAGGAGATCCAGCAGAAGAAGTTCCGTGAGGCAATCCCGTAGGAAGAACCCTGTGAATCGAATAATCGAACACCAGGAGAGTCTCTACGCTAACACAACACCCAGCAATTTGACTAATCAAAACGTGAACTCATTATCCCAGGGCACGCTTAATTACGATAGAATATCGATGAGCTGGGACAGGGATAGAAATTCAAATTGGCAGCCGGAAGCTACAAACTTGGCTGTGTCCTCTCCAACGCTATGGAACCAGGACACATCGAATAATTATTCTAATACCGGCAACTATACGAATCAGAATTATCCCAACTGGGATGGAAGTAGTTCGACCAGGAATTTAACAGACAATTGGCAACCGAGCGAATTAAGCCCAATGCAATGGCAGGGCCAGAGTAATCCTACTTTCCAGCAGACCAGTACACAGAGCTTGAACGGCGAGGATCTGGATGAAATTTATAATAATCGTCCAGCGAGTGCTAGGTCCAGTTATAGCAATTATCACGGGGTAAGGGCGACTCCTCAGGTTCCCACTAGAACAGACGTTGTTAGGCAGAGCCAGAGGCAGTTCGTTCTAAATGGGCCGCCTGCTTATCAGGATACAGTAATTTAGAAAATCGAGGGAAAATGGTTGGCCTACGTTTGATGGATGTTTAGTTACTAACATTGATGTTATTTAATGTGTAACTTTTCGAATTGTGATATACTGTTATTAATTGTAATATAATTCTTAAGGACCTTCGGAATTCTAAAAGTTTTCGATTCTGATATGATTCTCGTGCTTTATATATTTTAAGATTTTTTTAATTCCATTATCTTTTCTTTCCGTTTTCCGTTTTGTCTTTTTTTGTGAAGGGTGGATACTAAACGTCCAGCACGAACGCAGGCCTATCTGTTTTTTTAATAGATGATAGCATGTTACTATATTCATAGTATGTAGTGTAATTGTTAATTTTAAAATGCAGGAAGTACTCGTTTACTTCACTGATTTGTCAAGCTTTACTTCACAATGATAGATGCACTTTTTTTGCACCTTGTTATACAAGATGTCGCGAAAGTTTGTTAACTTTCACTGATCTCGTTGCACTGACGTACTATTCTGTCTGCCTTCTTATCTCAGGACGTCTGCAACTTTTTAAAAAGATATTCAAAATCCGCGTTTTGTATATTTTACGATATACATATCAGTATCGATAGGATTTTACCTTCATTGCAATATGGAATGATAAAAAATGATATCTTTTATACAAAAAAAAAATAATGGAATATACGAGCAACACGAATATTGTGGAAGTTCTGTTATTTTATCATTTTTTTGTTTAATTGCACAATAATTTATACTGTTTAATTATTTTCATCACGGAATCCATCTGTAAATACCAGTTTACTATCACTGTTCCGTGTCATTATCGTTGCACGTAAATGACAATCATTCTTATTTATATTCTTTCTTTTCTGGAACTCTCAGAACACTGCAGAACGATGCAAAATTTATTCATCTACTTTATAATTTTAGAGAAAAACGACAAGGCGTACGCTGTTTGTGTCATAGTCTTCCAGGTAACGGGGGGGAAATGTTATAGGAATACGAATCGTTTGGCGATGGATTTAGCATGAAATTTAGAAATAAAGAAAAATTGATTATCAATGAATTGTACAATGAATTGTATCGGTCGCCAAGCAGATTCGTAAATATTTTTAAACGCACTGTGCACGAGTAGTGCAGTAAGAGGTATTGTTTCATGCAAAAGAAAATCAAAATAGACTACGTCGATGATGATGATGGAATGCGTGAAATGAAAACCAAAGTATTAAGCATCGATGTAAGTTAACGATAATATTTGTAATATTCTCTCTAGTGTAAAACTGCCTCAACTCTTTTGCTGACTGTCGTACAATCTAGATTTAATTAATTATCGATTTGTAAGTACTTAATTATTATTATTGGAATCTCCCGACGCATGGTTTATCGATCATTTTATTTATCTCATAAGAATACTTCATTCCCTCCATTTTTCTTGAAATAGGTATAAAAAATGTCCATCGCAAGGCAGTGCGATCGTTACATTTTACCATCCGTAGTTTTTACACTGTATTATTACACGCGCTAAGTTTATTTAATGGGCAGCTACCTTTAATTACTGATCTACGTAAGATCCAACGTCACGAGCTTGTACTTATATTATACGTTATCGATATTTCACGCTCAGGACTTACTACGATGCATCGTCGTGCATCATTATTGTTCCACTGTTCACCATTATCATACAATTGTATCACAAAGCAATAAATTTCAGACAATAAACGAAAAAAGGTTTCACATTCACCTCACGAAATGTTTTTCTCCATGGCTTATATTTATTAATTAATCACCACAAACAATTCGCATTCGTTATCGAACTTATGAGATACACGGCCTCAACTGGCATTAACGCTTCGTCTAGATTAAACAAGAACAGTTGCCGGCAATCAATAAAGGATTAAAAGGATCAGTCTGCAAAGTGGACATCGTTTTACGCAAGAAGGAAATAAATTTTTTCAGCACGATCACGAAGCCCGAAGATTAATAATGAATCTAAAGCTCGCAATTAAAATAAGTGTTGCCTTGTAAAATCCTTCAGACAAAGAACTAATTCGTTAAAAAACAAGTACTCATTAGCACCTAGAAACTGGAGCTTAAATTCCCGGCTTCTATTCTTAGAAGTACCACTATCTAGGCTCCTCATCATAACGACGCGTTTCCCCCAGTTGGGTACCACGAGGAAAAGAAAATTTACCCCCAGCTAATCTTCCCTTCCGAATCATTGTTTGTGAAACATTATTTCCAAGTTGATCGACGTCCCCGCTAGCATGCGAATTTCCAACAAACCATCCCCTTCACACCACCAATCTCCTACTTCCACACCCCTCCACACACAGAAGTCCCTCCATTCCTTCCGTTCCTTCGCCCTCCCGTAGCGAACCTCCCGAGAAACGAGCCGCCTATTTTTCAACCCCTTCTACGTGTAATCACAGCCTACCATTCACTAGCAACGACAAAACGCTTCGATCCCGCGGTGAATTTCTCAATAACGCGTTTGAGTCGCGCATGTGCCCTATTCGCCGGCTGGCAGACGACCCTTTCTTTTAGCAGTACCTCGTTGTTGTCGGGGCATCGAGGGTCTCCCTCTCTTGAAAGATACGCGAGTGCCGAAGAAAAGACCTAGGAGGACACTGTGATCTCCCGGGTTCCAGTACAGTACTCCGCTTCGATTAACTTCGTTTCAATTGTGCATTGTTCTGGCGAGAGATCGAATGAACCACGAGGCAATCATCAGGGGCGTGAGGATGCTGAAGATCGTCAAGGCTGGCGCCAACGGACTCAGAAGACTGCACACGAGCAATAAGGTGCGAAAGGACTGTTGCCTGTGTGGCTGGTTAGACACTGGGTTATTCTACTTCGTAGATTTATTGATCGGACGGTGCTGGATTTTTGTTTCTCTTTGGAACGAAGCTGAAGGAAGTTTGAACAATTATGGATTGTTTAAATGGAGAGTTGCAATAGCACGTGGAAAATTCTAGACCTGTAGAGGAGATAAATGTGGTATGCGTGTATAGTTGAGGGGCGAGAGAGTTCCTGTGGTGAATTAAAGGATTCTGGCTGCGTCGAAGAATCGACACTGATTGATCAATCAGCCGAAGGACTGAAATATGATTAGTCCAGATGGAGGAGTGTTACAAATTTAGATTTTCACAGTCTTGTGCAATCGTGATAGGAATAATCATTGCTGAGTAGGTCAGCAATTTTCTTTTTATATAAACGAAAATTGCACGAGTGTCTCCGGGAAACAATATTGTTCGTTTAATTCCGATTTTCATAATTGCGCTGATAATTGCTGAACGCCGTTCTTGTGCAATTAAGTGGCACTTCAGGTGACTAGATCGTGAAAATATGGTATCGATCAGGGGCGAGGAGGCACGTTAACCCTGTTTATCCACGTGGGCGGCGACAATGGCCCATTTCAGCGACAGAAATACTTGGACGCGATTACTTCGAGTGGACGCGCTCAAATTGGACGACAGTTAGTGCTCCTTCTTGACAAACTGCTGTTAACGAACGATAGTTAGATGATATACAACCGGTATTATTTGTCGCTTATGATATTTGCGTTTCTAATGCCCGAACATTAGCAAAGCCTCGACGCTTCTGCTGGGGATCTTATTAGCTTCAAAGGAGAGAATGGCGATCTATAGGAGTCTATGATTACTTGTAACAATCGTAGAAAAAGATATTTCTGGATCTAACCAATTTTCTATGTTTTATTTCCATTGGAAATCATTCGTCAGCAATGAATAATTTTGATTCTATTATAACATATTCTTAAAAATTATTAGTCATTATTTAGTCATTTTTGCATTGCAGTTTTTCAATATTTTCTTGATTTAATTTATGATCATTCTGGCGCAGAAGTAAATGGTAAATCTAGGTCAAGTAATCGAAGAAACAGTTGGTCCCTTCCTTATTCTGTTTCCTTCAGGCATATCCTGCTGATCCGAATTAGGGTTACACGTGGCATGTTTCGGCTTAGGGCTCTGGGGGTTGTTTCATCGAAGGATCAATATATAAGTGCCTGGCAACCAATGCCCTGCACCCTTCGTGACATTCTACCAACACAAATATCATTTACCTAACGTTGAACCAGTTTTCAAAAATCCGAACTGCGTTCCTTTTTATTTAATTTCAATTCAGAACTGTAGTCCCTGTGACATCATTTAAAGGGAATAGAGAACTTCATTAAAGAGAACTCGAGTCACTAGTTAAACGAGAGTGAAATACGATAAGCTGCTCTTTAAAGACCGAAATAATTCAAAGAATTCCATAATTAAGCGATGTAAAAATACTTTCGAAGAGTGTTACTTCGGGCTAACATTTATTTTTATTTTTTTCAGAGACGGACGGCGGTACCAGCTTCGAAGAAGCTCGGAACTCTGAAATACTTCGACGCTACTTTTGGAAGTGGCTTGGAATTGGAACGAGTGCAGACACGGTAATTAACCCACTAATTCTTACGAGAAATTGATTACCGTACAGTTCAAGATACTGACCTTCAAAAAAAATACTTAATGACGAAGCTTTATAATCGATTTAATGATTCCATTTCGAAGAACGTAGGTTCTCGTTACATTCGTTCTTCGCTACGAAGCTACCAAGCGATACGATCCCAACGGTGTTCCATTTAATCGTGCAAGACGATCCATAATTACGCGTGTACTCTCGAATTTCGCATACTTGCGGCCGCGAGAAGAGAGCTATGATGTTACATATAATTCTGGGGAACTTACAATGATGCAAGGCATAACGATGAAGATGCAATGGCAACATAAAAGTCGATGAAAAATAAATGCAATGAAATATATAGCACGAGAAAGGGGCAAAGTAATGTGGCAAATAAAAATGTACAATATCGATGCGAATACAATACGAAAGATATGAAAATTTAAATGAAATACATTTTCCCTGAATTTTTCTTCATTCGAATGTTCGACAACGGTACGCTATTCTCGATGCGTTCTACCTCATTAGACGCCCTGCGATCGATTATAATATACCGAGAGTATATTCGCATGCAAAGTACTGCAATGGAACAGTTTCGAACTGGATTGCATAATTCTGCCAGCAAAACGAAGTCAGAACAGTTGAACCGCACTAATAGGTACAATAGTCTTCGCAGATGTTTATTCACTGCGGTCATTTAAAAAAAAAAGAGGCTGATCGTTTCTCGTAACAATGAAGAAATCGATCTGTACACTAGGTGCAGTACAATAGAGAGCTAATAAATACGAAGTAATCAATACTGGCGGTTCTCAATTGTTTCTAATCACAGTATAATAAATTATCCACCCATGAATGACACTGAAAATGATATTGCTTCTCTGTAAATCAATCCGTTTCCGTACAGATCTCGAGAAATTTTTAATTAATCCCAATATTCAATGCTGCCAAATAAATCAAGAATTGTCGCTTAATTATTCCTCCAATGTCTTCTAGTATGAATTATTTATCGTTAGATATTCTTCTCCCATGATTCTTCCATTTGTTAATATTGTTAATACCGAGAAGATGGAATCGTTTATTAATTGAGAGCTATCGATACTCATAGATCCGACCCCATGGGTCGCAATTTATTGCCTGAACGTCACTGCTGTCCATTTAAATACACCCAGAGGATGTCTCTTCAATCTCCAGAACATTGCCTGACTTTCGACAAACTTGAGCGACCAGGGCGAAGAAGTTCGCGCTTGAAATAGATATATAGATAGAAGTTGGATAAGTTTCTTGTCGAACGATGGACGATTAGTGTTCGATCGATTATTCTATTCGTAAAAAAGAAAACAGGGACAATGGACAGCTTCGACTTCAGTGAACCACTTGTGGAGGACTTTAGCCTGTTTTGGATATCTTATTCCCGGTAAGAATTGAAAGATCAGAACTATGGAACACTTAATCAAATATTCTGAGGAATTCTTCTTTTGGACCAAATTAAAATTATGTACATTATCTGCACATGATGGAGTTTCTCGATAAATAGGAGTTCTTGTTAAATTATTGTAATAAGTTTTAAGGGGAACATCGGTTTTAGAACTTTCACTGAACTTGTTTGGACAAATCAACAACAGTGTGTTTGCCTTCACTGTACGTAAGCTTCGTAGGAAAAAGGAGAAGTCCGGTTCCTCGTAATGCTGACGATTGAATTATAGAACGCCTGTAGCTAGGCTACCGGGTGACCGTCAGTCATCAAAGCACCAATGGCTCTAATTGAGCCTAATCAACTGTTTACCAGAAGTAGGTGCGATTTATGGTTCGCGGCATTTGGTGTTTGTTACAAAAGCGCAGGTTCTGCGCGTGCAGCGATGGAATCGATACATCGAATGTCGAACCTCACTAATTATACGTATAAAATATCCTATTAATAGTTGAACCATTCCCTCGAAATCGCTCTTCTACTTAAACGATATTTCTTATTAAATAATCCAATATTATTCTCATTGAACTCAGATCGTTTCATTTCTATCTAACAATAAATGATTGATATTTCATTCGATTCAAAATCAGCGTAGAATTTGATGATGTTATCAGTCTTAAAAAAAAAAAAGAAAACTAAAATGCAGTTCAAACCAAATGAAATACGAACTGCAACGACAGCAAGGTGAAGAGTAGAAACAGATGACAGGGGGTTGTGACGCATTGTTTGCGATTATGCAATTGTGTTCCTCGAGATCTCGATTTACCGAAGCTATTTGCCGGAGAATATGTTCGGAAACCTCCCGTGCAAACCGCATTTTCACTTCCATCGCTACCTGTTGTCGTCTTTGCTATTTTTGGACCGTGTTGTTCCTCTCTGAGTGGGGTCGTTGTTAGTTTTCTCCAGCTGATATAAAATCGTGTTTTCCGTTTACCTGATGCGCACAAACCGGAAGCAACCGTGGGGTAATCGTTTGTGAATCTACTGAAGATCTTCAGAGGCTCCCAATCGGGATCATAGAAACGAGTATCGCGGTATAAAATTGTGCTCCCTGTGATTTTCCTGTGAAGATGTGCCTATTATTTAAAAATACATCACTGAAGATTTAGGAGAACCGGAGAACCGTATAGCTGTTGAAACGTCGTGTATCAATTATAAAATTGACAAGAAATTTTTAAACGAAACATATTGAGTACCAATCAGGGTGAACCAAGTTTTGAATAAATTGTTACTCTCTGATTATTGAAATACCATATGAAGGAGTATAATAGAAGCATCGCTATGCCTTGCATCGAATTAAACGAGGAGTGTTCAACAGAGGACTCGGAATTAGTGCCGGTGTTTGATTCTATCGATCAAGAATATTATTCGATAAGAACGAAAATAGCGTGCTCGATCTGGTTAGAAAAGAACATTGACGATTCCAAACGGATGCTGGCGCGTTTTCTTAGGTAACTAACGCGATCTTTTTTTCCTCTCACTGACTCGTCCTTCTTGTTCTATTTTTGCAGCGAGTACAGCTTCATACATGACAGCCATTACATGTAGTGAGTACTCTGACAATGTTGCTATCGGTTATTTGCATGTTGCAAACACGTATTATTTTAATGTCAATTGTTTTCCTGTAACAAGATTCTTCATTTGGAAGCCTCGCTCTTAATATCAGGTCCTTCTAATGATGAGGAATTCCATTCATCTTTATCCAAGGCTATCTTATGTTACTATAAGTTGAGCGAGCTAGATTTAAGCTTATCACTAAAGTAGAAAATGGGCTTAATAGTCTTTGAGAAACCTTAGAATGAATACATCAAGTTTTTGTGTTATGCAACAATGTTTCCTTCGAATGTAACAACATTTCAAACTTGTTTACGTTAAGTGCACTTTGTTTATTCTAGCATTCTGTTATGTTCTTTCTTAGCAGATCTATTCCATCACAAAATAGCGACAGTTCCTCGCGAATTCAAAGTAATCTATGAATAGATCGAATCGCTAAAATAAAACACTTGATTCAATTATCCCTAAATAAACGTCTTCAGGCGAACCGTAAGCGACGATACAGCATCTACTAAATTTAACATCTCTCGCTATAAATTTCCTATAGAGATTCAAGTTCGAAGATGTCTGTGTGGTCCATGATATTGTTGCGTTTGTACATATCGAAATTTCGCATGAATTGTGGTTTGTAAATACAATCTGTACTTTGTCGTATTATTGTGCATGCAGTATTATAGGCCCGCATGCCATTTATGATTTACTATCTCATCGTATATATTAAATCGTCCTCTGAATAATTTGAATGTTTCATAATGACAATTTATTCATTGAATTCCTAACTATTTCAGCACCAGAGACCAAGACCAGGCGGCGAATGCAGAGGATGTCCTCTTCGACATGTTCAAAAACGAGGACACTGGTCTTCTACCAGTGGGCAAATTTTTAGCCGTGAGTATTCACCGGAATTCGCATTTCAACGCGATACTTCACTGAAATATCGCTCAAACAACCTATTCCAGGGTAAACACGATATTTCGATCTCAATTCCACGTGTTTCTAGGCCCTCAGGACAACTGGTCTACGAAATGATGATCCTAGACTTCAAGAATTTACCGACAATCTACGAAAAGAACACCTGAAGGGTGGAGGACACGAGGGTGTCTCCCATGAAACGCAAAAATTAAGCAGGGAACAATTTAGGAAGTAATTGTCGCAAAAAAAAATTAAAACAATTCTTGCTGTGTAATAAATTTCTCGAAAAAGATCTGGGAAAATGATTTTAACGAATATTCTTGAAAAGTAGCATTCAGAAATAATTGAAAGACGTCCCAGACCTCTAAAGATTTCACAGTGTGCTTCGAACTATTATTCCAAGAATATAAAATAATTGTTAATTATTCTATTATTTTCCTTCTCATCCTAGGATCATAAATCCAAACATCGTGTTGATCTCGCGCGCGTTTAGACATCAATTCATCATCCCAGACTGGTCTGGCTTCACCAAGCACATAGAGGACTTCTACTGGAAATGCAAGTCGAACTCAGAGGGCAAGGTCGCTGGTTACATACCGCAGCTGGCGAGAATGAATCCGGATTACTGGGGTGTCTCGGTGTGCACGATCGATGGACAAAGATTCAGCATCGGCGATACTTCGATTCCGTTCACTTTGCAAAGCTGCAGCAAACCTTTGACCTACGCCATCGCTCTGGATAGGCTGGGGCAGGAAGTGGTTCATCAATACGTTGGCCAGGAGCCTTCCGGTAGAAATTTCAACGAACTGGTCCTGGATTATAACAGTACGTTTCTGAACATTAACTCTTAATTACTTTTAATCGCTTTCCTGGTAAAAATGCAAAAAATTCTGGTTACCTACAGAGAAACCCCATAATCCAATGATCAACGCTGGAGCGATCTTAGTCTGTTCTCTATTAAAATCTCTCATCAAACCTGAAATGACTTTGGCAGAGAAATTCGACTTTACAATGAACTATTTCAAGAGGCTGGCAGGTGAAGAAAACCTGGGCTTCAACAACGCTGTGTTCTTATCGGAACGGGAAGCTGCTGATAGAAATTACGCCCTTGGTTTCTACATGAGGGAACACAATTGCTATCCCGATAAAACGAATCTGAGGGAAATCATGGACTTTTACTTCCAGGTAAATTTTCATAGTAGGCACAACAAAAAATTCACTGAAAACAAAATTACTCGAATAAAAAATGATCTGTTGCAAGTGTTGTTCCATGGAAGCAAACTGCGACACCATGTCAGTGATGGCAGCAACTTTGGCCAACGGTGGAATTTGTCCCATCACCGAGGAAAAAGTTTTAAAACCCGATAGCGTTCGGGATGTTCTAAGTTTAATGCACAGCTGTGGGATGTACGATTATAGTGGTCAATTCGCGTTCAAGGTAATTTCTCGCCATTTAGATATTGTATTAAACATTAAAGTTCATCAATAATTGCATAAAGAAAATAATCGAAGGTCCATTGCTATGTCTGTTTTGTTCTGCAACTGATAAATACTAATAATATTATAATATTGTCTATAGGTTGGCATCCCAGCGAAATCTGGAGTTTCAGGAAGTCTACTCGTGGTGATACCAAACGTGATGGGAATTTGCACCTGGTCCCCGCCATTGGACCCCCTTGGAAACTCTTGTCGGGGGGTACAATTTTGCGAGGAACTCGTCTCCGAATTCAACTTCCATAGGTACGCATGTCATTCACTATTATAGTGTGCTTGGCATAGCCGCAACTTACATTTATTAGCTACACTCTGCACACTAACAGTCACAAGGAAACAATTGTAAATATCTACAGACCCGCAAAAGTTAGGAACAAATCCAGATGAATTCGAAAAATTATTGCAGAAAATCCTTTTAGCCTGTTAATCGGTGTATATGAATTAACTCTACATTTTCATTGCCAATATTTC
The DNA here is from genome assembly GCA_963583965.1 of Nomada ferruginata. NCBI lineage: Eukaryota > Metazoa > Arthropoda > Insecta > Hymenoptera > Apidae > Nomada > Nomada ferruginata. Next base: position 2,722,676 of record OY757223.1, read on the forward strand.
AACGAAATAATTTTCTATAGTTTATTGTGTGGTGTAAAATTGAGGGCGCAATTTTTATTAATAACTGTGCCCTCACTGCAATTGTTTTGGAATGCATCTCAATGATTTAACACGGATTAATTTTCCGTTTATTCATTTGGATCGCGTTAAAAATATGAGAAGACGTGTTTTTATTAATACAGAATACAGTTAACAGGTTAAATATTGTTGCTGTTAAGCTTATCTGAAACTCAGTGATAACACATATTAATCAAATTGTTTATTTTCCCTCCTTTGCTGTTCTCACAACCCCTGCTATATGCAACCCCTGCACGAACGAATCCAACAAACACACTCTGCCTGCCTCTTTTCTACAACGTCTGTGTTCATTGCTATCCCGTCGTTTTCCATCCCGTCCCGATTAGTGTAGCACCTACTATGACCACAGGTATGATAATCTGAAGCACGCCACGAATAAGAAGGACCCTAGGAGGCACAAGTACGAGACCAAAGGGTTGTCTATTGTCAATCTCCTCTTCAGCGCTGCTAGTGGGGATGTCACAGCGATGAGAAGGTAAGTGTATTTTATATTTTGGCAATTGACAAATCGTCAACGTTGAAAATCGATCAAATTTTCCTCGAAGAAAATAACGTGGTAATGTAGGTTGACTATTGTTTATTTATTTCATTAAAATATTTAGGCATCGATTGAGCGGAATGGACATGACACTGTCGGACTACGATGGAAGAACAGCTTTACATTTGGCTGCCAGCGAGGGACACCTGGATTGTGTGGAGTTCTTAATCGAACAGTGTGCAGTTCCACACGACCCTAAAGACAGGTAAAAGTTACCTTAAACCCTTCGTCCAGCGCACCGTCAAATTCATTGCCGAAATTACGATCTTTTCAAAGTACCACAGAAAAATGAAGAAACGAAATACAAAGGCTTGAAGATAAGATTGCTCGTTTCAGGTGGGGAAAACGACCAATCGACGAAGCAGAAACGTTCGGGCACGGGCAGGTGGTGGAGTACCTGAGTAATTACGCTATGGCCCATAAGAACGAGGTAAAAAACGAGGAAACAGAGAACAATAATAATAATAACACTAACGAGAATACGGATACTCGAAAGGTCGTGGAAACCGCGGGACAAACACCTTTACCTTAAGAAAAATTGCCACGACCTTAGATAGAATATTTTTCATGGAATTGCGGGTATGTAATTATTAACAAACAGACAAAAGGAACACGTGGCTTAATTCTACGAAGAAACGAAGACAAACAGATCTCGAGATCACAGTGAATCGATTATTTTCCTACGATACAAATCTTACAGATCATTTCGTTCGCTATTACGATCCATAGCAGCCTAAAATTATCTTTCTGTAACCATTTGTTACGTACAGACACTGTACATTGTATTTACAAGTAATTAGGTTTTTTATATTATCATTTTTTCATTCTTCGAATGAGCGCGCGTGCACGTGTATGGCGTTTTAGGCGTACGATTAAGTGTTAATTGAAGGAGTTCGCGATTTCCGACATTCTTTTTCTTGTTCGTTGTTGAATCGAAAATAATTCGTGTGGCATTTTTAGTTTTACATCTTAGTAATTTCTTTCAATCAAACGGTAAAGAGTTTTGTGTTACAGGAGGCTAGCCGATAAGTTCAGGGTAATATACAGTATTATTCTCGTGATTTAGTTTGTACTTATGCTAAAGCATAGATAAACTGCGTCCTCTTCTTTTTTTTTATTAATGTACTTATGTATTTAGGTAGTAACTTAGTACTTCTAGGATCACAATGATTGCACGGGTGTAGATTTCTTTTCCATTCGTTTATGTGATACTTGTTCCTATTTAACGATTAATGTAAAATTACAATACGGATATCAAAGAGAAAATTTACGGGAAATGAAAAATTCTTAGAATTTCCATATCTGCAGCCTAGACATTCTGAATTTAGTTAAATATAATTTTATTGAAACAGCGCATACGTTTTTGGAAGAATAACTGAAACTGTGATTCTCCGTGTCCTATACATATGTGAAACCGATTACATAGTTAGTAAATGGATTAGAGGAAGAGAGAGGAGGAACTTGAGAGCATGTTATAGAAAGCGTTTTCTGTTTCCAGTACAGGCAACATTTTTTCATCGTTTGCTCGATGTATTCAAACGTTTAACCCTTTATTTGGCAAACTAGATACCTACCAAGCTAATATCAATGAACTTCCTACAGAAATATAATTTTTCGCAGCAAACAAGTAGACAGAAAACATTCATTACATTTCGAATTGCCAGATAAAGGGCTCTTGTTAGTCAATTATTTCGAAATCTGCCTTAATGTTAATGAAGTGTACGTGGTTACACGATGTAAGATATGAAAAACTTACCAAATGTTGTGCCGAATGATTCTCGAACGTCTGACGATCACAAATCCGTAAAACTCGGAGGCGTAAATGTATAACATATAGACGGGCTGGAATAAGTTGATCGCCTGAAAAAAAATGTTCATGCTAGAAAGCAATTTCCTGTGTATGTAACATATCGTTCTTAGTGCGTGTTAAAATTACCGAATTATTCTACGACAATTCATTCCTGCCGACTTTCTTATTTTCGAACAGAACAATATTATTCGTTCGAAACTAATTAATACTTGAATGTATTAAATGTGTTTTAATTGAATGATCAAAGGAACGTCAATTTCAAGATCTGAACCCTCCACTGCTTATTCCTGATGCGTCTTCCGGAATATTGTGATGTCCTTCCGGTTGTTGATTACCTGTCCGATGAAGAATGAATGTCTCCAGTTGAATGATAGCAGACTATTTTTTAATAAACGAAAGACAATAACGATACATCTCGTTAGAAAAAAGTATCTTTAAAATGCTGATTGTGGCTTTTGATTAATAATCATATTGTTATTATCATTACTATTATTATTATTATTACGTATTAAAACGTTAGTAAAAAGTACATTCTGAGCTGATGTCAGAGTTGTAATAATAATATAATTAATTAAGAAGAAGAGTCAGTGGAGTTAAAATACTTTTTTCTATCATTGTATTTTGTAATTCCTCGGCTTAATTTAATTATAAATATTAACGGACAATAACATTCATTGACAGAACTTGCTAAATGAATTTTTCTGAGACACATAAATCATTTGTGTGTGCTTGAGACTGTACTCTGCGTGAATAATTGATCGTGAAAAGTGTAAATGAGGTCATTAAACAGTAAGTTAAATAGAGGAGAATTCGAGAGATTTACGGCTAGTTAAGTAATTTTTTTCCTTCAGATAGCAATTGTTTTAGAGATAGCTTATACACTTTCATCGTTGTACCTACATACATACGTTGCTTGTGAAATAAATATTTCAAGTAAATAGTTTTGGCCTCTTTGATTATAATAGAAAAATAGATTATTAGCCAATTGTAGCGTGAACATATAGTACATGAATTGTTATTGAAATTAATAAAGTATAAAACCTCTTCAAAATTAGTAATAATGTTTAACCTAAACCAAGTTTAATTATATAACTAATAAAACTAATCGAATTTTTCAATGAAGCATGCATAATATTATATTAAAAGTTTGTTGTGAATTACAAAAAAATGAAAGCATACGGTTTACTAATAACTAATACTATTTCTACAAATGAAATGAATTAAAATTTTGCAAACTTTCAAACTTACAATCAAGTTTCAATCATTGTCGTTTCCGCACAAACTTGGCAGTTTTTAAAGCTGTTTAAACAATCAACGACACTGGCGATCAATGTTTAATTAGCAGCAATACATTTTTGTATATTAGCAACTCTATATCAATTGTTTAGTTTCTTAAACACAGTGTTTAAATGATACTCTCATTTATTAAGACTGTATATTTAGTTTATTGTAGTTTATTATAGGTCCATACATCATGTTTACTTTCTTTTTTTCTGTCGCTCGTCACGCCCTCTCTCTTGCCACACACACACATACCACTCTCTATATAACACCTCCCCTTTCACAACATCAGTACAATCTCATATACACCTACATTACTTAAATTTAACTTAAAATTAACCATCCAATACAATCGAGATCTTTCCGCTTTACTCTCTATATCTAACCGGTAGTCGAATCTCTCTTTTTGGTCTATTGGGCGCTTCTTCTTTACTTGAGTCATTCCTTAAGCTGTCATCCTCCCTTCTTTCTTCACCCTTATCATGCTCTTCCTCCCCCCTTACTTCTCTAGGAATTATATGAAATTCATTTCTGACCAGTCCTGTTCCATTCTCTTCCTGGATAATATATGAGCGCGGTGTATTAGCTTTCTTGATAACCGTCCCCGGCATCCATTCCATCTGTGGTAGTTTTTTAAATATCACCTTTTGCCCAGCTGTGAATTCCTGCCTTTTCCTTGACTGTCGGTCATAGTAACGTTTTGATTTCTTCCTAATTTCTTGAAGCGTCTGTCTGTCCTGAAGACAAGTTATCCCTGGTTTCAGATAATCAAACGTACAAGGCATATTCGTTCTGAGATTTCGTGACATCAGATTAGATGCTGGGGAATGCACCATGCCTCTTGGCGTATTCCTGAAATTCAATAATGCCAAATATATGTCTTCTCCTGCATCCAATGTTTTCTTAAAAAGCCTCTTTATTGACTTAACCGCACTCTTCGCTGATCCATTAGACCGTGGATAATGCGGACTTGACTTTACATACTTGAAGGACCATTCTCTCAAAAATTCTTTGAATTTCTCTGAATCAAAATATAAAGCTCCATCAGTATATAAGATCTGTGGAATTCCATGCCTGGCAAAAACAGATTTAATTCCCGCCATGACCGCCTCACTCTTCAAGTTTGATAAAGTCACAACCTCAATAAAATTGCTCAATGCGTCAACCAATACCAAATAGTTCTTGCCCCTTAACTCAAAGACATCACACGCGACTTCCATCCACGGTAATAACATTAATCGAGAATATTTTAACTTCTGAGATTTCCATCTCCTTCTCAGATTCTGCCATCTACATATAATTGACTTCCTTTTTATTTTTGCTGCATACTCTAGCAAAATGATTTCTCTTTTGACACAAGCTACAGATTTTTCCATACGCTGGGCATCGTCCCCGTTCATGAGTATATCCGCAATATCTACAGCTACTTTTATTATCACTAGACTTCTTTCTAATGGAATCCACTGGGATTTCCATCGGCTCTTCTTTAATGTGCATTGTTTTTACATGTTCAGCTATAGCTGCCCGGATGCGACAAATTTCCAAAGCTTTGTTAATGTCCCGGTTTTCCGCTCGTAACAACTTTTCCAGCAGGTGTTTATCTACAATGCCGCTTACAAATATATCCTTAATTAGTTCATCTTTCAAAGTACCAAACTGACAGGATTTGCTTAAATTTTTTAACGCAACCACAAACTGTTCATGTGACTCTTCTTGGTGTTGCTTTCTATTAAAAAATAGAAATCTTTCATACGTGACATTTGTCTGTGGTAGAAAATACCCATCAAAGTGTTCAATGACTGATTTTAACTGTGGCGACTCTAAAGCCAATGATGCATAACTTTCATTAATCTCGTCACCAGCCGCGTGGAGCAAAATAGCTATCTTCTGCTTATCTGTTACCGTATCGTAGAATGCCGTAATATAGTTATCAAATTGCCTTTTGAATCTCTTCCAGTTTTCAGCGGCGTTTCCTTCCACGCGGAATGGTTCCAATTCATTTCCATGAGACGCCATCGTTTTAGGTTATGGGTTTATAATCCAGTGTTATCACTTCAATCCTTTACTGACTTCATTTATTTCTACTTGTTGTCTCTCATTCCTTTCCATTGATTTACCGCTGTCACCATGTTTAAATGATACTCTCATTTATTAAGACTGTATATTTAGTTTATTGTAGTTTATTATAGGTCCATACATCACGTTTACTTTCCTTTTTTCTGTCGCTCGTCACGCCCTCTCTCTTGCCACACACGCACACACACACACATACCACTCTCTATATAACACACAGTAAATACAAACGAAAATTGCAAAAGTTTAGTAACGTGAACTAATCCCACTCGTATCATTCGTACATGTGCGCCGATTTCTGGTGCAGCCGCCATTGCGCTCTTATCCCCACTTCTTCTGTTGTACCAATCGTATCGCATTCACGATGTCGATCGGTCGTATATCGAATATCGTTCGCGTATTCGAGATTCAATCGAGTCTTTGTCAGCCGCGATATTTTTTCGCGATAGTGAATTTGAAATAAAGTATCCTTTCGTCTAAACATTTTGTTATATGTGTTTTAAACTGTTTCTTCACGCGATAATTCTAACTAACTTAGATTGAACATTAAATATAAATAATTCTCATTCGTGTGTGTTATTTAAACATTATTATTAATTAGTTAAGCAAGAAAACCTTGTCAACTATTAACTATTAACCCGCAGATTGAAAAGTGCTGCTGCAATTCTGCAAACGGCGAGCCGCATGCTATATAATACCTTCTCTAATTATGTATGATTGTATAATATAAACGATTGTTGGATAGAAATAAAAATTGTTCGCTCCGAATGGAGAGCTGATTTCTATGCAATACGATAGGATTTATAGCGCCAATATTTGTTGCTCGCAATTTATATTTACATTGCACACGATATATTTTTCTTTAAACGATTCACAATGCACGATTCAATAGTATCAAAGTATTCAAGAATAACAATATGTACGCTACTGCCGTACACACACATTCAATCAGCTGTTTCTGTTTCGTTTCTCCTAGCTGCATCCGTCAGATCGCTCTCAGATTTGTGTCGGGTTTAATATCTGCCTGCGTATCAGGGCGAGCGTAGAATTCTCTTTATTTCAACAAATTTGTTTCAGTAGATACAACAATATCGTTGCGAGCGTAGCTTCGGAGGTAGCGTCAGACAAATTAACTTTACGATGGATATCTAACCTCTCTGCCTCGACCGCTTGGCTCCTCTAGCAACCATGTAAATCATCGAAAACATTCCAATGTATCATTTAAATCGGACGTGCAGCGCGAAGAGTGCATCCTCGTTCTTTCCTACCGGATATCGTAGCGCTTTGTACTCTTTTCCACGTACATATCTCGATGAGGTTTCTCCCGATATCGAGTTCGTACAGTACACTCGGAAGCTCGTAGTACCGGTGCTCGGTGTCGAATCTTCCACTAGTTGTACGGTACGATGACCGAGGAATTTAGCAAGATAGTAACAAGATTTCACCCGACTCACGGGGAGAACATAGTGCTTCGCGAGGACAGCACTGTGGCTTATCGTACTGCCAGCTTTGCAAACTCTCTGGCCTTCAGCGAGAAGCCGCTCCAGCCGGGCGAAATATTCCTGGTGGAAATTGAAAAGACTGAAACGGGATGGAGCGGTCACATGAGACTTGGACTTACTCTTATAGATCCGGCTTCGGTCAGTAATAGTCTCCCTCAGTTTGCTATGCCTACACTTGCTAAACTAGGAAACACGTGGATATTTGCAATTACCAAGAGCCACACTATATGGGACAATTTTGAAGGCTACGGTAAGTATCGTTAAGCGCCGCGTATCTAGATCCTTGGATTTATTAAGTAAGAACGTATTTTGCATTTCAAGGAGATGGTATACCTTCTGCAGAGAAGAAATTGATCACCGACGGAGTGAACGTGCAAACTTCGCGAGGAGTTATCCCATTTAGTGCTCTCAGACCAAACACGATTGATTCTTCGCAGTATATTTTACCCACCGATGTTGGCAGTCGAATTGGAATTATGTACGTGCCGCAGGCTGGTTCTGACAAAGCGGAAATGCACTTTATAATCAATGGAGAAGACCAGGGTGTATGTGGGAAAGATATACCCTACAAGGCAGGACCTTTACGTGCTGCAGTAGATATATATGGTACCACGAAACAAGTCAGAATAGTTCAGCTATACGGTGGTACAGTTTCCCTCTGCATTTTTCAATGCAATATTTTTCATTGATGTTCTGTTTTTCTCTTTAACGATTCCATGTTTCAGCAGTATCCACTCTACAAGGTGCCTGCCGCGACGCTATACTACGGTATACTAAAAGGAATGCAGTCGATTCGCTTCCACTTCCACGGGTACTAAAAGATTATTTACTGTATCAATCACAGTAAAATTCACGTCATTCCACTTTGTCACTCGATCGTATATCTCGGTATTTTTCCGATAGCGATTTCAACTTTTCTACAACCTGCAATGCATTTAGCGCGTAAACTGTGCTTTCATTTATTCCTAATTTCATCGTAGAGAAGAAGAAAATCATCTTTGAGGCAATTTGAAAATTGCCTTCACATTTCCAGTTAGCCGTATTCTTTTCTTTTCTTTTTTTTTTACTTGTATAATTTATCGTGTATGTAGTACGTGTAACTCGCGTGAATGCTAAACCTTAATGTGTACATAATGTAAGAAGTTGTTGACAGAGCACCGAATATGTTCTGAGCATTCTCATTGCATTTAAACACTAATTAGCGTCAACGTTTTTACAAGTTTATGATTCTACCATTCACTAGAACTATTATTCACACGTTTCATGTCGCATATACAATAAAGTCTCGTCCTAAGAGCAAGTTCGACGCAAGAAACTATAATACTATGTCGTTCTTTTCTTTTCTTCTTTTTATTGTTACGACCTATTGTATGTAATGGGGATATTGTATCGATGGAACGAAATTGGTCGCACTGTTAACGCACGCAAAGAATGGATTCGATTGACATAGTCAATTAAGTCTGTAATGTTTTTTCAAATTAAATGTATTTATAGAAAAAGAAGAACCATTGAAATTTCATTGAAACACCCCCCGCATTGTAATCAAATAATTAAGTCAGCATTGTATTCATATCAGATATGTTTTACATTACGTTCTCCTCCTTGTAATATACATTCGGATTAAAAACAAAGTTATTGAACTACGTGTCGAGTAGAAATGAAACGTTACAGCTATGTCGGTTAGTCGGTAGAGACACGATTAGCATTACCACGTAGACAACGGAAACGCTTAGGAAAGCCAACCATCCGATTAAAATCGAGGTGTACCTCCAGGTGGATTCTTGTTTATTGAGAGACACCAGGTTTGTGTTGTCGTCAGCATTCATTTCGATTCTGGCTGATACTTTCGGGTCCAAAATGCTCACCAAACATATCTGGCCCACTCTGCTTTGCAAAATCGACACCGTGATCCACGATATCCATATCGGTGGCTCAGTATTTAACTCTTGCACCTGACGCAGAATGCTAGTTAAGATCAGCGAAAACGTGGCCAGAACCAAGGAGTTCTCGTAGAAGAAGACTACAGAAATGATTAAAGAAAAATATTTCAGATTAAATCCCTGAAGAAATATTTCGTTTCGATTAGTTCGATTATATTTGATGTATTAACAAGCAGTTACTGAAGACTGAGGGCTTACTTAATTCCGGCGAACGAGGCCCGTTAAACGGAAGCTTCCAATGCAAGTCCAGCAAGCAAAGTAAATTGAAAACGAAGTTCAGATTCGCGATGATAATGCGTTCCGTGGATCTTGGCTCCAGCCACAGTACCATTAGCGTCATCGCCATTAATACTAAATGGAAATGTAGAATAATTCCTTGTCGCGAGTCCATGCATCGGAAAGAAAAAGAAAGAAAAGAACTTGTGTCATACGAACCTATGGCCAGACTCACGTAAATTGTACTATACATGGCGGAATGTCTCTTTAGAAGAATACGAAAGGACAGTACACTGCTATGAAGATCTGAATTGAATTTAGAATTCATTAGGCTTGCCGTCTCAGAAATTTCAGCTATTTGCCATTGAGAGTTCTTATCGTACGCATCCTCCAGTAGCTGATTGTTGAAAAAAAATGGAAAAATTAAAGTCTTATTTAAGAGAAAAGACAAACGAATATTCGATTATTTTGCATTATCATAAAATGATAATCAGTCGACCGTCGTCTTATACGCACTTGGCCTTCTGCGCCAAACTCTGTCAACTTCAATTCGACCTCGTCGTTCGAATGAGCCCACGGGGCGATCTGCAGGGCACACCTCATCGAATCGTAGGGCCACCAGGTGTGATCAGTTTCGCACACCGGTGCGTACACTGTCGTTGGTACGCAGAGAACAGTGCCTCGGTAATGCAACCAACATTCAACTGTGGGCATGTCGACATCGGCTCCCATGTTTGTTCTGAACGTGCAGAATGATTATAAAAATCAAAATTAGTAGAAATTATCGTACAATTGTTCAAGTTTGAACAGTTTGCTAGACGTATGATTGTTCGGGAGAAGTCCAAGTAGAATTAATATAATCAATTAATTGGCTATTGTCAAATGCGCTCTTCTGTCGAAGACAAACTTACGGGCTGTGCATTACGATATCAGGCGTCCATATTTCGTAACTCATCACGCGAATCGACTCGATACCGTCAAATTGCGATGGTACCCACGTGAGATGAGGATCCGTCCAAGTCTGTGCATGCAATTAAAAACACCGCTGAACTATAATATTTAATATTACTCGAGGATAAGCTATCCATTATCAACTACTCACCATTTTCGCCCAAACACCGAAATCAACTGTGCTCGAGAGTTCGACCTAAAGAAAAAATTCAAATTGTAGATTTAACAATTAAACCTCTGTTTCAACGAATCGAATTAATATTTGGCGAATTTTCCATTCGACAGAAGGAATATGATAAAGTATACTAAAAAATTTTAACGGAAAAGTGGCAAACGAAGAAGAACAAAACTAACAGTAGTACAGCATTATTTAAACAAGAAAGCCAAGGTCCCGTTACTCAATTTATTTAAGCGTACTCACAACTTCAAATTCTTGTATCATCAGACCAACACGAACAACGGTGGCGTTTTTATAATTGTCTGTTGGCCTGATTTCTGCATCGTAATAGCAAAAGAGATATTCCTTTAGCCGCACTAACGCGGAGGTGCTGTAGATATCCTTGCAATCGAGCACCGAACACAATGCCCGTCTATTTAAAAGGATACTGAAAAGTACGAACGAAACGGAAAATAAACTCTTCATGATGAATCCCGAACGTATGCTAGAGAGTAGAAAACGAAACGGTGGATCAACTACGACTGCAGATAGATCGATAGATCGAGGAGAAAAGCTGCACGCCCAGTGAAATGTTAAACCGTGGTCGTCGAAAACCGCCCCCTTTTATTCGTTATCATTCGTGGGTTTTATCAGCTTCAGAATTTTCTATCGTATGCAGTAACGGGGCACGAAATTGAATAATTCCATGTTTTAAACAATCATATCGTTATCGATGTTATCGTTGATGAAAATGATTTGAAGATAATTGCAAGCTGAATTGTTGTGGCAGGGGAATTGTATTTGAGGAAATTTGTCGCGTGAATTGTATATACAGAGAAATCTTCTCAGAAAGAAGAAAACGTTTCTGGATTTGTTCATCGAATTCATTATTCATCACATTCATCTTTTATTCGCAACAATGCCAAATTAAATTTAACGCGTCCACTATAAAAAAAGTCGGAGATCTGTTTTAAGTAATTGCAATCTCGTCGGAAGAAATATCGGAATTGAAGGAATCGTCGAACAATTAAATCGAATGCCGGAACCAGAATTAAAGACAAGCATAATATAATTTATTCCAAATTTGTAGAACGTAATTAATGGGTAATCGAACATTTTTCGTAAACATTTTCGACTTTCGTAAACCATCCGACTGAACACAAAGTACAACAATTAAAAAGGAAGAGCCTCTGTAAATGATCGTTTATTGAGAATGAAAAATCTACAGTTGACTTCTGATGAGACGTTATCGACCAACGATGTTCTCAAGCAGCTGGCACGAGGGTGAATAAAATGACAACGTAGGTGAGAATGACGGCGAAGAATGATAGCCATTCGATGATAGCTGCGAAATGTCTCCAAGACGACTCCTTATCCCTTGCTCCGCTGCTTGGTACATCCGAATTATCCTCTGCCTCTCCTCCTAAGATTCCGCCGGTGGACAATTTCGAATGGTCCTCGGTGAGAATGAGAAAACGTCCAGCTCTGTTGCTCAAAACGAACGACGTGGTTGTTGAGATCCAATACGGTACCTCGATGCTCATCTCTTGCATCTTACGTAGAAGCGCTGTTAAAACTAGCGCGAACGTGGCCACTGCCATTGAGTCTCGGTAGTAGAGTACTGGAAATCCAAGTGTTTTCATCAGAGAAGTTGTTTGTTCAATCATTAGGATTGCGTGGACGTTAGGACGTTACGTTTGTATCGCGACGTTGTGTTTTACGTATCGCATTGGCATTGAATCCAATTCCATTGCACCTTCAAGTACTTACGTATATGGGGCGGATTGGTGCCATTATGAGGCAGCTGCCAATGTAAATCGAACAGGCAGAGCATATGACAGATTAGATTCATACTGGCGACAGCCATTCTTTCGGTCGATCTCGAGTCCAGCCATAATACGGTTAACGTGAGCAACATCAACGATACAGCTGGTGTGATGTACGTGGTGTGCATGATACCGTGATGTCTGCTCAATGAAAATTCGTAAACGATCATTGGGTACGTATCGTTTGGGCAGCACTTGTATTTCTTCAATACTTTGTACGCGCTTAATAATTTGAAGTCCCATTCGGTGTTATTCGTGTATCCGTCCATTTGAAACTATAGGGTGATACAACGTGGGAATTAACATTCAATTTATGTATGCATTGCGATTTTAATCGCGGCGGTTATGCTTGGAGAAATAATGCAAATTCAAATGTGAAGCAAGTTCGTGAAAATGATGAAACAGAAGCACGCGAAGTAGGCTCAGTTACCCCTTTCTTGTCCAAGTGGAAATTAATTTCCTCCCCCGAGTACGACCAGGAACCGAAATTAATTCGACACTGATGAGTGTCGTAGGGCCACGTGGAAAAATCCGTGGCGCATTTCGAAACGTGTGTCACCGAGGGAACACAACTAACGGAACCGGAACTGAAGATCAAGCATGTTGTCAGTGGTATGCCGGTTTGATCGAACGCCATATCACCGCTACGAGAAAAGGAATAAATGAGTAAAATGCAAGGGCGACAGATAAATCCAATAAACATTGCCTTGCAAAACTAGCAGGCTTTACAAACTTCTCGACTCGATTGCGAGGAAATTGAAATGATATACTTCACAAGATTAACGAAATTATTCCATCCAGTGCTTACGAGTTATAAACCGAAAGATCCGGCACCCAGATCTCGCCACTTTTCACGTGAATAAAATTTATTCCGTCAAAGTCACTGGACTTCCAGGTGAGATGAGAGTCAACCCAAGTCTACGAGTAAAAGTTTCATAAAAGAGCAAAAATAATTCTCAAAGAAATATCCCCCAAGAAAGTTATCGCTTACCAGTGTCATCCAACTGTGCAACGTCATTCTGCTGTTCCATTCATCCTGAATGCCGGATTCAAGTAAATCAAAATTAGGCTTCGTATTCATCGCAGGGAAAAACAAAGTGTTCTAATAAATGCTTACGAATTCCAATATTTTCGGCAACAGCTTCATGGTCACGTTGTTAACGGTTTGATGAGAAAAGGTTGGCCGAACGGTCCTATCGTACTCGCAGAAAAGATGCCTCTTCAATCGAAGCATCGGCGGTGGATTGTCATAATTTTTGCACGCCAACGACAAACTTCTGCTCTCGATTTCTATAAAGGAAACTGTTGGAAAAAACCTTTTGAATAATCGAGAAATATCTCCATCGAAAAACCTGTCGCACGAAAAATGACAGAAAATAGAAGAAGTGTTAAGTGTAATAAATCAATTGAAGAAAAGAGCATAAATGAAAGATGGATTAATTTGTTTTCAAATAAGAAAGGGTGCACAGAATGGTTTCTGAATACTTGATGATGATTTACCCGAGTAATCCAAAAAGAAGACGAGGAGCAACCCAAACACCTTTAGAATTCTCATTTTGGTTGAAATGAGCCAACAGCTACCAATCGACTGAACGATTTCTCGTTCGTGATCGAACGATTATCAGACGCCCCGTGAAATTTGAAGCTGCAGATACGCGCGACGCCCCCAATGGTGGTTGAACACTTTTTAAGTATTTTCAGATAGAACAATTATAACGAGACGATTGGCCGTGTATAAATAGTTCAATGATTGACAGTCGTCTGAAGCAATTTTCGACGAGTTTGTTCAACCCGATTGCACAGAAGTATCGACATCTCTTGCTCATATAAGAGACTCGTATTATTTACGTGACTATATTAATTCAAAGCATTGCAAATTCAATTCATAAAAATTCACAGCTGTGTCAAAACTAAAGATCTCCTTTCTCGCTTGTTAACAAAACCACCCTCTCCACTTATTCTCCCTAGATCCTGGATCCTGCGTACGAGATTCAATTTCTGCAATCCTTGATCACCAATCCACCTATTATCAGGCGAGAAATTCTTTTAATTCTCCAACCGTGACACGCATTCGGGCAGATAAAAATCGGAGCATCGTGCCCTATCATCGAAGCTGGTTCATCGCTAAGTATCCACGGTACGTGAGTGTCATCCCGATAAACTTGTTGGTAGAGCATGCGTAGTGTGTCTACTTGGAACGAGGCAGCAAGAACGATAAGTAGGCACCAGTCTGCCGCGTGTTTTCGTATGATTCGGCCACGCTGGCTGAACTTTCTTTCGCTGGATAAGTACTGCGCGAATTTAATTGGGACGCTCTGTCAATAATTTGAATGAAACATACGACAGTATTGCCATTGGGAAAGAATGAGATACGTCGGGGCACTCGACGTGGGAACCACCACTGTTCGTTTTCACATCCTCGACGAGGAGGCAAATATTGTATTTCATTCAGTGGAAAAGGTCTGTCGATGGATTACATTTTTTCACCGCGATTAATTACGTGTCGGAGCTTTTTCTGCAATTGGAAACGCTTTGAACGGTCTCTCCTTCATTGGATATTGAACGATAATAATTTGATGTTTGTCTTCTCTTATTTTTTATTGTTTTTGGGGGTTGGGGGGGGATTGTTTACTAAATATTTTGAAGCTACTAAACGCAAGACGGGAGTTTTGCACACTTGACACTATCACCTACTGACGCTACGACCCATGCACTGATAGCTTATTGAATAAATGCATCAGATGCAGTTTCTCACATACATTTGCAAGCGAATCGAGCGGACGTTGGGAAAAGAATTGTAGCGTAGGAAGATCCTCCTTCGATGCGCTGGTAAAACTTTCGTAATTGAAAATATTTGTATACTATGCCTCGACAATATTTTTCAATCTGTCGTACGATATTACGTGACGCTATTACACAATAGACTACGTACAGTGACTCTCTTCTTAGACACTGATAAGATATGCGCGCGTGTTCCATTGTTATTTCATTTGTTGACAAATTACTTGTCATAATATTTGCAAACGCAAGTAGTTCGAGCACTTCGTCAACTTGTCAACAGCTGGGTTAAATAGGGTTTGTTTGAAAACCGTGTCGTCGAAATACAATAGACTGGCTGGACCTTATTTGCACGCATCTGAAAGCTTTCGGAGGAATATATTTATACTGTACAATAACTATTACAGAAGTAGGCAATTTCGCGAAACGAAAACTGCACCGCCATTCTAATTTTTCGACAAATTTGCAGAAAATTCGCAGGCAACAATGACGAAGTAATTATTTCTATTCCTATTTAAGTATTAATTATTTCTAAGGTACTGTAGAATTTACTGGAAATCCTCGCTATTACGCAGTGAAATGATCATGAAGCAAGACTTCCTCCTGAATCATCGCCGGGATCGCGGTATTCATTTTCTGATTTATTTGTTACGACAGGACGATCGTTCCCCGTTCGTATGAACCGGTTCAGTACGCGTGCATTATGTTCCCCGTGAGTACTTCGGTTATCTTGTTTAGCGTGTGTCAAAATAATGTTAATCGCTACCTTAACGATCGGTGTAAAACCATGCGAACGTGTTTCTTGTTAATCTAATCACGGACAAATTTCCCTTTTCCATATGCAATCGTTTAAATTAAAAAAAGAAAAAAACTGAGTTGTCACCGCGGGGACGATAATAAAGACAGGAGAATTGAAAGTGAAATCTCCATAACGTTAACAGAACATGCTCGAAACAAAGCAATGGAAATTCTCGGGGGTACAGTAACCATGGTAGAATACGGAACAATAAAAATGCGGCGAGGAAAATGTAGAATAATAAGTAATAATATAAAATGAAATGGCGAATATAGAATTTTGCAAGGGAATTTTGAAATGAAATAATGGAAGGCATCCAATAAATATAACAACTATGCCTGATTTCACGCTAAACGTAATTACTATATCAAAAAAAAAAATTCTGTTAAAGGTGAAGCTTCTGTATCCAAAGCCAGGCTACGTGGAAATAGACCCGGATGAGCTATGGAGGATCATAGTGAACGTCGTAAAAGTTGGTTTAACAGGTAAATTACTGTCCTCGAACATGATTAGTAATCTATTGCCATTAAAAAAAAAAGAATATATTACACTTTCCTTCTTTTCCGTTTCATAACAGAGAGTGGGATAAGAGCAGAATCTATCAAATGTCTTGGGATCTCTACGCAGCGAGGCAGCTTCACGACATGGAACTTGAAAGACGGAAAGCACTATCACAAGTCAGCACAATAGTGTCATTTGCTCGTTTCTATCAGCCTGTTAAATGTGTTAGAGTTTATCTCGCGTTTCAGCTTCATCACGTGGAAAGACCTACGCGCTGACGGCATGGTAAAAGAATGGAACTCGTCGATAACGATGAAAGGATTGCGAATAGGATCGCAGATTTTGTATACACTGTCCAGGCGGAAACGATACTTGGCCGCCAGTGTTTTCAAATTTATGAATACGCAGGTTTGCATCGCGTGGAAATATTGCAAAATATGGTGCACACGTAGAAATTAGTCTGAGGGCGAGACGGGAATTAACGGTGGTTAAAAATGTTTCGAGTAAAGTTAAAAGACTGGTAAAGGAAAATATAGATAACATAGAAGAATCATTGTATCGATACACTAGAACATTTCACTTCAACGTTTTGTGTTCTGTTCATATGTTTTAAAGAATAGATTCTTCTTGCAATTTTTTATTTTTCCTTGAGCACCTTCAATTTTTATCGATTGTATATTATTTTTTTCTTAAGTTAATGTTGCTTTGATTTAACTATCGTTTCGTTTTTGTTGCTTCTGTTGGGACTAAATTTAGATATCTCTGAGGTTACTGTGGGCCTTGCAGCATGTGCCAGGTTTGCAGGAAGCTGTGAACAGCGGAAACGCAGTTTTCGGGGGCGTTGATTGCTGGCTTTTGTATAAACTCACCGGTATTAATTTTAATATTATATTTCTGCAACCATAATTGAACCCAAACGGATAGATAATAATCATAAATTCGATTCGAGTGAATTATTTTGTATTCAGTAGCCATTTTTTATAATTGCAAGGAATGTTACGATCAGAAGAAAAATCTTTGCCGTGAAGGAATCTTTAGGATTGACTTCTTTCTTCTTCTTTTTTTACAGGAAAACACATTACAGATGCGTCGAGTGCATCGGCGACAGGACTCTTCGATCCGTTTACAATGTGTTGGTCCACGGTGATGATAAACATATTGAAATTTCCAAATACTATTTTTCCGGAAGTGGTAGACACGGGTGGAAACTTCGGAGTTACACCAAAAGATGTGTTCGGTGTTGAAATACCAATTCTTTGCTCAGTAAGTTGTATAAATTAGAAATGATAGAGGAGCAGTTATGAAATTAACAAAATTCTTTAAAGTAGATGGCTGATCAAGCAGCTTCGCTTTTTGGTTCGGGATGCACGCAGCCAGGTGATTTGAAAATTACTATGGGAACTGGAACCTTTTTAAACGTGAACACAGGGACTAGAGCTCACGCCTCCGTTTCAGGTAATTTCATCGGAAAATAATGTTACATGTTATATATAATAATAATATGAAAAAGTATGAAACATAAATGATACGTATTAATATTGCAATAGGCCTGTATCCCCTAATTGGATGGCGAATAAACGATGAATTAATATACGTAGTGGAAGGTGCGTCGAACGATACAGGTGTACTCATAGAATGGGGCGAAAAAATAGGTGAGCCTTTCAATTCAAGGTGAGTTGGTTGAAAAGAAGGAATAGTCGAATTTTAATGGTGCAATTTGTTTTAGGTATTATTAATCAAGCTGCCGAAACAGCCACTATTGCGAGTGCGGTGAATGATTCGGATGGAGTGTATTTTGTTCCCGCGTTTAGTGGATTACAAGTACGTCGAATATTTGCAAGAAATGATTATAAAGTTACGTTAATTAAAATCGGCAGAAATCCAAAGCTGTTTCGCAACAAATTCATAGAACATAATGTTCAGCTTTGACGGTCAACATATAGGAGATAATAAATTCTTATTTATTTACAGGCTCCTATAAATGATTGCACGGCAGCCACCGGCTTTATAGGCATAAAACCTACGACAGAGAAAAGCCACATAGTTCGATCGTTATTAGAAAGTATCGTCTACAGGATATTGCTACTTTATGAATCACTCTGCGACGAAACTTGCTTTACCTACGATAAGATACGGTTAGAACCAAATTAGTTAGCAGGCCCTAGAATTAGTCGACGATAAGAATCTCTAAAAATCCGCCAGCAGATATCTTTAATATTACAATGATGATATTCAGTAAATTTCTGATCAATACGGTAGAAAATAATTCAAACAGATAAGAGGCACTTTGACAATGCCACTTATTTTAGTTTGCGTGCACGAACTTTGAATTGTTCAATGTTTATTTAAACTTTTCAATTACCAATTAGTACAGTCCTGTCGAAGATACATTATATTTTATCGCAGGGTCGATGGTGGAGTGGCTACGAACGATTTCGTGTTACAATTGCTGGCCGATCTTACAGGACTCGAGGTAGAACGTGCGACAAACACAGAAATGTCTATTTTAGGAGTGGCATTTGTCGCCGGTTTACAATGCGGTATGTAAATTACTTGGCTGCATTTAGACGACCGATCATACGACTGACTAAAATGCTTACCAACTAGTTTCAACATCTCGTGCAACTGTGCTCGATATTTAAGAAACTTGATGCATTATTACAGAAATGTGAAAAATTGGAATTTCATTGAAAACGTAAGAGAATCGGAAACGATTGTGCAAACGGAATGATATTATATATTGAAAATCTTCTTACGGCCTATTTGATTTTACTTTCTCTATGCAATAACAGTGAAAGTTCTGAACATTACGCTCATTTGAGTTGCACTTTCTCGTGTAAAATAAGGTGCAGGTCATAATGCGGAACCGTATATTTCCTCTTCTCGTCACTACTCTACTAAATAGTAGGGGGAAGACATTCTTTTTCCTGCCTTCTATTGTAGCGAATGAAAATCTCGATACTCGATACTCGAATGCAGAAGACGTAAACAATCAATCGCAATAAAAAGAAACTAGAAGGGCATAAAATGCAGATTTAATTTCGTGCACTTATGATCCCGATGTTTTTGCATTATTTTCCAGGACTCTGGGAAAACAGGGAAGATGTTTTCAAGATGAGAAAAATAGAGACGATATTCAAACCGAATGAAGAGAACAGATCTCGATATCAGCCGATAATTGCTCAATGGCGAAGAGCTGTCCAAAGACTGAGTCAATGGTACTGAATAAATTATTATTACTTCTATTCAAAACAGCAAGATTTATCGATGTATGTTTGTATAAGATAAATGCATATTTGTAAATAAAGGAGAACTGTTTTTAGAAATGAAAATTATTCAACGCGGAAATATATTTGTTTTTTATTTAACACTTTGTGAAGGAGGAAGGTAAGCTGGATGGTATCCTCCAATCGGAATCAATGCATTTTTCAGTGGCATTCGCAACGACCGATACCCTTGATGAATACTAAAAATCACTTGGTCACAGGAACATAAGAAAATTACACGATGCATCTCGTGAAGACATTGAAAGTATTTTTTTTATCGAAACTTCTGCCACTCTGACATTACGAAATTGTACGGTGCGAAACGTTCACAGCCCCTCGATGAATTTTTTATTTTTCTGACGTGGTGAATGTTGCCAAGTGTTTCCGCGGAGAACGAAAGAGAATAAAAAAAATAATTTGCCCCGTTCGCCAATTAAATATAATATAAGCTGGATGTGCACATTTTTTTAATACGATAAAAGAATGGAATTTTAAATCGATAAAAGATTCTTGATACATTATCGAATTATTAACGTTATAAGAAATGTACGGGAAGAGACGAATAAAAAATTCATTCGGTTTCTTCATGCATTAGAGTTTTTTACAAAAGAAATGCGTAACGTATACGGCATTTTCTTCATTTTCTAACGAAATGAAGCAACATGTACACTTAAAGTTCACGCGTTGAACTTTCTCAATCGCACTTGTATTATATGAATTTACTCGTACCAGTGCTCAATCGATGGAGAAAGTTCAAAGAAACCCGATCGAACATTTGTTTGATGAACGACCTGAAAATGATGTAAGCATATGTGCGATTAAATAACAATCACCACAAAAAATCTTCCTCTCAATTGCATTGCATTACAAACTGTTTCTCTTATCGAGTGGAAAGATTGACTGTTATCACGTTATCAGCCACGCAGAATAATACAAAGTTCATTAATCATATTTTTAATCACTGTAACGTTCTCTCTGGTAAATCTTCATCCGATTTACCACTGCACATCGTCCCAATTTTATTTCTCCCTCTCAATTCGACCGGAATATCCCGCCGTTCCGTTCGAAACATTCGACAATTTCAATATTCCTCCAATTTCGGGGATAATGAAAAGAATTAGGGGAAAAATAGAAGAAGCCGAATAGAAAAAAAGGAAGAAGAAGATCGAGGAATCGAGATATAACGAAGTATACTAAGAGAATAGCCACAAAGGAAAAGCCGGTATACCTAAGCGGGAAAATGAAAAAAAGAGAAAGATGCCTGCTAGCGAGGTTTAGATGAGGAAATGAAAATAAAGGGAAACAACATTGGAGAGAGATGGAGGACAGACTGTGCAGGATCTGCAAAGAGGAAGAGGAAACGATGACACACATTATAGGAAAGTGCGAAGCAACGAGAGGAAAAATGAGACTGGAGGAACTGCTAAGCGAAACAGGTGAGGGGATAGAACTTCTATCCTAGGTAGAACTTCATTCCTTCTATCATAGAAGGAATGAAGAAGATTGAAAGGGAGAGAGAAAAGAGGAAGGAGGCGGAAGAGATGAACGAAACCAAAGATGAAGGGCAATAAGAATGGGAGAGGGTAGAATTTAAGAAATTAGGTTTAGGGTAGATGTAAGAAAATGTACGAAAATGTAAGAAAATGGAAGTCATCCTAAGCCGAAAGGCAAGGATTACAATAAAATAAATATTCCTCCAATTTACCCGGTCTTCGTCACATCACTGCGCCCTGCTCGACTTCCACAAAATTTCCACGCAAAACCTATCATGCTCGACCGATCTCCAGAATTACCATCGTTTCACCTCGCCAAAGCATTGCTCGATATAATCAAACGTCGATCGCCCATCGACCGTTCGTATGCAAATTACCACGTCCACGACATTTTTGCCTCTGTGCATAAGTTCCGATGAACTATTACTCCCGCCAGTTAGTTCGGCCGTTCTCGTAATCGCTGTACAATCGTTGAATTACACCGAATCCGCTCGTATCATCGAACACGCGACGATCTTCCCCCCTCGCGTATAAAGAAGTTGAAAGTAATAAGGTTGAAGCGAGTTTCTGTGCAACAAAAACGAAAGATGGTAAGTGTTTCATAATTAGGGATGAAGGAAAAAAAAAATGGTAGTTCGAGATAGACGGACCAGTTCTATATCGCCGTTGAAGACTTCGGATGCACGAGTATGATATTGTTGCGTCACAAGATTCGCCTCGAGATGAAGAAAAACAGGAACAAAAAAAGGAACTTTATTCTACGGTGTTTATTTGAATAGAACGAGGATGTTAATTCGCCTCATAAGAGGAAGAATGTTATTCTGGTCGATGGCGTTGGCGCATCACGATCACGATGTCCGTAGAAATACTTCGTCGCGAAGTTACAATTAAGATGGAAAATCCGCGTGTTAATTTATTATTTATTACGCATTGGTGTGGCATTGGGGAGAAAGTTATTTGATCGTGAGGTAATTATGTTAGGGAATTATGTTGGAGAATTCGACGAAGATGGAAAGATAGTGTGGAATAAAGTAGATGCAGCGAGGAGAATTTTATTGCAAGGAACATATTGCAACATAGAACGAACGGTTAAAGAAAAATGAACATTTCGTCAAGGAGATCTAAAGTGCAGTGATAACGTTCTAGATGCAATTGAAGTTGATAGCGAAATTCAATGCGGTGTAAATATTCGATGACTTATCAATATCGTGTGTTTAAAATTAGATCATAGATGAAGATGAATTTTAGTGGCGAGTGCAATAATGTATCGAATGGCAGAAAATGTTCACAGTATTCTTAACGTAACCGCACTCAATGCTTACAAAAACGTGGCGATTTGCATATGTAACAGGACGTTTCATTTATTCTGCTTGCACTTCTGACCCCGCTGAATATTTTGTCTGCCGAGTTAGAAAAATTTTGTATTGCAAGATACAGTGAACTTCACTGATTGTGCGTGAGGACGAGCATCGTTGAAATAAAACGAAATATCACTTTATAAAATATGATAATAATAGAGCAATATGCAACCCTTTAAATATATTAATTGGTACATTATATTATTTAATAAATGATAAGTTATACGAGTCTATTAAGACCACCGGTTCACCTGTATCAAGAATTTGCGCCATATAAGTACCTGTAAGTCCAGTTTCGACTAATCGCATCAGCGAAAGGAAGACGAAAGTAACTTAACAACGTCTATCCTGCACGAAAATATTTGGCATTCGCCGAATTCAAAAATTCACTGTTGCATTTTTGTTGTCTCGTTTTAAAAAGAAATGTGTTGCTTAAATTCAAGTTTTCTTAACTAGCCTAATATTTCTTCCTGTTCCTTAATTTCGTCATTCTTTTTTTCGACTTTCTTCAATTTTCTTAAATTCCTTACATTCTCTTCCATTGTCTAATCACTTCGGGTTTAATCACTTCGGATTCCTTTTATTCCCAAATTTCTGCCCATTGCCCGGGTCTACTAACCAATATACCTGAGCACATTAGTGATCGTTAAGCTGACCAGGGAAGCAAAAATAACCAGACACTGTCTATCCCTTATACGTTTTGCATTTCTCATGGTGGTGCGGTTCCCGAAAGGGATATTTCAGCGTTCAGTCGCTGTGCAACTGTGTGAAAGGCAGCATTATCCTTTCTCAGCTCGCGAATAATCACCGTTGAAAAATCGTGTGTTAATTATTAAACTCCCACGATTTCCACGTGCGTGGCCCGTTTAGACAGCCGCCACTATTTACTCCGATCTTGAACCTTGATTATTGCGTAAGTAGATTTTACCGTATACGCGAAATTGAACACAATAGTCTCTCCTTAAATTTCTTCGCACCTGAATAAGAAGTTTCATTATTATAACAAGTACGATCTTTTTCTTTCTATTTGATAAAATGTAAAGTTATTAAAGGAATGCGTTCCGGGCGCAGAAATTGTGCAAAAACAATTTTCTCATTGAAAAGTAATCAAAACTGAGATTCTACTTGCGACAGATATTCGAACGAAATTACTATATGATTAGGAGCTATCTGGGGTGATAAAATCTCGCACTTTTATCCCTCTCATACTATTGGAACGAGGAGCTAAATTTCGTTCACAAAACTGTCTGTTCTAAGATGTTAAACCCTTCCCAATATTTATTAAGCGGAAAATCAGTGTTCTTCTCTATTGAAGATAGAGAATATGTTTTGTGTTAATCGATAATGTAATTCCAAGCAATTACTTCTAGCATGCAGGAGTTACTTAACAGTACGGTTTTTATTCCATTTGCAGGCGGCAGTTGCGATCGACATCATGAACGATTTAAACCAGGAGGCGGCCTCAGTGGAGGCACAAGATACAATACAGCAACCGATCACGGAACAGTGTATAATTGATATGCAACCAGATCTATCAGAGGAGGCAGATCCAGGTGAGTGCTTTTAACAAATTCGATCGTTCTGTTTAACAGTTAAGAATTGTTAATTAAAATGTCAAACGGCACAGAGTTACAGGATAGCATTGCATTCGTTTAAAAACAGTGAATATTTAGCGACACGAAACACAACGAAACACAACAACAACGAAAGCGTAATTATTTAATTATTAGTAATTATTTCATTCCTTTGATTGATTTTGATTTAGCGAAATGTTCGAACGATAGAAACGTAACGATTAACTGTTCTGTACACGTTTCGACAAGTGACGAGTTCTTTCGAATGCTTCCACTTTTATATCTTAAGGGGGGACACTCATTTAAATGCATGTTTAGCAGATTTTTTAAGTTTTTTTTTAAAGAATACCAATTGTTCAATCTTTTTGTAACTTAGAGGCCTATTTATCATATATTTAAGTGTCACCAAAATATATTTGTTTCTTAACAAAATTGAATAATGGCGTAGTTTCGGGACATTTTTCCGGGCAGGTCGCGGCGTGAATTCCATAACGGCGGGAACTCTAGCGACCGCATCGTTCATCTGATATACATGAAATTAATTTTATTAGTAGTTAGTACTTGTGGTTTCTATTTGAATTAAAAAATTGTTTGAAATTCAAAAATTACAGGAGTGGCAGGCTAAAAACCAAAAATGTGAACTTTTCCGCAGGAATTTTGCAATAAAAAAGTACTTTCTTGAACGACTTTCAATATGGTTTTAGTTCAAATAGAAGGTGATAGTATAATAAACATCTGTGCCAAGTTTGAATGAAATCGGTTGAATAGTTTCTGAGTTATCTTTCCCGCCAATTTGAGAAATTCAGGTTTCGGGAAAACGGGTTTAAAGTTTCGAAGACTGCCTGGTGCCGAGCGGACATCAGTGACGTTTATCAGCCGTAGCACCGAATAGAGCTCGAATTTAGCTACAAAACATTGGGATTGTATTAATAAGATATTAAACTATCGTTTTATAGGAAAAATTATTTCAAGTTCCGGCTTCGGAATGAGTATTAGCAATTTTGCGTTCGATTGTCTACCTCGTTGATTTATTACTACTGGAAAACTTAATTACATCATATCTCTAATGAACTCCATATTGTTATTTAAAAAAATACATTACGATTCACAAAAGCTGAAGCGATACGAGTGTACTAACAGCTTAAAATAGAAGCGTACGCTTACGCGTCTGTGTATCTCGTTCTGGTTGAGAAATGTATTATTTTGAACAACACTACGAGATTTTTAGCGATAGGAGAAAGTTTCTGGAAGTATGTTAGCGGCTTGGAACAGTACAAGGTTTCAATAGCTACCACTTATACCTTTGAGAAGGCGTGCACTTGCTTTGTGAGTCATAAGAGAGTGATATGTGACATAGAGAAAATGTCAAACTTATCCTTGTTCGTTTACGCATAAATAAGTTAATTGTCTGACAGAAAGTGGCATCATGGCAGGATATTTTTCATATTGTAATAATGTTCATTCTTGGATATTCGCCTGATAACAAATGGAGAACGAAAGGGAATTTGTGGGAATTCTGCCAGAAATCATTTAATATTTTGTTAACAGATATTCTCAACTCTTTCCACAATTTTTCAATACACCATCGAAGCATGAAATTCTTTAATCAATCTTCGATGTTCCCCAAAAAGGTCACTTCGCAAAGTCACTCGAAGGTTTTATCAAAAGATTAAAGGTGACCATCGTCACCTTTTTATATTTGACCAGAAATCCTTATATCGTTTTTATTCTTAGACATTACACCGGGGGCCTTAATTTTGTTGATCAGTTGTCGAAGTTCTTGTTAAATTATTTCGCCTAAAATTGACAAACGTTGTCAAATATTCGATTGAGAAACGAGCGATATCGTGTTCGTATCTCTATCGCAACATGGGATCGAGTATTATCGCGTAACAAGATAAGTCCCTTCCTCTTCGACTTTATGCAGATTTGCAAAACATTTGCAAATACATATTTGGCATTAGCATTCCAATCACTTGTATCTTGGATGGTTGAAATTCTCCTCAGTTATTCTTGTTCGCTAAGGAGCAACCAGCGAATGTTGGCCATACATTTTTCACGAGTATGTTAATTTGCAAATGAAAAACCGATCCAAGACACAACGGCCTCCATTTAATTTGAAAAAGGCATTACTTATGGATTCAACCGAGTACTTAAAATGATAACAATAATTCATTATCGAGTGCTATCGTCGAGTGTATTCGCAGGCGCAAGAATGTGCAAACTACAGTAAATGAGACAGTTATAAAAAGAAGCGGGAGGTTCCTATAAATGGGTCGGTCCTGCGATTACACTTGCAGAAGGTTCGCCAGCGTTTCAAAGAGTATGCTCGTATGATTTATGCAAGTCAAGTAATCTCTCGGCAGTGTTAAAGGTGACGGTGTAAAAGTCGGATACAAGTACATTTACAGTGGCGTTAATTGAAGTGTGCATCGAGATTGAATGACAATTGCACCTGTTCTACTCGCTTGCGAATAAAAGGTATGCGAGAACACTGTAAATTTAGGCAGAGCCGAAACAATTATTACTTTTAAACGCGCAATGATTGAAGAAAATAATTTCCTCCGCTACCGAGGCGTGCATTAAAAACTTTATCTTTGGGCTGAAGAAGAAATATGTTTTCGTAATAACTCGCAACAACAACAAAAAAGCGCAGGCAATGTTATTTTTTTACTGGACACTAATTTAAATCTATAGCTAAGCGAGTTTGTTCATCCGTTAATTTCATTCCGGTATTGTCAGTTTAAACGATTGCATTGCAAATTATCTCAATTAGAAATATGTAAAGCTTGGCTTACATAAAACACAGAAAGTATTAGGTTTTTTTCAGTATCTTCTTGCTTAGACATCGCGTCATACAATTCTTGTCAATAAGTCGTGAGCTAGTATTTACATTGGCATATCCTCATTGTGAAGAATGAGAATTTCAAATACGTGTACAATTTTTAGGGCTCTACAGGCCGCTGGAAATTAAAAAGAACATCGTAATGAGCTACGTAAAAATTAATGTAGAACCGTCGTTAAAATCGTACGATAATGTTAATGGTAGGAATTTTCCAATAAACTCTGCAATTTCGAAACACTCGTTGCATGTTCGATGGCACCGTATTAAAAAATTCACGTTTTGATTTCTTTTTTCAATTATTCAGCATGCTAAATATATATATTTTTCTTCAACGTTCCCCAAAAATCTACTCGGTACGCGTACACTCGACCAAGTCACAACTCAACGGATTTCAATGTAGATAGAAGCTGAGAGCTCCATTGGACAAGTGTAATATTAAAACAAGAGTAGTAGAAAAGGTGATGATGTTTTCAAGGATACGGATTAAAAACCGTTAAGTGAAACTTGGTCGAGAGTACGTGTACCAGGCAGATCTTTGAAACCGATTTTCTCGGAAACGAAATGCCAAACGACATACATATGTAATTATACTCTATATTTTCGACTTATTCTTAGGCCCCATCAGACCTGTATATTCTGCAGTTTGAACGAGATTGTATTTAAAGTTCTTTTTAATTAAAATACAGCAATATCAATTTATTACTCGCATGGAAAACTCTGCAACTCATTGCACATTGTAATATAACAATAAAAACACGACATGCAAGATTTTACAAACGCAGTTCATTAGCCAACGACGCAAAGGGGATCTAATTATGAGATTTTGCATGACTCTCCAATATTTCGTATTTCCCCCCCAATGCTTACGACAGGGGAGCGTTAACATCCTTTTCTGTAATCTGTTGATAACGCTGCGAGTGACATGGAATTTCTTTTATTCCACGAGCCCTTGCACGACTGACTTTATCGGCTTCGTGAAAAAAGGTTTCAGAATCATCTAATGGTAATGATATTCAGTATGCTTGCCCCATCTTTTCCCAACTGATGGGCTAATTTTTGTCTACTACAATTCAAAGGAAACCTATGCGACATAGAAAATACGTAGCAGTTGCGCACGGCTACGGAATTCAAGGTCTTATCTCGTCTTATATACAATGTACGCTGTACGTGAATCAACCAGTGCGTGAAAAAACTTCTTCCTCGCAAGAAGTTGCACGTTGGAAGTTGTAAATTGTTTTGTCTAGTAATCCTCGTGCGTAATACAAGTTTCTAATAATAATTGAAATTTATTCGTTCCTGCTGTACATTATGGGTACGTGTCATAATTGACGGTTGTCCATTTCATTGGACATATAAGTATACATTTATCTGCGACCTTCTTACCCTGTTCTATTGTTCGCATAGCAAAATTCATACATTCTATAGATATAGTGTGGATACAATTTATGTCCAGTAAATATTTTTTCGTGTTTTATTGATCATTATCCGCATGAATAATTATGAGCATTAAACGGTAAATAATGAAAAATATTCAATACGTTTTTTTCTCCATGTCATTATTATTTCTTTGCTATTACTTGAACAGTAATAATATTAATACGGATTTAAGGATTTAATTGCTTTTAAACGCATCAGCTGACATATCTTACTGCTTTAATAATTAATCCCATTATTTCAATCTTTTCAATTAAAGTAAAAAAAACAACACTTTGCGCGTTAAATACATTGAATAATAATGTTATGCATTGTACTTTGATACTCATTTATATTTATAGCTTGCATTTATTCAGTTGTTTGCACTGATATAATTTATGTGTAACTTGCAAATGCGGTAGTACTAATTTCAATCATGTATTATAATTATAGTGTTTACATTGCAAACAGAGTGAAACATTAATGTTCAAGTTCTCTATTACAGCACAGTCTAATGGGAAAATGGTGACAGATTTTGGAAGTGTAAGTGTACCGAGAAAGGCGATCGGAAAAATTTGAAAATTTCATTTTCGATAAATATTAAGGAAGAGATGTCTTTTTAGCTCGTTGAACGTACACGAAGTGCTTTCTACAGCGGTAAAACAAGGCCGCTAGAATGGAGAGTGAAGCAATTGAAGCAGGCGGAGCTTATGCTGAAAGAATGCAAACAGGAAGTTTTGGCTGCAATGGCTTCAGACCTACGCAAAGTTTGTATAGTATATTTGATGAAGCCTTGCCCATTGCTACCTTGTTCCACCGATTGAACATACCAATAATATATTGCTTTTATTTCAGAATAAATTCGAGACGGTAGCTATGGAGATGAATATGTTAGAAGGAGAAGTTAAACACCTGCTTATGTGCCTTAAAGAGTGGGCGTCCGACGAACAAGTAAATATCTTATTTATCTTAGACAAAAAATAGCTGCACGCTTGAAACGTCTTTATTATTTTATAGCCTTCGAAGTCGTTGGTCAATTTGTTGGATAAAGTTCAAATTAAAAAGGATCCATATGGCGTGGTTCTTGTAATAGGGCCGTGGAATTATCCTTTCCAACTATGTATGATTCCTCTAGTGGGCGCACTGGCCGCTGGGAATTGTGTTATTATTAAACCATCGGAATTATCTGTAGCTACATCGAAACTATTTGCGAAAATCATTCCAAAATACTTTGACCAAGTACGAAAATAACTAAACTAAAATATATACCCTATTTATTTTTATGCATTTTCAGACAATTCATTCTACATTTCGTTTTCATAGGAATGTGTTCACGTAGTTCTCGGAGGTATTGCTGAGACCTCGGAGCTACTTAAGCAAAGATTCGACTACATTTTCTATACAGGGTCACCTACGGTTGGAAAAATCGTTCGTGAAGCGGCGAATAAGTTTTTGACACCGGTGACATTAGAACTCGGCGGCAAAAGGTAGAAAATTGAGTTCATTGTGCTTTACAGAAGTGGAAAGAAAAATACGGAGAAAGAAACAAAAGAGTAATTGCAATAATTTACAGTCCTGTATATATAGATAGCACAGCAGATATCGACATAACTGTGAAAAGAATTCTCTGGGGAAAATGTGTCAATGTCGGGCAGACTTGTATCGCTCCCGATTATGTACTTTGTACCCCGGAAGTGCAAGAGGAATTCGTGAAGAGAGCAGGAGCGGTCTTAGAGGAATGGTACGGTGAAAATCCCAAGGAAAGCCCTGACTTAGCTCGTATAATTAATGACAATCATTACCAGTAAGTATAATTTCGAAATCAATTTCCTGCTTGGATATAGAAAAATCTAAGTCACATTATCTATTATTATTATTATTTATTCTTATGAAGACGCCTGGTGAAATACTTGAGTAACGGTAAAGTAGTAGTAGGAGGAGTCTGTGACCCATCAGAAAAATATATTTCGCCAACTATACTGGTTGACGTAAAACCAACGGATCCCGTGATGCAGGATGAAATATTTGGCCCCATATTACCATTTGTAAACGTGAATAACGCTTACGAAGCAATTAATTTCATAAATAATCGGTAAGTGTTTATGTAAATCGATGTCTCAAGCAATCATATTGAGAATAGAAGTCTACATTTCATGGCAATCATATATGAACATCCACGATAAAAGGAGTTAGTACGCACTGAGAATTTCTAATGATATATGGCGATTCATTTTTTGACATATAGCGAAAGCGCACTCGTACTATATATATTTTCCAAGGACAGGGGAGTTCAAGATTTAATAATAAATCAGACACGCAGTGGAGGCGTGGCAGTGAATGACACTATAATGCATTTTTGCGGTGAGTCCGGATATTAGGCGACGAATGCTAGATTGCTTTTTAATTATACGGACAATTAATCGATTAAAATTCTTTTGTATATAGAAAGTATGATGTACTGTAATGGCAGTTTATTTGGAATTATTGGTGTTATTCTCGTTATATTATTCATTCCTTGTACATTACTTTTGGCCAAAATGATTTCTAAACATTTATCATTACATCTAATATCGTGGGTTGGCTATACCTTTAGAAATTATCTCGTTTATATATTCAAACTTTTTTCCTTCAACTTTGGCATGTTTAATATTATTTTATTAATTTTTGTTATTATTAAAACATAATTATTTTTGAATGAAACAAGGTGTTGGCTTCCTCTTTCTTTGGTACGTGGATAATTAGAAATTAGATGTTTGCACAAATACTTGCATATGGCGTGTGATGATGGTGATGGGTAAATGCAGTTTTTTATCTCTCCGTAGCATTCATACTTGAAACTCATTAATATATATATATACATGTATATAAAATCAAATGTAATTATACGTTGAGAATGTGTGTAATAAATGAATTGAAATACCCGAAGCGAATAATACCTATATACGAATTGAACTTGTCAATTTATCAAGTTGTGTGTAATATGCATATTGATATATACATATATTATTATATATACACATGTATTATTCATATATACGTATATATCATTGATATATACACATATGTATTATTCGCTTCGGGTATTTCAATTCATTTATTACACACATTCTCAACATAAAATTACATTTGATTTTCCATTTGCAATTCAACAAAATAATAATTGAAATCCTTCGATTTCTCTGCCGGTCATGA
This sequence comes from Nomada ferruginata, assembly GCA_963583965.1. Classification (NCBI taxonomy): domain Eukaryota; kingdom Metazoa; phylum Arthropoda; class Insecta; order Hymenoptera; family Apidae; genus Nomada; species Nomada ferruginata. The sequence goes on from OY757223.1 coordinate 2,754,264, forward strand.
ATTATGATTTCAAATTATACTTTATAATTTGTTGAATATTTCATCTAGGGAGAAGCCGTTAGCATTGTACATATTTAGTGCCGATGAAAAAGCTATATCTTTAATTCTCGACAACACAACCAGCGGTGGTGTTTGCATTAATGATGTAATATTACATGGAGCAGGTATTTGACTCTCGTCTTTTCTTCTTTTCTCGTGCTTTTTCTAGTAATACGCAATGTGCCGTAATTTTTCACAACAGATGCTTCCAAAATTCTTCACACAAATGGTTTTTTTTTCAGTCTTGGAGCCTAATATTGATTGCTGCACGGATTTGAACAAATGCTTATTTTTTAACTTAATGTGTATTGTCCTTTTTGTATGCACGTATATAATGTTTCGTGTTTATAGTTGAGCTAATAAATGTGTATATCTACATAGAAATGGCGAGACAATAGTTATCAATTAATTGTATATAACTATTTTGCAGTTGACTCTATACCATTCGGTGGTGTTGGAAATTCTGGTATGGGGTGTTACCATGGAAAGTACTCCTTTGATACATTCGTGCATAAAAAGGGCTGCCTTATTAAAGACTTCAATGGATTGGCAGAAAAGATAGCATCGTAGGCAAAGTTGTATGAAATTAATCTAGGGTATAAATAAATTTAAACAAAATTTAATTAGTGCATATAACATTGCAGATGCCGTTATCCGCCGTACACCGATAAAAAATTGTCTTTCTTAGGAATGTTACTAGCAAAACGGCAAGGAATACCAGGCATCAGATACATTCCACACCTTTTAGCATTTGGTTTGGGAGTTCTTGCCACTTTTGGTATTACAGCAGCGCTGAAGGTATATAAATTGAGGCGTTCTTAATGCACTTATCAATCATCATCCATAGAGATTCTACAATGTTCATTAACGCACAAATTCATCATGTATAAATTTGTATACCAATCTTTATGCTCGTAGAATTTATTATTACTAACACATTGCTAAGTACTTAGCTGTATGTATTTCGAACGGTTAACTTTAACTGTTCGAATAATCTCTTTCTCCTGGCAATACCTTTTATGTTCATGGAGAAGAATAGTTTAAGCTTGAAATGTTTCCTAACAATTGAATTTTGAAATTGGGTTGAATTTTGATATATTCTTTATGTACGAATTTTTTTATTGCGTTGAAGTTTGTTTATTTCAATAGAGATGAAATTCCGCGATATAAAACGCAAAATTAATTGGTGTTACCATTTCTCATGTTAACTAAGATGTCTTAAGACTGAAACATGAGCATGTACAAAATTGATTCAATTATTGGAGGCTGAATAAAGGCGATGAGGCTAACTACATATGTTACGATTATATTGTTTTCTTCCCAACCAGATATATGTCGCTCAATTAACCCATGAAAAATACTTTTTCAGGTTCGAGAGGAAAACTAATAATGGAGCCTACAGAAAATTATTAAACACACTTGTTATCATTCGCAGATTTTAAGATGTTTCTTATGATAGAGTCTAATCTTTTTATTTTCTTTAGCAATGTTTATATGAAAGATATACATCACTAATGTAATTTTTCTACTTTAATATGAATTAACTGACTGCACTACGAATTATTTTTGTAGCATCGATGTAACGAAATAATCGAGAAAACAATTTTATTGTACCACGTATTCGTTTGAAACGATGAGAATATTTAATATAAGAGTGATTGAATTATATTCAAATGATCTACATACAACTAATGTCGGGGACATTGCGCGTAGACCAAAAAGGGATAGATGAGGAGAACAATTGTTCTGAAATTCGAACGTATTTTCAGGTCACATATATTTTTGATTAGTATTATTATAACTAATAATAAGCCTCTTTTATACTCCAATCAAATTTTGCCAAAAATGTGAATATATTACATGGTGTATACAAAATGTACAAACTTGTTGCCATAGTATAATAGAATGTACAAAACAGATTGAATATACCGCTTTTTTTGTTAGAAACACCTATAATGTTATGTACAACAATTATTATATACTGTCTCTGATATATTGTGAAGTAACTAACATACAAAATAATAATTTTTACATTTAATAAATAGTAAGGTTGTGTAAAAAGTTGTATTTTTGTTAAAAAAAGAAGAAGTGCTTTTTTAGTACAATATTTCAGTCATTTTTTAATATAATATATAACAATAATAATATTATTAGACGAGCACGGATGACACGGAAAAGAACTATGCTTATGCATGGAAAAAAGTATGCGTATATTTATTGATAATAAAGTTGCTAGCGTACATCATATATTATCAAAGATTTGTTCATACGTGTAATTAGCACAGCTTTTGAAAATACTAATTTCTTACTTATAATATAATGTATTATATACACGTTACGTAATGTTCATCGAAAGTCAAATTTATTATCAGCATCTGAAATGTATTAATAACATGCCCAATAAGGGTTCGAAGTTCTTTTTTCGTATCTTACTAAACCATGGCAGTTCATCTGCATAAACATATTTATCAAAACCAAATGGTTAACATAAATCACAGTTCAATTTCTTACCATTGAACTATTGTTTCCAGGTGACAGACATTTCTCCTCCTTGAGTGCTATCGCGTTGCGGACTCTGAAGTTATGTTAAAAACAAAATTATTCAAACACATATTAAAATTTCTTCTTAAAATTCGTCATTATTCTATAACATTTAAAAACAAGAAGAAATGAATAATGTTATTACTTTTACTTGAATCTGCTGCTTGAGCATTGCAGCCCTTAAAATTAACATACGCGTCCTTCTTTGATATTCTTTTCCAACGCTCATAGATTTTTCAAAGGTTGTGCTACGTTGATCAACGTCTTTTGCATATAAAATCTAAACATTTACGAGCAAGTATATTAAAAAAGAGTGGACATTATAAAAAAAATTTAAGCAATGAGAATAATAAGTAATTACTTTGTTATGGGAATCTATGCGAGCTTGTATTTGGCCCTCAAGAATTAATTGCATGAGTTCATCCTCTAACTCTGAGACTGTTCTGTTAAAAGCAGTTGCCATGCGCCTCATGTCCGCGCTCAAATATGGGCTGAAATACTGTATTAAAGCTCTGTTTCGAATTTGCGTGTATAATACATTAACGTGCGGTGCAATGTACATGTCCAAGAGTATATTATCCTTTATCTCATCCAATAATTTTAAACACGACGCGTACTTCGATTCGTAAAACTTGAAGATAATATCTCTTAATTGTGGTTCCAATTCTAAGAACAATTTAAACGAACTACTGAAAATGACTTGCTTCTGTAATTCATGCCTGTCGAATGTAGCCAAGGCGCAGAGTCCTCCGTACAGAGCAACATTTCCAGGTGACAATAATTCGGGGCAGTCGCAATGATCCAGCGATGCTTGTAAAAAGTGTCTTGCAGCCATTTTATATTTTCTAGTTGCTAGCTCCGCCAAACCGGCTGCAATTTTCAATTTCGTAACTATAGATTGACTATTGTCCTTGCCATGAACATCAGAGAAATCTGGTGTACTCTCTGCCTTTGTTACGTAGCTCAGAACGTGGGCCCAGTTTTGCAAATAGACGGACACTTTAATTACGTTTAAACACATATTAACAACGTGTTTGCCGCTCGTGCAATAATCCCTTGCCCTGGAGTAACATTTTAAGGCATGGACAAGATCCCCGCAATCTAAATAATGATCCCCTAAATCATCGTGACCTCTCCTGATACTTTCTTTAATTGAATTGCTCCTATAATTTTTCAGATCGGTGTCGAATTTTTCCAGCTTCAACGCAGCTTTTTTAGACCGTGATTCAACCCAGGCTTGGTCTAATTTCAACATATCCTGAGACGTCGATTGGGCAGCGACATCCGGTAACCCAGGTGTACCCACGGCTTGTACTAATTTTTTGTGCAATATCACATAAAGGGAGACATTGTAGGTTGTCATTACATAGGATATAGCCATTTTCAATGCTTCTATCCTTAGCATAGGGCAATGGTCAGCTATGTATATAAGCCTATATAATTTGGCAAGACCAGTATAACTGTTGGCATACACCTCCAAATCCTAGAAAAGGAAATTCAGATTGAAAACATTTGAAGAAGATATTCTACTTAAAATCAACATTATCCGTGCCTACGTCTAGAGTTCATTGCTCTAATCAACCATCCAAATATAATGGCCGATAATCGTGCTGTATATATGAGAACAAAATCAAACGTAAATTATACGTACCAGCGTCGGATTCTCCACGATGTACGGTTCTTCCTCCGCGTTGTCATTATCTTCTGCCGGAGCATCGACTTGCATGGGCTCCACAACATTTTGCTATGTACACAACAACATGAAGCAGAAAATGATATTTCACGCTGCGAAATATATAACTGGTGGTACTCGAAGGGCGAGGAAAAAAAGAATGAAAATATATTTAGATAATATGATTAATGGAAAGACGTCGACGAAAATAATAATTGCAATGCAGGAGAAGAAAAACATGACATAAAAAGGAGTAACATTTGAATTCATCGTGGCTCTTGATTGCGTGAAATGTTCCATTTGTACGAATAATAATTGTTCCGAGTTTTCGTTTAAAATTACCTGAACATCGTGAACTTGTAACGGCATGACAACGTCCTCGTTTATTTTACCGTCGAGAGAATTACGATAGAAAACAAAACTTTACGACAGTGTACGTACAAAAGTACCGACTATACACACGAATGGCCGGTGCAGTGCCGCCAACTTTGAGGCATCGAATCGTTTCAGGCTGTCACGATTTTCTTCAGACGGATTTTCATTTGCCCCCAAATTTATCTTGCATTGAATAAACAAAAAGATTTTGTAAATATATACGTATACCTATTTCGTTTAGGATATATTTAAACGGTCTACTGCGCACTGTTCCAATTGTATAAAATAATAAATAATTATCATTTCTTCCATACTCCAATAGATCATTTTTCAAAACTACTTTGAAATTCACATTCTTTTTCTTTTCTTTGTTTTCATTAGAATTGCGCGACGAAGACGCGACGAATGTTTGCATTAGTAGAAAAAGAAGAGATATTTTAAAGCGTTATGCAACTCTTTCGCACGGTCGTAACAATGTTTATTCGCGGTAGAAATTCTAAAACTGTTGTTCTACTCGTGTTTAACTTATTGATCGATCGTGACGTTAAACTTTCTATCATTCGCTCGATCGGATCGAATAATAATCGGTGAGATCTATGGAATATCAAATGATGATTCCCGTTAGTATGTTCATATGTTGGAAACGTGTACAATTAGATGCACGACAACGCTTGCAACGATAACGTATTTGAATATTAATAAATATTCAATTATTAATGTGCAGTACAGTACAACCAGCGGCCGGGGAATTTTAATTCCCATTATGATTGATCATTCATATTCGCTTCATCAGGCGTGGTGTTTAAACATAAACGCAACAAATTTATTGCATATTTGCGCGACGAGTGATCGCGCGTATTATTCCCTATGGCGATTATGCGAGCCCGTGAAAAATAATCATCGTCGCGGGCGATTAAATGCATTACGAGTCGGCCGCATTAACTATGTAAAACGCAAATTCACGTCGGCCCGATGTTATTTCGGTAACGTGAAAACACACCTTTGGAACATTCCAAGTATTTTACAGGGAACGCAGAAAGTGTGTGGTCGATACGATCGAACGGTAACGATTAGAATGAAACGTAGCTAAGCTACCTGGTTTCCGAAGACGCGTGATGTCCGTCTAGCAGTCGTGTCCAATATGGCGTGTGTATTGTGAATTGCATTAACGTGCAGGTAAGACTTGATCCAATTTTTGAGGGATTTCCAGACGACGGATAAATAAAAGAAATGTGGATTCTAGTGCGTTACGATTGTGACTTCTCGGGTCCGTTCGAATTTCCGTTCGGGGGCCGTCGTGATAAGACGTGGATAGAATTTTTTCTGTAAAATATGTGAACTTTGTCAACCTTTGCACCTTCAAGGTCCGCGTTTACTGTGGTTGCATTTATGATGACAGGTGTGTCGAGTGGAAAACGTGTGCCTTCGATCAAACCTTTTCATGAGATAATTACAACTTTGCTCGTGACAAAAGAGGCGAATTCATTTTTACCCGAGATACGTTGTGCGATAACGTAGGTAGCTTATTTGGATGTGAACGGAACACTTCTGTAGTTAGGGAAATCGGGGTAAACGTTTCGGAAACCTATTTTAATTTGTGTGAAATAATTTTCGTTTGGTACTATGGATCCTGTATTGTTTATTAGGATTGTTAACGTTGATATTAAACGAGATTCAAGAAGTTCTTGTAAGAATCTGTGACAAGTATATTTTGACATACTGTGGAGCATGTAGAATTGGAGCAAAGAAGGCGAAACATTTTTATTTTCGAAAGATTAAATCAGGAATATTCGGTAATATGGATTTGAGAAATATGGATTTGACAAAAGATAAATAAACACTGAATCAAGACATGTGAATGCCTCCAGCTGATTTGTAATTTGAGCACTGTTGAAAGGGACTTCATTCCATTCAATTAAACCAGTTTTTCATACTTCCAAATTAACGCTCGAAATAACAGTTTAACTTTTTTAATTAGGAACAGTGAAATAAATATAGAAAAATATAATCATACTCGTATTGTTCCAAATTATTAACGTTATTAATTAGTTTTATTTCCACAGGTTCTGCTCCTGCCTCTAGTGCAAACGTTTTATAAGGGCTAAAGGGAATGAGATAATTACTGCAAACTTATAATAAAACAATGTACAATGAACTACGGTGGGAGTATGCCAGATTGGCACCAATATAATGCCTCGCAGACAAACGAAGTCACGCCACCTACGCAGAATGCGAATTCTGGACACCTGGGGTTTATAGCCGGCGTTAGTCCACCTACGTTGAATGCAATCGGTCTTAACACAGAGGGTCTCAACAAACATCAGAACGATGCCAACTTCAATCCAAGAAACTATCAATCCTTCAACAATGGCACAAGTGGCTCAAACATTCCGAATAACGGTCCTCTCGCATCTATGGTCCAAATGCAGAATTGCATTGGCCATTATGGCTCTGCAAACACGAGGAATCCTATGGTAGATAGTATAAATACTTCTGTGGATCCTAGAAATACTACAGTTGGAACTATAAACGATGAAATAGGATACAGAAGCAACCAAGTGTCTTTCAATGGACCTATTGGTCATCTAAACGGCCCGGGATATAATTTGAATGCATCTACCGGGCCTGCAAATAGGCCTGGCCCCGTTCCTGGTCCACGAAACAATTCTGGTTCTGGGCTTGGAAGTAATTCTGGAAATGGAACTGGCCCTGGATCTATATTTGGACCAGCGCCCAGACATGGGCCTACGGCAGTACCTGGATCAGGCTCCGGGCCTGGAAATATGGGACCTCGAAACACTAATGTTGGCTCGGTACCACCACCGGGAAAACCTGCAGCACATCCCTCGTTTATCCCCTGCAAAGGTCTCTGTTGTAATTCAGACCTTAACGTTAATTACCAACAGTGGGACAAATATGGATCCTATCAAAATAACGCTTCATACAGGGATAACGTGCATCCATCTGGCTACCAGTTGGAGAATAGGCATTACGGGAATAACTGTAATTTTAGGAAGGACAATTTAGAAGGGAAAGAAGCAATGGGTTCTGCATTACCTAACGTATCTGGTGTAGACCATAGGAGAAATTTTCCTGATTACAAATACCACAAAGATCATTTAGCGCATAGAAATTATTCGGCATCCTCGGGAATGTTTCACAATTATCCCATGCAAAGTTATAATTATTCTACAGAGCATCACAAATATCCTTACCCTGCGAAAGAACATACAAAAACAAATAATATGAACATGGCGAATAATCAAGGGCTGCTTAAGCATCAGGAATCAAATTTTCTTGCACAACAGAAGTACAGTAATAAACAATACCAATACCAAAACGGGAGCATGCTACCGAAAGGAGTGTCTACTTTAAACGCAAACGCGAACATGGCATCAACCCCACAGAATCCATATTTTAATTCGCAATTCCCGAGGAGCATACCGACAGAAATGTCTCACGAATGTCAAGAACCTGCCGATAATAATACAATGGTGAACAGAATGCAGAGTTCCATCATGCACAACTCTTCAACGCAACATCAAATGTACCAACACAAAATTGCAATGCAGAAATTTTCAATGGAGAACCATCTTAGAGAACTCAGTAGAATACCTGGCTACCAGTCACATCCAAAATACAAAGAATGCGTTCTCAGATACAGAGAAGTTTTAAAATTGCAGCAGACCGCTGGGTATCAAAATCCAGTACAACAAGCCCCGCGAGTTGCGACTCCAGTGAACACTGGAGTACCGCCAATTAATTTACAATTTGACCAGAATGGAATGCTAATAAATTCCAGTTATATACCGGATGGTTTTCCAAAGCTGCCACATGCACGTAGCATAGAGCAATCAGCTGAAAGTATCGACAAACCAAATAAGAGCCAGACTATTGCCCTAAGTAATGAGAACTGTCAGCAATCGCAACAGTCGGAGCAATTAATCATCCAACAACAAAATGAACATGTTCCTTCCTCTTGTGCACAGGCGTTCGAGAAACAGAATCAGTTCCCGATGCACAAGGACTACAATCGAAATCAACTGAAAGTACAAACCAGCGAGAGCCATAGCTTTGATACTTTAAGCGCCGATACTAGCAACGAAACGTTAATGCAGCAGAAAGCTTCGAAAGAATTTACTAATAAACCCGTTCTCGACGTTAGACAATTTCTTGCCAATTGGGATGAAACGGACGACGAAGAGGGACCAACGACGGATTTGCCAGACACTGTTCTAAGCGAAACAACCCCCGTTGTCGTGGTGAGTTATGAAAACGTGGATCTTTCGTCCAGGACGCCACAATCTGCCGAGGCATCTAGAAGACCGAGTTTCTGTTCGAGCGAGACCTTGGATAGTGGCAAGAAGGATGGAGCAAATGTAATAGCTGCTGAAGATTGTTTAACGATATCTTATTCTTCGCCTGATAATGTTGAGTTGGCAAAGACATCTAAACGAACTATTCGAGAAGGTGTGGTGAAGCCTGGAAGCATCATACACTGCATCAGCAATGGGCCAGATGAAATACCAACGATTCACATCGTGGATAATCTGGAGATCAGCAACATATTAGGGGCATCCAATGATCAAGTTATACAGACTTTGGAGAAGCAGAAGACAATATCATTCTTCAGAGGAACGAGTGGTAACGAGGCAGACGAAATGTCTCTTGAAAGTACAGAACAGCAGGAGAAACATGAGACTCGTGAATTGTCTGCTCATTATAGCACACCTTTGAACGATGCGAATAAGAACAATGTTGTTGAAGTTCCCAGCATTTCTGGAACAACTCAGGCTATCTCAGATTTAACGGCGACAAGAAAAAGTAACTTGAATGCAGCTGATAACATGGAGTTGAAAAAGCAGCATAGCTTCGAAGAATCACACAATCCTGATGACATTAGTCTGCCAGACTTACCGACCTCGGAATGTACACCAATATCGACCACACTGAACACTCCGATTCATTCAGACACGGAAGAATCGTCGCAGAACATGGAAGACCTATCGATTTCGACGAATCCCATCGAGGTAATGCAGAACAGTCCAGTAATTAGTTTCACGCAATTAAACAGCGAGGAAGAGACGAAGAATCGGTCTCGCGGTACTTTGACGCTGGAGTTTCAGAAGGATAATCGTTATAAAGGCGACGAGGCTCATAGTAGCCACGAACAGGAGGTGTCTGTGAGTAATTTTGACTTCACTAGCAGCTCAAAGGCGGAATCCACCGAAATGCCTAAGAATAAGCAGGTTAAAAGTTTGGGGAATGGTAGCGCAAGGAGGAAAGTATTCCTGGACGGGAAAGAGAGCGATACTAGTCTGATATCGATGGAGTATGAATTAGATAGTCGACAAGGGGGGGTGGAAGGCGAAAGAAATCGAGAACGCAGATCTCCCGGTTCCAGACAGGAACGGAGACGTAAGGGTATCAGCACTAATGCGAATTCAACTCCGACAGAGTCTGACGATGAAATACATAACTTGAGAAGTGAAAGGGAACGATTTAGAAAAAAGAGAACAAAAGCGTTAACTATATCAGCCAGCACCACCAACTCTGAAATCGATTTGAGTACCAGGAAGAAAGTGAAGGAATCCACAACCTGGGAGGATAAATGCATAGACAAATATTTTGCTCAGAAAAGGGATATAGATCATTTGAGACAATCGAAAAATTCTGATCCCAGCTTCTCTCAGGGTGGAGATCGTTCTGTGTGCCATATGACTTCTCAATACAAACACTATTCCGTTGCTGTGATAAAGGATAACATTAATTTAAGTGATAAGAGATCACAAGGCACCACAGACCCATCCAAAACGAACTGTAGCAATACCAAAGAGTCTTCTGAAGAACTGAAAACAAGAAAACAGGTTACTGGTAAATCGGTTTCCCCTTTACTGGAAAGCATTCAATCTCAGACGTCTAGGTTGTTGCAGAAAGATCTGAAGACGATAGATGGAGACGTAAGATACACTGCAGAAGAAATACGAATGCTGAAGGAGTACAGAAAGAAGAAAGATAAACAGCAAAGTAATGAAACTAAATCTAGAAGTCACTCTCTTAAATCTATGGAGCAGGAGTTGCAGAAGGTGAACGATAATTCGCTCCACAATAGGAACAAGCAGGAATGTCCACAAAATAAACAGGGTAATGAAATAGTAGCAGCACACAAGGCATGTTTGGAGCCAAACTCTATAGTGAGCTTAAATTCGGAGAACCTAGAAACGCAGGAGGAAGCAAGGGGTCACTCGTACTCGAAAAGCTTGATAAAGAACACTGACTTCGGAATTCAAGTTGCTAACGTGAACTTGAAGATCAAAGACAGCGATGTTGGAAAGGAGTTGATCCGCGGAGAGAAGGGGAAAGATCACAAAGAAGGAATCAAGATCGAAATTAATGTGTCCTGCACAGATAGAACTCCGAAGGGACAGGAGCAGAACAAAAGATTGTTATACGATGATCGTAGTCTCTACGAGATCGAGGAGTCTCTTTTTTATTCCAATACGTTGGACGGTCAACGTAAATTGTATTGCAAGGAGAATCCAGAAGACAAACCGAATTTTTCTGAAAAATCAATCGTAACAGCGGATGCTAAAGACGATACGGAAATGAATCCGAGTGCCACGCTCAAAAAATGTGGAAGAGCCTCGTTAGAATCGAACGAAGAAACGAGTTCTAATGTTCCCAAAGAAACGTGCAATTCTTTTATCAAATCCTCGCGTAACAGCGTGTCCTCTAAGGATACGGGAAAACCAGAGGTAATCGAGGCTACTAATTTCCCTACTGATCATGCGGATATAATTAAGACAAAGAGTGCAATATCTAATACTGCCATAGTCGACGCAAATAATAAAGTTAAGGCTGACAGGGAAGATTCCGTGCAGAAGCAATGTTCCACGAGTTTGAACGAGGAGGTGGCAAGCGCATCTCATTCAAAGATTTCGAAAAAACTGCCGGAAAGCAAACTCGTTGAGTTAAGTACAAAATCGTTGAACAGCCTAAGAAATTTGGATTTCAATTTTGAGAAATTGGAGTACAAGAAAAACTCTGTACTAAATTTGGAGAGGGGTCATCGAGTGGACCATGAATCGGAGGATGATGGATACGCTGGTAAATGGAAAAAGCCAAAGATAGATATTTTAGAAGACTGCGACATGTTCCAAAATAGCAGCGGATACGCGAATCCGATTTTCTCGACTATAGATAAGCTCGAGGACCTGCACACAGTTCCTGTATACACTACCAAAGACGGAAAGATATCCTACAGTCCTAATAGCAGGTTCACTTATCACGAATTGATGATGGAGGCACGGAAACACGAGGCTTGTTCCTCTGGAAGAAAGTCCCAGAATGTGGACACTTGGAACAGCTATTACAACTCGAAGTTTCGTAAATTGTATAAGAAGAAACGACATCACGGGCTTAGCGAGAGGAAGAAGAACGAGTACAAGGATACCAAGTATCTTTATGATAGAAAGAGGAATTATTCTGACGAATTTTGTAGCAAGAGTCATGTTAAATATAAAGATTATGTTCACAGCATTAGAAATAATAATGCCGTTTGGTCTGATCATTGCAATAAGATAGACAAGATGTACAGTAGCAGTGATTCTGACGATGAAATCGCGGATCGAAGTAAAAATCGAGCTTCTGAAGTGAATAGTTTTAAGAAGAGTCAGGTGGTTGAGCATAAAACTGTGGCTGCCTCTAAACTGGATAGAAATGAAATTGCCATTGTCGAATCGGACCGGGAAGAAGGGAACAAGGGAGGTGACATAGCTGATATTAGTTTGAAGGAAGGTAAAGACGTTAATTTGGAAGAAACACAATCGATTCTGTCGGAAATTGTTGAAGTTAATAAAGGCAGCGAGGATCGTGAAAATGGTAATGATGATTGCACAGATCCTCTTAATTCTCATGTACAATCAGATATTGTTCCATCGAATAATGAAAATGACAATTTTGAACATATCGTAGGCGAATCATCGATGCTAGATAATTTGAGAATCATTTCAGACACGCCTAAGATCGACGAAATTGAAAATAATGAATGTATAAATCTGGTCATTGATAAAGTTGAAGATACAATTGTTACTGTAAATGTTGGAGGGGGTGCAAGTACTACAGACGAATTATTGCATTCAGATTTGCTCAATGAAGAACCTTTATTAAACGAAGAGGATCACCAGGAGGAGGATAATAATGAGCAAAGTTTTTCTGGAGAAACGAAAATAATAGAAGTAGAAGAAGAAAGTCATACGAAGGTTTCTGACAACCTAACTTCTTCCCCGATTGCCGAAAATGATTCTGTAAATATCGAGCAGCCAGAACCGTGTAAAAATGTGGAACCTGTTAAACAATCAGTGCCTGAAACTGAGGATACGAAAAAGGTTTCAGAACCTCAGGAAAATGTTGAAAGTAATACTAAACAGGTTTTACAAGAATCTTCGGAGCCTGAACTAAGCAACAATGTAACTGCTGAAATAATTGAAGAATTTGAGAAAAATATCGATTTACCTGAAGAAAATATTTTAGTTTGTCAAGAAGATATTCAAGTTGCCGAGAAGATCGAAATTTCAAAAGAAGAGAAAAATGATGAAGAAAATACAAAAGTAGAAAATGAAGAAGCTATCGAAAATCTTCAACACAAAAATGAGGACAGTTCAGCAGATGAAAATTTTCTAAAAAAGAACTCAGAAGAACCCGAATCTCAGTTAGCATCATCAGATGAAACAATTAATCCAAACAACAATTCAGAACAAATTTTAATTGAGTCCATGGGTCACGACGAGAATACGAACGTCAGCTCTGACGAAGTAGGCACCGAGGGGCAAAATTTTCCTGGTTTTTCGAAAGACGAAATTCTGTGTAACGCAAATGATAATATTGCTAAAAATGCAGTAGCATCTGTAAAAGATGAATTGGAAGGTGTTCCATCAGATGTAGACGAAATTACGAAAGAACCGGAATTAATAACAGACAATTTAAAAGAGGAAAGTAGCCCAGATAATTTGCCAAATATGTTTGAACAAAAAACGAATTTCAGTCGGGATTCTTCGGTAGAGAAAAAAATGCCTGCTCTGAATAAATATTGTAGTATTCAGCATTCTCCAATTGATAATGTTGAAGTAATGAAAAATGAACAGAAGGAAAAAGACAATAATTGTCTGGAGCAAGTTCCTTGTAAAAGTTTAAGCCCTTCGTCAAACATAAATGCAGATTTGAAAACAGTACTAAAATTAGTTATAAAAAAGTCTGATGCACCAAAGTCAAAGTCAGAGTGTTCAGTGGATTGCACAGACTCTTCTGAAAATGTGTACGATGCAAAATTGTTGTCCGACGTACGTCCAAAAATACCTAAAATGATCATCGTGAAGAACAGATCTCGTTCGGTCACTCCGACAGTCGAAATTCTAGAAAAGAATAAATCCCTTATTTCAGAGCAAAACGATGAAAGCATGGATGTGGATAATAGCGATTTCGAGTCGTACACTAGAAAATACAACTGTGAAAATAGAGTACCGAAAGTGAAAATAAAATTGGAGGATATATCATCGAAGGATTTGAAGTTATATCTGAAACGAAAGGCTGCTAAAAATAATATTCCAAGCACGAAAATTAAGAAATCTAAAACACAAGAAAATAGAAAATTTGAAATGGATAGTTCAGGAACAGAGGAACATTCTGACGAGGAGGATCGGAATTTTCAGGAATCGATGACCAGTGATACGGAAATTGAGAGGATACCAAAATTAAAATTGAAGAGACACGAAGAAAGCAGATCTTCCTCGCCGGATAGGAGCAGAGGAAGAGATTCGAGCAATTCTAAATCAGCTTCGAAAAAAAACAAAAGAACGAAAGAGGAAAATTCGAAACATTCCAGCTGGTATGATAACAACACTGCAATCAGCGATGAATTAATGAAAAAATACCCTCAATGCATCATTGAAAAAATTCCCAAAGTGATAATAAAAAGGACTCAAATAGGCGCAGAATTCAAATGCGAAATAAGTAAAAGGAAAAAGTCCGCAGTGGCAGAGACCTCGAAATGGCAACCGAAGGTAAAGCTCCAGAGACTGCAACTTCTAGATCACATGGTGAAAGAGTTGAAGCAGCCTAAGATCATGTTAAAAAATATTGTTGCTTCTCCGACACATGTGAAGGATGCTGTTGATAATATTAAAAACGAGGATCCGATTCACGATGGTAAACTAAAATTATGTAGGTCTAATTCAGCGTCCAATTTATCCCCTGTTAAATGTAAAGAAAGTAGACTTTATTCTCGATCAGATACTGATGACACCAAAGTGGGTTCAGCATCGGGTACAGAGTTTGATAGTAATTTTAGAGCTGATCGAATTGCTAATAGTGAGACTAAAAATATGAAGAACGTTGCAAGGAAACTGTTCTCGGAGAACGACGAGGTGGATCGTTATCAGAACGGTGAAAGTGATAATGAAATGGTAAAACATTCCTTTAGAAATATTCTATTGAACAAAGACAATGGTTCGATGGTTGTGAAGGAGGAATACCTATCTTTTGGGACCAAAGGGGATGGACCTATTATAGAAGACTCTATTCTGGACACTGCTACACGCGCACATAGTTATGGTGATAACGATAATTCGATAATTAAGGTTGATACATCGGACGAAAGTCAGACTACTATAGAGATTCTGCCAGCTTCGCCGGATAGCAGCGAGGATGAAGCAATTCAAACGACGAAGAATTCTGAATTCGTGAATAATGACAGGATAAATGGTGGTGACGCGATTCCGACCCAATTGGAATTGGAATTAGAGGTCATCGATAATAGTAATATACATTCAGCTATGGCTGTACCGAAAACAAACAATTATGCATCGTATTCTAAAAGCAAGTTCAGTACTGAAGGATCGGTGAAGGCATACTTCAGTGGATTTCAATGTACCTCTAGGAATAAATTCAACCAAAATGACTACAGTTCTTTAAAGAACCAAAAGTCCCAATATTTCGAGAAAAAGTCAAAAGACTATATTTACTGCAACGATTTATTAGTTAAGGAAGTGTTGGCTGCTAAAGAAGCATTGAAGAAATGCCTAACTCGATCAGAAAATGACGACGAAGATAGTCGAAAGTCGACACCCAAGAGATTAACAGAAAGGAAACAGGGTTCGACTTTCAGTGTTAAAGATCTTGGAAAGTCGCTTGGTAATTCTGAAAACTTGCCTTCTAATAATGGTAATGATAAGTCAAAGATGCATAGAGAGTCTAAGAGTTCGGAGGGAAAAGAGGACGTCAAAGAGACGAGTTTAAAACAAGAGGAAGTTTATTCCATGGATTGTCCTACAGCTTCTACGTTTGGTGGAAGCAGTGTACCTGAGCAGACTACAATTTCTTTGAAAGCTTCCAAAAAATTCGGCCAAGCATCCACGAATACAGGGGCTAATAATTTGAATCTGCCCTCTAAAAATAGCAGCGATGAACTTCGGGAAGAAAAATCAGATAAACCGATTAGCAAGAGTGGTGAAGATCAAAAGGATAATAATAATTCTAACGAAACAAAGACAAAGGAAGACAATATGCCATTATTAGTGCCAGAGTTTGCTTTAAATTTCGATTCCAGTTCAGATAGAGATAGTTCCAGATCTCCGCCTGTTATAACGAATCAAGAAGAGGTCGAACAGCTGTTGGAGAATGCGAAAATAATGGAAGGTAAAGAGTTAAGTCCGACCGGGGAAGTAGAGGAGAACAAGAAACATTCCTATAAAGACTGTGAAATGACCATTGCTGATATTATTACGCAGTTAGCTTATCATGAGAAGGTAAACATATTTATTAATTACGGCTTTTCTTTTTGCAATTGTACAATACAGTTAATTTGTATTTTTTTCATCGTAGGCAACAATAAAGCATAAAAGATACTGCAATTTATGCGAGAGATGGTTCCCTACATCTATACGACACCGTCGTCATTTAGCTGGATATCAACATCGTTACATGGAGCTAACGCAGCGAAAAAGTATTCACGCGCTTTTTATTTTATTCACTGGCAAGCCTTGTCCAAGACTTCTGCCGGCAAACGTAATTCGCAGTGACTGTTCTATAGGAGAATTAACACCTTTACAAATTGCTGTTCAGGTATATATTCGCTTGTCTTGCAAATTTACGTTACACACAGATTTTATTGATACTATTTTTTTAGGACATTGCAAAATGTGTTGAGTATACGCAACACAATCTAAAGACGAAAGAGTAATAATAACGAAATACTACACTTGCTTCGACTGCATATATGTATACACGTTTCCTGTGATTACCCATGCTGGAACAAATAATGTGAGTACCTCTAAAGAAAAGTACTATAACAACGAACACAAAATGAATTTTGTGTCAGTTTTAATCTCAATGGAATTGTACATGTTCACTACAATTATTACTGTTGGTAATAACATCATCATTGTATAATTATATCAAGAAAAAGGGAAAGAAAGGATTGATTAACATCTATGAACGGTGCTGGGAAGCATTGTTGGTCGATGTTAGTTGTTAAAAGTTACTTGAATGAAACAAAATTATTTTAAGTAGTTAGATACTTAGCCAAAGATTTTAGCAAAACAGAAAAAAAGGTACACGTTAGATTATTTATAGTTTTCGAAGACTATACGGTCTTTTATTTGTACAAATGAATATATGAGTAATACATTAAGTGAATGTGCTCGTTATAAATTTTTATTTATATTGTGAAAAGACTTATATATACATTGTATAAAAAAATATATATATTTACATATATATACATCGTTATTGATATGTGTATATATATGCATATATATCCTAGATATACATATATATTTATTATTCTTGTTTAAAGAAACAAAAAAAAAGAAGAAATGTACTCTTGCAACGTTAAACAGACCTAAAATTATATACAGTTACATTTATATCAAATTATATATTTAAAACAGGGGTAATTAAAGTAAAAAGATGTCTATGCTATATGTTATAAAATAGAATGAATTATGAGATGTACGAGACCAAATGGTTTTTCGAAATTCGTTTGCCCTTTGTTACATACTTTCGAAGTAAATGAAGTTTTTAAAGACGTATTACTCTAATCACTATGATTTTAAATATGAAATCCTGTCCATTTCTACAGAGTACAAATATGTTGCTCTAATTTGTTCGTTAATTTTATAGTAGTTATATCTAATTACAAGCAGAAACATCTCATAGCTCAGAACTAGATTCCCACATGATATAATGATACCTGTTCATACCCCTGCCACATGTTTATGTATAATTCGAACTATTTAAACGTACCTAATAAGTTATTGTTTATATGTACTACAAAGATTTTTAATTGTTTTAAATGTTACGAATGTTTTTTCTTATTATTACATTGATATACAAATATTGGGAGTGGGAAGACTATTAAAGTATGAGTTCCTGGCTATATAAAAGAATGGAATGAATATATTCCTTGTTAAGAGGCTAAAAAATGTCGTTATACTAATACAGGGTTAATAGACTATATTATCAATTGTTTAATAATTTTCTTTATTTTATTTTATTTTATTTTTTGTTTGGTTTACATTCCAAAGAACACAGTAAAAGTCAATTTTGTTGAAAGATCTAGTTTTGTTATGAAATTCAACCAAATAGAAAAATATTATATACATATATATAAGTCTATCGATTGTTATTCCACTTAATGTTTTGTTTCATAAGCTTGTTTTAACTGTTCCATATTTTATTCGCACGAGTGCCTTAAAATACACCTAACAGTATTTGTCGTATCGTGTTATATATGTCGTATAAGATAAATGAAACTATATATTTCTAATATTCTTATATAATAAGCGCATAACATATGCTACAATTATGAAAACATTGAGAATCGAGCATCACCTAATGCGTGGCAAAGTAAAGAGTTTTTCTAGAAATTTGTTCAGTTGTGTTTTTGCCTTTTATAGACGTTACGGTAATTGTTAAGTAAATACTATTTCAGCTATGAGCTCTTTTTACATGCATAAAATTAATTCTAGAACTGTGTGAACTAGACGAAATGCTCTTATTGTTGGAGCTTTGTTATGCAAATATTTTATGATATCATTGTGTGTTCTATGTGCCTAAATTTTAAGAAATTTATACACATCCGAAGTGCAAAAGTGCATAATACTACTTATACACGTTTTAACATAATATGATAATACATCACACATACATTGTATAAAGAAAAAGTAATTACAAATTTTTTATATAAATGCGAATAGCTATGTGATGAACAAAAAAAAATGTATCCGTTTGTTGACATGTGTGCTGTGCTTCACAAAAATTCTGAGACTATAGGTACTTTTTTTAGTATCTTAAATGTCGGATGGAAGATATCGATGAAAAGAAAATTCATCGAGAACGAGGATGTATCATTTAGGCTTGTAACAGAAATTTTAAAATGCATATTCTTCAAAAATTTATATTATTATCAACAAATGTTTCAGTTAGGTAAACAGGATTTTTATGAAAAAAAAAAGAACTCGATTATTGACTTCCATTAATGTAAACTAATATAAGATTGCACGGATCCAAATATTATGAGTTAGTAGAAATTGTAAAAAATAATGTGTAACAAAAAAAAATACTTGTTTATTGTACGTTATAACAATATTAATATTTAGTTTACTAGTTAAACATTTTTATGTGCAAGTAATAAATCGATTTGTATTTTTGAAATTAATTATAAAGATGAATTAAATAAAAAGATAAAGAAAGATAATTATAAAGACCGCTTTTCTTTGAGGAAATAATATTCAACATCTTAATCATAATTTTTTCAAGACAAAGCTTAAAATTATTATTTTCCGTTTTATACTATCAAACATTGAAATCCTTATATTGCACATTAAATACAAGTCAGATAGTAGCAGCATTGAAATGGGGCAGATCTGTATAGAAACATAAGTGCAACTGTATATTTTTACAACATTTACAACTAAACATTCCATCAAAGTTAAGAGTTTTTGAAGTGGTTGCTAGCTGTGCAATTCTGAATCAAACGAATCATGTATACAGTTCTGCTAGTTTTATACACAGTGTGTGATTAACATAGAATAATTGTGTGGCATACAATAAGTTGTGAAGTGTGTTTAGATCTGTAGCATTTTTTCAATTATAATATCTCTGATGAATTTTAATTCACGTGCGAAAAATTACAAAAGATGGGATGTAATTTATAATTATTGATAAGAGAGTTAGTTTGATAATCATGTGAATTTTTTCCAAACGATATAATAATAGTTTAATAAAAATTTATAATCAAATTAAAATCGATAGATAGCGGAATATTTCCGATAAAAGTATCATTAAAATTTTACATATCTAAACACCAGAACCATTCCATAGTTAGCGTAAGAAGTTTAATTGATAGAAATAAGAATTGTATGAATCAATAGATTATATTCTGTTATTGTACTTAGGCTACAGAAGTGTATGCAAAATTCTAGTTGACATATTAAAGAAACAATAAACGATAAAACTTACTAAGTACCCTGAGTTTTCTATAACCCACGCACGCATCCCTCGATTCTTTATTAAACAAGCCCTTCTTATATAAACAAAGAATCAAATTGCTGTACTCTTCCATCCAAGCCACTTCTAGAAATTATAATACTTATGAACGTACATTATCCATTTCCAATAACTGCTTTCTACGTAGGACGTTTAATTATCTTATAATAAGTGTATAACTTTCATGTTCCGCTTCAGTGTTTTGCTAACAAAATAATGTCTAACCTAACAATACCATGCCCCTCTAATAGTTTTTCGTTTCCTTTGGGGACCCCCTTTGGGGCACTAGGACCCCCTTTTGGGCACTAGGACCCCTTTCGGGGCACTAGGACCCCATTCGGGGCACTAGGACCCCCTTTGGGGCACCGGGACCCCTTTTGGGGCACCGGGACCCTTTTGGGGCACTGGTTCTTTCTTTTTGTTAGCTACTTCGTTCTGCAAATTTTATTAAAATATTGCTGACGCTGTTGTGTTTAAAATAACACCAAACGCGATATAATTTGGATCATATTTGCGTTGATAAATTACAAAAACGGGTTGCAATATGAAGCAAATATGATCGCGTTGTCTCATTTTAAGCATACAAACGTTAACAATATCGTAATCAAATTTGCAGAACAAAAACACGACCGAGCATGAAACGCTTCCGAACGATCGCTCCGACCCGAGGCGAAACGCTTTTCGATCACTCCGAGCCGTGGAGAAACGCTTTTGACCACCTGGTTCTTTAATTGCCTGATTCTTTAAAAACATAAACGCATACTACAATAATCATGGGTATCTTACAATACAATGGGCATACAATACAATACAGTTTAGCACTCTGTGAAAACGTTGACCTGAAATAAACCTCCGCGGCCAACTGCGGTGATATGGGAGGAACTCAAGAAGGCAATTAAGTGTAATGTTCGGAATAGGAGAAATTTAAAAAATCGCAGCCAAACAGCTCGACATTTTTACCATATAATTAACAATTAAATCACAAAAGTATAAGTGTTAAAATTGGTAACTGTATGGTAAATAAAATCGATTGCCCAGGTCTCACCACGTGGAGGTTGCTGCGAATTGAGACCCGCGTGGCCGCAGCCGCAGCCGTGCACCTATCACCATTAATTTACAAAAATTATTATTTACAAATTAAACGCTACTTCCTTCTGATGTATATTTGCAGCGCGGTTGATATGCAAACTGGATATAAAAATTCTGTTAAACCTAAATCAACTAAAAAATCAACATTATAATATAAATTAGCTTATACATTGTTTGAGTAAGTAAAATGTATTAAAATAAATAATTGTAACGAAAGCTGAAAATAAAAATTCTGTTAAACCTTTTGAAGTAAAAAATAGAGATTATAATACACATTAGCTTATAGTTAGTTTAAGTAAATAGCATGTATTAAAATTATTCATTATTGCGAAAGCTGAAAATAGAAATTCTGTTAGACCTGACTTAAACTAAAGAATAAGCAATATAATATAAATTAGCATGCACGTAATTCAAATACATTCTACCTTTAATTAAGGTAAATTAAATCTCAACTTAAAACATCCTACCTGACTAAAAAGCTAATTCAATTTAGAAGTATCCTATCTAATTGAAAATCTGATTATTTCTGAAAATTCTGTTAAACCTTTTGAAATAAAAAATAAGGATTGTAATACACATTAACTTATAGTTAGTTTAAGTAAATAGGGGGTATTAAAATTATTCATTATGGGAAAGCTGAAAATAAAAATTCTGTTAGACCTGACTAAAACCAAAGAATAAGCATTGTAATATAAATTAGCATGCACGTAATTCAAATACATTCTACCTTTAATTAAGGTAAATTAAATCTCAACTTAAAACATCCTACCTGACTAAAAAGCTAATTCAATTTGGAAATATCCTATCTAATTGAAAATCTGAAAGGACAGGGCGGGGGGGGGGGGGGCAAGGGATATTTCATGATGAATCTTCTTTCGCTAAAATTGTGATCGCGTAACCTGAAACAGATCAAAGTTCATAAGAATTTAGTGATATTTCTTAGGTATCATATGATTTCCTTCGATTTATTTGATCCATACAACATCACTTTTGAGCCTCTGATTACTTACATATTGCAATGTATGTTATTTAATGTACTTGAGGCAATATTCTATTCCTTTGACATCTCCTTTAACTTAACAATTCTGTAACAGACTTTTTTAAGAGAATAGTAATTGTGAAAATATAGTACAGTAGTACAAAGGGAGCATGTTCTTCCAAAATGCAAATATGCTGAATAATAATTGTCAATTACAAATACAAACATTTACTTGGATACTATGATGAAACAACTCGTTTTAATGTTAATAAAAAGGGGAGAGGCGAAGAAGAATAATAAATTAGAACATTGAACACACAAACTCAATAGCCAGAGGGCCATTCTACTATTAATTATCGTCCACTTATTATAAACCCGATTGAAACCCGTAAGTGGATTATCTCTTTCTTTCGCAACCCTAATTTACTGCATTACTTGCAAAGTCAATCGCGTATGGTGCTTCGTTATCTCTAATATAGTATTTCGGATATATTAAAAAAGATAGGAAAAAAATAATTCACTGCACCCATCATTTTTAATTCGCAACACTAATAACGAACGAGTCATGGTAGTCGCATCCAAGACTACGATTGCAGCAATCACCTTATGCAGCTTTAGTAGCTGCCTTTCGTGACTCAGGAACCACGTTGGGCATTTCATTGTGGTCGCAACGCTACTTAAAAATCGCGATCATTTATCATCGCAACACTATATGAAAATCTAAGAAAAACATTCGCGATAGAAAAATATCGCAGCACTGCTAATTAAGCTAATTAAAACCTGTGTAGGAAAGGAACGCGAAAATTATTGTCGCAACGCTAAAAGCAAGTACGTATCGCAAGTACAATTTAATACAAAAGCAACTCTAATTCAAGCCGCAATCTGTATTAATTCGCAACTGTAATCCAAACCACGATATATTTAATCGCACCTGTAAAAAAAATGCCGCGACCTGGGTCTATCCGTAACTCTAGTTGCAATCGCGGTGTGATTTTATTCGCAACTCTAATGCAAACCGTATTCAATCGTACGCGACGCTAATAAAAATCGCGATTTGCCCAATGCGATGACGGTGGGCCAGGCAATACTGCCGGCCAAACAATAAACTACAACTACGGCATACAAAAGCGAGCATAGTGAGAAAATAGTAACAAAGAATGACTCTCCATCCGAAGGATGCAGAGCCATTGATAGTTGCCCTCTTGAGCGACAGTTTGTCGGGCCTCTTCGGCATTTAGCCTCTTCTTTTCTTCGAGCGCAATGCCCGCTGAAACTTAATCTAGGCTCGAGACTCTATTCGCAAACAAACAAAACTAAATAAAAGGCTAAATCGCGTAGCTAAACGGAACACACGTGGACGAATCACGACCAAATAAAATCGTAAAATTTGTGATTACAGAAAATCGTAAAGATTGCGATTAAAATTGTAATCGATCATCGCCTTCACGTGCAGCCTCGAGCATAATGTGACACGTTCGTTTCGAGACCAAATCGCGATCGCGACCGCGAAAAATTCGAAAAATCGATAGGCAAAGCCAGAGGCGAAAGCATTCTCGTTCGCGCCACAGTTTCGCCGTCGACTTTTCAAATCAGATTTCCTGAAACAGGTTGAACACGCGA
Source organism: Nomada ferruginata (assembly GCA_963583965.1). Taxonomy (NCBI): domain Eukaryota; kingdom Metazoa; phylum Arthropoda; class Insecta; order Hymenoptera; family Apidae; genus Nomada; species Nomada ferruginata. The sequence goes on from OY757223.1 coordinate 2,778,122, forward strand.
AATATTGCCTACCCGATCAGAGACTGTGTCAACCTGCCCGGCCCTACCTACTTATATCTATCAGGCACACCAGAAGGTATACTACCTATCCTACCTGGACCTATATTTAAAAAATGACAAAGCATTCACACAAACACACCTCATTCCACGTTTCTCATTCAAACACTCGGGCGCAAGAACCTACACTAGAGAAGCGTCCCGGGACGCCCCCGACACCCGAGCTTGGCATACAATCATTCACACTCTAAGGGTACGTACCAGTTCCTGAAATCGGCTGACAAAGGCTAGCGACCATTGCGTAAATTTGCGCAAACGCATATGCTTGTGCATTACTTTCGTATAAAATGTTGATTGTTAAAATATATTGTACGTTTTCTTTCAAACAAGTATACTTGGTTCGTATAGTACTCTATTGTTTGTCATATTTCCAGAATTCGTTATGGTATTCAATGCATATTTGCAATTGTTTATAATTTGTTATGAAATTCCCGAGCCGACGCAATTCCACGGCCTAACCACACACACACATAATGTGGAAAATGCGTCGTGCACGGTACGCTAGCAAATGTCAGCCGCCAAACATTGTTAGAAATTTATAAACTATATGATCATCGTGCCCATTGCCTTTCACTCACCCAAGTAGCACCTGGGCACGTGAGTGAGTTCCTGGCAATGAACACGGAAGGGGTTAAACCTGAAAATCCTGATCTAAAAAGATGATTAGTATACTAATAGTATATTTTATTTGCAAACTCTCCAAAAATGACTCGACTTTGTACTTTATGAAATATCAATAAAAACTCGAAAATGGCTGATAAATAATGTATTTATTAAGGGAAATGACTGTCATTGAAACTGAATTTACTAGAATAAGTAATGCAATTAAATATTTACTTGAAAAATTGACAAGCTATTAAATAAACCTCGGGTGATTCCTTAATCGAAGCAAATTGTTCAAGATAGCTACTCCGATTTGAAAATCTACCCGTATACAAAGTGCCTTCTTGTACATAATGTGTAATAAATTTCATTCGAAACGGACTCGACTATAGCATATGAAAATTAATATTAAATGCTATCATTGGCTATGCATATTCAATGCTGATTTCAATAAACGTATCGTTATATTTATTTACTTTAATACATGATTGCTGTAATCATGTAGCACTTGCAGTAACGAAGTCGGGGGGCATCCGACTTCTGCACTGCTGAACAGTGAAAACAAATTTCAACTGATTATAAATGCAATTACAAATTTAATATGCAATGTCCTCAATATATGTACATTTGTGCAATGTATTTGCTACTGTCATCATATATTTTTATCGAAATAGAGGAACCTACAGGAACCTACAGGATCAGTGCTTCTTTGATCAAATATTTATTTGAGTAAGAAATATTTCTATGGTCCTTAATCTTTTTATATTAAAAAACGCGGAGTACAAGAAGGCAGATCTAACCTGGTATAAGAAATAATACACATGAAAATAACGTCACAACTAACGGGTATAAAAATTATTCCCGTAGTCACTATGCTCGCAAAACTACTAAAAAATACAACCAGTCACCCGTGCCGCTTCGGACCAATCGTCCTACGGCATGATTGGGGACCGGAGGAACCAAAACACATGCGACTCACCAACTCGTTGATTGCAAAAGGAGAGCAAGTACTCGTGGAAGACATCAGGAACATCACCGGGGCAGCTCAATTGGACTCAATCGTCAGGAAGTATGCAAACTGTAACTAAACAGCAAAGCAAAAAACATTAAAATCTACTGCTAAATCTACAGAATTTAACTCTTCATAGAAAACTAAGATTTGTTTTAAAAATACTTACATTTCTCGCTTCATCAGTGTCGCATAAAACATCCCCCTCAGTGATGCACTGACTCTGCTTCCGATAGCGAATATAAGAGACAAATAAAAATAAAAGACTATGTACGCGACCGCAAATTACATCGGCGAACAAATTAAGATGCTACTTTCGCGATTGAAATAATTGAAGAGGAGCACCGGTGCTCCGATAATTGAATTAATAACTACTAGGCGAAAAACACTGACTCTACAATCGCGTGTAGGTAAACTGTAAACGAAAATTTAAGCAGAGCCACATGCTCTGGAAATACTAGAAAACTGCGGAGAAACCACTGACTCTACTGACCGCATTGCGCGCGGTCACATAATTTTCTGAAATAGAACCTGTTCATCCTATCGAGTGTTTGTTATCAAATATAGATATCTATTTGTTTTTGTAAGTATTTTAATTGTTGTTGTTTCATCTTAGTACCAGTCACAAATTATACACACCTCGATACTTACCTCATTGAGATGTCTACCATACGTTTTGTCAGCTCGGCGTCAAGTAGTAGAATGACGACCTTCGCCATCGCCCTTTGCTGTTCGGCTATGTTCGACATCCGACTAAAACCAAACACCATTTTTGTTTACGATCGCTTGTGTTTCCTAGAAATATTTCAACGCACACGTTACTCGATAAGTGGCTTTTTTTTGTTTCGCGATATATTGTTGATATTTTCCACGAAAAACAAGCTTCCCGACCACAAGCAGAAACAAGATATAGCCGCAAATAATGGCTTCTATTATGTTACTACTTATCTACAACGCGACTGTATATCATACAAGTTTTATGCGTGGTACGAATTATAATTTAATAGAGACATATTACTAAAATTCTACTTATTTCCACAAGAAATTTGAGGAATGCTTACCTGTAGGCGAGAAGTTGATTTAACAATATGGCGCCGCGTCACTCTGCTCCTGCGCATTCCCGTTTGAAAGTGTCGCGTTCGCGCCATTTCTGATTCAAAGCTAGCGAAAGAGACGCCATGGAACAGAATCTAACTGAAATCAGAGATAAATGTATTAAGAATCACTAATATCATGGTAATATTGCTAAAAACTGCAGAATATATTGCAAGATAATGGAATTCAGAAGTGATATACGTATACGCATACGCATACGTCAAAGATAATACGTATATGCATACTGGAGTCGATTAGAAAATGCACGCCGCGCGGTGTGATTCCGTTCACTGCACAATATTTACTTAATTTCTTGCAAAATATTCATTAATATTAAGAAAGAAACCACAGAAAACTTGAAAGACAGGGAAACGAAAACAATGTATATCATTTCCTGTCTTCAAGAATATATTAGACTATGTGACATACCGTAATTCGGCGGGCACTCTGAACACGTCTAATCACTACGAGATCCCGTGGTCGAAAGAAGGAGAGCTTTGAAATAGATTGCGCTAATTGGCTGGTAGCTGATTGGGCGATGGGGGTGAGGTTCTTTCCTTACGGCGGGTGTTTTTGAATCTCATATCGAACTGAATATTTTTTATTGCAAGTGTTACAGTATGGATATTAGTCGAATAGTAGGATGCAAATATATTTATTAGTAATAACAGACGCATCTGTGTAATCAAATGTTTGTAATGTTTGTTGCACTATAGAATAAGTAAACTATTTCCGTCCAATTAATATTGGTTTTTCTTTAACTTTATTTAAATTACAATTCCTACCGTTGTGAGCGTTCAGATAGTTTTCTAGCATCTTTTCACACAGACGAGATATAGGAGATCATTTCACTGACGAGATATAGGAATTCATATACATATCTCGTCTGTAACCGTAGCTCAATTTTCCTACCGAAACGTTGACCGAGAAATAGCTATCTTGATTTCCCCCAAAGCATTCACATACAATCGTATATTCACACAATCGTATGAGTCCTGCCCCACTACTTCAGCAAATAATAGTTCTTCAAGTGATCACTGTTCATGAGCAGGGGACGCTCAAATCAGTGTCGGATTTCTGAGTCGGTATGGCCGTCACGTTGGGTCACGAAAGTCCATAAGATGTCCTGTCTATTCCTATATCTCGTCTGTGTATAAAGCGACGTTTATTATTAATTTTATATTTCAACTCCTGCTGGTTGTTTTTTAATCTATGAGGTCTCAAATGAAAGGGGAAATAATAACCTACTCGCCTGTATTTATCTCGTTGCTATTACTTTATCCAATATCGCGAATAGCTTATTCTTTTACCTTGCTTTCAGGCTTGCCTGGAAATTGAAATAATTCTATTTGTTTATAGTATCCTTAAATGCATATATCGATTGTCTATGATTTATGTTTCGACATTTCCTCTTGCATTTAATATAGTATCTTTAATATCACCGTTGAAATAGTTGGCCAGTTTAATCAGATAACGCGGAAAGTTATTGATCAAACTTATTAGGTGCCAGAAAGCATGCGCGCTTTTCTTGCATCCAAATGGCAAGAAGATGATGCTTCATAAAGCTTTGCAAGTGTTTTTCCATTTTTTTACGATCTTGTACTACGTATCCGGTGAAACATTAACGAAGAAAAATGAGAAACGGGTCAGCCTCAGGAATAATTATCAAATGTGCCTCGACAGCTTTAAAGTTCACGAGGATAAAATTATTCGGACGCAGGAGTCCCGAGACATGGGCGCTAAGTATTTGAAAGAAGTTGATGTTAATACTAGGGAGGAATGCTTGAAGTTCTGCTGTGATACAGAAAGTTGTGACGTATTTATTTTCGAAGAAAAGGTATACATATTTTTCTTTCATCGAATTTTAATTAACGAAATAATAAGATTATTACGTTCGTTCATAACTTCCGTCATCTCTAATCCCAAATGATTTCTACGCTGCACAGAAACCTGGAAGCTGTTATCTATTTCAATGCGGCCCGTTGCATGACTTTAAATGTAAATTCACCAGTCATGCTAATTATAGTAGCGCGGTGCGTACCAATTATAATACACAAAGTAATTCACAACTGGAGGAGGAAGTTAGAATTTCTCAACAGGAACATGAATTAAAATCACTGAGGTAATCGATCAGTATTTTATTAAATTAATATATAATAATAATGCGCTCGACATATTAACGGAAGAATAATAATAATAATCCTTGCGTACAGAAAACTAGCAGACCCAGCACGTGTAGAATATTCATTTACGGAACCGCCTTTAAAATTAATTACAACTTTGCCAGCAAAACTATTGCCAACAACATCTCCCCCTAGTAGGCAAGGTAAACCTGTGCAGAAATATTGTATTTATTATTGCAAAAAGCATAGACATAATAATGCATTAATTTACATTTTAGCTTGTAGCAGGAATCAATATGAGTGTAGATCGTCCGGGGATTGTATAGCAGTGTACAATGTTTGCGATGGAATCCCGCAATGCGCAGATGGATCAGACGAAGCAGCGGACCTTGTGTGTCCTACAGAAAAGCCAACAATGTCTCCTTCTATGATTCAAGGACCACAACCGCCTCCAGCAGCATTACCAGTTGATATTATAAAGTATCAGCAAATGGTTGATCATCGTAAACCTCTTGCCCCGCTGTATGCCCGTGTTCCAGAAGTTAATCCTTGGGAACTGCCTAATTTGCCTCACCAGATGATTCCGCAGCAGCAGCCAGTTTTATATCCAGGCCAGCAAATGGAAGTACCACAAATGCATAATAAAGGTTTTGGTGCGCCAGGATATCCATGGGACTATCAGCCTGTTTACGATCAAAACAAAGACCTCTATAGCTCTGCTAATTCTTATCGCGAACAGAGCAATCTGAGCCCGTACGAACGTAAGTGATATATTTAAAAATAATCGTATTAAAAATAAGATGGATGTACATACATGATGATTTTTCTTCATTTCTAGAAGATCAACCCCATATCTTCAATCATGTGGGATCAAGCGTTATTGGAGAGAAAGAAATGGACAGGTGCGATATTTAACTGCAGATGAAAGAAAATGAATTATTAATAGTGGTGAAATAATTAGTTTTAATTTTCTATTAGAGGCACATACTTAGATGTACGGCATCCCTACTCGTCGCATTTTCCATCCGCGAATAGAGGGCAATGGCAGAGCAATCAAGTTTATCCCTCTCCATCTCCGATACCAAATGCGGAACCAAAGAAAATAAACGAGATAGAGAAAAGTGTTGTTATTACAACAACGCCTCCCTGCGATGTAAGTTTGCTTCGATAGTTTAAATTTTCCTGTGGTACAGAACTGAATGGTTCTCTTTTTCAGACGTCACACGAACAGAAAGATATTCCAACAAAAAGCGAAGGAATTGGGAAGAGCAATCAGCCAGCAGATAAGCATGTTGTACAGGAAAAACAAGTTAATCAGAATAGTAAACAAAATATCCTTAAAACTGAAGGTGCAAAATATAATCATGTTCAAGGAAAGGAAGTGAAAGGTCTGCCAATGATTACTACTTTCTCCATAAATGAAAACTTTATTGCAATTGATTTTGTTTAAATAATTATCGTTTCACAGAGCACAGTAGCGTAATAGTTATTAAGGAGCATAGAGAGCATGGAAGAAATGCTTTAATGGCAGAACACTTGAAGCAACCAAACGAAAATGAGATACTAAAACCTAGAGGGGCAGTTATATCTTTGGCTTTGGGACTTACGATAACAGCTATTACGGCTACACTGATAGCATGTCGATTACGAGTAGTTCGAAGACGCGGAAGAAGGCATGGACCGTATGCTCATGATGCAGATTATTTAGTAAATGGAATGTATCTTTAAGTTAGTACGGGTTTCTTTAGTCAAACAAATCTAGTCTTATTTTCTAGTCATACCATGAAGAATACGTTTACTTTATGGAATTTTATTTTAACAGAAGTTGAAAGAAAGCATTTCGATTCGTATTCACTTGGTACGTATGAAAGTTTAATCACCGTTCTGCAATGAAATGTATTTTACGAAAACGCAGTTGTATTGAATTTGTGAATGTACTGATAAATTTATATACTCGTCATTAGTATTCAGGTGTTTTATAAAATAAATTATCCTTTGAGTAACTTGTGCGTTTGAAACTGGTATTTTAATTTGCATGATAAATTTGTTCTGAAAGAAATGTTGACAATACAGGAAGTAATGTAAAGGTTCAGAGTAAAATAAGTTGTAAGAAGAGCCACGTTATAAAGATATGTTTCACGATTTTCAGTTCTACTGAATTAAATTATGCCCAAAGGATACGCGATATATCACTGATTCGTGTAGTCTCGTTTGTGAGAAAGAAATCTACCAGTCTGTAACAAAATTATATTTATACATAACTTTTACAACCATATAATACATATAGGTGTATATCATTCTTGACAACAAAATCACTGTTCTTCAGATCATAATAATTAGCTACTCTATAAAATTGTTACACTGTTGTTTTTGTACCTTAATTGTATCGAAAACTAAGTACCAAACTATTTGCTAATACATTCTAAATTATAATAATGTTTACTAATTATGAGAAATAATTCCCATTTCATGCGGGTACGTACTAGATGACGAATGCGTGTATGTACAAAAGTTCGACTGATCTATGCTATTGGATGTAGTGAAAATATATAAAAATTGTTATAAAATTACGATTGTGTTATGTGCGTAATATTCTCAGCACTGAGTCATTTTATTTCTAAGTGCTACAATATTATCATAATAACCGAACCCAATAACCCCTATAAAATATTAACAAAATAGTGGAAGCATTTATATTGTCAACAATTTTCTCAACTAATTACTCTTGATACTATTGGACGCATAAACTAAGTTTATGCGTCTATGTTAAATGAAAAACATTTCACAATACTTTTACATTGCAATTTTATTAATTTGATTTAACATTATTTTATCAATTAGTATTTAAGTTTTTATCGTAAAAAATAGTTCTCTGATTATAAAGCACAGTCTTGCTTGATAAAAAAATGAATTACTTTTAATACATAACAAGTGACTGCTAGACTCTGTATGGAGTAAATAGAATCTGTTGCAATGAAGTTATTCAATTAATATTTCAATCGCACTCCATATAAGAAAGCAGTAATATTTTTTTTTATACGAATGTATTATATTATAGTCGGAAAAAATCGGAATAAACTTGTACCTGTACAAAACAAAAAACAGCCTACACACATAGATATATATATGTATATATATTTGTTAAAAAAAAAATCTTAATTATCTTTTATTAGAAAAAATTAACAAAATCGGAATAATTTCAATTGTATGCAAAGTAGATGGCCTGTACTTCTTATATTATCAATAGTGTAATGACGAGTGATAATTCGTGAGGTGTTTATAAACAGAACTGTATGTTTGTTCGAAATGAAATAAAACTATCATTTAATGATGCTGAACAAATGAATTGCTGTAACTATTGTCGGCCGGTCGGTGCGGCATTTTGCTGTGCTTGTATAAATTCAGGGTAATCGATGTACCCATCATTGTTCGCATCGTCCAAAGAAAGTATTGGATCTATCAAAGTAATCAATTCCTCATCCTTGAACAATTTCTCTCCAGGATTGGCTCCGCCTACCTCCTTATTGCCTTGTTCTGAACATAAACAAAACATGCATTACATCCATGGATCTTTATCGTAACAATATACATTAGCCAATAGTTAATTTGTTTAATACTTGCCATGCCAGTGAATCAAGGACTTTATGAGTTCGCAACCGTCCAATTTATTATTGTTATCCGCATCGTGCATTTTGAAATAATGGAACTGTAACTCCTGTTCTGTCATTTTGCTAGTATCTATCGGAACCTCCATATGCTCAGCGATGTGACTGTAAAGGATATCCTAATAAGTATACAAAATCTAATGATGCCCTTATCGCAGACATATCTTTAACGAGTCTAACATACGCTTTTTCGTGCGCTATATTAGCAGCATTAAGTATTTGCTGAGGATGGTCGTGTCCATGCCCTTGCTGAATTGGTACGTGTTGAGATGGTATATGCTGCTGTTGCACAGGTTGGACTGGAACTTGTTGATGTGGAACTTGTTGATGTGGAACTTGTTGATGTGGAACTTGTTGATGTGGAACTTGCTGATGTGGAACTTGTTGCATAGGTACTTGACCTGGTACTTGCTGGAACTTTATCAATTTTTATACAATTATTTTATAAACAATTTTCTTCTGACTCAAGCATGCTATACCCGAATAATATAATGGAATACATATTTGAAACAATATTCATTAATAATTAATGCTGCAGAAGCAACGAATTTCTGGCATCAACCATATAAAACTACCTGTTGTTGTGGAATTTGTTGTGGTACTTGATGAACTTGTTGGACAGGCTGAAACAAATTAAGCTTGTTTATGAATGAAATAACGATTCAGATTGTTAGATCGATAGTTTTCCGACAACGATAGACAATAAATTGAAGATCATTCAGTGAAGAACTTCTATATAACATCAACCATATGTTTGTCTTGTCATGAGGTAACAACTTACTTGTTGATAATGTTGGGGCGATACACCGGGGGGAACTCTTTGTTGTTGGGCATGTGTATATTTACAGCTAAAACATCCGATAATAAAAAGCCACAAAGTCCAATTCATTTTGCTAATTTCTGCAAAAAAAATTCACGTACATCGTTATAATATTCGAAATTTATATAAAAATACTATTAATATATGCATATCGTTGTTGCTCTCAGCAGCGTGTTCGATTTTAAATCAAGAAGTTAATGAAAAAATAATAGAATATACCTTGTTTATGTTACGGGATGTGTACGAAAATTGACATGTACGCAAATGTCTTGTTCATTGGCAAGACTGAACACCGGATCACAGTTTCCAGGTTATGTTAGAAGAAGTCGCACAGACTGACGTGGACAGATACCGCAGGTGTTACTTTCAGCGATGTTTCGAACTAGGGGCTCAGCGATGCAAGAAGAGATGCACACGAATGATTATAATTTCGTATTAAATTATTTTCAAGAATCAAATTCTTCATTGTTTAAAATAGATAATAAAAACATTTTAAAGCGATTCGATTTTTAATCTTTGTTGAAGAATTTTGTTTAAATTGCAGCAGATTCGAAATTTATTTGAAAAATAGGTAAACACTGAGGAGAGGTCGTAAGAAACGTAATTAATATAACTATAATTATTACAGCTAGCATACATAGACGATAAATTTATGAAATGATCACAATTGAAAGTTTAGTATATCGCTTATATGGAAATTATTTTTTAATGAATTACCACAGTCTTAGCTTAAAAATATACCAACCAATCATTTCGCGTTAACAGCTGGTGCAATCATAATTTAAGATGCATTTGCGTGTCACAATGCTATTGTAAAAAGTAAGTTTACCTTTGCATCTTTTCCCAAAAAATATACATACCTGGATCTCTGAACGTTAAAATTTCTGGGGAATATTTAAATACATCGAAGTAGGTTTGGACTATCCAATAATTAGCCGTGAAATTTCATTTCATTGATACGAGTGTTTGTTATGCATATACGTAGAATAATGTGGAATAAATTGTTCTATAAAGAAATGCATTATTTTTGTTGAAAAATAAACAATATAACGTGGACGCTGTGCTTCTAGGCAATGACTCTAACCCGCCGTTGCGAGGTTCGTAACACATATTTCCACAATGGCGGAAATGTATTATTTCATTCTGCACCAAATTAGTAATGGGATCGTAGTACTTTAAAAAATCGATAAATAATTTGAACATTGTGTTAAATTAAAGCACAAATACATTATCACTAAGTTACTTAGAAGTTCGAAAAAAGTTTTATCGTGTTGACAAGTATGTATTAAAGTTAAACGATTTCGTTCATTTCGTCACTACTTCTTGTGTACTATGAATATATATATTTCTGAATTTGTAATGTTATTACATGCTTAATTTGTAAAGCAATTATTCTTAGTTGTTAAATAACTGAATTATAAGTCACCGGCAATATAACTTTGTGTTCGAAATAAAATTTTGTTCGCCTTCCTTATTATTTACGATTTTTGTGTTTCATTTGCGTTTCCCCATATTTCAGGAGGTAAAATAATAAATGGAAAATGTCTCAGATACCGAAATACATGCAAATTAAAAGGGCGCAGGGAAGGGTGCTCGTCAAAAGGAATCATTTTATAAGAAACTATCCCGAAATCAAATCTTATAAGCCACGTAAGTATTTCACTTTATATGCAGCAACTTTCGATTGAATGTGAAATTGATGTCATTATTTAACCGTTCCAGTATGTAAGAAGTTACAGAATAATAATAACTCGTTAGCGAAAGCATTGTCCAAACAGAAACAAGAGAGCCAATTATTATTTTCCGAAAATGTTGCTTTAATCGCAGAGGTACAAGATTTAAGCTTAGCTTGTAATAAGCGTGATGTAAGTATTGCTGTTAGAGAGATAAAAGAATGTTGCACAGATTTATTAAAATTCCTCTTTTAGGCTGTAATATCAAATGTATTAAAAAATGCTAAGCAGATACTTACAATGTTAGTAACAATGACTGGTTTCCTAACGAACACAATTTCGTCTTGTCAAGAATTCACAAAAGCAACTGTTGCAAATGCACGGTTGTCTAATAATTCTGCTGGAAGTAAGAATGCTTTTATATCATCTTCTTTTGTTGTATTATATTTGTATGTACATTTAAGCCGATGCTTGTAAGTAAAATAATACTTTTAGGAAAGGATGACTGCAGAAGGGTGTCAGGAAAGTCTCCAACTAGGGGAGTGGTGAAGCCTATGGTGAGCGGTCACACCATTACAAAACCCACGATTAATTTAAGTAGAGTAAATATGCAACGTATAATTAATAATCCATCAAACTTAAGTATACTACCAGAGGTAGCAACACCCCCAAGAAATCAGGAATTAAACAGTCCAAGGTCTCCTAATGTGGTTACTCTAAGGCAGCGTAAGGCTGTATGTACTAGCATCAATCTTTTACTTTTCTATATGGGAAAAGGCAGGCACATTTTAATGAATTTAATATTATAGGAAAGTGGCCGCGTATGCAGAATGCCCGAAAGACTAACCGCTTCACAAAGAGAAAGTGGTATGCCACCTTGTAAACTATTGCTTCGATATATTTTGTACAAATCAAACGTATATTTTCAATACATATTTGTAGATGAGAATGAACAAAGATTGAGTGAGAGAAAAAGTAGCAGACATTCAGGTCGAATGTCAGGCAGGCTCTCGATTTCGAAGTCCAGTAGGTTGTCGAGGAATAACACTCTTCAATATAGTACTGAACATTTTGAACACATAGGAAGTCCTCGAGTAAAACTGAACGATGTGTCGAAATTATTGCAAAATTCTCAAAGCATTAATATTCGTATGGTTTGTATCGCTAGTCAATTATTTTTGTTTCAATTTGGATGGCTTGTCATGGTGATAATTCATTTTTCTAATTACTGCCTATAGTTATCAGAGAATCTGAGTAGCCAAGGGACTAATAGATCAGAAAATAATGTAGGCGTAAATCAAGAAGATCCTGGGACAACAGATATCATACCAGAAACATCGCCTTCTAATGATTCCAATGATGACATTAATAAAACTATGGATAATACAAATGGACAGAGCAACAATGAAATGGATACTACGGATCCAGAGGATAAAGAGAATGTTAACGATACAAGAAATAATACGTCCAGTTGGGAAGATCCCCTCGAAGGACCAAGTTGGTTACTGAATGATTCTGAAGAAGTGCCTTCTTTCTTAAACAAGAACGATAAGACTGACGATATGAATTTTTCTAATGGTGATTCCTTGAATACAACAGAGCCCAATGACACGTCAGAAAACGAAAAAAGTGCAAAACAAATGTTGCCACAGTCAAGCAAACGCGCAAGTTACACAAATAGTTGTAAAGACAGCAAGCCAATAGACGGAAACGAATATCGTATGCTGGATCAAAGTAAAAACGATAGTCTTAAACAAAATAAAGACACATATTGCGTTACGTCTTCAACAGTTGTAGCATCGGAGCGAAATGCAAAACCGTATAAAGTTGCACCGCCAACAGTGAATTTGGCCAATTTTATAACGCATAGGCGAGGCTATTTCGAAAGTGAGGATGATGATGATTTTACTCTAATGTATACGCGGCGTCCACGTAATATGAATTTTGATATAAACGATTTAAAGCTGCCAATTTTGGAACAGTCTAGCCTGAAAGCAGTTGTTCCAGTGGAAACAGAACCTGAAATAACAACCACACTACGAAAGATATCCCACATTTGTCCAATGCCGTCTGTTTCGCATAACATTTTGGAGGAATCAGCTTTTAATCAATCCACAGTAAAATTACCGTTACTCTTGAATAATGATTACGAAGACAGGGACTTGACACCCGTTAAAAAGATGAAAGAGCCTTCGCAGCGGAAAACAAAATCGAGGAAGGTAGCGCTAAAGAATTCTGGTGATTACGTTACCGACACGCCACCAGCTAACAAAAGAAATAGTCAGAAAAAGGAGAAAGATAAGGTAGTGAAGGATCCAAGTGCCGCTAAGGTAGTATTGCAGAAATTGAATGAATCCGATGTTAAATCCAGAACCCCCTCGCCTGATGAAACAGATTCTCGTGATCTAAATTTATCTTTGTAAGTGTGAAAGGATCAATACTGATGTATGATATGCATGATTATAATTTTACTATTCATATTCATTTACAGAAGTCCCGTATCTTCGCGTGTGGATAATTCGAGTGACTCTGACAGTAATACAAGTTCAAACGTATCGTACACCTCGAATCGTCCGAGACGAAAAAGAGCTCCGACCAGCTTTCACGAACCCAGTTTGAAAAAGTCAGTGATCAATTTAATTCGATTATTTATTGTTGAACAGTATTGAATAGTAATCATTGATTGTTGTTTCAGGAAATTACGAAGAAATGTTTAATCACTCTTACGATATTCAATGTTCGAGAAACGATTGATGATATACAATATTGTTTTTCTGAAACACAATCGTCTCGATATTCTCCTCCAAAGCGATGTAAATAATATTACCGAGTGTGTACGATAAATTTCGCTGGACATATCCACAAGACCACAGAAATTAATTTAATTAAAGTTTACACGTCGAATCGTTTTGCTTCCATTGTTGCGCACATCTCTGTAGGATCTGCAGTTGTTAATTATTTACAGGAGATCGGTATGCTTTGACAAAGTCTCAGCTTCAATAATTTGGCTTCCTCTCGTATGATTGTTCGCATATTATACCTTTTGTACCCTTACTTAATGTTTGAATGAATAAACAAAAGTTTAAAAAAGAACAGCTTATCTCCATTTCCTATACATGTATGTATGTAGGTTCGTAATTTGAATTTAAATCAAATATTGATTTAATCTTAAATCGATTATCGATTATTGAGCCATCTTTGCAATATCGAAACGCCATCAATTTCGATTATCGAAACCAACCGTTAGTAGTTCAAATAAGTTTACCGTGGAAAGACGTAGTTATAGTGCCAGTGATAAAATTACAAATTTCGCCAAGCAATTTTATTCTGTGGCCGTCCATTTGTTTCATGCATAAAGGTAAGCATATGCAAATCATTTAATAATACTTTTTAGACTCCTAAAAAGCAAGTAGTGCCCGAAATGTTAGAAAAATGATACTCTCAATCCAATATGGACGGCACTCGTACATTTCGAGGACTACATTTCGTTGCGAAATCATTGCGTACACAATTCGTAATGTTTTAAGCAATAGTTTTTTGTTCCTATTGAATCATGCATTGACATAACTTCATAATGTGCCATCGGAAGTTATTCAGTAACCATAAAAACGGAAAAAGATTCCAATATTTTTTACGGGTCAAATGATCGGGGAGCAGATTCAAAAAACGATTGATCTTTTTTGCCGCGTTCACAGAGGGCGCTTCGTTGCATAAATAAAAAAGCTAGGCCGCAAGCGGGAAGTGTTATGTATAATGGATTTAACCTTCCCCGTTCCCGGCTACATGCAATATATAAAGTGGCTGGCGTAGAGGCGGCAATTAATTATGTTTGTTTAATTTCAAGATGAAAAAAGCAGCTGGCGTTGCCTCGCCCACATGTATCGGCGGCCAATTCTCAACTTAATTCGATAGTCCGTTGGTTTAATGAGAAAATAAAGTGGCGGTAGAATGGAGTCAAAATTTCAAGCATGGAAGCTGCGCGTAGCCATGAGGTATATAAAAATGTGTATCAATTTTTTAATTGCACATAACAATATCGAATTTCTTGAATGGACGTGAAATCTAATGTTAGTTTTCCGTATTTCCTTCAGCAATTATTTCCCATATGTATTATGCACCATTTTCATGTATAACGTTTGTAGTAATAATACATCTTTGCTATTCCACGAATTAATATAATTTAGCGTGTCATAATTGCTGCTAATGTAATTGATCTGCTACCTAGTGGCAATAGCAAAGCGTGGGCATACGCACGCTAATGTTTCTGTTGTTTAAATGTCTAAACTTGAGGTCAACACTTAATTTGCATAGCTGATATAGTCGTGCGTTATAAAGTTGTTTTGAATTTTCTGTTTCGTGTTTGGATTTTTATGACACGCCGGCCGGAAAAAGGAGAAAATGTACAATTTACGATGCTCCGGCGATAATTTTTTATTACGCGTTTCGAACAATTCTACAACGAACAATAAGAATATTGTAAGTGACATCGTAAATTTCTTTTTTTTTTCGTTGCATAATGCACTTGTTTTTCTGTCCCAAATAATACAATAGTAGACGAAAATACGACCATAAATTAATAACATCTGCATTCGTGGATTTTCAGACGATTTTATAAGCGGCGAAGAAATTACCTGAGGCACAATAAAAGGCCGTATGTCCAGCGACACAAACAATTTACCTGCGTTGGGTCTAACGTTACTAAGGTGAATGACGAAAACATGCAGTTCAATGTTTCGGTGATCAACTGACCTGGAAGGGTGGAAGGCGGAATGACGATCATCCGATGTGAGTGAAAATAAAATTTTCTTACACATATTGGGCCAAACGCTCCGTTTGAAGGTATGCATGCTCAATTCAAAGCGGCGTACAAACACATGGCCCTTTTTCGTAATACGTACACAAATTGCATTAACGCACGGCGCAAGGTGCGTTCGTTTTATGCAACGCTACATATTTAAAGAAACATGTACGAGCATCGAACTCCACTTGTAGAATTCCGATGAATTAGCATTAATTTAGATTGCGGAACGTTTTGCTCAAGATAGGAGTAGTCAATTACAAGCGTTATGCGGTGAATGCGAGACAGCACGAAACAATCATGATTGGTGTATTGACTCGTAGCTCGTTGATACTGGTTTATGCAATGGATGGTTAGCATTAACGCATTCCTTTGCGCAAGTATAATTACATGCATGCAGTCGGGATATTCGAGCGTAAAACAACAAGGTTACCGATCCTCTTATAAATCTTGGCTTGGTATACTATTTAAAATCCTCGCTGTTTTACGTGCGAAAAACAAGGTAGCTTTAAATCCATGGACAAGCATGGATTTCGTATCACTTCGTTCTCAAGTGTGATACACGGAGCAAACTGGTCTCGCAACACGTACCACGAGAACGTGAAAAACACCCACTTACGTGGGAGTGGAATAGTAAACTTGAATAGAAGAAAAAAAAGCGGAACTGTACTAGTCTAACGTGGAGCGATTTAGAGCACGCTCTAAATCCACTCACCGTGCGGTGCATAAAAGCGATATTTTCAATGTTCAATAGTGTTCGCATTATTTATGCAACATCATAAAGACCAGCTGTTATCGTGCTTCGAAAATAACGTGAATTTGAACGAGTAAAAGTTGCGCCTTCAACGCGCGTACCGGCGTTCAAACTCTCCCTCCACGAGAACAACGATGCGGTACTGCGCACGCGTCAGCCATTTCCTAGTAGCACCGATTGTCCAGCCAATGGCGAGTTCCAAGGGACGTCATCGCTGGCCAATAGTCGGCCGCGTTGGTGACGGCAGAGCTATTTTTAGTGGTCGTGAGTCACGGGATATAAGGCTGTACGTTTAGTTGGGTGTTCACAAGTAGTCGAGACATCGTGTCGTGCGGACGAGTGACATCCGCATTCGGTGTACGTTGCAATCTGTTCTAGAGGTGCACACGCGCAGAACATTACGTTCGTCGGATTGCGTGTTCGTGAGTCATTGTTGTGTTGACAGTTGAACCAGGTCGGTCCTCGTGTCATCGTCGGTCGTCGAAGGAACAAGGTGAACGGACGCGAGTTGCATCTGCACCGCGACGCGTTTCGTGAGTCGCTCCAAAACCAGTGGGAACGAAAACAAGCAGCTTTTTGCGTCTCAATTGAAACAGCTTGGATAGTACGACACGGGGAAAGTACGTGGTCGGTGTCGCGGGCGGAGTAGGTGGTTCGTGAACGTAACCTCGAGTGCTGATCGAAGAACTGGCATCTGGTGATAGACGACCGTGGCGAGTGCGATAGAAACGGAGTACCGCCGATGAATTTCTTGTTTACGGCCGTAGCACGGTTATGTAACGTCGAGTGAAAAAGTAGACACAAGAGAGTGCTCGGTGAAAAACACTGGACGCTTTGGTGAAGGAAATACAGCCAGATAGATAGACAGAGATAGATATAGAGTGAGAGGAAGGGAAGAAGAAAGGGGTAGAGATAGAGGGAGCGAGCGAGAGGGAGAGAGAGAGAGAGTAATCGATCGTCGAACGATCGCATATTTCCAACAGCAGTGTGTGTAGCAAGCGACGGGAGTCTGCTTTGCACACTGTGCTCTAGCAGTTAATCGGCTCGGTTTCGTGTAAGTACACGGGAGCTGTGAACTTTTAATTGACGCGCAAGTCAGTCCAGTAGCATCGATGGTGCGGAGTTCGATGATGGAGCAGACGTTCTACGAGGACACGAGCGTATACGCCGCCGTGAATCGCGAGAACAACATGGGCCAGTTGAAGCGTAATCTCACGTTAGACTTGAACGGATGTCAACGACAGGGCCCACAAGCGAAGAGGCCACGGCTTGGCCCATTAGCGCCGGCGTTAAACAACGTGACACCGATATTAAGTTCACCAGATCTGAACATGCTGAAGCTTGGCTCGCCGGAATTGGAAAAGTTCATCATCGCCCAGCAGGATAGTTTGGTAACGAATCTCCCCACGCCTACGCAGATACTGTTCCCCAAGGTGGTCACCGAGGCACAAGAATTGTACGCCCGCGGTTTCGTCGACGCTCTAAACGAATTGCATCATTCGGATAGTTCTCAAGAACCAGGCAGCATTCATGGAGCGACTTATA
The DNA here is from genome assembly GCA_963583965.1 of Nomada ferruginata. Classification (NCBI taxonomy): domain Eukaryota; kingdom Metazoa; phylum Arthropoda; class Insecta; order Hymenoptera; family Apidae; genus Nomada; species Nomada ferruginata. The sequence continues at coordinate 2,796,264 of OY757223.1, forward strand.
CAACCTTGGAACCACCTAACAGCGTCCAGAGCACGGAATCATCGGTTAGCCAGGGTCATATGCAGATCAAGGACGAACCGCAGACGGTACCTAGTGTATCCAGTTCACCTCCAATGTCCCCTATCGATATGGAGAATCAGGAAAGGATCAAGCTGGAAAGGAAACGGCAGAGGAACCGCGTGGCTGCATCCAAGTGCCGTCGGCGCAAGCTCGAACGTATCTCTAGGCTGGAGGACAAGGTTAAGTTACTCAAGGGCGAGAACAGCGAACTAAGCACCGTGGTGCATAGGCTGAAGGAGCACGTGTGCCGGTTGAAGGAACAGGTGATGGACCACGTGCACTCTGGTTGTCAAATCATGGCTGTACCGGGACAGTTCTGAGCCGACGGGAGCGGACGGGACTCACCGATGTTTATTGTTTCGTCTGACGGTGGCTTTGGCGTAAGCCATTATCAGGAAAATACCTTTCCCTTCGTTTCTCGAGGAAAAATGCAGCGTGAACGAATTGATATCGTTTACGTTGTTTACTCGAATAGAGGACACAGACAGTGATGATCTTGTGCTAAGAAGGAAAGACGAAAGGGAGAAGAAGAAAGGAGTGCCTTGACGTGCCACGCGAGATGAACATTCAGAAGATCTTTTTATCTTTTTTTTTTCTTCGAAAGAGTTGATAGAAAATGATTCGAGTGTGCCTGGCTTTTTTCGTTGTGCGCACGCACGTGAAGCTCCGTTGCGTGTACGGAAGAGGGCGATGGTGGGGGGTGAAAGAAGGAGGCTACGAAGGATGAGGAAGAAAGAGACAAACAGCGTGGAGCAGTGCATCGTAGAGGGAGAAGAGTGGGGATGAAGATTGAGAAAAAGACGAGTGGGTGGGACTTCGCGGTGAAGAGGGGGACCCTGCGGCGCGGCCATTTTGGAGAACCGCGAGTACTGGCGGGAGATTCGAATCTCCTTTTCCGAAATTTTCCATTTTTGCGTATTACATATTAGATCCGCCGGGGGAAAGCGGGAGAAATTGATGAATCAATAAACGAGTCGAGCGAGCCGCTCGATTTTCGTTTACCGTTCATTTCATTCGTTCCATCATTTTTTGAACGCTTTTTCCCAGCGTCGAAGAATATTAATACCTCTGTGCATTCTTTGTAATCGATCCACGGAACCATTTTATGTGATCACCTGCGTCGTTTGCGTTTCTCTCTCGTTTTGTAACGAAGGCGTGTGCTATTTTCTTCTTGTTTTCTGTTTTTTGTACGAGTTTTCTCTCGATTCGTCGGGGATTTTCTTTTCGTAGAAGAATCCTTTGTGGTCCGGGATTTCGTGGCAATCGTCGGGAAAGGGAAATTTTTGAACGAACAATTTCTCGCTTCTATGTTTCTTCGAACGAATTGATGATCGAATCGAAATGCTCGGTTGTTCGTGTCTCTAATCAAAAGAATTTCGTTCGAGGAGCACCTCGTAGGGTGTACATAGATAAACAATCGCTATTACACACGCAGAGTACTAAAGCAAGTAGACTAAGGAAACTCATTTTCTTATTTCCCGAGAGGGACGAACGTGTCGAGTGCGTCTAACAAGATGCGACAAACCAAGGGAAAAGTGCTTTCTAGTAATCTTTAAACGAAATAATTTGGTGCGTATTTACGGGTGTAAATGGACCTTTATCGTTCCAAGGTGCTTTAGAGAAATTTCTCCAACCGCATAGAGTTTATTCGTTACTTTTCTCTTCTTCTTTACGTGCTCACGGAATTCTTCGACAATTTCATCTTTTTCGATTGCAATCGATCTTTCGGACATTTAGTTTGACTGTTAAACCACGCTGATTTAACTGACAATCATCATTATCTCATTTCTGGAAAATCACTGCGTTTTGATACGACATAGCCACGTTTTGTCATTCACGAATATTCGCCAATCTTTTCTAGCAATATGTAACTCTCCGCGAAAGAGCCCCCCGATTCACATTCTATTCTTCTTCTTTTTTGTTTTGTCGTAGAGTTTAGGCCGGAGAATGCGTACCACCCCTCAGTTCTCAAAGATACCATTTTATTTCTTTGGAACTATCGTTTTCGTCATATGTGCATCTAGTCTTGTCCAGTATGCCCTCGTAACTTATGCACGCTGCGTGCTATATGCAGGCCTGCATAAAACGAACACAGACACATGTAACAAGTGCATAGGTTTCGATTGTGTTACCATTTGCACCGACAAATTTGCATTTAGTATGGAAACATCGAGAGTAGAATATTTTCTTGCATCACTTAGACCCGCGGGGTATCTTTTTTCGTTTTTGTTTTGGATCGAAGAGGCAAATGGTAATAGAATCGTTGCAGCGTTACCGTCGTGCCATTACGCAAGGAATCGCTGTAAAAAAAAAGAGGAGTTTTCTCTCGGAGTGTCGCAACACCTTTGCGAACAGTACAAAGATCGTTGTAATCGTTGCGAACGATTTTATGAAAATTTCGAAGCAATAATCGAGCAATCGCGTGCGGATTCGTTGATTTTGGAAAGAATTTACTTCTCTTCATATTCCGCGACGAGAAGCCTTGAAGTATTTGTGTACGTGCAATTTTACAATTTGTTATTTCGAGGGCGCGAAATTTTAATTCGTGAAATCCTTATCTGCACAGTTGCTCGCTTGTACAATACTATATTTTCTCATTTCTTTTTACTTTTGGATACGAAAAAAATTGACGAAAAATGTGTTGTGATCCTCCGTGATTAGGTGCTCGTTTAAACGCGAGAGATAGGCTTAATTGTAGTAGTGTAATGGGCGAGCTCAAAGAGATTCGTCGTTCGGGAGATTGCAATTCGAAGAAAGAACAGAAGGAAAAAAAATTCATCCGCTATTTTTAGATACACGTACATGTTGTAATAATATATGTATACAAAATGGGGTAATCGGTTCAAACGAAGGGAAGGAATTTTTCAATATTTTCTTACAACGTTCGTTTCTCGAGAACGAATAATTCTTTTTAGAAAAAAGAGAATGAAAAAAGAAAACGACGAGACAGAGACGTTCGGTCGATCGTTTTTCATTTCGAATGAAGCTCCAAGAAAGTTTGTGTGCGTCGATCCTTCGCACTTTCTTCCCCTCCTTTGACGCGCTACTTTCCGCACATAACTTGACAATTTTTAACGCATATATTTATTTCATTCTTTAAACACATTAGATTGATAAGCGTGCTCTGTTTTCCCTTGCTTCGAAGCCTTTCTGGTTCTTTTTTTATCTTTCATTCTTTCTTTCCTTTTATTTATTCCACCGGAGAGAGACCAGCCCCGTTCTGAACGGTTTCCTCAGCGGTTTTTAATGTTTGCCAATTAGCCTTCTCGCCGAGAACAATACGATAAACGCATACAGGAAGATAGAAGGGAATCATTTACGATTCCACTTCGTATTTTCTTACTTTTTGGAGGAGAAGTTTTTCGTGATGGAACCACGGGGATGTGAACCGTAATTGCATATGTATGTATAGGTGTGTAGATCAAATCGGCCATCACGTACGGCGTGCCTTTTTCTCATAGTAATAAAACAAAGGGAAGAACAAATACAATAGATAGCATCGATGACGATTTCAAAGATTCTTCGTGTCACACGGTATATACTTTCTTTTTCTTCGATTCGCCAAGCAGTAATTAATAATCGTAATTTAATTATAGACGAAAATAATGTGGCATTCGAACGAAGACGAAGGGGCGTTGAATAAAGGAGAAAAATTTGTACGCTAGAAAATTTGGAAAATGTTTTTTAAGAATTGGAATCGTTGTGAAATATATATTTGTACGCTGATATAATGCCACATTTTTAGGGTATAGTCGAGTGAGAAAAGCGGTGGCACAAAGAAACGTATGAAAGTAAAGAAGAAACAACCACAATGTGATTTAGTATGTAAGCGAGAATAACCCCGTTAAATAGTATATGTGTACACATAAAATGTAACAATCTTTTATGTGTGTACATATACGCGATATATATATATATAAATATATATATATAGATATAAGTATAGTGGTACGGTGATGACGCGACGATAAAAAAAGCACCGCATATATAGAGTTATATATAACCCTATACATGAGAGTAAAATATTGCTATTGTAATATGTCATAATTATTATAAAAAAGTATACATATATGTGTATATATATATGTATATATACATATATATATTGTCTACCGATCGAGAGGTGGAGAAATCTTTTTTTACGAATAATTTTATTTTTGAATGAAATACGATGAAAATAATAAAATTTCACTATATTAAACCGTAACTTTGTACCGTGTCTTCTTTACCCGGACCCCACACCTGTTTTAAGATACAATCAGACGAATGCTTTCAAATAACATTAACAAACTCGTAAAACTGTTTATTCGCAATCCTTGCACCTTTTTCTTTATGTTGTCGATAGCCGAGCGTATATACATCTCTCGATATTCGTGGTGTCACGAAATGTTTGCAAATACAAAACTATGAATCCACGAGTTGTACAAGTGGCATCGACAAAGAGACCGGAATTCCATCTGGCATCCCATCGTTCCACGCGTTAATTATGACAATTGGCTAATTGGTTCAATTGGGAAAGTTCTTGGTACGAATTAAGATTGCGAATTTTTGTATGCCGACCGATTCGTGCACTCGTTTCCCGGAAGCCGGATCGTTGAACTACAGTAGCCAAAAATATAACGATTGCCTTGCACAAAACCACTTATTAACGATAGAAACTACGATTTCGTTGGATTACTTCTTGCCTTCGTTTTTCCCTTCGTTTCTTTTTGCAACGTTTTTCATGTTTTATATCCTCGTTCAGCATATTTGTTAGCCTCGAGATTCGCGAACAGATAATCACGAAGGTCTCGCGGGCGGAAAACTTTCACCCACGTTCTGCGCTCGAAATCAGCTGTTTCGTTATTAGCAGACGTAAACGGGCGTTTATGATGCTCGCGATAAACGGGCATTGTGTGAAAGCAAACCCGTGGGCGGAATTGGGTGTAATTGAATCTGCATCGGACGGGACTTTAGATTCAGAAAAATGGGACAGCCGGGAGATATCGAGAATGGAGGGACATTCGAAAGAAATTCGTAGATGTTCCATTTCGTTTTCTTCAACGGTACGATAAAAAACGTCGGCAGATTGTTGGAATAATTATTCAGAGAAGTGCGTAGGATGTGTGAATAAATGCATTTAAAAGTTGCCTTTTGCATATGCCTGTGATTATGCATAAGAGAAAGTCTGAAGAAAGGTGAAGGGTATTCTTCTTGAACCATTGCAATATGAATATTAATAATCGGCGCGTTATTTATTCGAGCTGGAGAATCGAAAAGCAATTTCGTTGAAATGTTTAATACTAATATCGTTATATCATTTTTCACACGGTGTCTATCTCATTTCGTGAGCATACATTCCTACAGCTAATCCATTAAATTGTTTTTCTCTGAGATTGAAGAGATTAAAATTAGTTCCCCGAAAGTTATTACTATTCTCGTGTATTAGACAGCTATTAGAGCGATAAATGTGATATCAGACTCTGCGATGGAAATCAGAGGATCTGCCGGATATGGTGAAATCGCTTTGAAATGAAATTTCATCATCATTATGGACCAGGGTCACGATTGCTCTTCCTACATCCTGTCCTTTACTCTTCTTTCGCAAAGCCTTGCGTTATCCAGATTCGAACGGCTTTGTTTCGCGCGCTCAACGTCCTCGGCGTTTAAAAATAGCTCGATAGTTTAGTGTAAACGTCGCGATACATTGCACGAGAGAATTCAAAACGCGACCGTTCGTCCACCAATAGTCTTTTGAAATACATAATTCTAAAATAATTATCGCGGCCACGATGCATCGCTAAAGTCCATAAAAAAAAAGGAAACAGATTATTCAGGTTCTAAGAAGAGTACTGCGATTACGAAAGATAACAGTATTATAGTTCTCGGAATTTTGAATGTTAATCAGCAATTGAAGAATAATTGGAACAGGGAAAAATGAATTTCCATAATTGGCCAAAGCAGTAATAAATATTGGATCGCTGTGAGTTTCGTTTCTTCATCATTGACTTTAAATGGACCACAAAAAACGATTGGATCATAAATGAATAGAAAAACCAACAGCATCGTAACACCGTTCGATGTTTCTCTTGTGTTCCACGATTATTTCATAGCTGGTCTACCCACGCGTCTTTCATTTAGCAACCATTCTATGCGAATAAATTGGCGGAAGTAGCAAAGGGAGCTTAGATACCTGCAACGTGTTGCCAATAGTCAGCGTTTCAATTCTTTATCAATAATCCATAATCCGATGAAACGAAGATTGGCCCAGGCTATATACATACCCTGTCAATCAGGAATCAATAGTTACATCGCCTTGCATCCTTCCAGACGAGCCATCCACCTTCGTAGATCTTCGTTGCAATAATGTTGCTCATAAATAAACGCTTAGAATATGAAAAACGATCGTGTAGCTGTCGGGGGCTCATGAATAATTCACGGCGTTCGCTCTTGCGTTCGTTTCTTTTGCTCGTGTTGCCTTGATTGCAGTTAAATTCGCAGCCGACGGAGGCTGCGCGCCGCGCCACAAACGAAAAACTTTATCTTCACGGTGCACGGATCGCAATTACTTCACCGGGACGGTTTTTGTCCGTGGAGCAAGTTCGATTCGCGGGATATAACAGCGGGCAGACGGAGTTTCGGAGGATATATCGACGAGTAATTGACGTTATCGAAAGCTTATCCCGTATCGGATGCGACTTTGCAATAATTGATAAGTCGCGGGGAGGCGACAGTCGTGCTGTTTCTATCGGTCTGCGATATTACTACGTGCATTTAATAAGCACTTGTTGCCTTCAAGTTTACTCGCACAAGTTGCCTGACACATATTTTTGTATTAAACATATTTGATTAAAAATTGCTTCCCACTATCTCTATTTCCAGATTATTCCCCGCGTTTTTTTAAAAATATTTTTCGCCACTTTAGGTTTCAATTCGAACGTTGAGCTTGAATTTCTATTATTATTATTATTATTCTCCGCGTTTTCTTTTCAATATTTTTCGCCACTTTAGGTTTCAATTGGAACGTTGAGCTGGCACATTTATTATTACTATTATTCCCCGCGTTTTTTTAAAAATTATTTTCGCCAGTTAAGGTTTCAATTTGAACGTTGAGCTTGAATTTTTATTATTATTATTATTCTCCGCGTTTTCTTTTTAATATTTTTCGCCACTTTAGGTTTCAATTGGAACGTTGAGCTTGTACTTTTATTATTATTATTATTTACCGCGAATTTCTTTTACAATATCCTCCATGACTTTCGTTTCTTATTATTCTTCGGCGATTACTGGGTGGGTTACATCGAATCGATATGATTAAAGACGGAATAGATTAGAAAGGCAGTGTCAGAGTAGTGTCCTCGAATTTTTATTTAACCAGCCAGCAGGCGAATCAAATCGCAATGCTTGCCAGCGGGCATAATTTCCACGAAGTCACTTGCTCGACCCCGTTCTCTAATTGATCGATCTCCAATTAACTTACCGATCACGATGTGTCGCGAATATCCTGGCCCGATCAATTCCCCTTCCCCTCCTATAAATATTTATGTTAGTTTCGATGAAATTGCGATACAATTTTTACACGCGTAGAACATCTCCGCTGGCTGAAGAACAAATCGTAAAACGGGTTCAAATATTGAATGTATTTATTTTAAAGTGATGTTGAACTTTATAGGTAGAAGGTGTATGTAGAACTTTCGAAATCCCGAGAGGAAAATGAATTCTGAGGATATTAATATCTGCCAGGAATAATACCGTAAAAAATGAAGGATTTAAACTACAGTCGGGATTTAAATTACGGTCCACGTTAGTATTTGGTACGCTCTATTTATTAAAATTAGTTCCACGTTCCAAAGGATTATACCTCGCCCCATTTAGCCCCAATCTTCCCACATTAATCATCCGGGGCACATCAAACCCACAAGTAGCTTCGTAGTACGAAGATAGATAGATATTATAGAGGTACGAAGTTCGTACCTCTATAAAACCGATCTAATTACCAATGTAATTGCTCCTGTTGGCCAATCAATTATCCGTTACTCCATCAGACTATTAACGTATTACTCGTAACTTTGTTTTTGTTCAATCAGAACGGTCGGATTGTTGAAGGCAAATAAAATAGCAACGATCGGAAAACAGGAAATAGGAACAATATTGTTTCTACTTTGTTTCTCCTTTCTGTTTCCTGATTATTTACCTTGGCTTCAGCGGAATGTAAAAGATAGGTTGAACATGTATAACAGTCGTCTCTTTCTTTCCTTTTTGCTTTAATGGATATATTTAATATAGCTTGTACATAGATGTGCACGTGGTTAGAAAATGTGTACAGGTGTTGAAACTAGCAAGCTGGAGGAAGCGTAGCTGGATTATACACCAGGCTCTCTTATGTGGATTGAAAACGACCGACGTGTGCAAAGTTGGCTGTTGCTTCAGCTACGAATGTCTGCCGATGCTCGTACAATAGCTATAAACATTCTAATTATGCGAATACATTACATTGTAGTGCACGTCATAGAAATCTTGCAGTCTAGTCCGATTTGGAGTGTCGCGAGTATGTACAGATTGTACAGTGTTCAAAAGTTTCGACGGGACGATAGTGTTGTATTTGGCGAATAAATATTCGTGTGCGTATTTCGTAGACGTAGCAAACAATGGAAGCAAGAAGACTTTGCGAATTTTCAACGAGCGTGAACCGGTGCAGAATGTTCACGTACTCCGATACGATAATTCAATTTAGATAAACCGGCTCGTACTTGGCATATCAGGATTGTTATACCTATTATTCTGGAAAAATTCTTGCTATTTTTGCAGGCTCATTTATTTGTTGTGATGTTCACATTAAGTTACTTTTGCCCAATTTAATTTTGGAGTACTGAACGTTCGATGTACAGCACAGGCGGGTTAATCAGAATGTATGAATGATCCGTAAATCCTTGGAAAGGTTGATGTTGAAGGATTCTGTTTGTAAAAAATAGCCCGAAGGTGTTTTTTCCCAGCGCGCGGAGACGCGGCGTAATTAACAATAAAATCGCATTTGCGTGTATCTATGCGCATGCATAAGTACCGAAGCCCTGGCAATTCGTGCCGCCTGCTATCCTGGCAAAGGACAAAGCACAGGAATGCCTTGATCACGTGGAAAATCTATAAATACACCGTGTGCACGGAATTGTGTCCGTTTTTTGCGTATCGATGCGCTTTTACGCCCGCGAAACACACGAAACGTGTTTCAATTCGTGATAAAAAAAGATCGTAATGAACGTTTCGCGATTTCTACGCGGCAATAGAGCGTTTAACGAATACTCATTCGGTTGTTACTAGCCGAAGAGGGAATTCTGTCATAATTTAAATAGGACGGAGAGATTGATAAATAATTTATTGATACGGTTCGATATTCTTTTATTGGACAATTTATTAGACACATCGAACGATAATTTTTTCCAACAATTATAGAAAGGTCGTTTCGCATTACGTGTACATATTTCTGGATATTAAAGAAAGCCCCTAAGACTCGGAACGATGCATAGATTCCATCCTGATTTTCCTGTTTCCAAGCGAAAATTAAATGTATATTTTTACCGCGCGGCCGGCATTAATTCAACGAGCAAAAAGATGCATGCAATTTCCCGGCGATCTTTTATGGCACGTTGCCGTGAACATTAACGATAAATAAATATGAAACACTGGCCTGTAGGTCAGGTCGTTTCTTCTCGCATTCCCAGTCGAAGGCAACGTTTCAATTCCCTCGATCACAATAATAAAAGGAACAGAACAGAAATATTCTCCTCTAATTTAGCCAACCGGCAGGGAAAGCTCAGCGAACGCGCGTATTAACGAACGAATGAAATACACGATGCTCGTCTTTTCGTGACGTTTCGCGAAAGCAACGGGGAAAGGGTGGAAATAAAGGGAAAAGGGTGAAAATAAAGGGAAAAGGAAAAGCGGTGGAGATTAACGAGTTTCAGGATGAAGGCCCCTCAGGAATCGTTTGCGATAAATCGAAGTGGCGCGAGATGCGTGCACGCGTGTGCTCGAATCGATAGCGTATAAAACGCAAGAAAAAGATAGGCTTATGCAATACCGAGAGAACCAAGATTCATTAGTGCCGCGAGTCCGGTTTCGAGTTGAAATACGAGGAGGCAGAAATAGCCTTGCCGGGGAACGGTGCCCGTCGCAGAAAAACAATGACCAGCCTCTGAATTTCCTTTGCTTGCTCCGATCGATTATTTTTCCTCTTACTTTTTACGATGCGACTGGCACGATGGTTCTGCGGCGTCTCGAAGTTCAATTGCGCGAATTGCGCAAGCGACGAAAGCGATTAGAATAAGAAAAAGAAGAAACTTTCTTTGGAGCAGATTCTTTTTTGCGATTCTTTTCGATATCTCCGACGCTTCGTATCAGCGATAAAACGGTTCGAAAATAAGGGTTCACCTTGAAACACTTTTGCGAAGCAGATTCTCATTGAAAATCTCTAGAGGACTCCATTAGCGCCTGCGGGATCGGTAACAAATATTTCCATTTTCAGTTTGCACTGGCAATGTTTTTCCCTAAACGTTACGCAACAATCGTGATTGTTCAAAGCCACACACTCTTTTCAGCTGTTCCCCTTATACCAATAAAGTATTTTCCCCCAAAAAGACTTTGCTATTCCGAACACCTCACAAAATTCGTTTCCACGTTCGGTTCGTTTTCCAACGAACCAAATTAATCGGAATTAATCGGAATTTGAAGAAGCAAAAGTCAGCTTTCCACGAAATAACGATAACGATTCATATCCCCGTGTCAATGGAGATATCTGTGCAATTCCGATTGAATTTTCACAACCGATCCGTTTTTATCGCACCGCGGAGGTTCCAATTAATCCGCATCGAGTTCGATTACGCGGCAAACAGCTTCGAATGGATAATTCGACGCGAAGGTCTCCCGCGAGTTGCAAGGTTGCACGTCTGAGATCTCCTTAACTGATGCAACACACTTCTCTAAGATGGTGAAAAATGCGAGGACGATCGCAGATACCCGTACACGGTGTATGTATCGGGACGGGAACGAGTGCCATTATCGCGAATTCCGACCACTGCGCCTCGTTATTCAACGTCGAGAACTCCCCCTGTATCCTTGAGTCCAACTGCTCCTTTATTTGCTTCCGCCGGGGGGTATTTAAACCGCCCTTATTTTCTGGAACACGTGGTGGTATGTATTTCGATGTATTGCATTGAATATTTTAAAATTGCAAAATTAATCTTGGCTGACTTGTTGGAAATTCGACTGGCAATGAAGGGTAGCAAAGGGAGAATGAGTATGCGTATTATCTTAATGGCGTGCAAATTTATTAGCGTTGAGAAAATATTTGTGGCTGTTAATAAATGCGGATGATTAATGATTGTCGTTATCCGCGTTGGAATAACTTGAAAGTCATAGATTAATTGAGCAAAAATGAACGATAGAAGAAGCCAATCTGTAAAAGAAAAATCGTTTACTTTGCTGCTGCTTCTGTGTTCCGTGAATTTTGCCTGTTCGTGGTGTTTACCACATTAAGCGAATGCACGTAGATCTGTTGCATAATTGGGGGAAAAAAGGCGAAGTAAGCAGCATTCTTTGTGATACGAAGAATACACAGTCACGATTTAACTGAATTTAAGTGGACGGGGGAAAAAATTGCACGTAATTGCAAGCAAGATAAACATATTGTGCAAGGTATTCGATTTGGTGCTCCAAGAAAAATCTCTGCGTTTCGATTTCTTCAAATATCGGCTCTAAATCCTTGGTAAAACAGGAAAGTACAACAAGAAAGAAAGAAAAAAACACGGCGGTTTTACGTCAAGACTAGATAGGAAATGGAAAAAAATATGAAGCTGAAGAGGCAAGCCTCTTCGTGTCCTCGATTTATTACTGAACGTGAAAGATAAGATAATCGAATTCAGAGTGAAATAATTCAAATGCATGAAACTGAACGAACGATCAATCCTTTCCTATGAAACATAGTAACGGACGCTTCGAAAAGTGTGAACCGGAGAAAAATCGTGTCGCATCTATCTAGAGTCAAGAAGAAAGCGAGGAGAGGTTGGAGCCACGAATTTCCGGAAATCGATTTTCATTTGTAAATACAAGCATGCCGCACCTGTGCCAGAAAAGTTCGTTCTGGTTTTAATGTTTGCTTCAGTCGTGTCTCACGATTAGATAGTTAAACATCCAGTCTGTGCTCGTGTAAATACTTTCTTCCTTTCAAAGTATACGCGCGACATACACGCGTGCGCTTTAACCGGTGCCTCTTTAAATATGTTTTAAGTGCTCGTGATTACGATTGACACGGAGGAAGTAGTCTTTCGATCCGTGGATCGAATGGAGTTATAAGTCTATGGTATTTCTTTTTTATCGGAGCCTCTGGTTCTTGCATCGAAAACTACATATGTATATAAAAGTCATTGAGCATTGACAAGATAACATTTCTCACGCGATAACGAGGTGAATAAATCGACGAATGGCTGTCCATTTTCGAGCACAAATATCGCTATCGTCTGTGTCCCGATGATTTCGATAACAGGAGTCTGCATTCGGTTAAAACGATGGACGATAGACGAAAGAAATATTTAAGGTCAGCCGCTATTCGCGAATTAATTGTAACATTATTAACTGAGCATTGAATCCTTCCCACTAAATTAAACGATAATCAACGATGCATTTGTTTTTATACGTGCCAGCTATCAATGATACTTCTCAGAAGAAATAGTTTGCAAATATTTCTCGATTACCCTTCGATTACATTGAAACAGCAACCAAGTCTCCGAAAATCGATTAATGAATCACAAATGTTCGCGGTATTATTGTTCCATCTTCCAATAAATTCTCGTCCAGTTCTCATATTTCCCGCGCTTGTCCGGTTCCCCCTGAAAATTTCGCACGGACGAAAATGGACGGAAAAATCACGGATGATCGCGATGCGTGACGCGTTATCTGGACGATCCCCAGAGTTATTAAGCGTCGAGGCGCGGGATAAGTAGGCCAACTAAGCGGCGACGCTTTGTGATGTAGATAACTCGCGGGTAATGCAAATGCATTCGTACGCATGCACGCGATCCCGACGTGTGCGTTGCACGCGTGTGCGAATTGCGACGGAATGCGCGGGTAAACAAAGAGCACGCGCGTGTACTGTTCGTTTCAGTAATTGCAATTATTTTTCGCACGTACTCGCCGATAACACGAGTTAGAACAATTCGTTAGCAGTAACTACGACCGTGGACGGGCGAATTAATAAATAATTCTACCCTTTTCACGTCGGGAAGACTTTTCAAATTAGCATTACGCATTTTAAGCCCACCTTTCGAGTGCCATCGAAAATATTATACTGTCAAATTGTTACATATGTACTTGCCTGAATTAATTTCAGAGTATAGTCGGTCAATTCGAGGTAGTGTTCTTCTTTTTTTTAACACTTATACCCATTTCTATATTTGCTTGAAGAATTTTTCTATGTTCTTGATCAAATATCGCAGAACCGCTCTAGATCTCGATTCTTTGAACAATTTCACGTCGACTCACGAAAAGAATATGCAAAATCATTTGAATAACTAAGCTTCGAACTTCTACTCCATTTTGGGGGCTAACACAAGGGTTAAATAATTGCTTCATTGGAGCAACCTGTAGCCACGATCTTCTGGGACAAAGAAAATCTACATTGAATCGCGGCGTTGCGTTGCGTCGCGCTGGTGTTGGTCGCGAGCGGGCTTAAAGGCCGCAGATTAGCCGTCAAACCGAGCACAACTGCATGCGTGTGCCGCGATAATAATACCATAATTCCTCTCAGGAATAGTGAGAATACGTACGCCAGTGACCTAGTGCCGTGATACTGGCGAGAGGAAAACGACATTTTCGATAGTGCAGCTGTGTCACTTGGTGCATGTTATTATATATTAGCCACACTATCGGTGTCCCCCTCCAGCCTTCCATTCTTACACGTTCCAACGATTTCATAATTCAATTCGTCGTCGCGAAATATCGCGCACTGTAAACGATTGCTTCCGAACGATAAACGTTCAATGCGAGGTCTCGGATTGTTCGAATTGCCATTTCGCTTCTGAGAAACGCGAGCTGCAGGATATCTGTTGCGCAGTTTTCGTCCGTGAATTGATGAAATTGAGGTGGCTTGATTTGAACCTCCCTTTCCGTAAGTCGATTCTAATTGCAGGCAATTCGAACATCCGGACGCCGAACGATTTTGATGAATCTAGCAAGATTCCTTCGCGTTTGAATCGAGGCCTTTTTCTAGAAGACAATATCCGAATGGAACTCTCGTAGCTCGTTCTTCAGTTCAATACCAGGTACCTTGGGAGTCTATACGTACATTTTTCTTTGCCGTTTAAGATTGGATAAGGCAGTTTCTTTGTTGAGAGAATGACGATCGCACCGTTACACAATCGGGGCAATTTTCTGTAATTTTCGTAGATCTTTTTGATGCTTCCACGGTAGATTCACCGTTTAATCGGAGGAACTGAAACGGGTGAGCTACCTAATAGACCCGATAATAATAATATTAATAATAATAACGACAGATAGTTTCCAGTTAAAGACAATTTCAATAAATCGCAATGGTACACGTTCAATATTCTAACAAATGCAGGCTAAATTCCGAACATCGAAAATAAACATATTTCATTAACAGATAAGGAATAGTGTGCACAATAGTGAATTATCTCTCTCGAGATTACAATACCAAATCCATCAAGGTTAACCGTAAAAAAAAACTTACCAAGAGAAGATCGAATATTTCAACTCTTTTAATCCGTGTACCGACAGAGAGTGTAACAATGAGACAAGGTCCCTTATCGAAACTTCTGACATCCGGGCACGTGGTGCGCGTTTCGAAACGATCAATTCGAATGCAAATGGCCAGTGGGTGCGTATAATGGCGCTCGAAAACGTGCGTTCTCCCCTTGTATGCTGATCGGCGTTCGATGTACCGAAATATACAATACGAAAGTGGTCCTCCAATTTTCTTATGCTAATTCTCTTTCGCGGCGGCCTCCATTCGATGGAATTCCTTTCGAGAGCCCGAGATGCGTTTAATTCGCTTCACGCGCCCAACTGCGGGGGGAGTCGTGCTGCTTTTTGAAAACCGAGTCACGGATTCCGCGAGTTGCGAAATACCCGGTGCATCACGGGTGTGCACGCAAGACGGGCGTACGATTCGAATGATAATGGCGAATAGTTCTTTTCGTGTCGAACGAAACGACACCCTGCTGCAAAATTCGATTATCCTTTCGAAATTGTTGCAAGATCCTACGTGGTTTGATAACGGTTTGAAAATGAAAATGAAAAAGCGTTTGCTTTTACCGATTGCTCCGATTCGGTTGAATTTAATTGCTTTAACGAATTTCGTTTGTCGTTCGTAGGGGTTTAGTTTGCCAGGGAAGAAGTAAAGAAAGATCATTGCTCCAGGACAAGTCTCGGATGATCGATGGGGTCGATTGAAATTTTAGAAAGCAAAGTGAAAAGAGAGGAATCGTAATGGAATAGTCGATGAAAGGAGGGCAGTAGCGGTGTAAAATCTAAGCTGCTTTAAATCAGAAACCGATATTGAGTCGTTAAAACGTTCGGTAAACAAATGGCATTTTGCCACCCTTGAAGCAACACACCAATTGGCAGTGTACCAATTTATCACGTGACTGGCTAACGAGCCAATAGATTTCGTGGAACGTCACTGACGTATTTAACCCGGACGAATAGCGGTCGTCGACGAATTTCAAAATATATTCGAATAAGTACGTTAGGGGTTTATCATTTTTTTTTTAAACCATGGCCTTACCGAATGGAGTATTAATTTTCAAGAATATATTTAGAGGGGTCAAGGCTTTCATAACAATGTAATAAAATACCTGAGCGGCTATTCCCCGTTCCTTCCTTTTAAATTCGAAAACTCCATCGTACATAGTTATTTTCCAAGTTCAGAAATATCCGATTTCTCCGATTCACAATTTTGAAACATTTCAATTTACGAATTTTCAAATGTTCGAGTTCCCCAATTTAATGGGATCCCCGGAATTACACTGGCAGGCATTTCGTTTCGAATTTAGAATACCTGGAAATCGAGGGAAAATAAATTTGTTTAGGAAGCACATTTCCCTCCATCGATTGTTCCTCTCCAAACAGAGTACATAATACTTTCTGGTCGTTAAAGGGAAAAAGAGGAACTGGAGTCTTCTTTCTCTTTATTCCTTCCTGTCTACAAAGAAAGGCAAAGTTTACGTTAGATAAGGAGCTGCGTGCCAGTCGACCAAACAGAGATTTCGAGCCGCTTTGTTTGAAATCGCTGACAAAGATCCAGATTATGCGAAGCCAGCTCTGTACTCGCGATAAGGGAATAGTTCGAAGGCCGTAGCTAGATGTATCGACTATCCATGGAACAAAGAAATACGGTGGAACGAGCAAAACGCACGTTTTCCCTCTTTAATCTCACGCTTGTCGAACGGTACCAATTACTAGAAACGCCATTAGAGGAGCAACAAAGGATTGAAAAGAAGCTGAACTTTATATCCTGCGCAATAACTTTTGCGAGAGATTGTTGAATACGTCGTGATATTGAATATTTTATATTTCGTGGGGTGGAAAATCGATGATAACAATTTTAATATTTTTCATTCTGAATTTGTTGGAATTTTCTACTCCAAATTAATTGTTTATGGTGCAAAAAAGCCGTTTAAATATTTGAAACAGGTAACCACAATTATAGTGAATTTTTTGAACACTTTTTTCTTTATGGTTTTGTCTGCTCTTAATGGGTGGCACCATAAAATTCGTGCCACGTGATTTTATTCACGGAATCGTGCAAGGCCATACAGACCCTTTAGGACCGGTGGGTAGCCAAGGAATGCAAGATAAAAAAATAAAACCACCGTATATCCTTCGTGAACCACTTCCTCGTTCTAGAGTTTCGGGTGGCAACAATTTCTAACAATGAAAAATGTTGGTATATTCTTCTTAGAACGAAATGGAGCAGCGTTCAGGTGCAATCAGAATTTTTTCTTGGAGATAAGACAGATATTATTGAACTTTCTGAGGCTCGCAATTCGTTTCCAAATAATTTTGTTAACCCTTCACTGGTGCTGCTGTACCGTTGAATATTTCGGAGCACTTTCATTCTCGTTAACTCGCGTTCAATCATTTGGGCAATATTCCGCAAGAATACATCTTTAAAAAGAAAGATAGGGTCAAATATACTGTCGCACAATAATAATTATTTATTTTACTTTTTTCTATCCCCCCTTGGAAACAGGTGCAAGGCAATAAACAGTTGTCCTACGTTCTGTACAACTCTCCCTTCGAGCCTCGTGATTCGCGAACAGTGTTTATAGTGCTTGTAGCTTATCAAAGGTGTTCGCCATTTCGGCCGGGGGTCAGTCTGCTCGAAATTGCGTCGCAATAAATACAGGGCGCGACATTCTACGCGGCAGCTTTTGCCGTGCTTAACCTAGAATCGTTCGATTATACATATGCGCAGCGTGTATTACGGTGCGTAAGTTCGTTGTCCTCTCTTTCGTGTTGCTGCCCTCCCGTTCGTTATACTAGCGTTATCCCACGCCGCTTTGTTTTCAGTTTATCTTGGGGATGCGCTGGAAGGGTAGCGATGGCAACGAATCCTGCTCGAGCCTCGATAAAACTGCTCCATCGTGGCTTTGGTACATGCACGCGTATTTTATTATTAACATCATCGTCTTGCTCCGATATTACTCGAAACGGTTAAGTGCTTTCACGGATCATTCATTGCCAATCAATTAATACGGAAGCGCTCTCATTTTAGCCGGGACGTAAATTCTATGTGCCCAAACGACCTGCTGAATATAAATAATTGTCGCTTCATAGTGCACGCATTTGACCCTCGTAGATGGTGGCTCGCAATTGCACCCCCCAACGTGAAATATTCATTCGAGCTGGAATTCGGGGCCGAGAGGGTTTTTACGCCATCGCTGGGGAAAAGTAAGCCCGCAACCACCTTGTGTCACTCGTCCGTCTTCCCTTTCTGCCTGCTTCTGGCAGCGTTTCTCCTCTTGTTACTTTTGTTACACTCTCGCCTCCCCCTTCAGCTTCTCCTTTTCCACGGACTTTTTGCTTCCCTTTTCCCTCTCGGCCGCTGCGGGAGCCGTGCTTAATTCGAGCCACTCCCGCCGTTTATTTGCACGTTTTAACTGGAAAGTCCTCCACGCTGCGCACAATACTGCGAACGACCCTCGAACGGTGTGCAATACGCTCGTTCTCTTATCTGGCGATCTGAATGTTCAGCTGGAACATTCTACGTCGAAACGCACTTTGATCCGTTCGGTCCCTCGCCCTGGCCGGGGTGTTCGATGGAACGAATCGTTCTTGAAATGAAAATCAAGTGGCCATTGATGGAACAAGATTCTCGCAGAATAGTTTGTCGTATCGATTTTAATCGAACAATTATTTTTATGTAATTAACGCGGTTGCCCGTTTAGATCGTATTTACTTTACGAACGGAGTATCTTTTGGAGTAACGGCGCGTGTCGATTTGATTACCAATTATCTCCGTCCTGAATTGCGCCAATATTTTTTACCAATCCGCTTTCACGCGCCCGTTGTGGCGCAGTCGGCTCAGTATCTTGTTAATGCCGTAATTGTTTCGGCCACCGCGAAACAATTCACCGCGGCACATTATTTCCAGCGTATCAGTACTTCGTCTATGTTTGTAGTATTTAATGGATCTATTTAGAAAGTTATTTTCCACTTCCCAAATTGCCTGTGGACACCAAAGTGGCGTCGCTAAGTGAGCCATTTACACTTGCCTGCGATGGCTTTTCGACAACGAAACGCTCTAGACCGAAGGGGATAGGATTTTTGAAGGAAAACGCGTGGCTGCTTATCGCGGAGGGCAAGGCGATAAATGGCCGCACAGATAACACCGAGTACCATTGCTCGTTTTACACGGAAGCCAGTACTTTCCGAGAAAGTCCTCCAACGATAGCGGGAGTTTCTTAGACTGTCGGATTTCGTGTAACAAACGGTCGTCCTGTGTGGCAAAGAAGGGATTACGTACTATACAAGACCACCCATGAAAGAGATTTCTATGGCTTCCCGTTTTACGTCCAGGAGCCACTCGAGTGGCTCTTTCAGTCTCTATTACACCCTTCCAATGAGCGTTGTATTGTCGTCGCGATTGTTATTGTCACAATTACTGGCAAGCGTGCAGAATTGTATGCTTCTCTAAATTGAGCTGCGTACAAACCTTCGCTATAACCCGTTCGCCCCGGTGCCATACGAAACGATAATGGATTCGCCAAACGTACAGATTCGATTAATACCGAAGAATTGTGCGCGCGTACAAACACTTGTACCCCCTGTTCAATTACCCCAGGTACATTTTGTGCAACCGATTGGAGCAACAAAGTTTACTTGCATGAAACAATTTCCAAAGAGGACGCGCAAACACCCTCGCCGCAGCCAAAGGGTTAATTGATAAAGCGCAGTATGCAGTCGCGTCGTGATATCCGCGACAGTTGCTCCGAATTTTACGCGTCCTCCCAGAGAACCGTTTTCCGTTTCAATTTATCGGAGCGAGGCTCTCGAAACTTGCCAATATGTACAAAGGGGCTCGCAGCAAATACCAGACAATTATACGCCGTGCATACGGCACGTTACGCAGCTGCGTCTCGCCGTGCAGCCGAGCCGTGAAAGAACAGAAACTCGT
Organism: Nomada ferruginata; assembly: GCA_963583965.1. Classification (NCBI taxonomy): domain Eukaryota; kingdom Metazoa; phylum Arthropoda; class Insecta; order Hymenoptera; family Apidae; genus Nomada; species Nomada ferruginata. The sequence goes on from OY757223.1 coordinate 2,815,990, forward strand.
TCGCACGAGCACGTGTGCACTCGCATCGCGGTGGCACGTTTGTCACTTCGGAATTACCCAATGTATTTTCCACGCTGCCGAGGCTGTCGCCTCACGGTTTCGGGCATTGTGCGCGTTTGACCCAAGCATCGCGCCACGTGCATCACCTCCGCCACCTCTTTCTCTGCCCCCTGCCTCCTGCGCCACCCCTTTTTCAACCCCGTCCTCCTCGCGCCGCCGCGATTCCCTTATCTTTTCCACGAGATTAGACCGCTGCGCAGTTCGCACGTCGATGCACCGCGTGCACGCGCGCGCGCACCGAACAAAGAACGCGGGAAAACGTGAATCCTCGTCTTGTTCGTCGCCTCGTAAAGGTCCCCCGCTTCCACGGGCAGGCGCGCGGAGTTGGAATTTTGATGAGGGGTGCGGGCCTTTCGACTCCGTTTAACTCGACGGTGACGATGTTGGCTCTTGGAGTTAATAAATTTATGGGCCTTGGCGTTTTGCTCGGGTTCGACGGGCGGGCTTGATGCGTACGGAGCGTGTCGGGGGGAGTGGATGTATTTTTAGGAGAATAGAAAGTCTAGTTTGATCGGATCGTGACTTGCGCGGCTTCGTTTGAAAACGTTTATCAGACGTCTAGGCGTGGACAAGGTGGACGAGCGTTTTACCGAATTTTCCGCAGATTTTTCTGCGAGTTAGCAGGTTGCGTGTTAAGTTATACGGTGGGCCGAGGGAGGATTCATGGAGTGCATTGGCTTCGCTTGCAACACCATTATTTTGGTGTCACCAAAATGTTGGTGTTAAGACAATTATTCCTTAAACAATATGCATGGACATGAAGCACGTGCATCGCACTTTAAAGTAATGTATACTGTTTTAGGCATAATCGTCTTAACACCAACATTTTGGTGACACCGAAATAATCAAGTTGAAAGCGAAACACCGTATATGTGAACTTTTCAATCGCACTCAAATCGTCCCCGGTTCCCCCCATTCAAAACTCACCCCCACCTGCAACATCGACGCATTGCAATTTTCCACCATTTCCTCCCCCTCCCTGGAACTTTCTTTATCATTGGACAAGGTGACCCGTCGAGTCGACAGAAAAGGTTGAGCAGTTTCTTTCTTAACCGCGAGTGGACGTGCAAGGAACGGTATACGTACCTACGTGGAAAATAGGCGGGTACGAACGTAGGAACGTGACCTGGGTACTTACACATCGTTCCCTTTCTCGACTTTGTTCGTTCTCCAATACCCGGCAAGCTCGTTTCCTCCGGGTCTGACGGCCGTCTGATGTTCAAGGCCGAAGAAAACGTGCCGCAACGATCCGGAATCGAACGCGAATTCTATACTAGACCGTTCTCTGAATGGCCGATACGCGATCAAGGTTGCCCGATGGCTCCTGCCGGTCTCTGAGAAACAATTCAGATATCTAACGGCTTTCGACGCTGTGACGCAGTCACGATCAAGGTTCAAGAACCGATTATCTGCCGGCCTGATGTGTCCTGCACGCTGTGATTCGTCTGAAAATAATCTCCACAATATATTCTTCTTTCACTTCTATTACTGACCACGAAGTTTGTCACATTCGACGAAGATTTATTCGTACTTTATACACATGTGTATAATTGCTAGAGTGTCTGGGAAAATATGGAGTTCTAAGGAAGATTCGATAATCAATTGCTAATTTTCTACCTTTCGACAGATGTTTTATGTATATTTTGTTGTCTCCTTACTTCACTCCATTATTTCGCTTCATCGTCGGAGATCCCCAATAATTAATCATACTACGCTCGCATAATCCGCAGACAAACTATTCCAATTCCCTCCAACCATGACCTCCTTTCCCGAATCCTCTCTCCTCTCTTAAAATCCATCCTCGTCTAAACAAACTTGTCTAAACTCTTGCAAAACACCAAGACCATCTCCTCTCCCACTTCCTCCTACTCCAAGTAACAAGCAACTCTACCAATTAGCTTACGTAACCGTTCATCCCATCTCCGTAGAACAGTCTCCAGAAGAAATCTACCATTCATTGGGACAATCGAAACATTCCACCAGACCTCCTTTATTCTTCTGTATTCGTTTTCCTCTCCACCTTCTTCCTCTTCTGTATTTTTTTTTCTTGAAATAAAACGATTCGCATCCTCGTTGGCTGAAATCGTGTCGTTCAGCAAGGCTCTCGACATGATTCCACGAAAGGAACCACGTAACAGGTCCGCGCGGAGGCTGAACTGGAAAGTCGCCGGCATTCTTTCGTCCCTCCGTTCTTGCGCGCATACTTAACCTCGCGGAAGGATCCAGAATACGAACCTCTGCTCGTGCAAGAAGTTATATATGCGACAGGCAACCTCTTGAGGTCAAATAGCTCGTCCAGTTTCGACAGCCGCCTCTGGACCGCCTTCTAGGTATGGGTGTGTCGCTAATCAGACCGAGACCTTTTGCCTCTAGAACCTTTCGAGGATGTGCTGAATAGGTGTTTCACTGTGGGGAAGAGAGTAGTCTATTTTAGTCGGCTGCATGAAAAGTTCTACGCATGTATTTCGTTTCGATTCTGGATACAAGACTTGCACAATTAACCCCTTCGCACCGGCGGACGAGATATCTCGCCGCGTGATTTCGTTCATGATATGCTATGGACGAGATATCTCGCAACGCAAAATTGTTCATGCGGCGCTGTGTACGGAATATCTCGCGAGGCAACACCGTTCGCGTACTGCTTGCGAGATATTTCGTACATAGCATCGCATGAAAGACATTGCGTTGCGAGATACCTCGTCCATAGCATATCATGACCGAAATCACGCGGCGAGATATCTCGTCCGCCGGTGCGAAGGGGTTAAGCACCAATATTTTCCACAGTTGTATTGTACACAACTCTATTGTACAGTTGCCTAGACGTGCAATTGAATATCAGCCACGGATGCAAATATTTCTTAACCGTGGTCTAGCAGATTCGTTCCAGGTGTTCCGCTATCGGGCGGATCAAAAATTGCCAGCGAAGAACAGGACCGCCGGTGTCTGTACACGGGTCCAGGATCGTAAACTCCGCAAGGATATCACGGGTGCCGCTTTATTTTCGTCGTCTCGAAAGCCGGCGTCGTTCTCGTGGAAGGAGAACCGGTCGTTTCGAAATCTGCTCGCGGAGTAGCGGGCCGGCCGGATAAAGAAACTGGTCCAGCGGACGTTGAGAGGAGCCGGTGGTGTTTGGACTTGGTCCAAGTTTCGCGGGGTCCACAGATCCGCCGCGAGAAAACACAATTTCGAGGCGTGTCGTTCGTTAAGGAACTTCTCTGTCTATCCTTCTCTGTCTATTTCAATCGATTTTGCCCAGCCGACAAGTGTTGCACTCTGTCTCGCTATCTTCCGATCGCGAGCAATTTTTTCGTAACTTAATTTTCCAACGGTGAGTGGCGTGAAATCGTTTCTAAGCTTAATTGTTTCTGCATTTCTCCAATGATTAGCCCGTGAGGCACAGAAAATTGCCTTTGCTGTGTTGCTCCATTTTTCTTTTACTCAGTTTGACAAGTTAGTGACGCAGAACAGTAACGAGAAATGTAGATATATTTTTTCAACATCAAGGCAGTAAAATTGACACAATGAAGTCAATCCTCCTCTTCATTCTGGCAATTTTATTGATTCCATTTTAAAAAATATACATTCTCTGCTACTGTACCCTCGATTTTGCGAGTTGCCGTTAACACAGTCGTCTGGGAAAGTAAGTTAACGTTCTTACCAGCAGCTTAAATGTATAATAATAATTATAATGTTTGTTTATATGTTTCAATGTGTTCTTTATAGTATTATAAGTATGTAGGTACTTACAAAAATGAGTTACAAGAATTTACATACATATGTATATCGTTTTCATTTGCCCAAAACGCCAATAGTTAACTTACCTGCCAAGGCGACTGTATACCTACACATTTTAATTTATATTTCGAATAATGCCAACGCCGGCTTCCTGTTATCGTACAACCGTTCTTCCGCCTCCGTTCATCGCGTCGCAAGCTGACCCATTTTCACGGGACAACCCCGTATAATTAGAACGTTTTAACCGGCCTCTTTGCTCTGCTATTCACGAACCGCTCGGCGATTTGTTTGCACGCTCGCTGTGACGTTTCATCAGCCAGAGGATAGGAAATCCCTGGATACGTCAGCGCGTTGCTGGTCACTTCCTGTTGGTCCAAGCGATTGGAGCACGGTGCCAAGTAGCCCTCCGTGAAATCGTTGACCGCCTTTTCCCGTCCGCGATACCGCTCTGCCAAAACGAATGACTAATCGTAACGAAAGTCCCGTGTCTTCCTCGAACGCGTTCCTGGCCTCTGTTCTGGTGGTCGTCGTCGTCGTCGTTGCTTTGACATTTCGCCATCCGATCGACGCTCGGCTTACCGAGAAACGGATGAATTATTAATGCGGAGGCTACGGGAAAATCGTGGCACGATTAGTGCGAGTTTAGAGGCGCGTTGGCTGATGGAGCGACGAGAATTTGGAGAATTCGACGGAGGAAAAGTTGTGGCGAGGAACGAGAAATATTTGCGTGGCAGATCCTACGAAAATTGATTTAACAACGGAGAGCAAAGTAGAATCGTTCGAGAGTTAAAGTAAAGAAATGAAGACGAACAATTTTTTGAGGAGATCCACTACAGTATTGTTCAAAAAATAGAAGTCCGCGCATACTACCTATACAATACGAATAATATAATAAAAATTCGATGCCAGCAGTAATCAGCGGCAAATTAACCACGTGCCACGTTATGTATACGCTCGTTGCAATCAACGAACAATTAAGCCATCATCGCCCACGGTACATAAATGCAACGCAAGCAAACAGAGTTCCAGATAGAAGCAAAGCCTCCTGCCAATGGAGCACGTGAAAAAGAGGCAAGGAACAACCACTTGTGCACGTACGCCAAACGGTGCTCCCGTAGACGAGGGGCAGAAATAAAACGGAAGAGGTAAACGGCTAAAGTGGAGTCAAAGGAAAGCTCGATTTAGTTAGCAATGGTCCAGGGAACGTTATTCGAAAACCTAAAGGCCTCTTTCTATTCGCGGTGCGACGTAGAGCCTCCGGTTGGCACGATACGTGCTCTGTTTTCTTTGGAATACGAGCAGCGATCCGGTTCGTCGCAGCTGAAAACGCGATTCGCGCTTTTCGCGACAAAGATCTCCCTGTCGCAGGTGGTCAGCCGGGCGTTGCACGTGGTTGTCGCATGTTGCAACGCGTCTGGGGTCGAATTAGACTCGCGTGAGCTCGATTTCCACGGCAGCGAAACGCGACGATAAGGGCCGCCACTCGAATTATCGGGCAATGACGTAGGTACGTAGATGCTCTTCTTCTGGCTTAGATTATTCCCTTATCGTTTGCTCTGCACTCTGCGGACCGCCTCGCGAAATTCTTACGATGTTTGCCAGCTCGATGGTAAAATAATTCAAATGAGAAACGAGTCTCATTATGGGAAATTTGAATTCAGAATAATTCAAATGAGAAACGAGTCTCATTATGGGAAATTTTAATTCAGAATAATTCAAATGAAAAACGAGTCTCATTATGGGAAATTCTGATGCCGTACTTCATCAGAGTGTGACACAAATCTAAATCCCTCGATATTTCAACAAATTAACATTTCGATTATTAAACTTGACGTTCGTTAGAAATTTCTGTGCAAGGATTCTGTCAGTGTTCCGGCTGAAAGTATTCAATAGTTCCCCGAAACGTTTCGTTTCGTAAAATGTACGCATCGCTAATAAAATCCGCGCACCACCACGTCGAATCGTTTCCACGCGTCCGTTTCCGTGGCCACGTTCGGGATCTTTCAAACGCCGCTTATATTTATACCTTTATGTCGCTGTACAGCGATCCTGCAAAATTACACACGTTCACGTCCACGTTCTACACCGTGTACACGACGATCTTTGCCAAATCTCGCGCACGCCCTGGCGGTTCGAGTAGAATCCATCGTATCAACACGCCGAATATAAAGTTCCTTTTGCTTTTCGTTGATCGATAAAATCGTGGACAGTCGAACCGGGATTACTTGGCGGTATTTAGAAAATTCGTGGAAGTTTGCGAACGATATACTCTTTGTTCATTGCTCTATGCCGATTGTTTTTCATCCGTTTCATTGAACATCCGTGGATTCTTGGCAGTCGATCAATCGTAGGTAGCATTCCTGCGCGAAATCTTCGATGAATAATTCACGGGGATAAATATAAATTTGATGTGCTAATTAAATCGTTCGGCGAACGGGCGAAGCTATTATAATATCGGCGTGTTAAAAACTTGTCGATTATCGAGGAGCCGTATTTCCCTCGAAATTTTCGTACATACGCTTTGCAATTTTGCGCAGCTCCTTTCAATGCTTGTTTCCATGAATGGCTCATCGGACATGGCTGCCATGTAAACCCATTACACGCGTGTTTAGAATAATTTATGCAAATCGAATAATTCACGAGGAATTTTAGTGAGCCAAGGCCGGGCGATTTCAACGATTTCAGGGGGCCAACGGTGTACCCAGGATCCTGTCAAATATTATTTCATACCTTCCGAATGAACTGACAGGCGATTTCTGTCAACAGTATTAACATAGAATTTATTCAAGTGGTAATACTCGATGGATTTTAATTCATCGAATTACCAGATTCTACGGTACAATAATACTCGCAAGAAATTTCTATTGAAACGCCATTCAATTTCTATCAAACATTTCCTTTTGCATTATTAATCCTTCTTTCAATCCCATTTAATACTGTCCACGATTTTTCCACCTGAAATTGCCTGTTAAATTCATTCGATCTATGAATAAAGATAATTTTCAACAGAAAGAAAAATTTATTCCAAGTCAGCTGGTGGGTTCGTTAAAAACTAATTAAATACTCGAGTTAAATGAAGCCATCCATTTGTTCGCGACATTGACCGATCTCGATCTGTCTCGCCTGATAAAGAGAACCTTGACTCCGGCAAATCTGATAAGACCTACACCTCGCGATGATCGATTAATTAATGTAAACGGGCCTCTGCTTTGTTCCCTCCGTCTTGAGCGTCTGCAAATTAACGTACAACTCGGGTACGTGTAGTTTATTCGCGCGCTGGGTCCCGAAATCGCTCGAACCGACATTGTCAGCGAAAAGAAGAGATTAGACGGCAGACTTGTTGGCTCAGGTCGACGTCCATTTGCTCGTTTTCGTTCCCTTCACTCCTGTTTTGTTCACCCACGGATCTCTCGCACGCCGTTTCTGGTTTCCACGAGGCCCGTCTAAAACGTTTTAACGAGCGGCAAACGTGACTGGTATTTTCGCCCCGACCCCTCTGACAGCAATATCGTATCAGTTTTTCGGTACGTTTGCAGATGAGAGATATTAATAATTTTTCAACGCGGAGGAATTGCGCACGGCGGGTAAACGTTCATGTGTAGGCATGAAAAATTCGTGGCGTCTCGAACGTCAGATTAGAAATGGCCAATGAATGTTTGTAGCATTGAAATATTTTCGATCCCTCGTTCCCAATAACCGCGTAGGTGAATTCGTTCGAAGCGTCCTCCAAATAAAATCAAAATTGACCAACAGTTAACTACCTGTTATTCGAAACGACGAAACGAAAAACTTTTCTGTCGCGCTCCAAAAGGTGTCTCTTCCAAACAAAACACTCTGGGCCCTTTGCAACGAAATTGCGGAGGAATTGTTTACCAATCTTCGTCTATACCAATGAACTCTGAGCAAATTCGTGAGTCCATAAATCAGCGTCGTGGATCCACGGATCCGCTGGCGTTGGCTTAATTGTTATGCAAAGTGGACGCTTCGATTACAAAGTTGAAGGGGATGCCACGAGCCAAGAGTGCACGCGAGATCGTTAATCATCGAGGATCCGCCAAGGATCCGCAGATAGTTGCGCAAGTGAAAGAGATCCAAATAAGGCGAGACGGCCGTGAACGTCGCAATAACATTTCCAGATGCGCAGAAATTTCAACGTTTCTCTCCTCTTCTTATTTTTATCTTCTCCTATTTTTCTTTCTTCTTTTTTCTCTCCGCGGACTCTCGGCCGCGTTTTCATCGAACGGCAGGACCTTCGAACGCCCACGCTTTCTCACGCCTACCTACGTAGCTCCTGCCTTTTTATTCTAGCTCCGGGGAACTATTAATAGACCTGGCTGTTCCTCCGTTCGAAACTTTGTTCCGTTCTGCTGTGCGGGAAGTGAAGGAAATTTGCTTTACCACCTGGCTTTCGATCGGACTAATTGTTATCTGGTCACACTGTCTCGACGTTGATCGTGCTCTTGCATGACTGACAGCAGGCTACTGTGTTTCGAGGGACAAAGTAAAAATACCGGTAACCGTGTCGTCTTATTAATTATCAAGTGGTCGGAGAAGCGGGAATTTTATTTTTCAGGGAAAAAGTGGTTTTATTAGAACGGCGTGGGATGACATTTAACACAACAGCACGACACATAGCACAACAGAAATTAAATAGAGACATATAATTGTCCTTCTGTCTTATCAAAACTCGTCATAAATTGTTACAACCGTACCCATATATTAATAATTCTGAAGCAAGAAATCTGAAACAAGTCATTTCGACGGCCTTCGTAGTTCTAGTGTTAAAGGGGATGATTCTCGATAATCGGTCGAAGCAAATGGATCCAGAGTTCGATTCGTCCGGCTAACAACCTCTGGCCGGCTGTCATTTAATTGACAGCTCTTGTACATTGAAACTTTTCGTGGCTAGGCCCTGTTATTTTCGGCGCATCCTACAAGTTGGCCTATCGGCACATTGGCGGCTGTCCAAATGGGATAAGCCCTGACGTATCCTATGTGAAAGCAATTTCGTTCGTGTGTACATTTCACGCTCCGGCCGAGCCGCACGGATACGTATTACGTCGTGTAAATTATGCGGGTGTAATTCAAATTGTTCCTGTTACTGAAAATGGTGCAGCTCGCGTGGGACGTCGAGCGGATTGAAATTTCTTTTCGGCAAACGTGAGAGGCGTTTAACGTACGATCCTTCGTTGAATGTGTCTTTACGGATGAAAAAAGGATAGAAATAAGGAGGACGAGTACGATTCTCTTTCATCGAAAATAATTTATATTTCAATTATAGTATCTTCGATAAAAAAAATTTCTTCGGTAGGATTTTCTTCTTTTATCTATTTTATTCGCCTTCTGTTATAATTTTCTTGACAGTTCCATTTTTAATACTTTTTTTATAAATACAGAAGTTGGCTGCACGGTAGTTCCTCGAATTTCTTTCGTCTGTCCGAGTTTATAGGATCGTACCACTGAGATTTCGATTCAGTGGCCGTTTCATGAACGGTGAATTTCACGTTCCGGGATTCGGAAAATGGGACGTCAGACTGTTTTCGGGCTGGTGGACGTAAATATTTATCTGTCGATCGCCAATAAAAATAACAGCACGGTGGCGTGCTTTCAGTAACTTCCTGCTGCCCAGCATCTGAGTCCTACATCGAGAGGCGAACTAGTTCTAATGTTTTCGATGATCTGTAGCCGCTGTCGATCAATCCGTTTATCATTTGTTTTCCTAACGGAGCTTTATCTCTGAGGCGCGTCACTCGATTATTATAATACGTAGATTAAATTAAGATACATTTAAGTCTGTTGGATTTGAAAAGATTCCAATTATTCTGCGACCCTATTATTCGATCGTAATTGAAAAATATACCGCCATCATTCATTGCAGTGCGCGTTTCATCGAAAATTATTCCGTGCAAACAAAGAATGTTTCGCAACGACCGCGGGAACATTTATCACTCAACTTTACTCTTCGCTAATCAATTCTTACACAAGAAGACAGTTACGTAAATCAATAAAACCGTCGCTGTAAATAAACAGTGACTGCAATCTATTCCGGAAACGGTCGTCTTTCTCCGAAAAGTACATTCGTGCCTTACAAACTTTTCACTTCGAGAATCAAAATTAATATCCGCATAAAAGTGTCGCCTCGACGCGCCAGCGATCCTTAACTAATAAAGGAATCGAAACTTATTTTTAACAACTCCCTAATAAATTGAGAATCGCCAATTCCATGATTAAAATTACTGCCTATTTTACTTCTATTTCAATCATAAGATAGATACAGAAATAGTCCACAGTCTAAGTTAAAAAAAGAAAAAATGAAGAGAAGATACCATAATTAACGTTCGCGTGTAATGATTCACGAAAGAAAAATCGGAGCACCACTCATAGAATTTCACGAATCTCGTTCCTCTGACCGATTATCAGCCGTCAGTACCCCGGATGAAAACGGCGTCGGTTGATAAGAATTCGCGAGGTCTCTGATACCGAGCGGAATTCCAGCTGAAAGTAGGAAAAAGAGCGAGAAATAAAGGGAAGGGGCGAAAAGGCGATAAGAACGGGCCGTTTGCCGGCGCCATGTGAATCACGTCTCGCGAAATAAATCTTGAAACGTGCACGGTTTTGTAGCAAGTCGCCGGCGACAAGGAAAATATTGCCGGGCCGATCTGTTCTCTCTTAGGTATTGTGTCCTCGAAACAGTTTGATTTACGGTCGTTCCTCGATCGCTATTTCACTCGTGCAGCTCCTTCCCTTTAACGCGATTAATGTTTTGTCTTTCTTAAATTTAACCGGCTCGAAACATTTCTTTCTGTTGTGTTAATTCGACGCGCGACATGGTACAGCGGAGTTGTTCCAGGATATGTAGTCGGAATTTTATTTATTGGTATGGTTTACAGTATTTCAAGTATTAGCTCGTCTAGAAATTATTATTTCCTTTATCCACCTTCTTCGAGTGAGAACTCCTCGAGGTGAAAATGAAATGTACCGTCTCCTCTGGCGACCGAAATTTCCATTCGTTCTCCATTTACAACCGGTGTTTCGACGGGGGTGACACGGTCGTAGAAACGGTTCGAGCTCGAATCGAGCTTCGCGCCTCTTATATACCACAGCTTTACGTGCTCGTGTTTCGGGGTGGCGAAAGTCCAGACGGCGCCTGCAGGACTAGCCTCCCTTTGTTGCTCGTCTGACTGACAACCACCTCTCGGCTAATCCAGCGACACACGAGCCCCGCTTTTATCCCTTTCAGGTTTCTCCCCGTTTGAAAAAGTCTGCCACGCCGGACAGGGAAAAGGTGTAAAAAAAAAACGGATGTATCGGCAGTGGCGAGGAAATGAAAGGTACACTGCTGGGTGTTCCTGTAATTAATTAAGGAAGTTGAAATTGGTGTTCGATGACGCCAGTGGTTGTGCGAATTTATTTAATCAGCTTATTGTTAGTTCTGTTTAAGTGCACAGTGTAGGTACTTTGGTTAAAACCGTATTAAATTAGATCACTTTCCCCCATTAACAATTTTCTTTAATAATTTCGAATCATTTCGGGGCTCTTGCCCCCTTTCTTTCCATACGCGATACGTATCTCCTGAAGAAATCTTCCCCTGCAACTCCAGCTACCCCTTTTTGTGCTACCTAAAACTTCACCGCTTCCGATCCACCCCGACAGTCGAAGATAAAATTTAGCCAACTGTCCCAACGACATCTTCAATTCTCCCCCAATGGAAAACAATTTTCCCCGAGTGCACGAGGATATCGAAATTTCCCGAGAAATCGTCTCAGTCCGCGGAAGAATTTTCCGTACAGACGGCTTGCTCCAAAACAAAAGGCCGGGCAGCTAGGGGGCGGGGGTAGGTTCCCCGCAACACTGGGATCGCTCGATTTCCGTTCTCTCCCCCTTGCGAGTCGGCAGAAATCGATAAAGTTTCGAGGGTTCCGTCGTCGTGTTCCCCTTCGTTCGACCCCGGAATTACGAATTCTTAGGCGGAGGGATATTTATTCCGTGGCCACCCTTCGCGTACACCCTATGGTGTCCGCGGGGGGTCAACGAATCGGCCTGACAGCGATGAAAATTTCAAGTCTCCCCTATCACGCGCACCGATATCACTTTTATTCCTAGTGTCTCTAATATAAATTGGCGAGTCCGACACAAAGGTGGTTGGAGGGGTGGTGGGTCGATCGAATGCGGGAGATAGTGCGGTGTGTTTGAAAACAGGGCTTTTCGGGGGTGGATAAAAGGCGGAGGTTAATGCTCTGGGTTCGGGTAGGCGAGGTTATGGCCGTGGAAGGGTAGTATCGAGGTTCGAGATTCGTATAGATCTTGCGGGGTGGTGTGCCGAGAATTTAATAGAGAAGATTCCATGTTGTAGCAAGTCCAAGAAGTATCGTGCATCTAATCAAGTGTCTCGAACATTTGTCCACGTTCGTAGCAATATCCTCGAGCGAGGAGAAAAAAAATTGGGTGGGTTCGGTTCGAAGAGCTCAGGAAGCTAAATTTAAGAATACCCTCCGCCGGATAAAACCGTCAGGGAACAGCAGTTGCTTCGAAACGACGAAACAAAATAAAAAAACTGCGAAATTATGTCGCTGACGATCCCCGGACACCGATAAGGCGAACGAAACGGGAGAGGCCGCGACGCGACGCGGTCCGCTCCTGAATTTATGTGGCTCCGCGGGTGTCGAGGGTGCAGGGGCGTACAGACGTGGCGCCGGGCGTCCCGACGCGACGCCTAGACTGGCAGGGGCCGCACGCACGTTGACCGTGAAAGTAACCACGGTAAACTCTGCCCCTTCTAGCTTCCCCTATGGATGCATACTTTCTTTCATTTTTCCATTTTATATTACTGGGCTGGACACTTTGAATTTGCATTCAAGTTTAATACGACAGCTTGAGACGTTTTATCTCACGACGGAAAGAAAAGTTCGGCGAGTAGGTACGAATTGATTTTCCGGTTAGCAATAAACTAGCTTCAACGTCACTTAAATTTATAAGCAAAGATTCGACTAGACGTTTTATAATACACCGAGGATTCCCCCGCATTCTGTTTCTCTTTTTTGATTTTTAATGATGAAGAATGTGTGCTTCGAGACGAGTTAGGACGTGCACGGTGTGTCCGAAGGACATTGGAAAGATTAAATTGCGATACGCTATCGTTGTCGCTGCTTTACGACAGGATGGACGAGTTGAAAACACGGTTGGAAAGTCAGGACCTTCGTGCACACAGCGCACGTACCGCACCGTGCGAGTACGTGTGTGTTTGCAGGAATTACATCCTGCAATTTAACGCGAGATCTCGAAGCATCCGTACATAATTCTGCATAAATGTCTCGCGCTGTCGCGAGTAATGCCAGAATGGATTCGTGTAATTATTCCTGCGCCAAAATTGATGGTACTTCGCCGTCAATTCTTTCAAACAGATCTGCACATTATTATCGCGTTACCCTACAAATATACAGTGCACCATTTGGACTTTCCCGATTGTCGTCGTAGAGATTCCAATGCCGGCAAAATGATGTCCACAAGAATCTTTCATTTTGCACCAGCCTGTACACGTATACTGTATTCAACTTTCATCAACAGCTGCGGACATCTGTTACCCCCATTGGCTTCCGTATCTCTCTCCTTTTTCCCTCGGTGTTCTGCCCACGAAATTTCTTGCGGTGTAAAAAAAGTGGAGCACGAGGAGGTGTTTCGTGATCGGCATTTTCGTCACCCGGTAGATCGCACGGCTGGTTTAACGCAGGAAAGCTACTTACTCCCCGCCGAGCTGGAGCCTCGCCGGCAATCATACGGCATTAACACTTTAACCTACTCGTTCTCAAAGCTCTTACCATTTCAGTCGTAACGTTCTCCTCTTCTGTACGAACGGCCAGCAAGATGTATTTAAATACTCGCGCGAGGTACTCCGTCATTGACCACGAGACTTCAAAATGGAGCACTAAAAACAGTTCCGGAGTAAATGATAATTACGAACGGAGTCCAAATAATACGTTATCCATGGCTGTACAATGTTTCTCATTTAGTAGTAATTGATGTTTGAAGTATCCGATGGTACCTGAAATATCCTGAAATATATCTCGCGGCATCATCCGTCTAATAATTCTAATTCACTTCCAATATTTCCGAGCCACTCTGTATAACAATAGTCGCCGGCGATAAACCGCGAACGAGCGACGCAGCTACCGTGGAAACTGAAAACTTCACGTTTAATGGACCTTCCCGAAGGGTACTTAACCCTCATCAACGTTGGTCACCTGGTTGAAAGTTACGCGGAGGCAGTCTTAATCCGGTTGGACGCAAGAAAGCGTTGCACCGCCGCAAAAGTAATCGTTCGTTGATGGATCCCCTTAATGGATCCTTCCACAGAATCGTTTAACAGCGATTAGCCAGCCTCGTTGGAGTTCTTATCATTCCCTTCGACTGTCTCTCGGAAGGGCGAACCTCTGCGTGGTCGTCAACTCCAAAATTTACGCCGCTCCGTTTTTTCATAAGCAGAACATATTCGTGCAGGTGCACTTATTTTCCTAAACGATCGTAGTGTCGTTCTATTGATATATCATCGGTGATTACTGAGACACTGTTAAGTACGTGGCCTTTTGCGAGTCGCACCGAGTCATTATATTGTCGTTACTCTGTACCATCTCGTGTAGTAGTTACGATTTGTCAAAGTATGAATGGGTAATCGTTGATTCATGTCGAACGAGATTTTTCACTAAATATTTACTCCACGATATGCTAATGATACAGCGCTTAATGTAAGTGCTTCGCAATCATTCTTTCGCGAATAAAGTAGAAACAAATTGAACAACAAAATCGTCGCTACCAAGCCCTCGTTTAAAACAGAACTTCGCCTCTTCCCCTCCAAGAACAATCTCTTCGCGCCGATCGAATCATCGGGGACGAATTAACACGCCCTGAACCATCTCTCGGAGTACTCGTCAGAAACGTCGCGTCAACGAAGGGACATTTTGATGCTCGCTCTTAATTAACGAAAAGACCGCGCCAACCATCGCCTGCGTCCGTGTGCATTCACACGGACGGACGTACACTTTCGTGCACGCACGCCGCTCCACGTGCGTGTATGCCGGTGCAATTAACATAGTGCGGGGGCAAGCCCCCCCTGACAAAGGATAATCGCTTTCCCTCCGTACCCGCGGCGGCCTTACAACTTCTGAATGTTATTAAACGTAATTTAATATCTGGCCGTGCCCAGCGCGGATCCCTCGTGGAATTTACAACGGGCCAGAGCGATATCCCATTAAACTCAACGACTTATGCCGCGCACGTCGCCTTCTCTAGCCGACGATTCTGTGGCCTGATCGGCGTAGGCGGCATCCGTTTCACTTTCTTCGAAGCAGGAAGAACTCGCGGGTCTTGCGCAACTTCAATCGGGCTGTTCTTGCGCCCGAGATCGCGGTAACCGTGGTTTTAGCGCCCCGTTTCACTGCGTGTATATGCACGGAATAATATTGGGTTCTAAAGGCATTGGTGAGAGGGGGAGGAAGTTTGATACGACGCACAGTGGGGAAAAACGCCAATTTAGGCGTGCAAAAGCCTTTCTTCGTGAAATACTTTTGATATCCGCCCGTATCCGCGCTAATTTTTATATACACGTTAAGAATGGGATGTATACTTTACGCCCCAAAAAATTTGGCTGCGGGCAACTGGGGGTGCAAAAGTTATTCCATTTTTTATGAAATAGTTGGATGCCGAGAACATCGCGACGGTTCAATTTGATTTCGTTCGTATACAAATAATTGCACCCTGCGGTCGGATTTTTTGGTACAAAAAAAGAGTAACGGATGCGCAATTTATTTAACATCGGCGTCGTTTCCCGCGAAGAGAGAATAATAAATACCCGGAGAATATTGCGCAGAAACAAGATTGAAATCCTCCACCTTGGAAAAGCGCTATTTCGACGTCTCCTTTGAATAGAGAATCGTCAGTTCCAGTTTCTACGCGTATCGCGTTAAATTTCTTTCCTCAATTGGGGTAAATCATTGATCGGGATAAGATCGAGCAATTGACGAGGCTATCGGTAGATTCGTCTTAGGGAATGGAGGACAATCACGCGACTAGTAACGACGAGGTCTCTCGACCACGATACATCTCCCTTTTATCTCGTTCTGGTATCGGTCCCTTTTCCACGAGCACCGTTAGATACATGTAACTGCGGCCAAGTTTATTAGAGCAATTTCCAACGCAGACGACGGCAATAAGGGGAGAGAAGTGCAGCGAGAAAGTTCTCCACTATCCCGAGGGTTTCCATGACGACCTATTATACAGGACCCCATAATTGCCACGGATGCTCGTTGCGACCGCGGCAATTATTGCCTTTCGTTTTCAACCATATCTTGCCGCAACCTCGTCCACACGTTCGACATTCTTATGGGTTCCATGGGAGTGCGATAAATTTTGATTGGACGACCGTCGATGAGACTTTGATGTCGGGCTTGTATATGGGATTCCTCTTGTCGTTACTTGCGGATGCGCGAGAACGGTGTTATCTACTGTCGCAATTTCTAAGCGGAGATTTCTCGTCAATTTATTTATGCATTTATTTTTAAATTATTTCCCTCAATGCTCTACCATTAATCGGAGTAATTATTGCCACGAATTTTTGTTAGCGATAATTGGGCAGTAGAAATTAAATGATTAATAATTCCCCCGAATTTCCAATACCAATATTCTAATCTCTTATTGACTGAAATTTGTGACTCGTGCTCTGAACAATCTTTGATTAACTTTGTTTGAAACACATTGAAACGTCTGAACAGCAACAAGTGTTGCCCGCGCGGCAGTAAGAGGAATATTTTAAACAAAGAATATGCACACAGGCGCGAGGCTTGCCCTCGTAATTGGCGGGCGTTTGTGCAATCTACGATGTTCGCACGCGATAACGATAAATCTCGAGGAAAATAAGGCGAAGCAGGCGGAGAAGAAGAGTGTCGCGGGCACGCACGATTCTTTATGAATTTCTTCACGAAACGGATGGACTGACAGTGGGCCCGCAGGAACTCGGCAACAGCCAACTCTTTCGTGAATTATTTTCTGCGGGCTGATGTGGGGGACGAAGAAGAGAACGGCTGTAGAGGTGGAGGACTTAAAAAGAAGGCGAAAATCGGAGTACAAACAGAATCGGATGATAGGCGGCAGAGGGAGTCGAGGGGCAAGGGTTACGACGAGTGTTTAGCCTTGACATTCGCCTCCCACATCCTGCCAGTTGAACAGTGGCTCTCATTTGGACGAATTTGGTGCAGGCCGAAGAAGAAAGAATAATATAGAATATAGGAGAATGCGCGGAGGGGAAAATTGGGGGGATGAAAGAATGCGGGAGCTGGGGGATAAAGAAAGTGTGAAAATAAATAAGCATGAATGGTGGGAGAATGAAGGAAAATGGAAAGATGCTTGAAGACGCGAAGGGGTTA
Source organism: Nomada ferruginata (assembly GCA_963583965.1). Taxonomy (NCBI): domain Eukaryota; kingdom Metazoa; phylum Arthropoda; class Insecta; order Hymenoptera; family Apidae; genus Nomada; species Nomada ferruginata. Next base: position 2,833,197 of record OY757223.1, read on the forward strand.
AAATAAGGACGAAGCTACATATATTTTTTTGGAGTATTTTATTTGGCCCTTCAATGGTTATAACGAGAACAGAGAGGAATACTATAGAAACAGGGATAGCGACAATTAATTTTTGTGATCAACGATGCACATAGAATCTTAACGATTAATTAGACAATGATCGTGGCGAAAATGAGAACTGGCTGCCGGGAGTACCTTGCTAGTCCAGGTATTTTTCTTCACGCTACCTTGAAACTAGCCGACTCTTCCTCAACAATTTCTTCATTTGCATATTTTTTCCCACACATTCCGAAACTTCGCCTTCACTTCTGCCGAACGTTTCTCTTATCGAACGCCCACGAACATTTTCAATTCAACCAACAGCCATGCATACATGTCCGTCTTTCCAATAGAACAATTGGCACGGACGCTTCCTCCATTAAACACGAAAACAGGAAGGTCCTGGTATTTACGAAATACCAGAATATCGAAGGACTACAAACGGTCTCAGGAATATTACAAGATCTCTTAAATGAAACGAAGATACAACACAATATGGACCTCACTGGAAAATACCTTGAACATTCTATCATCGACGAAGCAACGAAGGGCGAGCACAAATTCGTCGCCCGAGGAACATCTTCGTCTGCGAAACATTCCCGCGCAAAGGTGCAATTAAGACGTGGCACGCTAAACGTTCGGGTATTTCGTGGCATGAACGGTACTCTTCGCCGTGGCCGGTCCTTAAAAGAAACGTGCCAAGGACAGCAACGATTCTGTCCTCGTCTCTGCAGATCGCTCGTTTATTAATTTACATTCGGGCCCGGCCGAAGGCGCCAGCCGTATGGAACCGGAGGAGAAACGACGACGATGACGCGTCTCGTCGTTGCACCTCCTTGCCTCTTCCGACTGCCAGTGTATATAATTAATATAACTGGTAGCCACGGGTTAGTATCGCCGATTCGTTTTCACGGTCTTTGCACGTTCCAGCACGAGCATTATGCATTCAATTGCGCAATACGTTCGTTCTTGTTTTCACGTTCGTTTGGGCGTTGCTTACTGCTGGGGCCGTTCTCCCTCTCTCCTTTTATCATTTTATTTGTCAATTTCTGCATACGCGAATGCTTGCGGCGCACCATTCTGTTGTACTATTTCCTGCGGGCGAATAAGTGGCAAATTCATTTTCATTTCGCGGTCGAGGAACAGGCGAGAGATGTCTTCTTCGCCGAGGAAAGCTTGCTTTCGCAGATTTCTCGTGCTAATCGGAGTTTCGGCCGAAAGAATTAGCGGCGCAGGTATAATTATGGGCGCTGCGAGCTCTGTTACCGAGGGAACGATTGTTATCTCTGGCGTTACCTTTTCCGAAGGAGAAATGAAACTAAAAACATGTTATCGGTGATTCACAGTTGGCGAGCGCGAGCGGGCGATCAGTTCGCGAAAGAGAACGCAATTGCGCCGGCTAATTTGCATGAGGTGCGTGCAAGCACCGCTCTGGAATTGAAGCTGACGAGGTTTCTAATCCTGTTCTAAATTCGCGGTTTCTGCTTGCGCATTGTACCATGATTTCAATTCTCAGTCACTTGTTGAGCTTAACGATGCGTGAGATAATTGAAGTAAGACTTGATTCAATTGTAGTCGCTTCTAGGAAGAAAAAAGAATTCGCGCTCTTTAATATATTTATTTTTGTCGTCGTCTATCATCGATATTGTCATAACTCTTGGACAATCTTCTAATCCCTTTCAAACTATTATTTTCAATTCCATCATCCGACATTAGACACGCCACCGTCTTTTCGTAGAAATACATCACGATTATTGCTACCATTTCGATTCCATTAAGAAGTCGTCCCCACATTATTCTTTCGTTTTAGCGTGCATCCATTAAAGTCATCGGGCGCACCTTGCGCGTGAAGTCACTTAGCGTTAGATCATTTCGACGACGATCCATCGAGCCGCGAGGTCTAAAAGATCGACGGGATCTGGGCGGGTTCAATGCAAATCGCTTAGGCGAACAACACGTTCACTCGCCACTTGTTTCCAGGCATTCCTGCCGATTGAATCATCGATAATTGTTCGGAGATAAGGATCGACAATGCCTGGATCAAGATCGAGGTGGTGACTGATGGCACGTGCGCGCACGATAGATCTTTTCCCACTAGATACATACTCGATAGATCTCTTGTTTCCTGATTCGATCGACGATTGATTTCGATCGCGTCGAGGAATCATTCTTTCCTCTTTAGTTGGTTTAAGTTTTTGCTCCAACATTTCCTTTTGCAGTTTAAAGATTAATGTGGTGCTGTTAGAAAGTTATTTGCATGCGTAGCTTTTCTTCGGAGCAACCTAATGTAACATTTTTGTTGTTGTCGAAAATTGCGTATTTCTTGAATCGAATTTCCGAGTTCGATTTTCGTTAATTGACTATTTATGGTAATCATATCCTCCAAATAATTACTCCAATTCGCGTGCAGCGTCGAGTAAACGATTCTCAGCCTTCGGTATATAATGGAATACATAATTACAGAAAATCCACCAGAGTCGGGCATAGTAAGTCCGGCAATTTAACTTCGAAGTTGTTAAATTCAATTAAGCTGTGTTTGGAGGAATTTTTAATTACACTAGCATGTAACAGTGCCTCCGTCTCATCATGGTTGCATAAGCAGGCTGGCGGTACGTTGAATTAGTCCAGTGTTGGACAAGTTGTTACACTGCTCGTTTACATTTAATGGTCATCGTAATATTCGAGGCAGTACAGACCACCTTTTGACCGCCTCGAGATAGGAAGATAAATTGTACATACATATTCACTCGTTGTAGATCCCGTAGATATCTTCGAGGAGGCTAGAAATTTTCCACTTAAAAGAAACGTCCGTTTTAGTGCTATTTTCGCCTGCTCGAACGGGAAAATCCTTGGCCGTTTTTAAAAGCAATTAATAGCTATCTTCATTAACATTGAAAGGCAAAACACAAGATGCAATAAACGAAGGAATATACTTTGTCCGTGGATCGTCAATCAACGGTATGTATGATCGGTCTGATCTCCATCAAGAAAACTTAATGGATTCCTTATCGTGCGCAAAGAATCCTCGTTAATATCGTATTAGCTATAACCTGGCTGAACAGCGCAATCAATTAGCAATTAATAAGAAACCAGGTATCGTCGAATCGAATTTTTAGCCAACTGCATAATCAGGATTCTTTCAGCAGAAATGAAATACCATGGATCACGATGAATTGAACAATAATTGCAACATTTCGCCGACCTCGAACATGGTAATTTATCTGTCAGAAATTTTCAAGAAATTTCCCATAAGATACACGTACCAATGCAAGCGCAGAGCAGGAGCAAACCAGAAAAAATAATTAAACGAAGGAGAGCTTAAAAATCGAGGAAAAAACGTAAAGAAGAACGACGACGAGGATACGTGAATTGAATTGAAGAAATAACGGAAACGAATGAATTGCTCTAACCACTATTTATGATTGTTGAAAAGAAAGCTACGACGGCGAACAAGCGTTCGCCATGATGTCAGCGTACCTCGCCTAAGTGTCTTGGAAATAGACGTGAAATAATACCGATTAAACCGTGAACGATTACTGCACGATCGTTGTCGCTTTGCGCTGGATAATTGATGCGTTGTCGTATTCGCGGTGTTTCTCTTTCTCTCGTTCCACCGGTTGTGCAACGCCATTACCGCGTGCACTCGCGTAACAGGACTCGATTTTCGTATCGCGCACTGCCCGCCAAACGTTAATCTCCAGCCTTCGTGTTCAGTCGCAAATCCTCTACACGGTTCGTCGAAATTATTCGGCGGGGGTAACCAAAAATGAGTCGGTCGAATGTTTCACTTCGATCCGTTCGTGTATTATGTAATGTCCAGCTCTGACGGTCGGCAATAATTAGGTTAACGATTCAGGAATCGCACTTTGGCCCGTGATGAGGCACGCACGAGATGTCGATGCAAAAAGCAGGAAGTGAGTCAGTAAGCTGGACGGACGAGCTGAAATATGCGTGGCTGAGATCCGAGGCGAAATCTCGCTGGTGTCATGGTCACCACTGCGAGAAAATTAACTACACCGCACGTGTTCGTGACTCCGTTTCGTTTCCTTTGCAGAGCTCACGTGCACTTTTCGCGAGCTGCACCTTTGCCGGCACTAGGTGGTCAAGGGGAACGGGTTGGCCCGCGAGAAGCGATTGTTCGTTTTAAAATGTACCTCTGCTGTAATTCGAAAGGATCATTTCAGAATCTTTTACATTTAAAATGCGTCCTTTGGTGCTTCTCTGGATGGTGCAAAATTGTCTTTTATTTATATTTAACCGGGACAAATAGTATTTCATTGCTCTTCAATTAGTTCAATTTTAGTTTAATTATTTAATCGCGATTTGTAGATTTGTTCGTTTTCAGCGGAATTTTCAGACGGAAAAATTCCTGTTCCCGGAGAATGCCGCGCATGATATACTTTCTATGAGATCGTTGCAATCGAGCGATCGCAAAAGGCACGGGAATATGTCGGGGTGAAGGGGGTTCATGGCTCGCACCCACTGCAGTCCAGGTGTTCGAGATTAATACAAACAGTTCGATCAGCTGCTGGCGGGAAAGATAAAATCGGCCATTCTTTCGCCTCTGTCTTTGTTACCCGTTGGTTAATTTGTAAAGAATGTTCCGCGCGTATGTGCGTGGCCGTGACTGCTCATATTTCACTCGTTTCTTTTTCGTGGAACATATGGGTGTACTTTTAAGAGGAGATAATCAGCTCCATGCCCGCAACAGTAAAACATTATCACAGAAAACAGAGGACGGACAGAAAAAGAAGCGGCAAAAAAGGTAATAAGAAAGAGAAGCAATGAAAAATTCGCAGGCTCCGAAATTCTAAAAGAGGACATGGAACAGTTTATCCTTTGCCCACCTTTATTAGAGGATAAACTTTCAGGGTATTGGATATGGTGTGTAAATAAAATAACTATTATATTTTTCTCAATCCGTGTATTTAAAATAGCTCCGAAGGAATGTCCACTCTCTATGAAATGCTCTTTAGAACCAAACGAAAACACCCAAAGAACTGGGGTCCACTTATACCTACACATTGTCCCATTTTACAACCCTTACTATCTCTGTTAGCAAGACATTTCTAAGAACGTTGAGACAATTTTGCTACAGCATGATATAATATTATATTTACTATCACCAGTAAATATCCAACACAGGGAAACAGAAAATGCAAACGTTTCGAAATTGCGGTTTAAAAAATTGTCACTCCACTTTCAATTCAATTCACCGTGCAAATAGGATCCGCGTACTTCTCATAGCGCTGTGCCGTCGAATTGGAGGCCCTGAAAATAGCTGTCGAACGAGCAGATGCTCCGATATCGTTCGACGGGTCCGTCGTCGAAATCGGTTTATTTGCCGACGGAATCGTGGAAATAAAACACTCCCGGTTGGACAGCCTAAATATTTACGCGACGTGTCTCTGGCTTTCTCCCTTTCCCTCCGTGAAAAGACACTCTTGTGGAACCACAGCGGAGGAACGTTTAAGGGTCCCGTGTGTCGTAACCGTAGACACTTTAACATCTTCAGAGAAGGTTCAGACTGTTGCCCCTCTGTTTCGTAGCTCGGGCGTGCTCCATTTTAAGTGTACTGCCACGGAATCATGCATACATACGTATCTTCGTGTACAGGACGTTTCAAGATTGAACGACAAGTTCATATTCACCGATACTAGAGCAGCAGGAAAAGAGATCTCTTGTTGAAAATTTGTTTTATCATGAAAATGATTTAATCTAAGGTATCCCGAATAATTTCACGAATATCGTGGATTCGAAAGTCTCTTCCGAAAAGTTTCGACAGCGCCCACAGAACGTGTGTTTCGCGGCAGCTTCTGAAATTTATTCATTCACCTAACGAACGTCTCCGTACGAGCTATGAATAGGTAAGGGTCGGTTCTCGAGTGGCAAGAAACAAATCGTTTCTCCCGCTTCTCTCGTTTCTCCGGAGAGGTCCTTCCTCGAAAAAAAAGTGGCCGCGATTCATATTGTAATTTCGAAAGCAGGATCCATTTATCTTGCCGCGGCGAGGGAATTTTTTTTTTAACAGAAGATTCGTTATCCTCCGTCGTCTGGGAATAGCGGCGTGAAGTAAAAAGGGGTGGGGGCGGAATAATATAGGAGAATGATCGGGCGCGAGGAGACGAAGGAACGAAAGGCAGAAAGAAACGGGCGCTGTTCACCGATTCGTGACCACAATGAACCGTTTCCGTGGTAATAAAATTAAACGTCGTTTAATTTGTATGGAAAGGCCGCGCGGTTCTTTGTGTCGCTTGCGTGACTTTTGTGAAACGTCTGAATGGGTTGGATATGTATTTTCAATGCGAGGAGTACAATGCGTACGGTAAATGGAAAGACATTTCTCCTCGGATTTCACCGAAGGCATCCAATGTGCTCGTGCATCGGTGCGGGCTCGTTTAATTCAAGATAGGATACCCTTCCCCTGGAAAATTCGACATAAACTGACAATAGGTTGATAAATACGGAACGAGCAATGATAGAAGAAAATTGATAAAAATAAAACAAGATGGAGAATGACGAAGACGCTCAAGAACAAGGTGATCACAAAAATATCCTCCCCCGTCAACCTTCCACGAGTCTTCTCTCGCTCGCCGCTTGATCCTACTCGTCTCCAAAGGTCGCAGAAGCTTGCGTAACCCTTTCGCGTTCAATTGATCGAGCGATCCACGCGATTCGCCAGGCCCGATCCAAGCGATCGTAAACAAGCGAGATCGCCGATCGCAACCTGGCCACGACCGTCCCTGGCAGACGATCAAGAAACGAGGCAAGAGGATACGAGATAACAGGGGAACAAGAGAAAGAGGAATCGTGGTTGTTGTTGACACCCGGGGTGGCGATTTCGCGAACCAGGTGGCGGCCGATTGGCCGTGCTAAAATTGAGCGAACACGGGATTGGCCGTGCTCGCCTCGACCTCTTAGTCATCGTTCCGGATTTGGAAAATTGGCCTGCTGCCGAATTTCCTAAGCCCTGCTGAAGGGTTTCCTTTCGCCGCTTCTTTCCCCCGTTTCTCGCCGCTCAACCCCTTCGCCATTTTTGCTTCACATTTTTCTGCCCCCTTTTGCTTCTCGCCGTGACCCCGCGTGAGTTGTCGCGGGACGACGCTGGCGAGATTCACGATTGCTGATGATCGATTCAATTATATTCGTGGACGAGACGAGATGAGTCGGCCGATTTGTATGATGTACGTATGACTGGTTTAAGTTTGAGCGATTAGGCTTTGGGATTTTCTTTGGTGAATCTATGATTGGATTGTCATAGGGGTGTGGATGTTGGAAAGTGCTGGATCATTCGGGTCAACGTTGCGTCTCTATTATTGGGAATTTTCTTTAGGATTGCCCGAATGTCGGGGGTTGTTGCGCAGGGTACTTTTAATAGCGTCTAACCCAGTGTCCGATTTAAATGAAGATTTACAGGACAGGCATGAAATATTTCTATTTCATTTTTCAAGTTTCCCCACTTGTTTCCAATTTAGTGAATGTCTTCCAAGAATAAAAGCATCGCGAGGTAAAACATTAACTCTGTACTTCACTGTAAACAGAGTTGCGCTAATTGTACATTCTATCTACATCTAGACGACGTTTACCTTGATCCTCCATTCCCTGAAATTCCATTTCAAGTTATCCCACCAGTTTATCAACAATTCTTGTTCGTTTCCTTCTGATCCTCGATAAAATCATTACAGGATACTCCAATCTTATCCGTCCGTGCTGTGAAAGAAAATTCTAGAGAAATGCCGCGGCGTTGAAGTTAACAGAAAAATGGTTAAATGTCACCGTGCCGGGACCAAATGAATCCTTTATGAAACGATTATCGCCGGGCTTTATTGCACGCCATCCACGTCCGTGGATCGTTTTATTTCTCGGAAAACGCATTCACCCCATTCTTTCGCGGCGCGAAGCCGGCGCTGGCCTTCGGATTATGCGGCAGGCAGAAAGGAGCGTTTTACACGAGAACTCCGCCAGTGGATACGAAACGCTGACCCTGGCTCACTGACCCTTTTTAACGGGGAACCTTCGCTTTGCCTCGTATAACACTCTCTGGACATACTCTCGATGTCGCAATCGATGGTTGCTGGCGGTCGAACGGCTGCAGCATCCTTCGTTCCTCGCTTTTCCTTTTCAAACATTTGGCGGTAGACGAGGCGACGAATTAAACGGGCGTATTATATGTTTGTCGCTGAAGAGGATTTGAAAGAAAATATTTGTCGGGATAGAAAATATTTCAGAGCTGCTGATTTCTGCAAATTCTGCAAATTCGAGCGACAGGCTCGATAGCACTCGACTAGGATCGTGTCTGTTGATCTGATGACTTTGTAAATCGCTCGAATGCCTCCCGACGAGTTTTTGATCAGCCCAGGGTGAACGAACAGAACAGGAAGTCGTAAATACCAGGTCTTATCAGACTGCTATTATCGGACGTAACGCGGCAGGATCTGCGAACGACTTTATTATCAGCAGAGTTATGGATCTGTCGATGATCTTGACTGTCGACACAATATTTCCATTATGGACTCTTTCTTCAGATCGCCATCTTTCGAAAATCATGAGGGAAACTTGATGGAATAAATCGACGAACTGGTACTTGCTCGTCGATTGCAGAGCAGAGCTCGTTCCATGCACAATGTTTAATCCAGTTTCCCATTTTTCGCGCAGCTTGAAAGGAAACTGGAGGAAATTAAAATTGCTGTGCTAATAATTTATTTGACATCAAGTTTAAACATTTATATGTATTGATGAAACGCAGATATTTTCACTTCTCCAAATATTTCAGACTTCATTTTCCCCTGGGTGACGATTCTTATTTTTCTAACAGAATTTCTAAAAGAGAAGAACGAAAACAGACAATTTTTGTCTCGAAGAAAGGATTGCTGTAACTTTAGACCGCGTGCAATTCGAGTTCCGTCAGAATAATGGTATTTCTTGACGGGCCACGATTTATACACCAATGGAAATTGAAAATGCGAGTCCTTCGAGAGTTTATCGCGAATCTATTGAATCGACTGGACCAACAATAGACGCGCAGTTGTATGCAAATGTTTTTAAACGGCATTGAATCAGTCGACGATCGTGACAGATGATCAAAGGGGAATCAATGTTGGTTCGTCATTTTTAATTCCGTATACGTACAACGATTACCACGTTCGAGGGGGACAACGAGTAACGCAAGAATTTTAAATAGAATTTATCCATGGAATTTCCATTGAATCTCTATCCTTTAATTATAGCCTCTATGCATCCTATATTTAATTATTTTAACATTTTTGTGCAACAGAAACCTCTGTTATGACACGACAACAAAAATTTGCCTTTATACGGTTTCCTCTGCTAAACTAATTATTACGAAGTCCCTTGGCGAGCGTGTGTTATTAAATTAATTACATTAAGAAGTAGGCAAAGAAAGTTACACTGTTTTAAAATTATATTGCTCGTAGAACAAGATTTGCAATGCAGTGCAATTAAAGGTACTTTAGAAAATACTTTGCTGCCGGAAGTTACTTAATCTCTATATCTCCGTCATTTGTCTGCGCTACGCTAATTACGTCCATAAGCAATTGCCACCTAAAATGCTCGCAAGTCAACGAGACAATTATCGAACAATGTCAGAACTAATGTCGCCCCATTAATCATTCGTCGCCAGATGTCTTAGATACACAAGAATATCCGTTTTCAATTTTCTTCACGAGCAATAGTTTATTCTGCCACTTTATTAATGGAACGTTTGTCCAAGTACTTTACATATTAATTAATTTGCAAATACTTTTGAGCAGTGCGCCTCTACGAGTCTATTATTTCTCGCATAGTATTATTTAAAACCATTGATACAAATTTTCTTTGACAAGGTTATTTCAATTCTACGACCAGCAATCGAAGACTAGATATTAGAATATAGAAGGACTGGGAACGATCAGTGTGGGCTGTCCTCATGTAACAATTTTTCTTCCTCCTGTCCTTCGATTTCTCGTATTTCGTCACGATTCTTACTAAACGATTGCATAAAATCGACGGCCAATATAATTTCGAAATGGACTCCGTAGATCAACACTTGGAAGTTTCACCTTGCGATTATCTTATCATCAGCCGCGTCTCGTACTAATATATGTATTATATCGGTTCTTGGAACGATAGTATCGATCTGTTTACCCTGAATTATCGATGCATCGGCACTTTGACGGAGCGAGTGAAAAGCAACGAAAAGCCACAACAATATTTTGTAGCGTTTGCATCTCGACAACCGATTGGCGATGAGGACTCGAAATAATCGCGAAACGTGTATGCGTGTGATTTAATTCTATACATAGTTCGAAAAGTTTTCCAACAACCTCGACGTATCGTCTGGAAATTATTTCCAATGGCAGAGCAGACGTTCTGTCGAACGTACAATGAAATTGATCGAATTATCTTAATCAGGGTTGACCTCGTTAGAGGATGTCGCAACGCGGCTCCGTTGCATAACGTTGTGTCATTAGACTTTCCTCGAAAATGCAACACGTCCATAAATCCCTTGTAGCTGTTGACACCGCGTAACCGTACAGCAGGTCTTATTCACCGGTTTATTTTTAAGCGTACTCCCCCCTGTCTCGGCCGGAATTACGTAAGGAGCACGTTTGAAGGGTGAAACGTCGCGGATAGCACGGGGTGTGCTCCTTAACCGCGATGGAACCAGGCCAGTCGACCTCGGGACAACCCCTTCGACCCTGGGATGAAATTTAAACGACCCTTGCTCTCGTTCGATCGATCATCTTCTCTCGAGCAATGTTTCTGGTAGACATTTTTATTTCACCGCTTCCAGAAAGCGTGTGGAATTCTCGAATGAATAATACGAATAGATTTGGGTTGGATTGAATATTTTTATCGTTCGGTGAAACTCGATACAAATTTCTCTTTGTATTAATATTATGCGTATTCATTAATACGGTTTAATTTACGTTTGTCGTTGGCATTCGCATATTTTTTAACACTAGATTACCGGGGCAAGCCAATTTGACTCATTTCAGAATTTGAAATACAAAGGTTAATGAAGATCCGTGATTATTATATAATTAAATTAATTACATTACATTTCGAAATTAGGTGAATTAATTTTTTAAAGAAAACGCGCATTTTCATTGGCTATTCTTAATAGGAGGGAAGTCAGTAAAAATAAGTGTTCAAACTTGCCCGGCAATCTAGTGTTAATTAGTTTTATCAATTTGAATCTTTTGGGTTACGTTTCGAAATCGAAAAGGAAATACAGGGGGGCGAAATTATTCGCGGATTCGCGTAGATTCTCGGAAGTGGTTCTATCACGATGGCTAATGCGGCTACCGGATTTCGTGCTGAACGATGATAAAAGCGCAAGGCCGTGATCAGTAAGGGTCAACCTTGTCACCAAGCTGTGGCAATTATCTGTTCTTGGAACAAGGTCCGCGAATCGTTGCAAATTCTGCGAGCAAATTAGACAGATCATCCTGCTTATCTTCGTTAAACACACCGTGCTTATACTTTGAATTTTTGCCCTCGTATTTTGGAATGTTCTCTTTTATTTTATCACCGTGGCGATTTTTTTTCTCCAATTCCTTAAGACCAGAGGAATTAAATCTTCTTTATCCGTATTTATCGATAGGACGGGGAAATACGGGGCGATAGGAATTAAGATTGATTATCGAATAAGCATCCTTAATCCATAAACGACGAAGGAAATGTTCGATGGAAAGCTCATCGAAATTCTCAGGCGTACTTCCAGCACGTGGCCATTCAACGGGGAGCCCGAAATTGATGCATATTAATGATGCCCTTAGCATGGGCAACCATGGGCCAAGAATCTTTTGTTGCCGAATTTCCAAAGGATGAAAAGTGTCTTTTGGAGTACGCGCACGGTTCTGTGTACACGGTTCGTGTGATAGGAAGACAAATGAGTTTTGCAATGGTGTCTCGTGGGCGATACATCGTGTACATTAACAAAACAACGCCGACAACATTTTTAAACCTTTGCAGAACGTACTGTCATTACGGAGAATTAATAGCGTCGCCTATAAATTGCGAGAATTTTCAAATGTTTTCATTCATTCAAACATTACTCTCTTCCACGCTTAAACTTCGTGCAACAATTGCAGGCATTGTCTTATTTGCAAGTAATACTTCATCCATTCATTATTTCCCCATAACATCGTTAATAAAAAGCCCGTAGAATCCTCCGTAGAGCCAACGAAAGCGGACAGGGTTAATTTATCGCGTATTACGGCCCTGAAAATCACCTTGGGGCGCAATTGTGACCGCGTGGGCGAAAGGGGTGAGAAGGCAGCTGGCGTAGGGGCGCGAAGTCGGCGGTAGGACGGAATTGAAAGCGCCGCGGCACGTTCTAGACGATCCATAGATCACGATTGATATTCCACGCGTGCTATACGGTGCCGCGTTTATTCCGAGGCGTGCACGCCGGCTGAATAAAATGTTCGCGCGCCTTACAATCGTTCCTCGACGCCGATTTGTCGGCGAATTTGTCGTCGAATTTGTTCGAAACCGATTGCTGCACTCGCGCAAACCGCAAGTCTGGGTCACGGTCGACCTGTACATTCGATCTCTCTCTCCCTTTGATTTTCGTTCGCGAAATGGTGCACACGATACTCCGAACGAAATTGTTTTTCCCCAAAGAAACAGTTGGCGAGACGGAAAAAAACTCTGGGCCCTAGAAAAGTGAAGTAAGCAACGCAGTAATTACACCGGAACCATGTTAAACAATATCGTGTGTCAGAAGTATTGCGGTGAAATGATTTTCGAGGACATATATTAGTAGAAGCATAAATTCGGAACGATAGAAACTATGGTGAAAGCAGCGGGAGTAAAAAGGAAAATGAGCGGACTAAAATACACACCGCGGGGTATCGACACTTTCACCGAAAGGGAGGAACGTTGTGGATTAAGAATATTCATTTTCTCTGTACGTCTCGAGGCATACGTGACGCCGATTCGGAAGTCGACGAGGATCCGTCGGGTCGACGGATAGAATGTTCGAGCCGGGGGCACTTAAGCCGCGTAATCTCGTAATGCAATTCTTTCGGACGACTAATTCAACGAAGTGAGCAAATGGCCCCTTCCGTTCGCTTTTTCTGGGGGGAACCAAACGAAAATCAATACCGTGCTACATCAGGCCCCCCTGTCTGCCTGGAAACCACTAGGTTTCTCGGGTTTCGTGCTAAAATCGTGTTCCCCGTTTCGTGTTATAAATTCAACGGGCAACTCGTGTATAATAAAATCCAACGCCGAACGACCATAAATGTTCGCATAAAACATTTTCGTTTGATACATCGCGAGCACAGAATACATGTACCTAAGTACTAAGTACACATGGACCGTTTATTTTGAAAGTGGTGTAAGTCAATTTTTAAAAATTTTTAAATGAGATATCACATAATTTGTAATCAATTTAGTGTAAACTTTTTATTTATAACTAGTACAAAAGAACAAGAAAAAATCGACTTGCACCACTTTGAAAATAAACGGTCCATATATTATTTCTCTCCAGGCAGGGAAAATAAAGGATTTATTAATGCTTTAAAGTGATAGATTGAATTATATTCTTCGAATATCTCTGATGCAAAAAAACAATTACCGTTTATTAATTGATTATTTTCTTCATAAAAATATATGTTTGATTATTTTATTATAAATCAGAAGTTATGTCGCGAATTATTTCCTTTAATAAATTAAGAATTTAGTTCTAAAAATCAACGTTTATTGCATAAGGGGTCGTTTGAGCCCTTATGGTAAGAATGTAAGTTAGATGTAAGTAAGAAAGAAAGAAATATAAGTTACGAAATACCGTGCCGATTTTTCACCGAGGCAAGCTTCGAACAATTTCCAAAGTGTTATTATATATATCCTCTCTGCACCGCTGACCAGAGTTTCTGTACCAGTTCCCTCGGCTCTCCCGAGCAACAATACAATTCTTTCGTCGGTCGTTCCATTACACGAGCGCGATATTCGTGGCAAGAGCTGGTATCAGTCGGCTGACAATCGTTAATTCTTCACGCGGGGCAACAATTGTCAGTGGTTCTCCGCCTGTAGCACGATAAACGTGTCCCCCGTAATTGCTTCCTGGTTCCCCCCTTGTGTTTGCCTTTTCTTCGCCGTGTCCGCGAGAAGCAATGCCGAACTACTTCGCCATTAACCATACACGCGCTCGGCCATTTATGTAACGCATCCGGTTCGATAGATTTATTGGCGATACTCGGCTGGATTTTATTATATATCCTTTGGTAATTCGTTTCATTCGATTCGGTAGTTAACGAGTCGCAAGGGAAATTCATTTTTCCGCGAGTGAAGATCAGTTTTGTTAAGAATTATTCGCGCAGTAGGAAAGTTGTACTGGTACGAAGTGTGAATGTATAAATAATTACGCATGTAATAATATTGCTGATTCTAGCGATGATTTAACTCGTCCGTAGTTGGCAGGTTAATTTGGAGAATGAAGTGGCCGATGGTTCGGTGTTAAGAAACGAGTACTTGGAAAAATGAGTTGAAGCAAAGTATTAATAGTAATCGTAATTGTTTATTGCGACCGTGACGAGGTCTAGAAATATCGATTACATCCTTCGCATAACTGCCCCTCTATTTTAGTTGGCGACTTTGTTGATGATCCTCCACTCTTCGATTCAAGTTTAATTACAAACCACCCTCTAAGTATCCTCGCTCATCCCTCCCCTTACAATTGATTCACCTCACCTCCGTTAATTCCCAATAATCTTTCTATGCACAAACACTAACTTAAACCTAACTGTCCCACACAGAATGAACTCCAACACCTTACCAAATAAATTCCTCCCTCCGATTTTATTTCACAGCGGCCCTAAAAATACCAAAAATGCAATAAGCTTTCAATTAACATATCCACAAATAATTAGAGCGATTCCAAGTCACGTCACGCCACGGACTTACGAAAATTATCCTACCGTAACAAGGAACGAAGATCATGGCTCGAACGCAATAGGGTGGAATTTGTCTCGATCGAGCCACGACGATTGAGCAACGTCGGACGGGACGAGCAATCGAATCAGCGGTCTCGTTCGCGGAACTTATCGAGGAGAACGAGATCTATGCTCCCGTGCATGCACGAGCTCGCAATAGGCGCGTATGAATCGATTTATAGCGTTCGCAGAATTCGATCCGTTTGGCAGACGGACCGGGCGTTTTCCCAGAGGCGCTGGCGCTAAATCCTGGCCTACATAAATGGTGTGCCAAGATTTCGCCTTCCTCGGCTGTAGGGCAAAGGGTCAGTCAGGTTGTCGCGGGGGGTGCGACATCTTTTGCTCCACATTATCCTCGGGGGGTGCATTTCGACTACGATGTACTTTTCTGTTCGTCGATCAAATTACGAAGAAGATTCTGATGGAGGAAATTGAGTAATTGAGAATTACGTTCACTTCGCCAAATAATCGACGACATCCACGACTTCTCGGCCGTAGGAAACGGTCGAACGGTGAACTTGGTCGATAGGTACCAGTTCGCCCACGGGGGCACAGGACACGGTCCGTTTCCTCTGTCATGCCCAAATCGAGCACCCTGCCCTCTCCCCGGGCCCGCTGTTTCAACGAAAATTTACATTCCGTCGTTTTTACCGTTGTATTTATCCGCTCCTCCCTTCTACGCGCCTCCTCCGTTCCTCTTCCTCGCGTATCTCACGTTCACCTGGATACGTTGGATACCTTAATGGCCCGCTATCCGGCTATTAAATTGATATTTTACTGCGGGCAAGACTTACTTTCGCGTGTGGAAATAAACGGAGGTGCGAATAAAAGAACGAAGAAAACTGGAGGAAGATAACGTGGGAGTAAGGGAAATAGATTTGAAAGCGAGGAGAAAGTGAGCCGGGGGAACGTAAGGGAAAAAAGAGATCGAGGAGAGGGGAAATCTTAACGGCGAGTATGAACCGTGCTCGAATCGAAACGAATCGGAGTAATTAATTGCGCGGTTAATCCGGGATCCGATAATTTCGCAACGCTGGTTGTATTCGATGTTTCGCAATTTTTTCATGGCGCGTGTACGCCGAACAACTTTGCGCGTACCTGTTCATCGCATCGCGCTGTTCTACGTACACCGGTAATTATAACGGGAACGAATTAATCGAGCCATCCAAACTCGCGCTTACGTATACATATACGTTTCGCTATTTATTTCAGCTCGCTCGCGTATTTCATTCCTATCGGGTTTGAAGCGTTTCGATTTCCTGCTCTTATCTAACAGCAATAAAATTATACGATTGCCGTATAAAACGTATTATCCCTATCACGTGATAATTACTCTCGACTTTAGGAAGAGGCACGGTGTTTCCCTCTTTTTATTTGCCCACCTAACTTCGTTACACCACTGGCAAACCATTAAGGGTATTAAACGAATCCCTCGTACGTCGCACAGTGTGGCCGTTGCAAAATATTAATGGAACCCCATTAGACGCGGCAATTAAGGGCCAAGCCTTTTCCAACGTGGCGAACCTTTCCGCGGTCCCGTTCGTACTTCTCTGATCGTTGCAATTGCGCCCGGCACTGGCGGACATGTGTATCGCGAGGATCGCGGGTTCTGAGTCACCAAACGATGACGTAGGTCATTACGTACCGCGTATATAGTAGCGATGATGGCGTGAAGAGGCGGGATAAAAAGAGCAAAACGCGGTGAAAGCACGGTTGATGCGGTTGCAGGGTGCATGACGCGGCTAGTATGTTTACCGCGGTGACGTAGGTCAGTTATCCACCTCGATAGAATGCCACGTTCCTGTTACGTAATCGCCACGTGGGGATTTATGTGTGACGCGGCAGGTTTCTTGACCCCGTGACGTGCGACGTTGGGCATCGGATCGAAAATCGGGACGAAAACGGAATCGAAGGAGGAGCGAAAAAATAAATGGAATCGCGAATGAAATGTCGAGTCAGCAAGGTATACGATTAAGCTTAGAAATTGGCGGGGGAATCGATTTCAAGTTTTCAAGTGAATCCTTACGATCGAACGTCTTGCTTCTTTTTTCATTAATTATACTGTCGAGCGATAACACGTAGTTTCACGCACGTATCGAGCACGCAACCGGCTATGACGTAAGGATTTATGCACTTGATGTCGTAATCGTTACGCGATGGAGATGCAATGGATTTCTAAGATATGCTCGAAGAAGCGGGTACGCTTCTTTTTTCGTAGTCGACAAGTGAAGGTAAATCCTATGGACTGATAATTAATTGGGCTGCTTCTAATTCCCCGTTTTTAAGAAATTAAGAAGTCTCTTCTTACTCTGTCCCATTTTATTTTATTACATTCTACTTTATATTTATTTTATTTCAATTGTTATTCCTTTTTGTATTTCGGTTTTTACTTAGTTTTAGTTTTCCGTTTTTAAGAATTAAGAACTGTCTTCTTGCTCTGTCCCATTTTATTTTATTATATTTCAATTGTTATTCCTTTTTGTATTTCTGATTTTACTTTGTTTTAGTTTTTCGTTTTTAAGAATTAAGAACTGTCTTCTTACTCTGTCCCATTCTATTTTATTATATTCTACTTTATTTTATTTTATTTCCATTGTTATTCCTTTTTGTATTTCTGTTTTTACTTTGTACTGTACATGATACTATTACTCTCTGTGTGACACAATCCCCTGTATACTAAATTGTTCTCTAGCTCGCTGATTAACGAAAATATATTATTATTAGTAATTTGAAGGAAACAAAAACTGTATAATATATTGCGTGCGTAAAATAATAATATGTCTATAATAGACTGCATAGCACACGAATTAGATGTGAAGATAAAACGTGATTTCTCAAGCGAATTACTATAATGGCGAATACCCGCCATTTTGATCTACCTTTTATACCCTTAAACATATTCGGGAATAGTGTGTTCTTCATTGAAAATCGACCGGTGCAGCGTTATGAAATGGTTACGAGGAGAATCGAGGTCGTGCATTGGTGTCCATGATTGCCGCCTTATCAACGAATTGATAACGATAGCGTACGACGATAAGAGGCAACGTTACGCCCGAAACAGGAACAGATAAGGCGACATTTTTTCTCGTTAAAGTACAGCACGCAGCATTCCATGTGCTCTATTTTCTCGTATTCTGTCTACGACTGTCGGGCGAGATTGTTATCAGGGAACGTTGAATCGCGATTGCGTTGATATCTCGATATCGGGTGTACGTCACAAACTACCTTACTCGTAATAGCGTTACCTTGCGTATCAACAAACGAGCAGAACGGAAGCTTTTCTATTTCTGGCGCAATTGTTCACGTTTCACGTTCAATTTGGATGCAAAACAGTCGAGGTAAAATTAATTACACGTTCCCCGGCCTGACGATTTCTGTATCAATTATTGCAACCGTGCGACGACGAAGATAGTTGTTCCGCAACGTTAGAATATTTCCGCGTAAAATTCTAATTCGAAAATTTACATATATCGAGCGAAAATAATTCCAGAGAATGTCGAAGTATTGATATATCGAGATCGTTTCAATTATCACCCACGCGGTATCGAACACGGACGTTCCACCGGCTCGTAAAAGTAGAAATCTGTTTCGCGTATCAACATTTACGGCTAAAAAAGAGGAAGAAAAAA
This sequence comes from Nomada ferruginata, assembly GCA_963583965.1. Lineage (NCBI taxonomy): Eukaryota > Metazoa > Arthropoda > Insecta > Hymenoptera > Apidae > Nomada > Nomada ferruginata. The sequence continues at coordinate 2,851,807 of OY757223.1, forward strand.
AGACACGAAATCAACCGGTGTTCGATTGAAGATGGTGGACGCTGTAATCGCACGCCGTTCAAATATTATCGAAAACACAGGATCCACGTTGGAACGTTGTTTAATCAACGAGCACATGAGTCACGTATCTATGCGACAGTACGAATGAAATATTCGCATACCAGCAGGTACGAATCACTTACGTGATCGTGAACGAAGCGGCCTGCTGTCTGGAATTGCCATTAGAACGATCGCCAGTTAGCCGAAAAGAAAAACCGTAGCCGGAACTGCGATCTCGTTAATTGAACTAATGACCGGGCATGCGAGGAAAGTTCTGTTCTTACAATATTGAATAAGTTTGATGGAAAGAAACAGCGGACGGCGCAGAATGCAGGGATCGCACGAAATTGTAGGGATCCGAAGGATCGACGGATTCTTGGAAGAATCGATCTTCCCTGAATGAGGTCGCGAGCAGGAATTCGAGGAGCTTGTGAATCATCGCGAGAAACCGGAACTGCGAGCTCCGTTCCGCCGTAAATCGTGCACCGATGCTGAATGAAATTTTCTTGGAACTCGTAACGCGTCGATGTTACATAGTACTACGGCGACGATTTCTTTCATTCCAGGCGTAGTTCTACGAAAAATCGTGCCGCGTGAAACCACGTGAATGGGCTCGTCGATAGTTGGTTATATACATACGTACTGTACTCCGATAGTTCAGCTATGTGGCACCAACGCTGAACGGGTACCATTGGCTGGACGTACGTACGTACAATTCGTTTGTAAACGTTTAACAATGACAGTGGTGTGAGATAAAAAATTTATTCGAGTATGGGCAATCGTTTTGACAACTTAGCAAGGAGGGCAGGAATTTTTTTCTTGAAATTGCTATGGTTCTCCTTGGAAGATGTTAAGATAATAACGTAGCGATGCAACGTTGGATTAACGTATCCATTTAATGCCGTCACTGACCGTGCACAAGTATTCTATTCTTTTCGAACCCCTTACCCATGTCAAGGGCTGAGAAAATCGAAGCAGGTTCCCTTTCTTTTCAATTCGCCTTCCATCAACGTGTCCGGACGTGTCGTTCCCTTTTGTACCACTTTAAAGTCGCGCAAGGTGGATGAGAAAAAAGCGGTAGGTAGGTGAAAGTTGAATGCAACCCAGAAAACACGCGCAACAGGTGGTGGCAGGTATACGTACTACTTGGGGATGACGAGTCGGTGACTCATGGGGTTGCTCCGGGAATGTTGATCGTTCTCCTCTCGTGTCTCTCTCCCTTCACTTCTTAACCCGAGGCGTTTTTACCTGGATGACTCACATTCCACTCTCACAGAGTCGCGTGCATTCTTACACCTGAGGAAACATGAATACATACTCGGCTTATTTTTTTTTTCTTTTTTTTCAGGGATCTTCATTCAATGAATACCCTCTGGGTACTTTGGTTTAACCACACCGTGTTTTGGAGCACGGTTCTATTTCTAGGGACACTCGAGATTATCTTTTCCCAAGAATCTTGAGGGATTATAAATTCATAGAAGCGTGGAATTAGTATTATCATTTTTTGAGATATTTTTTGGAGGAATCGGTTATTATGTATTTTTGATTCGTTATACATTTCTTTTAGTAGAATATTTTTTTGGAGTTTTGTGGGCAGGAAAATTAATGTTGCTTGAACGAAGCTTTTCTGCTGTCTGTGATTCTTGCATGAATTTGCAGTTTCTGTTGCAATGGAGTAGACGTATATTTATTAACGAGAAACTAGGTAAATCTTATCGAAAAGATTTCCATTTAAGATTCATTGCAATTTTTAGACTGGAAAGGGATATCGACTAAGGGGATACTTGTTGGAAAATATTATACGGATAGTCTATAAATATTCCATTATCACGGAAGGAATGATACAATTCTTTTTATTAATCACCGGTAATTGTGTCTCCGACGATAGAATGTAGATTGATCTTTCATTCAGAGTGGAAAAAATATTCTATCCACGTGCACAAACACTGTAATCTTATCTCTGGTCGAATGGTTCAACGAGACTGCAATTACAATACTCGCCTATCTTTTCCATCTACAATTTTAATAACAAGTTTAATAAACGAAACAGGGTATACTTTATTTGAAGTTGGATTAGATAGTCTGCCTTTTAAATATCCCACTGATACGTCTTCATTATAATTTATAGTACCTCTGTATGTATATCATATTTTTCTGCCCCTTTCTTATCAATAAATTCCAGTCAAATATTGGTGAATTAAATCGAAGGAAAAGAAGTTGGAATAAAATGTAGAAAGAATTTATTGGTAATTAGGTGACAGAAAAATGTTAAATGCCATTAGCATCTGTTTAATCACGTCGACCGAGAGGAATGTTACTTTTATCCATCTCTTACGCTCCCCGTACCAGTAACTGGCTGCCAACTACTGTATACTGTTACACCATTAAATAATGATAGTCCGCGAAATTGATAACGGTATCAAACGCGTCATCCGAGTTGGAAGAGTGTTATCGTTCTCCACACATGACTTTTTGTGTTTCCGACGCGGTGTCTGAACATTGGACTCCCTTTTCTCTTCAAAAGGCATAAAATTAAAGAAATTGTCGACTATCTTAAACATGATATTCTACGAAATATGCATTTGCATTTTTTTACTAATTCCTCCCTTCAGCCACTAAACAGGTAACATTTCCAGAGCGTTAATTTTTATCTCCTATTCTCTTTTGAATGTTTCTATACTTGTCTCCCGACCTCAGGTAAAATTTCAATTAACTTAATTTGTACTTACTTTAAAATCAACAGCTACTATGTTTCACGATAACTGCAGTTACTCTACGAGAGTTTTTTTTTATGTATACGAAGTTCAATCTGCTTATGTCTCCAACGAAATTAGTCTTATTTCAGTTGGGCTGACACGAGTCCATACCTGGACAAAATCAAGGCTAGACATCTATTACGCTAGTCGAGGTCAGGGTTGAGCTGAGTTATCAATTAAAACTAGGGTCTAGCAGAGCACTCTCGATGAATCTTTCAGCAATCAAACGCAAATGATCGATTGCTTTCCCAATTACAAAATAAAAACCGACAAAAATCTTCTCACTGTCGGATAGAAATATCTTTTAATTCCACGACCTAAAAATTGTATGTCAATCGATTCAATTTTCTATGAATGTCTTGCGAAACCAAACTATCCTATCTGCTTGAAAAATATCATTTCTGTATTTTCGCCTATCACTGAATCCACTGAGTTTCTTTCAACTATCTATGCACTATGCTTCCACCACTTTCCGAACTTTCTCCCCTCTTTATTGTCCAACTTTTTTCTTTCTGTACCCCCATCCCCTAATTTCATTTTCTGGCAATTCCTTTCCCATGCAAAATAAAAAGGGATGTCTTCGGAGAGACGCGTGTCGGTGGGCGGATCGATGATCTTGAATCTGACTAGAAGAACCGTGAGTCACACTGCGGATCTCGTGTTTCCAGGAACATTTTCCTGTAAACGCGACAATCGATGCGAAAAGACAGAGAGGAACTTCCTGCAAGAGAACCACTAGTCTCTCATAATTTATCTGAGTCATCCGTGAACACGAGCGCTAATACGATTGCCGATGGACTTTGGAAAGTTCGCCAATTTTTACATCCTACTCGATGAATTTATCTTTCGGACAGGTTGCCGCGTCGTTGGGGATTAAATTGTTCCCCGTGGGAAGAGTCACAATTGTACAGTATAATATTCTGTGCGTTCGTAGAGCGTAGATGTTGATTGATGGATGCTCGCTCCTTTGTGGGAGCTGTACGATTTCGTACAGGTAGGGTAAAGAGTAAATTTGGCGCAGCAGAAGATCAGGGACACGGTGGAAATGGTTTCGAGAAATTTTACCTATTTTTTTCTTTGATAATAATTTCAGTACTGTAACTTTTCTTTAATAATAATTTCAATTCGGTACAATGGCATTCAAATAAAGTTTCGAAGAGGATCGGTTGATTAAAATCAAAGCAATCTATCGCTGGAGGCGAAACGGAGCTGCATTAGAGAACGAAACGCTCCGTTTCAGACTTTTCACAGTCACCTTTTAAAGAGGTGAGATAACGTCGATAACTGGACAATCCGAGACCAGCTCCAGACCAGTTTCCCCCTTTCAGTTCTTACCCGCATGTAAAGCCGTGTGGTTTAAACGTGAGCCGACGCACGTACCTACGAGTACACACACGTGAACGCTCTTGTGCTTGTTTGAAAAAGAAACCACGATTTATGTGCCTCTTTTTTTTTTGCTTTTTTTTTCGGTACGGTCTTTGTGCGAAGAAACTTGTTAGGCATTTATTTCGTGTACGGTGGCGAGTGATTTAATACGTCGATTAATTTTTTCGAGACTTTTATTGAGAGAGAATGGATATGGTTTAATTAAGTAATTAAGTGAATGAGGTGTGGGTGAATGTGGAATTTTTTAATTTAGACTCTAATTCTTTTTTCATATGAATCTTTCTTTTTACACTAAGCTACGGAGCTTGGGTTTTTTCATAGACAGTTGTTTCGCTTTTTGTATAGGTAATTACTTCATGTTTATTAATCGGTGAATAATTTGAAGATTGTAATATTCATAAAAAATTTATTCGATGAATATGCAAAGTATTTTTTGTTAAAGATATCATAATAATTTACAGGTAACAAGTGCTGGGCAACGGGGGAACTGAACTGCGATTTTGTTACGATTCAAGGGACAGTGAAGGGGTTATTGCCCTGGGTAAATAGGGTTGGCTCCCTAAGCTTCGAAATTATTATGAAAGGTGTCCTGGTGCGGAAGAACAGATCTGACTATCTCTTATACTAGAGGAAATTTATTATTCCAGGTCTGTGTTTTTATTTATGAAGTACGAACGTAAAAAAATTAAGAATAAATAATATCAACGAATAGTTAACATTATTGTAGTTTCAATCGAACTAGTTATATGCGCTCTGTCAATGAAAATGAAAGGATTATGCTCTTCTATCATTATTTTCGATTGCTGATACATAACATATTTGTTAATAAATTAATGCATCAGTGTAAAAAAATTAAATATTTTTGCCAAGTACATTGCGCTGCCATCTACACACAAGCGCTTGAAACTACTAGTGCCCATGTCGTACCGACACTAAAAACTGGTATACAAATAAACACTGCTTTTTTCTCCTTCTAGCGTGCTATTATCATAAATTCAATCTTGTCAATCGTTATCTAAACTATTTTTACGTTACACAACTTCATTCTATAGATAAAAGTGTAAATTCATTTTCTTCCGTAATTAAGCAGTAGTAGATTAGTACCGCCTGTTCACCACGAGATGGCTATAGCATTTGTGTGTCCACAAATCGACGATATTTTCAAAAGTGAAAAGGACGCTTTTGCAGTGTGGGTGCATTCTATTAATTAAGCTCCAAGCTTTCCACTCATAACCATTTCATGGCGTTTCCTGATAAGTAAGCTATTCTGTCTGTATCTTTACTTAAATAATGACTTAGTGCAAGTAATTTATGATGTTTTATAATTGAAATGTGTTAGTTAACCTCCCAGTTATCTGCCCATTACAATTTTTATGTTATACTTGGACTGCGTTTATCGAGTATTAAGAAAAGATTGTTAAATAGTCGTCAATTTTTAATTCCCCAAAGCATAGGCGAGATGTCAGATTAGACCAATCATGCAATTATAATTGCATACTTAAATTTCTTAAGAAAAAATATACTTTTTGTGGCCCAAATTCAATTTAGAGACTATTACCAATTAATATATTTGTATGCTATTATCTGACTAATATTCATACTGCAACGCGTGTAATAAAAAATATTCATTTCGGTAGGATATTCAAAAAACACGCGCCATAAAGAAAGAACGCCACCCCCCACCACCCATCCAGTTACCCGCCAATCAGCGCAGTCTATTTCAAACATCTCCTTCTTTCGCCCAGCGGATCTCGTAGTGATCAGACGTGTTCAGAGTGTCCGTCGAATAAAGGTATGTGACATAGTTTAATATATTCTTGAAGGCAAGAAATTATATACATTGTTTTCGTTTCCCTGTCTTCCAAGCTTTCTGTACTTTCCTTGTCAATATTAATGAATATTTTGCGAGAAATTAAGAAAATATTGTTCAGTGAACGGAATCACGTCGCGCGGCGTGCTTTTTCTAATCGCCTCGAGTATGCATATGTGTATCATGTTTTACATATGCGTATACGTATTTCAGCATTGAATTCCATTATCTTGCGATATATTCTGCAGTTTTTAGTTCAATTTTATTATGTTATTGGTGATTCTTAATACATTTATCTGTAACTTCAGTTGGATTGGGTGTCATGGCGTCTTTTTCGCTTGCTTGGAGAATCTGACAAGCGGGAATGCGCAGTAGCACAATGGCGCCATGCCGAAGTGTCAAACGATCTGGTTGACAGGTAAGGATTTCTCAAATTCCTGCTATAAATAAGTAGAATTGTACGAATACTGGTAATATATCTCGATTGAATTATTACTCGTACCACGTGTAAATAATTTATCTCCAATTTCAATCTAATTTCATTGGCGTCTACTTGATATTAAAAAAACACCCGCCTTAAAGAAAGAACACCAAACGTTTTCTTCCGTTTTCTTGCAATACATTCTACATTTTCTGGCAAAATCATTACGATGTTGGTGATTCCTAATGCATTTGTCTCCAATGTAAATTGTATTTCGTTCCATAGCGTCTCGGCCGTTTCATTTGAAAGTTGCAAGAACAGTCAGTCGATCACTGATTGGCTGGCGGGATTGTGACGTCGACTGGCGGGAATGCGCAGTAGCATAGTGAAGCCGCGCCATGTCAACCGTTTTTGCCACGAGGTAAGAATTTCTCAATTTTCTTGTAGAAATAAGTAGAATTGCATGAATATTAGCAATATATCTCTATTAAATTAATATCCACGCCACGTATAATACTTGCACGACACAACTGTGTAGCAGATGGTAATACCACGAAAAGAAAAGAGACTAAATGAAATCTTTCGTACTGTAGTTTCTGCAAAGATTTAAAATGGCGTGGTATTAAATTTATCTCGTTGAACAATTATTTCGCGACCACTGTAGGATATTTATTGACCTCATTATATTACTTGTTTAATGTTTAATGCCGATAGGATATATTTAGTACAGATTTTTAATCAGGCCATATAATACAAGCGAGTTAGGCGATACTTTACTTTACCGTTTCTTCCTGTAGTCAGGAAGTAACCTGTTTTTTATTGTGCCTTTTCCTGGCTTATTAATCTCGAAAGCTTGTCGCGAAACATAAGAATATTCAGTTTGCTGTATCACAATTATCATTACTGCCTTGCATTTGTTTTACTTGTTTTATTGTTCTCCCTTACAGGAAAATGGAGAGAGCTGATTAGAGTAAATAGAGTAAGCCAATATCCACGATAAAAAGTATTACTTCATTGCGACGAAGGTGTTCGTATGTATGCATTTTTATGATATTTCCATATTGGTTTTGTATAATTCGTGACTGATACTAACTAAGATGAAACAGGGGCAACGGTTTTCTTTGTGCATTACAAAACGTATATTGCTGCAGCTAGTCTGCAATTATAAATACATACATACAGTAATATTGTAATGTAAAAGAGGCAGTGACTTTGTCAACAAACACTCGATAGGACGAACATGTTTTTGTTTTCAGAGAAAATTGTGACCGCGCGCAATGCGGTCGGTAGAGTCATTGTTTACTCCGCAGTTTATTTCTTTTTCTAGAGCGAGTGGCTCTGCTTACATTTCCGTTTACAGTTTAGCTACACGCGTTTGTCGAGTCAGTGTCTTTCACGTACTGGTTGTTAATACTATTATCAGAGCACCGGTGCTCCTTTTCAATTATTTCAATCGCGAAAGTAGAATCCTAATTTGTTCGCCGATATAATCTGCGGTCGCATAGCCTTTTATTTCTATTTTTGATCTCATATTCGCTGTCGGAAGTAGAGTCAGTGCATCACTGAAGGGGATGTTTTGGGCGACACCGATAAGGTGCGAAATGTAAGTATCTTTTAAACAATTCTCAGTTTTATATGAAGAATTAAATTCCGTGGTTTTAACAGCAGATTTTAATGTTCTTTGCCGTGTTGTTTAGTTACAGCTTGCACACTTCCCGATGGTGGCGTTCAGTTGAGCTGCCTCGGGGATGTTCCTGATGTCGTCCACGAGTACTTCCTTGGTCTCCGCAACCAACGAAGTAGTGAGTCGCATGTGTTTTGGTTCCTCCGGTCCCCAATCATGCCGTAGGACGATTGGTCCGAATCGGCACGGGTGACTGGTTGTATTTTTTAGTAGTTTTGCGAGCATAGTGACTACGGGTATAATGATTATACCCGTCAGTTGTAACGTTATTTTCTTGTGTACTATTTCTTATACGAGGTTAGACCTGCCTTCTTGTACTCCGCGTTTTTTATTATAAACAAAATTAAGAACCATAGAAATATTTCTTAGTCAAATAAATATTTGATCAAATAAACACTGTTCGCGTAAGTTCCTCTATTTCGATAAAAATATATGATGACATTAATAAATACATTGTACAAATGTACATATATTGAGGACATTGCATATTAAATTTATAATTGTATTTATAATCAATTGAAATTTGTTTTCACTGTAAAGCAGTGCAGAAGTCGGATATCCTCCGACTTCGTTACTGCAAGTGTTTCATGATTATAGTAATCACGTATTAAAATAAATAAATGTAGCGATAAGTATATTAAAATCAGCATTGAATATGCATAGCCAATGATAGCATTTAATATTAATTTTCATATGCTATAGTCGAGTCGTTTTCGTATGAAATTTATTACATATTATGTACAAGAAGGCACTTTGCATACGGGTAGATTTCCAAATCGGAGTAGCTATCTTGAACAATTTACTTCGATTAAGGAATCACCTGAGGGTTATTTAATAGCTTGTAAATGTTTCAAATAAATATTTAATTACATTTATTTCTTCATTGCATTACTTATTCAAGTAAATTCAATTTCAATTAGAGTCGTTTTCCTTAATAAATAAATTATTTATCAGTCACTTTCGAGTTATTATTTATATTTCATAAATTACAAAGTCGAGTCATTTTTAAAGAGATTGAAAATATAATATACTATTACCTATTGCAATTTTACGTATACTAATCATCGTTTTAGATCAGGATTTTCAGGTTTAACCCCTTCCGTGTTGATTGCCAGGAACTCACTCACGTGCCCAGGTGCTACTTGGGTGAGTGAAAGGCAATGGGCACGATGACCATATAGTTTTTAAAATTATAACATTGTTTGGCGGCTGACATTTGCTAGTGCACCGTGCACGACGTATTTCCACACTGTGTGTGTATGTGGTTAGGCCGTGGAATTGCGTCGGCTCGGGAATTTCATAACAAATTACAAACGTATTTATTCCAATACCGATACTATGATTTCACCAATGTTTTACAATTGCAAATATACATTGAAGACCATAACGAATTATAAAACTATGGCAAAGAATAGAGTACTATACGAACCAAGTATACTTAGTCGAAAGAAAATGTACAATATATTTTAACAATCAATATTTCATACGAAAGTAATGCACAAGCATATACGTTTACGCACATTTACGCAATGGTCGCTAGCCTTTGTCAGCCGATTTCAGGAACTGGTACGTACCCTTAGAGTGTGAATGATTGTATGCCAAGCTCGGGTGTCGGGGGCGTCCCGGGACGCTTCTCTAGTGTAGGTTCTTGCGCCCGAGTGTTTGAATGAGAAACGTGGAATGAGGTGTGTTTGTGTGAATGCTTTGCCATTTTTTAAATATAGGTCCAGGTAGGATAGGTAGTATACCTTCTGGTGTGCCTGATAGACATAAGTAGGTAGGGCCGGGCAGGTTGACACAGTCTCTGATCGGGTAGGCACTATTTCGCGTGTTCAACCTGTTTCAGGAAATCTGATTTGAAAAGTCGCCGGTGAAGCTGTGGCGCGAACGAAAATGCGTTCACCTCTGGTTTTGCCTATCGATTTTTCGAATCCCCCGCGGTCGTGGTCGCGATTTAGGCTCCGAAACGAAACGTGTTACATTATGCTCGAGGCTGCACGTGTAGGCGAAGATCGATTACAATTTTAATCGTAATCTTTGCGATTTTCCGTAATCGCAACTTTTACGATTGTATTTAATCGTGATTCGTCCACGTGTGTTCCATTTAGCTGCGGGATCTAGATTTTTATTTTATTTGCTTTTTGTTTGCGAATAGAGTCTCGAGCCTAGATTAAGTTTCAGCGGGCATTGCGCTCGAAGAAAAGAAGAGGCTAAATGCTGAAGAGGCCCGACAAATTGTCGCTCAAGAGGGCAACTATCAATGGCTCTGCATCCTTTGGATGGAGAGCCATTTTTTGTTATTATATTTTGTCACTGTGCTCGCTTTTGTATACTGTAGTTATTGTTTATTGTTCGGCCAGCACTATTACCTGGCCCACCGTCATCGCATTGGGCAAATCGCGATTTTTATTAGCGTGGCGTACGATTGAATACGGTTTGCATTAGAGTTGCGAATTAATAGAAATTACGGTTTGAATTAGAGTTGCTTTTGAATTATACTTGCGATATGTAGTTGCTTTTAGCGTTGCGATAATAATTTTCGTGTTCCTTTTCTACACAGGTTTTAATTAGCATTTACAGTGCTGCGATATTTTTCCTTCGCGAATATTTCTCTTAAATTTTCATATAGCGTTGCGATGATGAAAGATCGCGATTTTTAAGTAGTGTCGCGATGATAAATGACCGCGATTTTTAAATAGCGTTGCGACCACAACGAAATGCCCAAATTGGATCCTGAGTCACTAAAAGCAGTTATTAAAGCTGCATAAGGTGACTGCTTCGATGGTAGTCCTGGATGCGACTACCATGACTGCTGCGTTATTAGTGTTGCGAATTAAAAATGATGGGTGCAGTAAATTAGTGTTGCGAATTATGACAGCTCGCGATAATCTTGCTATTTTTTTTTTTTTAATATATATGAATTAGTGTATTGAATATAAAGATGCACCATACGCGATTGATCTTGCAATGTTTTATATTCTATGTTTAATAAATTAGTGTTGCGAAGAAAGAGATAATCCACTTACGGTTTTTAATCGTGCTTCTAAAGAGTGGACGATAATTAATAGTCGAATGCCCCTTTGGCTATTGAATTTGTTTAATGTTCTAATTTATTATTCTTGTTTGCCTCTGCCCTTTTTATTATTGTCGTATTGTCAAAATCGAGTGTTCGTTATAAAATACTGTTAAATAGAAAATGTAATAAAACTAATGTCAGAATATTTTTTGACAGAGTTATTATAATGTTTTCGAAACGCTGAAAATTCAGGTACACGTTTTTGATCATTATCTGTTTCATCTTAGTATTTAAATAAATGGTTCTATTTGTAATTCATAATTATTATTTAGCATATTTGCAGTTTAGAAGAACATGCTCCCTTTTTTCTACTCTACTATTTCTTTCACGATTACTACACTCATAAATAAGTCTGTTACAGAATCATTGAATTAAAGGAGATGTCAATATAATAGTATACTACCTCAAATACATGAAAAAATTTCGAAGGAAATGAGACACATCTGCGTCGATTTTTTTTGGTAATTAGTAATTACTAATTGAATATTTAAAGTTACAGTTCTTCCTATTTGCCAAATGCATCGATTCATCGATCAATGGAGTATTATAAAGTAAACCAAGTGGAAAGATTATAACAGAAATTGAAGGGAGTGATAGCAACAATTGATCATTATCATACCTATGAAATGTCACTAAATTCTTGTAAATTTTGATCTGTTTCAGATTGCAGGATCACGATTGTAATGGAAGTTGAATGATTATAAATTACCTAATAGGTGGGCTATTTTTAAATATCGTTTAGCTTTTATTCAGGGAGGATTGTTTCTAAATGAAATTAGCTTTTTAATTAGGTAGGCAATGTTTAAGTTAAGATCAATTTTTAGGCAGGCAATATTTAAGTTAAGATAAATTTTTAGTTAGGTAGGATGTTAATAAATAAGATCTGACGTATCGTTAAGTTTTACTTTTAAGATAAGATTGAATTTACCTTAAGCCTTTAAACTAAGTGTATGCTAATTGATATTGTAATCTTTATTCTTCAGTTGAAGTTACAATTATTTTACTTACTTAAACAATGTATAAGACAAACAATTCTTAATTTATGTTTATGTCTCACCGAATTTTTATTTTCAGCTTTCATTAAAATTATTTATTTTAATAGATTCTGTTTACTTCAACTGGGTATACGTCAATTTTTATTACAATCTTTATTTTTTGGTGTAAGTTTAGGTCTAACAGAATTTTAATTTTCACCATTCATTTAAATTATTTCTTTCAGCACATCCTCTTTATTTAAACTAAATATAAGCTAATTTGTATTATAATTTTTATTTCTTTGTTTAAGTTTAGGTCTAACAAAATTTTACTTTTCTGTTTTCATTAAAATTATTCATTTTAGAACGTCCCATTTATTTAAACTGAATGCAAGCTAATTTGTATTACAATGTTTATTATTTTAGGTCTAACAGAAGAAAGTATCGTGTAATTTGTAAGCATTAATGATTGTTTAAGGGGGTAGACACGGCACGTGACCTCTCCGATTTGGATGGTCGGTATTACAGCAGCTTTTTCCTGCACAGAAATGGTAATACGTAATAGTAATTGTCGATTTTTGCTTACACTTTGAACACTCATATTATTATATACCAACACAATCTCGTTGAAACATTTGTGCAGCGCAGCGCGTTGATTCTTCCTCTTTCGAATGAGCCCTCACCGAGCTGAAAAGCTTCTCATATAAGGACAAACGTTGCATGCTTCTAATTCATGTTTTCGGGCCATATTGTGTCGGTATACAGCTCGCTGCATTACCCGTGTCTACCCCCTCGTGGCGCGGCTAGGGCCGCGCGGGTCTCCATTCGCAGCAACCTCCTCGTGGTGAGACCTGGGCAATCGATACTATTTATCATACAATTACCAATTTAATCACTTACTCTTCTGTGATAAAATTGTTAATTATACGATAAAAGTATCGAGCAAATTGGCTGCGACGTTTTAAACTCCTCCAATTCGTAATATTAGATATCGCTTTCGACTGTAGGCATGGTAGAGGCACGAGTAGTTTCGCGCATTTCTTTATAGATGGTAGCACTATGGACGAAAATGATTTATTCATGCATTAATTTATTAATTTATAAAAATATATACATGTAGTATAGTCTATTAGTGGCAGTAGTTTCGATAAGCTAAGCTAATTTACGTAATGTTTCGTATTTCAAAGTCTTTATCTTGGAACTTGTTGGTATAATAGTAAGCCTTTCGATGATAGTTAGGTAATTTCTCAGAAGAATTAATTAATATTTTGGGTTTCACAATATTGAAACTCAGCAACTTTTAAAATAATATCGATAATATCGGTAATAAACAAAATAAAAACAGTGCAAAGCAACAAGTACTTATTTTCTTCACTATTAATTAATTAATATATCTCTAATTGAAAAATATTTAAAAGGAGACACAGACTCGCTCAAATCACTGCATCCTTAGATTAATCAATTAAAAAGTGTTCCACTAAAATCGAATTTTATTACAAAATATAGTAGAACCGATTCTGTTCACGTATCGCATCGCGTTTAAATTTATTACACCAACCCTTTCGAGAAACAGCAGAAGCATATCCATTTTTAGACCAAGAACGTTAACAGTACACCCGAGGACGCGTGTCCGTTTCTCAATCGTCAGGTAGGTAAAAGGTGGCTTAGAAGGACAAGCAAATTACGTGAACAGATCGGCAGATACTGTCGATTAATGTAGTCCATCGAATCCTTGGATACTGTAATAACAGGCATCTTCAGCTTCCTGGCAGAAAGATAGTGCACCATTTTTTTATTCGCGCTCTCAGAGAGACAAAGGGTTGCTCAAGCGGTTCCCAGAATTGAAATTTCTACGATCTTGAGATACACGAGGCGTTCTATCATTGGATCCGAAGGAAATTCGGCATGATTGTTAACAGTTTAGTGATTTTAATTGTGGGACCGCGATTGTTCCCAGTGAATTCCAGGCTTCCGGGAACTTTACGGGCGATCATTATTTTCAAGTCCTTCGGCCGAGGCTGCGAGATTCCTCGAGGATAATGTATCTTTTCGTTCGCCAATTGTTTCGTTTAACAGCACGGTCTATTTTGTAATCGATGACGAATCGACAATGGCGTCACTGTGATCTGGAATATCGAAGTGATAAAAACAACTTTCACCCTCCGCCCAGGATGCATTGATTTTCATTCTGACCTCGTTCGAACCTCCGACGTTCATCTTCGGATACCATCGGGACAAAAAATAGTAAATAATTCTTAATACAAAATTTATTTGTCTCCGTTCCATTATTCCCTGCCTGAAATTTTCTTCTCAACGAAGACTGATTATTCGCCTGATTATTCGTATAAAGTATAAAATATCAAATACATAAAATTGTCAATTGTCATATTACGATCTTTCCCATTATGCAACGTGCAACGTGTTCGCCATATTAATTTCATTGTCCAGCATACGCGGATAATTTATTCATACGCCCGGACGAAAATACATTCCGTTTCGCGAGATTAATGGCGAAACGGAAGAGAGAAGAGGTGGGCGCCGCAACTGCCCACGGGGCCCCCTTCGTCTTCCACCTTTGCTTGCACGTCCCATGGATGCACTCGTACGGATACCAACTGGACGCTGCGTCTCTCGTCCTTTCGCTCGGCCGCGAGTGAATCGAGAGGATTTACGACAAAATCCGGCGTGCTTGCTTTCACGCAGAAAACGGTACCGTTCCCGTGCCGTGTCATGCTACGGAATGCACAGTGAAATGTTTATTATGCTGCTTGCGTCACCGATGCGGCGATCGACGCGCACTCGATCCTCGATTTTTGCACCCCTTTCTTTCATTCGTTTATTTCATTTGTGGAACATCTTGCGCTCTGCGAGGGAGCAAACTTGCCGCGGATAGTTTGGGAAGAAAGGGGCGAACGCGAATATGTAGATACTCTGGGGATATTAACAGTAAATAACATCGGTTTAGAAATATTGGGAATTTTAATGCGGGCAAATTTCGAGTGCTCAGAGAATTTGGACATTTTTTTCTTTATAATGATTTGAATAGATTGCTTTCTTATTAAAATGATCGCAACTAATTGGCTGATAAGAAGAATGCGAAACAAATGAATCTATCCAGAATAAATGACTGAATAGATATAGAACTGGTCTGGTATAGAAGGTATCCTAGTGAGCCACCGTACCTGTTAATTAGATCGATTGAAATACTTTTACCCTGCTTAATTAGTTTCAATTTTGACGACGTTTGCGCCGAGCTGGTAATTTTATTACGCAAGTATTCTGCTTAAGCGAGTTGGGGCAACAGTATTATGCGTTTACTTTTTCTATCTTTCTCCCCCCTTTTCACTCTCACTCTCCGTCTTCATCTTTTCCTAATGACACAGACCATGATTGAATTATCCGTTACCGGTTACCACGATCGACTGTACGTACTCGATGTTAGTCCTCATTGGTACACGATTATCCGTGTCTGTGATCCTCTAATTAGATGACTCAAAGATATGTCCCGCTGAGTTTAGATTCATTTCGTTGCGGGCAGATGTGATACTGCTTGTTTGCTAAGACAAATCGAGGGAACATTTTTTGTTACATTAGAGAGGATGCTCTCGGGTATTCAGGTGAGAGAAGAAATGATTTACTGTTTGAAAGATCAAGAGTTCATTGTATAATAGAGTTTTGGATTCGAGCATCTGATTGAATATGATTTAATCGTGACGACAAAATTATACAATATAATTTATTCGCTCACGATCTCAATTGTATTCCCGTGAATAATTACGAACAATTGCAAGACAACTTTGTTGACGTGAAACTCGAATTGCAAAGGGTGTTCCTAATTTAAATGTTACAACTGGCGTTGGAGATTGAGTATTATTGTATAATAAAATATACAGTCCAGTTGCCTAACACGTTTACATATTTAAATGAAGGGCGTCACTGAAAGAACGAGGTGCCATTTTTTTCTTTCGTGACGCTCACCGATGAGGTAACAGTCTTCTTCAGACGACGAAATTGACGTAATTGTGAGCACAGAAACGTTTGGAATCCATGTGAAAGTTCGTCGCTCTGTTACCTAATCATTTTTACGGATGCCTTGTTTCTTGGATAAACGGAGGAAAAAAAATATATGGACGAACAGAGAGGATCGTTGGTGAAGAGCAATTTGTACGACAAAATAGAAAGTACCATTATTTGGTCATTAACCTGATGTAGAACAATACGAAAACTAGGGGACTTTAAGTAAACCGAACCTTCCGCAACAAAAGTGATGTCCCAAATAATTATGCTATTATTTATTAATGAATATTTCAGTAATTGTTCGACGATAGTGATGATGGATGGACCATACTAATTAGTTAGTATATTATGCTTTAATTTTTTCGTCATTGACGATCAAAATAGTTGT
Source organism: Nomada ferruginata (assembly GCA_963583965.1). Taxonomy (NCBI): domain Eukaryota; kingdom Metazoa; phylum Arthropoda; class Insecta; order Hymenoptera; family Apidae; genus Nomada; species Nomada ferruginata. Next base: position 2,868,358 of record OY757223.1, read on the forward strand.
TTTTGCTTCGAGATTTTATTCTTTTAATACTATTTTACCATCGATCATTTGTTTTACTTACTTCATACTCAATCAAGCCATACGAGAATCTATTTATACGTTTCCATTTTTATGCGGCGGGAATTCCAGACAGATTAATTAACATTGTTGCTCACTCCTCGAGGAGTAATAAATTTTACCCTTAGTTTATGTGTTTTTTCTTCTCTTTTTACTCGGTTGACAAACGATGCCCTGCGTGATGAGCATCCTTGAGCTCTATTCGATTGGCACACGAGCTTCTGTCTTTCACTGGAATAGCAGAAGATGTCTTGCTCATCCGATTTTCACTGTCGTTTTGTACGAACAATTTAATAATTATTGAAATTGAGATTGAGATGAGGCCATGCTAGATCTGAAACGATTTTGTTCATTTCCAATGTGTGTATTTAGTTTTTAATATATATATATAGGATTTTGACACTTTGATATATAAAAACAATCACTGGCGTATTTAATGGGACACGGATACACCTGGTGGAGATGCTGGGTCGACGTTCGTACTTACGTACGGTCAATGGATGTAGATTTGCAATCGATCCCCAAGAGGAATCAGAGATCGGTCACCACTTGTTCTTAGAAAGGAATTTCGCGATGAAACTGGCCGATGGATTAACGGTGCACCGTAGAATATCAATCGTGGCGAGGTAGAAAGACGAAAAAGGGGCGAGGAAAATCCGAAAATTTTCCTCTTGCTTAAGCAAGAGGAAGGTGAGCTTTCACTGAAATAAATGGAACAATAGAAGCTGGAGAAACATTCGATGAAAACTGCCAATCTGCGTATAAATCTATTGCGCAAGTTTCCAATTAAAATTGCACCAAGATATACGAGATACTTTCGTCATATTTTTGCCACAATTTGCTAAAGCATAGATACCATAAATTAATGTTCACCTTGTAACAATGCAACGGATATTGCGATTTATATTTAGCGCAGCTATCCTAATTAACTATGAAGCAGAATGAAATAAATCTTTTACAAATAAACAGCATAAAAAGATAGAGGCAACTTTACATTCCCAACAAGAAAAAATATATATATACATATCAAAATAAAATAAAATGGAAAATACACGTGCACGTGAAACTGTGGCCACTCGAAAAATAAGTGATACGTGAGAGATACGAGCAGAACAAGAAGAAAAGAAGAAAGGCAATGGAGAGAAGAAAGTGGGTGCTGGTCCTGCGTGCAGATCGGAGGCAATGTCATCTTACTTGCATAATGTGTCCTCTTTCTGCAATTACACTCGCCGATATATCGATACGCAGCGTATTTAGGTCGCTCATAACGATATATCCGAGAGACCTTTGCCCCCAGCATGAGCACACAGGATGGAAATGCCAGTGGGCAACGAAAAGAATGGAGGATGTCGTTGCTCTGTACGCAGACACGTTCAATGAAGTTGTTGTTGGAATTATTGTTATCGTATGGAATCTCTTGCCCGTGTCGGGAAAAAATTATTTATAAAACTTCTCTCTTAATTCTTGGATGAACTAGTGTACACTCAAGTATTCGTTCAGTTTAGTGCTACATTTAATTCTGCTGCCCATCGATACCCAAATATTTCATCTTTCGGCCCACGAAGACTTGGGATAATTAGCAATCAATTTTCATTTCATTCTTTTTCACTACTAAAAATTCGATTCATTCATTTCGTTCATTTCAATCTAAAAGATGGATAGTGAATTTTTTGGACCCTCCACTGGATTCTGCAGGTTCAGAGTATCTCACAGAAACAATTACGTCCCCGTTCAGGTCGTCGAACAAAATCACTCACTCTTGTTCGATAATTCTACAATCACCGACGCACTCGAGTATTTTATGGCATCGCAACTAGAGCGTCGAAAGCTCCATTACATCCAATGGAAACTCTCTCACAGACAGGCTTCCACGATCGCCAATTCATCGAAACCTTTCGTTCCAACGTAAACGAAGCCTCTGGGAGAAGTGCAGTGCAATAAATGTCAGATCGGTCGCAAAGATCGCGAAACGAAATGCTGGATGTTTGAAATATTAGCGTGCTGCGTCTGCTTCAACGCGCACATCTCTATATATATTTTCCTCTATTCTTTTTCTGTGAATAGAGCAAACATCGATTACGAGGAAAGGCAGTAAGATGGAAAGGAGATCGGCGAACGCGACATTTCCACGTTCAACTTGTTCGCCGTCGTTTGAACGATCAGCCAACTTCAACGGGATCGTTCTACTTTCCATTTTAATTGCAAGCGTGTGCGACTGTCGATGGAATTCGATAGGTGGAAACTGAACCGGCAGATGCGACACGCTTCGAGAAAGGGTTAGGCTCCTGTATCTAGAAACGACTGCCATCGACGCTTTCCACCGTCCGTTAGTTTGCCTCGATCGAATGACAGGTGTTCCGCGAGAATCGTCTCCAATTTCTCATCCGCCGTTCACGTTCACTGACGTTAACAAACGTTGATCAACCCTCCTCCCATTCCTACCCTCGAAATCAAACCAACGATCCAACCCTTTCGCCCTTACGCATTTTCCATGACAAAATCTCCGAAAAATCGATCGTCAAATAATTCTCAATTATCCTCCGTCCGCTTTGGTCGGCGAAAATTTGCAAAAAGGCGCGGCAGAAATTTCTCTCTGTCTCTCAGCCCCTTCCTTTCTCTCGCTCTCTTTCTCCGGGGGATGACCGCCTCGTTCCCGTGCGGGTGAGAGGTGGAAAGTAAAGATGAAGAAAGGTAAGAGGCGCGCGAATCCCTTCCCTTTCATCGAGGTGTTCAGAAGAAGACTCGGCAGGCGAACGTGGGACTCCCAGTGCATCGGCTGCCTCACGCTGGCCGGACGTTCGACGTCGAACACCTCGTCGGGGCTCATGCAACGTGCAACAAAATGCCGATCACGCTGTCTGCTTTGTGTAAGTGTCGACAACGCGGGGAACAATCGACGTTCCCTGGTTGATAACAAGCCGAGGTCGCGATACACTCGTTGCGTCCGATTCGTTGGAGACAGGTAAGAGCTGTTCGACGGTCGGGGGAATTGACGAGGACATCGACGGCGATTTAATTGGACCGTTTGGTAGGTGGTCGATTTGGGTGTCGCGTTGTGCTCGATCGAGATTCAATTAGTTAATTAGTGTTGCTTCGAGTTTGTCGGAGGCGTTTGGTCAATTTTTTGGTCGGTTTGATTTGGTTCCAATAATGGAGGGAGGATATTTGTGTGTGATTTCTTTCGGTTGTCGAGTTTTCATTAATCCATGGTGCTGTATTTTTGTTCCCCATTGGCGCGATAAGGGATGATCGTAATATTTATATCGCGAGGCATTTCATTTAGCATTTGTGCCCGAGTGCTTTCAATGCAGAATAATTCATTTTATTTTCGTGCAATTAGTAATTGGTTTGCGATTTCATTAAGTTCCGATGGTATTAAAAAAATTGTAAACTTCTTTTGGGATCAGTGAACGAGATAACAGTTGGTGTGTGTTGTGTGTGTAATGTATTTTGTTCGCATACAAGGATTCGTTGAAAAATTCACATCGACTCCGCACCGTTGCGCAAAGTGTATTAAATTTTTTATCTACCTGCACCACGAACAATTCGTGCAAGTGAAATCTTTCTTCGTTCATAAATTGCGCGATGATAAATTCTCACGGCGCTGTTTACAGTACAATGAAATTCTGTTACGATTGTAGAAACGAACCGGCGATTCAATTGATCGGAAGTAAGACTTAGATCGATAGAATCGATCAGATAAAAGGTATATTGAAATTTTTGCAGTCGACTCTATTCATAAATATTCGCACACCCTATCCTAGACCATTGTTAATAGAAATCTTGGAGCATTCTGCTGTTTCGAGATATTTTAGTTCAGGATATTCTAAAATTGGTTGAATGTTATACAGAAACTATCATGGATATTTTTATTTCACTCCAAGTAGAGAAAGTAATGGTACAAAATTATTCTAATTAATTATATGTTTTATACTCATTTGTAAATTGTGGGACAGTGGTGTCGTAATTATTGTACTTTAATACGTTCGTTGCACTTCATTGTTTTCCCCGTCGAATATGCATGCAGAAATTGCATAACGCCCTTTCACGAGCAGAATCTCACTTGCACGAGTGCATCAATCACAAGCCGATCAAGTTGTAATTCAATTTAACATGGCTACTGGGCGCATGGTTACGCAGAGACTCTGCGCACCAAGAATAACAAGAATTCGAGATCCGTCATAATTGTTGCGCATAATTATTTACAGTACAAGCAAAATATAATTCGATCACAGGAAAATAAAGAAAGAATTGAAACCAAAATGAACGAAAAGAAATGACCAGCTGAATTCAATTGAAATTCAAGCAAATTACTGCGTTTTAATGGAAAAATGAAACGAAATGATTTGGTCTTTCACGATCCGTAACACTTCTTCAGTCATTCAGCTTCATGACCTTTTTCTACGGCCCACCTTTTTAATGCCAGCCACTACTGTGCTCGCGAAGGTGCACAGGATCGCATTTGTACCACGGACAAGAGAATCGATCCTTCGGAATTTCAACAACATTCTTATCCTGAACCATAATCGCCCCTCCCACGACACGTGATCCCGTTATCCCGCATTCTCAATGACATCATTCTGTATGCTATAGTTTTTTTTAATTGGGTTACACTCGAGAAAGCGTCTGATACATGTGGAAGCTGGTTCAAGTATGCCTGATCAAACGGGTGTGATACACGGCCACCTTCGGTTCATTGAAAAGTAATTCGATCCATCTGATTGGCTGAATTAAATTAGACTTATCCGATAATTAATTTTCCGTACAATTGCTCGATAGTCCATTACAAGAGATTTTACAAGATTTTACTTTACCAATTTGAATTGCTGGCAAGAAATTAACGAAACGTTCAGCGAACTGTGTTCATTTAGTTCGAATTTAGTTGAACATCAAGACAATGATTCTGTTCTCCGTAATTAACATAAATATACGGTGCCTGTCGTATAATATCGTACCATGTTTCTCATTCAATTAGCATCTTTTATTTGCACGATTTGCGTCAAGATCCACTTACAGGCGTAATTATTGTTCGACAGATGTAATTTACGTTGAAGTCTGCGCGAGTGCTGCAAATTGTTGGCATTAGTTTGTTAATTCTAGTGGCACTGCAGCGAGTTAATGACGCAGCGTCCGCGTCACCGAAATTTCGACATCGAGAATATCCATGCTGTAATGAAACCGAGGCGAACGCCGCTTGCGGTAGCTAGAAAACGCGTCAAACACTCTTCTCGGTTAACGCAACCGGCAGTTCTGCAAATATGAATTAGTTGCAACGATACGACGCTGTCGAAATGGAAACGGGGATTCTTTAAATGCTGCTGCGAATTACGCAAGGGAGAGAATAAAAAAGATGCCAGAAAGGGAAGAGGAGAGCGTTAAGAAGCACAAGTTGCTTAAATGCTAAATTGACATTTCATGCGACTAAAGTGGAGACTTTCAAGTAGACCGGGCGTAATTAATTTCGCCCTGTTGTCGTTTCGACAATTAAATTTACATTAGTGAAAAATTAAAATTGCTCGCAGTAAAAATGAAATGATAGACCGAAGAACAGGAGAACATAAATCTATCTCCACTTCCGCTTTACAGGTGGACCATCGCGACCAACGAATTAGCAGCACTGTATTCTGAATTAAGAGAATTCGAAAGCTAATTATGAGACTATGCTAATGAGTCCTCTGCACTCGCTAATATCTCGAGAGTCGCCGAAATTTCTCGAGGCTGTTCAATTTATCGTTTCAAGAAACTTTCGAGTTTACTTTACAACGTGTCGCAGCTGTCCCGAACAGCCAGTTCAGTTCTATGACTATAAACGAGCGAGCTTATCCGACTTTCGAACTTGATGGATGCCTGCAACTGGATCGTGAGACCATTGTTCCATTCTCGCCGTGTGTTTTACACGATCGGAGACGGGCAGGATACCGTGTGCAGGGGCGAAAAGTTCAATGAGACACGATTATTAGAGGCAATGGCGTTAATGGATGTTTCGATCGCTGGAATTTGTCGAGACGCGATATTTACACGAGGGGAATCGGCTGATCTCGTGTGCGATGCGAGGGAGAAAGTGGAAATCAAGGATTCGAGGGTGGGTGACACGAGACTGCGACGTGATACGGATAAATGGGAGTGGGGAACCTGCGAATTAAGTAACGAATTATAAACTGGGGGAAGGTTTTCGTTAAATTGAGACGCTCAAAAATTGAAAACTGGTTTGGCACAATTCTCGAACGCAAAGATGACGAAAAATAGCGAATTTAATAGAGTTGGTAAAATATTTGGATGGTAGAAAACGATGAATTTTAAAGAATCAAAAATATCAACCTTCAGAGATCGGGAAACTTCGCATATATTAGACAATGGGAAAAGTAAAACGAATGAACGATATTAAAATATTATTTCTCGAAAATTATCCATGCAAAATAAACTAGAAAATCCTGGAATACCAAGATACTTAAATCCTCTAATTTCTGATCGCGAAACGCGTATATAAACCTTGAGGTCGAACAGTTAAAAACTCTGGAAATTTTCTAATTGTTTCACCTTGGGATTCCGTGAATAATTATCGTTTGAAAAATTCGCCCGTGTAACATCTTCAGCGGAGGCACTCCTTTTCGTGCAGGTCTCGTCACGCTGACATTGTGCAACGTTCACGGCAGTCTTGAACATGAAATTCCAAGGAGGAGCTTCCTGTCACGAAGAGACGTCGATGGGACCAGAGGGAGGTATTGCGTTTAAATCGTTTCGCGTGTGTTGATTCCGAGTCGTGCGGACGATTAACAAGCAAACGTGTCGTTTCAGGAAGTACTTCGATCCGGAAGAAGAAGGAGCGTTCGATAGTTATGGATCTGCTGGTGGCCAGTACGATCCTTACCAGGAGAAAACAGGTAGATGATCATCTGTCCATTTTGTTTGTTTCTTTTTATTGTATACCTATGCATAGTGCTTCAGGTAAAGCAATTTTAACGAGACAGTATCTTAAAACGATTGTTAATAGTTCTTGGTATTGAATGACTTAAGTGAACAGTCGAGTCTGTGGGGTAAAAATGGTGTCGAGAGTTTCACTTAAAATGAGAATGCAAATGAAAATTAATTTAAGGAAATTATTAAAATTCGGTTTTCTCTGTAATTTATTAAAAATTATAGGGAATGAGAGAATGAATACCTTGACCCATTCTCATTTTGCCAGTAGCTATTCCCATAAAATCACTCGACACTTACCTATCATTGTTTCTTCTTAACGATCTGCCTATTCATGATACCATCAACTTCATTTACCACCATTGTTCAATGCCGAAAGAATGTGTGACACTATCTAACATCGATAACCATCGTATTCGCAAACAGGTTTAATTATTCCGATTAAAGCTGTCAATGACCGAGGACAAACCAAATAAAATATTTCTCTATTTTCCTAATAAAATATGTCGGTTATTACTATTATCTTGATGCTGGAAAAATACCATTGTATGTTCAACCTTTCACGAACAGGATGATTACAACTTGTGGTCTGCTTTTTAAAGATAATAATTCTGCACGCCATCCAGATTTCTCCATTCTTCTTCCTTCTGTAGAGCCGATCACTGTCATTAAACGCCGTATCGCAGTTGTTCATTGGAATAAAAGGACATCATCAAGTGGCGTGAAAGGTGATAGCTACGGCGAAGGATAGAAAACTCGCGGCATAGGTCACGTGAAACCTCTAAACCGTAGAGTATTACAAAGCTGGGAAATCACGTGTGGCGAGTCGTGTGGAGTAATCGCACCTTTTTAAATGTCACACCTGGATTATCCGAGGGAGGTCCTTTTCGCGACCTTGGCTCCGGCACACATTTTCTTCGATTCTTTACGTGGGATGTAGCACGTGACGATCTTCCGTAGATAGTTTAATATATACGATAATTAACTTTTCTTTAGTTTATTCTATTTTAATTTTTATCGTCCGCTTTGTTACTTGTTAGCGTCTGATTAATCGTGGAATGATTGGCTTCAATTGAATTATAAATCGGATAGATCGAAGAAACAATTAACACGCCATTCACAGCCCAGTAACATTTAGCATAATTCAAGATGCACACCTTTCATTCTTGACATAATAGCACAGTCATTGCGCTGTTAAAAGTTCAGTGAAATGTTCACCGTCATTCCGAGTTATTTATTTAATGTAGCAAGACACACGAACGTTTAACTTTTGTTGTAGAATCCATCGCACAAAATCGCTTCTTCTTTTTCTTTGCAGATTTTTCAGATATCCGAAGAAATGTTCCAGGTGAGCCAGGCATTGATTATCCGGCGTACACGACGCTTCCTCAAACAGGATTCACGTGCGAAGAACGCTCGCGAGGTGAATAAAATTTTTCTAACTTTATCTTAAACAATTTTTGTGTCCCCCGTCTGGACTTCGAAATGAAGCAATAAGACAATTTTTTTACACAGCTCCACTTTATAACCGGTTAAACTTTCAGCTCTTTAGGTCAGTGAAAAGTGTTTTAATCGGGCGAAACATTATTCATATTCGTTAAATGTACAGAGTGTTGATAAATGCGGCGTGCAGTCAATTTTCACAGTCGCTTCTGTCTGTTGGAGTTTATAGAAATGCAACGATTGCCGTCGTTTGTCACAGTCATCGTTTCAACGAAATGTCAGAGTTTTCGCTATTATTTATCGCGGAAGATTGGGTGCAATTTATTATACATCATTTGCAAATACCCTTTCAATTGGTAATTCCATAGAAACAATGATAACTAAAATGACTGTAGATACATTTTTCCGAATTAAGTTAATATAATTAACATTCAGCTAAATTCTAATAATCATTAATTAATTAAATTCCATTGAAAACTCAGGAATTTTCCAAGAAAGATCCTATGGTTCCTTGTTCATTATCTTTATCAGGCATTGATTACCATTGTTTCACACGTGTTCCACACATTTTTCACCCACACCATCGATGTCAAGGATGATTCTCACGCAGGCTAGGGCAGCACGTGCTGCCTGTGAAATCTACTCGGAACGTTTTCTTCAGATTTCGCAATAGGTCACCGTTCAAGCTACTATGAGATTCCCCCGCGGCGCCGTAGAGCTTATCGCAAAAATTCTACGAAAATATTTAACCATGTACTTTTCACGTAGAAAGGTAAACGCCAATACGTTCCTGTCCGCCAAATAAACGTGTTTATCCTTCGTTGACGTTCCCACTGAAGTTCCCTCGTAAACCGATCCCTTGCCGAAGAGGTAGAATTAATAAAACTATAATACATCGAACGATAGAGATTGTATAAATAAAAATAATTGGCAAGCTCGAATATTGTCCAGCTTAAAAATTCAGTATTGCAGTATTGGAATATTTAATGAAAAATTTCTAGTTTAATGAACTCGAGGAATATACCATAAAATATTAGAGAGCTTGCACATATTTTCTTCAATTGTTGTCAATTACTTTCATTTCGGAGGCATAGAATTTATCAGTGATTTTATTCGCAGACTTAATTGATATTACGAATAAATAAAATGTTCATTATTCGTGTTCCATTATTATCTGCATCGTTCGACATCTCTGATAATGTTGTACATTCATAAGATGTTCCTGAAGTAGCAACAGAACGTAGGCGAAAGCGACTCGACAGTAAGATAAAGGCCAGGCAGATAATTCAAACGATACTGACACGAAGCAATCGGTGTTTAGAAGTTTAGCATGCTATTATTCAACCAACAAATCGCGCGCGCGTGCTTAAATTCATTCTAAAGGAAAAACAGTGAAAGTTTAATATATGTGTCAGGCGAGCGCGTACATATGTTGGAAACTGTATAGAAAATAGGCACATCAATTTTCCTTGTGAAACGAAGAAAAAGAAAAATTCAATTCCTTTTTATTCCAAAAAATTGAAAAGCCTGCACCACATGATAAATAATATATCACACTTTCATGTGATCGGCATTCCATCGCTGTAACCATCGGCCCACGATATCTAATTTCCCATTCAATCGAACGGAATCGTGCCAAGCATCCGTGGCACGAAGAAAATGATTTAATTGAAATTTCCAAGTACGCATCCTGATCGTGTCGCGAAAAGCTCGAGATGAACCCTGAAACGTCTTTTGCGTTACGCGCCGAAGCTCGCGGAAGCAATCGAGCTCTTAGATAATTCGAAAGGAAGGAGACAGGGAAAGATATACGAGCATAGAAGAAATAACGCCTCTTGTTACTTGCATAACATCTGTCAAACGTAAACAGTGTTCGTTTTCCGATCGTATGAAATAGAAGAACAAAAGTTAAGCTTGCCTGGTCATTAGGTGAACGATAAAAATGTATCGTTAAAGGTATAACTTAACTGGTCATCGATTGAGTAATACCTGTAATTAGAGAGAGTTGGTAATGCAGAGCAAGTCAAGAAATGATTAGGCTTTTTTGTTTATAGAATTCAGAATTTTTAATTCATTCACAGGTGCATTATTGGGTCATAATTATAACAACTCTTTCTTCAAATATAGGATTTAAATAATTCCATATTTTTTTTTAGTCAGTGATTAATTGTAAGGGAATACAAAAATATAATATAAAGTTTCAATTTACGAACGAGATACTTGATCTTCGCCCAATGTTCAATGAAGTAATATCAACTAACAATTGTCATCTTTCCCAACAGGCTATTATGCAGACGAGGTATCCGGATGTCAAGTGTTTCACGTGTGCCACGATGTGCTAGTCTCCTCCTTTCTCTGTCCAATCGGCTCCATATTCAGCCAAAAGCTGCTCACTTGCGACTGGTGGACCAAAGTAGACTGCCCCTCTAGCAGTAAATACATCGGCGTGAATCGGAACAGCTACCAGCAAGACGATGACGAAATGATTCGAAACGCCTATGCAATGGTCAGCCTTCAATCAGGAACAGACGTAACTAAGGACGGCTTAGTAGATCCCGATCGAACTGGAAGCGTGATAGACTACCAAAGAAATCCAGGAAGAATTCTGGATTATTCTCTAATAGACACGACCGGGAACGATTTAAGGAGCAGCTTCGACGATTATCTTACCCCGAACAATAGGAATTTCCTGCGGCCGTATCAGTTGAAAGATGGGAAAATCGAAGCCAGTCGAAGTTACGACGAGAGGTATTACAGCGAAGGAAAATCGAGATCTCCGTACGCAGACTCGCCGATAATCAGAGTACAGAAGATCAGTGATCCGAATTACGGCGATCCACAGAGGCACAAAGACTTCCAGGATAATTATCGAAGACCTAACGAGTTCACTAATCCATTTCAACCCTCTTACGCGCCGACCGTGCCCACTGTGACAACCACGACCAGAAGATTCTATTCTCCAACTGTGCCTACCACATTCAGACCCTCTACTCTGGCTTACAATAAACTCGACCAGGATCTACTCAGTTCTGACTATTATTTCTCTCGCAGCAGGACCAAAGGCTTCGTTACTCCACCGACGACAGTGTTTCCAAACGGAGACAAAGGCGGACAAGACTTCAGAAGGTTGTCCCTGAAGAAATTGAACAGAGACGATGATTACGGTCGACACGAGAGTTACGAGGACGATTACGAAGATCAGAGCGACGAGGGAAGGACTGAAAGGTCTAGAGAGAGGTTTCAGATTAAAGTCCCCGAGAATTATAATTTAAATGGAACTCTGAGTGGAAGACGCACCTTCTTCGATGGAGTTTACGAAGGATTCGATCGGGCCAGAGACGACGAGGTGCTTGTAGACGATTTTGAAACCAGGGGTAGCATTGGTCTAGGTCATGCCCTGCAGAAATCGTTTAGGGGGATCTCTGTTCAAGAACAGAATCCTGTCAAGGATGCAACCGAAGACGTAGACAAAGAAGAAGTGAATTATCGGCACACTTTGGCCAGACCAGGAACTGCAAATTATTCTGCAGAAATTAAAGAAGGAACAGCTGGGCAATACAAAGGGGATAGTGAAAGTAAAAGTGTGTCAGATGTTTCTGTATCATCGACCACTCCATCGGTCATCGAAAGTACTATAAAAGCAAGCACTAGTCCTCAGCAATTGATCAACTCTACCGATGTCGAGGAACCAATAGAAAGAATGGACCACGAATTTAATTCGTTCAAACCGACTGTATATTTGGAACCACCAGAGGAACCTCGCAGCAAGTTTCAGATAAAGGTTCCGGACTTGTCTGAAATGTCTACATTGTTGATCAGGTACTCTACTGCGGACGATTCGTCTCCTGGAAGCAGAACTACAGCGCTGCCAAGGTTTCCTGGCGACGATATCGATCAGCCTAATTCTTTTCATGGACATTCGGATGCGACGAACAATAATGGCGATTCAGAAGATTCCAGGGGCTCCAGTTATCAACATTTCCCTACTACAGTGGCCAGACCACTTATATCCAGCACTGGATCGTGGTACGCGTCTTCCAATTCTGAAGAGCTGGATCTTAAAACTCCAGGGAGGAATTATAGCGATGGTTCGAAGAATTTGACTAGCCTCGAAAATAACTTTAATACACTCGATTCTGTTCAGAATCTGAATAAAACTTCGCCATCCCTTGTGATCGAATCTTCAGGCTACACTTTCAACCCTGTCACGCACAGAAGTATCGATGAATCAAAGAGAAAGTCGCAAGAGAAACCTGAAAACAAAGCTGCGGACGCTGCAGAAGCTTCAACAGCGAATGCTCTGTTCGGTCCGATCAAATCAAAAACTTTGCAACGAGTCGAAGCAGCGATAGATAAGAACAACTCACCCTATCAGGTAACTTTCACCGTGAACAAAGACGAAGAACTGGCAGTAACTGGAGGTGATCTGATTGGCAAATTAATTGCTGAACGGGATAAAGGAACGTCTACTTCAAACGACAGAGTCCGCGAACTGGAGATAATTAAATCAGTAGAGCCAGCTGTCCACGGTGCAATCGAATTGGAAACGACTGCGGCGAACACTTTGGATAGAAACGAATCCAAACCCGTGGACAATTTGTCCAGCGTCGTGGACGATTTGAAGAAGAAGAAGAACTTCAGCACGATCAGTCTGCTGCAACTGATGTCCGAATTATTGAAACTCGACAAAGTTCCCCGGCCGTTCTCTCTGTCGAACAGCCAGAGCTCGGAGTTTAGCACCGTTGGATCTAGATTGATCGCTAAAGATAACAATTCGAACATCAATGTACGAGAAGAGATCGCAACGAAATCCAAAGAGAGTTTCACAGAATCGGAGACGAAGAATTCTGCGCCAAAGTTGAAAGAACAAATTCTTGGACAGTTGACAGAGAAGTTTGGGGAACCTATTTATAAAAAAGACAGACCGCCTACTTTTCATTTCTCTGATAAGGAAAGATCTGTCGATTTCAACAGTGAATTTCCCCTCGAGAAAGTAGATAATAACGAAGAGATAAATATCAAGGATAATATTGAGGGCACTGTGTCCACTGTTCCTCAAGAAAATCCTGAAGCGGTGACGTCTACTCAGAGGACTGTGTTGACAACCGAATCGGGTAAAACTGTCGTGAGGACAGAGTTTGTTCCATCGATCGGATTCTCTTTAGATACCGACGAGGGTAGAGAGGAATACGTGGAGGCGGTTTTGGGCGGTTTAATTGAACCGCAGACAGCAGAAAGTGAAAAGAGAGAGATGATTTTCCAAGGGAAAGTGGTGGTTGAAAGTTTGTCGCGGAGGAATGAGACTTCGGGAAGGATTTGAATGAATTTGTTGCGCGATGTCTTTTGAAAATTCACTGTATAGATTTAGAACGAAGTCTGTGATGTCCTGTTATCTTCTCCCTTCTAGAATTTGATTGCCATTCGTTTTTTAATCATTTTTACTCGCGACCTAGTAGGATTGAGCGTTTCTTTGACATTAATCTTTCCTCCTCCGAAATTGGAGATTTTTAATGAAAAGTTTCGTTGCTTTATAATAGGGATACTGTTGTTTGTAATTAAAGCTTACACTAACACCGTGATGAGTACTTGTCGAATTTATGTAAGACTTTAAAATAGAGCTAGTTGTAACGTTGTATAGAATAGTCATCGTATTATCGTTGTTAATTGAATTTATTATTGATTTTCGAAAGAAAGTTCTGTTGATTACTAACTATACGATCCACCAATGACAAGGAACAGGGTCTCGTAATGCAAACTATATGTAATAGGTTCGTAGATGTGTGTAATAGTGTGTGTACGTGTGTGCAAGGAAGAATAGCAATTATATGAATATCAAACTGTATTTTATATAACCATATACATATATATATATATTAATGATTTTTAAATATATCCACTCGTATAAAAAAAACTGTTTCTATTACCTATCACAACCCTGTAGTCTTCTTTAATTCAGGCATTAAAACGCTAAGGTACCAAGGAATTAAATAAAAATTAGGATACAAAACATTTAAGAAATTTATAAATAAGCAAATTAATTGTGCAAGTTAACTGTATAATTAATTGTGATTAATATAATAGACAATTTTTCTACAACTTTCTATTTTATTTCTATTCACACATTATTCCTGTTTATTTTCCATGACAACGTCGATATCCTGAGACTCGCAATTCCTACACGTTTAATCGATTCTTACAATTACTATGCAGCCGTAGGTTAAAGTGCTCCAATCCCTACGAGGTATCTCTGTATTTTAATTATTAATTCAACATTTAAGCAATCGGTGTATTCCAGGTAAAAAATCACGACGAAGATATTAATGATATTGTGCTAACATAAAACACAGCGAAATTCTTTTGCTTCCTGTATAAGTGGTTTAATCGAAAGTTTCCAAGAGGAATTTTCTTTATTAAGAATACACTTCCAGTTCAAATAATACATTAGCGAAAAATGGCTGAATCAGAAATTGAAATTTCACACGACGATGAAGATGAGGAGTCCGTCGAATTGGAAATTGCTAACACGGCTAGACAATCCATCTTAAACATGGACTTTCGGTAATTAATAGAAACAAAGTATACATACATGAAATATCACAGGACCGAGGTAAACAATTAATTTTCGCAGGATAATGTGGATTCGAGACAGAGTGATGAAATTTCTAGATATATCCGGACAGGAGCCTCTCTTCTACAAACTCTTGAATGTAAGTTTTCGATTAACGGTTCAAATTCTATATCACTTTGAATTTTATTTTAAAAACATTAAAAACACGTAGAGTGATATTTATTCCCTTTTTCTTGTACGTAAAGAAAATAAATTAATTGTCCGAAACCACAGGAGAACAATCGATGCCTCGAGGACAAGCTGTTCAATTTCTTAGTGCTTGATCTGTACGGGGTGACGGATCTTGAAAGAAAAGTGATCTCCTTTTATTGTACTTATTACACCGAAGTCGTCCAGGAAGAGGTGCCTGTCTGGGAAAGTGAGCACTCGTTTTTACCATTAAATTTTCGATAAACGAATCTTGCAGACCGTAGTACTAATCGAAATCATCATCGAATTACTTTGTTCTCGATGAGAAATAGGCAAACACAGCGTCAATAAATTGGCAGCGCTGACCGCGCTTGCGATGAGGGGGAAAAATCGTAGATTCATACGACGTGGCCGTGGTAATTTGTAATTCCTACGATCCAAGTGTTTCTTGCTTGCAAAGTTCGGCAGATTTAATTAAACCTCATGTATTTTTCTTCTTTTTAATATTTGCATGTCGCACGGCACTAACTTTGCAAAGATCATAAATTCTCAAAATTGAGAAAACCATGGCAATGGAATATACTGTAAATGAGGCACCGCACAATTCGATGCACTTAAAACATTTCTGCAATCCTTCTAAACGAATATCTTGCTCCATAATTAATTTTGATCAACAGGAAAAGTGGCTGATCATCGGGCGTCGCACGAAAAGAGGAAAAGACACAAGCGAAGTAAAACCAAGCTTGCAAAAATGGATCCGCTCGCCCTTCTGGCGCAAATAGATACAGCCTCGTTAAGATCCGAGCAGAAATCAGTGATTAGCGGTCTCAGCGGCGAGGAGGAAACGGAGGACGGCGAGGACGAAGCGACAGAAGGTGAAGGTGACGAGGAGGAAGAAGAAGAAGAGGAAAAGGACGAAGGGAGTAAAGAAAGTGGAAGCGGCGATGCAATATCAAAGAAACCAGAGACCGACGAGAAAGGTGAGAAATTGGAGATTAAACATTTCCAAATACAAATACAAAATTTAATACACTGACGTGTGTCACTTCCGTGCCTCTTTTTCTCTTTTATTTTTCAGAAACCTTAATCTTTGTGCCACCACCGCCGGAGGAAGAACACAATTACGTCAAATCGAAGGTACGTAGTCGCACGATATTAATTGGCACTTAATTAACGCAAGACCATACAGCATGGTATTAACAAGAAATAAGTATTGATCGCAGAAAGTGGTGGAGAGGGCACGCAGGATCCCCATTCTTCACATGATTTGCGGCGAAATGAATGGCAGCAGGACTGATTTACAGGACGCCGTGTTGTTCTACTTTTTGAGGACCACGGTTGAGGGTATACCATACTTCGATTCATATCAAGAATGTCAGGATGAAGTAACCAATTATCTGGCGGTTGGATCTCTTCAGGGGAAGTTCTTGCTTTCTATGAACAGACTGCTCGTCGAGGTAGTACAATTACATAAAATCCTCTTGATTAAAATTTTTATCAGATTCGTTAAGACAATGGATTTTCTTCTAACTCTATTTATTCGGATATAATTCAATCGTGCACAGATTTGTGGATAATAAATCATCTATCTATATGACAACTGTGTAAACGTTATTTTGATTGTCTTTAGGTGTTCAGGCCATTAGTGGCAGCTCAGTTTCGAGGACCATCCACCATGGACGGTACACTGTACAAGGACGAGGACGGTGAACCAGAACTCAATGGTTCTCCAAGCTTGACAAACATCATGGCATCTCGAGTATTTATACACGTTTTAAATAGAAACATTATCCGGCCTGTGATTCTTAGTATTACATGGTGCAATTCTTGAACAGAGCTCGATCTTCCGGAGGCCATCAGAATTTCGCAGAATATCTATAGTCGTGTCGAAGAAAGAAGCTGGGGATAGCGCGGAACAGGGAGGCTTGGAAAAGAGGGGCGAAGAAGAATTGCAATCGGAATGTTTCGCGATAGAGGGAAAAACAAGTGATAGGAAATTAAAATTAAAGCGAAGGAATCATATGTTGCCAACCGTGAATAATTTGGAGAATGGTGAAGTACCAGAGTCGCATACTACTGAACGACGAAATCGTCTGTCGTACAGTGAGCATAAAAACGACGTCCTGTTGTTTCTGGATCGATTGATAAAGTCTGTCGAATGGTAAGCGATACGAAAATAAAATTTGTAAATGAAACAAAGATATCACCAGGGTATCTTTGATTCATTAATTGATTAACTGTTTAATTAGCAGTACATAGTATTCGTCACAAGGTGTTCCCCAGCCATTGTTTTATTACAATTGAATTCGTTATTCTTTGACAGGACACTGGAGCACATTGAGGGCGATATTTTATTGACTATGCCACACATTCCAGAATTCGAGAATCCTCAAGTCACTGACGACATGTTGCTAAAAGACACGGAGGTGGTAGAGCAACTTGAAAACGTCGTAATGTCCTGGGGAGTGCATATACAAAAGGTGATTGTAAAAGTTCGACAGATTCTCCGGATACTAGAGACGTAAAGAACAAATATTGACAGACTTCCAAAGATGTTTGATTTTAATCTAAATTAAATAACACGTGTAACTAGGTTTTGGAATCGTTTCAAACCAAAGTGCCAGACAGCAGAAGTCCATTGGCAGAGTGCAATTACTGGAACGATCGTGAAACAGGATTGCTAATGCTAGTGGAGCAATTGAGAATTCCCATGGCAAAAAGAATTTTATATCTATTGCACACCGCACTCTCGCCGATCGCTTCAAATTTCGATTATTTTTATTCGGATTTATGGATATGCTACACGGAGGCCAGGGACAACAACCGATTCTTAGACACCATTTTAAGGCACTTCAAGGTGAGACACACAGGGGCAAAAATTGTTTGCTGAAATGCAGTATTAATGAAAAAATGTATCACGCAGTTAATGACAGAGTCAGATTGTTTTAAAACGATTAATCAAGCAATAGCCCCATTGACTGAAGGTTTGAGAATGATTTGGATCCTGTCAAGTTATTACTCTTCCGAGGACAAAATGATGGGCCTGATGGAAAGAATTTCCTGGCAACTTTGTCAAAGTGTTATAAAGAACCTGTCTGTAAACGAACTTTTTAAGCAAGTATTTCTTGTTCAATTGTTCGAATTATTATAACGCTATCATTTGTATCATTATAATGCTATTATAATTACGTAGAGAACCTTTGGAAGATATTATGCAAAAGACAGAAGAAGCACACGCGATGTTGAAGAAGTGGAAGAAATCCTATTTAAAAAATCGAGAGGACATCGAACTGTCTGGCAAAGGAATGCGTTGGGAGTTCGATCAGAGACGATTGTTCCAAGGAACCGAGTATATGGCCTCGGTGTGCGATGGCCTGAACCAAGTTGCAAACGTTCTCCAGGAGTTCCACAATATTTTCGGGCCGGACTTGAAGACCGTCATCAGCGACCCAGGACAAATTGACACTATAATAAAAAGGGTCGACAGATTGACGGTGACAATTTTGGACACTGACTACAATATCTTCGACGAATTTAATAAGGAAAACTGGTCCGCCACTATGGCAACGTTTTATCAAGAGGTGCGTTATTTGGAAAACGAGACGAAGTTCTTTATAGACGAGTGCTTCATGTCTCTGAGAAGCGCGGAAAGCGCACTGGAGATATTGTTGAAATTCAAAGAAACAAAAACCAGGGCCATTATTCATGAGCAGTTGCTGAGAAAGTTTGACGTGATTATGCAGCAATTTAGCAAGGAAGTCAGCACCGTTGAGGGAATATTTAATAGAGGCAAGATATTTCCTTTCTCGCTTTTCATACAATGTATATAGAACATTGGACGTGTTGATCGATAAATCATATATTCGTTTGTAATTGATATTCTTTCGAGCTATTTGGAATAATTAATTCTTAGGCAAGCGAAGTCCACCGTTATTGACATACCACCCTCCAATGGCTGGCGCCATATACTGGGCGAGACAGTTGTTCCACCATCTAAAGCGACCAGTCTTGGTCCTGCAAAACGTTCCGGAATTAAAGCACAGCAAGCTGAAACTCCTGGCATTTAATCAATATTACGAGTTAGCTAAGCAATTGAAAGCGTTCAAGGAATTGAAGTACAATAGTTGGTTAGACAAGGCTCAATTTACTGTCTTGAACACCATGAAGAAGAGCATCCTGAAGATGGTGCGCACTGAGCCAGACAAAGGTCAGCGATTCAAGTGAAATTTCAATTGGGAAAAGCGACCACCCTGTTTTAATAACGTTTAATTGAACAAAACATTCCACTTAGGCTTACTAACGTTCCCGGACGATGAGAAACAATTCGACACGAAGAACCTTCAGACCATCCACATGACAAAGAGGTCAAAAGCTGCGAAAGATTTTGGATCGCCCGGATCGACGCCACAGGAATCCATTCAAAAAGCCTCTAAACCAAGCATCGGTGATTTTTCGTTTGAAAATAATCAAAACTTGAATGCTCGATATAAAGAAGTTCTTACTCTCAGACATTTTGCCATCGTGTTTTCCTTCTTCTTCTTTCTTAATTATTCATAGGAATTTATTTAACAGAAACGGAGAGCTCTGTGGGCACCAAGGGCCAAGCGAAATCAGACGCAAAAGGTGAATCCAGGGGTCCGTCGAACAGGGACCAAAAGTATGCCAGCTTGGATAAGCAAAGTTTTCAGGGGAACAAACTCGTTTGGACGGAGTTGATGAGTGGAGCGATTCTCGCCGAGTGTCAGCTTCGGTTCCAAGTGAATTTCGATAGGGAGATCTTCGAAATTATTCGCGAAGTACGTTGATCCTTTGAAATATTTCATTTGCACGGACGTAGAGTATAGTCCCCATTCTTTTAATACAATACTAAAATTCTGGAAACTGCTTTGTTTCGTCTTCGAAGGCCGAATTGATGGAGCAACTGGGTTTCGAATTGTCTCACATGCTGAAGGACGCCAGCACGCAGAAAAATCGGCTGAGAAACGATCTCGAAGTAATGAATAGGGTGATCAATCAGTACAACAAACTGCTGGACAAAATGGACAGAGCAGACGTATGTGAGAAAAGGAATTATCGAAACAGTTTAAACAGACAGGCGATAAATAAGAATTTAATCGTTTCCACGTTACTCTTATTGTCTCAGATACAATTGTTCAAGACCACGGTGATGGAAGTTGAGAAACGCATTCAGCCTGGGCTGACTCGTTTCAATTGGAACTCTTTGAATATCTCTGATTACGCGCAGCACTGCGAGAAACTTTTGAAGAACCTCAACTCCTTAATCGACCAAGTGAACCACGTGAAACTGGATCTTGATAATAGAATCACTACAGAACTTCAGACCTACAATCTCTTCTTACTGCCGCCGCATTTGTGCAATTCAGATGAATTAATACCGTGCAAGGTACGTGTAAAATTTATATTTTTCTCGCAGATTCAAACTCTTAGATTAAAACGAAACAGATAAAAATTCAATGATCTTTTCAAGACGTACTTTCAAGAATTGCAAAATCGACGAACCGAGTTAGTCTTGTGTATGATCAAGGCATATGAATCGACGTGTCCGGTGTTGATAAAACTGGAAAGTTTGGTATTGGGAACGTCCACTGGAAGAAGCCCCGCTATGCAACTATTTTATGAGAAATACGAAAGGAAGATGTTCTCTGCGTTTGTGACGTTGGTCCTTTTGAATTGAAATAATGGAATAACGTCAATATAATTTATTTATTAACAGTAATAACGCTATTTCGAATTCGGTAGTTGTATGGTGAAGAATTTGGAGAATTTCAACAAATCCTTAATGGACTATAAACCACTGTTTCAAGTGGACGGGATTTTGATAGCCTCAGAAGCTGTTCTGAGGCCATCCCCAGGCGAAATTTACACTATCGTTGTTCAAAGCCTGAGGAATTTATTGGATCAAATGAAACTGTTTCCCAGGTGGATGAATGGGACATGTTTGGAATGTAAACCACAAAAAAGTCCTGATTCGGAAGTCGAATCAGTCTTCACATTTTTCGAAGACGTCATGAGTATTCAAGTAAATTATTTGCCAATAGACTATCGTAATTGTACAGGAAAGAACGAATATAGTATTAAATATGGAACGTAAAAGAGGAATTAATATCTGTGATATGATGATTGAAAGTGAAGAAAAGTTCGATAGATAATTATACATATACGTATAGTTCACATCACCTGTCCCCCCCGAGTGCATAATTTTCTTAATACGTTTGCATAGGTAGTGAATGATAATATACTAATGGTTCAAAGGTCGGCGCATAAGATAGCGTTGGAATGCTGGCATTATCTGCACAGATGGAAGAAGTATAGCAATCTCTGGTCGTTCGATAAAAATCTCGCGGCGGAGAAGTACGCAGCCACAGATCCTACTCTCCTTCAGTACGACGAGAAGTTCACTTTCTACGATAACATTATCGAGGAAATAAAAGAAATGGACGTCTATCAGAATCTTCATTCTGTTAGGTAACATTTATCTGGCGGAGATAAAAACGAATTATTCCCCCCCAAAAATAGAAGAAAATAGCAAACATTCTTTTTCTGATCAGTGTCAACCTCGTTCCTTTACTGTCTGGGATCAACCAGCACGCTGACGAATGGAAAAATGTCTTGGGAAATTTTCTTCTGGTTGCGACCATGAACGGGATGAACGATATGCAGCAGATGATCGAGAATTTTCGTAAAGAAGTTGAACTCGTGATAACTGGCTTAGATCGTTTCACCTCTGTTATGCAGGCTATATCTGATATTAAAAAGACAGCAGTTCGCGCGGAAGTTCGTTACACGACTTATCAGGTATCTCGGAGAAAAGAAATAATAATAATAAGAAAAATATCATTGGGAAAGAAAATTCTGTTTCATATTTTCATATTACCTTTCAGCTAATTGCTCTTATAATATTATAATATAAATAATAAAGTCTAATATTACCCCTTTAGGAAACGTTTAAAACATTTCGTTGTCACAACATATCTTTTCCTGCGGAGAACGAACAAATATCTCACAAACTTCGTACAGACTGGGAATCTCTGTACTTGGGTGCTCTCTACAGAGCTTCAACTCTGGAGAGTACATGCGATAGATTTTCAGATATGACTCAGGACCAGATAAATGACTTTATAACGGAGCTCGAAGCATTCGCGAAAGATTTTGAGGAGAATGGTCCAGGCAGCGTTGGGGATGATCTTGAACGTGGTCTGAGATTGATGGATGTACGTTTAAGAAAAATCATTCTGGCTATACCTTGACAATTTAATTCCATTCTTTTTGATTTTATTGCGAAGAAAACAGAGGTTTAATATTTCATTTGATTTCGTATCTTCATTTGAAATTTCATTCCACACCCCCCTTTGTAATTTAAAATTAATTTCCTATGAAACAGAAGTACCTACATTTGTTTAATTTATTTTCAATTTAATCGATTACATTCCAGGAATACCGCGATCTGATAGCTGCGTACGAAGAAAGGCGTCTGAATCTAATAAATTCGGAAATACTGTTCGATCTGCCGGCGACCGACTATTCAGTTTTCTTAAACGTGAAGAAGGCTTTCGAGGAGATGACGCTGCTGTTCGAATTATACCAAGAGCAGAAGAACGCGAGAAGCGTTTGGGCGCAAACTCTCTGGGTGAATTTGGATCCCCAACAGCTGATCGAAGGAATGGAGCATTATATTCGTCAATTTCGAAAGCTGCCAAAGCTCGTGAAGTCCCTCAGCATCGGGCAAGCTTTGGACGCGAATATGAAGACATTCAAAAATTCTGTGCCGTTGTTCATCGAACTGAAGAACGAGGCGATGCGCGAGAGACACTGGAAACAGTTGATGAAAAACACTGGACGATTTTTCGATATGGACCCCGACAGGTGCGAGGGTGATAGAAAATAATTGAAATAATGCGGAGAGTGCGCGGGTTCGGTGTGAAATACTGGTTGTGTTTGATAATCAAATAATTGTGCTAATATTTTTTTTCTTTTAGTAGAGCTTTAGACGAAAAGAAATGTTATATTGAACAAATGTGAGATTTCTTTTCATTTAACTTTTTCGACATATCGTTGGGAATACAATTTTTCAATATTATTAATTATTCTGTATAACTGATATTTGTATTCCATAATAGCATCGCGTGAAACTAATTTTTTTACAGAACTTTCATTTCGATAATTGTAAATATAAATATAATATAATATAATAACGTATGCTAAAAGAAAATTGTACATGCTAGTATAATTAAAAACGCAAGACTGTTTAAAACATGGGCGAGAAAGAGATAGGTGTACTGAAGGGGTAAGTTCAACTCGAAACAATTAAATCGGGTTTGCTAGCAATTAGAAGTTCGTAATAATTAATTGGAAACTGAAGATTACAGTAAACTAATGAATCTTCAAGGTTCACGTTGGAGAACATGTTTGCCATGGAGCTGGGAAAGTATCAAGAGATAGCCAAGGAAATCGTGGTGAACGCAGTGAAAGAGCTTTCCATAGAAAGGGGTTTAAAAGAATTGGTCGACGTATGGAAACAGTTGGAATTCACGATAGTGAAGCATTACAAAGGTACAGAATAAAAAACGGCAAAATAGAAACGAATAGAGAGAAACATATTAATAGAGACATTTTTCGAACAAAGGGGTAAACGAAAAAGGGGAGGAAAATTGAATGGAAATTACTGTAACACAAAATTGAATAAAATCAAAGAAAACTTTGTATCAATAGGTAGTGAGGATCGTGGCTTCATTCTGGGACCAGTCGACGAGCTAAATCAGATTCTGGAAGACAATATGATGAACGTGAACAGCATGGCCGCTTCGCAATTTATCGGTCCATTCCTCAGTGCCGTGCAAAAATGGGAAACTACGATGCACACGATCTCCGAGGTTCTAGAACTGTGGATAATGCTGCAGAAGAAGTGGCTGTACCTGGAGGGTATTTTCGTGGGCGGTGACATCAGAATACAGTTACCCGACGAGGCAAAGAAGTTTGATGAAATAGACAAATCGTTTAGAAGGATCATGGTCGATGCGTCGAAGAGGCTGAACGTACTTGAATGTTGCACAATTAAAGGTAGAGTAGAATGCAATTTATCTTTCTTTTCTACCTGCGCATAATAACATTCTTTCCATGCCAATTTAAAGGGTCGATTGGGAAGAGCACAATGTCTGCCATATTGCATTACAATATTGTTTCTAATTACAATGTCGAATGCCAGCCGGAATGAATGAAATTTGTCGTTTCAGGTCGAATAGACGAGTTCGAAATGATGGCGAACGCGCTGGACAGGTGCCAGAAGTCCTTGACCGACTACTTGAACAGCAAACGAGCAGTTTTTCCGCGATTCACTTTCCTCAGCGACGACGAGTTGCTGAGCGTTCTTGGTAGCGGCGTGCCGACAGCTATCCAAGAACACGTGGGCAAGATGTTCGACAATCTGGAGAAATTTCGCTTCGAACAGAACCTCGTCAATCGTACAATAGCCACCGCGTTGATATCCTGCGAGGCAGAGGTGATGGCCTTTCGTGACGTAGTTTTGGCCGAAGGCAAAATCGAGGAATGGATGGTGCTCACCGTGCAAGAGATGAAGAAGGCTAATCGATACTTGACGAAGAAAGCTGTTTACAATTATGGAAAGGTGGAGATAAGATACTTTTCACTGGAGAAAAACAAAATAAGTAGGCTAACAGTTTCTGTAGCTAAGTAAATCTTTAATTTACAAATTCTTTAGGTCAATAGACCGAGGACAGAGTGGATGCTGGATTTCCAGGGGATGATGATCCTGGCTGCAGATCAAATATGGTGGACAGCAGAAGTGGAGAACGTGTTCGTGAAAATCTCCCAGGGGCAGATGTATGCCATGAAAAATGTACTTCCTATTAATTACTCTAATTTTTAATTTTCTACCGAAGGGTTACGAAAGAATTGCTCGTCCTCTTGTTCTTAGTATTTAAATCAATTGAACGATCAATTGAACAGCGTGGTAACACTGATGGGTGGCGATACGTTGACTAACAACGACAGACTGAAATTGGATATGCTGCTAACGATCGACGTTCATATGAGAGATATCATAGAAGGTTTCGTCAGAGACACTATACAGTCTCCTTCTGAATTTGAATGGGAAAGTCAATTGAGGTACGCTTTTATTAATTAAAGTAAAACAGAAAATGATGACTTCTGTGAATACCAAATTCTCGTGCAGATTTTATTGGGTTCACGATCTGGACAATGTCTGGATGCACCAGTGCTCAGGATCGTTCGAGTACGGTTACGAATATATGGGCCTGAATGGTAGACTGGTGGTTACACCTCTGACAGACAGAATATATTTAACTATTACACAAGCTCTCTCTATGCAACTGGGTGGTGCTCCTGCAGGTACAATTTGCGCGTGATTATAAACGACTGAACCCTTTGGAAGTCTAAGAAACATGACCCAGATTTTGTTTTTAAATTAACAGAAATGATATACAGTGAGAGGAGTTTAATGCAATACAAATTCTGAAAAATATTAAATGCAGTATTTTTATTTAATCTGATTATTATTATTATTATTACACTTCTCAGTGAATCTATTACGAATAGATTATTGTTCTAGGATATATAATGCGTACTGCAGAAACGATTATCTCCTAATTTTTCGAAGGACCTGCTGGCACTGGGAAAACAGAGACAACGAAAGACTTGGCAAAGGCACTAGGATTATTGTGCATCGTGACAAATTGCGGGGAAGGAATGGATTACGTAGCGATAGGGAAGACACTGAGTGGCTTGGCGCAGTGTGGAGCGTGGGGATGCTTCGACGAGTTCAATCGTATCGACATTTCTGTCCTATCTGTTATCTCGACGCAGCTTCAAACGATACGATCCGCTTTGATGGCGAATGCAAAAAGATTTCTGGTATAAAATCATATATCGTCAATCGTTATATCTCATACTTTTAATAATAATATTGAACACATAACACGTACAACTTATTGAATAATCTTTTCCAAATATACAGTTCGAGGGACAGGACATTGTGCTCGACTCGAAAGTGGGCATATTCATCACGATGAATCCAGGATACGCTGGTCGGACGGAGCTTCCGGAATCGGTGAAGGCTCTGTTCCGTCCAGTGGTGTGCATAGTCCCAGATAACGAGCTGATTTGCCAAATAAAGCTCTTCAGTTCTGGCTTCCTGACCGCCAAAGTTCTCGCCAAGAAAATGACGGTCCTGTACAAATTGGCACGCGAGCAACTCAGCAAACAGAACCACTACGACTTTGGCCTGAGGGCATTGAAATCTGTTCTGAATATGGCTGGCCAGTTGAAGAGAACCTCCGGTGACCTGCCGGAGGATGTAGTCCTCATGAGAGCGCTCAGAGATATGAATTTGCCAAAATTTATTTTCGACGACGTGCCACTGTTTCTGGGACTGATCGCCGATCTGTTTCCCGATCTGGATTGCCCCAGGGTTCATTATCCCGATTTCAACGAGGCGGTGAACTATGTTCTAGAGGAGCAGGGATACGGAATATTGTCCGAGCAGGTATTTTCGACATTGGGAAAAATTAATTTGATATTTGGAGAAATTTCGAAGGCATGGACTCGATTATATATTTGTTGCGATTTTTCTTTTCTCTTGCCGAAGAAAATCAATATTTAGTAGATTATCATTCTCAATCGTGATGCTATAATATGATTGAACAGACCGATAAAGTCGTCCAACTGTACGAAGTAATGATGACCAGACATTCAACAATGGTGGTTGGACCAACGGGTGGTGGTAAAACTGTCGTGATTGAAACTCTGCGAAGGGCTCAGACTCGCCTGAATAAACCTACCAAGCTTTACACTCTAAATCCAAAGGTAACCGCATGAAGATCTTTGTTATAAAAATAATGAAACGCGAATCACGATTTAGGCGTGCACGGTAAACGAATTGTACGGTGTCTTGGATCCGACAACGCGCGACTGGACGGACGGGGTGTTGAGCAATATTTTTCGAGAAGTGAACAAACCTCTGAACACGAGCAAAGACGAGAGGAGATACATTTTGTTTGACGGAGACGTAGATCCGCAGTGGATCGAGAATATGAATTCCGTGATGGACGATAATAAATTATTAACACTGGCGAACCAGGAGAGAATTAAGATGCAGAATCACTGCAGCCTATTGTTTGAAGTAATTCCCTGTAACATTTACATAAATTATACGCAGAAGTACATAATCGTTTCAAATTAAAAAAAGAACAAATTAACGCAGCAAGTTGTACGTTAAAGTGGAATGGAGTAATAAAAGATTGGAAGATGCACAAATGCTCCGAAAAAATAATTTTCGTGTTTGTCCTTCTTTTTTACAAAAGGTCGGTGACCTGCAGTATGCATCGCCAGCCACAGTATCCAGGGCTGGTATGGTGTTTGTAGACCCGAAGAATTTGGGTTATCAGCCTTACATGGACAAATGGATACGTAGCAAAAATGAATCTGACCAGGAACTGCTGAGCAGCATGTGCGAGAAGTACATCCATGGTGGAATTAGTCTCATTATAGATGGAATGATTGGGATGCAGCAAGTTACACCTCTTCGGATGATCATACCTCAAACTGGACTGAACATGGTAAACCATTGTATTACCAAAATATTTATTGAACGTAGAATTGCTATTAAATATTCCGGCTTTAGATAGTGCAATTCTGTTACGTCTTCGATGGTTTCCTTTCGATTCTGGACGCTGAATTGCTCAATGCAGCGAGATACGACGAGGAGGAAGAACTAACAGCGGAACCAGCGTTCACCAGAGGAGAACGTCTGGAGGCAGTGTACATTTTGTCTTGCTACTGGTCCCTGGGCGCCACTGTGGTTATAGAAAATCGTCCAGGGTTCGACGACTATATAAAAAGGACCTCTGGATTGATGTTGGTGCAAGATACCTCGCAGAAGGCAGCTAGCATCCGTAAATGTCTAATTAAAAAACCATTTCGACCGAGTGAGAAGTAGAAATAATTTAATGTATTGTTCACAGGGTTCATTCCAGTGTCGGAAAAATTATTGTACGATTATTTTCTGGACATAGAAAATAATACATGGACACCGTGGAGAGTTCTGATTCCTAACTACATTCACGACAGAAATAAGAGATTTTCCGACATTTTGGTTCCCACTATAAATACCCTGAGGACCACGTGGTTCGTTCAAATGATGAACGAACGTGATCGACCAGCTCTTTTAGTTGGCGAGACCGGCACGTCGAAGACTGCAATAATTAATGAGTTTCTCCGAAATTTGAGTGCTGATAAATACGTAAGCTTTAAACAGTCCCGAATAATATTGATTAATTCCTTTGTATAAATATTGATATTTATTTACACAATTAGAATCGACTTCTAATCAACTTTTCGTCGAGAACGAGCTCCCTGGACGTGCAAAGGAACATAGAGGCAGTAGTGGAGAAGAGAACAAGGGAAACGTTCGGCCCACCGCCTGGAAAGAAGTTATTACTTTTCATAGACGACATGAACATGCCAGTGGTAGATAGCTATGGTACCCAGCAACCCATAGCTCTTCTGAAATTTTTATTCGAAAAGGGTGGGTTCTACGATCGCGAGAAGGACCTTAATTTGAAATACATGAAGGATCTGTGTGAGTAAATGAAAAATATTTCCGGGAAGAAATGACAATTGTTATCAGATTATTAATTTATTTTCTCCAACTCGAGTCTGAAATTGATAACAGCGTGCTATTTATTACAAACGTCTTTCTTATTTTATCGCGCAGGCTACTTGGCAGCAATGGGCAAGGCCGGCGGAGGAAGAAACGAGGTAGATCCAAGATTCATCTCCATGTTCTCTGTATACAACGTCACATTTCCATCAGAGGAGACTTTGCATTACATTTACGAGAGTATACTGAGTGGACACCTGCAGACTTTCTCGGAAGAAGTCCAATCAATCGCCAAGGGCTTAGTAGAAATTACATTGAATATTTTCCAGGTTCTCCTCTATAAATACTCCTCCAATTCTTTGGTATGGTTTATATATGTTAATGTGAAACTTCGTGTCTCTTCAGAAAGTCACCGCAGAATTATTGCCAACGCCAAGCAGGTTTCATTATATTTTTAACATGCGAGACTTATCGAGGATCGTTGCCGGTCTTCTTCAGAGCCATCCGGATTATCTTCCAACGGTGAAACAAATTGTAAGACTTTGGAGAAACGAATTTACCAGAGTAATCTGCGATCGTTTAATCAACGAAGAGGTATGTCACTGAAGATGCAATCGATGTTTAAATATATTATTAACGAGATTCGACTGCAGGATGAGAAAATCGTGGCCGAGCATATAAAGGCGATGATTAATGAACGATGGGAAGAGGAAGCGGAAGTGATTGAATATGCAATGAGAGATCCTCTGCTGTTTGGCGATTTTAGGAATGCCATTAATGAAGAGGAGCCACGATTTTACGAGGATTTGTTGGACTACGAAGCTGTCTACACTTTATTCTTGGAGGTGATTAATTATTTCTCGGTTAGAAATAATTGTAGAATTTTTCTTTATCTTTGTTTAATAGAAAAAGAAAGAATGCTACTGCTGCGTTGGGCAATTTTTAAGTACTTCAAAACGAAACCATTGAGAAAAGTGCTCACTACTTTTGAAATAAATATTGTTTTATTAAAATTACCTGTAAATTCACTTTAACAGATCTACGAGGACTACAACGACAGGAACCTAATAAAATTGCAAATGGTGCTCTTCAACGACGCACTGGACCACCTGACCAGAGTTCATCGTGCAATCAGAATGCATCGAGGGCACGTTTTACTTATCGGCATCGGCGGAAGTGGCAAGAGATCGGTGATCAAACTAGCTGCCTTCGCAGCCGGCTATCAGATCTTCGAAATAGGCCTGACACGAGGCTACAACGAGGCCTCGTTTCGCGACGATATAAAGAGACTGTACAACACGGTCGGCGTGGATAATAAAAGACTCGTCTTTCTATTCTCCAATGCCAATATCATCGACGAGAGTTTCCTCGAGGTGGTGAACAACATGCTGATGACTGGCGTGGTACCAGCTTTGTACACAGACGAAGAGAAGGACGAGATTGTTAATTCCTGCAGAAATAACGCCGTAGAGGCTGGATTTGGAGTCAACAAGTTTGATTTGCACATTATTTTTTGACGCATCGTTAATACTAAGTTCTAGAAATTGTATATTCCATTCTGCACAAGCTGCTGTCGCAGTGTTTTGGGTGTTTCTCTTCATTCGAATAGATAATCTATATTTTTACGTCGATATAATAACAATAGTAACGGGATGCTTACGCTATATTTCAGAGAAAACGTGTGGGCTTACTTCGTGAGGACCAGTATGGAAAATTTAAGAATAGCCTTGTCGATGAGTCCCACAGGTGATTTGCTGAGGACAAGGTGTCGTAGTTATCCAGGTCTAGTGAATAGTACCACCATAGACTGGCTGTTCCCTTGGCCAGAGCAAGCTTTAGTAGCAGTGGCCAATGTCACTCTCAGAGACGTAATTTCAATATACATTTCATTCGCACAGCTATCAATTATCCTACTTTTTCATTCATATATTTAATCATGTAATTCTGCGACAACAATTCGTACCAGAATCCAATCCTGCCACAAGAATTCAGGGATGCACTGGTAGAACACATGGTTTTCGTGCACAAGACAGTCTGCGACTATACCGTGGAATTCCAAGCGAAACTTCGACGAAGAAACTACGTGACGCCGAAGCATTATCTAGATTTCATAAACACGTATCTAAACCTGCTGGTGGACACGAAGGATTATATAAATACGCAATGCGATCGACTCTCTGGAGGTGTTTATTAATCGTCTTCCCGAATCTCTGAAAGAGAAATGAATAATTCTCGCCGAAAATAAAATTTGCAATGGTGATGTGAAAGGTTTGCAGAAGATAGCAGAGGCCTCGCTGACTCTGAAAGAACTGAATGAAATACTGGCGGTGCAGAGGGTGAAAGTGGCCGATCAAACGAAGAATTGCGAGCAATTATTGTCTTCGATAGGGGAGAGTACAGATATTGCGATGGAGAAAAAGCAGCTGGGCGTGCAGAAGAGAGAGGAAATTGAAGAACAGAGAAAGATTATCGATAAAGAGGAAAAAGAGGCGAAGCTAGCGTTGGCAGAGGCTGCACCTGCTCTCCAGGCAGCTAGAGCGGCTCTTGCAGAGCTCGAGAAAGCGGATATTACTGAAATCAGGTGTGGGGTATTCCGTTTTATTGCAAAATCGTGTAAACAAATTGCAAAATGGAATGAAAGAATTTGTTTTTCTAATAAATTAATGAAACATTTTAATATAATTCGTGTCCTAGAAGTTAAAAAATTCTTTTCAGGCGAAAAAAAATTCTGGTATGAAGGGTTATTTGATCAAAGTTAATAATTTCACGTGGCGTCAAATTTTGTTGGTGAACAAAATATTTAACAAATTTTTTAGATCATTCGCAACACCCCCGGAGGCAGTGCAGATCGTTTCAGAATGCGTGGCGATGCTGCGCGGGGTCAAGGATATCTCGTGGAAAGGTGCGAAGGGAATGATGAGCGACCCAGGATTTTTAAGAGCTCTGCAAGAGATGAATTGCGACAAGATCACGCTCAAACAGCAACAAGCAGTGAGGGCCCATTTGAAGAAAAGCACTAAACTGGACCAGATGCAATCTATCAGCAAAGCCGGCTTTGGATTGTACAAGTTTGTGCTCGCTGTGCTTGAGTACTGTGCCGTTTTCAGGGAGGTAATTCATTTTTAGAAAGCCAGTTAACTTGCAGGCGTTTGACATTTAAAACGGCAGCAGAATAAGTTTCGCAAGCTTTCGTAACATCATAGCGATAGAATTAAAAAATTCAGAAACTTCAATAATTGGGATAAATTAAACGAAAAATAATTTCGTTCGATAAATCGTAAAAAAAACTCCTTTATATTTATTATGCCACTCTAGGTAAAACCAAAAATGGACCGAGTAGCAGAGTTGGAGACGGAGTCGGAACGAGCTCGAAAGGCTCTGGAAAGGGAAGAGCGAGAGCTGAGAAAAATCGAAAAGGCTATAGCAGAACTGAACTCAAAGTACAAAAGTGCAATGACAGAGAGACAGCAGTTGCAAGAAGAGACTGACGTTCTGCAGAGGCGATTAATTGCTGCGGACAAGCTGATACATGGATTATCCTCGGAGAACGAACGGTGGAAAAAAGAACTGGAAAGCCTGCACGAAGAAATCAAAATGATTGTGGGAAATTGCTTGCTCTCCGCCGGTTTTCTTGCCTACTGCGGACCGTTCAGTTACGAATACAGAAATCAAATGTTATACGACGATTGGTGGAACAGTATTCTGCAGAAGAATATTCCTTTCGAGAGTACGTTTAAAATCGAAACTGTGCTGAGCGACGACGTTGAGATAAGCATGCAAGTATCCTTTCACTTTCGTTCCCGCTCAAAATGACCAATCAGAGCAAAATCAACATTAGGTGGAATTTATTTCAGATGGAACTCCGAGGGTCTACCGCCGGACGAATTGTCCGTCCAAAATGGAATTCTTACAATGAGATCGTCGAGGTTCCCAGTTTGTATCGATCCTCAACAGCAAGCTCTCAAGTGGATTAAGAAAAAGGAGGAGAAGAAGAATTTGAAGATTCTGTCCTTCTCTGATTCAGACTTCTTGAAGCAAGTAGAACTCGCGATAAAGTATGGCCTTCCAGTGCTGTTTCAAGACGTGGACGACGTCGATCCCGTTTTAGACAATGTTATAATGAAGAACATACAAAGTACGTCAATCTGGATAATTAATTTCGCCTGATATTAAAGTTTGGAATTTTGTTACAGCTGAGGCGGGTCGAACCTTCGTACTTCTGGGAGATAAAGAGGTAGATTACGATCCAAAGTTCAGGATATATTTTACAACGAAGGTGTCGAATCCCATATTCGATGCTGCCTTATATTCAAAGGCCACAGTGATTAATTACATGGTGACATTAGGGGTTGGTCTTCCCTCATTTTTTAATTCAATCCAAAAACTGATTAAACCTTTCGAATGATATTATCGTTGAATACGAAGCTGATAAATATGAACAAACTTTGCAGGGCCTCGAGGACCAATTACTGTCGGTAGTTGTTCGAACAGAAAGGCCGGATGTCGAAGAGCAACGCGAGGGCCTCATAGCCGAGACCAGTGAAAATAAAAATCTGCTTCAACAACTGGAAGACAGTTTACTTCGTGAAATAGGCACGAATCAAGGGAACATGTTGGACAATCTAGATTTAATCGAGACCCTGGAGAACACGAAATCGAGCGCCCAGGAAGTAATGCGCAAACTGTATCTGGCCGAAGTGACGGCTGCTGACGTGAACAAACTTCGAGATGGATATCGACCAGTCGCAAAAAGAGGAGCAATATTGTTTTTCGTTTTGTCCGACATGGCAATGGTGAACTCTATGTACCAATATTCATTGATTACCTACGTGGAGGTGTTCATTTCTTCCTTGAAGAAAGCATTGCCGGATCCAACGTTGCAGCATCGCCTGAAGAATATTATTCCAATGCTAACGAAGAATGTATACGACTACGGTTGCACCGGAATTTTCGAAAGGCACAAATTATTGTTTTCCTTTCAAATCTGCACGAAATTGGAGCAAAGCCTGGAGAAACTCGGGCAGGAACAGTTGGACTTTTTTATTAAAGGAAGTATATCGTTGGAGAAATCGGTTAAATTGAATCCGACCGAGTGGTTACCTTCCACTGGTTGGATAGATTTATTGAAATTGTGTCAGGATTTTCCGGACATTTTTGGAAAAATTCAGGAGGAACTGAGCGAGCATATGGAGGAATGGGAAGCTGTAGGTTGAGTTAATTAATACAAAGACTCTCTTCAGTAACCATATAATTAATTTTTTCAAAATTTGCACAATATTACAGCTATAATTATATTATTATTCGGTTGCTTGAAATTGTTACGTTCCAGTGGTACGACATGGATTCCCCAGAATCCGTAGACTTCCCCCTGGATTATTCCAACAAGTTGGAGCCCTTCGAAAAATTAATGTTAATTCGATGCTTCCGTGTCGATCGTGTCTATCGCGGTATCATCAATTATATCAGCCAGACCATGGGAGAGGAATTCATCACTCCACCTCACATTAGTTTGGAGTCGATTTACGACCAAAGTACACCCACGATGCCTGTAGTTTTTATTCTAAGCCCTGGATCTGATCCATCGGCAGAATTAATGAAACTAGCGGACAGACTTGGCTGCGGGGGTGGTAAATTCAAATATTTATCCCTTGGACAGGGCCAAGAGAAGGTAGAATAAAATTATTTTGTTAAATAAAACGAACGATTTATAATTAGTTAAATTGTCGAATAATGTTTTAGACCGCAGTAGAGTTATTGGAAACAGCAGTGACAAGAGGACAATGGCTGATGTTCCAGAATTGTCATTTACTTTTATCGTTTACTAGAGAATTGGAGAAACTTTTGGAAAACGTTGGGAAACCTCATCCTGACTTTCGATTGTGGCTCACGTCTGATCCTTCGCCAAACTTTCCCATTGGAATGTTGCAACAATGTTTGAAAGGTTCTTCTGTGATGAATGAATTAATTTGTTTGAAGGAAATAGAAAAATGAATTTTAGTAAAAGTTGCAACCTCTTTTTGCTGATAGTTGTGACGGAACCACCGAGTGGCTTGAAATTAAATCTGGAAGATGCTTATCTGAAAATCAGACAGCAAATATTAGAAAACTGTGAACATCCCGCCTACAAACACTTAATTTATGTACTAGCTTTCTATCACGCGGTCGTGTTGGTGAGTCGCCGTGGAATTAGTTTAATTTATGGATTTAACTCAGGAATAATTTAAGCATTTGATTGTGATCGATAGGAGAGGAGGAGATACGACAAGATCGGGTGGAACATAAGTTACGATTTCAACGAGTCAGACTTCAATGTCTGTACTACTATATTGGATACTTATTTGACTAAGGCAATTAAGGGGAATGATGCCAAGATACCTTGGAACAGTTTAAAATATTTAATAGGAGAAGTAAGTTTAATGCGCTTTGAAAACAGAATGCAACTTTATTTTATTGTCGTTGCAATATTCATTCAAATACTTCTTTATGTTATTCCAGCTATTCATTTCTCCAAGAAATTATTCTATTCGCAGCCATGATATAATATGCAGAAATATATTGTTTTAAATTTCAAACATACAGATTAAACATCGGTATTATGAATTTAGGTGATGTACGGTGGACGAGTGATAGACAGCTACGATCGTCGAGTGTCTCAAACATACATGGACGAGTACTTCGGAGATTTTCTGTTCGACAGCTTCCAACCCTTCCACTTTTACCAAGACGATCTTGTCGACTATGTGCTACCACCAGAAGGGGAGCGTGATGATTACCTCAAGTTCATCCAAGAACTGCCGCTAGTGAACAGCCCGGAAGTGTTTGGACTGCATCCAAACGCCGAAATTGGCTACTTCACTCAAGCAGTGAAGGGAATGTGGAACAATCTTATAGAATTGCAGCCACAAACTGGTAAGCACGCAATATAACGAGGCTGGTTCGATAATGAAACCAATCGATTTCTCAGTCGAACGATTTTCTCTAATCATCAAAGCGGCAAGAAATAATTGGTCCCTTGGAAAAAATCCTCATCGAAATTCGTATCGTGTATTTAGGAGTCAGTGGAGCAGGCATAAGCAAAGACGAATTCATCGACAATATTGCGATGGATATACTGAACAAAGTGCCAGCGGAGTATGATGTTATTAAGGTGAAAAGAAATTTTGGATTAGCCATAACGCCCACTGCAATTGTCCTTTTCCAAGAATTAGAGAGGTTCAATAAATTGATTAATATAATGAAGACGACGCTGTCGCAATTAAGAAAGGTTCGTATTTTTTTTTCTTTTTTTTCATCGAAATCTCTTGAACGATTCGTTTTTTTCACCGTCTCATCAGGCGATAGCTGGAGAAATTGGAATGGACACGACACTCGAGAGTATATCGATAGCATTGTATAACGGTGTATTACCAAAAGAATGGACTAGACTAGCACCAGACACGAGGAAAACCTTGGCTGGTTGGATGGAACATTTCGAGAAGAGGATACAGCAATACAATACTTGGGTAATATATTAAAAATAATGCTGATCATTATATCTTTTTGGTATTTATCTTTATTATTTAATAGTAGCCATGCAGTGCAATGTTTTTTTTCAACAATATTTTTCTGATTGTGCTTAAAATCCTCCAGGCGTCGTCAAACGAGCCGATAGTGATCTGGATATCAGGCCTGCATGTTCCCGAAACTTTTCTAGCAGCTCTCGTACAAATAGCCTGTCGAAGAAACAGTTGGCCCCTGGATTATTCTAGTACTTATACGGCAGTATCGAGGCACACTGTGCCTGACAAAATTGAAGAAAGACCCGACCAGGTAACCAATATCAATTTCATCGATAAAGTTCAACGTGAGTGACGAAGAGGAAATATATAATATATAGGGTTCTTACGTGAGTGGATTATATTTGGAAGGCGCCAGATGGGACACGCAAGACCAATGTCTCAGAAGATCTCATCCAAAGATTTTAGTTCAACAATTACCTGTACTTATAATTATTCCTGTGGAGGCTCATAGACTGAGACTTCAGGTAATAAGATTTTATCAGGAATTTCGAAATAATCAGGATCTATGAGGAATTCGATATTGAGGAATAATTTATTGAAATGATTTCGAAATTTAACAGAAGAATATTTGTGTTTCAATTATAGAATACTTTCAAGACACCTGTATATACCACGTCGAATCGACGAAACGCTATGGGGGTAGGTTTGGTATTCGAGGCGAATCTCGCCACAACGGAACACGAATCCTTATGGATATTGCAAGGAGTTTGCTTAATATTAAATACAGATTAAATAATCCATCATTGCTTCTAATTATCGTATAGAAAATGAATAAGCTATTAAAAAAAAATACATACAATTATACAGTAACAATGTATATATAAGAAAAATGTTTTCCAATTTCAGGTTCCAGTTGTAGTTTATTTACACGTACATTATATTTGGCAATACAAAGTATATCATTCGATATAATTCAAAAGTATAATTTCTCGTTTTTGCAGTTAATTTTCATTTTTACTTAATATATACTTGATCTGAGGCAAGCAGAGGTTGTAAAACGAACTATCGACGAAGTTATCCAAGTTCTGCCATTTAACCCATTGGTAATTCTCCAACTGTTCTGTGCCTTTTGCTTTGCCAACGAAGTGTGGATCGACGATTAATAGATAAGTATTTTCAATGCTCTCGTGTATGCCAACAACACACTTGCTAGAACAATCCCTATCTCCTCCCATCATGATTGGACTACCAAATTCCTCGAAATGATTCCTGATAACAGGGACCTGGTCCCGCAATGCTTTCCCATTTGGAACGTGCACGATTTTACTAAGAACGTCGTACAAGTGATTCAGTACAAGGCATACCTACAAGATACAATAAAATAACTGGTTTATTCTCGTTACATTCGATAGACATTGTATCTACCGTTTAACATTGTCTAACATTCTTCGAATATCGCTCTTCTAATTAAAGTGGTGCCAATCAATTTATTTGCCGCGTCGCAAATATTTTTAATCTTACTTCGAAGCTGCCTATCCATTCCCTTGATTGTATAAACGATTGTTCTTTATCTTCAAGTGTAACGAGTACTTCCTGCATTCGTTCGATACTCGGCACAGAGACCTCCAACTTCCGGTTCGTTATGATCCACGAGCATATCGTTTGCAAAGTTCTGTATCCACATCCCCAACCCTAAAGGATTCGTTTTATTTCCCCTCTCTATTTTCCAGGTCGTAATGTTCAATGAGTAATCGTTTACACACCTTATCATTGAAACCATCGCAACCGTAATGCCAATATTCGTAATCCCCCCTGACCAAGGAACTCTGACCAACTTCCGGCGGCGGGACATCTCGATGGACGTTTCTCAAAAGATCTCCCGAATAATCGACGCTCATTCTTTCCTTCTAGAATCCTTTGCCGTTCCACCTTTCGAGCCATGCAAAGACAAACCTGCTTTCTTCTCTGTCGCAACCGCGTTGGAAAAGACTTAAACAGAGCGTGCAAGGAGCGCAATGGCAAATAGACCGCGAAGCTTCGTATTTCCCGGTTACGCCGCAGCCGCGATCCAATATGCATATAAATATATTTCCCCCCCTGGTACCTAACCTATCCCGTACTTGTTACTCGCTCATCGTAGTCGTGCGTAATGTTGATGATTCAGTGAAAGCGTCAGTGGAACAAGGAAATCTTTCTTGCAATCTAATTCGTCGGACCGCGACGGTCGAAAGTGTGTTTCACGGAACGTAGCCAGACTGGTTTAATGATAGGCGTTAAATCGTGGCGTCACCTGGAAACACCTTTTCTCGGTGGACCGTCGTTCGCTGCGTGTTCCTCCCTCGGATTCGATAGAAACGTGAAGTCCTGCACGCGGACACGCGCACTTCGTTACGCGTTTCTCCTGTTGGCGTTCAAGTATACGGTAATCGGTGGCTCGTGGATTTATTACCGGCAAAAGAAACGCGAACGACAGGCAGAAGGTGGTCAGCGGGTAGCTGATCAACAGAATGGACACTGGGATTTCATAGCAAAATGCGAATCGCCCGTGACGAGCGTGTACGAGCAAGACGAACGGGGTAAATAATTAAGTGGACGAACAGAGCGGATAAAAAAACTGCGCGAAGTAGACACGGTGGATTACGCGACCGTGTGCAAGTCTCTCTTTCTCTCTCTCTCTCTCTCTGTGTCTTTCTTGGGAAGATCGAGTGTAACTTTATATTCTGGAGGATGATGATAAGAACGACATTCTCGCGTACGTAACACGGAGTAAGTTATCAGTGGGGCATTATTTAATTAGCGTGAATGAATTAGAACGATGGAATTATGCGGACGATTTTTATACGGTTCGCTTTGTCTCCGTTTGACAGCTGCACAATAGGCTTACCGTTTATCGATTTTCCTGCTATTAAACGCTGGCGTTTCGCCGTTTACACCGCGGGAATAGGTTTACGGCGAATTTTCTGTTTACACGTTCTTACGCGGGTCGGTGATTGCTTTGCTGGCATGTTCGAAGGTCGTGTATTGGGAATACTGCCAAGTACATTTTAGGTTATGTTTATTGTGTCATCGTAATTAGCGGACGGTGTTTTGCGATGCGCCGTTAGCGAAGTAAAATCAGATGGGCAATGAAGATTTTCTACTTGTGCCAGTTTTATCTTTTCTATCGTCGCGTCTCATATTTTTGCTTGGGTAAATATTTCGCAAGGTTGACGATGCTGTTCTGTGTTGCTGTTAATTGTTATCATTCCTTTGTTCCCCAGTGAAGCATTGCGAGATGGTTCGAGTGTAAGGCGTTCAACGGAACAAGAAATATGTATGGTGCGGTGCGCGAGGAAGTCTCTGAAAGCTGGTTACATACATATGACTTGAGCAGTACAATGATACCTAATGTTAGTTCACCGATGAACGACGAGGAGCACTTTTGCAAGTTGATCTTGTACAAGGAAATAAAAGATTCGAGGTAAGCCTGGCATTGATTGGTACATATATAAGTGTATTTATTCCTTGGCATTTGGAGACACCTTTGTTTTTGGTTTTTTTTTCCAGAGTACGAATATGGGATATTATCATATTGATACCAAACCTGTTGTTTCTTTTATTCATCGCAGTCAGATTCAATAGAGCACGGCTTAAATTACGAGCAACGAGTAGTCCAATATTTTTAGCATTCTATGGACTTGTCATTTGTAATGTAATGATATCGTTGATAAGATGTGTCGTATCGATGACTGTAAATGCGGCGGCCACTGTCGGTGGTAAAGCAGATAAAGTGCTGTGGGTTACAGTGAGATTTTTTCTGTTGTCCACAGAAATGAGTGTGGTTATATTTGGTTTGGCTTTTGGTGAGTTCTGTAGTTTGTACGATTCGCTGCCCGCTCAACGAAGAAACACCAAATACATGTTGATTAATTGTTTAAAGGACATTTGGATAGTCGCTCAAGTATTCGTAGGGTATTATTTGCCACCTCGTTGATAGCATTGGCTTATACTATAACACAGGGAGCTTTGGAGCTAGTTTTACCGGATGACACATTCCACATACCCAGTAAAGATTTTTATGTGTTTGGTCATGGGGGAATGATGTTTTGGTTTTGCAGCAGCCTTGTTTTCACGATGGTAAATTTACGAAAATAAGAAAGGAAAAGAAACTACGAAAGATATTTATTCAGTACTTATTCCAATATTTTTGCAGATCTATCTTTTTATATTAATACTGCCATGGACACGGTTGAGAGACCGTTTAACTCTTCCAAGTACGTTGACGAACGAACTAAATGAAATGCTTCATGCCGGTCTGTATGTCATTAAGTATTTTTCTGTTGCAGCAAAGAAAAGTTTTTACATTTACGCTGGTACATTAGCCATGCTAGACTTAGTACAATCAATTGGTGCAGGCTTTTTGAACTACACGCAAAATCCCGTAGGGTTGTGTGTCGTGGATTTTACTACAGCAGTCTATCTGACCCTTTTTACGCCCTTAGTTTATCACACATTCCTATCCGAATTTTTCGGGTACGTTACTACACTCTGATTACATTCCACCTTAATGTGTTATCGTACGATAGTAAGGCCAAGAAAAATTAGAAAAATTTGTTGCAGGGCTTCACAACCGTCAATAATGTTCTCGTACAAGCCGCAAGTAGACGATGCAATGGACGAAGACACAGTTTCGCTGCCGCATCAACAGAGTTTCTCATCGTTAAAAACAGACAGCGATTATATCTACCAGGTCCATACTCCATCTTTTCACATGCCCTTGTACGCTTCACAAACGTTGAAATCACCCTCCTTAAAGCACAAAACGTCCCTGCACTCCTTAACATCCACTAAACACCTTAAAGATGGTAGCGGACATAATTACGATTCCTCGGATACTTTGTACCGATCCTCGTCCGGCATTAAAAACTTGACCACACACCTGAGTACGGGGAAGGGCACGTCCGATCTGAGAAATTACCCCCTAACAAAGTCAGACAATTTCATCCACACCAAAAACAGTTCCCCCGAGATAAAATTCTATCACACATATTGGAAAAGTAGATCCACGTCCCAATTCAAATACGGTGGGCCCAGTAGCGTTTCGAATCCACTTCTCCCGCCAAGTACGGCCAGCAATTTCT
Source organism: Nomada ferruginata (assembly GCA_963583965.1). Classification (NCBI taxonomy): domain Eukaryota; kingdom Metazoa; phylum Arthropoda; class Insecta; order Hymenoptera; family Apidae; genus Nomada; species Nomada ferruginata. The sequence goes on from OY757223.1 coordinate 2,909,803, forward strand.
TGTACAAACCGGGGACAAACGATAGCAACACCAATTTGTTTTCTCTGACGAGGAAAGGTAGCTTGGAGTACGAACAAAAGACTTACTTGAAAGCGAACGTGCAGTCTAGACGGTCGCTCGAAATTCCACCGCTGGAAAACACGTTGCAATCCATTTTGGATAAGAGTGCCAGTGAAACGGTAATGAAAGATGACGTTTTCACTCAAGATGTATTAACAAAAGATAGTTCTGTTGAACAAGGTTTAAAGAATACCGAGGAGAAGAACAATTTCAGACAGTACGCCGATACGGCAATGTCCGAGATAGATGTGGAAGATACAATGTCAGACGCGACAGACACATCGAGCGCTGCGCAACAATTATTGTTGGCACCCACCACTTTAAAAACGGAGGACAGTTTCAGGAAACGAAAGAGAAAGAATGGGAAGAACACAGAGGCCAGTGGTTTGAGCGATCATTTATTGTCGTTGACCATCTCGAGCTCTCGAAAGAGTGAATCAAATGTTGAAGCAGATCCCAATATCTCTCCCTCCCATCATACGAAACCTTATACGCAAACTGATTCGTTGTAAATATTGATGAGAGTGGTCGGTGTTTATCCTAAGTCATTACGTGTAGTTGTATATAAGAGGATTTTATCGTTTTTATTCACATTAATGGCCAATACGATATAAAGACTCGTCCCTGAGTTGACGAAGTTACACACGTGTTTATTAATACATATCTACATGTAGATGTATCATAGTATAAAACAGTGCAGCGCACAAGATGCTTTATTATCTGTGTATATACAGCATGTTTAGATTTAATTAAAGTCATGAATGTAGCCGACGCACTTGGTTTTATTTATTTACACTAACTTGGCAAGTGGAGTGAACTAACGTTTTTGTTTTGTGCCAAACATCGATTACCATTTGCTTTCTTCGTAACGGGTTAAAGAAAGAGAAAAAAAAAGAAAGCAGATAAGAAATAGAATGATTATGCACCAAGCTTGAAATTATTTCCGATTCTTGAGTTTTATGTGTGGGAATAGTAGCGGAGATCTTTCATATAGTGCCTCTGAATGGAATCAAAGTGTGATCACGAATAGAGCAAGGAAATACATGGCTTTTTTCTGTCTTCTTTTCTTTCTTTTTTTTTATGGCATAACAGATATTTAAAATGAGAATTTGTTTTTTCAGAAGCACTATATTTGTCTAATGAAGTACACCAACATTTTTCACGCCTCCTTTAAAAAGTGCAACGAGAGTTTCTTCTGTTCACAGAACCACAGCGTGTACGATTCCACGCAATTCGACACAAATTCCACGCCAGTAAACCCTATCTACGCAGCCTCTCTACAAAGTCCAGATAGCATAACTGGGTACAGTATAGATAGTCAAGAAGGCCAAACCCAGGCAAATGGTTATCAACAGTGAACAAACAATGTAATCGTGTCTAGCAACGATTATCCGACGATCGAATTGTATATCGTACAGAGTGAAAACGCTGCGTGTAATCCGCTGAAAACGTGTGTTCCATCGTTCGATTCTCCCCCCCTGAAGAATGGAAGTATTTAAGAGAGAGAAGAATCTAGTCGCTCTGAAATGTTTTTAGAACTGCGCAAAGTCGATGGAAGGGAAAAAAAGGAAGAAGGATCGATTGAATTTCTTTGCGTTAGCATCGATAATAATTCTGAGCTGTACATTACAAAAAAAAAATGACGATACTCTTCAGTTTCGATTTCCCGATTGGGGAAATGGTAATTCTGTACTTAATCGATTAAAGAGAATGCCGCGGACGATATTACGGAATGGAAGGATTCCGTGGCGTGATAATGATCTGAACTGGCTGCTAATTTTGCAACAATTTCACTTTCGAAACTTGCTTTATCGTTTCTCCGTCCTTATCACCAAAGAGACAGACCTAAATCGTCACAATGGTCTACGTTGCGAAAAGGATTCGTTGCACGATCCGCGTCGAATTGCCCTCGCTATTTTCCTACTTTTGCAATTAAAGAAGCGTTTGATGGACGACAGGCATGGACAATAGGAGAGTTATGGTTGTGCCGAGACAGGTGTTGCGTGAGAGAAATAATGAAAAAAAAACACAATACATATACATAAGATTTTAGAATTTAAAGGGAATCTATGATCCACAGAGTGAAACTATTTACGGAAGACTCCATCCATCGTGTAACATGTATATACACCCTGTATTCTAGTGTAAAGGATCGTGCTATTTATATACTAACATATATTATATATATACACACCTATATACATAACGTTATATTTATCGATATTGTATGTTCGTATTGGTGAACGTGCTAAGTTTTTTGGCGGAGCCGCGTCGAGCACGACAGAAATTCATCTACCTTTTTTCAATTTGATACCTAACATAAATCGTCAAAAATATTAAAAAGAAAAAAGAAGAATAAAATAATGAGGGAGAGAAAAGTGGCGATAATGATATTCGTTTTGGAACGGGGTCGAACGTTCTTGAAAATTGATCAGTGTTGAAAGTCGATTGAAATAATTCTTTGAAGGATTCTAAAGAATTCCTTTCTTCTCTGTTCTGTCTTCGTCGATGCTTGATTTTCGTTTCGGTACCTATCAAAGATTTTTCGCAGCAATTTGTCAGATTTCGCAATTGGAACTTGCTCCAAAGGTGCTCGATGGAAGGAAATGATTTTCTAATCGATAAAAGTCTAGATGGTCGATTCGTGTAGATGATTGGCGACTAATAGTGTGCGTAGAACTACGCATGTTAAAGTATAACATTTTATAACGATCGAGTCCGTATTGGATTTGTGTAAATACCTATGAACGGATTCGTCGGGTTAAAAAAGAAAAAAAAAAGAGAGAATCCTTCTGTCAATTGTAGTCGGTTCATGGTCAATACAAATTACACACGCAATTAATGCGCTAAATCGTTATATTCTATTCCCCTTCTAATTCTGTCTGGCCATTGTTGTCGGGCCTTCTTTTTGTAATTGTCGGGTGAGATTGTAAAAGGCAATACTTCGGAACGCGTAACACGATTATATATTTAATGAAAATAAAATTACATTTCAAATCAGACCTGTGGGACTGTCAAATGATTTCGAATCCCGTAATTCGATTCACAGGACGCCCCGTTCTCCCGCAATATTTTAGTTACGTTTTATCGCAGTTATTTTTTTGGAATGATTTTTCGAGGACGATCCCCAGTGGGAATGGTCGATACAGATATTATCATTGCGCTGAAACTAAAGCCTTCAAGCCTCTATTACCCTATTGCTATATTTAGCTGAAGACTGTGCAGAGTGTAGAGTCGTTCAGGCTGGAAACCATAGCCCTTTCACAACTTGCAGAATAACCGTGCCATGTCTCCATGGCACGATACTTTTCGATACTTTTACGATTAATTTTCACGATACTTTCCGATATTTTATCCATTCTTAACTCTTCGTTTCTTCTGTTCGATTGAATCAATTCGCGGGGGAAATGATTAGATATAAATCGTGGGTATATTTCTGCACGACGTTAAGGATAGGCTGAAGGATAAATTTCATCCTCTTAAATTTTCGCTGCGATAGGGTCGTGTCTATAAATACAAAGTGCATGCATGCGCATTATTCGCGCTCCAACTTGCACCACCTTTTCATGGACAAGGCTACACCAGGCAACGATTACTTACAGTACATTGATCATCGGTTCTTTCCGTTCAATTGAGCCCCGTTGCACAATATCGGAGTGCAGTTTTCACGCGAGCCATAGCAGGGTGCATCAACATCCGTCTGTTTAGAGAAGCTTGGCAATCTTCTTTGATTTTTTTTTAATAGCCGTCGATAAAGTTAGTCCTACGGACAGTCATTAATTTAGCGATTTAATTAACCATTTTTTAACACAATTATTGACTGATATTTTATTTGGAAATGCGAAATACAATATTATTATTTAATTTCTTTTCGTATCTCTCCATGATCGCTGCAACCTTTAATTATAATTGATGAATAAAATACCTCCTTGCTCGAATTTAATTTGCTTATCGATTGACGGAATAAATAATTATTATACGAGTACCCGACGGCACGATGGAAAAGAAAACATGTACACCGAGTTAAAAGATATTAAATGAAAAATACTTTCCAGAAGAATATCTGCCTTTTATCGTTCAATAATTCAGCGCTCAGATCGATACCTCGGAATTGATCGTAAAATATTCAATCAGGAAATAGAGCGTCGTTCGTAACCAATTCCGCGATAAAACATAGTCGGTTCTGCGCAAAACAGAATTGCCTAGAAAATGTTCCATCCGCCTGTGTTTCATTTTTTTCTACCGCGTCGGAAAACCGCGACAGTTTCATTGGCTAGAGGGAAATCCTGCCACGGGGATGAGCCGAGGGGATTCACGTGTACATAGACAACTCTGCGAGGGGTCGAAAGAATTTGTTAGGTAAATGAGTTCTTGACCAAGCAGAAACGCGTTATCGAGATCGAGTAGTGCTCGCTTCTCCCCTAATGATACCCCGGCCTAATTAAGTCTTGCTTGATTTTAATCAACGCCCACGGTAGTACGTGTCGAGCAGTTTGAACAATGTTCCACGAGCAAAATAAAAGAAGGCTGGCCTAAATCTGCCACCTCTCGCGTATAGATAATTAGCGACAGCCACCGTGACCAGCTTGTCGATGTTTGCCGCGAGAAAATAGAAATACACTGGCGTTGTTACTTAGATAATTGTTAGCAGAAAATATATACATTTAAAAATTGCATTACTGCAGTGACAACTGTTGATCGTCCGTAGCTCAGATCGGGATAAATATTTAAACGTTCTACGGAGACGTTCGACCCTGCTAATTTCAAACATTCTTAAATAAATTTATAGTTCTAGTTTAAAGTTTAGTACTATAGATAGCTGTAGTTGATATGTGAAGATCCATGGCGTGCCATTTTTGGGCGCTTTTTTTAACTTAGTATAGGTTTAAGTGGGGACAAAATTTGTCGAGGTAAAGAAATTTGAAGCTTTCGGAGTAAATAGGAATTGGAAGAATGTATTAAAGGTTGATCGATGGTCCTGCGACGTATTCAGAATCCTTGATACCGATCGCTATATGTACATACGAGGATTGGAACTATAGAGAAAATGCGGTTTTGGCTGGGTTCCAAAAAATAGAATTGTATCTCGCCGGGTCGCTATTTGGATAGCATGTAAAACGTGGAATGTTGGAAAATCGTTTGTGGAACATTGCCTTCATCAGATTGCTTTGGATTTTCATTCGAGACCAGCAATTGCAATTAATTCTTCAATGAAAGACGAGGAAGTGAATAAATTGAAAAATATTACGAATCGAATAATATTCTTTATTAGCAACAGAATTTTGTACTCTACAGAAAATAATTAGCTATTCCAAAGTCAATGAGTCTCGAGCAAAATGTAAATATTAAAAAGTGAGGTGCTTTATTTTTACTCCGATTTTCTATTTGCAATTTAAATGCAATTGTTGCGAAGGAAAATTTATAATGGTAGAAAAAAAGAGCTAGTTCACAGCGTCGCATAGCTGGCAAGGTTAATTGCTGCGCGATGTTTCTTTAGAGGCAACACTTGTCGTTTATTACACGCCAAGACATGCTCCTTTCCTCTAATGCTCTTTTCTGCTTAAAGTGCTGCACGTTCTTTTACGAGCACGTTACTATTCTACCAGACTTTTCGTCGCTGAAATCCGACACGTACCCTTGAAAGGCTTAAGAGTTCGAAACAATTCGCACCACAGTGAGAGCAGTCTTCTTTGTTCATTCTTGAACACATGTTGCATAAAGACAGCGAAATATTATGTTTCTTAACAAGTGAAATAATGTGGCGAAAATAATTATACTAATTAATCCTTGTCTATATTTCTCTTCAAACGACTGATCCGAAACTAAATAGAAAAAAGATACACCACGATCATAAAATAAAATACGAAAATAGAAGCAAGCTTTAACGATAAAAGAAAGTGGAAGATCCAATTTCCTTGAAGAACTCAATAACGTAACGAATAGTGTACCACAAATATCAGGACCAAAAAATTTCCATAAGAAGCTTCGCCCTGCGCCCCTTATTTGCGTCGGAAGAAAATAAAACAACGTACTCCAATTCATGAATCAACGGAAATTATGTCAGCCGAGCAAGCAGGATCTGTGTTTTTCTCCTGGGTCGAAATCCTCCCACGGAGTCTGACACGCGTTTCTGGTGCCGTCGAAACGGCGCCTGAAGACCTACTTCCCGCCGCTCAAGGATGCCGACATAAAGAAGATATTAAGGAGAAAAGCCAGTCTCGCGAGCGTCGAGGCTTCTCTATCCGAAAACTTCGATTGAACCATCAAATATTTAACTCCACCTGCGTGTGTACACACGTCCGCCCACCCCGTGTTTGTCAGGATAATCCGGAGGACTTGATCGTCCCTCGGGAGAAAGGGGTGGATTACGTGGGTATTCGTACAAAACACGACACGAGTAGACAAGTTTCGGATACATGCGCGCACGGAGCGTCTGCCATCATCTCAAATTGCAATCAATAGATAGGCGACGAGACGGCGCCGAAACGTGCCTTTATCCAACGTGGCCACAATACAAATAGAGGGTGTTCCAAAAGTCACGCGATCAAGCTTACGTGTCCACCGATTGTGCAATTGCCATTGGCCTGTACTCGAATCGTTCCATTCACTTTGATGACGAATTGAGCCTTCATTCCGGGACAAAACGAAGTATTTGATTCAATCATGAATTGTTCGCATACCGATATATTATTTTAGGGGTTGAAATTGGAGAGATGGTTAATTAGGTTTTGAAGGATTTTTTTAAGCTGCTCGCCAGCTTGAACGAAAGTGCTAAATTGTTTGGTACTTACTTTTCGACGACGCAGTTTGATAATAAGGATAAGTAGTAGTGGCTCGTGTCTGGTCAGACGTGCAGTAATATAAAACTGAGTTTCGTAGGTATTCCTGGTATCTTGGTAGTTCTACAGTCAGGAAATTGGAAACAATTTCTTCCACGGTGCTTCATCTTTTTATGATAATCACTTTCCCGTGGTATTAAAACCCTTTGCCCATTGAAACGGCAATGTAAAATGTTTAATGTGGCCTTCCAGTGCCCGCAGGCGAAACCCATCTCATTATCGCCCGAAGTGAAGGATAAATTGAGCTGTTCATAAATTCTTAATAGTCGCATGGGAACGAAGTCAGAAGTGAAATAAAAATACCTTTGTTACGTCTAGAGAAAGAGGCGTACCTTTTATCACAGGGAACGGTGTTATATGCAAATGTGGACAATGTATGAAAATGAAATTAGCATTGATATCGTTCCGGTATCGCAACGAATTTATCATCCCTTTCGAGAAATCTCGGGTTTATAATAAAGCACGAGGTGTCCCGCGATGAAATTTAATCTCGCAGGCTTTTAAAGTTTTCCGAAAGGGGCGAGCACAATTTCCGTGATTCGGGATTTCCATCGTCAGGGGTGGACTTGGAAGTCTCTGTTTGTCGTCCCTCTAATTATTTCGATAAACAGTTGCTCCCCCGCGCCTACCGTGATCAAATGGGCGACGCTGTAATTATCGAGAACGACGGGAGGGTTGTTTAAATACCGCCGGCGGGCATTCTCTTTTTCACTTCGGCAGAGAAATATTCTGCTGAAGAATGAGGAAGAGAAGGAAACGAAGTCAGTAAATTGTGCAAATGTACTCATTACAGGACCGTCGCAATTCCTTATTCTTGCCCTTTTAATTAAACACTTTCCATAGACTGCGTAGACTTCTAAATTGTTGAAAGAAATATATACACAATCTTTCTTTTTCAATTGAAAGTTACACAGGTAGAAAAATACCGTTCTCGTAAATCATATCTTAACGATATATTGGATAACAGTAATACGTGTAAATTAATAGTCTATTGGCAGCACGAAAGAAAAGCACTTAATCTCTTAAGTAGTGCACAGAGTTACATAACTTCCAGAGAATCAATCACTTTCCCACCATCGACGGCATCGACGCATACCCCCCTCTAACAGGAAACCTTTTTAACCCCCATAAAGTCGACCTTCCCAAGTATCACTAACACCCATGACACCCCAATCACCCTCCCCCTAATACCGTACGAATCCCATAATAAAACATCTTCGACTTCCCAAATCCAACTCGCCAAGGTCCATTAACTTCCCCGCTACATGCTACCCTTTGTGGTCTCCATTCCGTAACCCAGCGCGCCAAGCAAAATGGTGAACAGAAATATGAGCAAAAAATATAGAAAGTGATACAACAAATCAAAGGCAACGTAAAATACGAATAGAAGGGGTATAAAACAACATTAAACACCCCTGATAAATAATTATTTTTTCAGATCATTCATCAGCTTCCAAAAGCCCTTCTTAAAGTGTCTCCACCAAAAGGAAAGCAAGAAAATATTTTAAAAAACGGTCGCCCTCCCAAAGGTATCATCTCGCACACCACCGTCACGATCGTCGTCCCGACGTCGTAGTATGGTAAGTGAATGAGCACAAAGACAAAAGGCGGGCCACTGGAGGACGCAGGAACGCGGATACGAGCGCAGACGCAAGGATCCCCGTCGCCGAGGGCGCCGACGCCGACGGGACGACGCCGTCGACGCCGACGAAAGTACATCAGTAGAGATGCCGCGTTCATGAACACCGTGTATACCGACGACGGTGCCAGTTTGCCCGTGGGTTAGCGTCGGGGTGAATTGAGCCGAAACTGCTGCGAGGGGCGCGTCAGGACGCGGCCGACGCTCGCGCGACTAACGCAGCGTCCTCGGCTTCCGCTTGGATCGTTCGAACCGTACTCGTCCTCGCTGGCAATTTTCTTTCCTTTTTTTCCCCGCTTGCTTCATCTTCTCCTTTTTCAATCCCACTTCGGAATAAACAAGTGTCTCGTCGCCGGAGGCAACCCGTCGTAGATTATGGGATTTAACCCGTTCCGCGTCGCTCGAGGAATTGTCCTCGCATGACGAAGAAGGAGAGCGAAATGAGACGCGAGAATGTTGAAGAGGACGCTCAAGAGGAGATCGCAGATCACGGTTGCAAATTGTACGATAAGTAGACGCTTGGCGGTCGGCTTCTTTGTTCGACTTGAATAACGCGATCGATTTTATTTTTTCGCCTCGGGATACACGATTGCGAGCGGTGACTTGGCTGATTGCTGACCATTGTACGGTGTGTACGCGACGACAGCGGGCCAAACATTGTTACCTGTGGAATGATGTTTCTTTTTTATAATTATGAACGGCTTAGAAGTGTTAAACGAGTGGAGGAGGTCGGGATAGAAGAGCGGGATGATTTTTGTGGCTGTCTGGGGATAAATGGGAATGGTCGGTTAGTCATTTGATAGATGGACTCTCGGGAGTAATTAGATGTATATAAGAGATCGGCTTTCGAGGTTGAAAGGCGGGAACGAGGATGCTCGAGGGTGAGTTCTGGAGCGCGTGGGAAACGACGGGAAAGAAAATCGTACAACTCGGGTTACAGTAATTTAGAATGTTACGGTGTTTTAGTGGAATTTTGTTTCCTAGTGTAACGAAAGTCTTTTTGTTTTCAATTCGCGGGATTTTTAAGAGTGCAATTTGACTTATTTTGAAGGCAGAAACATTATTTTGAAAGTGACAATTTAATCGTAATCAAAGGAATTTTTGTACGGAAATTTGTACCGGACTTTCTAGTTTATTCTGATAATAATTGTTTCTTTTTTAAGCGTTTAGGGGTTCTTCTAAAAGGTATCTTTTTTGTGTTCGACAGTCAATGAAAAAAAAATTCTTCCACTTGTCAGAACGTAATTTGTAATTCTCAATTGTGGTGCTTTAATCATCGGGCTATGTTTTCGTTCGGTAAACAGCACGCTTAGGGACCCATTGTCTCATCCGTCGTCTGATCTCCGCCAAAGCAAATAATTAAATTCTTGTAGCACAAAGGCCAACGTCGGGGAAGTAAAGAAGAACGAGGAATATTCGTGAGATGGAAAAGCATTCCCTCTGACCTGAGAAAAGATTCGATAGTACTCCGGCTCTATTATTTCAACGATGAATCGAGAAAACGAAGAAGTACGTGTAAATTATAATTGACAAAAACAAATGTCTACCCTCCTCTATATAGTGCCTCTTACGCAACATATACTTCTTGAATACTTTATTCAATATACAAATTCTTAATATGCCAAGGCAGAAAATTTAATTCTCTATCGTTTCTCCTTGTCAGTATCAATATTGACAGTGTTACTTTTAATCACAGTCAAATTAATTTTAACACAGCTCCATGAAATCAATCTGCAAAATTTATTTAACTTCTCAACACTGTATATTTAATTTCATACACAGTCTATGCTTTTGTTTCGTTATAATATTGAAAACGATAGCAATTTACTTGTAGCAACGACCGGTGTCTCAAACTCTTTGCGGGGCGTTGCAAAGGGAACCAAATTGCAAGTGCTTAGTGCTGTCCGTCTTAATATACGGATGCCTTGCCGCAGTGACGTGGTGTAGATGCGCCAATGTCACAAAGGTACGTCACTTCCTCTGCATTACGAAAATCTTGGCTGAATTTTTCCACGCGAATGTATAACGTTCGATTCACACGTCGGATCGAACGAATTTCTTGAGAAGGGATTTCCTGAGTGGTAATTGTCCGTAGGTCGTAATCAATTTCTCGAGGTATCCGATTAAAAGTACGAGACACGTGTCTCCATGCGACGATGGCTACATTTACATTCCCGTAAGTACACAGGAAAACAAATTGGAAATATTAGTCTGGAAAAATGAACGAAGCTTAGAAAACAAAATTTGCCCTTTCACGCTATAGAATTAGTAAGATATATTAGAATAAATATTCATAGAATTAAGCGTATTAACTTGCTTGAAAATTAATCGAACCCATGGGGAAGCAATTTCCCAAGCAGTGTCAAGAAAATTCGAACAAATCTGTAATAAAGAAAACAGGTTCGAGAATAGATAGAAATGCTTGGCGATTCTTGTACTAACCGGGATAGTTTGTCTTTCAGGTGGCATTTATGGGGATGCTGTACCTGGTCTACCTGGTGGAGTGTTATCATTCGCCGATCCGAATCGACTTGTTACACTCAGAGAGTCAGGACAGCGTGATATCGAAGATCCTACAGCTGAAATCGGCCCAGCCAACCATTTGGTGGAAAGCAGTGTCCTATCACTACGTTCGCAGAAAACGTCAAATTACCCGGTACAGAAACGGAGACAATTACACGACGACGCAGGTAACGCATAACGCGCAACGTGCAACGCATATCTCGTAATCCAGACGAAAGGAAATCGCGGGATGGTAAATCGTTGATACGCTTCGCGCGAGCCTCATAGAAGATTTTGCGAGGACAGATGGACCAACTCTTTTAGAAGTAGAATATTATTAGAATTAGAGTACATTTAGAGGAATGCGGGACTGGCGAGTTCTAGACAATTCGAAGTCCAGAGAAGTTGTTTTTAAGTGCAAAATGATTTGTCAGTTTCTGTGCGTTTTTCGTTTTGTTTCTTTTTTATAGTGGACTTAGGAATTTACTCCACAGTATATAATTATCCCGCCACGATTCTATTATCTCCAACTATGAGAGTACCTTCAAACGTCTTGCATGGATAATTACCGATAAAACAAATGTATTGAGCATCTGAATTATTCTATCGAACGTATTTTAGAATCGACGAATTTCACTTTAGCATTTTTCCCCGAATAGAATAGATGTACAGATTAAGTGAATGTTATCTTACCATCGTGCCTGATAATGCATACGATACATACGTATATATCATTTTATCTTGCAACAATTTTCGATTATGAAACCACTGTCTAATTGTTATTACTGTCCGTTCAGCTAAATGGTTCATCTTTCCTCGATTAACATCCTCTTCTAACAGTCCCCTTCTTTCAGGTATACTATGAAAGAATTAATACACACGCCGCCACGTCATTTTATTACTACGACTACTGTGGCGTCAAGGATATCAGCAAGGAGCTGATCCTGGATCCAAAAGTGCCGATCACAAAGATCAATCTTAGCAGAGGATTTGCTTTTTCCAATATGAGATCGGCGACAGAGTTCGAAGAGGCGAGATCGAGGTTTTTCGCGGAACAAGTAGGCTCGATTAGAATAATAATAATAATAATATATATTTCATTAATCAACGGGCTAGAGAACCCTTTAGTGTACAGGGGATTGTGTCACATAGAGAATAATAGTATAATATACAATATGAAGTAAAAACAGAATTACAGAGAAGAATAACAAATGAAAATAGGATAAAATAATAATAATGAACTCCATAACAATCAGCAGGAAATAAATATGCTTCAATGTTTTAAGGAGTTAAGAGACGATTACATGGAAATGAGAGAAGGTCTGGATCTGGGGTACAATCCAAATCCCACAACATTGGTAGCTGTTCTTGGCAATCCTTGGTTCACCAATCGCTATGTATACTGGTGTCTCAGTGCTCTGTTACTCAGCTGGCCTTTGAGAGTTATCATTGAGTACAAAACCCAGTGTGCTGACTATCAAGTAAGCCCGCGCGATCCTCGATCAATAATTACCAATAATTAACAGCAGTCGAGTGGTAAAAATTAAATTCTTAGATCTGCAGAGAAATGATGAGGTCCCTAAAAAAATTCTTAATTTTTGGCTCTCCATATCCCCTGACTAAAACACTTTGCGTCTCCTCCATCAGATCACCAAGCTGTTCGGAATAAACTACGACACTCCAAGCGGAAGCGAGCCGATTCACGCGTCCATGAGCCAGCAAACGATCAATCAACCGGGCTCCTACATGCTAGCACCAAGTTACAGCGAGGCTCTTCTCATGGATCCAGCGCCGGATAACCGGACAACCGATCCACAGGACCCGATCCTCACAGAAATGGTGCCAAGTTATTCGGAAGCTCTGCTCTATCAACGGGCGGAACAAGGTTGCGCGATAAACCAGGAAATCAACGGCGATTCCAACAGTCAATTCCTATCGCGCGAATGTTCCTGCCCGTGTCACGTTACCTCCTCCGCTCTAGAGATAATCAGACCAGAAGAGGACGGACAATCGAACGACCAGACCAGGCAGCCGTTGATAGAAACGTTTACAGAAGTTCAACCTTCGAGTTGCACGCCAAGCGGCGACGCAGAGGCTGGGCAGTGCGGAAGCTGCGGGAAGTTCCTGGTGGAAGCTCGATTGGAGAATCCACAGAGATCCAGAAGCGAGTGTAATATAGAGAATCGTTGGAGCAGCTCGTACGGAAGGATCGAGAGCGTCAGAAGGGGGATGACAAGTAGCGGGATGCCTCGAGACATGTCTGAACCGAATCTTCGGTCTCGATCGGATGTGCTGGAAGCCGACATGAGGTTCCTCAAGCTGAACGGGAGGAGCTTGAGGAATATTTTGGAGAGCGAGCAGGAGGAGGAGTTCAGCGTAGAAGATAGGATAGGGGGGACTGGACAGAGTGAATCGATTGACGAGGAAAGGGGCGACGATCTTAGATTGTCCCTTTGCTCCTTCGACGAGGCGAATTCTAGATACAAAATAGCCGTCGACGCCAGCAGAGGCGCGATACCTAAACGAACGACGAACAGGAGCAGAGTGATCGCGAATCCTATGACGAACGAAGCTTACGCGCTGCCGGATTCGAAGACGTCGTTCTGCTTGAAATCGATCCTCAAGCAGAACAAGAGGAGGTACACGTTAATCACCGCGAGCGAGCTGCAGGGCTTTTCCGATCGAGAAGACGACGATGCGGACAGACGTCTGGAGAGCAGAGCCTCGTATCACGAGGGTTGCATCCCGGTTCGTCCGTCCGCGAGTAATACCGGCGGCAGGTTCAACCTGTTCTCGAAATCGAGGGAGAGCTTGGACGGAGCCCTGGGAAGGAAGAGGAAGCAATTGTTGGGATACAATTGCGCGGACAAGAGCGAAGAGTTGGACTCGAAACGGGAGGGCAGCAGGTGAATTTTGGCCGGCGAGTTAACTCGAGGAGAAAGGGAAGGCATTTTTTCTCCTACGGCTACGAAACGTTTCAAACTAATGGAAACTTTGATCGTTTCAGAACGCTGATCTTCGCCAGTCCAATACAAGAGGTCTGTCCGGGCGACCCCTTCGGCGGGAAGAATGTAGTCCAAACTAGGCAAGAGGTGGATTCCACCCCCGCGGATGAGGCCAACAATCGCACGGTTCTCACGCAACTAGGAAGATCTCTCACCTGCGACCGTAAATCGTCCCGACGCAGATACCAAGACTCCAGAAGACAACGATACTCGGACACCACCCATCCTTCCTCCTTTTCCTGTCCACCTGATCGCCAACATCCCTATCCTTACGCCTTCTCCGCGTCGACAGACGCCGTGGACACTATAGATCCCCATAAGGACCGAGCGTCCGCTCGTGTTTATCAGCATGGATCGTCTTTCCCGCCTTACGGTGGATCGATATTCGATCGCAACGAAAAGTATGATCGGGGGGTCGCGATAGACAGCGTTTCGCCGGGGAATAATTCTAAATCGCCGAACAGGGGTGAATTGACCCGCTCGTTGACCGAAAGACGAACGAGGCCAATCAGAAACGATCCGAATATTCGTCGAAGTTTTACCGGAAGGGTGGAGGATTACAGAACGGAGAATAATAAATGGGCGAACTTAAACATGGAGACGTCGTTATAACGAAAGGATATCCGGTCTTTGCCAATTGTAAATATCCGTCCTGCCACTTTTCAGCATCCTGTATATATGGTGTAAATTCGATTCACGTGGCCCAGCCGGTTGCCTCGAGGACAGATGTATATTTTTTTCTTTTTTTTTTTGATGGATGAAGATAATCCGGGCGCGAAAGGCTGTCGACGTTGCCAACGGGGGTTGTTTTAGGAATTTTTAAAGGAAATTATATGTCTCAACGCGGTACGCTTTTGCCGGGATCGCGAGTGCAATTTATAATTGATATGGCGTCAATTATGCGCACAGTTTAACTATGCTTCAGTCAGCAATGATACGAAGTATTATTATTATTAATACATGGGGAAAGGAGATAATTACTAATTCGATATTGGTAAAGTACGATGTAATAGCATGTTTGTGCCATTGTCTATGAAGTTTCGATTATATTAGACGGAGTTTTCACATAACTCTATGGGTTTCGCGAAGTGTTTGAACCCTTGGTGGCTAGGGTGAGGTTTCGATTGATCCTTATTGAAAGAAAACGAAAAAAGTAGCCGGTATAGATAGTGAAAAGAATCTAGTAGGAATTGAAGGCTCATTAATTGCTCATTAATGTTAAGTGAAACTTGTTGTTTCATATTGATGGAATTTTAAAGAAAGGCACAGGGCGTTCAGACGTGTGGTACCAAAACTTCAAGAGCACATAGCACTTATCGAAACTATTCCCTCCGCGTCATATTTAATTAAAAGGGTTATATGCAAGGCTTATATGCAATAGGGTAGTTTTTTTAAGAAGTAAAAATTTTTTATTTCTGTCTGAGAAACGTGTAAAATTGTCCCAAAACAAAATGCACATTTCACATATATTTATTATCACATTTCACTTGCAATCGGTACTGCACGCTGTTGAAACTTGAAACGATCGTTTCCAACGCCCGTGTTTAATATTATAAAGTAGAATAATTGTGAACGGATCTGTGAAACGAGCACGAGGATATTTTTTCATTTTATCCTATCGCTAAGGGTTCGCGTTCTTGAACAATAGGTAGGCGTCAATTTTTAGAAGCACAACGTTTATCAAAATTACTCGCTCAAACGTGTGAACGTAAACACGTGTAAAATAAGGGGGTGAAAATGAATCGAAAAGGAAAATCCGTGCCGAAAAAACGATTGAAAGTCTTCGCTTCTCCGTGCATATAGAAATACGAAAAGTATATATATATACATAAACACATATATACATATATTTTTGTCTACATGTTTGCTCGCTGCAACAGAGAAGAAAAAAAGGCTACTCGTAATTCCGATCGTTTTTACCGGTCTCTCGGCATTTTGGTCGAGAACTTTGTATTTATTAGACGATATACATAAATATATATATATATATATATATACATATACATATACACGTACTAATTATTAATATATTATTCGCGAAGAAACAGAACGCACCGTTATTGCTTTTAGGAAAATATTTTTCATATACTCGGACAATGTGTATCGATGCCAATTGCTGATCGTGATAATCATTGATAGAAATTATTACATTGAGAAAAATACTTGCGATTGTGGTATAATTAAGTTTCGAGCGAAATGAATTCTCCAAGGCTTAGAAAATTAAATCGCATGTGAAATGTTCTTAATTGGAATTATATAGGGGTACAGAAATACTTTATGCGTTTTCGGTAATATCGGAAAGATATTATTTTTCAGGTAAAGCAGCGATCTTAATTGTACCACGATTACTTTATTAGGATATACAATGTGTTCCATGTAACTGAAAACGATGCAGTATCTCACGACAGATTAAAGCGATCAAAAAAAAAATTTCTTTGATGTCAGATATTCCACCGTTTCCAGTTAAACGTAACGCCCTGCATAATATTAATCGGTATTCCGGAATCTGTAATATATGCATATGTGTATACGTGTAATTCCATGCACTTAATTGTTCTTTATCGCTAAACCATTCGATACGTTTCGTTTATTCAGAAATCTACTCCGCTCGGGATCCAAGGAAAAGTGAACGAAAAAAAAAAGAATACCCTTATATGCATTTACATATTCTATATTTGAATCAATTTTATTTTTATTGGGCAAATAATTTTATTCGAGTGGGTCGACATTTTTTGCACGCATCGGTAGTGAGATTTGAATACCATTTGCATACAGGTAGATGATCCTTTCAAAAAATCGCCGAGGTCCACACTAATTATCGCAATGTTTCCTTTCATAAACAAATCCTGCGTGCACATTCGCGTTTCAATCGCATCACCAAACGACTGGACTCACCGTACAATGAGCCGCAAAAGCCAGACCCCACATTACCGCGAAATTGAATGAACAAAAATCCAAAACGTAGCTGAGACACCGCGTAGGAATAGACGTTGCAACTTGTTGAACGTTCACCGACGAAACATGTGATAAGGAAACTCGATACTCACGATTTATAAACGTTAAGGCATCTCAGGTTAACGCGCGTAATTGCTCTTTTAAGTTTTCACATAAACAAGGGAGGATTATTTTATTCCGCGTACAAACAGGGCGTTCGATAGTTATACACCTGACAGTGACTGCAGGGAGACACTTTCTGTAATCATGAAAGGAGCGAAGCGAGTATAATGGCGGTAATTGAATTTCAAATATATAAAGTAAACCAGAATTTCGTGTATAAGAATTTCGATGTAATTGAATGATGAATGAAAGAATGCGGCGATGATTTGTGAAAATGAACAGGTCTATTAATGGAACAGTTTGGCAGTCGGTTATTAAAGTTTGAAAGTGTCTCCTCCGGCAAACTGTTCTCGAGCCTTCAGTGTTTGAAAAATTCATCGATCCATGGGTTCATAGTGGCAAAAATAGGCTTTAAGAAATAATCGACGATTTCGACGAGAGATGCGTGAGTGAAAATGAACTATCGAAATTCGAGTACATAGTCGAATATATTAAGCTTTTATCTGTAAACTCCATCCGGCTTCCACTTTGTTACGAATTTTCTATCGGACAAATTGTTCCCATTAAAATGGAACAGTATGCAATAGTTTAGCTGTCGCAAAAATAAAGAAAGAAAAGTAAACTGCACGCCATGAGAAATTTCGCTGATTATAGCTTATTGTTCTCGCAAATTATTCACGCGTCATAAAATATAAGGTCCCGGCGTGTAAAGGAATTCTAGTTGCCGTGCAATGTTTAAGTAAAGAAAAGGAAAAACTCATGCCGTCTCAGAAAAGTGCTCTTCTAAGTAAAAAAAATTGTTATAATACGGCGAATTGTCTATTGTTACGCGATAATTGGGGAGGGCGCGTTTATATGCAATACGTACACGCATACTTGTTCCGCGTAAGAAGCCGGCAATTGTATACTGCTACGTACATAACTATTGCTATGATTATTATTAAACGATATACAAATCATACCTGTAAAAAAACGAAAAAAAAAGTGAATAACAGTAAAAAGAAACGATATGGTATAGTACAATAAACGGTGACACGAAAGAAGAACGTGTGTCCAAAGTACTCACAATTCCAATTACTCTTTTACACACGTGCAAAATTCTAATTAGCAAAACGGACGAAAAGAAAACGAAACACTGGAGTATTTTGATTTCAATGTATTTTTCTAAAACGTGGGCAGTATTAATAAAAGTATAAGATACAGACACGAGTGGGAGAATAACAAAGACAGACTAAAATCTTTACCACAATAAAACAATTATGCATAGATTCACCGATACATTACTGACATAATATACAATCGTGTACAACATTAATATATCGGATTACTTAAAGAAATTCGTTCGGATGCACAGTGCACTGTTTTTTTTTGTTTTTTTTTTACCGGACGCTTTATACACCTCGCTCTCCTTTATTTCTATCGCCTCGTTTTTTACAAATATCCATTGGGAAGGGAACAATAGGAACCTTTTGCTTTTACTTGTGCCCACTTTGCTCGTCGTATTAAACAATAAAGTGTCTTTACATAACTATAATAGGTATATTTTTTTTTCTCTTCGTACGAACACTTGGCCATTTTTTATGTGAACAGAAATAAGATATAGGACTCCTCGTTCAGTTGGACTAGCAATATCGGCAGACCTTCGCTTCGGGCTAGTTTTTCAACGATTGTACGGTCAATAAATCGCAGCAGCATTTTCCTTCTTTTAATATATACGTCTAATTTTTCACGTATCCATTTTGTGTGTAGTAGACCCGGTAATAAAGCGTTTTACTCCGCCAGAGTGAATATGAATTGTCGAATTTCAGAAGATATACTCCCTGTAAGATACAAAAATACAGTGGCGTTAATATATCTAAAATATTCGTATATAGCTGCTTGTAAATATTAGATTCTTCTGGAGATTAATTTGCTTATTCACCTGCCCTGGGTATTTATGGCTCCCTGCATAGATTTCTTCTTGAGAATCCCTCCTGTAGATCTGTAAGAACAGCATACAAATATACCCGGATACTTGAAACGAACGCTTCTTCTCTACTAGCAATATACTTACAGGTACTATTACACTTATAGGCGGTGGCAATGGTTTATAGTCAGACTGAATTGTGCTATTTGTTACTCCGCTCTCTAAATCATCCCTCGTTTCATAATCCTCGTCCTCCTCGTCCTCGTCTTCAGATTCGCTGATGTGTACAGATACTTGATTGGTCTCCGGCTTCGACCATTCGAAATATACCCCGAAACCAATATCGTAGCCGTCCGTCGCGAACTCCCAGAACAAACAGGAGCCATCTTCGTGGGTCGGTACCCTAACGGTTACTGTTTCTCCGTGTCCAACTTTGATAACAGCATCGCCATCTTCCCTCCTGATGGTTTCCTTGAATTCCTCTACACCCTTCCTGGTCCACATCTCAGCGGGAGCTACAGGCAGGCAATCATCTGGATCGTCAGAGTCCTCCTCATTTAACGGCGTTGTTTCACCCTCGTCTTTGTTCTCTTCCTTCTCCGCATTTTCCGTAGCGGAATTATTTGCTTCCGACATTTGCTCCTTTATGACCAATTGATTTTGATGCAACTGTTGCATATACTGATGGTAGTGTTGCTCCTGCAACTGTCTTATTAAAACGCCTTGCTGTTCCGGATTCCCCGGATACTGTTGCTCAGCGTACATTTTGAACTGGTAATACGTTTGTTGATTTAAGGCATCTTGAATTTGTCTCCTCTGCAACTCCTCCTTTAATCTAGCTTCTTCCTCCTTTTTCTTCAGCTCGTCCAATTCCTTCAATCTCCTCTCTTCTTCCAACTGCCTCGCCTCTTCCTCCTTCTTCAGCCTCAATTTCTCTTCGATATCTCTCCTCTGCGCCTCCACGACCGTTCTAAACAACGGGCACAGTTTGTCCAACATAACTATGAATCCCTCCATCGCCTGCTCCCTCGATATGTCTCCTAAATTTTGCCATGCTAGACGCCTGTCCCTTCCTATTACGTCCAGCACGCCCAAGGGTGGCGCGTTCTCCGCTGTACATTTTCCGTGCGTTACTTGCTGGGTAAAGGCCACCAGTTTCAGTTTGTCTTCATAAGACAAGTGAACTGCTTTACCTTCCTTCTCTGTAAAAATCGTACGATATGCATTCACATGAAAAATACTTGTTTCGTTCATTCAGAATGAGTACATAGAGAATCAACCGCACAGTGATTACCAATGACGCGGTAATGAAGCTCTGTATTTTAATCTTGCGTCAAGTCTTAAATATATAGAGCAGCGATAAATAGATAGAAATATAAGTGGACATATCATTTTCATTTCGGATACGACGCAAAGAATTGAACTGCGTGATTATTCTGTTGTAAACTGTCAATAAGACCGCCTTACCTTTGTAGAAATTCACCGCGATTTTGTACAGGTCCCTGGTCTCGAAACCCCATAGACGAGGTTCCAATTTGTTACCGTTTTCTTTATCATTGTCGTTTCTTAACGACTCATCCGCGGATAAAGACAATTTCTCGATCTTCCTCTCAACGGAGGAAATGTCACCATTGGTGCCCGCCATTTGCAATTGCACTGACACGTCAAATACTGTTGCTAGGACTGGCCTAACCCTGTTCTTTTAAAGATATACCCTAATTCTAACATTTCCAAAATCTTTGAGGAAACTATACGATAAGACAACGCGGTCGCAGATACATTTCATCGCGCTGTATTCCTTCTACGACGGCGCTTACATACGTGTAATATTAATGGCTCAGACCCGTCCCTTTATTGGTCGGTTGCCACATCGCGAGATTAGGCAAACACTGACGGAACACCGCACGGTGAAGACGATTTTAACGAATCGATTCTTGCTTTTTACAATGATAAATCGCAGGGAAAAGTTTATTATGGCGTAAGATAAACATTGAAGCTCCTGCATGCTCAGTTTTCATTTAAATTTTGTTAATCTTCGACGAGCCATATCGAAATGCCAAAAAATAATATATTTGCGGGTTCTTTAAATCGAAATAAATAGGATAGTGGACCAGGAGAAATTTTCGCATTACTATGTACGTTCGAACAATTACTATCTCGATGAAAAAGGGTCTCTGCATTATTATTTAAATCATTTATACATAACATTTTAGGAGGATAGAAAACCAATAGAAATTTTCGTGCGGACATAAATACATTCAATTGAAAATCTATTACAAAGAAGTTCTCGCATTATTATATATACAAGCAGCTTCGTTAATTACTTAAGTAATCTACATTTCAACAAGCAGCATTATCAAAGCAATAAAGAATATAACAGCGAAACGAAATTCTAGAAATCGCGCGTAATTCTCCCCTTTCGCGCGCTCATAGTTCAATTAAAATCCGTCGCCGGCGCAGTTGGTTCCCGTCGCCGGCACAGATGTCCCCACCACAAAGAGCAACACGTTCAGTCGGCGACGGAGTGTCGCGAGTAGACGGTGTTATTTCGGAGCGTTGCTTACCTCGTTCGTAGCGTTATGTAGAGGCGCGGGAGAGGCAAAAGCGTACAGACGCTTTCGATTCTGTGTGATCACGTCGAACGTGACGGACAGATGCGTGCGCGACGAGATACGAGTTACCTCGACAGGCCTTCGGTGTGCCACTAAAAAAAAGCAAAGGTGTATCGTGTCGGCTGTATTTTTCATTCCCTTTTTTCTGTGCTTTCTTTTCGACATGGCTGAGATATACCGTTATCCATGAACGTTTCGCCGTCTCGATGCCTCCCCTGAAGCGACGAACGAAGGGTTAACTTGTCAAGCACGTCTTCGAAATCGATCCACAGAACCGGTACATGGAACTTCCCCCGCGTGGAGGATCAAACAGGCACAAGTAACGAAGTAGAGGCCCTGCTGCAAGGTTAGGTGAGTACTACATACTATTTAAGCAATCCGGCATTGCTTTAGTCGCGTGGTATACGCCGTGTTTCACGCGTTCCCTGCCGCTGCATCGATTTTCCGCCGGATTCTTGCCCTGTCAGATAATACTTGGACCTTCTTCACGTTTTATTGTACCAAAGTATGCCCAAAACATTGGGAACGCACCATCTCTGGGGTTTGCATTTGAGAACGGTTAAAGGCGGTAACCTACATACATACATATTTACGTGTACGCCGCCCCGTACGCTGGACACTTACGTTTAAAGCTTTGTAGGACAACAGAGGTGAATGGAAGGAACACGCACGTTGCGTTTGTGCGAGAATTTGTTGAGAAGCGTGACGACACGACGCGACGACGTGGTTCAGTGGGACGCGATTATTTCTCACAAGAGAAATTGATCGTCTCGCGTTGCAACCGACCGTCACTGACAGCTTAATAAATCTGCGGACCTTTAAAGGTTTAAAGGCCGGCACAAATCGATGTTTAAATGCGACGTGATTACCGCTCATCTGTTCTGGGGCCTTGCGGCGGGCTAGCTGGCGCGCTTATGTGTACATACACATGCACTTCTCCTATTTCTATGCGCCGGGTGTAGTACACAATATTTAGAATTATTTGATGTTACAGTTGTGTCGCAGGTATATTCATGGTATGGCGATTATTAGACGACCAGTGTTTATTTCATTGCAGAGGTACCGTTACCTTCTAAGTAGAATAAGAGAGCGATGCATTTCAATTTTTTCGAATTTTTTCTTCGCGAAATTTTCAATGCCTCATCTTTCCTCTTTTTCTTTTAATTACACAGGGAGAATAATGAGTGTCTAGGTTTAACACTTTATATTAGCATCCTGTAAAATACATGTATTTCAGGAAGGAAAACGAGAGACGACGGAGCAAAAAAAGAAAAATTTGAGGGAAAAAATGAATGCATCAGAAACTCGTTAACCCACCAGCCTCTGGTTTTTCGTTTTCCCCGGAACGATTCCATTGTATACTCCGTAAAAACAAAAATCCAGGAACGCTCGTCCCTCACTAATATTTACGAGCCCACGTAATTACGACGGATCGGTCGAATTTCATTTGGACCGGATTAATGGTACCACTCCTCCATGGAAATTACAACTCCACGTTGTGAATCTCGTAGAGAACAATATTAATATACGTGGAAGATAGAAAACAATTATCCGACCTTTAGAGTTACAAAGATTCAATTATCATAGCTCTGTAAGTCTTTTTTATTATTATTATAGACTTAGTATTGAGAACTCGAAACAGAAGGTTGATTAAAACCAGGAAAAAAATTCTGCGTAGCTTGCATCACTATGGGTTTTTTTCTCTCGTCATTATCTAATTAACGAGCTCAGAGGTAGACACCCGTAAATGGTGGTTAATTCGATTTGAGCGTGGTAGAAATCTGGGTTAGTTCCAGATTAGAATTAGATTAAAATTAAGTTAGGCCTCCATGGCGAAACTGTCTCCGCCGTTCGAGCAAATTTGATTTTGCAAGGATAATCCAGCCAAGGAACAATTTACATCCTCTTCCGATAATGCTTGCGCCGAAATTCAAGTCTAGCCGTGCGCTTTTTCCTTCTTTTTCCCTTTTCTTTTTCTAACTTGGAACGAATAAAATGCAGTTCGATATAAAATACCGGAGTGCGAAGTATGTATAGAGGAGCTAGCACTTCGAAGTTGCTGCTATCACGTTTGTGGGTCATTGGCCTAGAAATACTGCTTTTTGGCATGTTACAGATCCAAGAACTCGACTTGGGAGGCTGTGAGCTCCTAAAGTTTTACTTTAGGCTTGCCTCGTAGCATTACACTGTATTGCGATTTATATACCTTGGCACAGGAAGGGCCGAGAAATTATTAATAAAAATAGTGTTACATTTTTGTTGGGATCGCTTCTCGGTATCATCAAGCATCAATAGTAATAATATTAATATAAATTAATATTAAATAGCTCCGCTTATGTATCAACGCGCCAGAGTTAAGTCCCTTCAACAAATTTATCTTTCATATAAATAAGTGAACAGATGCACTGTCTCTACATACAATGTACGTTTTATCTGTCGCGAACGAAGAAAAGTTTCTGTGAACTTTATCGAAGATAGTTAATTATACCATGATAGGTAGCTGTTTGCTATTTTTGAAACAGGAAGTTCCTGGTAACACGTCCATAGGAACTATCTACGTCTATTCAGTAGTATTGTATAGATAGTTGAAGAATAAAGTTGAAACGAAGTCTATTCGCATTGTTCGAAGTATAATACATACATGTACAGGGTGGCTAGGGAAACTAGGCCAGGCTACAGTCCCTTTTCTCGGCGAATACGGAGGAAATTCGCGAAGGAAAATTGTTTAGCTTCCTATGATTATATCTTTCTTCGAGGGATGCGTTTCTTATGAGTTCCGTGCAGGTATCGTGGTAGAAATGGAACTCGTTGACCGAACAGATTTTTATCTAAACAGTCCAGGAATTTCGTCTATCTCACCGCGGAGCTTTTAATATTATCATGTCTTCTACGGTAACTTCAATGTTAAGATTAGATACGC
Source organism: Nomada ferruginata (assembly GCA_963583965.1). Classification (NCBI taxonomy): domain Eukaryota; kingdom Metazoa; phylum Arthropoda; class Insecta; order Hymenoptera; family Apidae; genus Nomada; species Nomada ferruginata. The sequence continues at coordinate 2,934,343 of OY757223.1, forward strand.
GGATTCAATGTTAAGAAATTGTTCAATATCCTCGGTTTTGGAGTCAATTTTGAAATATTCTGAACTTTGTATTCAAGGAAGTTTCAAGTTCCTCGATTTTAAAATATATCATATATTGCACCTTTTAATAATATCTACAATATTACCAAAAGGTACAGCGGCAACAAATACTTACCGTCGATAATTCTCGATAATCTTTCTCAGCTGTAAGAGAAATTTATGCTACCAAGAAATGATCTCCTGTTAAGTGGCACGTTCACGTAATTGTTCTCGTAATTGTTCCCGGGCACCCACGCCTTGGAATAATTGTATAGTTGCACAGGGAAGCTGTTTCACGACGAAGTTGTATAATTAATAATGTCGTTCAAGGTTTTCAGGGGCAATGAAATGGAGCGCGATATTGGAAGAACGTGCTACTTACTAGCCAGGATTTATTGAACGCCTGGCGGTCACGATAAAGACTTCGGCATAGAACTAGAATGATGAAGTCGACGATGAGCAGCGTTGTTTACCGCGATTACGCAACTAACGATACGTTTCTCGAGGTACATTACTTTATTTTATTATGGAAAAGTGAAAAATATATCATTGGGCAAAGTTATAATAATTTCGGAGAAATTGTACGATATGGATGCCTCGTTGAATAAATAGTAGATTTTAATTAGGATGAAACTGGGAGAAATGTTTGGAGAGTGATTTAAGGCGAAATGAAAATATTGTGAAACAATCTTTAATCATATCTTTAATCTTCTGATTATGCAATTTTTATATCCATCGTTAATTGCACAGTCCACGTATGTCTTACAATACTCGTTGCCATATTATCTTTTAAATTGTTTGCTTGAAATTTGATTTCGCTTATAATAATGTTAAAGTTCATCCTTTCTTTGATAAGTTAATGGCAGCAGCAAGTTATTTGATCACTTTTTAATAGCCTTAAACAGCATCTTTTTAATTTATCCCTGATTTATTGTGCAATAATTACTCCAAAAACTTGATACAAATTATTCCTCTCTTTTTTTGGATTTCGTTTTGTCTCGGGTTGTATTATTTCTTTACGATATTGAAATGTTTGCAACAGCATACGCGTATTGCGAGTGTCGATCTTTAAAGCGATTTCTGTTGTTACAATGTTCAATTTTCAAGCCACATTGTTTGAAAAAGGAACAGATGGGAAATAATCGTACTCGAGCACTTGACCAACGCTTTGTTATTCGATAACTGGCCTTGCACACGCTAAATCCGTTTCGTTTTAATGCAAACTATCAATTAGCCTTCGCGCAGACGTTAAATTTATTGTTCTGGAACGTGTGTGATTTCGTGAGGGTTTCGCGATTCAGAGGTATACTTAATTTCACATCAATTCATAATTTATCATCGTGACCAGTGGATTTTTCTCTTCAACGTAAAATGCGAACTTTTCCTTGGAATCTGATCGATAACAGACAATTCTTCCGAAAAAGAAAGAAGACGAGAACGTATCCTTTGATTTAAAAAAGTTTGCAGCGATTCATTCAAATATCGTCACGCGTTTCAAAAAGATAAAATTCCTTCCTGTCGATTATTCAAAAATTCATTTTTATAATTATATTCTCCGTCACTAAACTTCGTTCTTCCTTATTTTTTTGTTAAACCCAAGAACGCCGAAGTGACAGAACTTTTTAAAGATATTTCTTGTATTCTAAACTCATCGTTTCCAAATTTAAGAAATCGGAGATCCTGATCGTGTTATCGCAACGCTTGCCCCTCGATACCTGCGATCCCGTGGCACACGACATTGTTCCAGTATTAAAATAATTGCAACGCGATTGTATGTTCGTCGCTTTCACCGTTTCGAGGGCACACGCGACAAGGAAACGACTCGAGACTATCTTGGCTCGTATGCCATTGTCTTTTCCGTTGGAACTTTCGCGGATCGGTTATTTGTTCGAGCAACGTCGGAGGCGGCTCGCCTATCTGAACCCAAATGGAACGAGTTTCTTGTCCGGCTGGCAAAATGCACGGCGCACAGACCGGCGTTGATTCCTTTTTGCTTTTCTACGGATATTTTATGCGTGAAAGTTCGAAACTCCGCGCGTTTCCTACGGTCGTTATTAATATTCAATTTGGAGCAACGGCCGAGGAAGTTGCACGGGATGTTTCGGCGTAAAATATAAATTCGCAATTGCGAGGGTATCTTGCCAGCAATGCGATCTTCAATAATTACGCGTGCGATAGATCAAGATGGACAATGAATTAATAATTGGACTCAATTAGGAGGCTCGAGTAGAACAGTAATCGCCGCATTTTTTAACGCGCACGGACAAACGGGAAGTTCGGGTTACACCCTCATCGTGTCACCTTAACAGAAAATATCCAATTAACCTGGTAATATATGTACAAGGAAAAGGGCGGGACGGGGGCGAACGGGACGGAAGTCTTTGAAAAGCAATCCGGTCTTCTCCACTTGCATTGTTTAAGCTTTAAATCCGATGACGTTGTGAAACACACGATTATCCTGTCGTCGAGCGGTCACGACGGGTAAGGGTAATAAGTCGTACGGTGGCACCGTTATGGCAACGACAATTAATCGAAACGTAATGCATAGAGTACGTTTCTGTTTAGAATGCGCAAGGAGTTAAATGAACGTGAACGAGCGGCCTCGCCACATCACGCGGCCCCTTTATCACATCGGTCTCGTCGATGTCGTAACTTCATCTTACATACATGCCTCGTACTTTCCGCGATATGAATACGAACGATACGCATTTTCTCCGGGGTAATTGTCGTTCCCTGTGATAAATTAATTACTCCAGAAGCGAGGCTGAGCGTGGGTTTAAACGGCAGATAAGTCGGATAAAAATAGAAAGGAAAGGAGCGGGCAATGAATTTCGTTGGGGAAATTGGGAAATATTGTTTACAATGAAATTGAGGGATGTATTATTTTAGGATTTTTTTGCGGACCAAAGTGGAGTGGATATTTTTATTAATAACGTTGCGTGCAATAAGTGTTTTAATAGAACGGCTGTACAAGATTCAGAAAACTAATCCGAGTATTTTTTGGTCTATCAGCTCGCGAGGGATTTGTAATCGTTTTCTGTTTAATCGTGATTCCGTTGATAGGAAAATTTGCAGTGCTGTATCTAAATTTTTGTGGCCAACGTTAATGCGTGCTGCATGGAATTCAGAACGTTCTGCGCTCCGGTTTCGCAATTTTCTGATCCTGAGATCGACGTTGCGGTAACAAATACCACTAACGAACGGGAAACATTTCATTATCGCAGCTTGCGATCCACTTTTGTCGCAGTTATTCAGATATCGTCGAACTGTTCAGAAGGGTCGTTCGCCGACTTGCTCTTCCTCGTTTTCCAGTCGAGGAGAAGGGAGAAATTATTACAGGTGGAAACTTTGCTACTTTCGATCAGAAACCTTTTGAGTGAAACAGCGCGAATCTCGCAAATAAAGTTCCATTCATGACGGGAAGGAAATAAATGGTGGATCGGATTACTTTAATATAGCAAACCGCATCTGTGCTACGCGTACTCGAATGTACACGCGGAAATTAAATCCTCGATAATGTAAATTGAGCATACGTTGATACGATTCGCGTTAGCTTATCTGCAGACTTTATTCCCATATTGTGTTAACACTTTTCCCCAATTAAAAGATAACGATTTTAGAAGAAGAATTATTGTTTGGTGGATTCTGCCACTTTCCTTTCCAGTGAGACAATAAGTAAATCACCATCAATTTATTGGCTAGCAGTGTCGGTAAAATTGTAATGCTTGAAACCGAAACAACTGTAGTTCGATGCCCGCAAGTCTGCTAAATAGAAAATGAACGCTTAATACTATCGTACACAACGAAAGAACTCGTTAATGCAAAGATAATTGTATTTATCGTGTAACGACACTTCGCGTATGCCAAGGATTACTGAAAACTCGCCTCGTTTATTAGATTTATGCTAATTTTGCATACTGCTTGTCGATAACGCTGCTTATCGCGCCACGACACACGTATCAGAATTCGTTGAGGGGGCAAATAAGGAAAAACATTGGAAAAGTATACAATCGGTATGTCTAGTAACGTTATTTAAATAATTGTCACAATTTGCACTATAATTATGGTAAACCGTTGCAGCTCGTTCATGAATGAACGTACTACGCGAATACATAAATAAATTTCGTTTGCAAATCTCAAATTTCAAATACTCAGTTAATACTGTGCTACGCGATTAAATTAATATTAAACATTATTTCGCCCGCGTGTCCCGGTAATTAATTAATTTAACCCACTCTGCGTTTTACGAATCAAGACTCTGCGAAAACTAGTTTTTATCAAGATATCAGATGAGCCTTGTTCGTTTCATTATATAAACGTATAATTTAATATAAACCTTATCGCCATCAATTAATTCAGTGCTGTATCAAAGATAAATGTCAAGGCAAATGATAGAAATTTAATTTCACAGAATTTTCTCCTATAATAGTTAATCCCATAATTCTTCAAAGAATGAATTCCAATGCCGATGCAGAATCTTCGCATTAATTCCATTAAATTTATCGTTCTCGACGATATCAGAGTTTGATTGAAGTTCCTTTTTCATTGTCGATACGATCTTTTTCTTCTTGTCAGTTTGGAGGACAATTCGCGACATTTTATCGACTTCGCTAGTGACCATAAACGAAGACGTAATTCAGGCTTGCCTAAAGTGGTCTTTAAGCTGATCAACGATATAGCAGAGGACCACTAAAGTGGCCTTCGCCAACTGGAGGATAGAATCATCGATTTCTTGGTCTACCTACACTCTGTTCAGCCAATAAAAGGTTTGACAAAACAACGTTTCAAAAAGGAAAAAAAATAACCGATCCTGCATCTTTATTTAAAAGCGTTCACACGACCGTGTGACTGTACTATTGCAAGCTCGTTTAAAACCGTTCACAGGTGTAAATCCTCGTCTTTTATTTATCCAGAGTATGAGTACAGGTTACATGAAACTTCGTAGCAGGTTAAACTACATGTATCTGAGATAAGTTCGATAATGCTCTGATGAATGAACCGCGAGTCAATCGTTCACTGTTCGCAAGTCTTGAAGTCTCAATAGTTTGGATGGTTCGTTGGAAAGTGCAGAACGGATCGTTGTCACTAAATTTAGGCACTCCACTACGATGGGACGTCTTTCAAATAGTTCAAGACACCTCTATTCAGAACCACTCGGTTCCCATTTTCCTCGTCGCAACTTACTTTCTAAAACGTCCAGCCAATAATAAGGACGCGACATTATCAACGTCGAAAACATTTCCTAAATTCTCGAAATAATTCAATGCCCACTCGTCCCTCTCATCGTTTTCCTTAAACAAAAAGTTCCTTCAAAAGTTCCAAACGTCACCGTTCAATGGTTCAGTCGAAAGTGTACACTTGTTCAGTTCAAACCCATAGATTCATTCTACCCTTCGATTCCCAAATCCAATATTGGATTCGAGCTCTGCCGCAAAGATAAAGGCACGCGACGAAACGTGATCGATTCTGAGAATCGTAAAATTCCTCGAGATTACACGACGTGGTCATCGCGTGTTACACGTAGCCACTCGCGTCCAGCTTTAAAGCGACGTCGTAAGAAGGTAGACCCTCGTCGACGGTTTCTTGCTCCGCGTCCTCGTTACATTCTGCGCACCTCACAGGTGTGTTCAATCCGAGCAGCGTGGATACCATAGAGGGAATGATTGTACCGGGTGTGTCAACACCGTCGGGCTTCTTGTCGATCGAGGCTGGCAGGCTTTTTGGGTCGAAGATGAGGCTATCGTAGGTCGGAGGTGGCCCTGGGCCAGAATTCGGTGTAACAGGGCACGAAAGGGCGCCGTAGGTACTCTCGTCTTGGTTGCCCTCTGTGTTCTGCGGTGAAAATGAAAATTATGTATCTCTCCTGTGGGCATTTAATTGGGATTTTTAATTGCAGAATTTTCGTTGAGAATTTTTCGATGCAAAAAATGGAGCAGTTTCTTTTTCACTTTTTAATTCAGCCAGGGGTTTTCAACGAAATATGGAATTAATGAAACCGGATAATGAAGAGGTTTCTATTCATTTATTTTTAATTTTTATTCTGATGGTGGTCCTTGGATGAGAAGTTTGAACAAATGAAAATTAGATTTGTCGGGACGGAGGATTTATGCTGAGCTGGTTCGTTTAATTATATTTGTAATTTTTCCAGCGAACAGATATTATTGTCTGGTATCTGCGATTAGCTAAATTTGTCCGCGGTATTGTAATGATCGAGCAAAAGGCCAGGCGTGTGCAATTTTGAAAAACATAGATAATGGACGTTCGATGTTCAAGTATTTAACGTTCAGCTGTGAGAGAGATTGGCCATTCAGCTATTGGTTATATAAACCTTGATTATTCACTGCTGGTCACCTGGACATTAATTCCTCTCCGTCCAGATACTCATTAGCATCCTACTGTTGGACGGTTGTTTTATTTGAACAAGACATTCCCTGACGTATTCCTCGTTTAATCAGATTAAGCATGTCGAACGTAAATTATTTACACAGACATGCTTCATTCAGGCAAATTATGAGTGATTAAAAGTAGCAGTTTATCAAAGGTGTTATAAAAGATATCAAGCTGTATTGATCTGAACACTCCTTGAACGAAATCCTGAAATAGCCACCCCATTTTGAGCGATAGTAAATCTATTACCAAAAATAGCCCTGGAGAATATCTTCCCCCCTTTTTGTTCTATAATCGTAATTCAATTGTATAATGTTTCCCAATATTCTTCGACGAAAATACAAAGATATTTTCATATCCAGATGCAGTCTCTCGAACTTCAACTACATCCAATTGATCCTATCACTGAGAATGTTCGAAATTGTTTGAATTTTATCAGGATAATCGGAGACGATGCAATCAGGATTAATAGCACTGCATACACATTACTTGCCAAGTTTTCCAAACGCCCAGCTATGTTCGTTTAATATTTAACGTATGAATTGGGAAATAGCAATTAAATTCTTCTTTCTATTTTAACGTGGCTATCGATGTGAATCCTCTTTTCGTTCTCTGGAACCAATAGATAAGCTATTGTTTCCCAGAACGCTCGAATAGATTCACCCACGACCTAAATCCACCGTGATCTGATCAGACCGCGGAAACTTTGGCACGCATGTGCTATTTTAACTGCTCCTTAAATAACGCGGCTGTTTAAGTGCAGCGGGCCTGTGAACCGGAATCGTAATAAGCTTGATTACCTGCGCTAATAAGTGTCTGATGCTAAGTAGGCTGTTTGTTTCTACAGAAAGTGGGGCACCGTTGGTAGTTAACCCACTCTGATTTTGTTAGCACCTTTCTCGACTTGGATTCTACTTACTTAGACACTGTTGCAAATAATTTCGGTCACGGGTACTTCAATACTCCATTTCGCAAATATAAAACACTTTGCGATACCGCAAAGTACTTCTACATTCATCGTCTCCAACAATCAACTCCACTTTACCACTGAATAATAATTCCAAATGTTCCCAACGATATCGAATAATTATTATCGGTCGGTCAGAATAATTTGACCATCGCACGAAGGATTACTCACAGCTGTATGCGCCTCCGTGGTGAACACCTCGAGGCTGTGAACATCCGGTTCCGTTCTCCAATACTGCGGATACTCTTGCGGTTCTCGGCTCTTCCGGATGCTCTTGTGACAGCAGTAGCACATAAGGAAGACAACCATAATCACCCCGCTGAGCATAGCGCTGCAAGAACACGAATACCGTGTCGCGAGTTAGAGAAGCGTGACTATACGTGAAAGAGAAATAAAGACCATCCATGGTATATTTAGCCAACCTCTTCCGCCATGCTTGAACCATCCAAATGGTCTGTGGGTTCGGTCTGTCGTGTTGTCGGTTCGTTAAATGGGATTTGCGAATGTTCCGAACGTGTACGGTGTGAGTTAATTAAGTTAATCATCGGTTAACCACCCTCTCAACTAATATTAGTGAGTATTAATTTAGAGGGGATTCGTTAATTGATAGTGGTCGACGGGAAATAATCGTGTTAATGAAACGAATTTAATAATGTTGGTAATATTGTTTAATATTTGTAGTAACAGAATTGTTGTAATATAGCAGAGGCAAGTTTAATTTATGTAGCGTTTCCTCGGAATGGAAATTATTTTGCCAATTTATCGCCAAATTATTGCCATTCGTGGAGAAACGAAGTGAGAAGTATTGAGATTTTTATTTTTCATATAATTCTATCGCAGGTTTAACGTGATTAATATTATTCTAGAAATCGTACAACTAGGTTTCGGTGACTTATCTTTATCTCGTTTAGACAGTGACTCAAAGTTTTTACACAATAACACCTGTTTGCTCGTTTTATCTTTTGAATTATGTAGTCAGTCTTTCACGAATGTTTGCGTAACTCACGAGGTGTTCTATTTAAAATAGATACGAGCTCGAATCTTGTCACTTCCGATCATTTCTAGAAAGACAAAAAAAAAGAAGCATCGCTAAGTTTCGCGATTCTAATCTGGACAATTTTGTAATGTACAAAACCAACACCAAATCACACCAAACAAAATTCAATTTTCGCTGTCGTCAAAAACGCCCAAGAGAATCCCTGTTAAAACAAACAATCCTCTATATTGTAGGCAAGGGAACGAAACAATCCACCCATGTCATGGTACACCCATCAAGGAAACGATTTCTCCTAGAAGAGTGAGTAGAAAATAAAAAAAGAAATGTAATATCCAGCAAAGATCGATGTCAGTAATCGAAATGCATCTAGCATTGAATATTCAGAAAGTTCTCCGGCAATAATTTTGCAAGTGGAATGTTGCTTTCACCGGTTAGTCTGTTTTAAGTGTCTCTTTGAGTGTGCGGGTCGACGACTCGTTTCGAAAATAATCGATAGCTTAACGCGAACAGGATTATAAGGGACGGTGTTTGCGCCCGGGTTGTTTTATTCGCGAATAGAGGGGTATTATAAGTCCTGCGATTTCATGGTTCGTCGAGACGATTTCTGCGAGCTTAAAACACCGTGGCGAAACCGGCAATTCGACGACCGCCTGTTTACGACGCGACACGTATAAAAGAATCACGGTTACCGTAATACAGTTACTCCGGCGATTGCTGCGGTGACAGGCACGTTTTCCATGAAAATCGTTTTCCTTAAGAGCCACGAACGAGTTGGAGGCATTTTTTCCCCCGTGGAAATTCCAGAATTCCTGTATGCTTGCATTCGTCGTTGTTTCTTTTTTTTTCACGTCGCTTTAAACATCCCCGACGCGCATTTTTGTTGCATTGAGAATTTCCTGGATTAGCGTTGTGTGGTTTTAAGTTTTTCAACGAGTCGTTTCACTTTGGCACGATTGCTCGTTGCATCGTTACTGTCCTCGGCTGAATAGTTGCAAATTTTTTTACGCGCAATTTTGTTCCTTTTAGCATCGCTGAATGCTGCTTTCAATTATGCCCAAGGTTAATGGACAGTTTTCTTACGCGTGAATTTAATTGCACGCTGAGTATAGCTTCACGAGACTTTTGTATTTTAACGCATGGAAATGAATGTACGGTGCTTTTAACTGTTCGGGGATCTGTGTCAGAATTTCGTGCACACTGTGCTTGGTCTCGTTTCACGGCAGAGGTAAAATATTTGCTGCGATAAATTTATCTAAGAGCCTGAATTATTTTCCGATTAAATTCCGAATTTTCTGTGCCGCGAAAATTTGTGTGGCAATTTTACCAAGTTCGATGTCTTATTTATGTTAATCGACTTTGAGAAACACTGATCCAATGGTTTGCTCAGTAAAGACGTTCTATATTTCGTAGAAAGGAGACTAGGCCATTCTTGCCGGATGTTATCTTTTCTTTACTCCGCCTCGAAGTACTGCAAGAAAGTTCCGCAGACTGTAATTAAGCAGAGTCTTAGAATAGTGATTAATGCTACAGCTTATTTAAATATTACAAAACTACGGAAATGTCTCTTAGTATATTCACGGCCCTCCGATCCACTTCCTTTCACATGATTATTCAATTTAAAAAAAAGCACCTTTACACTGCACGTTGTTGCGTAACGCTGTTCGATATATTAATGAAGCTATGAATGTCGTTATCAATAGCAACGCACTAGTATAGACACACATATAACTGATGATAAAAAATTTGCCCAACCAAGAATAAAATTAATCCAATTGACACGGTGTACAAAAATGTCAACATTGAAATAGAAAACACGTGTAACAAAATTTCTAATAAATATTCCGTGACGTCCTATAAAAATTCAACCAACATCCACGAAAATGAGGTTCAGTCGAATACAGTAATTGAACCAAAGGGTGTACGAGTTATTAAATTAATGAAAGAACAAACAAATTATAACAACCAAGCAGTTATTTAGTTTTCTCTCAGAAATAAATCAAAGTCAAAGCGCAGAAACAGTTTCCCAGAGTCACGGTAGAAAGTCGCCCATAGATGACTACTGATTATGCGCCGTCGATCGTGTCGACGGATCGATATCGAATATCTTGCATCGAGATGTCCAGCTCTACTCACCCGCCAAGAAAGATGTTAACATTCCCATGCAAATCCGTCTCGAAGTGATTCGTCTTGCTCGCCGCGCCACCCGCAGTCGCGCTGATATTGTATCCAGGTAAAATGGCCACGTCTTCGTACACGTTGGTCTCATTACGTTTGTTCGAAGTGGCCTCGGCAACGGCCATCATAGTCATAGTACGCCGAAACGTCGTCCTAGAAGAATTATTTTCACGCCAGTAATTTCTATACACTTCAATCCATAATATTCTGAAAACTTTGTGAAAATGGCACTGGGATTGTTTCTTCAGAAGTTCCTAAATTTTTTTACCGGAAAATCTATTTTCATAGGGGAAAGAATGATGAGAAATATCCTTGATCTTACAGGAACGCACAGGAAACAAAATTTCCCAGGCACGAAATCTTTCTATTTTCGGTAAGAATTCGCGGAGGTGATTAAGGGAGGGATATCTAAATTATTAAGTGTTGTTAATTAAGTGAAACATTGTGAAAATGGCACTGGAATTGTTTCTTCAGATTTTCCTAAATTTTTTTACCGGAAAATCTATTTTCATAGGGGAAAGAATGGTGAGAAATATCCTTGATCTTACAGGAACGCAAAGGAAACAAAATTTCCCAGGCACGAAATCTTTCTATTATCGGTAAAAATTCGCGGAGGTGATTAAGGGAGGGATATCTAAATTATCAAGTGTCGTTAATAAAGTGAAGTTATTAAATTAATAGGCGTTACAGCGGGTGAGACGCTAGGTAAAAGGAAGGTAGAGTCACTTAAGAGCGGTGTCTGAGTTTATTGATCAGGCCCTTTACGAGAAAGCCACCCCCTTACCTTTTCGTCCGTGGATTCGAGTCGTTCGACATTTTCGATGAATCTCCTGGCCACTGTGTTTTCGTGATTTGTAGAGTCTCGTGCGATGGGACCGCGTTGAAATTGCATGGAATTATTTGGCCTTCAGTCCTCCAGAGTTTCCCGATCGCAATGCTCGTTTTTCTTGCATACCTCGGACTCTACCTGCGCAATTTTAATTCGTCTCTTTTTAGCCTTTGATCCCTTGCACCCGCCGCCGCCTCCAACCTGTTGGTCCACGTTCCTCGGCGATATTGGCCGTGTACGGTAGCGCGAAGAACAGATTCCGCTCGTTCATAGTCTAATTTAATAGTTTTCCGAGAGTTCGAATGCAGAAATATTTGTAAGACACAACGAGAAATGGGTTCAAGATACTTTAATTCGTTTTACGATTTTAGCGTTGACTTTGCGTGCAACTGTTTCCTAATTATATTTCTCGGACGAATTACACTTAACTGTGATTTTTTATTTCAATTTCTTTTTAATAAAAAGCTTGGCGAATGCGTTGCAAGATAAATATTCGAGCGGGTCGAGCCTCTCTATAGTTCTTGCGCCATTTGTTTCGTCCTTCAGGAGTGTACGATCGATTTATGCCTAGCCTACTCAATTGACGAAACTTTTAGCCTAAGCGGAGCGAAACGAATACTGTCGGCCTTACCTTTTCTTTATATGATATGGAAAGGTGAAACGTACATTTTGAGAAAGAAATTGTAAGTGTATTAGATCGGGGGTTAGTAATATTCTCCTTCTTTTCAATACTTGGAGATGGATGGAGGATAAAAATTGATTGCGCAGTTACGTGTTATAATTATTATAGCAAGGTTGTACAAGTATCGCCTCGACGTATTATCGAGCGCAATTAAATCACGAGGAATGATTACCGGCACGAACCTACCATTAAATCTGTCGCCGGACTTGCATGATCGCTTCCTCGTAATTTCGTACTCCTTCGTCCACTTTTCATATCCAAAGACTCGTTCATACCAAGAAGAAAGTTCCAACCCTCCATCACCGTATCAATTCAACTTCAAACTAAACACGCGTTACAATCAAAATAATAAACGGGGCAATTTTGCCTCAAAGTAATTCATCGAATAAATTAAACCCCGGGAAACTGCATCGTTCAAAAAAAGAGCAGGAAGAAGATAAGAATTCTGACAAATAGCAAATTCACCCACAAGCTTTTACCCAACTAATTTTATTTAATTGTTATCAAAATACTGCACGATCCAAACGTTCCACGTACATTCAGCCAAAATTACTTCTTCCATCGCTGAATACTCAAATAATTAGAAATCAATCGTACTAGTTCTTCGACTAACAAATTTATATAAACAGTATCAACTATTCAATCATATACAACATCCCTTTCTCTCCCTCCGTCTCCAAAAAGAAACCTCTTCGCTCAAATGACTGCAATAATTTCTACCGGCGAGTAAACGCGAATTCCACGATGGGAGTGCGGCATAAAACGTTGCATGACAATTACGTACTGGCGTTCCCTCTGCATCCTGCGATGCTGTCGCGTGCCCGGCCCGTTCTCCATTGGACGTGTCGACAGCGGCGTGGCTGGCGTTTAACAGAAAAATAATAAAAAAAAATAGAGAAAAATTATATAGGGGCGAGAATCTCGATCCGCTCCCGCGACCGTTTCGTTTCAAACTATTACGCTGGTCATATTATGCCCGTTGCCTGGCTACCGGCACAGGCGACGCCGCGCCGCGACGCTCGACGTCGGCGCACGCGGCGAAGCGTCGCGGCGCCTCGCGTGGCAGGACGAAACTCTCCGCTGACGTGGAACTAGGACGTGGGGGGACAAACAGGGCCAAGGTGCAAGGTGTCTCTACACCCTCGGTTAGAGCAAGGGTTATTCTGAGACTAATAAAAGTGTACGCCGAGGGCGAGGGGGTGATTCACGTCTATTTCTTTTTGTGTTAGAATCTTTTTTACTCTCGATTAAAGATTTTTTAATTTGCGAGAGAAGAATGTTTGTATCTGTTTTACAGAGAATATATATGTGTATATATGGACCGTTCATTCTGAAAGAGGTGCAGGTCCATTTTTTGTTGCTTCTCTTACTAGTTATAAATAAAAAGTTTACACTAAATTAATCACAAATTATGCGATATCTCATTTTTTTTTAAAAATGGGCTTACACCACTTTCAAATAGAGAGATAAGAGCATCGAATAATTAGTTGTCATTCACACGAGCTGTGATTCGAAAATTGAAGGGATGATTCTAGATATTGTTTTTTTTTCGTAATGGTACGTTTAAGTTGTACCAGGCACACGTGTGCAATTTCGACTGAGGAATGAAAGGCCTGAAAATTGAATCGGTAATTTAAATAACACGCCGGTCGTAGAGTATACATACTTATGGACCGTATGCCGAGTAAATTATTGTAATGAAGCTGGCTGCTTCTTTCGCGCAACACAATGTCAGCAAGTGCAGCATATTTTTCACGTCAAATTGCCGAGCAATTTTTACGACGTTCGCGAACGCTCAATTATCATTTACTCTTTTGCATACATTTATTTAGACGTATCCAAGTACTTCATTTGCTGCCTAAAAGCGATAAAAAGTGGCAGCGTCGAATAATTATTTCCTTGTTCTTAGTTAACGACGAATTATTTTCGCGGCACGAAACACGTCTTAGATTGCGTTGCCTGCGAGACCTAATTGCACAAAAGCGTCGTTTCTAAGCGTGAGTCACTTTTAAACGCGTGTCCCGCCGTGGCTAACACGTGCATCGCGATGGAACGGTCCGTCTGCTTGAAACAAAAAAGCCTTTGTAAGAGCGAGAATTTCTCTGTTCGTATACTCCATTCACCCTTTCCCCCCTACTGTACGCCTCGATTCGAGCCGCCCTTTATATTAAAACGCCTCCGTTTTACCAACGGACGCCGAAGAAAAGGGTAAAGTGTTATTTTAGAAATCGTACGAAAGGTGAAGTGCTCGTTTGCTTACCCTGCTATTTCACATCTTTATTCTCTGGGCGTGAATCGAGGAGACGATTCGTACAAAGGTTATAGCCGGATAAGGGGGTAAAATGTGCCCCTAAACCAAATTCAACTTGCGAGGTGTCGTTCGGTAGCTTATCAAGAAAAACCAATTCGTACCAAGCTTCAACCCTGTAGCTCGACTGGGAGGGTAGTTACAGCGAATAAACCAAAATACAGTTTTCTCTACAGTCACCCTTAAAAATTCAACCCCTAACTGCTGAACGAACGTGTCTGCAGAAAATTGCCGTGGAACTTTTGCTCGTCCTTCGAGACAATTTAGCATACAGGCCGTTCCAATCGATTCGCGGCCAACGGGTATTCGTTAACACGAAAACTTCGGTCTCTCGATACGCGATAGTGGTCGAGGTCTTGCCCACTGAAGGCGAAACTACGGAATAAGTCACCTCTGACTCGTGGCCGATACCTGTACGTTTGGCACGTCGTTCTACGTTGCACCCAGCGATGAGTTATTTCGCCGAGCTCGATGCTGTTTTGTGGAACCATGGCCAAAGGTAACGAAAGTTTCTTATACAAATTTTTTCGAGCTACGAAAATAATCGAGAAATTCATGGAACTTCAAATCGAAATGCAGCATTTCAATGCATTGAATCTCATTGCTTATTGTCCAGGCAATTTCTATTTATATGTACTGTTTCTTTTCACGTGGGTAAAATCTTCATGTTTTGTCACTTTTGGATTGAGTTGAGTTTCAAGGGTTCTTATTGTAGACTGTCTATCAGATTAACAGGGTTAATAAATTGTTGTACGTATTTACTAGAGATTAGACTGGCAAGAGCTTATTGTGCTTTAAGCGTGAGCCAATAAACCGGTATTCGTGTTTTATGGCTTCGTTCACGAGGGGAAGTTGTTAAACAATTACTCGATGTAATAAAGCTACTGAAAATGGCCTTGCGTACATAAAGATGAAATACAAAACTCTGATACAAAGGATCAACGAATTCCCAGTGCAACATAAATTGAGCTAACACTTTGAAATAAAATTAATTTTCCCTCTCTCTCGGAAGAAAAATACGAGTACTCTCACTCTGCAATTAATCCACCAGCCAATCAAAATGTTGGACTCGTTAATAATTTGTAATGATAAATAGAACTAAAATAATGATTGCAACAATAATAATAATACTGCTACTACTAATAATAAATTTGACAATAATAAATACTAAATTGCAGCACGATAATAGCGACGAATAAATGATTAATTGAATTAATGGTGTTTTTTTTTACAGATTTGCGAGGATGGTGGGCAGCGTGCCGAGCGGATGGATGCGGAGGATCCTCCTCTTCTTGGTCCTGATGACCGGGGTCCTTTTGATCGCGATGTACGCGCACGCTCCTCCGCTTGCTTCACTTCAGCCATTCTCGTCACGGCGGTGAGTATATACCTGATAACACGATACGACGAGTCGATATTCGACCCTATTATCGCCTATTAAGACTCCACGCGGTCGGTATGTCGTTCTCCAGACGTGTCGTCTTTCTTTTATACGTCGAGAACGATCCCTGCCATTATCTGCTACACTTGTCGCGAATGTAATTACACGTGAAAGAATGCAAAAGGCTCCAATCATCCTACGATATTTTATGTTCCTTTTTTCTTTCTATTTTTTTTTTTTTCTTTAATCATCCCCATCACGCCACGATCGTTTCCTCTTGCAACATCCACGTTAACTTATTTGTTAGTTCGCTTCGTGTACAGAGCACCATAGAATAAAACCGTCTGACTTGAAGAAAGATTCAGCGGAGTAAAGTAAACAAAATTCTGGTTAAGGGATCCTATGCACTGATTTTGTTCGGATTTTGTTGTACGCTGTGATAAATTAATTTCCGACAAGAAAATTTGTCATATTTGAAACGAATTTAGAAGTAATACAAAAATATTGCAAATTCTATTTAGATTCATCTGTAGAATCAGCTATTAAATTTTACATTTATCCTGCCGGCCTAGAGACACCGTAATGTATATTCTTCCCTTCCTCGGTTCTCCCGTTCACATTTCTTTCATCGATACCACGAAACGCGTCACGGTCATTTATTTAACACTTTGTTTATAACTTTTGTTGCCGCCCCCTGGTTTCGTTCATTACCTCCCGCACACCCTCTCTACAACTTCGATGATTGGCATCAAAGACTGAAGGAGTTGCAACGAGGATTGGTTACATTCCTGGTCGGTAATCAAAGCACGAAGAGACCCGAGGAACGGCTCTACGAGTATCTGGAAGAGCCTAGGTAACGTCTTCCTAAAACCTTCAGGGACACCCACAATTGCAACCTGAAAATCGCTTTGTTGCCCGGAAGTTTGCGTACAAAATCCTCTGCCATTTACAATTCTTCTTCTTCTTCTTCTTCCTTGATGAAAATGATCTTTACCATCCGCTATATTTTCATCAGCTATTTTATAGACCACCATTGGGATCTGTCTGCCAAACACGGTTCGCATGCATGTATAGTGGTCGCTTCATCCCCCGTCTGTTCTATTTAAATTGTTCCCATTGTTCTCTATAGAGCACTTTTGTCGGAGGAAATAATAATTGTCCAAGGGAAAATAATTACGATTGGGAAGCAATAATTTCGACAGATAGATTATAGGCGATTCTTTTATTTGAACGTTCCGTCTAATAGAAGATCGATAAAACGTGGATCGAGAGATTGATAGTACTTTTTTCGTACGAAATAAAACGTACACGGAACTCGCGCGGCAGGGAATTATTATTTAATTCGAGTGCCTCGTTGCTTTTCACCCTTTACAAATTCGACAGAAGCGATATGCTTTACAAATTATAATCGCGCCTTCCGTTTGCCGCATTCTAACCGTGTCCAACCAGGAAACGCCGATAAATCATCGTAATTGCGCGGCTCGTTGCTCGACAGCTTATTAAATTGGAATCCACGTGTGCACGTTTTCCAGCGGTCGCTACCAATTAATAATTGCCTACGCATTCGCGCATTCCCGCGAAGAAAAATTGCATCCCAACTAGTGTAAATCAATCTAACGTTCACGCGGGTTCTAAACGCATCGGGAAGCTGTATAATGTTCGAATGTATCACGAATGAACCGTAGAACTATCGCCTAATTTAAAAATTACCTATTAAAAATTACCTGGCTGAAAATGGCCCGTTAGTCCACGCGAAAAGGCTGGACTGCAGATTCGTTGTAATATCGCGGAGAGTTAATTAAGAGTAACAGAGCAGAGTTTCATGAATATTTATCAGGCTGATACTATCTCGTCGATGGCAACGTGTACTCTTGGACGATCAACGGACGCTGCTCTGTCGAACCCTTTCTTTCAGTCGACTTCCATTTCCGGTTGTTCTGAGAAATCTTTCCGTCCATCTGCATCGTCTACATAATCTCTGAATTTAATTCGATCCTCCTATCTTCTCATCTGCTCTCTCAACTATATACGTGTACACACTGATTCTATTATTTAATCTGAGACTAGAATAGACAAGATTTCTATTTTGTGGAACCCTGTCGACTTTGGTTTAATTGAAGGATACTGTCTGTTGCTTCCACTATTAAAGCTGGCTAGGACTTCGTAATTATCGCTTTATTTGATATCTGCTTTCCACTTTTCACGGTCGTCCTTTTTTAATTTATTTTTTATTATTCGATACCGAAAATCCAGAACACTGTGCTATTTGTTTGGGATATTTGCTGCTTCCATTCCTCGTAGAATTGTCAAACCCTTCATTCTCTATTTTTTTTTTTACCTTCCACCTCTACGCCTTTTCTCCATAAGCTACCGCTGATTCGTATTCGATATTTCATTCTATGTATTATCGTTCGCCTCTTGTCACTTTGAAGCATCGTGAAACGTATCGTCTAAAAGCAATGGGCAACGATATTTTATGGGAATTGCAAAATCTTGTATGAAAATTTGTATGAAAGAGCGACTAGAAATTAGGGTTTCTTCCAGAAAATCGTTAAGTTTCCTGTCGGGTCACAGGACGTTTCAGAGTCCGTGGTCTTGGGCCTGCGTCGCTGGAAGATGCGAAAGAAGAGCTGTCAGATCGTCGAGAACATCATTGGCGAGTTGCATCGCTCTCTGCGGCGGAAATACAAGGTTACTTTGGCCCAGACCAACCGGAAACGTTCTTCTGGGGGATGACAGCGTCGTTATACATGTGCAGCAGATCGAGTTCGTCACTGTGAACACCAGCGACCAGGAGACGAAAAATTTGCTGGAGCATGCTAAGGATGTTTTCATTGGTGAGCGTTTAATTTTTTTAAACGTTTCATTGGAACATTCAGAGAATAGAATAGAATAGAATAGAATAGAATAAGTAGAGAATATTAATTGTAATTAACCGTAGTAGGATTAACATTAACGGCTGACCACAGCAATATATAGAATATTAATAAATAATCAACATTTACGTTTTTAAAAGAAAGAACAAAAATTAGCACCTCCCATAGTCTTATCAGAATTATATGACCAATGAAAAATTAAGCTCTAGAAAAGAAAAATTATAAAGTTCTCCACCTGTCCATTAAAAAAAATTCCTCGCATCGAGCACTCGGCGATCCCTTAATTAACCTTGCGCGCATTCCCTTCCAGGTAACATCAGGAGCCTGATAAAGGTGCCCAATGCGAAAAGCCGATCAGGCGTGGACACGTTCATAATATACATCTCCGCTGGTAATGGTCGGCCGGTAGGTCCGAGCCTAGACACAGACGAGTCCTACACCCTGGAACTGATCCCCAAGGGAAGAGTGCTGGAGGCCAAGATAACAGGGAAAACTTACTTCGGCGCCAGACACGGCTTAGAAACGCTGGGACAAATGATCTGGTGGGACGAAACTGCCGGAAGAGAGGGTGCTCTGCGAGTGTTGTCGCGAGCCCTGGTCGAGGACAAACCTATGTTCCCCTATAGAGGATTGTTAGTCGATACTGGAAGACAGTTCTTCCCTATCGAACGGCTGAAACGCGTGATCGACGGAATGGCCGCGTCGAAGTTGAACACGTTCCATTGGCACCTCACAGACTCGCAAAGCTTCCCCTTCGATTCAGCCCAGTTTCCGGAAATGGCCAGATGGGGTGCTTACAGCGGCGATCAGATTTATACGCCCGACGACGTGAAGGATCTCGCGGATTACGCGAGGATCCGTGGGATCAGAGTTCTAGTCGAGATCGACTCACCTGCACACGCTGGTGCTGGCTGGCAATGGGGTGAGTTACACGAGAAGGGGTTACGCGGTATAGAACGAGGTTTTGAGTAGGGTCGTGAATGGTCGGCGGTTGGCGAACAGCAAATTAGAAGCTTGCAGAAAATGTAGAGAATGTTGGGGAAGAATTAGATTAATTATTTCACTGTCTGTTGGGGTAAATCAATAAATATTAAGGGCAAGGGTAGACTGTCTCGCAGAGTGCTACCTATATTTTCTATTCTTTGATAGTAGGTGTTTGGTATTCAGTGAAAAAAATCAACAACAATCCGCTCTTGCATATCCGTTTATTCCACGCCGTCGCTGATCTCATTAATTTGTTCAGGGACGGAGTACGGTTACGGCGAGCTGGCACTGTGCGTTGATCAGCAGCCATGGTCGTCGTATTGCGGCGAGCCGAATTGCGGCCAGTTGAATCCCATCAACGAGCACTCCTATCGAATACTGGAGGGTCTTTACAGGGAACTGCTCGACCTCACCGAAATTCGCGACATCGTGCACCTTGGTGGGGACGAAGTGAACCTGGAGTGTTGGGCCCAGTACGGAAACATCACGGCGGCCATGCAGGCCCAGAACATGACGGACCATCATGCCATGTGGGCGGAATTCGAAACGAAGATGCTCCAGAGGCTGGTAAAGGCGAATCGTGGCGAAACACCGAGGGCTGTGATCTTATGGAGTTCACCGTTGACCAAGAGGCCTTACATCACCATGTACTTCGATCCAAAGGTTCATGTGATTCAATCCTGGGGCGGCAGCAATTGGCCAGAGACGCCAGACCTTCTGGAGGACGGTTTTAGAGTTATTTTGTCGCACGTGGACGCTTGGTACCTGGATTGCGGATTCGGTCGATGGAGGGAGACTGGCGAGGCTGCCTGTGGCGAGTATCGCACCTGGCAAACGGTTTATAATCACAGACCTTGGAGGGACTATCCCCAGCAGCACCTGAACTTAGTTTTGGGCGGAGAAGCTGCTATCTGGAGCGAGCAGATGGGGGATGCATCCTTGGGACCTCGACTATGGCCCAGGGCGTCTGCACTTGCTGAAAGATTGTGGTAAATACGGCGTAAATATGTGTTTCCTGTACAATTTATTCAATTTGGAATGAAAATTTCTGTCGATGTAATATAAATTCGTCTTGTAACAGTGAATTTCTTTTGCAGGAGCGACATGCCAACGAATGGTTACTCCACAGACGAGACCGTTTACACTAGGCTAGCCGCTCACATCGAGCTCTTAACCAGTCGGGGGCTTAAAACAGAAGCCATGTGGCCGCAATGGTGCTCTCAGAATCCAGGCAAATGTCTTTGACCGTTCGTAAGCTCGAACACAATCGCCCTCGACTGGAACTGTACGTGTCGGTGCTATAATTGCATAACGGGGAGACGTTACACTAAACGAATCTGTCCGTCGTTTTCTGTAAGGAACATCCAGCTCTCAAGAATGAACTGTAGCATACCACACGAAGTAGCAAGCTTGTCGATCATGTTAATCTCGACGCGACTGAGTATCTGTAGACCTTTGTTTGCTCGATAACGATATTCATAGTTCCACGCGCTCGGAGGAGAGAACGGTCGTTCGCGTAGAAAGTAAGACGACTTGGTACAGAGTACTGGAGAGAAGAAATCATTAGAAGACGAAGAAGACGAAGAAGACTATATTCCTTCAGTGAAAGGAGGATCTAGTGCGTCAGAGGGTTTACTTAAAATGAATATAGGGAAGGAACTTGTCGAGCGTTTCAACGATTCTTCAGTTTTTTGCCTGCTACCAAAGGCGCCACGACAGAAATGATGCTTGGATTTTGTTTTATTCCCGAAACGAAAATGATAAACGAAACGGGTATTTGATAACGATATAGGCGATGATTAATGGACAAGGGAAATTGAAAGACACGCATGAGAACGAGTTTAAACGTCGTTCGATGCCTTGTTGAAGCTCGATGCCATACTTTTTTCGTTCGAAGTGCCTTTCCAATTGTAATTCTACTCGTTGTTATACGATTTCGTGTGTAAACATCGCGCGTTCCTATTCAGGGGTACCGAAGACGGAAGTCGTATCGTCCCTCTTGCGTGTCCGGTATTTAGAACATCAATTTGATGCACGACGATATCGTTGCGAATGTCTTTTTTATACTCCAAACGAATTTTTCGAAAGGATTAATGGCAGTCGTCTTTCTTCTTTTCTTTTTTAGCAGAAGTGATCGAACTTCTTTATTGTTGCACTATTCTCTGTTAAAAGAGTAGACGTTTGTTCGATAGAAATTATTGCGCCCTGACACTTCTGCTAAAAAAATAAAATTGAACAGGCTAAATACCATAAATGAAAAAGGATTAGGCGATGCTCTAATGAGTTATGAACAAAGGACAGGAAAAATTGCTAGTGTGTACAACCAGTGAAGACATTCCGTAAATGAAGTGAAAAAATTGTCGACGCGAGAAAACTTGGTTCTATCGACGAATTCCTGTTTTCACACGACATAGCGAAGCACGAGAATGGCCCCAAGTCCGCGTAGGCTTCCCCTTTAAACTGCCACATCTAGGTCCTATACATAGAGTTCAGAGAAAATAGGGAAATTCGAAAAGAAAAGCCCCATGGTATTCCCTGAAAAACGTGGGGATATATTAAAGAGATATAAAATTGTACGGGAGGAAACGTTTAATGAATTTCGTTCTTTGGCAGCGTAAACGTGTCCCATGAAGCCAAAGAAAAATCGAAAAGACAATTCCCCGCTCGTTCGTCCTGGGAATCATAATCGCGATCGGTTGGACATATTTCTAAGAGAAGAACCGTAAAAAGAACTGAAAGAGACCCTTGGACATTTAATATTTTCGTAATAGGAAATAAATAAAAAATATAAGTCGTTATTTTTATTGCCATTGGAGGTTCAATATAGATGTTGGCAATATTGAAATATTCGCAGTAATATTAAAATATTAAAGACAGAGAAGACGAAAGCTTTTTAAACGTCCGGGGGGTCTGTTTAGCGAAGAAAGTCTGTGAATCAATCTACGCTTCGTGTCTTTTTTTAATAAATTATAAATCCAATGAGACGTTCGTCTCGATTGACTGTACCTCCTCTGGAGGACGCTAAAACAAAGAAAAAATGGCCTACCGATAAGGAACAGCCGAAGAAATATTGTACATAACAGGATTATCACGTAGGAAGGTAATTAATTGAAGAAAAAAAATAAAAAAATAGTAGGAGAAAGAATGAATCGTCTGTACTTACTGACACTTATCGACATCGATGGCTGTAAAGAGGACGTGATTTTTATGCTCCACACGTCGGATCAGTTGTAAAGAAGAAACAAGAACAAAAAGATTTAAATCATCCGCTGTAATCGTTGTGTCTCGCGTGACGTAATTGCGAGGGGGAGATCTGTAAAAGTGGAAAGAACGGGTTTACAATGTTGCACGCGAGATTCGTGTTCTGCATGAAGAGTGTTGTGGAATCGAACGTGCTGACTTCAACTGCGCGCGGATGATTTCGAAAGATGATCCACGGTGAATACAATCTGTTGTAAAGTGTGGTTGGTGTAAATTTAACATAAAACGAATTTTGAATACACGGTTGGATTTGTTCTTTGGTATCCTGAAGAAGAGTCTGTCCTGCTCCATTATGTCCGTCCAGTGTGGTGTTATACCACTTGAGATTTCTTGTGGAGGAATCAATTGAAGGCGGATAATAGAATTGCTTTTATATTGATTGCAAACAACTGTGATTCTACTGTAGCTTTTTTTATTTATAACTTTTGCTTCGTTCGAGAAGAATTTAGAATATGGTTTAACAAGTTGATACGAATTTTGACTTCGGCGGATCGATGTTTGAACTTTATTCATCAATTGATATAGTGGTCTCGATGTCTGTATATACTTCATGTCTCGCACAATTCGATGATCGATTGCTCCTTAGTGGTTCTATCAATATTGGCGGAGAACCTCGGGAGAACGAGTCTAGACGTACAACCGTTTGATGGATGACACGTGTGACGGACAATCGATATGCTTTGTATTACATTTATCTTGTAAATTGTATCGTATAGATGGTAACAAGTAATGACACTCCCTCCACTCCTTCTACTGTCCTTCAGTAAATATAATTATTTTCTTATGGTGTCTGCCGCTTTCGATCGAGCATACGTACAATTGCATCAATCAATATTGTTTCGTCAACTATTTCCGTTTAATTCTTCATTTAATACACATAGATCCATTAATCGTATATAGATTATTAAATTAATGTACAGTCTGATTATTCTTCTAAAAATTGATCGATTATCGGATTGATAAATATTGGACCTACGAATAGAAGCCTCTTGTCTGACTCTGGCTTGACGTTTTCTACTTCCAGCCTGTCCCTCCTTCAGGTGACTATAGTATCGCTATAGCAAAGAATCAGAGGGCGAGGCACAATTGTAAACATCCCCATAGCCATCGAAACGTCTTTCTCGCCACTTCAATTCCTGATTTCGGTAGGATCACATCAGTGTCTCTGTGCCACACGGTTTCATTATCCAGTTCATGAAGAATACTTTTCGCCGCGATACTAAGAAAACTTCGTAGATATTTCCTCGCGATTAATAAAGTCTCGACATTTTTAAACGGTGTTTAGAGAAGAAACGAATAAAGATAGGAAATTTTACGCGGTTCGAAATGATTGCGACAGACATCGAACCGGAAGTTGAGGCTGACATATCGTCGACTGTGGAGCGATTTTTCGCCGAACAGAAACGCAAGTGCAGCAGACTCATGGCAGAATGTAAGTGAACTAAATTACCGCGGTATTTGCAAATAAAATTATTCTCTACGGTCGATGGGAGATATAAAAAAAATGATACATTTTAATAGTCCTTTTAGTAACAAGGTTTTTTTTTAATGAACAGATCAGAACATAACTACGCAAAGCACGCTTGGCGCGTTACAATTTCGTCATTGCCCGCCACATTTCGATGGGCTACTTTGTTGGCCGTACACGAAGGTTTCCACTGCTGCTATTTTACCTTGCCCACCTGAAACTGATCTGCAATACATCGTAGACCCTTCAACGAATGCTTTGGCCAACGATCATATAATTGCAATGGCCACGAAAGATTGCCTCGCGAACAGCCAATGGTACACGAACCCAGAGAACATTCCCTGGAGTAATTACAGTTTGTGCGAATTGTCCGACGAATTCACTGCCCGATACATCATGGAAACCATCGTAGATTTGGAGATTGGCATGGCACATTCGCGTGATTATGGAACCTTCGAGTCTTTCTTGCTGGATGTAAGGACATTGAAGATGAAGATTCTTACTTAGGATCGCTTAAAATAATTGCTTTTTAAAATAATTGAAACTTTTGCTCCGGTACATTTTTTAACAAACATCTGTGGCACTATACTATTAATTTGCAAAAAATATGTTCCTTTAATATCCATATCTTTTATTTCAAACGTATGACGCCCGAGACCAGCAGTATTTTTTTCGACCAATATAAAATTACATTTTCCTATCAAAGTTGGAACATTAAATAATATTTTCTCTTATCAGAAATGGTTACCCATCGTTCGAATCGTCTCCCAAATCGGCTACGCAACATCATTCGCTATGTTAGTCGTCGCGATGATCGTTTTCTCGTTGCTCAGGTACCCAAAATACTCTTTACTGTTCGCTGTTATCAATGGTCTCGTCTTTCAACAATTTCTCTCCCCATTCAGGAAACTCAGAAATCCCAGAAACAGACTGCACATGCATCTGTTCGCCTCTTTCATCATGAGAGCCTTCATGGCATTAATCAGGGACTGGGTATTCGTCGACGGCATCAGATTAGCCGTAGACATCGTCTACGTCGACGAGAAGAATGCTTTTATCAAGGAACGAAACGTAGGCATGTTAAATATTCAAAGAAGAAGAGGAAAAAAAAATTGTTCACAGATGAAACAATGCTATTCACCTTTGGCAAGAGATGCAATTAATGAAATTGGTTGCAGACAATTATTTGCAAGGCCATTACTAGCGCCTGGCAATATTTTATCGTGGCCAATTATTCCTGGATCCTAATGGAGGGTTTATACTTGCATAATCTCGTCGCTTTGGCATTTTATGCGGACAGCGCAGCTATCAATTTGTACATTTTAATGGGCTGGGGTAAGGTTGCGTAATTGCGCGGTTATTAATAAACCCTCAAAAATATATGAATGGATTTAAATATTATATTTATTAAGGATTGCCCATATTCGTGGTCGTGCCCTGGATAATAATCCGTGCCACTATCGAGGACACTCTTTGCTGGACCACTCACGACAACCCTTCTGTCTTCTTGCTAATAAGAATACCCATCATGATATCGACTTTCGTGAGCGCAATAATTTTTACTCAAACCCGTAAACTAAATTTAAACAAAGCGGCTGATCGCCATCCAAGTGTATTTGATAATAATTTAATCGACGACTAAACGATTGAATAATTTACATTATTAGTTCAACTTCCTGCTGTTCCTCAACATAGTGCGCGTACTCTTCGTCAAGTTCAAGACCTCTGTGCATCTGCAGCGAAAGAAAATGCAATACAGGTAAATTGACGATCTCGCGACGTTCCCTCGATTGTTCTATCATACGATAGGGGCTTATAAATCGATTTTGTGAAAACAGTAGGTGGGCCAAGTCTACCTTAGTGTTGGTGCCACTGTTCGGAGCTCATTATACTTTATTCTTGGGCCTCTCTTATCACAAGGACCATCGCGTGGAACTGGTGTGGCTCTTCTGCGATCAGTTCTTCGCCTCTTTCCAAGTGATTTTGTCGTTCCGACGAAAATGTACGAGCTTGAAATTATTTTTCTGACAAATTCATCCTTCTTTTTCAGGGCTCGTTCGTGGCTCTGCTTTACTGCCTGCTGAATGTCGAAGTCAGAACGGAGATAAAGCGAGCCTGGAGAGCCAGATGGTCGAAGAACGCAAGTAACTGCCTGTCCGTGTGTCGAAAGTCAAGAAAAAGGGAAACGAACCGCAAATGCAGGCAATCGAACGATTACGATCATCCTACCGCGTCCGGCATTACTTTGAGAAATTTGTTCGCGTTACAGGTGGACAGGTCCAACGATTATTGGCCGAATGTTTTAGAAACGGAGACCTGATAAGAAGAGTTTTCGGTGAACAGTTTCGTCCAGGAGGTCTCCGAATTTCTATGTGTTTTGCTCGTTTTTCAAATTGTTACCGAATACTCTGATTATATTGTCTAATGAAATTGTGAACTTTATGGTTGAAGGCTAGTTTACTTGCTCCTGCTAAATATTTCCTCTTTGTTCAATCTTTTTTTTTCAAGAAATATCACGTCTTTATATAAAATTCATTTACATTTAAATTACGTTCGATTTCTCGCGATCGATTCTCTATTCTATCGATAAGGGTGGCTTGAAAAACCCCGTGTACCAACGGAAAGTAAAATATCGATTATTTCCCTCTCAATTCCCCCTTGTTCGTGCTGCACCCTTGCGTTCACTATTCCCCACCTCGTGAAGTATTCATATATTATTATAAATCAAATCAGAGTAATTTCGTGTGATATAATAATCAATTAATTTTTATTTCCCAATTTCTACCCATCTTCGAAAAATTTCTTCAAATATTCGATGTCTTCAATTTTTGCTTTTTATTTAAAAAGTTTTTAATATCTAATTTCTTCCACAGTATTTACATTCATCACCCCACATCCACCCTTTCCGCCGTTCGAAACACCCGACGATTTGCCCACCATAGAATTTGTGACAAACAAGCAAACAACTTTGCCACAGGTTCGAAAAGAAACGAAGCAACGAGTGCCACCCCAATCCCAGTCTAAAAATGATTTCTCTTGAAAGTCGCGTGGCGCGAGTCGCGTGCACCCCGAAGGGGCTGAGAAAAGGCGTCGAAAAGGCAAGGGTAAAGTAACGATGCGTGAACTATCTCATGACATTCTCGACCAGAGGAAAATATTAATCGAGAGATGGTCGATTAGAGTGCGGTTCGCCGCACACAGTCTCCGGTTACACAGATGTAATCTACGACACGTGTTGCATAACGTACACATTGTATCATCGTGCGAATGCGATTATTTCGTAGCAATCTTTCACCCTTTAATAGCCGGCCCGTGCAATTTGTCCGAACAATTTGTGCAATTACAATGTTTCAAGTGGTGAATCTATGAAAGGCGACCCTTTAAATTGGAAACACTTTCTTGCGAGTTCTATTATTTTCCTCCGCTATAAGTGCTTTTCGTTTAAGGTCCGATAATAGAAGGTTTGTAATTTTTCATTAAAGCCCGACTTAACAATAATGGTGCACTCGTCTCACAATTTTTTTCCACGCACCGCAAAATACATTCACCTGTACCAATGTTGTCCCCCTGTTCTCCAGCCTGTCATCGACAAAATAAAAAGGAAAAACGAACACTATGCAGCGTAGAAAAAATTATTATTATTAAAAAAGGGTTCAACGCTCCGAGGTAACAATCACTATTCCAAATTTCTCCCCCGAAGTTCTCCCGATCGCAGACGCAAAAGCCGGGTCGCGTGATCGATAAAATGGTCCACCCATTCGCCTACAAGCATCCACCGGCAGGCACCGATGCAATGGCGACCACTTTGGGGCGGTCTCATCCCCTGTTTCGAGGGATTTCATTGGGGAGCCACGGGGATGCTGCGCGAGAGAGGCGAACAAACAGGTAACTAGGGATGAACGACGAAGGGATGCATCCAGAGGCGTGGCTTAAGGGACGACGAGATGATCCTTGAAATTGTTCCTCGGGGTACATGGCCACGCGACAAACCGAGATCTTATCAGAAACGTTGTCGATCTCGTGGAGTGATCGTCCTTGACTGCGAGGGTGTTTTTTGCGGATAATTGAAAGATATAGGGTAGGTGTAACAATGTAATAACAGCAACGATGATATTAATAGTAATATTATAGCAATCGAAAGTGAAAAGTGATAAATTATTAGGTTTTATTGGCGGAGACAAATTTTGAATGCTTTAATTCTATGAAGAAGACAGAAGCTATAAGTGTGGTAAACAAAATTTTATTCAGGATATTCTGATTACTTCTGCTGGTAAATCGTGCGATTTGAAAATTTCGAACCATATCTCTTCCATTAAATGTATCCGAGAAATATCTGAATTTATTTCCCGAATCCAAATGATGGTCCCTTATATTTCTCTTGCTGAACATACGGAGGATTTTAATTAAATTCTTACCTTTTAAAGCCGCATAAAGTTGTCCACGGAAAAAATGAATCGTTATAAACAATCCGAAGACTCATCGAAGACTGGAGTAGAAGTTCTGCAATGACTTTTCGGTGAGTTTTGAAAAACGTTCTCTCTATTTTTCTCCCGCCTGCGTAGGTACTAATTGTGGCTTAACCATTCGGTGAAAATATAAAAATGGTAATTTACACCGGGGGCATAAAAATCTGTGCAATACGCAGGCAATAAAAGTTGAACGACACGGGAGCCTGGTGGATCACCTGAAATATTAAAGCAAACCGCGAGAAGATGCCCATACGAATTGCCGTTTTACCATAAGAATCAGACCGAACGTGACCGAGGGTTGTTCTGTGTGAAAAATTAAAAAGGATGCTGGACGCGTTACATTCGAAGTGGCGGAAATCTTTCTAAATAATAGAACGCCACGTTTCGTCGGTTTCTATCGAATTGATCGGAATTTAAGAGCCCCCCGAGAATTCGGACTATTCTTTCTTTAATACGATCCATTTTACTGCTCTTCTCGCCGCTGATTTGATTTATTCATGTTTTCCTTCCGCTTTAACGAAAATATTATTCACTGTCTATTTATTTGTCGAATCAATAGTATTGTAATTTTCTCGTTTAATACCTTGCAGCGAGAACATTTCGCGAAGCTGGATAAATTAAGTGTATACCCACGAGAATTAACCCTTTCTATCCCGCCCCCCGAATCGCCTTCACGCATTTCGGAAATGTATGTATAGAAAATATTTGATCAACTTATTATTTTTCCGCGGGCAAATCCTTTTATTCTGTACTCGGATGATCCCTTGAGATTCGGACGATTTCGTTCAGAGGAAACGTCCCTCGGTTTCCACTCCAAAGGAAAGTGTTAAGAATGTTGTCCAAAACTGTCGCATAATGATGGTAGATTATTTATTTGTCGTGCAATAATATTGTTAACACTGAACTTTCAGGGGGAAGGCATGAAAATAAATGTTTCATCCTCAACGTCTCCAATCTCTACAATTCGAATTCTCTTCCGCGACGAAGCCCGGTGTTACTTGGTAGGACGAAAACAAGGGGAATTATCTTGCAATTTAGCGAATTCCTATTGATCGAAGACAAAATGGCGAACGGAGGACACGGTGTCGTGGTGAATGGAGTTGGAGCACCTGGTGCCGGCACCCTTTCAAGGGAAGAGAGACGTCGACGCAGAAGAGCGACGCAAAAGTATCGAACCGCACACGCCACAAGGTAGAATAATTATAAAACTTTCGACAATTACACGATAGCATTATTTAATAATAATATTCTTTGTCTATAATTATCTTCACACCCACGTCTTTATAAATCCTCTCGTCATTATTTAATGCTATCACGTTAACAAATGATCGCATCTTTTCTAACATCGATATTGCTTCAATTAAAATTCGCCCTTTGAGCCAGTCCTTTGCGATCTCTCTTATTAGAAAAATTGGAGCACTTCAAATTCCTGCATTATAATCCCCGAATTGTAAGAAATGATTAATGCCTCAAGACTTCGAATTATGTATTGTTCACAGAGAAAGGGTTAGAGTTGAAGCTTTCAATTTAGCTTTCGCAGAGCTTCGAAAGCTTCTGCCGACCTTGCCACCGGATAAGAAGCTCTCTAAAATCGAGATCCTTCGACTGGCCATCTGTTACATCGCCTACTTGAATCACGTCCTCGATGCTTGAACCGACCAGGAATCATTCTATTTTTGCAAACTGTAATCGCGTGTCATCCGGCATGACAACGTGTTCAGACCACTATCGATCAGAAAAAGATATACCCCTATCCGATCTATCGTTCTACTTAGTTTGTACATATGTAATTCATCGAATTAATGTTATTTACGTTTAATTATCGCAAGGATGCAACTATATTGGAAATTGGTATCTGGTTATTTCAACGTATACATACGCATATAAGTATAGATTAATCAACGACGAGAACTTCATTGTTCCTTTCAAAGTGTGGTAGTTAACAAAAATTTGTACAAATATTGTTAAGTCATTTACTCTTCTCCGTCGAGTAATTAATTTCGAATTGAAAAATAAAAAGAACCACTCGTAGGTACAGGAGGGCTCTATATCTTTTAGTAAAAATCGTCCAAATTCCTCTTCTGAGTTATTCGTCCCCCATTGAACGAGAGATTGTTTTAATTATGTATCAATATAATAGAAATCAATTTCCAATGAACGATTTCCATTCCACAGTTTCTCTATTCTTCGTTTTATCGTTTTCATCGTCCTCCAATTATTCCAAGTGTTTTACACCCTCGAACAATGCTCGAGTGCAGTTATCTCGAATCGTACGGAAGCCTGTCGATAGTCTTAAATCAATCTCGTTCCGTGGATTAACCCGATTCCCAAGGGATCCAAACGCCCCACGTGTCCACGTATCCTAAATCCTCTTGTTCTAGACGAATAGCCGAACAATCGAACACATTCCAGCTCGGTAGTTACTGGCCATCATCGAACGAAAAGAACTTTGTCCCAGGAACCCGACGATACGGGTTCCAACTTCACGGCTCATCGATTTCGCTTCTCTTTTCCATTTTTCTTGTTTGTTTTCTTTTTTTTCTACCCTATTTCGATGTCAGAGTAATGGAAAAAGAATTTTTATGGTGCTTTCATTTTATCGAGCTGACCGACATTCTTTTGCTTTAGTTGTATTGTTTCTTGTTTCTTTGTAAGTCGAATGAGAAACGACGATCATTTTTGTTTGAAGAAAAAAATGAAATAGATTTGATGCTCACTTAGCTAGTATCTTTATTCCGGGCAACAAGTTATAATAGAAAGTTTGGAATGAATAAATAGAGCAGACAGGATACAAGGAGAGTGAATTCGGAGACAGTGAACTTTACAGTTCAATACGAGTATTGATTTCCTCGTAACACCTGAGACAGGAGACGTAAACCTCCACTGCATTACTCCATTGTTAGCTTTTACAACGACACGAAAATTGTTATCGCAACACCTCTGTAATATTTAATGTTAACGTTACGCCACCATTCCGATAATCGACAAATAAAAGTCATTATTATTTCTTCGCCACGGTGAATAATATAATTCCAGCAATCTTCCAGAGTGATCGCAATCATTCGACGCAGTAGAAATGTCTCTTTCATCCCTCGCATTTCTTTCACAAATATAATCGTCCACGCGTAGACAAATGAATTACTGTCTTTTTTATCATTACCTAAATGCATTCACTTTCCCGATCACACAAATGTACACGGGAGGTCAGTATGGTTTTTACCTTTAGTTGAACGAGGAACCGATACGAAACGATGCCTCGATGCCTGTACGTGTACCGGTTTTTAATTAATAACAACGATTTTTTTATTGTGCTAAATGTATCTACACCAATGTGAACTCGAATTATTAATTACTAAAGTAGTGAATATTTGATTTATTGGCACTGGTAAAGAAACTTTTAGATTCAGTTGCAGGTACTTCAATCGTTATTATTATTATTATTGTTATTTTTTATAAGTCACTAGTGTGTTGAAAAGTTCAATAATTCGTCTACTTGTAATATGTTTTGTATAAAATTTTCAATTGCATTTAAAACAAAGTCAGTGATATGTTTGTCGTGGTGAACAGGTGAAGACAGTAAGAAGAATAATTATCAGGATGGCAGTGAAAAGTTATAAGGACGCGGTGGGAATAGTAAACGCGTTGAATCTCGTCGGGGCCCTAAGAAATTTTACGAACCCGAAGGAGAGCAAATTCAGATATTTCATTAACTGGTTCTACGATATTTTCTTGATCGGCACTTTCAGTTGCTGTCTGTTCACTTTTAATAATTTCGGCCTGCAGGCACGGGGATTCGACATGGAACGTATAGTGTACACGTTTTTGTTGATCGTATATCTGATGGGATTCATTTGTTTAACGTCTCTCGGTTTACATCATTCTCAGGTGAACAGAAAATTTATTTCTCCGACTGTGATGAGTATTTAAAACATTTCATTAAAAGTTGTGAACGTTCACTCGTGCGATTTCACACGTTTCTCTTTTATTGCCTGAGCTCAATCGAACGAATCATCTAAAAAAATTCTTTACCCCTTGTACAGCACATGTTGATACTGATGAAGCTGATCGACAATGTGGACGAAAATCTCAAGAAATTGGGATGCAATATTGACTATCGTCATTTGTATCGTCATGTACTATTAATTGGAGCATTATGGTTCGCGGATACCATAATAATGATCGTAATTTCTTTTGCGTACATGGAAGCTGAAGGCAGGGACATAAACCATATAGTAGCCCTCGCCTGTTACATGTATGCAGCACGCGTTGGTTCGAATGTTCTTTACGACTTCAAGATACCTGTATAGTATGTACACAGACAATTACAAACCATGAATTACTATATACGACGTTTTCATTTATTTTACGTAATAAAGTTGGAAGTTCAATTTCTCACGCAACATTGTTCTATGCAAATTTTACAATTCTAAAATTTTTAGCTCACCTTCTTCTTACAAATTGTTCTTATGCCAATTTCTCTACTCTGTACATCTCATTGTTAATTCTCTCCCGTTTAATTTTTCCTATCACCATTTCCGTTTCATCTCGAATTCTTTAAACCAGTGTTAACACTATTCTTATTTACAGTTGGCTGGGTTTGCGATTCAAAGAAACGAACGAGCTCCTCCGAAAGTTTCTCGTGGAGGGTCAGCAGATAAAGACAGAGGATCCCGTCGAAAATAATACAGTCCAACCAAGTGGTAATTTGCGCAATGAATCGAGGCCATTGAACAGATGGTTATCCGAATATTCCATCCATGGATCGCGAGTGTTACCCATAAGCAACGTTCTGAAACAAGAATCGCAATCGATAAAAAAGGTGCATCTACTTCAACAGATCAGGTACAATTAAATAATTCACTGTTCACTGAGAAATATTCCAGGCGCTTTGAAATATTAATGGAGCCTAACAAATTGACAAGGTTCTCCCATCTTCAACTGTGCTGCGCCTCGAAGATGGTCAATCGAATATTCGACGCGCAATTATTAGTATTCACGGCCTCGTTACTCGTTTACATCACTGTGATACTTTATTTCGTTTACATGATATACCAGAGGTATTTCCATTTACGATCAAATCTGAAAATAGTTGGTGCGTATGTGCTGGATGTTGTCAGTAATTGCTTGAAAGTCGGTTTAGTGAGCTATGGCTGCGAGTATACGACCAACCAGGTAAAGGAATTATTTTATTTCACCTGTCGAGAAGGGGTGTAGATTGTTTTCATTCAATTTATACCACCCCCAGGCAAACAAGGCGATAGAAATTATCCACGCATGTCCAGTGTACGAAATAGACACCGATTTAAGAGACGAAGTGAGGGGGAATGTAAATTATTAATTATTAAACATCACTATGTTACGAGAATGACATTCGAATACAACTTAATTGTAGATTCTTCAATTCTCCTTGCAAATCTCTCACACGCAACTTGGAAGATCGAAATCCGCTATTTTTAGACTGAACTATGGCTTCATTCGAGACGTTAGTACCTTTTCATTTCATTTAATAATTATCACTTCCTGCACAATCGATCACTTCTTTCAGTGCATAAGCTTCGTGACAACATACCTGGTGATCATAATACAATGGAGCCAAAATTTGTCAACGAAAGATCCGGTGGTGGTAGTAAATCGAACGAATCTATACGATATCCATGCAAATATAAGTATACAGAAATAACTTTCCATACTATTCAATCATAATGTATCGTACTCACCATTGATTCTATAATAATATTTCGTAACTATGTCTTCTTCGTGTTACATTAAAAAAAGAATTCTCACGAAGTGTCGTGAGACATATATGAATTTGTTTAATCAAGATATATAAAGGATCCTTTAAACTGGAACCGGAACTTCAAACGAGACCGTGGCCTAGGTCTTCCAATAATAAAGTTCACGACAATACAATATTAATCGACCCCAGGGCCTTCTACACTAGTTCCCATCCGACGTACTTGTCATAATTCATCCCCGATAAAAATTTCATCGCTATAACAGTATCGATCCTCGCGTAAACAAGCAACTCACACCTTTGTCATTACTTTGCCGTCTATTTAATTTCCTTAACGCGATAATAATCTAGCAGAGCTGGCCAGAAAAGGTAAAAGGGCAGGCGAGGAGACAGTGTAACGTTGAACCTCGTTGAACTTACTTTTCGTTTGCCTCGTTCACCATGTACGAACCGAAAACGATCGTGCAAGCGATTAAACCGGTGCTAATAGTCAATTTCCTCTTTGGAATGGGTCTGTTCGAATTCTGGCGAAATAAGCCACACAAGATTTTGGAGTACATGTACACGATTTGGTACCTCTTGGCGTTCCATGCCGCTAACAAGTACTCGATTTCTTGCTTCACGGAGTACTACGTGACCAGTGCCTACGAACTTAGTCAATCGATGTTCACCACGATCTTTTATTCGAACACGATAGTGATATCGGTACTGATAATCACCAGCAGGGTGAACGCAAAGGTGAGCGTCGATATTTTTTATATTTTTAAAATAGATACCCGAATAACCGATTGAGCTTATTAACAGTTTGTTGATATATTAGGAAATTTAAAACAGCCTGTTTTAGAATTTGGAAAATTGTCACAGAAGGGGTAATCATTATTTTTGTAACAACGATCCCTAGATAATTCCTAGTTTGATAAAATACTGAGATTTATGATTAACAATGAACTGTCTTTATTTAAAAAATAATTCAGTCTATGTTCAGTATCCCCCGATTCCTTCTCGACATTTAACAAACATTTTATTCGCAGAAAATGACGGCAGTGATCGCGCTCCTGGACAATTCCGATCAAACGATGGAGAATCTTGGAATGCCGAAGGAATACGGAAAACTATTCCTAAAACAGATAATCTATTTCGTGTTCGGTTCCATTTCTATTCTATCGTTCGTCATTGCAATCTACATCTGGCATTTGAAACCGGAATCACCGGTGCTCATCAAATTGATGCTCACCGTTGTCGCGTACACCCCGTTGACTTTAATCAGCGTCTGCGACATCTCCTTTTGTTTTTGGGTCAAGTATGAAGTCTTTCTATTTCAGAAAGTAATACGACACTCGCGTTACACGGGGCTAAAGTTTAATCATTCGAAACACTAGATATCTCGAGATGAGGTTCAAACAGCTGAACGAATTCCTTCGGGGTATGTTAAATACG
Organism: Nomada ferruginata; assembly: GCA_963583965.1. Classification (NCBI taxonomy): domain Eukaryota; kingdom Metazoa; phylum Arthropoda; class Insecta; order Hymenoptera; family Apidae; genus Nomada; species Nomada ferruginata. The sequence goes on from OY757223.1 coordinate 2,970,337, forward strand.
ACGCCGGAGTCTCCGCAGCATCAGAGAGTTTTGTCGACGAAGTACGATTTCGAGAACAAAGCCTTCAAACCGCCCAGAAATGAGCCAGTACGAGGTGGCAATGGGAATGCGAAGACGATGCGAGCGGTAAAGTGAGATTCAGCGGTGAACGACAAAGCGTTTCCGTTCTCAATACTATTTCCTGTGTAGCTTCCTGCGCTGTAAAGTGTAACAAATCAGGAATACATTATCAAACGCGTGCGGAGAATATTCTCTTTGGGATGTATAAAATGATCAGAGATATTTACTTTGATTTAGATTAATTACTATCGTGCTACGTTATAGTATATAATATTTATTAATCTTTTCCTTAAATTATTAGACTCATCAATTTTTCGTCCGTTATTAGAGTTATTAGATTTTCTTTGTGTAATTTATATTTGTTCGTGCCTTCACGATTTCAAGGCAATTACACCTGGAATTGATCAAGATCGCAAGGGCCATGAACTCCACATACGGCGTACCAATTTTACTGTTAATGTCTGTGTCTTTTATCTTCACCACCGGCCTCCTGTACGTGCTTTACAAGCTCATGTGGTTAAATGTGACCTCGAATGAGTTTATGCACGAGATGATAACCACGATCTGCACCATTATCGCCTACTCGCCGAAAATCTTTTACATGAACCACGTGTGCGCCAAAACGAGCGCCGAGGTGAGATATTCTACTTTTTATTTTGTACAAGTCATAATTCTCATATATTAACAATCTCTTGCTAATATAATAGTACTAACAACTTCGAAAAACATTCGTATCGTTTAAATTATAATGCCAATAGAATAAACGCTACCATATAAAAAGTATAATTACCATTTTTTAACAGTATATTAGAATTTTTTATTAGCCAAATAATTAATTCCTCTCAGGCAGCAATCGCTGGGGACATTATTTGCGAACTCTACGAGCCGTCCACCAGCAGAGAATTCCGAGCTGAAGTGAATATTGAGAAGCATACAAGTAAAGGGAAAAAATAGATTCAATCGTTTCATAGCAGAAATTGCAATTTTAGATTCGTGATTTCACTCTACAATTGATCCAAAATCCGCTGGTGTTCACAGCCTGCGGTTTCTTCGAGATGGACCACGCGTTTATCCAAGGAGTACTTACATGAATTATTTCAAATCGTTCGAAACTCGTGCGTGCTATGCATTGCTTCTTAATTTCATATTTTTCAGGTCGTCGGATCGATGACCACTTACCTGGTGATTTTAATTCAAGTGGGCGACATGACGAAGGTGCAGTATTCAAATTCTACATTGAACAGAACGGAGATTTAAGGGTCGGTTAAATTGCTATTACGAAAGTATCGGCATACTTTTTATCGAGTGCAAATTGATGGAACCATTGATAGAACCAAGATACGATATTTATATATGTGAAGTTTCGTGGCCAAGGTGCTTAAAGCTTCTCCGACGTTCGCCCTAAACAATTTTCCGCCAATTAGAACGCGGGCAGGGATGATACCTCAATTACACTACCCCCTGGGACACTCCGTGCGATTCCAGATGGAGGCGTTAGCCCGTGAAATTCGGTAATCTTGAAACTCGATATCTAGTGATTCAACGGGGGTGGATAATTGCTACTTTGACCAATCCCGAATCTATTCTCAAATTCGCGAAGATATAGCACTTAAACATCCTTGAGTCTCTTAAATTAAACACCTCTTCAGTTTTCCCAAACGAAGATGAAAATAATTATTTAAAGTTAAAATTCGCGTTATTAGTATTATATCTTGACAACATTTATAGAGAGGCAAATTGAGGATATAGAAATAAATTGTGTGGAGTGCTGAGAAATTTCGATCGTATACTAATTTTGTATTGTTAACTTTATATAATCCCAGAATTTATTTCTTCTTTTTATTTATTATCCATAATTTATCCCACTGTTGCAAGTTATGTAACAGGGTTGAAAGGAACGTTTACAACGGGTGTAACATTAATTGGGAATTAAGGGTGCGAACGAGCGTGGCCGTCAGGAGCCACCTGCTACCTTACAGCAATGGTTGGGGTCCAGGCGAATTGATATATTGCACCCATGGGGACAGAAAGACCAGTTTAGATGGGTGCAAGTACCGTGCCATCCCTAATCCTCTCCCCCTCTTGTTAACTAACATTCGTAAGAGACACCTCGGCTTTGTCGTCGATTAAATTATTCCAGTCAGTGCGATCGGATCCACGAGACCCTATTGTACCACACACAGACAGGTATTATCTATTTTCAATTTTAAAGCTACCTCTAATTTATCATTATTCGATATTGCAACATTCTCTGCTTCTGTTTTTCAATTTTTTATTCGATTTGGAATTTCTCTAGACTCAATTGTAACGAATTCTATCATTCATTTTTCTTTGAATTCTGGAAAATAATTAATTGATTTACTTGGTGACGATTTTATGAAAATCTGTGTAATATTAAGTTTATACTAGTAGTATGCTATCAAGTACATATAATGGTTGGCTATCACTAAGCTCCAATACAGGACGAATGGTTTTCTTGACCAAGGCATATGGGAGGGATTAGAGGTGGAGATTTTAGAAGAGTAAACGCAAACAGACTGCTACGATTCTAATAATCCGCAAACGTCGTTTATCATGTCGAAACGGATTCACCCTAACAACAGGACCACTCCTACTCGGGGGTGCGGGTATTCCATCACGTTGTATCCTCGCCAAACGTTTGCCTGGCATGTTTATCGATATGGGATAGGGCGTGTTAGGATGACAGTGTAAAAAATGTCAGGATAAGAGAATAAAAAGGCAGTATGTTTCGGTAACAAATTGTATATTTACATATTCGTATTTACAATATGTTGCAATTATGGCTGCTTCTTGCCATACTTTAATTTATTCTTCAATTTCTTTGGATTTATTCCGTACGTCTTTAATCTCTCCGGATCCATCGAAGCAATATCGCCGTTGATATCATTACTCTTCGAGTCTTTTTTCTTTGCTTTATCGAATTTCTTCTTTTTCATCTTACCATCCAACTTCGCCTTCCTCGAGTTTTTAATGTTTTTCTTCTTCTGGTTTTGTACATTAGCCTGTTTCTTCTGCGACAATTCAGTAGCTGCAGGATTGTTTGCATTTCCTTTTTCTTCGTGAGATTTATTTTCAGTGGTATTATTTGTAGATTCCACGGGATCAGTTTTACGTTTCTTCTTCGATTGTTCTGGCTGTTCTTCCGGTTTCTTGCGTTTTTCAGTTTTCGAACTTTCTGTTTGTTCTTCCTGTTTCGTATCTACATTATTTTTAGCGCTTTTATTGTTTCCAACTACTTCTTTATTAATTACAAGCCCCTTCTTATTAACTTCAGCTGTATTATTTTGAATTTCCTGTGCCTTTTTCTTCTTTTTTCGGCGCTTCTTTTTCGTCTCTCCACTATCGTTAACAGAAGTGTTATTTGCATTATCTCTTTCGTCCAATTCTTCTTCTCCCTCTTCCGGTTCACTGAAAAATATTAGGCATTAAACAAAATAAATAATGTAAATCCAATTAAATAAATTTTGTTTCTCTTTTGTTTATCCTTACGTGTATAAACTTCGAAGTACTTTTTTCTTAAGTGTCTCATTCTGTGCTTTTTGTTTAAACATTCGAACGTCATTTATTTCCGCGTGTTCTGTTTTATACTGGAGCGCTTTCTTCAGGGAACACCATTTGTTCAATTCTTTGTCATCCGCCATTAAAATCTATTGCCATTAGTAAAAAAAAGGCATTAAAATTTGTTAAATAAAAAGATCCAAGGTAATATTAAAAGGTACCTCTTCCACGCTTAAACCGTAATCGTTAGGCACGACCTTCCTGTATTTAAATCTGCACGGTATATCGCCAATCATGTCTTCATAATCCAACGAGTAATACTTGTCAAAGTATTCCTCATAAGACTTGTACACTTGAGGATCAAATTTCGGTTTCTCTTTTGATATCAATTCAGCAAACTTTGATTTTCTTTTACGTTTTCTTCGTTTTAGTCCATCTATTTCTTCCGGCACGTTCTTCGTAGGATCGTAATCCGCATCCATCTAAAATTAAATCGATAAACTAATGCTCTATTTATACATTATAAAAATAATTTAAGCTAATAATAAATTACAATAAAATCTGGATCCTCGCAATGTGGTCCTCCGTGTCTTCCTTCATTCTCATAATTTTCTGGATTTGCATCATAATTATCCCACGTGTCTTCAATCTCTAATTCCTTATCAATATCTGGGAATTCTGGTTTAATGTCTTCTTCTGGAACCGCGTAATAATCGTCATTAAACATTTCTGTCATTCTCCGATCGTGTTCAGATGGATCGAAATCAGCATCCAAGTCGATATCATTAAACTGTATATCATCGTTTCCTGTTATCTCCTTCAATTTTTCTATCTTCTCTTCGATCTCTTTTCTCTTCAATGCTTTCAGCTGTTTAAGTTCCTCCTTTTTCCTCAATTTATCCTCCTCCTTTCTCTGTTTCACCTCTGCCCTCTTTTGAGATCTACGATTATCCTTTCTTCTCAAAGAATTTTCCATAGTACGCGGATATCTCTTGATAAATTCCTGATCAGGTTCTTCGAACCGAAAGTTATATTTTTGTTCAAACTCCTCCTGTTTCTCGATATTTTTTTCGTCCTCCGATAAATTTTCATCGCTGTCGTGAATCAATTGCGATACATCTCCGTCTTCATTTTCCTCTTCCTCTTCGTCTGGACCAGTATAATTTTTATCCAAATATTTATTATTGAGCACATAATCCCTCAAGAATTTTTCGTTCGCATCCAGGCCAGGGTTGGTCCAAAAATCACGCAATGGTTTTAATTCCTTCCGCTCATTTTCGTTTATACTTGCCTCTTGCCCTTTTAGCCATTCTTTGTAATCAATCTCTTCCTAAAAAAATAGAAATTAAATGGTTTTGCTTTATCAAATTGAATACAAAAATAGCTTACCTTTTGTTTTTCGCTCTCAGATTTGGCTTTTGGCTTTAGAAAGTCCCCCTCTTCTTCCTCCGCCGCTTCCTTAATTTGCAAGGCGTTCTTAAAGCTTTCTTTCAATTGTTTTTGTTCTTGTACATAGGTAATCTGTTTAGCTCCCTCTTCGTTCTTTCTCAGTTTAGTTTCATCCTCGCTGTCGCTGTATTTTCCATCCCTTTCCACAATAATGTTTCTCTCATAGTCCCTCAAGAAAACAGCCTTCTCTTTTTTATCCTTTTGCTTCTTCTTTTCACCGTGCACTTCTTGCGCCTTGTTAGTTTCGTTAAAGAATGTCACGTCCTGATTATAAATCTTTGGATCTCTATTTTTCAAAAGTGCCAGCGTTTTGTAAAAATCTTTGTCGAACTGTGCTTTCAGCTCCTGCGAAAATAAAGTTTGGTTTAAAAATAATTTTGATTGCCTATAGTAGGAGTACAAAATATCCCTGTACATTTTCCTCCTCTTCTGCAGACGAACTATCGCTTTCAGAACTATCTCCCGACATATCGTTTTCCTTGATATCTCCATACTTAGTTTTTACTAAAAAATGTAATCGTTTAAGTCAGACAAGGTGTATTTATCTTCGCGTAAGCATAGTCAAATATGAATTGTATACTCACGTTTATTTAATTCTTCCTTCTGTCGCCAATTATTGTAATTCTTAGCATAGTCTGTATTTATTGTCAATTCACCCTCAGAATCGGAGTTACAGCCGTTGAATAGAGTATCCATAGTGTCAGAGAATCATTAAGAATTTCTTAAGACTTTCTCCGTTTTCACGAATGATTGAATAATTATCTGAGACAAGTAATTGGCAAAGTAATACCTTCCCGCTTTAAAAATTAATATTTTTCGAACTCATAGAATACAAAAACTGTATTTGTTCTTGCTACAATCGTGTTGGATCGTAACGTGACTTCGGAAGGTTAGGTTTGCCATAACCAAAACGACACACGCTTCGTGGAGCAGCACAACGATACCTGTCACTCCTCATGTTTCGTATTATATTATCATTTTTAAGAAGAAGAAGGCAGCAATGCTTATATTAAAGTAACTCAATTCTCTTAAATTCATTGAACTGTTATTAAGTTGTTTCTTTTTTAAGCGACATTTATTTTAATGGTTATATTCTTGTCAAACTAATAACCTAACCAATCATGTAAACTAACATAACCAAATGTGAGTAACTTTTACGATCGATTTTATTTAAAAAATAATTAATGATACAGGAAAACTAAACGTGTATTAAAAATGTTTGTTTTACCTCATGTACGCAGATGCTCTTTGAAATATTCGCCTGATTTTTATATAGACATATAAATCATTAGGTTAGTACAGGTTATAGTACAGTATTACGATTTTTATTATACAATGTATGTACAAAATACAAATCATTCGAATAGTATTACAGTCGTAATAGTATCAAAAATTTGTAAAATACGAACGAGTGGTGAAATGTGTCTTGCTTTATCATGCACTAACCAAAACAATCGTGAATAATGTGTCTTACAAAATAAAGACACAGAGAAAACGTTGCGCTCAGTCCGTAACAGAAATCGGATCATGTCATGTATTTACAAACTTGTTCGTATGGTAATTTTCTTATAACAGTGTCGTCCCTTTTCAATTTGATGTCGATACTATAATTTTCTATATGCAATTTATGCACAACACCTTTCACGCCCTTGTGCTTTCCCCATAAAATTATAACATCCTTTCCAATGCCAGGAATTACAGTCTCCAAATATTCCTGATCTATCTTTATAACGTGATTCTCAACCTCTTCTGGAGACTTTAATTTAATCTTTCCGACAAAGTTAGATTTCTCCACAGAGTGAATTAATCCTTTGGACTTGTAATACTTATCGCCAAGGCTCTTGGTGATCACTTTCACCATTAATCCCTCCATCAACCAACCCTCTGCATTATCATCGTCATCTTTAAGCTTAGGTTTATGTTTCTCAGACTTTATTGAACACGTATCCGCGTCCCTGTACCCCTTGTCAAGTTTCTCAGTCTTTATATTGGAAAGCATAGATATCGATTCTCCACTGGTAGAACTTTCGTCGATCGTTTCCTGTTTTATAATAGGAAGAAACCTCGGCTTCTTATTCAATTTCATACTAAGAACTAGAGGCGCATCGTTCTCTGGCCGACTCAGAGGTACTTTGAAAGTTCCTGCCTCCCCGTTATCTTCCTGTTGGCCTTGCTCGACTTGCTTCACTATAAAGTCCATCATCCTTTCCTCGTCATCCTTGTCCATTTTCTGCTTCTTAGCCTTCTTTTCTTGCGCCGCCAATGTTTCTGGATCTCTGTCGATGTATGTTACATACCAACCTAAATATAAATAAAAATAATATTAGTTTCACCCAAAGTGTATACACTTTACGTCGTTTTCGAATAAAAGAATTACCTTTCTCTGTTTCATCGACCACACATTGGCCAGTGCGGCCAAGATATTTTACAAACGCAGTGAGCGTAAGCCAAATAGTAGCGTTCATGTGAATATGTCCTCTATCAGCAATATACTCTTGGTAAACACGATTCGCTGGTACCCGTCTAGTACCGAATTGCCTTTTCAATAAATTTAAATAACCATGAGAGAACTCCTTCGAAAACTGATCCATATAACGATTCGCATTATCGGCGAATAATAGAAGCTGTCTATGATGAGACTCCGACATTGTATGACACTTGAATCCATTTTCGTCTCTGCACTGTTTCTGACACATCTGACAGTACCATCGTAACTTCTGCAAGCCCTTCGCCTTTATCTTATTCGCGATATATTTCGGTGTTCCTGCTTCGTGTTTACCCATTGTTCAAACTAATACTGAAGCAAAATTCAGCGAAGAAAATTATTAGAATGTTTCGTTGGAGAAATAATTAGGTTATCAATCGTAGTCTATTCTTGTCACATTTGCCTCACCTTTCGATAAAAATGTGTTACCTCCCTTCGACTCTCGGGAGGAAATTCTGTAGCATTTAAATGCTTTTAATAATTTCTGCACATTGGAAAATTATACAGCGTTATAAACAAACTTTTTCGGAATTAGTCAATGCATCTTTGTAAAGTCGCGAACCTTCGAGACACCGTATATAGAACACTAGAGACATCTACAGCAGGTTTGTTACTTATCGATAAAATTGTAATCTGTATTGTAGTTTAATCGAAGATTGGTAAAGATTGCGTGCGGTAATTCGAAAACGAAAAATATTAGGAAAAGAATGTTATATGAAAATACGTTCTAAAACTGTTTAGTTCAATATAAAAATATCTAAATGGAGTTGTAGAATGATTCTGTATTAATAGAGGTATTCTTCGGTATAGCGTATTATAATAATACGTAACATTAATCAAATTCTAATTCTAATTTGGAAAAGAAAAGTCAATTGAAATTTCGATTTTGGCTTAGAGCTTTGTTTCAAGAACAATGCGAATCGCATTCTATTTCGGGGAACTAACTTGCATAGCCTTTCACACTTACAAGAGATCGATCCATTAGACGCGCTAGTTTCTAACATCCTTACCAAAACGTTTAAATCTAATCGATTAAGTAACCAAATACTAACAGTAGTTGCACGTAATCTCCTGTAACCTCGCACCTGGTACTACACCGCCCGACTTTATGTTCAATTTCATATTACACCCTGGCAGTAGACCAGAAACTGTGTGCCACGCATACGTGTAGTACATGCAATCATTCTCCAGGGTGCACGCATCCGAACACATACAGCGTATGCTCCAAATTCGATATCAAAGTGCTATCATCAAATTTTCCAATTAAAAATAATTACAGTCCAAATCGTTTCGAAGAACAAATTAACATCATACTTTCTTTTAAATATATCAATGTGGAGATTCAAGCATATAAAGGAAATTTTGTAAATCCTTCTAAAAAAATATTGCCAAATTTTTGAATTTAGATGGGTAAATTTATTTGATTACTTTTATTACTATAATTGTTTTGGTGCTCACCCTTAAAATACAAGGTTTTTTTTTAACGAAACATCCTATACGTGGCATGCATGCAATTGCACGTATGTTCGAATTCGAAACTTTCGATCGTACTTTCGAAGGCCGAATATGGAGTGTCTATTTCGAACTAACGCGAACTTGAACTTAACCAGCCGACATAATCTTGATTATGGCATGATAGGTAGGAAATTGGTAATTATGACCGAGAACGATAAGACATATTCTCGAAGCAAAGTTTAACGACTCGACTAGACGAGGATCTATAATATCCAAAAGCAAAATTACTTCCTACACAGTTTCGAAAACACTAATACATATCTTTCATTACAAATTATTATAAATTTAGTTCACCTACCATATATTTGAACTAACTAATTATCCGTCCACGAAAAGTGTATCATTGACCGATTACACGTTTACTTCTGAAATATTAAACACATTAATTGTGTTGTACTTGCAACGATATGTACTTTTATCACGAAGCTGAACATTAGGAATAGACATTGCTCCGGATTATCTATTTCGATCGTACGAAAATGGCATGAAACGCGTGCAAAGATCGGAAGCGGCGATTAGGTTGGAAGATAGCACACCTGAGAGACCTACGATCAAGCTGCAACATGTAAACGTATAACCCAATCTATACCAGGTTGCACGTGTGTGTGCAAACATAAAAGCATTCTTCGAGTTGATCTAGGATTCCAGTGAGCTTGTAACGATCCCCAAGTATGAACTAAATTTCTTTCCACTCAATTGTCCAATCTTTCATCTTACATATTTACATTCGCTTCTCCAGGGAGATCTCTTACGACTGCGATTTCGGTACCGTTCTCCAGGACTTCCCGCACACCTGGCAATTGGAACAGAATTACAATAATCGCGGCAACCATACGCAAAGGTAATTTAATTCAGAAAATATATCGTCTAACTTAATTTCATTGAATGATTTAAAAAAAATTAGTTTCATTTCATTGTCGATCGACTCGCCAAATGAGTTTTCACCTTCAGGGTAACCTAATCCCTGGCTTAATTGGAACTATAACGATACACACGATGGTACCACGAGCAACCCTAGATTAAGAGATGGATAACGACCAGTCTTAGACGCCAGTCTGACGCTCGAAACTTCTTTTCAGCATACGTATCACGGATTTCCTGTTTAAAGTTTAAAGCTCGTAGAACCTTCGAATAGTCGAGTTCATGGCCCGCTGTTATGCATATACGTATCCACAAGACTGGTGGGATGGTAGATTATGCGCGGCGCGATGAACCGACTCGGCCAAAAGCTACCAGAATTATTAACTCCTGTCAGTCCAGGCAGTTCGATGCAGCAACGAGCACTTGACTGCCTTTCCTACTCGTTACCATCAGTCTGAGCAAAGAAATCAATCGTCACCACGAAGATCGAACGCGACAGACAAACTTTACTACTTACGATTAGTTCCACTTCTGCTTACACATTCGTATAATTCTTCTGCCTCGAGGAATACAAATAAATACAATTATCGTATCGATCAGAGGGCGATAATTATATTAAGTATATATTAATCAGTGGGCTATAATAATATTTGCAATATATAATAGACAGATATATTAGCTAATTTCATTGTTTCGTTATAATTATTATTAGGTTTGAGTGGGCTAAGATTGTTGTTTAGATTATGTTGAAGTGTCTGTAAGAGTTGGAGGAATTTTTAAGGTACACCTGAGTGGATTCTGGATACAATTCGTGGACATGGAGGAAGTGGAGGAGACAGAGGAAAGCACCAACCCGTGTTCCACGTCCACTTCGACGTCCTCGGCGTCGACACGGGGAAAGAAACACTGTACGGAAATGCGAGCGGAGAAACCGGTGTACCTTCGTCAGAAAGGTACATGAATTATTAATTAGGAAAGACGTAGATCAATTAAAAGTATCGACGAACGAATGTAATGTCGTTCGTTGCCTTTCTTTCCATCCTGTTTCTGGAATTTCATTGAACGCTTTCTAAGAACACTGCGCCGTTTACCTGCATCGTTACACGAGCTTAAGGTTTCTGAAATCTAATTTTCCACCCCGATCCGATGATTGATTAGCAATGAAATAGTACAACCTTGCCGTCAAGCTTCCACAATTGCACGCTTCACAATTCGGACCGCAGACAATTCATTCACGCGGTAATTAAACCTTCGTCTCCGTTAATTGTTATTTTCCACTCTGAACTTTGTTATTTATGTTTTGCACACTGCCCGGTAGCAGGGACTACTTGGGCCACGTTTAATTCCATCGTGATTGAAATTATTGGCAAGCAATTGGAATAAATAGTATCGGAATTTATTTTCTCTGCAACACTATCGATTGTATTACAATTATTTCTTTGCTTTCTTTTTGCCTGAGCGATTTTGAATTTTTCGAAAGCTATTTTGCGAATGGCTAGTTTCGATGGAGAACGTAGCAGATCACTTGAGGGCTTGACAGTGAATGAATTAAATTTCGTCGATGGTTAGACGAGAATTGGCAAGTACGAGACGGCGAATTAGATCGATGAATCGCGAGGCGAATTAAACCGCGTTATATCGGTAGGTGTAATCGACAAATGCAGATGCCTGTTCCGAGGTGAATTCGTAATTCTATAGACTCGATTACACGCGAGCACGCGATTCGAACGCCTCCGAGAAGCGTGCGAGAAATGTGAATATGTTGGATAATTGCTTAAAGACGTTATTCCTCCTTTTGTTACGAGATTGGAAAATCTTGGAAAGATTGGGGAATCGTGTGTCACGTACGAATTGAACATGACATGACAGCGTTACATTTTATCCTCACTGATAACAAACTTATTTGAATTGTTTTGCGAACAGCGCCTGAAATCTTGAGATACAAAGCTAAGGTCCAGAAATTAGAAGAAAACAAAATCTAGAATAGAGAAGGAAAGACGTGAAAATGAAAGGAGATGTATTTAAAATTAAATTAAACTTGTATTGAGTCAAAGAAATATTTAATTATTAATTCTCGTGCGACTGTAGAAATTAGTTACGCGATTTTAAATAACTTTCTCGTCTTTTTAAAATTGCGTTCAGAATAACGTAGATCACAGACAGGCACCGAAACGATTTCTTTTAAGCAAAAAAAAAGAAGAAAAAATATGTCGTAAGACAGGGTATGTGCTAAAGTGAAACCGATTTGCACGTGTAGTATATTTTTCAAAGCTCGCGTGTCACGCGAATCGTTTCGCGTGAAACAATAACAGATATTGTGTAAATTGTTACGCGTGTACAGAAGTAGACCAAAATGGCAAATGAAAAGGGGAACGGAGTTGGGAACGCAAAATTACTCTGCTGTATATTACGTAATGGTTCTCCAATTTTCCCTTGCTCCAAATGCAAGATTGCGGAAACGAATTTTACGTACACCGCCTTGGATAATTGCGAGAATTGCTTACAAATGTTATCATATTACTGTTTCTGGTATTACAGTGATTTTCATAGGTATATCATAATGGTCTGCCGTTTCTTCTTTTTTTCCCCTCTATCTAGGACACGCTCGTTAATTCGATATCAATTCGTACAAAAATAACGCGTAGGCGAGACAACTCTTCAGGGTCGCGAGAAAATTATTTTAAACGATAATGCGGAAGGAAATACAAACTTGCGGAGCGACCAAAAAATGTAACGAAATTAGTCCCCGTTTATTTTCAACGCGTCAATTAATCGCTCAAAAAATAAATTACATTTTTCTCCGCGATACAATAGAATTTTTCTGCTGTACGAAATAAAAACAAAAAAAATTCAATATCAAGCTAAAATTAATCCACTGCAATAACTTGCAATCCCAACCGTACGTATTTGCATTCACGTCGCTAACAATTAACGCTCGAGCATCGCGATCCTCCAGCTCGTTGCCGAAGAAGAAGCCAGGCTTGTCTATCGTGGCGAAAACGCGATCCAACATCCCGAAGAATAGGATTAGATTTATTTGCGTGGCTCGGGACAAATCGTGCACACGACGAGGCGACAGACAGACGTTATTAGGGCATGTCTATCGCCTATCCTGGATAGGAGAGTGTATTTGGACATCCGAATTGACGCGTTTCGTGCGGCCAAAAGTTTCACGGACTCGTCGCGATATCGGGCCGGAATCAGCGTATATAAAGGGACCTGGAATTCAGCACGAATCCCAATTGATAGTCGATAGCTTGGTGCGCCGGTGTGCCAGTGTGGAACACTGGTTGACAATCGCCAGAAGTGTCCCTTCGTCACTGCTAACAGATAATTCCTTTCCTTTCGTACCATTACACCCTTTCGCAAATTTAATCTATTTGAGAATTCACGAATACTCCGTAAGGTCTTCTATTTTCGTTGCTCCTTCGTTCAATTTATAAATGTGCCAGTTTGGTGGGTTTATCGTTGTGTAAGATTTTTGAGGGAGATGTTGCTATCTGCTAGGACAGCCAGGTGTGCTGCCCTAATGGGAGAGCCCGACGAGTTGTATCCAGGTGCAGCAGAATTCGTGTAGAAATTGTGAAGGATGCGGAATGATGGTAATGGTTCTCGTTTCTTTCTGTTGCAGAGAAGATAATATACCCGAGGAATACCAGGACCTTGGCGAAGACAGCTGTGGTCGGAGGCAAGCCCATCGAGGAAGAAACTTGCATGGTAATTTCTTTTCGTATTTCTATCCGTTTTTATATTTCTTATGAATTTTCGTTTCACAGGCACTGAGAAGCTTGGTTTTCGGAAGCTGTGCCAGCCCTCCTCGACCAGAATGGGCAAGAACCGGGCTCACCTTACGTCCTTATGGTCAGAGCTTGGCATTTGGATTACGAGCACCGAGGAATACAACCAGAGGCCTCGTTACTGCTGTACAAGCCACCATGCTCAAGCATTTCCTGTTTAAATGCAACAGACGGGACATTCATGCCAGTCCAGAAAAGTAAACCTCTTTAAGCAATTCCATAGATATTCCAATTTTTCATTTGTAATGGAAAATGTTGCGTTACAAAGGGCATAATTGATATTCTTCTTTCCCTGTGAACGCAGCCTGCTGAAACCATCGTACGATAGGCAAATTGACGTCCTGACATCGTCGATAGCCGAAATCATTTGGCGTTGCGCCGGTGGATTCGTCGTGCAAAGTACCGACTGCTCGCCAAATCAAGGTGTCACCGGAAACACGAATGTGTCCAGAGCTGTAGTCGCTCTGCCGCAGGAGACACCCTATGTACAGCACAGTGTGCAATACTTTCAGGACGGTCTCACCGAGACTGTAAGTAAATGCATTGACAAAAAAATGAATCAGAGAAATGTTACAACTTTTGGGGAAGAATTCAATCATTTTATTAATTAATTGTTTACTTGCAGCTGCATTTATTCGAGTTCGAATCTCTACAGGACCTCGAGATATTCATCAAGAGATACTTATACTTGGTAGGCAAGACTTAAATAAAAAAACGAAATACTTTATCCAACCGTCGAACTCTATCACACGTTAATCGTTGCAGTTTCAAGACGAAGGTGGTCCAGGTGCTAAGTTATTATTATACAGCTCGGTGCTCTCCAGAGGTCTCGCGAAGTGAGTAACAATGTACTATCCCCACATTTCACATCGTCCCACATTGCGTCGTTTATTTTAATTCGCAAAGAATTCGAGCCGACCTAGAGGATCCAAAAGGGTCTATATTAAGCGGTTGCCCAGAGGAAGGTCCCACAAACGTTATAATTCTCTCGTTAACTGGTCGTGCCTCGCCGCACCTGCACAATGGGGTGCTACACGTGGGGGATGAAAACACATACGTGAGTAGATTTCCATCCTCTGCCCTTTCCCAACGTTGCCACAATTTCGCTTGGTACAAGCATTTAAAAATGTCAAGGCTATACCGCAATGGGGCGTGCTGGTCAGGAGTGAAATTGGATTTCTGATGCACGAGGGCGATGGACAATTGTGCAAACAACCAGGTTCGCGTTTAAAGACCCCCAGTCTACCGATCTGGGTAACACTGTGCCTCGGACACCATGGTGTCCTATTCAACACGAATCGAGAATTGCTTAGAAATTATCACGCCGAACGACGGTACATATTTCGGTGTATTATGTGAAATCACTTCCAATTTATTGCATTGTCATGTTTTCCTATTCGTCTTTGTTCAAGCTTCGACATTCAGTATCTCACGTGCGGCGGAAGCCATGCTATTTTAACGGTGGACACGAGGTCTAGTTCCGGCAATGATTCAGAACTGGAGGGCCCCAGTAAAGAGTGCTTAGACATTGCTGCGACGCCCCTGGAGAAATTAATTCGTTCCAAGTGAATAGTCGTTCGAAAAGAATGTTGTTTTTCAAACGATATTTTCCACGATATTATCCCGTGAACAAATATATACGTTTATTTCTTTTCAGGTGGCAAGACGCGCACATACAATGGAACGGGACACCCTTAATGTGAATGCACCTGTACCTTCTATGCGTCTCTATAAATCTGTCAACGACGAGCACGTAACTTTGCGTTTCATTTCTCCAAATGTTGTAGCACGTTGAATGCTTAAGAACGAGAGGCAACGGTTGTTCTACAGAGAGCATAATCTTCGAAACAAAGAAAAGAAGAAAAAAGAAGTCTACCATCAACGTTGCATTTTATCCACCGTCGTACAAACAGTCTCTATCACGCGATCGCGTGAACGACAGCCAGAGCATCTGAATCGAATCGCCGAACAATAAAATCCCCCTCCACGAAATCATTTTTTCATTCATCGGAAATCTGCATATCCACCCCAAGTACGTAAACTCCCATAGCGACGGTCTAACAACGTTCCCCGTAAACTTGTTTGTCCCCCACTTTCATAGTCATAGGCAAATGAGACACACTCTGTACCTTCCGTTCGAGCAATTAGAAATTAAAAGGTGTACCGTACAACAGAGCATCCAAGAACAATAGGGACCGGTAGAAATATAAATGGGTTGGAATTCGAGTCACCTGGATAGAAAATTTTGGCTTTCACGAAGTGCAAAGAAAGGAAGGAACGGTTGCATGTGCAGTGGTGGACACGTAGCCGTCCAATTTCCTGCCAACGAAAGTAAACACCTGTTCGAAGCAGGGCCAGGAAGGTGCTCGGTTGGTCGTCGTGTTCCCCTTCCTAACAATGGGGAACCGACTTCCCGAGTGCCGGTCTGGCGCGTCTCTTTGCTCGCCGGAGTTTCATAGTATCGAGTTCTGTTGGTCACAAACGTACAGGTGCTGGTTCGACGAGCTTTTTTTCTTCCTTTCGAAATTGATCAAATCAATTTGTGACGAGTGTTTCGGATAATTTCATGGCTGTTTAATAGGGTTTCTATAGTGAGTTCTGTACTCTTTGATGAAGTTAACTTTACGATGAGATTGGTCCATGGTGGATGGTGATGGAATATTTTTCTTCCTTTTTTTTAGAGAGAGAAAAGTGAGATATTGTTTTACGGTCGATGATGATGATTATTTGAGAAGATTGCCTATTTGTCCGTCGTTGTTACGAGGAACTGATGGCTTGAGTGGTGGAGAGTGAAATTGTGTCGTTGTTCATTCCGATCATCTAATAGGATTCTTGTGGTGAGTGTTTTATTACACGTGTGCAGAGGGTGTGGAAAATGATGTAGCCTGGTAGACTGGCTAATTGCTCGATTACTTTCAATTCCGACAGTATCCTCGTTTTGTAATTATTGTATTTATTGTACCGAGTCTTGATAGCTATTTTCCTTCTATTCCCATCCCCGTGTAGAAAGAATAGTCTTCGTCCCTTGAAACAAATAAACAGGGTACAAGGAAAATAACGCTGGCTATTCTTATTTTTATCAAAGTACTATTGTAATCGCAGTACATATTATCTTAATCAATTATTGAATTAAACATTTCCCAAGTGCGTTGCACAATTACTAATTTCTAAATTGCTTAACATTCTTCCACCTCGCTTAACAATCGTCTCATTAGCAGTCGAACAATATTACATAATTTTCAGCACATCCATCTCTTCTACGCGATCATAATAATAAAATAAAAGACAGACAAGTCCCAATAGTTCGCTTAATATTTATTTCATTTCCATCTGCATCTCGCTAAAGAAAGAAAAATAAAAAAAGACTAAAGCTCCACACCCTTCTGTACTTTCGTTTCGTAAAAGTCGCCAGCAAATGGACGTACAGAGGGACCGACAGAGTACTATAATGATTCATCGAGTCGTTTCTTGAGCCACCATCGAATCGTTGGCATTGCGAATCGTGGCCAAGGGGGGAGGACTTTACGCCAGTTGCCCATGGCAGTGCGTTTCAGTTTACGGTACGATGAATTTGAGGAGTACCGTGGCCCACATAGCCATCGTATCCGGCTCGTTCATCCCGTGAATAAATCACTTTGGCCCTGCTCAGACTCCGTTTTCCACGGTTTCGCGGTTCATTTTCCGCGAGCTCCTCCCGCGGCAATTGCCTTTACCGCTTTGTTCCAGCCGATAGAAAACGTAATTGACGACTGCAAACTAGGATACGGCGATTGCCCCGGCTGGCTGCGATTACCATCAACTTTTTTCACCGCTAGCTTTTCAATTCTTCCATCGTCAATTCTCTTCCCCTTTTCCTTTACATCGTTGCTGCACAAATTACACAATCGTGATGTTTTCCAATGAATTTTTGTTATTCGAGACGCTGACGGGATTTTACGAGGTTCAATAATTATTCGTTGGCGTTAGAAGCTCTTCGGCGTTCACCTCTGTGCCCTGTACCAATCGTCGTTTTAATGAATGCGTAATTAATGGGAACGAGGCGGGGGAAATCGCGGAAGAAATTGCGGAGGGAAAATCTCGGTTCCCAGGATGAGAGGAATCTTTCCTGCGGTCCTTATTAGACTACTTCGATTCATTTTGCCCTTCTTCGGTTACAAAGAAATAGAATCGACACACTATCGCTCTCGCCACCCCCACCCGCGAACCCGACGCCGTTCCATGTATCTAGGTTTCACGTAATAAGGTAGTTTCTTCGCATGCTTTCTAACCACGCGTTATGTTCGTCCGTTGCAGACATACGTGCTCGTTTTTGTTTTTTTTCTCTTCTTTTTCCAACCCGTCAGTCGATGATCTTGCATCGATCGGACAAATATTTGCGCCCGCTTTTCATTTCGCCGTGAAGAACGTTTCTTGTCACGCTATTCTGTATTGGAACCTTGCGTCCCGTGATCACCCTCGGCGTACAAGCAGTTCGCTAAGTTTCAATGTTTGTCGTCAATATTTGACTGCAGTGAATCGCAAGTTTAATTCGAAACGATGGGGGCTGAAATATTTGGGAATAATTGGGAATAATTGGGAATTTTACGTGTCAACATTATTTTGGGCAACTTTATAATATATATTAATGTAGATATACATATTTTAATTCTATTGAACAGGTATTCAATCTTCGTCTAACCGAAGTATAGCTATTTTATTGTAGAGACAGTACTGTTCTTATAGTTTCCAAAATATTGCAACACTAAAGCTGTCGATTTGAGCAGTTTTTCATTTCCAGCAGCATTAGAATTGTATGGCTTTCTTTCTTAATTCTATTGCCCTTCTTTCCATCAACTTGCAGATGCATTGGCCATCGCCTGGACCGGTGAAGGATGTCCTTGGGTCGCCATGAGACCAAATATTCTGAAGATCCTGCCCATCCTCTGTTGCACCTTGCAATTGCACACTGGACAATGTAGGTCTACTGAATTTTCTCACGCCACCTGTTCGTTCCCCTTGCCCTCTGCCCCCATATTTTGTCCCTTCTGTTCCATAATTTGCCCTGTTACCCCCCGCTTTTCGCCATGGTCGCGACCTTAATCGCGCCGTCTTCCTCTTCGTCACACGGTTGATCGCGTGCGAATTGTTACGGGGAAGAATTGCGGCTGCGAAAATATCGAGCCTGCTCGAACTCGGTGGAAAATAAAATTCGATAGAATCGTGAAATTTATTGGGTCAATCAAACTGAGAATAATATATTATTCTCGCTGTGGGATTAATTATAACAATGATCGACACGAGTCGCGTCTTTCAATACTTAAATTGCGCTTTAATTTGTATTTCTTAGAAATCGAATGATCGAGTCCACTGTGATTAATGAAATAAGAATGTGTACAAGCAGAGGGCACTGAAACTTCTGTCGAATAGTTTCTAATATACGTTCGACGAAGAATTGTTTCTAATTTTACATTTTAATTCGCAGTCTGGTAGCATCGTATATGCAATCGGACGTACATGAAAGAGTACGTTACTCCCCTGTGCGTTTCCTTCAGCCTGTTTCGTTTCTCTTCGCTGCTTCTCGCGACATGTCCAGACGTAGATAAAGATCGAATGACTTAGAAAGCCGTTTTCATTGCGAAAATCGGATATCTCCTTTTGCTAATATATCTGGAATTGTCGGCCATTTTGGTAGCGCGATAATAATTGGGCCGCGGTGAACGAGAAACAGTGATACTTTCGTAATTTCCTTTCCAATTAAACTACAAGCTCTTAATAGGAATTCCTTTTCCGTATAGAGTGTGCCACATAGATTCTATTTGAAGTTGAAAGCCCTTGCTCCGTTTAATTACGGAAATTTTCAATGATAATTAATTTCTTCGGGACGATCACCGTTAATCTTTACCTGCCTAGTTGTTATCTGGTCACGCACACGCCTGTATACTATCCTACGGCGAACAGTTAGACACGTGTCCCTTTCTTTGTTAGCCAATCTTGCGCAGGCTTGGAATATGTTTTTTTAATTAACGGCTCGCGCGTAGGAGAGGTTGATTCGTTTCTTCGAAGGATCACCGCGTCTCATTTACATGACAATCAGGTGTTATCTAGTCGCGCAGGAAACGGGTCTCCTTAGATAACGCTAAAACGAACATTTACCTTTTCACCTCGAACAATCGTGTGAAATCTCGTTGTTACTCCTTCGCTCCCCATAGACCAGCCGAAGTGTTCCATGAATAACACCGACCCGATAAATCATTTCGATTCAACAATTAGGTTGTCCCAAAAGTTTCTTCCGCCTCCTTACTAGATATTAACTGCAAACAGTCTCGCGAAGAGTACAATATTTTTAAATGATGCACGATGTTTTAACACTTTTCTCGTGTCGCTGCAAAATATTGATCAGCGTGATATTTATCTCATTTACAGAGTTCAATTTTTTACAAGTAGTAGAACTTTTTAAAGAAATGAAAAAGTTATAATAGGAAAGGCAAGGTTCGAAGAGCAAGGGGGGTGGCTAGAATATTCCAAATCAGATCCAAACGCCTTCCCTGCTTTTCCATCTTTCGACACACGCAGAACGGCACTGAGAACTATCGATTCAAACGACATTACACTATCGGAAAGCCATAAAACAACTGACAGGGAGAGGTCGCGAACGTTCAGACTTCAATTTTAATGAAACTTTGCAGGCTTGAAGAACAGTCGAAAATATTAAATACATATTTTTTTTAAACTGCGGTAACTCAAGTTTAAACCCCCTAAACCCCTAAAGTGCTATCTCAGAACCGATTGGAGATAGAACAAAATTTTTAAAATAACAATTACATGGTTTTTAATGTCTCGAAAGAAAATACTACAAAAATTCGTCTGTCTCAAACCATTTCCAAAATAACACTTTGGGGGGTTCAACTTTGGAGGGTGGTATCACCTCGTAAATTTGAGTTACCGCAGCTAAGAAAAATACGTATCTAACGTTTTGGACTGTTCTTCAAGCCTCCAAAGTTTTATTAAAATCGGAGTCTGACCGTTCGCGCACCTTTCCTTGTTGCCCATTGAAAGCGGGCAGTCAAACAGCGGAAGAAACTTTAAGGGACAACCTAATAGTTGTAGAAATTATTGCAACTTACATACCCACAAATTCTTACCTTCCGCTATATCAAAGCTAATGTTCCCCTGCGATACAAAATTGTCGGTGAAAAAATGGCACTACGACTGTACGACACAAAATGATTACTCTTCGAGTTCGATAAATTATTAAAATGCCCAGAAGATTCGTATCATTTTTCATACATAGTCTTTGCTGTCGAGCACAGAATGACACAGACGCGTGGATGGCCATAAATCTCCCCCGTCGAGTTAGATCGAACAATGCCATTTTCTTCTTGGAAAAGTCTTCTCAGTATCGAGGTAGGGGAAGATTGCGAGAGGCAGAGCCGGAACGTTGCATCGCCGATACACCGTGAGCTGGCAGCAGGCGGAACTTCGCTCCAAGGGAGCGCACACGACTAAAAACCCTCTTGCACGCGCTCCTGTTAAATGACTCCGATGTACACGCGTTTTCGTAGACGCGTATTTCCACGTGTATTGCCCCCGGTTAATTCTATTCCTTATCTCCTCGACGAATCGCCAACGGTAGACGGCCGCCTGTACCTGGTCCGAATGTAGGTTTCCACTGTTCCAGGCACGTTCGATTGCAGCGTGCCATACGGTGCACTAAAAGCAACGCGATATATCGTTCATTGATACCTCGATCTTGGTCACCTTGGAAAGGAAACAGATCACTTCTTTGCGAATTTTACAGAGGAAACACCGAATGGTTCGAGTCCTCGCAATGGTCGCGGCCCGCTTATTCCCCATGGAAATGGTGAATTGAAGTAAATCGTTCCTCGGCGACTCGGACTGATCTTCGAATGATCTCCGCGCGGCATATCTGCAAAGAATAGTACAGTTAAGATGAAAAAATAACGGATTTAAGGAAGCCTCCATGCACAACGAATTAGAGGCAACGATCGCTTAACATCGACCGTCTCAACTTATTACATGCTGTTATCTTGATTGTTTTTTCTGCTTCTTTCTCCCACTCGCAAAGTAGTTCTCCCGATGAGGGATTCTTTCTTATTCGCGAGGTAATCAAATCAGGCACAGGAAGCTGCCCGACGTTTTTATAACAAAATGCATTCTACTGAAATAAGGGGGAATAAATTTGCCGTGCGCTCGATAATAAAAACTGGTCTAAAATAAATAGCTTTCGAAGTTTCCGTTAATTGTTTCCAAGCGAACAAAAATGTTTTCATCCGATGCGCCTCGTAATACAATTGAACAACGCGTGCATATAAGACCCAGCAGTCCCCTGGCAGGAAGACGTGCGGTGAACCGCTCCTTCAAAAAAAAAAAACCCCCCGGAAACCCAAAAACCACACAACATCCTGTGGTTGTGCGTGTGCATCAAAGGAACGCGATCGTTCGAGGCAGACGAAGAAACTCGACCCACCAATATAATGGGACCTCTCCATGATTCTATCCTCGCCACTTTGCTCATCACTTCCGGTTCTTAGAGCCCCTCCTTGTCAAAAGCAACATACCAACAATTTGTCGGTTGCACCAGAAATCTGCGATACAAGATACTTCCACAATCGTCCCCGAATAATACTGCGGACTTGTTCGATTGAATTGAACCGCGATTTGTGATTTGAATGTGCATTGCAGTGATTCGTGACGCAAGATGTTTCCTGGAGAACGGTGCCACCGCCGCGCATCTCTTCGTCAACGAAGATCTGCCTGTCGGTGACACCGTGGGAGTTCTGGGGGTGCTTGGTGATCCTGGACCTCAGGGGGATATCGAACTCAGGCTGCAGGAGCACGATAGCCCCGTAACTTTCTCGGCGTACTCGAAGAATTTAACGCTAATCAGGCCGCTGGATAAAGAGGGTGTCGACGGACCAGCCAGCGTTTATGTGAACGTAATCTGCGAGAGGAAACACACTTTGGATCCTGTACGTTTTGTTCGCAGTGTCGCATTCGTTTATATCGGAAATTCAATGGACCGGGAAGGATAATGGTCACCATGGAAATTTAATTAAAACTATGTATAGTTGGACAACAAGTTGGTCTGAGGTTTTATTTCATTTCATACACCTGCAATCTGTTGTTTTATTATACTCGACCAATCGGTCCGTTGAATTTCTATCTGATCATGGTCTCCGTTTAGAAAATATGCAGCACAGTTGCACTGATTATTTCCACCTGTTTCAGGGTTTCGTGATACCGGTGAATATTCGCGTGACCGACGCCAATGATAATGTACCGCAGTTTGTAAATGCACCTTACGTGCTGAATATATCTGAGGTGAGAAGCGAACGTGAATATCTTTCGTGAATTTCATCCTTCCACCGAAATGTCTTTCTTCCTCTGATTGACCTTGTTCTTGAAATATTTAGGTCACTGTGGTTGGCACCAGGGTGCTTCAAGGTGTGCGGGCACTGGATGCAGATCAACCTGGACCATTCTCCACAGTACAGTACGCCGTTCTACCTGGGCCACACTCTGTAACGTTTAATCACCTTCTATTTCAGTTGAATAATTTCTTTTATTAAAGGAACGTCGGTGAACTTTTGTCATTCGTTTTCTTATAGGACTACTTCGTGTTCGTGAACGCTCTGGAAGGTACCTTGGTGTTGAGGAAGCCATTGGACTACGAAATCCTTTCGAACTTTTCGGTGGACATTCGTGCTCAAGTGAGTTCAAAGGAATTTCATTCTCGTTTGGCGTTATATTCGCTGGCATAACAAAAGGTCTCTTGCTCTATCAGGATCAGGGTAATCCGCCAAAATCATCGTCAACGACCCTCTATGTCAACGTTATCGACGCTGATGATCAAAATCCGGCCTTTCAGAGTGACCAATACAAAATCATCATTCCCAGACACGTGAAATCGGTACGATTTATTCTCATTCGAAATAATTAACTCGAACAATAATACAGTAATACATTTTTCGTCCACAGAGGAGATTATTAAAAGTGGAGCCGACGCCAATAAGAGCTGTGGACCAGGACGTAGGAATTAAAGCTCCGGTTAAATACACGATCCAAGGTGGAATTCTGCCATTCCTCACTTTAAATCCAGAAACAGCCGAGGTTTCGATATCCAGACCATTATACGAGCACGAGCTCGTGTCTCCAGCAACAATTGTAGTTAAGGTGTGCACAGTTGTTGAAAGGACTAATTAATCAAATATGCCTTGTGATTTTTAATTTGTTCTATTATAATCTTTGATGAACTTTGTGTGACAGGCTACGCAGATTGATAATCCAGATAAATATGCCCTCTCTACGATTGTTGTTTCCAAGGAAAGTGATTGGAACGTGGAGCCTACTGCTGGTAAATGATTCGTTACATTCTTTTTCAATGCCTAATCGAAACTTAAAGTTGTACTTAATTGAATTGTCGACAAATTAGGCGGAAGACTGCCCATAAAATTCCTTCGACGGGACCATCAAACTAGTATCCCAGAAAATACACCCGCGGGAAGCGTTTTATTAACTGCTGCGGTGAACAAAGCTGATTCGGTATGTCGAATTAAAACGTACATTTATATATATTCAACTGAAGCAGAGTATTTCGTATTAAACAGATAAGTTATCTGTCTGTGCTATTTCTTTTTCAGACTTTAAGGTTTTGGCTCGTAGGTGCTGTCGAGGATCTGGAAAGGTTCTCCATCACAAATTCGGGCGAATTAATTTTAAAAGGCACCTTGGATTACGAACGAAGGGTGCAGCATAGTTTTCTCGTTCGTGTTACCGATGGTCACCATGTACGTTTAATAATTTCATCATCGATTGAATGTTCGTCTTGATAAGTTAGAATTCGTGAAACAGCTGAATATAATATTGCAGAATGACACGTCGCGAGTGAACGTCACTGTTGAGGATGTGAACGAGTGGGAACCTAGATTCCGTCATCCTAGATACGAATTTCACGCTGCTACCTTGAAGGAAGGGTCTATCGTTGGTGAGTAAACTTTCTCTGGCAAATAATTTTCACGAATGAATTGATGGATCATTCAATGTGAACCGCGCGATCTTTAGGAAAATTGGAAGCTGCTGACGGTGACAGAGATGACAGAGTTAGTCTGTCACTTCGGGGTCCCGATGCAAGGTACAGTAAAAGGAAGAAATCTACTACGAATTATTTACTTATTCATTATTCATCATGCGCTTTATTACTAAATAGGTCTTTTTCGATACGTGAAACTGGAGAACTAATTCTCAGATCAGCTGCGACAATTAACGGATCCTTGGCACGTTTAGTAGCCGTGGCCTCAGATTCAGGTCGTCCACCAAGGTTTGTTGGCGAGAAATAATTTCACGGTCGATTTTTCTTTAATCCCACCTCGTGACTATTTATATACTTTCTGTAAAGGTCTAGCATGATTCCTGTAATTGTCCATATACCAAATAGTGGCTCCCTGCCAGTAGCAGCTAGGGCCGCGCCTGCTTGGTTGGGCAGCAGTGTATTGCTGGTTGCAGTTTTTGGCGCTGTCTTGGGCCTCCTTGGAGTTATTATCCTTGTTTTAATTTTGTACATATATAAAAAGTGAGTACAGAATAATTGTGTAAATATGATACAGTCTTACTCGGTATTATTCAATCTAATTTAACTAAACGAATAATATTCAGGTATATCAATATATTTAGATTGCCATTTGGTTGCCAGTAATTGTTATTCGCTCAACTAGTTTTCTTCAATGTATTGCAGTAAAAGACCAAAGACAAGTGGCTCGGTGAGTTCTGTGGGAACGGGCTACCGTGAGAAATCGCCTGTTCCTTCTGCACTGAGCCCAACCCCTCAGGTATTAGGGGCAAACATGCTTCAGGATGCCCTGGAAGTACCGCGAAGGGGATATCGAAACGATAGTGTGCATAGTATAGACGAGAACGACGAAGACGTCGAAACAGGAGAGGATCCAGATGAAGACGATCGAGTGGATCAAGAAGTCGTCATGGATAGCAATAATAGTGTAACACGAGGAGGGGCCAGTGACATCAACGACATAGGAAATCCCATTTTTGGAGCTAGAAACTCCTATAGTGCCACGATAAAAAGTAAATCAACATAATGAACGAATATTATTGAATGCTTTTATTTTAAAAAAATCTTGAACAACATGTTCTAAATGGCCCCTACTTGAACTTAGTCTGATAGAATTTCTATCGCGATTAAATTATTACTTATTCGTGTTAATCAGGTATAACTTCCGCCAGACAATTGCCTCTATACGCAAGACACAAGGTGGCACCAACTTCAAATCCTCCAGGTTTGTCGGCAACTTCCAATATACCCAATATCGGAGGTCTTGTTCAGAACATGAACGACTTAAGTGCGAAATCAAATTTAAACGCTGCTTCCCGTGAATCGTCTAATTATTCTGGAGATCTTCCGGATACGTTGATGCCTGCCTGGCCAGCTTCTTCTGTTTCACAGAGAGTTAAAAAGTTGTCTTGGGATGACGACGATAGGGTTTGTACTTTTCTCATAATGTTCACATAACAACTTTTATTTCACGAATTGTGCAAGTAAAGTTACAAGATTTTGCTTTTATGTATTAGACGGTGGACAGTGTCGAAGTGGCAGCAGAAACAAGATCGAGGAATAGCCAAACTGGAAACGAACGACTCAATCTCACTGTGTACTTCTAATTATGATGCATAAAAGACGAATGAAAGACTGAGAAACAAAATTGTCCCATTGCTAGATTGTCTGCCGTACAGTAATATTCATGATACACTTCTACAGTAGATAGCTCGCTCAATAACAGAATTGTTATAATGCATCATACAATTGCCGGATGCAGAATGAATATACGTACATAATATGTAAATACAGAATGTACAATACAGTATGCTAGTTGTAGACTAGATGTATTACAGTTCATAGTTGTTTCACTAAATATGTACTTGCAGCAATTAAGAAAGCATATAATTATATACCCCTTTCGAGTCGGTTTTTCGAGAGAAACAGAAATCTATAAACGTGGTACATATAATCGCCATCTATACAGAAGTGCTTGAAACTACTCGAATCTCTGCCATATCTACAGTGCCTGCTATGCTATCGCCATCTATACAGTGCCCCTTGAAACAACTCGTGCATCTTACTTACCTTTAGTGTAGATATGGCAGAGGCCCGAGTAGTTTCATTCACATCTTTATAGATGGCGATACCAATGGCTTGGATAAAGAAGACATACGGGTAGTTTCAAACACTTCTTTATAGATGGCAACACTAATGATCACTATGGGTGTAGGTAAGACAGGGATACGAGTGGTATGTCATTTCAAGCACTACCTCAATAGTGGTACGATACGTAATCGAAATTGGTTATTTATGTTTTCATTTATAAAATTAAGTTAATAAAGCTCGAGAATCTTTTGGTACCCTCATTTACATATAATAAAGTGTTAGCAAACACAGTATTGCAATCCACATTGCAATTAATACGTGTAGCAACATTGTACGTTCCATTGTTCATTTTATTGTACAACAATCAAACTCTTTGGCAAAGGTAAATACATTTGAGAATCATTTTTGCTTTAAATAAATTTTCCACCAAGTAATAAATAAATACGTACTGATAGTAGTATTATTCTTTATTTCGATCTCGCAGTAATGAAAGTTGGGTTAGTGTACATATAACCTATCTTTGCACTACTATCGTAACTCTTGCACTCTCATCTTCTGTTTTGCACTTCCTTTTCATATCTTCTCTACCTTACGTATAACCCTATTGCTTATCCCTTTATTGCACAGCTATTATATATCCATCTCTTTCGAATTCCTAAGATTTCATCTTTTATTCAACGCATCAGATCCTCTAATCGTAACCCCCCTAGCTGTTTCCCTGCATTCTTTTACCACATGCTCTAACATTAAAAATATGTGTCCACACAGGTCACATCATTGATTCTCTTCTTCCTCCCAATATCTACTCAACGTTTGAGTGTTTCCAGATCTTACCTGCGTTATTAACACGTTCTCTGCTACGTGTACCACTGATGGAACATAGTATCTTCTTTTAAGGCTTTCCATCACTTTGTTTCCTTCCCTTCGTGTCAAATTTATTCGGGCTTGACTTATAGCGTTCCTCTTCAATTAATCGTACCGTCCTTTTACGCTTTTGGTTTTACCTTTTTTCCTCTGAATATCCCTTCATAATTTGCTCTCCTGTTACGTACTTACTAATATATTTTTTGTGTGTGCAGGTTATCTGGCCAAACAAGTGAGGAGCATTGACTGGCACTTCTCATTGTGCGTAAGAGCAGGAAAGAAGATGGAAGAACTTTTGCCACATACTTTAGCTATCCTTTAGTTATAGTAAATTAGTTTGTAACTGTTAACCCGCCGTTTTAATTTAGAACAATTGTATAATTAAGTGTTATGTATACTTAGTATATATTGTATTTTATATTCAGTTTATTGAGTAGATCTTATAGTACTTTTATCACAATTTCTACTGAATGCGCTAAATATAAAATGAAAGATATACTAAATACTTTACATACGCACAAGTTATACACGTTCTGTAATTTCAAATAAGCTTCGGTATATAAAGTACATACATTTTAGTATAAGTTTTATCTGTAAGATATATTGTAATTCGAAGAATAGTCTGTAAGTATTAGATTTGTTATATTATACATATAGATACAAAAAGAATAGTTCATAAGTATTACTTTATAAATTTGAACTAAAACATTTTTGTAACTTGTATCTTCATCAATTGATTTAAATAAATCTTTAATGAAAAGAATTCTACTGCTCTTTTTATTTTTACACCCGAACAATCCTCAAAAAGATCTAAATCCACTTCCTTAAACAAGTACTACCGTGCAGGAACTTTAAATGCAAAGTTCACAAGCGGAGAACTTGTAAAAGTAGACCTGATCATTATTAAATGGACGCTAATAGTTAAGGAATTAATAATCCGGATGGGAGATCTTTAAATTTAAGTTCTCGGAAATTCCTGGAACGTGACGTCATTTCCAAGAACTGCTGCGATGAAAGACCTCCTCGCATATCATATTCTCCTGATACAAATCCACGATTTTCAGCGAGATATTTTTGCCAGAATCTCAGAAATTTTGCGCTCGGAAATTCCTGGAACGTGACGTCATTTCTAAGAACTGCTTCGATGAAAGACCTCCTCGCATATCATGTTCTCCTGATACAAATCCACGATTTTCAGCGAGATATTTTTGCCAGAATCTCAGAAATTTTGCGCTCGGAAATTCCTGGAACGTGACGTCATTTCCAAGAATTGCTTCGATGAAAGACCTCCTCGCATATCATGTTCTCCTGATACAAATCCACGATTTTCAGCGAGATATTTTTGCCAGAATCTCAAAAATTTTGCGCTCGGAAATTCCTGGAACGTGACGTCATTTCCAAGAATTGCTTCGATGAAAGACCTCCTCGCATATCATATTCTCCTGATACAAATTCACGATTTTCAGCACTTAAATTTCTACTGAAAATCGTGGATTTGTATTAGGAGAATATGATGTGCAAGGAGGTATCCGACCCATGCAGTTCTTGGAAATGACGTCACGTTCCAGGAATTTCCGAGCATTTAATTACCAACCACGTTTGCACCAAATGAAGACTGAAGATGATGGAATTTCCAAGAATTTCCTTCTGCCAACTTTAATAACGTATAGGGCCATTTTGACAAGTTTCTCGCTTCAGAACTTTCCATTTAAAGTTCGTACACGGTACTTCTTGTATAAGGAATTGGAATTAGGTTCTTTCAAGGATTGGTATAAGGTGTGAAAGTAAAAAGAGTAGTGGTATTCTTTTCATTGAATATTTATTTAAAGTAATTAATGAAGATACAAGTTACAATAATGTAGTAATTAAATTTACAAGCAGATACTTATGAACTATTCTTTTATATATATTTACAATACATAGTACAACTATATCTCCTATCAATTCTAAACTAACATTCATGTAGTATAAAAAATACTATAAGCATAAATAATCTAATACTTATAAACTATTTCAGAAGTTAATTTACAATATATATCTTACAGATAAAACTTATACTAAAATTTACACAGTTTACACGCAGAAGCTTATAAATTTAAATTGCAGCAATTGTATAACTGGTGCATATGTAAATTATTTATTATATCTTTCATTTTACATTTAGCACATTCAGTAGAACTTGTAGTAAACGTACTATTAAAGTTTATATAAGATCTACCGAATAAACTGAATATAAAATAAAATATATAATAGATATACATAACAGTTAATTACACAATTGTTCCAAATTAATCTTATGCGATAATAGTTACAAACTATTTTTATAAACCAATTTACTATAACTAAAGTATGTGGCAAGGATTATTCTTTCTTCTTTCTTGCTTTTATGCATGATGAGATGCACTGGTTAATGCTCCTTACTCCTTGGATGCAAAACCTGTACACACAAAAGATATATTAGTAAGTATGTAACAGGTGAAAGAAACATTGTTAAAGGATAGTTAGAAGAAAAGAAAATAGGGAAAGACCACACAAGAAGTATAAGAAAAAGGGGGGGATTATTTAAAAAGGAATAGAATGAATTTGATGAAAAGAGAAGTAAAGAAAATGATGGAGAGTCTTAAAGACCAAATGTATAATCGAAATGAAATAAGGGGATAAGTAATGGGATAATGTGTAAAGTAGAGAAGGTTGGCAAGAAAGAGTGGAGGAGAAGGATGCACAAGTTAAGATAGTAATCTAGAGTTATGTTATATGTACACTAAGTCGAAATATCATAGCTGTGAGGCCGATTTAAAAAGGAATACTATTGTTAGTATGTAATTATTACACGCAGGACGATTTATTGAAAGAAAAAGATATATAGACACGTATTACACTTACATCAGCCTTCGTTGCGTACACCTTCCAATCCCACAAAACCAATTTAATATAACTGAAGTATATGGCGAGAGTTATTCTTTCTTCCTCCTTCTTTTTATGCGCAATGAGAATTGGTGGTCAATGCTCCTTATCTTTTGCCTACAAAATCTACGCACACAAAAAATATATTAGTAAGTACATGACAAGAGATAGAAAGATTGTTAAATGATATTTAGTCGAAAAAGAAAGTAGGGTGGGCATAAGAGAAAGAGTCTTTTAAAACGGATGGAATGAGTGTGACAATACTAAATTTGTTAAGAACGGAACAAAAGGATCTAACAGAAAGCCTTCAAAGAAAAATAAACGAAGCAAGATATAATGAAAGGTTTGAATGTATTAAAACAGGAGCAATACGACAGTACCAAAGTAAAGAGGGAACAGGAAAGGGTCAGCAACTAGTAGCGCGAAAATAACTTAGGAATTTGAAATGAAACATAGAGGAAATGGAAAGATGTATAATACATGAGCAATAAAGAGATAAGAATAATGTGATACGTAAGGTAGAGAAGGTTTTAAAAGGAAGAGCGAAATAGATGATGACAGTGCAAGAGTTCATATAGTATTGCAAAGATAGGTTATATGTACACTAACCAAACTTTCATTGCTGCGAGACCGAAATAAAGAATACTACTACTATTAGTATGTATTTATTACGTGCCGAAAAATTTATTTAAAGGAAAAAATATTCACAAATGCATTTACCTGTGCTAATGAGCTTGATTGTTGTAGAATAAAATGAACAATGGAACTTGCAAATTTACTGTAAATATTAATTTTTATGTAGATTGTAGCACTGTGTTTCCTAACCCTTTATTGATATGTAAATGAGTGTACGAAACGATTTGCGAGCATTATTAACTTAATTTTATAAATGAAGACAGAAATAATCAAAGTTTATCGCACCGCTTTTTAGAAACAAGTGCTTGAAATTTCGTAGCACTCGCATCCCTGTCTTATCTACACCCAAACTGGCTTCAGTTTCGCCATCTACAAAGTAGTGCTCGAAGCTACGAGTATGTCTGTTTTATCTAGAGTCATTAGTATTGCCATCTATACAGATCAGAATGAAACTACCGGGCCTCTGCCATACCTACACTTAAGGTAAGTAAGAACCGCGAGTAGGTTCAAGAAGTTCTGTATAGATGGCGAAACCAAAGCTGGCACCGTAGATATGGCAGGGACCCGCGTAATTTCAAGTATATCTTTACAGATATTAATTACTTTATGAATTAAAATGTATACAGGGGTATTTCATATATAAGAAACAAGGCTTCTTGAGGAATAAGAAAATGTAATTCTCAAGGCGAAACATATATGATTTATGTTACTAACGAATTATCTCGAAAGCGTCAGAAAACAGAAGGGTCTACATAAGAAGCAGGGCAATAAATAATACACAATATTTACAGCTACAGATAGATACAAAGATACAAACGAAAACTCAAAAGTAATTGCATTAAGAACTTAAGATTCTCCCCGCTCAAATAATTACAGTGGACAGTAATGCCCGCTTCATGTTCGCTGCTTCGAGGCTGCCTAGAGAACACTATCCAGGGATGTGATTTATAAGGAATTGTTCATGCTTATCACTTTTAGGCACGCTGGGTTTAGGCTGTGTTGGGAGTGGTTTGAGACGTACTGAGAACGAGCGTGAGATATATTCAAGGACCATGGCTGATGACAAGTTGACATAACTCGGACGCATCCTCGATCTTGGATACATCGGTGCAGGTCCAAAAATAGGTAGGTACGACTCCTCGAATATTAATTGTGGAAAAAAACGAACATTAAGCGGCTATTATTGTACATTGTACCCAAAGTGCAATACGCAGTCAATTAGCTCGAATTATTTTCCATATAATTATCAAACGTCTTTTAAACGTTTAATAATTATACAATAAATAATTGATTGCCCAGGTCTCACCACGTGGAGGTTACTGCGAATGGAGACCCACCCTAGCCACGGCCCTTCCACCCTCCAATCACGCGAAAACTGGTTCTAATATATCTTGTGAAAAAGAACAATCTCCTATTATTGTCAATTTGTAGAACGTTCACTCATTGATCGTAGTACAAATAAGACAACAAGAGGAGTACTTAGAAAATACACGACCGAAAGCTAAATGGAATATCAAAACGAAACCTGAAAGAAACTCAAGAAGAGAGTCCAATTTCCTGAAATAAAACTTTCTTAATAACATATCCTATGATCTTAGAAACTAGACAACGAAATATTATCACAGCAGTGTACACTGCTGTCATAAAAACCAAGACACAGTTTAAAAATAAATCCTCCTTTCTTAAATTCTAGATTAAATTCAAATGCGCCCTGCCTGACTAAAGATCTAACTTAAAACTAGAATCGCCCTACCTAGTATAACATCTAACAGTTCGAATAAAAGAACAATTTCAATAATATCCTATCTACATAGATCTGTAATAGATACTATCCCATAGTCATGTAGGTATAAGTATGCATATGCTTAATATGGACTAATTGAAGAGGAATTAATTTCGTGGCCCATGGTGTCCTAGAACAGATTGAATCAATTTTTAGTTTCATAAACCCTGCCTAATTAAAAGTCTAATAATATCAAATCGTGTAAAACCTGCCTGTATAAAAGGGCAGCGACAGGGGCACGGGTAGGGCAGGGCAGGGACAGAGTGAGAGTGTGGTCATATTATACATATTTTAAGCATTCCTCTTCTTTAGATGATTCTTTTCAGTCCTTCTGAAACAAAGACAAAGTGGATGTAATTAGTAAAGCATTATAAAAATCTTCAACTCACAAGTGGGATCAAATGGGAGGCAAATAACGAAAGTGACTGCTATCGAGCAGCCAGCGAGCCCTCGGCCCAGAGTCTGGACAGTAACACGACTTACAATCAACACCTGTTTCGATACCGAGCCACAGCAATCATTGAGGAACGGATATGCAAGACGGCAACCACGATTCCAGATTATGTCCCATATACCTTCTGCCACCCCAAGGTGTGCTTGGCGTGGTCTAACGGGCAGGAATTTCCTACTACTTGGCGGGTCACCTGTCCAGAACCGCAATCACAGCCTCACACTCCGATCGTCGCTGAAAGTGCAACCCAAATATCGCAACAGGTGCCAAAAGCGCCTTACCATCGGTCCTCCAAGCCGAGAACAGAAAAGGGAATGAAGCTAATAGGAGTGAATTGAATAAGAAGAAAAGTAACGAGACTGACTGTTGCCAGCCGAGAGCAAAAAAAGGGAATGAAGCAGAAAACGGAGTGAAGCAAAAACGGAATGAAGCAAAAAAGGGAACGAGAGGGGAAAGTGCAATGCGCATTCAATTCGCTCGAATTATTTTCCACACAATTATCAAACAATTATCAAAAATCTATTTACAATAATGAAAGTGTTCAATAACTTTCAATCGAAATCCAATCACCAGATACCAAGATATACATATACATAAACCGTTGGAATAATAAGTTAAATTTTACCAATCCTGCATCATAGGTCATCGGACTTATTGTTACGCATCGCAGTAATTGTATCTCAATACTCCATTCCTGCAGCTTCAATATATTATTCATTACCAACCAATCATCCATTGTACCTGCAACAAAAAGAAAAGTAACGCGATAAACCTGTGCTAAAATCAGAATCGAATTCAAAGTTGCGAAAGGACATATGTGACTGGGTATGTAAGTGACATTGCAAAGAAAATAAACGCAACCTTAACACCGCATCGAATTCGAATAATCGTGTAATAAAATATAATAAAGATTCAAAGAACCGTTTAAACTAATAAATTAGTTAACCCGATATTTTAATAAACGTCTAATTATTGCGAATCAAAAAATCGGTGGTACCGGATGACCGGTCAAGCGTCCAGCAAAAGAGACTCGAGAAAGAGTTTAATGTATATCCACGATAGGCAAACGATTGTTAAATAAACGCGTATTAATTAATAGGAGCTAATAGACAAGCGTATGCGGTGGTAAAGTAAACCCCGAGATGCTATTGTATTGTAAGGTTATGTATGTCGCTAACCTTCGACAGCATAGACGACCCGTACGGTACGACGCTTGAACTTATAGTGACACCGCGTGCGCCGCGCACCGTCATCCCCACTCCGCGACGCGCCGGCGCGTCGGTAACGCTCGGTCGCGCCCGCTGGTATTCGCAATTTCCGAACGCTAAACGCTAAAACGTCCGAACGTAGAGGACGCTAAAATCAGCGTCGATATCGAAGTCGGTATGGCAGGCGCGATCGGTCAAGAATAGTTCATAAGATAATTTATTTATCTATTCTTATATCTCGCCCCTGGTGCATCTTCAGTGCATCCAAGGCTGGCTACCTCGCGTCGGAAAACTACCGACCGACGTTATGATGGTAATGGAAAAGATGGTAAAATGGAAATGATCCAATTCATCTCTGGGTGAATTGCCTGACCTCATCAGTAGGGCGTGCAGTCAACCCCCTACCTCAGACGCAGGGATTTATTAAAGGGATTTAATCGATAAACTTTCCCGGAAAACAGATGTTCTATCTCAAGGATTTATTCTTCTCTTGCTTCACAGCATCCTAATGTTTCCTTATTTTATTGTGCTCCTTTTTCGCAGAAATTCTAAGGCAACCAAAGTTGCGAAATTTTTTCTTCCCGTAAGTCGTCGAGTCACCAAACTTACCTTATAAAATAAATTGCCAGGCCATTTCGAAAGAAGCATGAGTTTCCGTATCATTCGGAGAACCGTGTCAGTAGGGCAATCTTTAGAAAACACCGTGTTCCTCGCGGATTCTGGTTTTTAGTATGTAAAAATCACAAAGCAGATGAAAGGCTAATTGTTCAAGCTTCGTGATCCAATCATTTTCTACAAGTATGACACACTGGATTTTCCCAAAAGTCCCTCTACTAAATAATTCAGAAGATTAATGGAAATCATGGTAACACCTGAGGAAAATGCAGCTGAACCCCTCGAAGAAAGTGACTCATTTTTTCCGAGGAGAAGAGAGAAAGTGTCCCGCAGAAGGCAACACGATCAAACTCCATCGCTTGATAGTAGTCTTACCTGGCTCATGAACGGAAGCGGATCGAACAGGTGTACAGTGTGACAATAAAGGGGAAACACGTGTGGAATGATAAAGCCAGAGAGGAGATTTTTCTTTTACGAATATTACGTGAGTCACTTTTAATTCCCCCATTTATATTTAAAGAAATACTATTAACAATTCGGCCGGGCATTGATTTTAATGGTAGCATTATACGATGCAAGCGATTGAGAAATATCAACTACGCGAATAATATGTAAGTAATTAATAGATTAATTAGAACAGATTGAACGAGTACACTGATTTGCATGAAACATCGGCCATCCCGGGCACTTGAACTTTCTTAAAGAAAGTTCGAGGCAGTGTGCTTCAGTCGAAATAAAAACGTCATCCGATTTTTCTTAAACCGTTCTCTTCTTCCAGGTTTACCATGAAGCATAAACTATCTCTTCTTTCCTTTACCCTGTTTGTTTCTCAACTATCTATTTGTACAGGAATTCCAAGTACGTCAAAATGTTTAAATATTTATTATATACAGAAGTACGATTCTATTGAGACAAATTGCAGATGTATCTTTGTCTGTTCTTAGACGATTACTCTTACACCGATACGAGCCCACTCAACGTTTCGATAATAGAGGCAGAGGGGCCGTGGACCGAAATTCTAGAAAATTGGATCACTTCAGATTCGAAGATAGGAAGATCGTCAAAAGTTTTGAAATTGGGGGACAAAAGTTTGACTGTATCGAGCAAAATATCATCGTCAAATAAACGAGAAGTCTCCGAGACGGATCTCTATCTCCTTGGTATAATTATGTAGAAAATATAAATAATATAGACAGTATAAGTTCTACAGTGATATAAAATGATTATCGAAAAATAAATTTATACATCGTTTAATACAATAAATAAATTCGAGTGGAAATAATAAGTAACGCGCGATAGAGGAAATATACATAATTCAATAAGCGCGTAAAAATTAATTTAGAAATTGTAAAATGTTATAACTATTATTACATATTTGCTACTCAGGAGCGATTGAGAAGCTAGTCTACAGAGTAGATTTTCTGGAAAATCGGCTGAGAAGAGCGGAGGAGCTCTTGTATTATGTAATATCCGGGAATGTGAATAAGAAAGGTATGTCTCGAACCTTCTTTCTCCATGTATTTTTTATTAACAAAATTTCACTTCCATTCTAAATATCTATATCTATCGTACAATATTTTTCACAGAATCCTGTCCATCGAACTACACTAAAATTGGACAGAATTGCTATCACTTCAGCAATCGTGATTACGATTGGAAATCGTCAGCTAGTCTTTGCCGTGGAATGGGCGGGAATTTAGTAGAATTCGACACGGACGATGAAAAACGTGAAGTAGTGGCTAGCTTGCAAACGAATTCCAAATTAAAGGGAAAGATCTTCTGGACAGGTGGATTAAATCCAGGCCTTCTTTGGATCTGGGCTAGCAGTGCCAAACCAGTTTTCAAAAATACCAAACAAAGTATTCCTGGCGACGGCAGGTACTGTTCGCGTTTTAATTCTTTTCGTTTCATTCATTTGTCTATACATAATTATATATAATTAATCAAGCAATGTGTTATCAACAATTATGCATTAATTAATGCACTACTGCAAATGCAAAACAATTTTTCAGGTGCTTAAAATTGTCCTACAATTCGACGTCCAGATTGTACTCTTACCAAAGCGACGACTGCGGAGTGAGACACAGGTACGCGTGTAAATTAACGGTAGACGATGAATCGGCGAACAAGATTGAGAAAACCGCAAGAATGTTAACGAGCAAAGGCCAGAAAATAAAAAAATGACTCACTTATTTAAAGCGCACTCGTTTTTCTATTTACTATTTGTACATTTATTTAACTGCTTGAGCTCTGGATATGTGTGTATTTATTTTTACCCTGTACGAAACTTTCTATGATGTATAAATAAAAATATTTCTACCCTAAGCACCGATGCTACATTCTTTTCCCTTCGAAAATAATTAGATAAACCAGTTAAATAAATTAGCAAAATTCAGTCAAACTACAAGTAGTCTTGCTGTTAATATATTAAGTACAACCGACACTAACTACACATGTACCGCTAAAAAACTATTCAAAGCAAGTACCTACATATCATTAATGCAAAACAGAGAAATCTTCGCAACAACAACAAAAAAATACATTTCGGGACACAGTGTTTTAAGATCTGTAACTCAGTAAAAATCTAGAAAAAAGTACATTCTACAAAATTAATCCTGGAATCATTAATTACTTAATTACTAATAGACGAATGGTTTTAAATTATCAAGTTCCTTGATACATACATTCATACCGTACGTTCCTTAATGCATACACGGTGCAGCATCATTCGGCACCATTCGCGGATGTTTCATTTCATCGAGGAAGATCGAGGTCATCGTCTTTGCTATTTGATGGCTAATAACCAGATTTTTTTTCCCCTCGTTCACCATCAGCAGAACGTCGTCGCTGTTAATAATCAGGCCTCCATTCTCAGATATTAGTGTTTTAGTTGCCTCGATATTACGTGCGTCAACACCACGACAGCAATCATCGATAACAGCCAAAGCGTGCCCCAATTGAAGCGCATCCAAGCAGGTGGCTTTCACACACACATCGTAAGCGAGACCGCATACATATACATTGGTCACGGCCGATTTTTGTAAAATCGATTGCAACTCCGTCGACCCTTTGTGTTCGTTGTCGAAAAACACGGAATAAGCATCGACATCTGGATTCTGTCCCTTACGTACCTGAAAAATTAACAGAATTAGAATTAGAACAAATTAGAATGTTAAAACAATGTAGTTTTGGGAATGGATTATTTTAAAAATTAAGTCAACTTTTTATACAGTGATATTTAATTATATTTTGTTTGGTCTTCGTTCTTGGATAGAATTCTTTTTATTCATTCGGAATGGAAATCAACCTGTTCTGAGCCTGGTGCGATCGTAAGGCCTTTGTGTAATTCGGCTCCCCATGTACCCATTACGCAATGCCTGGGCCAGAGAATTTGCTCTGTATAAGGATCCGCAAAAATTATTTTGTCGAAGGGCTTGGCGTTTTCCCTGGTCACCTGCAATAAATAACATATTTGTTAGAGTGGGAAAAGAATATTTTATTATCTAAAATTGTTAACATTTTTCTTAATATGACTACAGAAAATAAATCAGATATAGCGCGTTAATAAAATATTGTTTTTCGACTTGAAGAAGGGAAAGAATATTATCCAGCTCTTCTTTAGATAATTCTCTTATAAGTAAACACGCGCAGATCAAGGGGCACAAGTGGCCATCGACGGCCATCGTGATACTAGTAGGATTATTCTAAGTGCAGGTCCCTCGAAATATAAACTACTAGCCCTTACAAGCGAATCATTATTTTTATTTTAGAAAACCAATAGAGTTCGAAAAACGTGAATGGAAGTTCCTAAACGACTGAAGCAATCATAAAACTTAAATATAGCAGACGCTGCCATAAATATCCTCGAACACCAAGAAGAAACGGAAACGTGTTGCACGTGTTAGTTTTAAGACAAAAAGAAAATCGTTTCTCCTCGTGATAACGAACACCCCACGGAACGAATATTTATATAAATAAAAGAATCTACACGAAACATTTTTGGAACAGTTCAGCTAAGTTCCACGAAAATCATTGAAGTAGCAAGGTATACATATATACATACCTTCGAGTCTGAATGCAATTCTCTCAAATGTAAATTTTCGTAAAAGCCAACATGGTTCTCCGGATGCCAATCTAACGAATAAATAATTTTATCGAATTGTCCGACTTTAACTAAACGATTTATCGGCTCGATCACATCAACTCCGTCCTGATTGCTTCCAGAGGAACGAAGGGCTAGAGATCCATCGATAAAATCATTTTGGACGTCTACGATTATTAAAGCGTTTACAGGTGCGATGGTCGCACGTACCCAATCGCAAAATCTAATAATCAAACGATTTAATTAATTGAATATAACTGAATTAAATGAAGATGAAATTAGAATAACAGATTTATCGATTTCCTAATGGAATAGCGTAACAAAAATGGCGCAGAGTAATTACATATTAGCGAATGCGTTAAATTTAACCGCATTAAAACAGTACACATGTATTATTATTGTATATTATTATATATTGTCGTTTGTACTACTTGCTCGTGTCTTTTAAATATACATGTATCTATTAATTAGGCGAATCTATAGATTGAATACGAATAGGTCAATCATTATGACATCGCGCGCTTATACACTTCCGGCTATTCAACAGTACGCATAATTGTAAGAACCGTTTGTATGTTTCGTTACGTAAAGGCTCAAAATATATGTACTTACGTTTTCCATTTTTGTCCTTTCAACGTTTGATCTTTATCTAAATCGAAGAGCCGAAAAATTTCGCGAATTCTCCATTCATCATTTTCAATTTGATCCGGTGGAAATAGTACCGAACAAATCGAGCAGAACCTTGTATAATTTAAATTACCATCGCCCTCTGATAAATTGAATGCGGTTAAAAATTTCTCCAGGGAACCCTGCTCCTTCACCCCGGCAACCCTTGTTTCCATAATGAAATTGAAATGCACCTCTAAATTGCAAACGATATATTTTTCTATGTTTTATGCACAGTTGCTTGTGCAATGGTACTTCGCTTTGGTTTACGACAATAAGTACACCGTTAATAGATCATGTATTATTAATTTATATAAATACCAGATAATTTTATGTTAGTTTTTATGTTATAAGGTTAGTTTTTACGAGCAAACGTGATAGCGCCTATTGGCAATCGATCGGTTGTAGTTTGAAAATACCTTTTCGTGAAATCATTTATGAATCACACTTGCTTTTTGTCGAAATTACTATTCATATTGTTAAATCTTCTATTCATTTGCGTTTATTATTTATGAAATTCTTCCCTAGTATCGTATTTGCCCCGATACACTTTCAGCAAAATGATCCAAAGGTCTTAGTACAATGACCAAGTTCGTAACTCTGTTTGTCGACACACAGGATTAGGAACTGACTCGAGTATCGATGAAACAAATTCTTTCCACCTTTACAGATTGCATAACCGTATGTCTATATAGGTAAAGAATGGTCAGGTATCTAAATCGGAAACTTGGTAAACGTACTAGAACGATGAATATTTATATATGGCAGGAAATTTTGGATCCGGAGGAAGAGAAGAATTAGCTGGATTGTGGAAAATAAAAATAAATATATTCTGCTAATAGTAATCCGTTTATCGTTTCTTTTATCTGTGTGTACCAATCCTTGTTGCAGCATGGATATTACAATTAAAAGATTTGCGACAGTTTCGTGGAAATACACGAATACAATGTAAGGAGTATACTCTAGCTATTTTATTAAAGTCCCATCCGTAGACAAGAATTGATAGCTTGTAAATATTAAAAATTAAAAAATGGTAACACGATGTGTATACTTAGTCGGTTACTATTACTTTATAAAATTTTATTTTCCATCATGAATACTTAATAACATTAATTTGTACGTATTTCGTGTGTTAATTATAACTTAAATTACTTGGGCATCCAATTTTTATTAATAACAATTACACGTAGAATTTAGTTTCCTTTATACTATCAATATACGCTTGTAGTTTACGTAGTACATTAATTGTGAATACATGGTTTTATCATAAATAAAATTGAATGTCACTCACACTAAACATATGTATATGTACTAGAGGTTTCTTGTAATTAAACGCAAAATTTTGTAAATGTAGAAATTACGATACTTTAACAAATATTCTGTCTTGTACAGATTGTTTCAAAGTGTTCCTTTCTTTGGTATCGTACTTTGATCAACTTCTCTGAAGAAACAAAGAATTAAAATAATATTGCTATTTAAAAATAAATATTTCTCGATAATCAAAACCTCAACCGCAAGTACAAAACATACTATGTATATCTATGAATATAAAACTTTGGGTGTTTAATATCGTTAAATTTATCATAGACTCTAATGAATAAAATAAAGAAGATTGAAACGAAACAAGGACATTCTTTTCCACCTTCTAAAGACCTCAGTACATTATTTGGCGTTGGTTGCCTCGTCCCAAAATGTTTTCCTCCTTTCAACGATTTCTAGCGCCACTTTACTAATGAACGGATGTAAAATCTTGCCCTCGGTAGCAGTAAAGAATTCTTCCAACTTTCCAGGCGTGTTATCCCTCTTTTCGTATTCAAAGGCTTGCATGATCAAATCCAATACATCAAGATCCTTGACGTACTTTGCTTCCGCAGATTCTTGTTTCTCGTATTCCTAGAAACGAATGGTCGAACGGTAACGTTAGAAAAAGATCGGCTACACAAAAATCTTTTGTTCGCTCTGGCAATATTCATTCTTACACGAAACATCTCCAGTATCATAGGCCCTTTGTCCCCGAGGAGTTTGCAGATTTTCTCCATTGCTTCGTCTTCTAATTTGTGCTTCACATCGGGCGGAACGCCGCAGTGCGGCGTTATATCTCCCACAATGCATTCCGCCAGGTCATGAATCAGAGTCATCTGCATGATTCTACAGCGGTCAAAGTGCAATTTAGTATTGTAAATATATACACGATCGTAAGTACAGACAAACAGCATTAGTAATACCATTTCATACTTCACTTTATCTAAGTTTTCTTTATTGTCCACTAGGAACGACAGCATGGCCATCCTGTACATGTGTCCGGCAATTGTTTCTGGTTCGGAAACATTCTTTATAACCCATCCTGTTCTTTTCAGGTGCTGAAATCGGAAACGTTATCGTTAAAAGAAACAGTAACACTTTAGTTTATTCTTTTTTTCTCGTTACCAATCTTACAGGATCATCCTGCCTGTAACAAGTCGCGGGCATATTTTTATAAATATGCCGTTTTTGGCGGCATTGCGGAAGAACATTTAAAATCGTTATATAAGAAAGGTACTGTATGCGATACAATGTAGAAGCGCATTATACACATAAAAAATATACATACG
Source organism: Nomada ferruginata (assembly GCA_963583965.1). NCBI lineage: Eukaryota > Metazoa > Arthropoda > Insecta > Hymenoptera > Apidae > Nomada > Nomada ferruginata. The sequence goes on from OY757223.1 coordinate 3,012,999, forward strand.
TCAAATGCTGCGCATTGCATGCACATATGTATATACGTAACGAGGTGCTACACATAGGCATGTCGCAGTATGCTACAATTTATATTTGACACAGAACTGCCTTGGAAAGTATCAATACAGATTTGCGTGCGTACCTTCAATCGTCCCAAAAGTTCCATAAACTCGTACAGCTGTATTATATCCATCCTGCCGAAGTACGAACGAATATATTATCACTTTTATTACGCGCACTAATATTTCAGTGATTGTCAAAACAATGATTCGTATATTATGAATAAATTCCTCCAAATTTCGCAAATTCAACACCGACGAGAACAACGATACAAAACAGCAATGTGATATTAGAATCGATTCATCGATCGTGCGCACAGTTCTTCATTCAAATGGCATTCTAGCCCTAGAGTAGGAAGCATATATACGATGGTCTGACTAATACACACGCATACTATTGAGTAGGAAGTGGTAGGAACCATTTTTGTGCTTATGTGGGCAAGACTATTTAGTCTAACACACGTACTAAACGATGCATGTATTGATCAGTCCTGGTTCAACAGCCACACGACTTTATCCCCACCACGGATTAATGATTAATGCGTAACTTGAGATTGTGAATTCCGGCCTGTACGTTCCTTTCTCTTAAAACAAAGGAGAGTTATTCAATAGGACGGCTTTTTTTTGTACCATTGGTATATTTTCGACAACTTTCGAGCGTTCGAATGAATGAAAGTTTCGTTGCAACTTTGTTAAAAAAAGAGAGATGTTCTAAATATTTTGGGGATATGTAAAGAAAACGTACATGCATAAGTTTGCAGTAGTATAGTGGTCGAGTTTAATTTACCTTGGAGATTTCTAATTTTAACCAGCTTTTCTCAAAGTCGTTCAAAAGTAATGTGTATATCATGCGTAATGGTTGCCCGCGTTACATAAATGCACTGTCTGCAAATTCATCAAGCATACCGATAGTTTGAAATAAAACATCGCTCAGATTCATTCGAAATAATTAAAACACTTTAAATAATGCGCTCTTTCGCGCGCCATTATTTCCAAATATTCAAATCATCTTTTCGTTCGAGTCAAACAGGCAAATAGGTACGAGAATCGATTACCAACAGGCATTGAATATTTTTCGCGCTAAATTTCGCGATATCTTACAAAAGGAAACAAAAAATATATTTCTCAGTACGCGTGCATTGAACGACAATAATTTCGTACACTTGTGAATCGTTCTTTAAGCGTCCAAGAGGGCTCGCCATTGTAAACGGGCACGTCGGTCAGTCAGCTGACCTGTCTTGTGATAGCAGCCAGGCTCGACTGTGAAGCTTGAGACTCGCTGTTGTAGGCTGCACTAACTTCGATACGTCCACGTCTCGTAAGTTCCTTATTGTCATTTATTTCGCTAACTGTATAACCAACGTGTTTCCTTACTGATCCATTTCTACACCTAGAACGTATCTAATTATTTCGTACAATACAGAGTGTAGCATAGATTTCTTTCGGGAAAAAGACTGGCGCGTATAGTATCGATCGTGCCAGTTTGAATGCGCCATCGTTTTTTCGATCAGCGCTACGATTTCATCGTTTTTTTACTAGCAATCCGTGATCAAACAGGAGCATCCTGTGCGTAAAGAACATATTCAATTATTCGATGGTACGGATCTACGGTGCACACCTCGTTTGGATGGGGACATTATGTTAAGCGAGCAGACGTCTCGCGGGCTTAAAGGAGGGCTACGCCTACTTTTTAAATGAACTGCTCACGTGAATTTCATGATGAATGGAACGCGGTAATTGGGACCGAATATCTCCCTGATTTCGCCCGTAATTGATTTACACCGCGCGTAAGAATAATCGATACCTGGGACACATTACTCGCGACGATTATATTTTTTTATATTCGTTTTGCCGAATTTATCGTCGGTGCGAGATGAATTACTGTTGATCAGAGTGTCAGGCTGTAGAGTTGGCATTGACTGGATACACTCGTTGTCACACCCTATACGTTAAATATTATTTCGCGTTTTACTTCTGCGTAAATTCATGATATTATTAATGATATGTAGCTAAGTCGTACAGAATTGTATTAATTAATTCTGGAGAATTGATGATCCCTCTTACACTTGTACCATTTTTTATTTACAGTGTTGAACTTTTCCAGTTGTTTGTTGGTTTTATCTAAATAACGATCCACAATGACTAGCCACGGGCTATCAAAAATCAGGAACGAGGAGAGGGAGTCTAAATTCGGCTATGTATACGCCGTATCGGGTCCTGGTTAGTATATAATATTATTTACATATATTCTGACGTATGCAGTTTGATTATTCTGCGCTTCGTTCCTTCCTAGTTGTCACCGCTGAAAAAATGTCGGGATCGGCTATGTACGAGTTGGTCAGAGTAGGATATTACGAACTGGTGGGAGAAATTATTCGTTTGGAGGGCGATATGGCCACCATTCAGGTATGGTGTTTTATTTTGTACTTTACGAAATTAATAGCCTCGATTTTAAAACGTTACCGTAAAACAAACCCTACTTTACTTCCCTCCTGTGCAGGTGTACGAAGAAACCAGCGGTGTAACTGTAGGTGATCCTGTCCTGCGTACCGGCAAGCCATTGTCCGTGGAACTGGGTCCTGGTATTCTTGGCAGTATCTTTGATGGTATCCAAAGACCGTTGAAAGATATCAACGAGCTAACACAGTCCATTTATATCCCGAAGGGTATTAACGTACCCTCACTGTCTAGAACTGCTAGCTGGGAATTTAATCCGGTTAATATCAAGAGCGGTAGTCACATTACCGGCGGAGATCTGTTTGGTATTGTGTACGAAAACACGTTAGTAAAGCACAAAATGCTTTTACCTCCAAAGAGCAAAGGAACCGTTACTTACATCGCACCAGCTGGGAACTATACTGTTTCTGTAAGATACATATGGTTTAATATCAATTCGTTCAATCGCTGCTTTCGTGCATTTAATGTGCATGCTTTGTTTCCCAGGATGTCGTTTTGGAAGCGGAATTCGATGGCGAGAGGCACAAATATACTATGCTCCAGGTGTGGCCTGTACGTCAACCTCGTCCAGTCACTGAAAAATTACCGGCCAATCATCCTTTGCTTACTGGCCAACGTGTCCTGGACTCGCTCTTCCCGTAAGAATACAGATTTTTTTTCTTACAGGTGGCCTATAAATAATGAACGGGTTTAATTATGCTTAAATTGTTACAGCTGCGTCCAAGGTGGCACCACTGCAATTCCCGGTGCTTTCGGTTGCGGTAAAACTGTAATTTCACAGGCTTTGTCCAAGTATTCCAACTCTGACGTTATTATTTACGTCGGTTGCGGAGAACGTGGTAACGAAATGTCCGAAGTGTTGCGAGACTTCCCTGAATTGACCGTAGAAATCGATGGTGTTACCGAGTCCATCATGAAGCGTACAGCTTTAGTCGCTAATACATCAAACATGCCTGTAGCTGCTCGTGAAGCATCTATCTACACGGGTATGTATAGGGTCGTTAATAAAAGAAGAAAAGAATAGAACCAATCCCATACATCGTGTTTTGAATTTATATCATTTTTAAAGCGAAAGCGATTTTAAATGTATATATGTTTGGATGTTCTCAGGTATTACCTTGTCAGAGTACTTCAGAGACATGGGTTACAATGTCTCTATGATGGCTGATTCAACATCTCGTTGGGCAGAAGCACTTCGTGAAATTTCTGGTCGATTGGCTGAGATGCCTGCTGATTCCGGTTATCCTGCGTATCTTGGAGCACGTTTGGCCAGCTTCTACGAACGTGCAGGAAGGTAATTTTGAATCCTTATGCACTGAAAAAAAAAATATACATGTATGTGAGTGGAGAGTATTATTAATATGAAATGTTGTGTTTAGAGTCAAATGTTTAGGTAATCCTGACCGCGAGGGTTCTGTCAGTATAGTAGGTGCTGTATCACCACCAGGTGGTGATTTCTCTGATCCTGTTACCAGTGCAACCCTTGGTATTGTACAGGTACTATAAAATTTATTTGGCCTTTTTTATCTACATAAATTATTTTTTAATCTATACATTATAATTTTTGCGTCCGCTTCCTTGCAGGTGTTCTGGGGTCTTGATAAAAAACTTGCGCAACGCAAACACTTCCCATCCATTAACTGGCTCATATCCTACAGTAAATATCTTCGAGCTTTAGATGATTTCTATGACAAGAACTTCACCGAGTTCGTTCCATTGAGAACGAAAGTCAAGGAGATCCTGCAAGAGGAAGAAGATTTGTCAGAAATTGTACAGTTAGTTGGTAAAGCTTCCCTTGCTGAGACAGACAAAATAACTTTGGAAGTGGCGAAACTTCTGAAGGATGATTTCTTGCAACAAAACAGGTAATAATAATTGATTGTCCCAGCAATTACGCATTTCAAAATTATTCATGAATCCTAATTGTATTGTTCTATTCGTGTAGTTACTCCGCATACGATCGTTTCTGCCCATTCTACAAGACTGTCGGAATGTTGCGAAACATGATCGCATTCTATGACATGGCAAGGCACGCAGTCGAATCTACGGCGCAATCGGACAATAAAATCACATGGAACGTAATTAGGGATAGCATGAGCAATATTCTCTACCAATTGAGTAACATGAAATTCATGGTAGGTATTATATTTCGGATGGATTTTGTTTTCTATATTCTAAAAACGCTAAATGTTTGATTACTCAAATTTTAGGACCCAGTGAAACACGGCGAGGCAAAAATCAGAACCGACTTCGATCAGTTATACGAAGATATCCAACAGGCATTTAGAAATTTAGAGGATTAATTATCAGATGCACAGACACATACAAACATAAGTTCTCTAACGTTCAGGAACCTTATGCTGGTCATTTAAGGATGTCCTGGGCTAATTGGAGAGAAGTATAACAAGCATTTGTAATCACGTATCCGCACGTTAAACTGTTATGATTAATTTCAATAATTACAAGGAAATTGTATATATATATAAAAGAATGGAAAAATTTCAAATATAAAGCTTGTTATAATTTTTATGTGTATCAACCTAAACATTTAACAAACGTATCGTACGTGATGTAATAGCTGAAACCATGAAAGTATGGGACGTCCTTAAATGCATTTCCAGCTCTAATATAGATATATGTTAAGTGCTATAACAAAGTTACTACAGATCCTTGAAACGAAGTTAAAAATAATTACATAGTTTGAATCGTATGGGAATGAGATGAACTGCATGGAGAGTAAAGCTTCCGGTTACTTTATTTACTAGCTAATGAAACTTAATTGTGAAAGGATTTGTGTAAAGAAAACTTCTGTATGTATGTAAAATGAGAGTAAAAGCATCGTAAGAAGCTTTCCATTCATCCGTACGCGTTGTTCCCATTAAAGAGATAATAATTGCTTCGTATTTTGTTGTACAATGGGGATGATATGGTAGCTTTTTACAACTACTGGGAACTTCAATTAAAGAGTATTAAATATTGTATTATAATAGTGTATTATGTAATCGTGTTAAGTGACGAATGCAGACGTTACATAAAGTAAATGTTATTTTAAACGTTGAGATATGGTCTGAAAGTTTAAAAATAAAGTGTCAAAATGTTAAAAGCTGTTGAGGTGCCGGGTCTTTTATGATTAAGAGGAAAGTATAAAGAAAAGATGCATCGCAAACAGTGTTCCAGTAATTTCGACATTTCCATTGTATCATATGTAAAAAAAACGAATAAACACTATGCATAAAATGATCACGCTGAACTTTATTCGGGATTGTAAACGATATATATATATATAGAAAAATAACGAGAATGGGCTTCGGTAAATTTCGTTTTAATAATAATAATATTATTATAATATAACAATAACCTCGCGGTATTTACATCAACGATATATTACAAACCAGTATTTAATTTTTTCAATTATTCTGATGCACTCGCAAAGCATTCAGAATCGCGGGTTGAAAAAAATATGTTTATTGCTATATGCATACGTATATGCATATGTACACACATGCGTGTATATATACATGTATAAATATACATACACATGAATACGTGTACAATTAATCTATTTTACATTTTCTCAGTCCCTAAATCATTTTTACGAAGTACCTACTCTACATTCGTGAAAACCGTATTAAAAATAACAAATATTTAACGATCTCTGTAAATATTCAGTCGTCGTACCTTGCATCGCAATTTTCTCGTTACTGTTGCAACAAAACATTTTTCTTTTGCTATCCTCTCCTCTTTAAATTAACTTCACCTATATCATCTAAAATTGCATTCTCGACAAATTTCCAAATCAAATATGCTCAATATTCACAGCCTTGGCTCGTTCAACGTACACGAGGTAATTCGATCCAATGCATATACATAGAATGAAGAATCTTCTTTTCGAATAGGTCCTATGTGGAATAGTCGCAACTTTAATATCATTCGATTATTAGCAATTTGTTCTCGATGTTATATGTCTGTACATATATTATAAAGATCGCAATTTTTTAAGCATTACGAAAAGCAAAATATAATTTAGGCAATCAAAGGAGTGTGACATTGCATTCGCAACGCATTATCGGAAAACTTGACCGCGTCGTAAAAATATACGCGTGTACGATGATAGTTCTGACCATACCGTTAGGACCATATGATATATTTCAAACGATATATACTTTCAAGAAATACCAATGTGCTAAAATTTGATGTGGCTCCCATGAAACAAAAAACAACTATAAGAGTAAATACTTCATCTGACTATCAAGTCAGTTCGTATGTCCTAATATTTACAAAAAGAAAAAAAAAGGGAAAAAAAACAGAGCGTTACATTACGAACTAACAATCTTTTAAGGACTCAAGTGAACAATATCAACGTTCGTTCCTGTCGACGACGATATCTGCGTTCTCAGTTGAAGATTCTCACGTTTCAACTGCGTAACAAGTTGCTTTAACGCGGTTATTTCTTGCCGTAGTTTTTCGTTATCCCGTAAACACTGACCCAACCCTTGATTGGCTGTTCTTAATTCTGTTATATATTCACAGGCCTTCGACAGAATTCCTCCTTTACTCTGCGCAAAAGAATTCATGAAAATAATTAAATTAAACATATATCGAAGTTTTATATGGATTTCCGTATTAGTACCTGAGTTTCGTAATTTGCCTTGCCCTCCCCACTGCCACTGCCACTGCCGTTTGCACCTGTATTGCATTCGGGTATAATTTTCCCTAACTTTGCAATCCAATTATTTATCTTGTCTCTTCGCCGACGTTCCACTTCATTGTGAGTGGCTCTCCTTCTGTCGTCCCTCTAGAACATATACATTTAGTCAGACGGAAATACAAGGTTTTTAAAAGAGTTAAATAAACCGCTTTTACCTTTTTCAATACGGTAGTACAATTTCTTGGCGTTTCTATCTGTAAGGTAGTCGTTCTCGGAACCAGTGATCTGGAGGTTTGTGCCGTGGTGAATACATCGTTTGCATTTCCGATAACATAAAATTGGCCGTTCAATGGGGACGTTAGGACCTGTACAGTATTATTTCCTGGTTGGGTAACTGGCAGTTCTATTTCGTTACCAGCCGTAGTGCCATTTACTTGGACCACTCTATACGCGAGAGCTTCTTGGTAACGCATTCCATCCTCCGCAACAGTTTCTCCTATAAAAAAAGAAATTCGGTGAAAAAGAATTAATACAACTGTTACACTACACTTGGCAATTGTTGTTCGAATAAAATCGATCTTTTCCATTAAAACGTTAAACGTATGACGTTTCCTGACACTGATACGCGTACATATGTAATGTATTTACCTTCGCAGTCCACGATTTCAGCTTCCTCGATAACAATTCCCGTGCCCCCGTCATCCTTCGCGTTAACAGTGCTGTAAAATAAGCGTAGGTACGTTGAAGAATGGATATGTAACTTATCTACAAAGTTACGTCTATGCCTATTACTTCCACGACCGTTGTCCTAAGTCTTGTAAGTGCGCACTGTGCACTACGTGATGACCTTGAGGAGACCTCGAGCGAAACAGGAGGGATAGGTGTTCGCATTATCAGCCAGTCGATATTTAACATAAACACTACCTGACATCCTGCTGTTCGAGGTGCTGCTCCAAAATATCCATTTTTTGTCTACCAAAAACGTTTGAATTTGTCAAAATTCACGTGAGCTGGTCACGGGACACGGCAACGAGGTCATGTGGTGCACAAGATGGCGATTCCTGATTACAGCACCACCTTACGTCAGTCGTACTTACGAATTGAAATTTACAGGGTATGCTACCGGTTATCGGTAATTAGTAATTGCAGTAATTTTCAATAAATCAATTCAGCAAAATACATCGTTGATTGTCAAAAACAATTTTTGTAATGATGAGATTAAGACATAGAGTATAAGTGAGTTTTTTTAGATAAAATTAGACAGTGGACGATATATATATCGCCCTATACTATATTATAGTATAGTATATGCCATATTCTATATAGTTTATAAAAGTAAAAGGCAGAGTAGAAAGATATATTTATTTTATTAAAACGGGAAACGTATATTCTCCCTCTATGAGAAGTGGGACTTGACTAATCTATTCCCACTATCGTCAAGCAATTAATGCTTTCGCATGGTACCCCCACCACTGCCTTAAATTGCACTGCAGATGCACCAACTTATCAGTCGTGTCACATAAAATATAGAAGCAATTACTGTTTTTCTAATAATAAATTATAATATTTGAATAGTGGTATATAAAAGTATAGTTCCAATAAATGCAAATATGTATTGAACAGATTACGTAATACTAAAAGAATTATTCCATGCGCAGTTGCATAAAATTGAAGGCTGCAATTATACACGTTTCACCTTAACAATTATATGCTGGTCTATCACATATAACGCTATCAATAAATCAAATATATTTTCACGTATACACTACTATACGAAATTAAAAGTTATACCAATTGCATTTATAAACAATAAACCTTGCATATCATTGCATCTATCAGGCTATAAAATTTCACACTAATTCTTGTTAAATTGAAAGAGATAAATTATATATCCCCAACAGAATTCTTCTACCAAAAACCCTTTCCTTTTCTTATCTATATTTAAAAAGAATATATATATATATATTCTATATATATATTCATTGATTCTGTGGAACATATTTGAAAATTTAAAAGTCATTCTAAGGATCACTGTAAATACGAATAGCAGGAATTGCATCGCATTCTGCAGTAGTTTTGATTGGTCAACGAAATACAGTTCAACATGGAGTACGTCGGTATGTACTAAATACGAGATTTTTCATAATTTTTATTAGCATTTTTCAACGAATAAATATCGTTCACCACGTTTTCCCATATTTATCTTGAATTACTTTCAATACGATTAATATCTATCTTACCCTGAAAATATCATATCGTAATATATTACAGGCAGCAATTTGTATACGTCGAATTAATTCCAGGGGAACAGTCACTATTTTCCTCGGAACGTTGCACACACATTTTTGGTTCTATTAAATTCGAATTGCTGCAATTCATCATACTTATGTATTTTCTTTATATATTGTATCTTTCCAATTTTCTGGTAGAAACGAATCATTTTAGACATAACCTCGTTATCTGCAAAATAATTCGTTTCATAATTCTATTTTACGACTGCGTTTTTTTATTACTTTCTTTATCTGACAAATTCTTATTTAAAACTTTTTTCTTTTCGCGTGAAACTATGTTCTAAGTAGCGATGTGAATAGCCATATTTATGGACCGTTGCGTTAAAGTTTATTAATATTTTACAGACGCCGCAAAAAGTGAAACCAATGACAACTCTTATAACTCAACCCCTTGTCCAGAGTTAGCGTCGAACAAGAATTCTAATGAAAACACATCGGAAGGGACAAAGGAATCGACACCTAAGCATGAGATACAAAATGTACAAACGGGGGATAATGATGCTGCAACTACCTCGCAAGACCGATCCCCAGAGAATATAGACTTTAAAGTGATTTATAATAAGCAAAGGATTAATGTAAATTTCCCGTTGGACGGCACAGTGGCGGAATTAAAAGATCATCTTCAAAACATCATATCTGTGCCTCAGACCATGCAGAAAGTTATGATCAAAGGATTAGCCAAAGATGAACAAACATTGAGAAGTTTGGGCGTTACGAAGGGTAATTCACAGCGATGTAATAAATTATTCTCCATTGAATTTGTTTAATTGAAATGAAATCTTTTTCTCCCAAAGGTGCCAAAGTCATGGTTGTAGGATCGAAATTAGACGATGTATTAGCTATTTCAATACCAACGAAACAGGATTTATCAGAAGAAGCTGCTTCCACAGCGAATAAAGAATCTTTATCGCAGCAAAAGATACACAGGAAAGTATTAGATAAAGGTATGCCGGAAGATGCGATGCCAGGTATATTAGGCAGTAAGGTATGTTCGTTTAAATTAGTTAATACAATGGCTCTATCTGAATTATTAGTAAATTAAATGTATGAAATTTAGGAACCTTTACCAGAATTTCCACTGGCTGGAATGTTAAATAAATCTGGTGGTAAAGTTAGATTGACATTTAAATTGGAACAAGATCAACTTTGGATTGGTACAAAAGAGAGGACAGATAAAATACCTATGAATTCTATAAAAGGTGTATACAGTGAACCGATACATGATCATCCACAATATCATATTATGGTTTGTTTTGTTCCTTTATGTATATTTTTAACATAAAACGTTAACGCACGAGTACTTATGATCGATCGAAATCCTTTTTCACAAAATTCTATATAGGCTATACAACTAGGAACAACAGAAGCTTCGAGATATTGGATATATTGGGTTCCTGCGCAATATATATTGGCGATAAAAGACGCTATTCTCGGCAAGTGGTGTTACTTCTGATCAAACGTTGATGGAAATTTCTATCTTCTCGAATGCGAAGCGTAATCAGGTGTAAGCATTGATACAAACACGACTGTACTAGTCACACATTTTTAACAGTAAGTAATAACTTATTTTGCGTTGGATAATGATTGATAATGATCTAATAAAACTATTCTGTTAAGAAAATCTTTTTAAATAAGTTTTAATTTCGTTCAAAGTATGATTTGCACTTGGAAAACTTTACGCGTGCTCAAATCTAGCGCATCGACTTAAAATTGTAATTTTCTAATAAAGAGAAGAAAAAAGATGTATGATATTGCGATTTCTGTACTGTTGAAAGCTTTTGATATACTGAAGTAATTGTGACTGTAATCCTAATTTTTCTGAATTATATCGTACATAAGATTTGTACATATACCAAGTCTCTTAACTCTTAAAAAGAAATATATATATATACATTTATGTCAAAGAAACAAAACCTTCTGTTATTTAAAAAAGAATATATCATCACGTTAAATGAACAGACTAACGAATTTTATCTTTTCTGTTTATTTCAATAGGAGTGTTTTAATCATTAAAACAAAAGTGAAATATTTGTAAAATTACATTTATAGGAGGAAACGAAGAAAGAAGTTATGATGTTGCATTTACAATCTTTTCAAGTTCGTCGAGAAATCTCTTTATGATCACTCAGATATTCGAACGAAATGGTTCCAAATTTTATTCGAACAGTTACGATTTACGTTTAATATTTAAACAGCCTTTGTTGTGCCACCTCTTTGAAATAAATTTATCTAAAATTAGTATGATTTAATTTCGAGGAAGTAGATATTATATAAAAGTACGATCTACGCAATACGATTCGCAATAGAACTAATTTATTATTAACAGTCGGATACCGGTGTGTCGTACAGCAAGCCGTGGAGCGGTGCTGGGTCTCTTCTGACTCACGCTGACTGACGGTCGAACTACAACTGTTCGACGCGCGTGTCAATTTGTACTTGAGCGTACGATCGCTGTATCCTTGTTGCGTACGTTAATGTTTACGGCACGTATACAGAGTACGAGTCAAAATTGGCCCAGCACATTCGGCGAACTGTTCGAAAATATGAAAGAGAAACACGTAATAAGTACAATCATAGCGATCGATTACGAAACAACGAACAGGTCAAATTAAATACATTTTCACGCGTCTCGAGACATTGGCCTACATGTAGAACGAAAAAGAAATTAATTCGCGGAGGAAACGTATACTGTAACGAAATTTTGCCGTGCATTCGAATTCAAGTGGACTGTATATCTCGACGGGTGTAAGACAATTAATTACCGCGTAACGTTAACATTATAACTGCCGTAAATTAAGTTTTATACTGCGTAGCATATACAACCGAGAAAAAGAGAAATTAAGAAAGAACGACAAATCAAGCTTATATTATCTACCATAATAATCTACATGAAATTCATAACTATTTGCACATTCAAAATCTCCTTCAATGTTCGTTTAAAATAAGACTTGTACATCATATGTTGTGTGATTTGATTAAAAAAATAAATAAATGATCTTAAGCCTTCTCTGTATTGTTATTTTCCTCCGCCAGTCCAAACAAATTTATCGACAATTATTACTACAAAAATTTATTTAAACGGTGAAAGATGCAAGAAATACGTAACAAAATTCGTAAATGGAATATCGAACATTGAATGCTCCATTATAATTATAGTACGCCCGTATTTCCACGTACATATGTACATTATTTTGTTCACTTCGTGAACAGGAAACTTCCTATTAGGGTTTCAAATTACTCAAAGCTATGCAGGGGAAGGGCTGGAAAGTTTCCGTCATTCTACGTTAAGGAGATCGAAAGATCAGTCGGAGAATTCTTGTTAAACAAAAAGAAGAACGATTGCATTCGTTTCGCAATCGGGATAAACCTTCACATTTCGCTGGAATAAAAGTAGTTCAAGGCTTACTGTGACGTATCGTGTGTTCGCGTATATGAAAGCTACGTAACATTAATATATATGTATATGTATACGTGCATACATAACTATATTGTATATAGTTATACACTTCGTGAAACTCTACTACACACCATTGATGCTATTTGACTTCACGTCAAATGTCGCTGTGTATCATTTTTATGATTTGTGTAAACAATGAAACACCTTATTGTTAAAAAACTATGAATCTTTCTAACCAATATTGAAATAATTGAAACGATATGTTTCGACAAGCCTTGCACAATGTACAAATTCCGAATGTACGAAGAATGAAAGTGTAATCAGTTGAATTAAGCAAAGTGGCAAAAGAATACAGAAATAAATGTTAATGAAATTCGTATGAAACTGATTAATATTATTGTATATTTATTATAGACGATGAGATTAATGTTGTCATCGAGTTGAGGTACGACAAACCCAGATATTATAAACGAGGAAGACTGTCAATGAAATCTTACGAGAATCGATGAGAAACAAGTAAAAAAAATAAAACACACCAATGGTTACTTAAATTCATATTCGCCAGAGAAATTCTAAATGCTTGCCATATACAAATAGTAATGGAAGTGAGTAATGAAATATTAGAAGATATACACAAAGCGTTCCTATCTCTAAACGAGAAGTTTCTGAGACAAGGTGTGTCATTAGTGGAACTGAAATCTGCTGGTGTAAAAAACAACGCGAACGGAAAGAGGAACCTTGCTTCGCATAATGTATGTTACAGGAAGATTCTCTTTGGACTGTTTACACCGATATTTTGTTGCATACTTTTAAAATATTTATACATCGATCCGATTAAAAGTATCCGTGGAACCAGATGCATAGTACCAAACAATTATTTCATATGGGAGTTTACAAGGCCGGTATCGAATTGCGACTATTGTCGCGGTGTTTCTTCAGCATTGATCTTGCCAAATTTGTCTAGAAAAGAATTCGAACAGTACGCTTATTCGTCTAGGCCTATGGTGATAAAACATGCCGCGAGTCATTGGCCGGCTTCAAAGGTATTTAGCTGGAAATTCTTCAAAGATTTATACGAGAGTATCGACGGTGCTTATGATACGGTAGATGAATGTCAGTTCTTGCATTTCAAAAGTAATCTCACTAATTTACGCGATGTTTTTGCAATGAGCGAAGAAAGAGCTATGCTACGTAATGGAAAAGAACCCTGGTATGTCGGTTGGAAGAACTGTCATCGTCAAATTTTGGATATCATGAAACGATACTACAGTCTACCTCATTTTTTGCCAGAGGATGCAGAGGTTCCTTATTCCAATTATGTTTTCATGGGATACGAGGAAGGTGCTATTATGCATGTATGTACGGTAGCAACAAAGCGAGTACTGGATTACTATGAGTTACAATTGAATTAATTTCAATCGTTGTCGTTTCCTTTACACAGCTGGACTATATCTCACGTCTGATGTGGCAAGGACAAATTATAGGCAACAAAACGTGGACCGTAGCTCCAACTCCAGAATGTGATAATGTTTGTACACGTTTCAATTTTAGCGTCTATGCTGGAGACATTATACTTATAGATACGAGAATTTGGTATCATAGCACTTATGTGGAAGGTGGGAACTTTAGTTTGACGGTCACCTCGGAGTACGGGTAGACTTTTATGCACAATGAAACTGTACTCGTAGAATTTTTGCGGACTACATAGACAGTATTCTATGGAGTAGACAAATTTTTTTATATCATGGAATTGCAGATTTAAGATGCCTTGCCTTACTAAAGTACTGTACCGTATTAACACTGAACGGAATGTTTATAAAGTTCGTCACATGCAAGAAAAGGATGATATTATACAAGACATGCTGTTAAAGAGCAGCATCAAAATTATTTGTATAAGCAACTTTTACCTAACACAATATTAGTGGATGCCATTTTTAGTGAAATATATATTATTTACTAATTAATAGATTATACAATATATAAAGACATTAGATCTTACAATATTTTATATTGTCAATTTACTCGAATCGTTGAAACTTATCGAGTTGTATACAAGTTTTTGATACATATGAATTATTATATGTACCTTTTATCGCCATAGCTAAAACCTAGTCCAAATAGAAACAATTGATATTTTTGAAGCACAATTAGCACAAACCGAGTAACTTGTGTTGTTGCATAATTTTGTATTATCTATTTAAAAGTTATTTTTATATTCATATTTTTCACTTTTTTATACACACATCTATATATGCGTTGCAAAGCCAATCATAGCATATTTTACTTCGAATAAGAAACAATGCATAGGATAATGCATGTTTTTACTATCGTGTAAGTCTCATGTACATCCAATAGAGACTTTTACAGGGCGCGGTCAATTGTTATTTATTTTTATATTTAATTATATATTTATGTACATGTTCAAATATTATATTCCTATAATTTTTAATAAAATATATGAATATAGGCAACGCGTTTCGGTATAAGTAATTTCTTTTTTCCATGTATTCATACCCAGCAACTTTTATTTGATATATTCATTTAATTGCACGAAACACAACAATAGAATTTTGTTTTTTTATAGTTGATTTATACAGTCTACATAATACGTATAAATACTTGTGTACTTTGAAGCGTAACAGTACAATAATAATACGCTGCTATGTCGAAAATTACGAATAGCATAAGAAAGATAGAAATATTGTTTCACTTAATTACATACACCAAAACGACAATATAGCAAAACCTAAAGTGGAATGCATATACCTGTTGCTATGCAGTACAGCATATAATACATATAATACTAATTGGACAACAACAGTGTTGATGTTACATCACCACTTTCAGACTTCAAGGATGCATTTTTACTGGTCCTTTTTCTCTGTTGCTTGTTGAAAGCTTGGTGGACTCTCCTGAAAAGAATAAATTAATAAAACAATCTTGTTGACAAAAAGTTGAAACACGATAGATCCATCCTTGACTCCAGGATAATACTATTAAATTATTTTGGCTCCTCGCTTACGTAGTATGCAGGAGGTGGGACGTAGGCACATTGTGGTCTGCTTGGATCGTAATATGCGCTTTGAGCGGCTTCTGCCGCTTTTGCATCTAAAACAAAAAGAATGAAATAATAATAAAGTACAAGCCCAACATATTTTGGTGCAAAAATATGCTCAAAAAGCTTATAAAAATTACAAACATTTGTATACGTTGGATGGTGTGCATTTTAATTGAACAGGCATTTTTTATCCTTATTAGAAGGTGCGTAAACAAAGTAATTGTATAATATATTTTACAATTTGACCGGTTTTAAATGTCATTTATTTTACAACGATACGAAGAAAGCTTGTCGTGAAAATGAAATTATATGGTAAATCACTTTCAATACTTTGATGTGAGCTCAAGAATATTTCTTTTAAAATGTTAACAAGCTCTATGATTGGCATATATTACTGTACCTCAATGAGTCATTGGGTACAGATAATAGCTAAGCTGATTTTTTTAATTTCCCTTTAACAGAAGAAGAACAGAACTACTGATATTATGCACTATTCTGTATCTTTTGTAAATCGATAAACGAATCAAAAATGATTAAGAACTCGTGATAACACTTCGCGTATTTTTCAACTATCTCTGACAACTATGAGATAATAACTGAGCATAGTGAAAGTCAACCTTACTTCAGGTCAACCAAAAGGTGATGCAATAATATTGCATAATATTCAAAACCTTTAAGTTTCTCAGTTGAAATAGAAATATATGATTCCATTGTCCAATTTTATTCTTTAATAAAAAAAATTGTATACATTCTTCTGTTTTCCCTTGTTAATGGAACAATTTTTAAAAATTGGTGGGTTTAAATAAAAACAGCAAGTTATATTTGGGCTAAATTTTAATAACACAATATGTCCTTGTATTATAATGATTATCACAAAGCTATAATATAATCGAAACAACAAGAAAATATAATAAGTTGGAGTATTTAACAATGATCGATAAAAAAAAAGAAAGATGAAAAAGTATTTGGAAATATATCAATACTCACTGCATAGTGTATATATTACATTACGTGATTTTTTTTCCGTGTATTGTAGAGGAATGCGTAACTTGTAACTTTGATTGAAAAAAATAATTTCTCGTGTATTTTTTAATATATTATTCAAATACACTTCGTTCAACTC
Organism: Nomada ferruginata; assembly: GCA_963583965.1. NCBI lineage: Eukaryota > Metazoa > Arthropoda > Insecta > Hymenoptera > Apidae > Nomada > Nomada ferruginata. The sequence goes on from OY757223.1 coordinate 3,030,024, forward strand.
TGATCTATTTTCGAAATTCGCTAAAATTCTCATTTCTATTCACATATAAGTTTGATATAAACATGCATTACAGATAATTCTCATGTCTTACAATTAGTAACTTGGCGGATATTGATTATAAGGATTTTGCTGAGGATAATAGGTAGGCTGTGCATAATTACCACCCTGAGAGTATTGAGTATATGGTGGAGGATTCTGCGGATAACTGTTATATGCTGGTTGTCCATAGTTTGGATACGCACCTGATTGGGACATTGGTTGGGTGTTATAATTGGGATTGGCCCATCCGGGTGCTCCATTTTGTTGCATTGGTGTCCATCCGGGTTGTTGGGCAAAATTGCCCCATGCACCTTGCTGTGGTGGTGCATTTGCGTACCCTTGGTAAGGTGCATTTATACCGGGATATGGTGGCGGCATATCCGTCATAAATACACTGTTTGCTATATAATACAAATTTACGTTTACATACAAAGAATGTATAAGAAAACCGAGAAAACACTATTCCATTGAAATCAATATCATTATAAGATACCATAGAAAGTCCTACAAAGAAAAAAGATATTTAACCTGGTGGCTGATCTGGAAATACATTTGTCGGTGGCACCCATCCGTAATATCCAGTTGGTGCAGCTTGATAAGCTGGCGGCGGAGCGGCGTACCAACTAGATGTTGGTGGTTGATACGGAGGCGGTGCGTCATTTGCCGGTCCGTTACGTTGCGCTGCAAATACATATAAGTGTCTGTGCGTAAAGAATTTATTTATACAAAGTAATTGTATTCGGTTATGATAAATATTCCTGTACCCATTGCGGCAGCTCTCAACATAGCTTGTCCGAACTCTATTGCGCCGCCGCTCTTGAAATGCAACTTGAATTTAGATTCGCCAATCCAGTTACCGTTCGGCTGTGCGCGGCATTTGCCTTTGATGTAATTAGCACCGAACATTGGTTGCTCCACTTCGACTTCGCTCAGCGTTATGAATGGGAAGCTGAACGACTGCATTTTCTCCCTCTGCTCTTTGGCGTTAAAGATCATCCTGTGCGTAGTCAAGTACAATCTACCACGTTTTGTACCAATAAATTCTGGTTGCTCTTGCCCATGGAATTCCATCGTGACATTGTCACAAAATAGTAGTATACTGGACAAATAAATATTTTATCGTGCTGGGTAAAAGAATTGCGGTTATGGAATGAACTTTTATTATCCATAATAATGATCGCTCGAGTGAATAAACGCTTTACATACAGTTCACGTACGATAGTGCGGTGAAAAGATAAGTATTGATAATAAAAAAAAAAGGAAGGTGCAACCGGAAGACCACGACGTTAACTACGTTGTAGAAACGTCATAGGGAAGAACATGTGAAACAACGATGACATTCTAAAAAATAGCAAATGCAGTGTACAACATACCATTCCCCGGCGTGTATAAGAACACCTCCATTTGCATGTGCCGTGTTTAACGACATACTTTTTTAACACGAGCTACGATACCGTTGAAACTTCGAGCAACAATCTCCTTTCATCAGCTGATTCATAAGTGATAAGTATGACGCACTGCGCAAGCGCAGTTATCACGATACAGTATGCACAATAACATTTAATGTATAGTTCGTTCATGTTAAATATAAATACGTACAATTCTTTTTCTCGATAGAAATTGTAATAATAAGCATGTTGAATGAAAACAGACAAAAATATGTGCATGATTAATAAATCCATACACGTAATCATTACTTATATCAACACAGCTAAAATCGTGTATGTATTAATTTGTATTTCACGTATATTTCATCTATAATTCGTTGTAACGTCGAAAAATAAATATTACGAATTGCGTTTTAATCGTTCCGCGAGATTACCGCAACCTCTTGTAATACAATAAAGAAATAAGTATATAAGTATTGCCTTCTCACCGATATTCTATCCATTTAAGTATCGCGGTGGAAATGGGACGAGAAGGTATGGATGCGCGCGCAGAAATCAATGCCGCAAATTTTCAAAGCATGCGCTAGCGCGCACGACAATCACGTCCGTACTACGCGTAAAGAAATAAATAAGGCAGTGATCAGGTGTAATTAACCGATCGGCAGTAAGTGCATGGTGCAAGTAAAATCGATCGTGTTTCCTGTGAAAAATAGAGCCGCCAGTCGGAATCTTCCCGGACCGATGGAATCATAAATATCATCCGCAACTACTTCTATTCGTTTCACGTCCTTTGACACGTACACCACGACAAACATGGATGAGAATTTGAGCCGGGGCTACGTGCAGCTAGGCAAAGCGAGAGGGATGAACGAATTTAAGTTCTCCAATGGATTTACACATTTGTCGCCGCCCGTCGACAAATGCAACATCATCTATCACGCCCTTATACTTGGCGGTATAGGATTCCTCTTGCCTTACAACAGGTCATGCCTCAATGAGACATTAATTTTTTCCCCTCCATGTGGTGGCAATCGAATGTCAAAGACCTCTGTGTTTGCAATTTATGTTTTTATCCTAAAAGTACGATGCATGTTGGCATAATGAATCGAGACCGTCATTTTCAATTCACTGCTTTCGCGTAATTCCAATGGCGGATTTTGATTGATATTTCTTTATCCTTTTTTTCTTTTTTTTGCTAAATTTTGCGACGCTCCGAAATTATCGCATGATACTGATAGAAACCGATATTGTGGTAAAAAGAATTCAACAAGATTGTAAATGTTAAAAAATGATATGCTGTAATGGGATTGTTCTAATTCGTTGCAGTTTCATCATAGCAGTGGATTATTTTCAAGCGAGGTACCCCGGGACTACTGTAATATTCGATATGTCAGTGGTCTACATTATCATGTCCTTTTTCGCGGTCGTTGCGAATAACATTTTAGTCGAAACGCTGTCTCTAAACACGCGGATAACTTTCGGTAAGTCTATAAATGGTATAGAACCAAAATTAAACGCGCCAAGCAATGATTACAATAAAATTGATAACGACAATCTATTATTGCTTAATGAAAGAATAAAAATTACAGGATACCTGGTAGCCTTTGTTACCTTAAATTTCGTAGTAATTTGCGAGATCTGGTGGAAGTTATTCAATGAAGCTACTTCGTACACAATTAATTTAATCGCAGTTGCAGTAGTGTCGCTTGGCTGCACAGGTGAGTTAAAAATCGAAACGTCTGTTCATTAAGAGTACGATAAAAAAAAGAATGCATACTGTATATTAAAATATTCTCTGCATTTCTATTAGTTCAACAATCGAGCTTTTACGGGTACACATCTATGCTGCCCAGCCGATATACACAGGCGGTGATGACCGGAGAAAGTTAGCAATAATTGTACCATAAATGATATGTCCAAATATCGAACGGATTAAATATCAAAATTGATGTATACATTTGTCTTTTTTCATACAGGCATTGCTGGTCTCTGGGTTTCGATTAATCGAATAGTAACGAAAGCATTGCTCGACGATGAACGCGGCAACACATCCATGTTTTTCATTCTATCCAACATCACGATATTAATGTGCTCCATTTTGCACCAAGTAATTCGCAAGACTGATTTCGTGCAATTCTATATAACGTTATGCCAGGAACGCAATCGTATCACATTGGAACCGACAGAGGATGTTGGCCTGGTGCGAATTTAATTGACATTAACGCGATAACGTAACGAAAGATAATCCTATTAATTATCGTTTTTAAACAGATGGATCCTCTGGAACAAGTCGGGGATCCTTCGAAGGGTCAGTACGGGGTTTTAAAGATTCAGACCAGTCCTCTGGGAACTGATTCTGCCAGCGGAAACAATGATGCAAACGGTAAAAAGCGACGGTCCATTCATTTCCGATACGTTATATAGAAATAGATATACACCGGTAATACTAATATTGATAATTTCGATTATTAGGGGCAAACCAGTATTCCGCATTTTCGTTTAGCAATCCCGTATACGAACCTGGTGCACCGTCAGGAAATCCTCCTGGCAGCGCTGGCCCCACGTACAAAGTTGAAGACGTCGTTGTTATGAGAGGAACGTACGGGACGCAAACTAGCAAACCGTGGCCGGAAATTAAAAGTGAGATGCGTTATATACGCTTCATTTGAAACGATTAACTATATTATGTATTAACGATGTAATTTTTGTTCAAAGAGGGTTTACTTGCGAGATTAGAAGTGGCAAAAGTGATATTCCCATACATGGCCAGCATCGGGATAGCATACTTCGTAACACTCTGCTTATATCCGGGAATTATGTCTGAAATAATTTCTTGTAAACTCGGTTCATGGATGCCAGTGATTTTAATGACTGCGTTCAATGCATCCGACGTTCTGGGCAAGGTATAAATCATTGGGACACCGCCAAAGTTTCCTTTTAAAACATACAGAATAATATTTATTATATATATATTTCTTTTTATTTCGTCAATTTTTCAGATACTTGCATTGATCCCATACGATTGGAAACGCACTCAGCTATTATATTTCTCTTGCGCTCGAGTTGTATTGATTCCTTTATTTCTACTCTGCGCATTACCAAGGGGTGCTCCAATACTTTCTGGCGAGGGGTATCCATTGCTACTTTCTTGCCTGCTCGGCGTTACAAATGGTATCGTTGGTTCGGTACCAATGATGCAGGCAGCTACGAAAGTTTCCGAGGGACACCGTGAATTGGCAGGTACCGTATTATATATTACATTATGCAACTATGACTAATTTCTCCCTTTTTTTTTCAATGATCGTATCTCTTTCAGGTAATATCATGACTTTATCCTACATCACCGGCCTGACCGTTGGCTCGTTATTGGCGTACATGATGGATACTTGCTTCGAATTACCAATTCAAGTGAAGGACGTATGCTACAAAGTAGTGCAGCCAGCGGTAATGTCTTTTAATAGTACGACGCCGAGTACGTTAACAAACGTCGTGTCTTCCACTTTGTCCACGTTAGAGAACACAACGCCGAAGGTAAAAACTACCGTTACTATTCTGACAACTATTTTGGCGTCCACATTGATGCCAAATAGTACTGTCAGTACATTGACTACTGGAATAACGGAGGCCTCTACAACTGTATCCTCGAGAATTTTCAGTAACGTTACTGTCTCGGTTAACAATGCAATTTTGCAACACTAGGACACGCACGTTTGTGTGCTGTGTTGAATCTGGTGCTCTCTCTATAATATAAATGAATTTCTTGGACGCCCGTGTATTTAAGAATTTTATTAGCTAATTATTATCTGTTATTTATTCGTTGAACATATCGCTACGTTTGTGTGAATAGAAATATCAATCTGTTTATATATACAATGAGAACATAATAAGGAATTCAAAAAGAAGAACGTTTTATTAAAAATAAGTAAATATCGCCAGATTGAACACACACACAAAGCCTAAATTATCGATTCTTATGGTTCCGTGAATATACTGTAGTTGATTATATCGATGAAACTTTAATACGCAGCTACTAACGAGTGAAAAATATTTTTAACGAACTGGAGTCAATAAAGCATAGAAAACGGAGCAATATTGTACCAAACTTCGATTAATTTCATTAAGCTTTGCAATTGCGTTGAGTAAATACTCTTTTCTCAACACTTCTACAAATATCAATTGGATAACTGCTTTAAAAGGAAATGTGTTCCATAGATATCTCGAATTACTATGCCTTTTGATTACTTTTCTTCAATGATATTGTGCCTTTCATAACGTTGCGTGCAATTTAATAGTCAGTTGCTTATTAAGTTTGATTGTCGATCGGTAAAAAAACAGATTTCAAATGTACAGGTTTCCGAATATTATTTGTTGCATACGAGGAGAAGAATCAGAATAATCGATATTTATTCCTTTTAACCCTTAAATAATACGACGAGCACAAACGTGCGCAACGGGACAGGGGCAATCCTATTACGTTGACTAGTAGTGTAGCATTGTTTGTTTAAATAATTTTAAATGATAAATAAAATATCAATATTTATTAACAATGTCTCTGTCTATCTAAGAGAAGGAGGATAATAATTTGCTCTCGTATCGTTCAAGGATTAAATGCCGAATTTTCGTTCCCGACTGAGGCTCGTTAAGTTAATCTTACGAACTGTGTGGAACAGCAAAAAAAGAAGAAGTAAAAACTAAGGTATCGTCTCCAATGAAATCAGTCATTTCTGTTAGGTCCACTAATTACAATTGTTAGATCGATATTCGAGAAGTAGCATATTTACGCGATCCGATGTTATCCTGCAAGTATATTCTGTAAGAAATTGTTACATGTCTGCGTGGATAGTTGATTAATATTGTAAATGTAAGATACGTATACTCACAACAATACTTCCTTACGAAACGAAAGAAGATAGGAAAAAGAAGAAGAAAAAAAAGTGGAAAAAGAACGAAAAGCATGCGTTCCTTTCGAGCGTGCTGTTTTTATCCGCGTTGCACGCTCTCTTCCCTAAGAAAAACAACAAAAAAAACATATCCACATATTGTTTCTTGGAACGATTATAAATCAAGCTCTCAATCTCTATAGAACGGAATGAAATTGTTACGTATGCTATATGTATTCACATCAGATAGATGCGTGCAATGTTGAATCCCATAGTGTCACGTCGCCGTGCCATATAGAGAAGTTTCAAACACGCGTAACTTAAGAAAGATGGAAAGAAAAAAGGAAGGGTAGATTCTTTACCACAAGTTCTCTCTCTCTCTTTTTTCTCGTTTTAAATTTAAATCACATAATGAAGCTCATCCAAGCTCGTGAATTAAATGGGACTTAACCGACGAATTAAGCTCGGACGCATTTTTACGAACGTTCCGACGATGGATTTACTTCAAGATACATAATATAAAGTTACGTCTTAATGGATAAATGTATTATGCATAATATTCGCTAAATGTGTACCACCCATCCAAACCGCTTAAACAGATGTATTTCGTAATTAATCAAAAACTATACTTAGAAATCATTTAGAATTTAGACACGCGTATGTACACACACACGCGTGTACACGACGATTGCATAGAGATTTACTTGCCTATAACTAACATACATGCATACATACATAAAGACACGCAATTCCGAAGTAAGCGCGAATTAATCATATCAATCCTCGATCGTATTCATCGATTAGTATCACAGTTTCTCTTGTACGACGGTTTTTCTTTTATACGATATTTCTGGAACGAATAAAGTGTCGATACGTTTTCAAGATAAAAAGCAAGAAAAAAAAAGGAACAGAGTTCGATACGGACTGAGATCGTTAAAGATCTCTCTCAAGAGAAGAATGATAAGTCATTAGGTATCGTTGAGTTTCACATATCGTTGCTGCGAAGAAAAAAAGAAAAGAAAAAGAGGAAAGGAGTTATCAAAATTGTAACGAGGGCTAATTAACGGACGCAAGGGTGTCTAAGAACAGGGAAAATGATATGTACAAAAATGTTCGTGCAAGCGAAGTGAGTGATTTCCTTTTTTTCTCAACCGAATCTCTTCGCGACGCGTTCCTTTCCGAGCTATTTTTTTATGAAACGATTGCACTTTTACACGATCGACGAGAGCCAGAACCGAACAAATGAAACGAAGATTTTAGCCGTTCGATGTACGTTACCGATATATATTTTTTATTAATTTTCATTCGCATCGTTAATCTTGCGCAAGTTCCAAGTTGTATCTCTCCCCCACCCCTTAAAGATAGATTTAAAGCAGAAGAGACTAGAGGAGAAACGATATTTCGAAGGGTCGAACAGTAATTAGAAACATTTATACGAGGACAACTTAAAGCTGTAATAGGATTATTGAAATGAATGAGGTATATGATTATTGTGAATGTACAGTATAAGAATGCTTTTTAAAGAAGAAAAGAAAAAAAAGACAAATATTGTGTGTGGAAAGTACGGAGAGTCGTTTTGTTTGATATAATATTTTTCATTGTAATGTCCTGTTTATCCTTAAACGTTATACCAGACGCGACTCCGGAGTAATTTTCTGAACAGTTTTTTAATACGTACTTTTATTAACGGAGTACTATTAATCAAACGAAAGAAGGGTGAATGCGAACGATTTTTACATATAGTCTTTTGCGTGTCATCTGAAGTTACACCGCATCATAAGTTAATCGATATGTACAAATAATAAATATGTATATATATATATATAAATATTGTTTAATATATCTTATCCAAGTACGATACTCTTTTCGAATCGAGCATTATACTCTTAACCACTATCGACACTGTCTTCTAAAACAGTTTTCTCTGTGTCAAGTAATAGTAATTATCGTTTCTCTTTTTCCTCGAGAGGAAAGGAATAGAAAAGAAAAGGGGAAATTAATGTACTGAATACTGTCATACAACGAATAATTGAAATGTTACTCATTAAGAAATTTGAGAGGTATAAATCTCCTTCGTCCCTATCTATTTGAAAATAGCTATGGCTGGTCGTTAATTATTTTCACGATTACATTCTTAATGACCGTCCATAGCTTTTCCCTCCCTTCGAATAATTCACGTGACTCTTCGTTGCAACGGAATAACACAGGTAAACGTCATTCTATCACAGTTAAATAAATTATGTATGCTAATTGAAGTGTATGCACAGCTTTCAAGTAGTCATTTCAGATACTTAGCAGCCCAGTCTGTTCGGCCATGAATACTTCCACTACCTTTCGTATTCAACGCGGTTCCGTACGCGTTTGATTGCAATGCTTCTTTGCTTGTGCTTTCTATCAAATGGAGAAATTGTTTAACAGCCAGTTAGTAACGTAGTTCTCATCGTAACGAAGTTACTGTCCATAAAACTGTACAATAAATCGATCGCGATGGATAAATGAAAATTAAACTCAATTACTCACTGATATTCTGCGTACCATAAACACTAGGATAGGGCAATCTCAGAGTCTGATCGGTGATGTAACGATTTCTTGGAAGGTAATACTGTTTCGCCTGATTGTCGATCGAGTTCCTAGGCACCCAGAATGAGTCGGTGAACTCTTCGTACTTCTCCATCGGTTGTCCCACCAGGTTCCTCATTAATCTAGGCCTATTTAACTCTGGCTCGCCGTTTCTTCCAAGCAACAGCAAACAAAAACAAAAAAGAAGAAGGCTACCGTTAGTGAAATCCTTGAGACGAAAATCCAGTATGAAAAATTAAGACCAAGATACTTCAAGTTACTTTATTGAACACCTTTGGATTTACAAAATAGCAACCGATCGATGGGCGGTACAGTGTAAAGAGAAAGAAAAACAACAACAAAAAAAAGGATACAAAATAAGAAATAAAAAAAACCAGATTCACTCGAGATCATTGGATCAATCTTCGAAAAGGTGTATACTCTACCACACCCGTGCACGTGAAACGTTTGCATAGCTCCTGTTCCCAGGCCACCCAGCACGCCAACGTGCATCCAAGTATAATCAACGAGCAAGGGGCAAGCGCACGTTTTACAACATTTCTGAACGTTCGATACCTGGACGATAGGCTCGCACTCTGCCCAGCTACGTATCGAGCCACGCTGAAATAATGCTGCTTGGCAGACACCTTTCGACCATTCTTCGTGTTCGATTGCGGTTGATTCCAATTAATACCGGCCGGCTCGTTCCATGCTGGCAATAGCCAGTTACCATTGTTCTGCTTCAGATTGTCTGGCAGATAATTGGTATTCCAATTGGCACGGTTCTCTTTGTACAGTCGTTCTGGGGCTAGCTTTTGGTTCTCGGGAACTATCTTGCTTCTGACGTGGACAATTCAATTGCGTTAGATTATACAGACTGTCGCGGGCAGATTGGACCCACGTAATATGCGGCTTTGATTAGGAAACTCGTGCAACGCACCCCAGAAGCTCGGCAAAATCGTCCTCGTCCAATTTCTGGGGATTACTGTCGCGTATGTAATTGTTATGGTTCAGCAGGGGTAGCATCGTTTGCTGCTGTTGGGGTTGCAGCATTTTTTCTTGCGTTCTGTAAGAATGGCAATTGTTTGGCGGGAAATTACGCATTGCTATGAACGAGTATAATTATCGCAACGTTTCTATGATAAAATGAATGAAATTCATTTACCGGGATTCCATCGAATTGCCGAGAATATCGTGCTGTGGATAATTATAGGATTTGGGAACAGGGGGTGGAAGATTCACTTTGTTGAGCACGAGATCCCGCTGTGACGCGACGCCGATTATTTTACTGTTAATTAATCGCGGAACGTTCACTTGAAAGTAAGGGTACCTTGAAAAGAAACCGGAAAATATTTTATCGAGCTGAATTATTTGTTCTGGAGAAGATTTTTGTCGATTAATCTGACAGATACCTTAAGGATTGCTGTGCTGTGGGTCTTTTTATGGGATTCCATTGCAACATATCCTCCATGAATATTACCGCTTCCTGACTGGCGTTCGGTATCAACACGCTCAGGGATGTGCGAGAAAAATTGGGAAACTTGAAATTCATAGCGGCCGCTAATTGATATCCGTCAGGCCAGTCGTCCTTTCCCGGTGTACCAATTACCGAGCAGATTTTAAAGATCTCGTCGATCTCGCTTTTCCCAGGGAAAAGCGGTCGGAATGTGTACAATTCTGCCATTATACAACCGACAGCCCATATGTCGATCGGGCTGTTGTATGTCGTCGAATGCAACAACACTTCCGGTGCCCTGTACCTGTAAGATATTTCATAAACTAGTTGGAGATGCTACAGTACTGTGAACAGGTAAAATAAATTCATACCCCAGACAATAATACAAGTCGCTCTGGCGGTAATTAATTTTACGAAAAAAGGAAGTAAGTAACTCTCGCAAATTTCAAGAGAATATCGTCAGCCATTGTATGGAAAATTTGTATCTAATTTAATCCCTGAAATTACCATCTGGTGGACACGTAGTCCGTGTAAGGCGGCCTTGACCTTATTTCCCTGGCCAAACCAAAGTCAGCAATCTTCACCAATTCCGGTCCCATGCACAATAAATTTTCTGGTTTCATGTCGCGGTGGAAAAAGCCATGTTTATGCATGAATGCCAGGCCTTGGAGCACTTGGTATACTATATTTCTGATTACCGGTTCGGGAAATAACTTGTCCCTGTTGCAGAAAAAATTTGTTGAATTCGCAGGCTCACGTATCGCACACTTTGGCGCACGTGCAAAACATTTCAATTGCTCGCAATTATAATAGGAATTTTCATAATCAGCATAATACCTGTCCTTCATGAGCTGATAGAGATTTTCCTTCATGTACTCGAAGACGAAGTACAGCACGTCATTTTCCCGGATCACTTCCTTCAATTTGACCACGTTCGCATGGCTAAGTTTCTTCAAGGACTGGAACAAACAAAATTTATTCGACAAAGATATCATCGCCGAGATTTTCCAAAGCGTTTCCGAACAAATTAAGGCTCGCCTCTCGTTAATTTACCTTCACTTCCCGCAGGTTCATAGCTTCCTCCCAGGAATAATATTTCCTCTTCATTCTTTTTATGGCAACTTTCTCGCCGGTGTCGATACGTTCCCCAAGAACAACAGAACCGAACGTCCCGTCGCCTAATTGATTTAACGTTATATATCGATTCATTGTCTGTTTTCATCCACTGCTCCAATTAATCGATATTCAAAACATCCCTTCAGCTTTCGTGCTGGCCTTTCGTATTTTCAGGACACGCTGGGCACAACATATTCCCTGAAACAAAAATACTTTAGTCGTACGGTCAATTAGTCGCACATTTGGGACGCGCCAATTGCACCGAGCGTTAATCTAAATAAAAGCCGCGGGTACTAATTTCGAACGGCATAATTCATTATTGTGCACATCGGAATGGCAATTGAGTAATACACATTTGTCGCGTTCAGCTTTATTCAAATGATGTATTCGGTTATCGCGAAGACGAGCCTGAATAAACTCGAGGTCTGTTCGCAAGTCGGAAACGCGTAATCAGGGTCGCGTAAATAATGGAATCACCGGGTACATCAAATCTCAGTCACGGTGCAAGAGTGCAGGACGAGTATACGTAATAGGGCATTACATCTGAAACCTGTTAAGATTAATAGAGAATGCACGATGACCTTTCGCGTAATCGATTTAACATTTCTCATGCCGTCGATATTCATGGATGGACAAATATATTTTACTGTGACGTACGACCGTCAATTAATGCAAAACAGTGTCACACAAATTGCCCGTCCCAGTGTGTTTTACGAGCTGGCAAATATATTCGCCTTGTTTGTTTTTTAATACCACCAGTGCACGGGCAATCAGATAAATGTATATATTTGAGGCACGAGAAGAAAACATGGGTCGCGCGTAGATTGCCCGTTATCTAAATCAGACAATAACAGGATTAACTTGGCATTGTTTTATCGGAACGATGAATGCGACTGGCCAACTTTCTAATGTATCTAAATAAAATCACCTGTCAAGTATCTTTTATCTCCGTCTGGGCGATCGTCATGCGTGATAAACGTGTTATTCGAGTGGAAGATAAAATTGTCTGGGACCCTAATCTCCTATTTATTTCGCGCGATCAGAAGCTCTATGTAAAACATGTTTTTCTGTCTAATCTGCGGGAAATAGAAAAAGCAGTTGACCTCTACTGTATCAATGTTTGACCCTTCGAAAATGGCAAACTCGATAACAATTTTTTCTCGTGGTCTCTGTAAAATCGAAACTGTTGCGTTAACTTTTTTTTGCTCTTTTCGAATTCCACAAATATTAACACGGGAAACAGTGAAGTCATTCATAAAAATTGCTTCTTACCATCAGGAAATCGATTCGACCGAGGACTATAGTGTACATGGCTCAATGAGTATACGATTGGTCGGAAAGTCTTCAAAAGAAAGTTTCATTTTATAGCATGGAAATGTTGTTATCGCGAAACGATGCATGACATAATATTTCGTTAAATATGAAACGCTATACTGGTACCTGTATATGCTGCCGCGTGGATATATATGTATGCATGCAGGTTGATTAAAGAAGTTCGATTACTTCCGAACAGTTACACTTGTTACTCGCTCGGTCGATTGGTCGTAGATTTTGCTAAAGACACGTGTACCATACGGTCTCTATATATTCATGAATAAGAAAAGTATAGCTGGGAATACAAAAAAAATTGAGATTACAGATTTACGTTCCTTGAAGTAGATAGACTAAATAATCTAATATAGAATAGTAATAATACAGAGAGCTCTGGAATCGTAAACCCCGAAATTTTTAAATTTCCGAACTTCGAGATCCCTACAATTTTAGAACTGTGGAACTTCGAACCGCAGGTGTTCAAGAGTCCTAGAACTTTCGTGAACTCTCGAACCCTAGACCACTGGAATTTTGGAACTCTGTTACTTTGAATCCCAGAAGCTCTGAAACTGAGAAGCCTGTACCCTTGAAACTCTACAAATCTGCAACTTGGTGCTTCTAAAACACCTAAACTCTATCGCTTTTCTACTCGCTTGGCGATTATATTATGAACAGCTATATCAGGGGGTAATTTGTTCCTCCATTCATCGCGGCGAATCGATCTATCATATGGTGTTACAATATTCGGTGCAACCCCCAGACCTTGCGTAATCCATCAATAAAATAAATAGGTGAAAAGTGTTACGTGAAAAGCAATGTCACAGAAGTTTCTACAAGGCTGTCCATTTTTTTCTTTTTCCCTTCTATTTTTTCATGCGTACATAGAAACACGGATTAACGTTAACAACTACCCCTTTGCGAGGGGTTTGTTCGTGTGCTTAAATCAATGCCTGTCGGACGTTGTACGATGTTAATGTAGTAGCAGTATGATTAACAATTTCGATCAGTCCTGTACGATAACCCAGTTACGCCTTGGGAGGGGCTAACAAATGATTTTGTCCTAGAAGTAAGGAAACCATGATTCAGGCCACATTAAAATTAGCATTTTCTAACGCTCGCATGCGACCAATCTACGTGACTGGTCAGTCATGCGAGGGTATAGATTTTCTTGACCCTCAGGATTCAAGAAAACGCGTATTCTCAGAGAAGATACTTATGTGCGTTTGTAGCAGGCAACTAAAGAGCAACTAAAAATGTCACTCATTTCACTGAATGAAATTGGAACGCTGTTAATTATGATCGGATATTACAATATGTTTTATTTTATATACCGCGGATAATGCCTCTAAAATATATCAAAGAAATTTATTTACACCGGGGGAATAATAACAGGATCGTATGGTGTTGCATGTAAGTTATGATATATTATTAGAAATTTTGAAACTAGTCGAATAATTAAATATAAATAATGAAGTAAGAAACGTGGAGTGGAAATGGATAGATTTGAATAGCTGTCCACCCCCCACTAATACTTGCTACTCCACGTAGTGAATAATTGACGGACAGAAACGAAAACTGAGAATTATTCATAGTAAAATTGTATTACGATTAGTTACTATTATAATATATATATATTTTTTACTTCTGCATCTATTATATTATTGAATAATACGACCGCGAAGTGAGTCGCAATGTTTTCTAATTTTAGAAACGATTGAATTTAAAATTTCTCGTAAAGCAGGGTGAACCGGAAGTGCCAGTGGTAGACGATAGCGTTTGCAAACTAAAGTTTGTGTGCATTTGCTGAAATTATGATTGAATTTAGCAATCGTAATATTACTTACAATGAAAACCACCTGGTTCACCAGCATTCCACGTACTTGATTACCTTTCTGCGCAACGTTCCTTGGCAAACTGTTAATCGAGCGGCCATTCTTCGTCGTGTAGCCATGGTTACAAATACTAACTGAAACTTGAACCATTGCGAGGTTCAACCCCATTCGCCGCAGTTCGTTGCCTGGCGGTACACCCTTTTCAATTAAATCGAAAAAACATTGTTCATTAATAATAATTGCAACGAAGGATAATTCGCTTGTCGAGAAGAATTATTATGCGAGAAAAGATAGGAAGTAACGACGATTATACCTTATTTATAAAAGATCCATTGCTATCTGTAAAAGTCCAAAGGATAGTAGGAATAGTACAGACGCGCAAGAAGCTATTAATTACGGGTTGAAGAAGTTACCTGCAAAATAAAATATATGTATATGTTAGTTAGGACACCGCAGATAAGAAGCTAACTTAAAGGAAATATTATAACCAGTTACAATTGATGAATATTATACATAATATTATGCGTTTAATTAAAATAAATATTATGATTGAAAAAAGAGGAAACTTATTGTTAGTAACTCGATGCAGCAGAACCTCGTTTATCCGAACATGTTCGGGGACAAGGCAGTTCGAGTAACCGAACAGTTCCAATAATAAAGGTTCACTACCTATCCCCACCAGCTGTTCTTATTAGTTCGGATGATATAAGCCAGCGTAGTGTTCGAAAAACTGAAGTTGATTATGTCGTTTCTAGGCAACCGCTTCTCCTTAATCTGTTATGAGCTCGTATAACTGACGCTGAGCATTAACTTGTTCGTATAAACGAGGTGCGGATAAACGAGGCTCTACTGTGCTTATTTTATTTCATTTACTTCACTTGCTTTACTGTGGCCCCTTAAATCCACTTTTTCGTGTATGTATATTTACAGTGGCGAGAGGGCGCGTTACATGCTGAACATTAAAACTACTTTCTTTATATTGATAATGATTGCACGTTATGAAAAATAATACAGAAGTATGACAGAGTGTTTAAAAATTTTACAAAATATTCTCCTCCTGCACACTTGTAAGAGTTTAACATGAAATAATTGATTATTGGCGCACGTAGTGGCTTTATGCTACCTGTCACTGGACGGCAAAGTAGTTTTTCTTATCACAGTCCTGGTGTTACTACTTAAGTACCTGTGTTAATGTAACTCTATCACTGTTAGAGAAATGTCGCAAGAAGTTAAGAAAGGGAAGAAGAAGCAGATAAAAAAAGAGAAGATGAATCAAAAAGAAGAGAAATCGGAAGAAAACGTAAAGGAGAGCCCCAACGAAAACGTCAAATTGTATGTAACTATTAAAATTTTTCCTTCCGCAAATTTAATATTATTCTGCAGATAATTCGATTATTTTATACAAACGATGTATAGCAGTATTAACTGTCAGGCTCTATTCTTTCGCATTGCTTAATATGTATCCACAATTTGCACTTTGTAATACAGGTAACACTGTACTGTTATGTACCATGGACAATTTTATTTTCGTCTTTATAATTTAATATATTACGATGATTTTACATCGATTTTGTTAAGCGGCGATTTGTAAAACGAATCTTAATGAGACGTATTAACTTTCAGAAAGTACGGGCCCACAGTGAGATTCCCTTACCAAAGGGTATGGTCCCGTTGTGCCTTGATACTCGCAGTATTATTTATTGTCTGGTACAATAACAGGCAGGGTAAGGAGATTCACTTGGCGAAACAGAAAGAAATTCTGCTAAGCCGTACGCAGGATGTAGAATGCTCTAGCGAATACAAGGCTGAGACTAGTAAATATCCTGATTGCGTGCCAGAAAAATGCGGCAGAAGAGTTACAGACAAATTAGTGTCATCCACGGAAACTGACGTCTTATTAAAAATAGCGATAAATGGCTTAAATCTGGGTGGTTCGGACGGCGGTGCCAGTATATTGGATCTCCATTCAGGCGCGCTAAGCAAGGGCCAAGAGTTTATAAATATTTATACATTGCCGGAAGCAAAACAGATATTTAATAGCGCCGATTTTGCAATTTACAGGTATACAAATGTTACGTCGTTTTATAATCGTTACGTGTCAATTTTATGTTTGTATAAATATTTTCAGAGTAGTCAAAACTAAAATACAGCATGCTGTGGCGCACAATTTTGGAGTACCTTCGAATAAAATATATTTAACGAAGCCTACCTTCTTTTCGCGAATGACTAATGAATCGGCTAAAACAAAACACGATGAATATTGGCATGCTCATGTCGATAAGGTTTGTATAATTACAATGATATTTGTCGTAATATGTCTTATATAAAAAGCATTCATTTTTATTATTTAGGAAACGTATGAATCATTTCATTATACAACGTTACTTTATCTGAACGATTTTGGAAGAGATTTCGAAGGTGGTCGGTTTATATTCATCGACAAAGATAATGTTAATACAACGATAGAGCCGCGTAAAGGTATATAATAATAATAACAAGAATCGTGAATTATGTGTACAATGATAAAATATTCGATTTTTCATTCGTTTCGCAGGTAGAGTATCAATGTTCACGTCTGGAAGAGAAAATTTGCATTCAGTTGAAAAAGTATTATTCGGAACTCGTTACGCACTGACTGTATCCTTTACGTGTGATCCAAATGCTGCTATTTCCGATCCAAATCATCGCACAAGGCAACAGAATTAAATTAATTGTATATATAAATATTACACATTCCATTTCATTTCGTACCGAGGGCGTTACTGTTATTTTTACTATTTATTTTAAGTAAAGTGGGAACGTTAAGAAGCTATACTCTCATTGTCAGTAGCATGTATATACGTCAATAAATACTTAAAGGTACTATCAGTATTATGTTAAGATCTGTTAAATTTATATCTTGTAAGATTTGTTGAAATAAAAATTTGTTATATCCCGAAATAATAGACAACTTATTTCATGTTCTTTATTTACCTATCAATATAATACAAGAACATGTTTAACATATAACAAATGCATACTGTATGCACTTAATGATAATCATAATAATTATGAACATGTACATATTTATTATTTAACAAACTGACTTCTTATTGCTAATGAAAGAATATTATAAATGGTTGCTTTAAACAAAGCATTAAGTATGTTATGTGCAATACAGTGTGAATGTGTATAAATATACATACATTTATAGAATATGTATATTAATGCCTTATCACTGGAATGTTTTCTTGTTTTTATTCGAATACATTATTCAAAAGTGTAAGAGTGGAAAAAATGTATAAGATTTGTCGATAATTGTTACTTTTGCCAAATGCTTTTGTACATATTTATTCTGTGTAAAAATGTCATGGTTTTCCAAGAATCTGATTTATGAAACGACAATTAACGTTGCGAGTTTTAATATAACAACTGCGTATATGTATTTACGTATATATGTATATATATTATATACACTATATGTCTAAGTAATAGTATTTGTCCACTTATACACCATTACAGAGACATATAGTAGAATATTCTGAAGATTAATACGCATAACTATTACAAAAAGAAGCTAAGCTATTCCTTTCCCTTGCCACTTATTTTTTCATTTCACAATCTAGGATATTTACCGTTAGAAATTAGAGAAATTGATTACATAACTTAATAATGCAGATGATATAAACAATGCGCATGGAAACCTGAAGGCAGAAACATTTGTACAAAAGGAGCTTTACAGAAAATATATGTAGAACTCATATTAAATATTAAATATTAAGTTTCGACGATTATCAATATCATTGTACATTGAAAGTTGTTTTTTTTTTTGGAATAGGGGAGCACACCTATGTAACATTTATGTACATTTAAGTAATGATATTAATGTTACAGAATATTTCCTGAAAATTAGAATAAATTGGTATATTTAAATTTCTTTACGTTCGTAGGAGGCTTGCGATTTGTGATGCGCTCTTTCCCATTAAAATGCTCCTGTGGTTTCCAGGGAGTTCTTCAATTCGCACAGGCTTCTTGCAAATCTACAGAGAGTTGAAAATATGTTATACAACAACATTCGATATAAATTCACGTTAATCGTATCTATCGATTCATAATTAAATTATTCGCTTACCTCTCCCAAACCATAATCATTCTCCAGAGGAACAAAGTTATCTTTGGCTTTAACTAATACAATATCACCGTTATATACACCCTCTGGTTTGTAGAAGTAACCTGCCTGCAGTTTCTTATGGAACAACAAACCAGCAACCTTTAAGTCTTCAGCTTTCAGTTCAGGATTACTTATCAGTTCCACCATTTTGTTTAATGTTTCTTCTTCAGTGGGGAAGCTCTTTAAGATCTCGTATACCTAAATAGAAATCAACGAATAAGAACATAAGCAACCCTACTGCGAGATAAATAATGCCATGTATACCACGCCAAAATGATAATACCTGTAAGAAACTGATCCTCGAATTAAACTGTCTGGTGAAGAACGACAAAGCCTTTCTGCAACTGTCCAACAGAACATCACCGTTACTTTCGCTGGCACGCTTTCCAATTTCTACGGAATGGAACTTCAGGAACTCCGGTGAACCATCAAGAAGAGTCAGAACCACTTGGTGTCCAGCTTTTTCTAATTGAACAGCCATTTCGAATCCAACGCAAGCGCCAAAGGAGTAGCCTACTACGTTATAAGGTCCTTTCTTCTGAACCTTCTGCATTTCCGTCACATAGAATTTCGCTAAATGCGTTACAGAATCCAGCGGGGCATTTTTAACGCATTGCAAGCCCCAAGCAGGTCTCTCCAATTCGCTGGCGATAGTTTTCAGAGGAGTCACCATTCCTTCGATTGCGTGAATGAAGAATATAGGTAGTCCCTTCGAGCTCTTTGTTTTCAATTGCACAAGAGCCTCTGCTGGCACGATTTCTTTGCCATCGAATTTGTACAAGAATCCATCCATATTGGCTTCTTCTGTAACTATAGCATCGGCTGGAGGTGGGACTTCTTGGCGTGTACCATTGTCGAGCTGTGTCAATTTGTCGAACGTCAAAGTACGAATCTCTTGGGCCGACAGAACCACATCGTAGTTCCTCTCGAGTGTCTGCTTGATTTCGGTTCCCATCAGAGAGTCCATTCCGAGATCAGCCAAGGAAATGTTGGGATTAACGGAGTCCAGCTTCTTAATACCCAAAATATTGGCGATTGTTTCAACCACGGAAACTTTGTTAGCGTTTTCTGCACCCTTGCGTTTGTCTGCCAGGACACAGGAGGACAGAATGGGATGTGGTTGTTGAAGGAATGCATCCATGGTTTCGAGACAGCTCAGTATGCGTTGTGGCAGGGTACCACCGATTTCAGTATCATTGTAACCACCCATTGCCTCTGTAAAAAATTAGATTATATATGCATATACATACGTATAAAATTAATTGTAACTAGAGAAGGAGGAATTTGACTGATTTTTACCTAAAATGAGACCAACATCACCGATCGCCCCCCATTGAATGGCAAGACCGGGCAAACCATTTGCCTGCCTCTGCTCCATTATCCTTTCCATAACAGAATTTGACAGACCATAATTAGTCTGACCTATGTTTCCTCTTCCACTGACGATAGACGAGAATGCAACGAAGTAATCCAAAGCGGAGCAACATTCCCTTGATACAACGTCCAAGTTCTTCGTTCCACTAACTTTAGGCAATGCAGACGTCACGAAATCGGCCTGCTGAAGATTTTCAATGAGTCCATCCCGTAGAACAGCAGCCAGATTAAATATACCACCAACAGGAGCCAAGTCGTTGCTTTCCTTGAGCAATTGCCTGGCGCCATTCAAAGTCGTCACATCTGCAGTAGAGATTTTAACGTGAACGCCCGCCTCGCGCCAACGACGAACGCAGAGTGCTTGGAAACCGGTACGAATTCCAGATCGTGATGTTAGGACAATGTATTTGGCGCCACGTGTGACCATCCATTCGGCAAGTTCCAAACCAAATCCACCAAGACCTCCAACCAGTACATACGATTTTTCTGGGTTCATGTATGTACGCGGATTGGCTGCAACAATCTTTGGTTGCGCTGGTACAACCTTCTGCGTCTCCTCCTCGCGAATCTTCAGCACAACCTTACCCATATGTTTACCACTCGCCATAAATCTGAACGACTGTTCGATCTGGTGTTCCGTGAAAACGGTAGATGGAAGTGGTCGGACAGCACCACTCTTTATTCCCTCGCTGACGAGTCTTACGACCTCTCGCCTATCGTGACAATCCTCTTCGCATATAGAATCCAAAAGAATTCCATGGAACGCGGAGTTCCTCAAGAATACAGACATGCCAAGCGGTGAATCGTTCGACAGATCGTATTTTCCAATTTCGAGGAACCGACCACCGATGGCTAGACACCTAACGCTGGCTTGCAATTTATCTTCGGCCAAAGAATTCAGCACAAGATCTACACCACGTCCTTGGGTTTCTGTGAATATTAGTTGCTCGAAACTGCTGTCTCGAGAGTTGCCGATGTTTTTGTCCGTCAGTTGGGGGAACATCTTCTTTAGGAAGTCACGTTTCTCTTGTGTGCCAACAGTGGTAAAGACTGTGCATCCTGCGTGCAGTGCAATCGAGATACTAGCTTGCCCAACACCACCGCTACCAGCGTGAATCAGAACGCTTTCGCCTTTTTTCATGGCACCTCGGACGCAAAGGGCATAGTAACTGGTTGCATATGCAACCGGGACTGTTGAAGCTTCTTCTAGGGTCCACGCGTCAGGTACTTTCCACATGAAACCGGGGTCAGCAAGAACGGTGGTGGCTAAACCGCGTGCAGGCACCATAGCCATCACTCTTTCACCCTTCGAGTTACGACCGGAGAATTCGAGACCCAATATACAGTCTTGGTTGGCCAGGTTACCAGGAAGGGCATCTGGTGGCAATTTTCCTGACGCCAGCATGACATCTCTGCGAGCGTTAGAAAATTAATTAGAAAATCGAACACAATTACGTAGGGCGAACTCTTGACCATTTGGTTTTAAATAATCATTAAACAAAATTATGCACAATAATTTGTAGAAAGTGAATAATACTAATTCAAAAAGTTGAACCAAACTAAATACCTGAAGTTCAATGGAGCATAATATACAGAGCAGAATTCCGTGGTAGGTGATTTCTCTGCCTGGTAGAAGCTGAGCGGACTCTCGATCCATCTCAGGCTGCTGAGGTCACCTCTGTACAAAGCGTTAATGTATGCGTGTTCAACCTGGAGGGACGATGCACCATTCTGTTGATCCAGTTGTAAGTGCCGATAGCTTCCCCAATTGCCTCCTTTCAGGACGTTCGCTACCAACTGTTTATCCAATTGTTCCGCATAGAATTTGTTGGTCAAGTTGAATTTCGGCAAGTTCTTGTCTTGGATGAAGACGTAACGTGCTTTCGAGCCACCATCCTCGAAGCGAAGGCAGTTCATGAATCCAGTTATACCTAGAAAAAATATCGAATAATAATTGTTAGAAACGTTCCAATAAAAAAAATCGAAATTTTTACACCTTGAGAAAATATTTCATATTTACCAAGTAATTCTTCGCCCTGACCGACAATCAGAATTTCCTGATTCTCAGTTGCGGCCTTCTTCAGGGCCGCCTTCACACATTCCAACCACTGGTAATTCTTTTCTGTTATTTGTAAAACAATTGGCGCCGGCTTTTCCTCCCTTTTCTTGAACAGCAAATAAGACTTTCCTTGGGCGGCTTGCTTAGCAACGAACACCAGATTCTTCGCTACGTTAGGTGTCCCATCAACTGACGTAGATTCCTCCAAAAGGACGAAGCCGCCAGGCTTCAAACTGTCACTCAGATTTTTCAACACGGTCACAGACTTGTTCAGCAGCACGTTACTAGCTACCACAAGATGCAAGTCTTGGCCAATCATCATTGCATTCTCATCGCGTGCTACAATTTGAACGCTGTGTGCCTCTAGGGTGCCATACTGTTCACGCGAAGGTGCAGCTACTTGGTAGTCAACCTAGAAAAACGAGAAGAGTATCTCAACGTCATGAAATTTAATTCCTTTGCGACTATCAACATTATTATTTTTGTTCAAACTAGTTATATAAAAACACTTACCGTGATCGAAGGTTCCCCATAAAGAATGTCCTGCACAGTGAGCGCTAGAAGACCATCGACAGCACGATCTCCGGCTGCTTCGCTCACCTTGATCTTAATTCCACCTACATTTTCGCGTACAATTTGCAGCAAAACAGTAAGGGCATGAATTTTCGCCTTCTCCGGATCCTGTGCGAAAGGCTGAGAATTTTCGTACGGCACAAACGCGTTCTTCTCGTGTTTAGGTGTCTGATACTGTTGTCTCTTTGCGACCAGAGACGCCTTCAGCTTTCTAATCTCAACGCCGCCGGACTTGACAACGCCAATGTTATTATAAGAGTACACTGGAATACCCTCGTCTTCTTTATAAATGTTAATAAAGTCTAAATGTTCATTGGGATCAATGGCAGCGTATTGCAAACGAACCGGCAGGTATAATCCTCTGGTGTCTTTCTCGAGGATAGAGAACTGCAGCATGGTGTCTATGAAGGATATCCAGTTGGTCCAGAGAAGTTTTCCAATCTTTCCACGATTATGGGAAGATTTAATTCCCTGGAACACTCCGGTATAATCGTATCCACGAAGTCTAAGCTCCTTGTAAATATCCGCCGAGTTCAGTTCCAATAATGCGCTCTCTTTCTTAACAACTGGTAGAGGCATGTTCAGCAGAATTTTATCTTTATCTCCTGGGACGTGGATCTTCCCGGTGACTGCCACAGATCCGTTCTCACAGATTTCAAATTCCTCTGTACCCACGAAAATGTTGATCAAGAATTTCACGGTTCCTTCCTTTGGCATAATGGTGGCTCTCTGGAATTTCACGTTCTCGAAAACGACCGGCATTTTCTCATAATCGGCACCGCGTAATTTCGCAAGGGTCTTCCACACCAGAACCAAGTATCCAGTAGCGGGGTAAAGTACTCGTCCGTCGATCGTGTGCCCAGCGATAAATGCGTCTGTTTCCTTGGACAAGTCAACTTCCACCACACTTTCTCCCGAAGACCCAGACTTTGAACCAAAGTAAGGCACAGCCCATTCAGTTGAATGGTCCCATTTGACCAAAGAATTTAACATTGGAGTGCCGCGACCAACTGGATAGCTGACGGGTGGATACAATCTGGAAACTTTTGGCTGACCTCCAGCAACGTACAATTTTCCTACATTTTCGAGCAGGAACGCCAAGTTATTTGAATGATCTCGTTTGTGCAGACCAATGTTGGTCACGCTAGGCTCGAGAGATCTGCGGAGGACTGCTTGCAGGAGACAATGAGGTGCAACTTCAATTGTAATCGCGTTCGGTGGGATATGAGAGAGTGCCTGATGGAACAGCACAGGTGACAAAAGATTGTTCACGTGATAGGCAGCAGAACTGAGCTGTGCCAGCGGTGTTCCCCAAGCAGACTCAGGGAGAGACGTAGAGATCCATCTGGATGATCTCTGTTTAGGATTTGGAATGATCTTCTCCAGCATCGTTCTAAGTTTCGGACCAACTGGTGCAATGTACCTGCTGTGGAATGCAACTCCCGAGCTTTGTACTACTTTGGCAAAGATATTCTCCTTCTTTAGCTCTTCCACGAATTTATCGAGGGCCTTAGCGTCGCCAGAAATAGTTACAGAGTCGCTCGAATTGTTACAGGCTGGCGTAACATTAGGCGGGCAACGAGCTGCAGCCTCTTCCCAGCTTAAACCTACGGCAGCCATGGCGCCCGGGGCCAAAGTGGAATCCTTAATTGTTCTTCCTCTCCAATACGCAGCCAAGACTGTTTGTTCCGGCGTGAATGTACCATCTGCATACGCGCAACCCAACTCTCCTACAGAATGACCGACGATACCATCGGGTTGGATACCCAGGTGTGTCAAGACATCCACTAGAGCAACCTGAATCGCTGCAATAGATACAAACGAGTGTAGAACATTTTCAAATGTCTCGGGCGTTCCATTTTGAATAAGATTCATCAGGTCGATTCCCTCAGGTTTCAAAGCTTCTGCGCTTCTTCGTAAACTGTTCTGGAATGTGTCGATGCATAGAAGATCTTTGCCCATGCCTGGCCATTGAGATCCCATGCCGGAGAACACGTACCAAATTGGACGTTTCTCGCCGATGCATTCATTTGTCTCCCGCGTGTTAACGTTGCCCAAAACGGAGTATCCTCTGTACGGGTGGCCAGCCACGTTATTGACATAGGTATCGTGAAGCAGGGCGAGAAATTCGTCGTCTTTTTCGTGTTCCTTTGCCTTGTTCAGAAGAACTTCCACAGCCTCCTCAGTTCGACCGGATACAGTAACAATCTTAGGTATCTTAGAATCCAGAACTGGAGACAACTTTGGTTTAGGATTGCTGCGCAAAAGAATATGCGCATTGGCTCCACCAAAACCAAACGAATTAACACCAACGAGTCCACCCTTCCATGGCATATTTTTGTCAACTACTTGTAGGCGTCCGTCGCTTAACGCAGCTATTTCTGTGTTCGGGTTTTTGTAATGCAGATTCCCGGGAAGTACACCGGATTCCATAGCAATCAGCGTCTTGGCCAAGGCGCAAATTCCACTGACGGGTTCTGTGTGTCCCATGTTGGACTTGACAGAACCAATCAGCAGAGGTCCCTTTCTACCCTTGCAGAAGAGATTCGCGATGGAATTGACTTCCTGGGGATCACCAACTTTGGTACCTGTTCCGTGAGCTTCTATGTAGGAAATGTCAGCAGGATTAACACCTGCTTCTGTGTAGATCTCGCGTAACAGTTTGTTCTGCATATCTCCGCTGGGGTACGTGATTCCTTGAACCTTATGACCGTCAGTATTTGTCTTGGAATGTATAACAGTCGCGTACACTCTGCGTGCATCCTTTGCCTTTTGCAAGTAGACTACAGCAATAGCTTCTGATCTAACGTATCCGTTGCCATCGGCATCGAATGCTTTGCAGGCACCGTCCTGTGACAGCATACTAAATCTGTGGAACTGAAGGGAGTTGGTGGGCTTCAGGAGAAGAGAGCATCCGCCGACAATAGCTGCATCGCATTCGCCTAAACGCATCGCTGTGATTGCTTGGTGCATGGCGAAGAAAGACGAGGAACAGGCAGCGTCTATTGAGTAACTTGGGCCACTGAAGTCGAATGTGTACGAAACTCTATTTGGGAACATAGCTCTGCAGCAACCGGTTAAACCATATCCTGCAAATATATTGTTTAATCATTATTGTTCCTGTATCATTAATATTGTACACTTTTCGAAGTGCTAGGGTATACTGACCGTTAACTTGATCGGGATCTCTGGTCCAAAATTCGTCTGATTCTGACGTTGAGACTCCAATAAACACGCCAGTCTTTGATCCTCTGACGTCGTTTGGATTGAAACCAGCGTCAACTATGGCTTCGTAAGTTACTTCCAAGAGCATACGTAACTGTGGGTCCATCACATTAGCCTGTTTCGCGTGCACGCCGAAGAAGGTAGCGTCAAACGATCGGAGATCCTTCACTCTACCAGTCCTTTTGGGCAGACCATAGATACCTGCTGGCCATCGCTCTCCATCATTTGTGACCATGTCGACTCCTTCGAATAAGTTTTTCTTCAATTCCTCAACGTCTAACGACTCCGGGAAACGGCCTGAAAGTGTTGAAAAATATAAGAAAAACGTTTCGAATAAACACAATTTTTTAAAAATAAAATTCATTAATTTTATAAAATAATCTCTTACCGGAAAACCCGCTAATGACGATTTCCTCGTCAATGTTGTATTGGGAATTTCCGTTCATCATCGCTGGTTCCCTTACGATGGGACTGTTTGTACTTTCGGATTGTGCTGGCATTTTGATAAGTTTATTTTACGTTCAGCTTCGTTCAGAGATCCTCTATTTTTTCAGAATTTATCAGACGTGAGAACCCAGTGGACAGTAAGCTGGGGATTGAAAATTATGATGCGAATATTTATTATCAATACCATTATGTAACAATGAGGTTTGATCGGATAAGTTTACATTATATAATTAATATCTTTCCAGATTATACAATTCGGAAAAAATATTTTATTACTTTGATGCAACCAACATTTTTTTACTCAACGCAAAAGAAAGTAATTGCCGGATAGATGCTATTTTTAAAAAGTTATCCGATTAATTGAAACCAAAGTTCAATAAATATAGGATAGCAAATATCGTGCGCCCGTTTGAACACTTCAGACATCTCAGCAATTGTATTAGATTACTGGCTGTAACTATCTCTTGTCGACATGCGATTAATTGAGTGATTTCAATTGGATTCACTCCGGGATAAATCAATTTAGTGGTGGTCTTTATGCGTACCAAGATGCACATCTGCTTGCTTGCTTGCTATCACCGTTCGTTAATCCTTTCGTGGATATTTTACTTTGAAAGTGTCCCTTACATAATTCAATTGTAATTTGAATATTAACTTCTTATGTGAGAAAATGAAGAATAATTGATTATTCCGCATATAAAATGTAACGGATAATAACATTCTATTGACGTGTGAAATCATAATGAATCCATAGGTGCTACGTAGATTCAATGACCGTGGATCATGAAACGTGCACGCGCATTCAAATACAAATAAATTAAACTGGAATACACGTTCTTCATTTTGTCAATTATTCCGCTTATATAATCATTTTGTTTAATTCGCTATTATTTTCTTGTTACAACATTATGGCGCAATAAAAAGACAGTAAGCGTGAAAATATAGTACGACGAATAAGCCGTATACCTTTGACCCGACCTCAATGAAGAGGCGATATAGATTATATCATCACAGGCGTGACTATTATATTAAAGATTTAATCAAATAATTATTAATCGATAAGATGGTAGCAATAATTATATCGTCTTTCTTCTTTATTTCTGAAATCGTCCCGATTTTTGGTAGTGTCGGAAGAGATATCGTGATAATTACTCAAAGATCTACGATCAAACATATGTATACAATATATTAGTGATCGCGTGACGCATGCTATACGGTATCTTATGAGAACACTTAATGCGAAATTAAAAAATTAACACGCTGCATGTAATCTCGAGCATGTCTTATTACCGTTCAATTGGCACCTTGACTGGAATTAAAATTTGTACCTTCTATTCAACGCTCACCCTTGTTAATGGCAAATAAGTTTTAAATATTCCCCTACTTTTTATCGTTAATCGATCATCGAGAGTCGACAATCGGCTATCGGTAAACGAACGATACAGAAAATCGAGAAAGTCGAGAAACGCAGTTTATGTAAATCGAAGAAATTCAATGTTAAATAGTGGGAAAATTCAGGTAGTGTAAAATGCACTGAATAATGCGGCGACTATTAAAAAAGTTAATATGTGAATAGTTGGCCTATTGCGCAGTTCACACCGCACGTATAATTATAGCGGAAAGGAAGTGACAAGGTGATACGTTCTTTATTATTCCATATTTGTTGTTTATCGTATAGAATATGAATATAGCATAACGGAATAGAATTTGATCTTCGTGAACTTTGTGTGGCGACGGGTTTTTTCTTCATTTTAGGTTAGCCTTATATCGCACATTGGCCCATGGAGAACTTCATACTCCTTTATTTTGGAGGTTATCTTCTGAACATTTTTTTTAGTATTTCGAGACATCTATTGCACGCGTGCACGCTTTTTTTTTTATCCTCGATCATGTGCGATAGTTGTCTCGAAAATTTTTATTTATCTAGTCTCTAACCGGACATCCTGTAATATCGCAGACCAATGATTCGCCAATAATTTCTGTTTTTTTTGTTAGTTTCTCTGAATTTAAAATTTTTGCAACGCAACTGAACTAACATCGAGAGTGTGATAATTCTACAAGATTCTACATAATATATACAAAGTACAATTGTTGTACTGTCTATCGTAATTTTTTTTGCCCGAGCATTCCAGGAATCTATAGGTGAGCCACGATACCGAGAGGTAAACACGACTAGCCCTGTAAATACCGAAAAATTTGTTCGCAACGAGAGATCCGTAAAATCTGCCGATTCCACGACGTGTTTCTAAGGCGATTAAAATCGTTGCGATAAAGGAATCTGCTTACTCTAGATATATTCAAAATTGTCGACGAGTCAATTTACTAAGAGACTATTCAATTGATAAATTATTGAGTAATAATTCAAGTAATAGCGACTAATATATCAAAGAAATCGATTTTAAACTTGAAATTATTTTACACGTGTGAATGTCCGAATAAATACTGGTTCGATTATGTAATAAATACCACTCCAATTAGTGTTTATGTATTTAAACACGAATTGTATTGAAATTCGAATGATATTAAAGCGGGAATGAATTGCAAGAAGTTGCATTAAATTCGCTACTCTTTAAACGTAAAATGTAATCGTATACATAATTTATTGCCCTAGGTGATTGTACGCATTTTAATTTACCTCCGCCCGTTTTAATTTAGGTACACTATTAATTAGGCAAATACGGTTAAGCGTGGTAAAGGAGGAATAAAAACGAAATAATTTTTCCGTTTCCGTCGTATGGCCCACGTGTATAACCTTCACATTTGCAGATATCGATTTTATCACGGAAGATTGTACGTAACTTATGCGGCACGTATACCTCGAATAATTCCATCATATAAAAAAATATAGCTGGAGAAAAAATTGACCACTCAGCATTGGTGTACATGCGTTGATCACGTGTTGCGCGGACGTAGAAGCGTAAAGAATCAAAATAATCATAATCATTCCGGGTGGCGAAGCGTCTAACATGTTTTTACAAACGAGTTCTACTGATTCCTCATGTATGCTATATAGTTGCTGATTAATATTTATTAGCTTGAACTTAGGCTTCTACCAAAAATATGCAAAACAGAAAAGCAGCCACACAAACCGTCACAGATCACATGTTTATGATATTACGTATGCATGTATGTCCAATTTCATTTCAATAGTAATACTTAGTCGGGTTATCTAATACAACCTTCTATTTTTTTATATTAAATACAAACACTATGCATTATAATTAATGGCACTGCGGTATCGTATAATCAAGAAATCGAAAGAAGAAAAGTAATGTCATGTAGAAGATTGCAAAGAATAAATATTCCATCGTAAACGTATTCTCGTTTGTGCGTACATTATTTCGCGAGGGTACAGAAGCTGAATGTCATTAGTCGCCGACAAAAATTCATCCTACTTACAATTTTTTCTTAATAACATTTACTTAGGTATAAACTAAAATGCTCGCTGACAAAGAACCATCTGTTTGTACGGTTTTTTATCGAGCAAAATGTACTAAACAGTGAAGAAAAAGGGGACCATTCTCAGTTGTCCGAAAAGTCATAAACAAACTACTTGCGAACCGGTCGACTAGAGGGCCGAACGTACGACGCAGTAGTAAAAGTTTACATAAGTCAGACGTGAGCGTTCTTACAAGATTGCGCACGCATCGTTTATGTTGATAGGTATACCATTAGCGGTATACAATTATTATATCGTGTACACACGAGAACATAATCCAGTAAAGAATAAAGTAATGGTTCAATCTCTAAACAAAGATTCCTGTCATCGATTTGAAGACGTTACTATTCACACGCAACTACAAATTGCCTGTTGGAGAATCAGATCGCACCTACATTTATTATGATGTGGCACTTGGTACAATATAGTTCTATGCGATATATATAGCTATTTTCTATCTTCAAATGTTAAAAATTCACTAATGAACGATCCATCGCACGCGTATGGTCAAATTATAATACCTAGAAACAAAACGTTTCTTTTTTCTCACGGAAGTTGGCCAATCGTATGATTGATTTTCGTGAGTCAGAACAAGCAATGCAAGGGAAGCCGTTTTACCGTTACTGCGAAACTAATAATGCTTGGTTGGCTATAGAAGAAATGGAGAAATTTCGATTCACCTATTTCTGTCTAGTTAATTCGTGGGTATAAATGTACTTTCCGTGTTTCGACAGGTGGAATACGGTACATTTCCTTTACGCTTGTATGACTCAACGGCTCATGCGAAATGATAACAGTTCAGGTAAACTAGATGTACTAACGGATTTCTAAGTGCTGGACAATACAACAATGTTAACCTAAACTGTTCTGATACTTTCACTGTATCTGATATTTCACCGAAATTATACTTTCAATAAATCAACACTGTATCATGGCGCTCTATATTCGCCATTGGTAGAGAGGAAGAAATGTTGAATCCTTATTCAAATTTAAAATATCAATACAATGACATACCTCACACGTGGATATAATCCTGGCAAATATTGCAAACTCTCGTTTCCTTGTCGACTGTGAGTCCTGCGTACCCGGGTCGACGTACACCAACGTTATAGTCTATAATGAACAGAGCGGATCTTGCCTACCGGCGTGTAATTAGCTTACTGAAGAGACAATGAAGTGTGTACTAATATTTAACTAGAAAAGTGGCCCTGTCGTTTAGTGACTTTAAAGGCGCGACGTGCGATTTCCTATCGTCGACAAAACCGACACAAGCGTCGCGGGCACGTCGCTAAGAACTGGCTAGCGTCTAACCCGTGAGCATCTCGTTATTATTGAATTGGACGGACCCTATGGTCTGACATCAGACCATGTGGTGTCGACCAATGAGAGTGTACGTTTCCGTTACGCAGGCGCACAAGGATGGACCGGCGTTTCTCGCCTTCTGTTACGAATACATATTCCATTTTTTCTGCCAAAGCGAAATTATTCTTCCAGGTGACAAGTTTTTCTGTGTTAAATACTAACTTCCAGATCGATTATTGTACATGCAGCTGTCACATGTCAACCTTTCGCGTTATTATTTTAGAGAAATTTCGCATTATCAGAGTACAGGCCGATAACTTGGCATAGAATCGTTCGTCTATGTAGAGTGACGCGAGGAATCGATATCCTAATGTAGCAACGTAATCGATGGATTACGACAGCATTTGTAAATACTGAGTCCTGCACGTTTCATTTCTCTATAATAGCAACGTCATTCGAAGAATTAATTTGGTGTAGTAAATATCCTGATGCGTTTTTCAATGCATTGATCGTTATGTTGATTATTTTTTGCGATACTCTTAACGTGTTACAATGTTAACCGCCGTGAATATATGTATGTATGTACACGTGGTATTTAAATAAGATTCCTTTATATCTCATGTTCTTTTGAAAGAAAAGAAATTATATTTTCCTGCCATATCTGAAACTTGCCATTTAACGTTTATTGTGAAACAATGAATCTTATGCAATACGTAGCGACCACACATACGATTTGAATATCGATCATTCTTTATCATACGTTTTTCCTCGTACAAATAAGGAACAATAGCCTTTCGCGATAATATAATTCATAAAATTTAAATTTTTGTTTAAATAAAGATTACCCATATTTCAGTGCCCTTAACGATTAAGGAAAAACAAAACTAATTACCTTTTTTTTACTATTGAGGATATAATTAAAAATTCATAAGATTCTAATGCTGAAATCGAGAAAGAACGCAATCTGCAAATGTCATAAATAATATCCCCATTTTAGTACCCTTTTAGAGAGAAAAAAAACTAACGCATCATCATGTTGTCATTAAAAAAGGAACAGAACATAACATAGCGGACATTTACACAAAGGACCATAAATAATATCCGTTATTTTAGTGTCTGTCTAACGTTAAACAAAAAAAAAAGCTTGGGCATTTTTTTTTACCATATAAAAAGAAGTAATATAAAATGCAGAAGTTTATCATATATTTGAATATCAAATCTAAAATAAATGAACGTCATAAATCATGTCCATCGGTCAAATTTTGCAACTTAAAAAAATAATGGCAGATAAAAACAACTAATTTAAAATGAAACAAAACAAAAAAAACGTTCCAACTGCGTATCTAATATAATGGAGTAAATGCCGTAACACTTATTCACACTCGAGCGTTTAAGGCAGCGATAAGATTTCGCACGATACATGCCTCGTTATTACATGCTGCTAATCCAAATACAAGCGCAAGGAATCCGAATATATATTTATTGGCGAAAAAGTATTATGCCCCCTTCCCCCTTTACGCTTCAATACTTGATAACACTTTGAAGAGGTCTTTGCCACTGCTTCACTACAACCCTGTTAGCCGCGTGTTACATCACGTGAACGAGCCGAAGAAAGAAACATATAAGCTGGGTAACTTTGGACTTAACGAGACTTTTGTGTCACCATGCACAGCCAACTGAGACATCCCACTTATCTCCCTTTACGAAAGGGACGTACCATGAATAAGAACCGGTCAGATTGCAATTGTCGCTAGCCTAATTCAAATTCACAGATCGTTAGGAGCGATTATTATTTGTTTTTAGTCCCGCATAGTTTTCGTACAACGAAATAATGATCGTCTCCATCCCAGTCAATTATGAAACATAATTAACACGCGACCATCAAGTGACTAAAGAAACCGAATCTTCAATTTGTTATCGGTCCAGCATGAGGGTATATGTAGAATTCCGTTTGTGGATAAAACTGTAATCACGCGAACAAGACATGTTTATATTAATTGCAAAATATCGTGCGTTAATTAGCAATGATTGCAGTACGTGTTCTTCGTCACGGTACTTTTTTTAATAATATAACGTTATCGTTATTATTAATGATACCGTTTCCATAGAATTTTTCCCAGGTTCTTTCTGTAATTTCATGGATCTATATTTTATTTCATATATCCAGACATCTTTTCCAATATATTTGAAACTGCGATATTGAAGATAACCGTTGACGTTGTATTTGCAGTTACGTAAAACGATTTCGTATGTATTTTCTTAACAACGCGCCGACTGACGACAGAAATATTCTGTAAATAAAATAAAACTTGGCAAATAGATTCCGTGTGCTTTTTATTCATGCATCTTACGTAAGAAATATTGTATTAAAATGGGCAAAAATATATCTATAGGAAGGAGCAATCTGAATGATTCATTTTATTTAGCTTGAATTCATAATACGAAAAATATATTTTTCCTTACCACGAAGTAAAAGACATGAAACTGAACTTTGTAAGTTGCCTTTTCGCTTTCGTTATTTTCTTCCTTTTCTTTTCTTCTTTTCCGCTGCCTCCT
Organism: Nomada ferruginata; assembly: GCA_963583965.1. Classification (NCBI taxonomy): domain Eukaryota; kingdom Metazoa; phylum Arthropoda; class Insecta; order Hymenoptera; family Apidae; genus Nomada; species Nomada ferruginata. Next base: position 3,063,730 of record OY757223.1, read on the forward strand.
CCAACTTCTGAAGTTCTAGTTCATGAGCTCGTTGTTTTTTCCGATATATCGGTGTTTTCGCGAGCCACGCTACAAGGAAAGTTGAGTGAAAATGATATTCTATAAATAATATTATTATTATTGACAAACCCAAAAATGCATCTTCCTCTTCGCAGTATACTGGATTTTTTATACTTAAGGCATTTATTAATTCACCGTGCGTCAATGGATGACTTCTTAATTGTACTATTCTTTTGGTTGTCATTATCTGCGTTTTAATATTGTAATTATGGAAGCAAAAAAATACTGGATAAATTTAATAATAATAAATGCGTTACGATGATGGTTTGTTTCTGTCAGTACCTCGTTAATTGATGATAATACAGTCCCGATGGTAAAACCGTCGCACACTTTAGCCATAGCGGAAGTATCGAATTGTCTATTAATTCCGGAATGCTATAAATACATATTACGTATAAATATTTGTAATCAAAGGTCACTCTTTATTGTAACAAATAAATGAACAAAATTCTCACTTTATATAATAAATCCTTCCATATAGAAGACATACAACCATAATCTGGTCTTGGAATATATAAGACTTTATCATAAGTCTGATATAAAAGTTTTTGATCTCCATCCCATGGAGACCCTGACGTTCCTATTAGAATAACTCTATCCTCGTTTGTGATACCTTTTACTAATTTCGGGAGATCTTTTTTTAAACGTTTCGCATCTGTTTTGTCGGTCTTTGATAGTTTTTTAACGAACGGCTTCTCTGCTCCATCCATGAATATAATTGATGGTTGAAGTAAACGTGATACCTTAGTAAAAAAAAAGAGAAGAAGAAAAGCGGAATTTAATAAACTTTTTATGGTAACTTAATTAACTAATCTCGTACCATTTACCTATACCTTTGATATCAAATGAACAAGCATAATTAGACCGGTTTTGCCTGGGTATTTTCCAGCAATATTAGCAGGTGTAATATCGAATAATGTAGCTCCGAGTTCTGTGCAAATTGCATGCACCAGCATTTTTTTACCACTACCGTGTGGACCAGCTATTAAGACTGATCTTATCAAAGGTGTAAGTTCTCTGAGAGTATTGTTCCCCAATGGAAGAATACAATATTCAACTATCAATTGTTTTATATCTCCTATTATTACGTTGGATTAACAAAAAATTTAATTAAATTAGATCGAACGGCATTGTTAAAATTGTTTGAATTATTAAAAAAAAAACAACACTTAACCAAGTGCTGGAAGTGGATCTTTCCCCTTTTCCCTTAAATCATAATTTGCAAAAGATTTTTCTGCTTTGTAATCACTAAGTGGAATTTTCCTAGGCATCTTAATAATTCCTTGAGTCAATAATTCCTCGAACAAGGATTCCAGTGTTCTATCAGGAGTCAAATCTTTTTCTTTCCTCTTTTTATTTTTCTTCCCACTACGTCGAATTCTTCTCTGACCTTTTTTCGAACGTTTACCCTTCAACCCTTTGTCCCTGTCTAATGCATTTTGCAGAGCTTCTATGTCATCTTCAAATAAAGCATAAAATAGAAGAAGAATTGTAATTTACGGCATCACGTATCAACAGTTTTCATTCAAAAATTTACCTCTCAGGACCTGATCTACCCTGACTCTAACTTCATTCTCTACCTCTTTGGTCTTCTCATTTTCGATCATGTCCAGATAAGGCATTTGTTTAGCATTCATAGATTCATCCTTAGTCTTCCATACTTCTTGATACTCTTGATTAGCATGTACAAGGTTCGAGAGAAAATTGGAAGGAACTGATTTGAAACCCTGTTCAGTTTCGTCCTCCGATTGTTCAGCGTCGCTATCCTTCTTCGATTTCGATCTTTTAGATTTCTTCGATTCCTTCGACGAAACTGCTGTAGATTTACTTATGGTACTCTCAGTTCCCTGCAAGACAAAAAATGCAGTCATCTTGTTATATAAAGGTATGCATAATTCTAGTGCAAATATTAACTTTACCTGCCTGCTAAATATAATTCTGGATCCACCGCTTTCAGCAGATGGTAAGTCAGGAATTTTTCCCGTCTGTTGGAAATAAGTGTTTACCCAATTTCTTACTTCACTCCTTATCGTTTCCTCGATTATAGCACTCCTTTCTTTACGAATTCTTTCCTTTGCTTCGACCACCAAATTTTCGTACAATTCTTTATATTCAATTTGTTTCTCATATCTGTCCTGCTTCACTCTTTCGGCATGTCTTACAGCTTCCGTGATTTCTTGCCCGGATTGAAGCATTCCTACGGATGAAAACAAAATATTTGCATTCGTTCCGTGCCACATTCGATTACCGTTTTTTATTGATAAAAAAATATATACCAATTAGCAACATTTCTTCTAGACGCCTTACTCGAATTTTACATCTGGCGACATATCCCCGCCAAACTTTTTGAATTTTAATTACGGCAGCTCTCTCACTTGATTCGTCTTTTGTCTCTGCGCCAGATTTAATTACAGATTTATCTCTGATATAAGAAATTTCTTTCATAAATTGATACCTTAGGCGGCCTTGCCTAGCACGTTCGTGAGCCTGATACATTTTTTTCAATATTTAATTTCCTAGTATTTGTATGTATACGGTAGCAAACAAAAGATTGTTTCGATTCGTTTAAAATTATTTTACCTGTATAAGTCTTATAGCCTGAGATTCTGTCATCTGTTTTGCAAGTATTACTTCATCCAGAGCACCTATACTTTTCAATGTTTCTTCTATATAGTTGCGCTTCTCTTCAATCTCTTTCAAACGTTCGCGCCTGAAATATCTCGGGACCTGAATTTCAACTTCTTGCGGGGTAACATGCAACGCAATTAAAATGTCGTCAAAATAATGATACTCTGAGAGATCTATCTCGACTAACTCATGTTTTAACTCCAATACTCTGCCAAGACACGAGTCTAACAATTGTTTGATTAATAGTCGCTTCTGCGGTTGAATTACACGATCGTAACACAGTTCCAATTTATTACAGATAAGAATATATCTCACGTATAATTCTGACACCGTGATACGCGCCTTCTTACGATCCTTCTGCGGTTTCGCATTTTGCAAAGTTGTATCTACTTGGAGCAAATCTTCCAAGGCATTTTGCGCACCTTTCCATATCTCGTCGTATGTTGCACTCGACATGACTGAGATGCAAAATACTTTCCTAACTTACTCGAAAATGAAATTACTTAAATATCACCAGAAACAATAACGCAGCAAGGTACTTTGCATTATTCGTTTTTTAGTATTGTTGGGATCGTTAATATCCTAGCAACGATTAATTGCAAGTATAACAATTCGATATTTGATTTCACACAATAATATATAATTCCCATATGCATTTGTAATCTTTATGGATTAATTCACGGATATGGTTCGTCGAAATTTTATTACGATTATCAAACAGGGTGCACTTGCCCGAATATTATTTTCATTCAAATTGCATGTTGGAGGCAAGAATGAAAGAGGGAGTTCGATGCAGCCGGTTATTCTTGTAACATGCTTCAGAGCATTCCGGTTGCCAGTTTCAAAACGTCATCTTAGGTGATCGTTTGTCCGCGAAAATAATTCCTGTAAATAAGGTTCACCACTGATCAAAGGTGGTGATGAGAAGAAATCATTTGCAATAATGGCGTCGGCATTGGAGCAATTTGTAAATAACGTGCGGACGCTCTCCAAACAAGGTACGACAGATGATCGGACCTTTCTTGCATTCTTATGAACCTAACCCTTAAAAATAATCCAGGGAAATTATTAGAACGCTGTGCATTCTTCTTAAATGATTTTTCCTCGAAGGAAACAGAAATAACAAAAGCAAAAACGTAACATTTAAGCTTAGACTATTTTCTGAACGTAACATTCGAATGAATGTTTCTTTTATCTAATTTCGTTCAGATCGTGAAAAATTTCGATTTCTTTGTATTACGCGTTTCTATAGCCAAATCCTAAATATGTACGTGTATCAACAGTTATTTCTGTACTAGCGCGTAAATTGATTTCTGGAAAAATTTCCATCTTATATGTACGATAAAGATGATGCATTTCTTAAATAAATCTTCTATTAAAAAGTGACGATATATTTAAGAGAATTTATCAGAGCTTTATACGATATGTATTATGTTTCTTAGGTAATTTTAGGGAGCTGTCCGAAATAATAACTAAGAGTACAGATGTTTTAATAAAAAATGGCCAGCATCTAGATAATGTTCTGGAAACCTTAGATCTGCAAGAACATTCGTTGGGTATTTTGGCAGTTTTGTGTGTAAAATTTTCATTGCCTAATCCTAACGGCGCGAACAATGTCGATGCTTATAAACCGCTATTTAATCTAGTTCAGGAATTTATCATTGGTTGCAACGGAGAACAAGTTAGATTTGCTTCCGATATATGTAAGTTGCCAACTTTGGAGAATAGCAAAAACAAATTATTGACACTATATACTTATCTATATGTACAGAAATTGTTTAACATTATGTATTTTTTTCTTTTTTTATATTGTAGACGCAGAATTATGCCACCTATTTACTCAGACATTGGTGGAACTGAAAATACCTTTACGTGGTATCGAACTGTTGCGTCGTGCAATCCGTAAAATACAATTATTCGACAGTCAGCTGACATCGATACACGCCGATCTCTGTCAATTGTGTCTAGTATCGAAGTGTTTCAAACCGGCGTTGGAATTCCTCGACATAGATGTTACCGGTATCAGTCAGGAGGAGGGACAATTCGATTCGAAATACTTTTTGCTTTACTATTATTACGGTGGTATGATATATACGGCGTTGAAGAATTACGATAGGGGATTGTACTTCTTCGAAGTGTGTGTAACAACTCCTGCTGTGGCGGTCAGTTACATTATGCTGGAGGCCTATAAGAAATATATCTTGGTCTCTTTAATACAACATGGGAAAGTGTTGAACCTGCCCAGGTACACAAGTCAAGTGGTCAATAGGTACATGAAGCCATTAAGCCAACAGTACCAAGAATTAGCCACGGCTTATCTAATGAACAGCTGCGAGGATGTGCAGAATATTATCGTTAAATATCAACAACTTTATACACGAGATCACAATTTGGGGCTTGTTAAACAAGTGCTCAGCTATTTATACAAGAAAAATATACAAAGGTTGACAAAGACTTTTTTGACACTTAGCTTAAGTGATGTAGCTAGCCGAGTTCAATTGTCAGGACCTGCCGACGCAGAAAAATACATATTGAACATGGTAGAATTATAGTTTTTATTATTCATTTCGATCTGCGTTGTCTATTATGCATAGACGCGTTTAGGATAATGTCGTTCTATTGTTTGTAATTTTAGATCGAGGATGGAGAAATTTTCGCAACGATCAATCAAAAGGACGGCATGGTCGTGTTCCATGATGATCCAGAGAAATACAATTCGCCGCAGATGCTGGCAAAACTAGAGAAGGAAATGGAAGCGTGTATGGAATTGGATAAACGGGTACTTGAAATGGAAGAGGAAGTTGTCCTCACGCCACAATATGTTCGAAAAGCATGCGGACAAAATGATCAGGACGATCAGACAGCTGGACCTGCCCCAACGAATGTAACGAATGTGCAAGGTCAATCTAAACAGAGCACCTATTCCATGTAACATATACACGTCGTTGTGCGTTATCTTTATTAAAAAAGGGAGAAAAAAATTAACGTAACAAATCTTGTTGAAAGCGCGGACTCAAAACATTCAAAAGCCTGTTTTGGATGATAATGGAGGTCCGAAGGATTGGCTAAAAACATAATCTATTTTGTACAAATTAAGAGAAAAGAAGCATTAATATACACTGGCATTACGTAGAATTATAACTGATATTTAGACGGTAAAAGTTACGAAAGATATAAACAACAAATTGAAAAGAAAAAAGATAGCTCTTTCCACGGTATGTTACAAAGCACACTTTTTTCTGGATCTCTGAAACCGAAGGCTGACCGATAAATTGTAAATTATAAAGCGTGTCTGTGAACGAGTTAGTAACTCGAATGTGCTTTATTTTCTAAACCGTATACAATTAATTTTTGTACAAAATATACTATGCATATAGAACGAAATTAACCATTATTACCTTAACAGTTAATGAGCATCTGAAGCAGGCTTTACATACGTTGCGAAAAAGGAAAATAATTGTACATGCTACAGCAGAGTGTTGCGATACATAGCTGCAAAATTATCACTTTTCTAACATACAGAGACTAGGCAAGGTACATTTGATTCATGAATGGGCAATTTCGAAGGAATTCATAAAAATTCGTTGGTAATGATAATGCAACAATGGCATATGTACATATATCTCTTGGTGAAGAGAAAACAATGGAATGCAAATTTAATTATGATTTATAAAAAAAAAAAATAATGCTCAATGCACAATTGTGCCAGGTAAGTACACTACGCTTTTTCAGCTCAGTAAGAACCAGTTGTCCACTTGCATAGGAAGTTTAATAAACAAGAATAATAATGTATTACATCAATTATATTATTTGAGACATAGTAAGGCAATGGTTTAGATTATAAACAAAAATGGTTCAGAATATTATTCGAAACTTTGTACTCAAAACATTTTGGAATGTATATCAAATGTTGCTTTCTAAAACTAATGTTTATACATATATCACCACTACATCTTTGCTAAACGATTACCGTACAATTAGAAAGAATAAGAAGTTAATTTACTAGTATATATTTATTTTTTGTTCTAAGTTCACGTTTGTTTTCTTCTTGTTTACATGTAACAACGACTAAGAGCTTAAGAAAAGACTTTTCTTTATTTCTGCGGTGACCATTTGAAATATTTCTTCTATGCTTTTCTTTCCATCGACAAACGTTATCGTCTTTTTTAAATCTCCGTTTTTCGTTATCTCGTCTTTGTGCCTCAAATATTCTGGCCATACAGCTCTTTCAAAGTATCCAGGAACATCCGGCGGCTCGTATACTCTTCCCTTCCTTCTTTCCCAGCATAATTCTTTTGTTAATGTTACGAAGTACTTCAGATCGCACAAATTTGAAATCATTTTACATTTAAACAGTACGAAGCCCTCTAATATCAAGATATTTTTATCCGCTGTTGCTGAACAATTGATTTCGTCCGGTGATGATTCGATCATGCTCATAACATCCGAACACATTTTGTCCATGTCTATACTGTTCATCAGTTCCCAATTGAAATGGTTAAGTTCTTCTATTCTTACATGCCGGGGATCGTCTATCGGCAAGAAGTAATTATCTTGATGTATGATAATCGAATTTTTAAACTCCTTATGAAGTCGATTAGCCAAGGAAGTTTTCCCACTGCATGTCGCACCAGATATACCAAGTACAAACCATTTTTTCGAAGACATTATTCGCTTCTAATTAATCGTCCTACGATCCCAATTTCGTACTATAGAATAGGTTAACTAACGGTGCACCGTATAGGTACGTAATAGTTACATAATTCGTCTTACGTTTTTAGTTGCGATAACTTCCGAACTTCATACTAGCTTAGTTAAGGTGTTCGCGTTCATTTTTCTTAATTAAAACTCACGATTCGTGAGGTTTACTCAATTTACTGTACGAGAAATACGGTTTGACATGGTAAACCGTGAACAATATTAATCCACCGACGAAGCATAAACCCGAAATTGCAGGTACTAGTAGTGCAACATTGTGAGAGCCAAAAAACGATCTTATTCTGCTATCGTCGATAAATGGTAGACCAATAACCCATATAGTGTAATAGAGAAATAAAATACAGGTCACGATTAATATTGCTTTACCCCTTTTATGGTCACTATCAAGCATTTTTTTTTTATGTTTGGATGCTCATCACATTTGTATAAAACGTTTAAATAATCATTTTCTGGAGAAAGAAATATAATAATTAATCTAAATATTTATCACTGCCACAAAGCTCCATGTAGCGTGTGAAATTTAATGATACTGTTCAATAATCGACCCTGACTAATTAACGAAATATAAAGATATTGTATCAGAAGTTACTGATCCACGTATTCTGCTTCAAACTTCTTGAAATCTTCTTCAGTAAATGCAGTGGCCTCGGGTTCTTTAGGTTTCTGAGTTTTTGGAATATATCTTTTCTTCACAGCTCTATCCAATAACTGTTGCCACATTTTCTCTATTAGTGTAACTCTCTTCCACGAATTAATCAAACATTTACGCCAAATATACTATACCTTATTCGCTGTATTCGGATTAATGCGATTATTACTGAGCATTAAAAGTCTCTGGACATTTTCATCCATAGGATCATGTTGCGCAGCCAATTTTTTTTGCGTTTCATGAACCGTTATTTTACTTGATCGTCCAAGAATCGTACCAAGATCTATAAAAATATTTCTTGTCTTAATTGACACTCTACACTACATAACCATCAATTTCGATTGTCACAAGAAGCACCTGTTTTATCGGTCTTCGATATTATCCTATGTTTCGCAGGAATTAGATCCAGCGCACCCTTATATTTCATATGCTTTCTTTTCCTTTTTTCTATAAAATGAAAAGTTTGATGTGAATCGCAAACAGCAATTCATAACCTCCAAAACAGAAAATAATATACAACTACGAACCCTGTTTCACACCTTTCTCGTAACCTAGCAATTCAAGACTTTTTCGTACAAGAGAGTTTGACATTTTTCTAGAAAGTTAAGTCAATTTTGTTTTTGTAAAATAGATAAGAGTAACAATTTATATTTAACATGATACAATGCGGTCGAAGGAAAATGCGACATGCATGGAACTCTAATCATGCCATCTATGCGGAAAACTTATCCCATAAGTTATTAGTGCGTATAATAACAACATATTTTTTATTTGTTCATTTTAATGCGTACATCGGATAATATTAATTTCTGTTTATTTCTAACTTTGTTAAACATAACAGTATTTGAAAATCTGCATTTCAAGTATCGGATTAACAATGTTAATAAAAATAATAATGACAAAAATAGCTTTACTTTTCTTCCTCTGTGTTAAACCTTAATGCAGTCCAAAGGAAACAAAGTAATCCTTCGTAAAATAAACGACAAATATTTTCACATGGAAATCAAGAATTGTGAAGTTGAAATTTAACAATTAATTTGACAATTATAATTTCGTTCGAATATGCATGATGACTTACTGCTAATGCACAACACTGTTTCTTCTGTCATAGTTCAACCAAAGGGGAAATGAGAGTGCTCGCGGTCGGGATTTACTTATCCAGGGGAGAGTGCCGCACCAAGCGGCCGATTCTATAAAAAGTAGAGATCACCCACCAAAGACGAGATATAGGAATAGACAAATCACCTGTACTATTATTTGAATGCTTCACTTGCCAAATCGATTAACTCCACTTTCTGAATTTTATTAAATTTTAATGTCAAAACACTTTATTAGTGTTTATTAGTGTTTTGACATTAAAATTTAATAAAATTCCGAAAGTGGAGTTAATCGATTTGGCAAGTGAAGCATTCATTTACCGAAGTAGGTTTGGGACATAAGTGATGCGTAGCTTTCGCAGCTTTAGTATATACATATCTTGATTATGATTTGAGTATATTATATTATTTAAATTGTTTAATTGTTTATAATACATGAATCGCGCATGGATATTGTTGACATTCTCCTTTACCTTCATTTTAGGAACTCGATCATTATGTTTTCATGTTCTCCCGACACACGCCAAGTCCCGATTTTAAAGAGAAATTAATTATTTTCTATATTTTTTTACAGAAGAAGAGGGAGCTTTTCCTTTCAAACAAAAACAAGTCAGCGGAAACAGAGAATAATGCAATAATTTTAATATATTCTCCATGAATATTGAAGGGTAGATCCCTACTGTTTTTTGATACTTTGATCAAGGGACAATGAAATGCGGGTCGTGAACACTCTTATTTTCTCTGTGGTTTAACCTATCGGTTGTCAAACATAACCGAATGACAACAGTGAGATTATTGATTAGTATATTTTAGAATGATTAAGTAACCAGGACAATAATCGGCAACAAAATGCACGACGCTTACGAAGAAACGTCAATATTAAATATTTCCGTTCAAATAGAGTCTATGGCTGCATACGGTATGTGACATACAGCCTGTGTAACAAAACATTTAATTTTCATTATAACCACTCTGCAAATAAATTTCCTATATCTTTCTAATTATATCTCAGTTAATTTCGAATGAATTATGCTAATACTATAATTTTCTAAATATATGCATATGTATGGTTGACAACAGCAAAGTGTTTCAGATGACAATTTACTGATCGGTACACGAGAGGGTCATCTATTAATGTACAATGTCCCTTCTGTGTCGGACGACAATCACAAGTTAGAATTACTGCGTCACAGTAAAAGCTTCAGTAAAAAACGTATCAATCAGATAGATGTTGTGCCGGAGTATAACTTACTTATAATTCTAACAGGTACGCGCATAACAGTTTTCTTTCTTAATCGCAAACAGAATTGTTTCTTTCATAAATGCTTCTTGCAGATAACATAATATGTATTCACGATTTAAATTCTCCAAACTTCCAACAACTTTACCAATTGCCAAAAACTCGTGGCGCTATGTTATTTACATTGGACATACAGTCGACTCAAAGCTTAACCGGGGAGAAAAATACAGTCGTACGCTTATGCGTCGCTGTGAAACGTAAGCTACAGTTGTACTACTGGAAGGGGAAGATATTTGAGGAATTTAAAGATTTTGAATTAACCGTGTCAGATATTCCACGCGAATTATCGTGGTATGTGTATGCAAACACACTACAGATTAAATTATGTATTTTCATAGAATGATGTAACACGCATATCTTAATTATAACAAAGGTGCGGTGAATCGCTAGTGTTGGGTTTTCGTGGACTATCTTACACAATCTTGGATTTAAATGGCAAAGCCAAAGAATTGTTTCCAACAGGAAAATCGCCAGAGCCAAGCGTTACAAAATTATCCGATAGTTCCTTTGTATTAGGGAAAGATTCTCAATCGTTTGTTATGGATACCAAAGGTGAACTGATTCATCATAATCCGGTAAAATGGTCTGACACACCGAGTGCAATAGGTACAGAGTATGCACAATTGATTGACAATTCTAATGGAACCTCAATTTTTGCATTTATTTTGGGATGACGTAGATTAATTTATTACAGCTTGGGATGATCCTTATCTACTTGGAATTGTGCACGATAGATTGGAGGTTTATACTATAGAGGGATGTCTGCACATTCAAACAATAAAAGACTTAAATAAAGCTAGATTAATATATAGGTGTAAACAGGGGAAAGTTTTTGTAGCATCGATTAGCCATATATGGTGTGTGAGAGCAATTGATGTCACGCTTCAAATTGGAACATTACTCGAGCAAACACAGTTTCAGCTAGCACTGAAATTGACTGTACGTTAATAACACTTTTATCTACGAAACATTACTCGAAATAATAAGATGCTAAAATATGATCATCATTCATTTCTCTAGAGTTTATCCGACATATCCGAGGAGGAGAAAAACAAGCAAATCTATAAAATCCAAACGTTATACGCGCATCATCTATTTCGCAGTAAAAGATTTCAAGAAGCAATGGATTTGTTTTTAAAGTTGGGTACGGATCCGTACGAAGTGATTATGTTGTTCCCCGATTTAGTTACACCGTCGAGTAACACTCCCGAAGCTAGCGATCCAACGTTGCCTAAACTTCAAGATCACGATTTAGAGAAAGGCCTACGCGCACTAATAGCTTTTCTCACCGAAGTTAGACACAAGTTAATGAGCGATGCTAAAGCGAAAGATAAAGACAACAACAGTAAGGAAAAATCTTTGGTGGAAGGAGAGAGAAATATGACGGCTGTAGCCACGGAGCAGCTTCTAAAAATTATAGATACAACTCTGTTAAAATGTTATTTGCAGGTAACAATAATCTTCAGTCAACGATATATGAGATTCTGTACACCTGACGACTGGCAATCTGTATCTCGTATAAATTATTTTCAGACTACTGATGCACTAGTAGCTCCGTTGCTTAGGCTAAATCATTGTCATTTAGCAGAAGCGGAACGGACTTTACTGATGCATCAAAAATACCCGGAGCTCATTATATTATATCAAACTAAAGGGCAACACAGAAAAGCATTGGAACTTCTCGAGAAACATGCAAAAGAAAATGATCCTAGTTTGAAAGGAATATCAAGAACGATACAATATTTACAGCACCTCGGTGAAAACCATATGGATTTGATTATAAAGTTTGCTGGTTGGGTCTTAAATGAAGATCCCGAGCAAGGACTTCGAATTTTTATGGAAGACATACAGGTAATTTATTCGTTTCGGTATCCCACGTGTCTTTTGTTAATTATATTTTTCGCTACAGGAAGTCGAACAGTTACCTAGGCCAAAGGTATTGGATTATCTTCTTCGTTGTCATAAAGATTTAGTTATAACATATTTGGAGCATGTGGTACATGTTTGGAACGACACCAATCCCTTGTACCATAATGTTTTAATACACGAATATAAGGAGAAATGTCTAGCGTGTTTGGGTGAAAATGCTACACCGGCTGAAAAACAATCGTCGCAACATATTAGACAAAAGTTGCAACAGTTCTTAGAGAAGTCTATGCACTACACTCCGGAAACGATACTGATGCACTTTCCTCTGGATAATTTGTTCGAGGAACGTGCAATTATTCTTGGACGACTTGGGCGACATCAGCAAGCAATATCGATATACATTAATCTCCTGAACAATATACCAAAGGCTACAGAATATTGCCACAAAGTGTACACCAGGTATCAAGGTAGTTATTTACTCGAAAAATAAGAATGCTCGTTCGTACGTGTACGCAACTATGTTTCTGAATATTGTTTTAAGAGCAAGACAATGCAGATAAACAAAAACAGACAGACGGAGCAGATGAAGTATACGTGATGCTTATTCAACAATTGTTGAAACCTGACAGCGAAGGAGTTCTAATGACAGGTTAAATTCTAACATACATAGTGTCTAATTTATTTCGAGATAATGATGAATAATACAGAGAAAATGATTCTGTTATAGGATGTAATGCAGAGATACAGAGGACAATGCAACCGGATTTAGAAATGGCACTACAATTATTGGAGGAGAAGGCATCGAAAATAAATCCATTAAAGGCATTGGAGATTCTACCAAACACAGTACCTATTGGTAGAATAAAGCATTTCTTGGAAGTCAGTCTACAGGGAAACTTGAATGCCAAACGAACGATTCAAATTTTAAAAGGCTTGCTCTGCGCTGAACACTTGCAAGTTCAAGAACAACGTATGCATTACGAATCGCAGAGTGTTCTTATGACAGAATTTAATATATGCCCGGTATGCAAGAAGAGATTCGGCAATCAGAGGTTCGTATCGGAATCCTAATTAATATCAACTAAATTATTCTGAATAATTTGAATTATACTACGATTCATTTTTCAGTGCATTCGCGAGATATCCGAATGGCGACATTGTGCATTATTCGTGTCAAGATCGCAAAGGATAAACGAGATGTATTTTAAATGTATTTATATTAATTATTGAGGAATGTAAAATGTGCACTGCAATGTACTTGTGCTCGTGCTATATGTATACAAATATAAATGTACACATTTTCCATTTGCTTTCGTACACGTATTTATTGTACTTTACTTGTGGCCGTTTTTCTAATACTGTAATTGAACATTTTTATTAAAATTGTAAAAGAGAAACGTTACTCTGCTAAACATTTATTATTTTAATACATAAGAAACGTTTTATTTCTTATCTCTTGGTGCTAAACAAATCATGTATTTTAGGAATAATATTGAAGCTTGCAAAATAAAAGCAATTAAACTTTTGAAATATGCGCTTTTCAGTGGTTTATTTCGAATATCGTTCTGTATTTAAATTTTCTTGAACATTAAAAATCAATTTCATTTTTTGCTTGATGTGCTTCTTTTCAAATTTTCGTAACAATGTGTAACGAAGAGGATGGGGCGTGCCCGGTCCAGAATATGGGTAAACGGGACTAGTGATGTCATAAGCGATCTTGTATTCCTACGCCGCCTGTTACAAGGCAGGTACGGTTCCGACACAAGTGCAGCCGCAAATGTGTACACTGTTCGATCATCTGAATTCGTCTAATAAAAGTGCAACTTAATTATTTAATTTTTATACCGATTAGCAGAACGCACACAAGAAATTTATATTCGTCGTCTTAATTCAAAAAGTCATTATCTGACATACCTATAAACAACACAAAGTTATAGAAAGAAATTTCTTCCTTATTTCAAACAAAACATTCAAAGAAATAATCAATTGCAATATGCAATTGTATTAACGACTCCTTCAGTATCATGGAACTTAAAAGTACATCTTTTTAAAATAGCAATTACATGCAAAACGAGCCTATGCAAGAAAAAAAGTAATTATAAATTAACAAATATTGTATATATGCAACGAAAGACTAAAGCACCTTGCATGCCTAAAATAAACAATTACTTCCACCCAGCAATCTATATTAAAATATGTATTAGTGCGTCTCGTGCTTAATGAATTTTTCTAAATGATACACTATATTGATCACGTAAAATATGAAATAGGCAAACATGGAAATGATTGTTTAAACGCCGTAAAAATTATTAAACCCTTTATTGGTTTTCCAGAAAATATATTCATAATTCTACGCGTGCATTTTTATTGGTGCTCAAGAACTGGGACTAGCTACGCTGGCGTAGGTCGACGCCGTATGCGCTCAGTCAGTTGCGCGCCGGTCGAGTGTGTGGATGGGTTTGTGTGGATCGTTATCGGTGGTTTTTGGTGTACATCGGCTGGTTTTTATGCGAGTACTGGGATAAAACAGTGTCGCAGGGTACCCTCACGAGAAGGTAAGTGAACGATTTCGTTTGGTTTCAGTTCGAAAACTAAAAATCGAACGAGTTTTACGTTCGACTGTCTCGTGACGGCTCAGGCTTCGCAGATAAAAATGGCGTGTGCCGCCTTAGCTTCCTCGATTTCACCTTACTTTTTCCAACGTCCCGCGGCATTTAATTACACGTATCTGTGACAACGTTCGAACGGCATTCGTATTGCAATTGGTACGTGAGATCGTTTGTCATTTATCATAATCGTTTCGCTTCTTACAATGCCTTTGGCTCGAGTGCGGCATCGATTCTAGTGACGAATCAAGGGCCACTGTACGATTAAATAAACTAGTTTTTCTCGCATTACCTTGACGATAAGGCGGGCCTATAATTTCCCTTGCGTAATTTACTATCGCGAATCGATAAATTCGGCTAGTCGATCATCTAGGTTATTCCCTTCTGTATAAGCCCACGAACTTTCGGGCTTTGCGTTCATTTATAGCGCTTTAATTTCCGCTACACGGTGCCCCCTGAATGGTTTTGTTCACCTGTCAAGACTCCCTATTTGTTACTGACCTAATTCCTACTCTCCACTGGAAATCTGACAAGCATTGTGCCGCTGTAACATCAAAATAATGTAGCGCTCTGCAAAATGGAACATTTTTTCTCATCTTATCGATGACCTAAAAGAAAAAGAAAAGTAGCATGCATTTATAAATATACAACGCGACTTGAAGGAAGGACTTTGAAGATACTGATTCGAAAGACAGTAAAGTAGTATTTGAGTTTTAGAATTTTCATGTTGGGAGGCAATTTCTCGGAAATGTTAGGCGAAAGATAATCTAATCACTCAAAGAAGTAGCTAGAGTACACGGTATTGTCTTATCTTGACAACTTTATAAAATGGATATTTAATTACGGCCTCCTCTGAACTTGCTACACACGTACACACACACACACACACACACACGGGTACTATATATTTTGAATGGTAGTATTCCTGTGAAAAGTCATTTACGCATGTCCGAAAATATCTAAAGCTGTGTGTATAGGTAACAAGTGGATAATAGTTTTATTTATATTTATACGCCGATGCATACGTGCATTAATAATAATGATCTAATCACGCGTAGACCAGTTCTTTAATTGGTGACGGCTTTATAAATTCGTTCGTGACGAATGATTTCGTCACGACATCGAATTCGGTGCTGAGTCATTATCAAAAACCTTCCAATTGCTCGTGAAACGTCATCACATTTGACGTGACAGAATATTAGCGTGAATTTAATTGTTCCATCAAAACATTGAGAACAAAATTATTCGTATATCTATTTTGACGCTTGTGACATTTCAAGGATATCTCCAGTGAACTTTAGCGTTCATCCTTTCGTCAATTTCCGGTTGGGAAATTTAATAAGTTACATATAACCTTATTAGCGTAGGAAAGAGAATTGTGGCACAACGATTAATAAATTGTTGAAAGAAAAATTTTCTCTCTCTCAATGTTGTGTTTACAGTTACGTCACCGTTGTGTCGGGCTTGGGCGTGTGCGGCGTCTTCAGCATAAATTAATAAATTAGTGTCGTTCCGATCGCTCCTTCCGGAATGCGGTTTTGGCGACATCTGTTTTGTTTCGTTCAAACCGGAACAATGTTTGTGCCTTAAAATACCACCCGGCGTACAAGATACAAAGAAGAATTAGTATTCAGTGCACCGAATTCTTTCTACATTTTCGACATTTGTTTATGTTTCCCGTGTTGCCTGGAAACCGGATCACCCTTCAATTGTTTCGAGCAGTGCAGGCAACATTTGTAGAAAGGGGATCCTAGTTCTGTTTTTTACTTTGTTCCCAAAAGCAAGAAATCATCTAATGTAGATAACACATCGACTTAATGTCGTTGTCTACAATACCAACTTGATTCTTCAATCGCGATATTTAAACGCAGAAATAATTGTTGTTTCTCTGGATAATCCTATGCAAATTATGCGCACATATGATGTCACTAGTCGATTTATACTGTGAATATAAATAATTATTTACGATCGACACCGGATACAGGGAAAGTTGTACCAATGTCATTTTTTTTTTTAAGTGAACCACTCGACAAATGTGCATGTAATATAATTGCATCGGAAAACTGCATCTAATTACGTATTTCTAATTAACATAGTTCACCGAGTCGAAGCTGTTACAAGCCGACGTTTGAAATTGAAAGAAAAATTGGTGTTATTTTTAGCTGTCGATGGCAATGGTTTTACAGATGTCAATAGTAGATATAATTTTATTTGTTGTCCTCGTGTGTTACAGGGAAATATATTACATTGCTCCCGAAGTAAAAATACTCGAGGGATGTTTTTAACTTTTCTGCCCTGATTAGTATATGTACACTTTTATTATGCGCCATAGGGAAACGGTATTGCGGCATAATATTTAATAAATGCATGAACACGTACTAGGGACATTGAACTGCACTCATCAGCTTCTCAACTTCCCTTGTGCCTTTCCATACGCATAATCATTTCATTCCAAAGCAACTATACCTTATTATAATTCTAGTGTTGCACGAGATTTTTTACTTTCTTCTTGAGAGAATTAGAACATCGCCTGAAATAAAAAATAAATGATTCGATGCAATGTGCAACAAAATGTACAATCTTTCTTTTCATGCATGGCTCGTAGAATCATCGATTGGCACAGAATCTCTAATTGCAAGCTAGTAAAATTTCTGCAATTTTATTTGTCAAGCTCGTAATACCAGAAGGAAGGTAAAAATATTCCCGCATTTTCCGTTCGATTTGCTGGTAGACATCGAGCAATCATCGGATACCTCGGATTTTCACTTATTTTTTTTTCGATTCGTCGCATCTCTCAGGCAATGATTCATAAGCGGTATATATTTATAAACGTAGAAACTTTTCATTTTGCGGGGATAAAATTAAACGAGAGTAGAAGGTAGAAAAACAATTGAAAAATTCCTGGTCTTATATATTCACAATTACAGTTCAAATGCCCTATCTTTTTACTCCAATTAGAATCAATTTTTCCAATCGAAATGCAGAGACTTACAAAGACAACACAATTACATCACAATATATAATCTTAATCAGAAAATTTCCTATAATAATCTAATATTTATAATCTGTGAATAATTTAAAATCATTCATTTCGGAAACTACACCCAATACAATGTACAGATAATAATAATTAAAAAATCGTTACGACCGACTCTTCATTACCAAAGAGAAACAAAAAAATCATTCAAGTACGGTATTTCTAGGTCATCCGAGTATGTAACCATACTCAATCTATCCAAGATGATCCTGGCTCAATTAATTTCACTTTCCTGGGCTCGATGGCCGGCCAAAGATAGCCGAATTCGATATGCAAATTTTCTGTAAACGAGTTAAGTGGTAAACGATGCGTTCCAACGCGTCGTTGAAGTAAATGACGGAGGTAACCAAGTCGGCCGACAGCAGATTAACGTAAATGCGGACGTGACGTGTTTCGTGTACAGTGGAGGACTATCCTCTGTTCTATGCATCAGCTTCCACAAGCTTAATCGACGCTTTTTTTGGTCTTCGTGCTACATCGCCACACGATGCACAGCATATGTACACCTGTACACCAAGTATAACACCTGTGTTTAAAAAAAGAAATTCATTCTGGCTTATTGAGATCACCGTTTGATTAATTCTGCTTTGAATACGCCTCGTGATGATAATTGAAGACTTCCCTTTCGAATGGTGCAGGGTGTAAGTTTTTCTTCGACAGTCTGTCGTGTAATATAGGCCAACGATGATTACTGGGATTTTTATCGGAAAGTAAGAATTATTAATAGAGCTGACTTTTTGCATTAATTCGTTTGTTATTAATAATTTCTTGTGCGGGAAATATTTCCTTTCATTGTGACTGGTTTGGAGAATAATTATTTCTGATTTTCTTTCTTTCTTTTCTTTTATGAAGATCCGTAGAAATGACTTTCAAGGTACTTTTCTCGGCGATCAGTCGACGAAATGGTCAAGGTTCATAGATTCAGGGTTTTCCAGCGAATTTGATTGTTGCTACATGGCGATCTGAAATTTCTTGGCACCAGTGTGCTTTTCTATTTATTGAGGATGACTCGGCGTGCAGCAGTGAAAGGTCAAAAACCCGCCACTTGCAGGGATTCAGAAAAGCAGATTCAATTCGCGACGTATGCACACTTTCGATCAATAAATCCAATAATCCAGTGCCTTTTATGCAAACGATTTGTAAAAGAAAAGACATTTAAATCATTTGCAAGAAGGTTCTATCGGTTCAACAGTAATCAAATAAAATACAAAATTAATTATCAGGCTTTCAATTATAATCGTAATAATTAATTTCTCGATAGAGAACAAACAATCCACCAATTATCATCGACTAAGTAATAGAAGTTCTTATTTAATCCAATATTAAAAAAAACAACGGATAAATTCATCGTCTCCATTTCTTTTCAGAGTTTCTGTACTTTTCTGTACCCTTTTCTATATTTTTTTTCATCTGCGTTCATTGTTGAGTTCACTGAATAATTAACTGCAATGGTTGGTCTTTTTTGAACACGTCGTTAGTCCGTTTACTCAACATTTGAGTAAATGCATCGTCTAGTCTGGCTCTTAACCTCATTAGTCAATGAACGACCCGACCCCTCTTCCGAGTCAAATGAAGTCGTATTGTTGATGGCATCCTTTGGTCCAGGGACGCTGGAAATCAGGTCGATCCCCTGGCACCTCAATTTTCTTTCTCTTTCGTCTCTTTGAATTCATTACATGTTAATTATCTCTGTTACCGAGCTGCTAGCTGGCGAACAGTCCCGTTCAATTACCGATTATTCTCAACCCAGAATTACATTTGGGTTCAAATTGCCAGTTTAATCAAATTCAATTCAATTTCTTTTACCGAGGGATGGTTTGATAGATTTAATAAATAATTATTTGACATGGAAAAATGTAAATTAACTTTCCAAATGAATGAATGAATGAATTAAATTAATTCTAGTATTATACCTCAAGCCTTTCTTAAAATTAACACCTAATTCTCTCTGTATGTACCTTCAATTCTTTATACTGTATTATTTTACCTTTTACCCTTTCCCCGGGCAGTCAAGCATTACACGACTCGACTCGACTTACACGGTTCAAAATAATCGCAAAGCTTTCTCTTTTTCGAGGAAATCCTTTGCGTTCGCTCGAGGTGCGAGAATATTTTAAGAGCACTTGTTAGGTAGTAGTATCCCCTTGGAATTGTTGTACGCAGGTACAGGGAGTATATACGTATCAAATGTATAGGGTGACTCCATTGAAATTGGCTCCAGTCTTTCCATTCTCTTCAAACAATAATTCAACTATTTTCGAACATTATTTATGTTCTCGTGGCAATTTCATTTCACTGATTGACAATCGATCACATCCTACCTCTGATCAGCTGATCAATCGGCATAATGGAGAGCATGTTCCAGATAGCAGCTGGGTCAGTGTACTTATCGATGTTCACAAACTAATCGTGGTAATCGTACTTTCCCCCGTTCCACCTAGAAAATTTAATTAATTAACATCCCCCACCGATAATTACATGAGAGGCTTCAACTATTAATTACCCGTTCTTGATTATCGTACACGAAACACGAGTATAGAGCTGTATTTTTTTTCCAAATAATTCCGCAAACTTTTTCCTCTATCTACCTAATAAAAAAAAAATTATTTCATCGATAAAAAGACTCCAATTTTCCCCAATTATTCCCCCTGCCTACCTTATTAAAAAAGAATATCTTTTAACTGAAAATCACCATGATCTATAAATTGCATAGGAGTTTATTCCACAATAGAAACACACCGTATAGAATATATATCGTGAACATTGGCGCCACGGTGACTCCGGTGGAAAATCAATAACCTGACGGTGTGTTCGTGGTGAGTTCATCTTACCTTCGGTGTTGCGGCGTCGTCACGTCTATACCGTGCTCTTTTTCTACACGGCACAACGAGTGCGGCGTGCACAGGTGTACACGAGCCGGCTAGGAGTATGAGCTTAATATGCACAGAGAACCGATTAAACGGCAGATTAACCCCAAACTCGATGCACGGTGTGAAAAGACTGCACACCTTGCCACAGTTCCTCGAGAAATTTCCTTTTTCCCACCTAACGCGTTTCGCTAACAATCTTACACGTCCACCGTTCATCTTCTTCCTCGAGTCTGAATTTGTTTTCTTTGGCCTCGTAAAAAAGCCTCGTACACGAGCGGCTTTTTTTTCCAAGCCAAGGTGAAGGTGAAACAGTTTGATAGCACGTGCTTAATAAAATTAAAATAGATTGCAACGATAAGTTTTTGTGCAATCTATGCTGCGGTACTTTAAGTTTATCGTGAATAATTTCGATTTAACTTTAATCGAATAGTCGCGACGAATTTTGGAGTACTATAAGCCTATGAATTATTTCTGTCAGACGAGTGCTTGGATTGCGGATGAAACTGCGCGAAAAACGAAGCATAAAGGTTGCTTCCAGAATTCCGAAAATTCACGATGCACAGGTAAATCTTGTGTTCTCGCGTGGAGAGACAAGCAGCTTCTTGTCTTGGGTTTTTTTTCTTTCAGTTTTCGCGTGACTGTTCTAACTGGGACGGTTCTAGTTCCTTTGATCACAGCTAGACCTTGTCAGTTCCTTTTTTTAGAAGAATTGTCGTAGGAGACTTTTATGTGTAATTGTAACAAGAGCTGGTGGTACGTATTCAATAATGCACAAGGCTCTTATGAGATGGTAGTATGTACCCACAATCAGTATATGCATATTGTTTTACGCGAATACACGAGAATCTTTATTCTATTTAATTTAATTTTGTTCAATATTATTTGATCTAACTTGACTCAATTTCTTTTTTCATTTCAAACGAAATTATTTACCGTGCCCCCCATAATGACTTTTGTCAATGGGACATCAGAGTATCTAAAGATGTCCAGCGAAAACTGGAGAATCCTTGTTAATCATTTTTCTACAAGTTCATCGTAGATCTGATCGGGTAAAATTAACCATCCTTCTTCTTCATCGTGTCATTCACTTTTGTGATTCATTTCACTCCGCCCACTTGCAGAGAGGCAAAGCTAATCTTTATACCGTCACTGTTGGTCTCTCCACGGTCGCTTTCTGGCAATGCTCATTAAAGTATGTCAGTGTACGCGTAATTGCTCTTAATTTACCGTAAGTGTCTGACGGACACTTACAGAATGTCATTCATTCTTGGGTTACTTTCCTTTGCTTGAAGATATGTATATACACTGGCCTTCGATCCATTCAGAGTTTTCTTGTAAATTCAGGTCGAAGGAGAATATCGACTTTCTTCAATTTCATCTTAACTATTATAAAATACCTGACGTCTCAAACGACGTGGGCTTGCCAATATTAATTGTATTAAAAATTTGATTACATTTATAATATTAAAATTGAATTCACCAATGTGGAGTGACGATCGAAATTTATTTTACTCCCTCTTTTTTTGTTGGTTCGAGATTTTATTTTAATGCACATTTTTGTGCAATTATAAGACCTGAATTGTGCCAATATTTACTATCTGTGGATTAATTTATCAATCGATAATTGTGTTATAAAAATTGCTATTTATCAGACGTTTCAGGAATTCGTTTAGAGTTCAGGTTTAACGATTATGAGGGGCAGGCTGGTTTCATTGTCCCCTTAAAGAATTAAAATTATTTTCTGAAAATGATTACATTTTCTGTGGGCTTGGTCGAGATAATAAAGATAACAATAGCATGACGTTTTAGCTTAATTAAATATTATTCATCGAAAAGGAATTTTGGGGGAAAGTACGATATCTTTATTTTTCGATCTGACTAGTTGGATGCATTACGTGTCTAGCAAGTGCCATTTAAATGACAGCATTTCGACGACTAGTCGCCAAAATGAATTGTCTCCGTTCAAATGATAAAACAAAAGTAACCGTACCCGACGAACAAATAAATATCTTGGCCAACAAAAAAAATCGCGTGAAATAATCACGCCTTTAACCGAAAATAAAAATCCAACGTAGGCTCGCGTGTAGACGGACATAAGTCACAGAGAAGGCGGATGAAATTCGAAAGTACCGATATTCCTAGACATCCATGACCTCGTTGAGTCCCACTCTAAAATAAGAATCAAAGGTTAGCCAACGGGTTCATGAACGTCGAATTTTCTTTTCCTTTTTCTTTCACGTTGGTCGCAGCATCTACTGTACGTGTGAATGGAACTTTTTCTCCACGTTGGATAGTATCGATATCGTACGGTGTTCTGTCGCTTGCCTGAAACAGGGCGGCCGCTGTGCTCTGCAGCGAAATGTCACCGTGAAAGAAACACACCTGTATCCACTTACTGTGGTTTTCCTTGAGTTTTTGCACGGCTACCCGCACGAGTATATGTGCCGTGAGTACGTGATACGTTAGCCCTGTGCATTTCTTTGCAGACGAGGACGTGGCGGGCCTCGACTTGGATCAAGAGCACACGACCCTTTGCATCGGGCTTTAGAGAGGTGCATTTTTCGAGGGGGTTTAAAAAAATCGATCGGGCAATAAAAATGGAAGGGATGCGATGGAATGATGAGAATGAAAGTAATTGATGGGGTAATAATAATAAAAGAAAATCAATGGCACAATAGAGATGATAAAATTTCTGGAACTCAATATAGTAAAATGGATTACACGGTTAAAGTATTCAGCGCGCACAATTCTTGCCGAGATAACGAGTGCAAAGGCAATCTTATCAATGGTTACCTTTTATGTATTTTGTGTGTCGTAGGCTTGTTGGACAAAGATAAACGAGTCCGTATCGAAGCATACCGGTAATATAAAAAACATCTGAGGATTAGTATTCAATAAGGCAACGAAAGTGCAATTCCTTGATGATGATTAAATTCGTGACGCGTTTGGAATAATATATCAGAGAAGTTATTTTCAGAATGGCAAATATTGAAGAAACCATGTTAGAAGATAAAATAAAATAAAATCTTTGATATTTATCTAACGAGCGCATTAATTTACTAGTTGGAATAGTAAAAAATGAATAGACGAGATGGATGATTAAAATCGAGATAATTAAAGAAATCGTAAACGTTGAATGATAATGCATTAAATGAAAAAGAAAATTGCGAATCGAATTCAGATTGAAATAGTAATGAACATTAAGCAGCGAGGCCTTTTACAGAGCAACGGGATTCAGGAATGAATAACACATAATTCAGCAATGATTTCATCGCGACGATCGAGCAAATAGATTTCTGCACCGTATTGCACATTGAAATTATATAATCGACACTGTGCCCGTTGCAAGTGAAGCGTAATGATAAGAATTCCGTCGACTTGCGATGCAATTTTCTCGTGTTTTTTTTTTACGATTACAAAGGTGATTCTGCCGTTCAATGAGTAACTCATCTTAGTATTCACACTACACGTTCAACAAGAGTATAGAGCTATGGAGTTTCCGCGTTTTGTAAATGAAATTAACATATTCTTCGAAAAGAAGTATAAAATGCACTGGAAGTATTTAAATGACAATTGTGGTTCAAGGTAAATTTTCCTACCTTCTAATGAAACAGTTCATTTCTGCGCACGATTCATATTCACCGTCAAGTGTGCTATAATTGAAGGGTTAAAAAATCCTACCTCACCCCTTTCAGTCGCCTCTTACGACAAGCAGGGTACATATTCTGTGGATGAATTCTGCTCCCCATCCACAGGGAGATGTACCATCAAAAACAAAACAACTCAAAGAATCCCATAAAACCCTAAGGAACTGTGATTCCAAGATATCCCGATATTTAAAAAATATACTCCGTTACTACAAATATGAATGATATCTGTAATCGTTACATCACCAAACTTTGCACGATGATTGTAGAAAGATAGGGGCGACATTATCACGATCAGATAAAAGGAAAACAGCGTACACTGGTGTCATCAAGGGTACTTATGCTTCAATTATTTTCCTATAATTACACAAAGCTGAGTGCGATTTTTTCGTATAGTTTCAATGAGCAATTATTAATTAAAAGTTGTCCCGTATAAATACCTCGTTACTGTGATTTTACGTCCACATCAAAGACGACAAATATTCATCCTCGCACTGTGGGTCTAATAATTTGATCACCCACCATATGCGGGGTGTTCCAATCGCGGATAACACTGATATACGGACCTGGATACCGTGCCATCAATGAGTGCCGACATTTGAGGGTTTAATTTACGGCCTCTGTATATCAGACCCACCAAGTATATGGAGCTTATTTTCAGCGAGCTAAACTCGTGACGTTTACGTTCTGAAGGCATGTGTGGGAGTAGTTCGACGTGGGATTACATCACGCGAATGATGTCACACGTGTGAAATATTCACCAGTGGCGTGGCAAAAAGTATCGTCTGGAACGAATGAATTAACTCTGGTCGTCAGTGAATTCAGTTCCTTTCTGATATGTTAATGAGTAATAGAATAAAAAAAAAAAATTGGCCCTCGAAGTGGCGACACTGTTATGGAAATTCGATTCTCAGGTGCGAATTCTGATAAAGATAATGGTCCAGAGAAGGTACGAGATATTCCTCTCGTGCAACGTGTAGGACACTTGGAAATGAGTAATTGAAAGTAGAAGGTTCACTTGTTCACAAAAAATTTTTATTACCACGAAATTTTTTGTATTATATATGTGTATATAATATTATTATAAATTTCCTGTTGTGTAGAAGTTTTGAGCGTTGCATAACTTCGATGGAAATGCTATACGCTCCGTTGCGAGACAAATCCTTGACGAATATTAGTAACTTTATCTCACGGGAGAACGAAATGTATTCTCGAAATAGACCTCCAAATACTGGAAGGGAAGAATGTTCAAAAAGCATGGATATTAAAATCGAACTCCACGCAGAATGAAATTTTTCGTGTTAACTTTTTTCGGACACAGTAGAATGGCCTGAAGAAAAAAAATTGTATTAAAGTTCATCACAGATATTGTTACCCACTTCAATAATTTATTTGCTTGTATTCAGTTTAACTAAACCTTATCGAATAAAAAGTTCTGTATAAATTGGCGCCTAATAGCGAACTTCCTGATTGTTCTGTTGCAGGAGCGCCCTTTCGAAGGGTAAGACAGAAGTGAGTTGTTGGTCCGATTGACAAAATGACGACCGACATCTCGGTGGTGCGCGGGGGTTGGGACCCCACGTTACAACAAGAGATTGTCGATGAGTACGAATACGACGGGGGAAACTCGAGTTCGAGACTTTTCGAGCGTTCACGCATCAAAGCTTTGGCTGGTACGATTTTTGTATTTCATTTCATTCCAAGAATAATTTTTCTAACCATTTATGCCATTAATTATTTCAAAATACCACTGTCTCGTTTTCGTGGCAACGTGAACTTTGTCTTTTTATTTTCTGCGAACGTAATTAGTATAAGTAAATAATAAGTTGCGAGGCGATTTGATTCGTTCAAAGACGTCTCCTAGACTGCATAGGAAAGCAGAGCTCTGCAGCAATTATTATTGCCACATCCTTTGATATAGATACGGGATTGATAAGAACACATTTTAAAGTCTACGTTATTCGCAGCAAATCCTTAGTAGAACTCGTCAAGTGGTTGTAAAAGTTTATCTAATAGCCGTGTTAAAAATGTGACAAACACAGAAAAATAATAACAGATAGGTTGAATTAATTCTATCGGAAATGGACTACGACAAAGTCGTGTTTAACTTGAGAGGTAAAAGTGGACAACTAGTTCGGTGTCTCTGCTATTTGGCATTCAATGAATTCTATAGATTCGATCTGGGAATTTTAATGAATTTTTTCGTTCTGAAAATCAGGTGAACGTGAATTGGTGCAAAAGAAGACCTTTCAAAAATGGGTCAACTCACATTTGGTCCGGTGTTCCTGTCGGATCGGCGACTTGTACGTCGACCTGCGGGATGGAAAAATGCTCATCAAGCTTCTCGAGATTCTCTCTGGGGAACGTTTACCACGACCAACGAAAGGAAAGATGAGGATCCACTGTTTAGAAAACGTTGACAAAGCGTTGCAATTTCTCCGCGAGCAACGTGTGCATCTAGAGAACATGGGATCCCACGACATAGTCGATGGAAATCCACGTTTGAGCCTTGGTCTAATCTGGACCATAATTCTTCGATTCCAAATACAGGACATCACGATAGAAGAGACGGACAATCAGGAAACTAAATCGGCTAAGGACGCTTTGCTTCTGTGGTGTCAGATGAAGACCGCTGGTTATCACAATGTGAACGTACGAAATTTCACCACATCTTGGCGAGATGGATTGGCCTTCAACGCTATCATCCACAAGCACCGTCCAGACTTGATTCAATTTGACAAGCTTTCGAAATCGAACGCCATATATAATTTAAATAATGCCTTTAACGTAGCTGAGGACAAGCTTGGCCTGACAAAGCTATTAGACGCTGAAGATATATTTGTAGATCATCCTGACGAGAAATCGATCATTACATACGTAGTCACTTATTATCATTACTTCTCTAAGATGAAACAGGAGACCGTTCAGGGTAAGAGGATAGGAAAAGTAGTTGGTATTGCCATGGAGAACGATCGCATGATTCACGAATACGAGAGCCTGACTAGCGATCTGCTGCGTTGGATCGAAGGTACCATCGAAGCTTTGGGCGACAGACGATTCGCCAATTCCTTGGTCGGAGTACAATCACAACTCTCTCAGTTCTCAAACTACCGCACTGTTGAGAAGCCACCAAAGTTCGTAGAGAAGGGAAACCTCGAAGTTCTTTTATTCACTCTGCAATCGAAAATGCGAGCCAATAATCAGAAACCATATCCTCCCAAAGAGGGCAAGATGATTTCTGACATTAACAAAGCTTGGGAGAGGCTAGAGAAAGCAGAACACGAACGCGAATTGGCCCTGCGCGAAGAACTGATTCGTCAAGAGAAATTGGAGCAACTGGCAGCAAGATTCAACCGTAAAGCGAGTATGAGAGAGACCTGGTTATCAGAGAACCAGCGATTGGTGTCACAAGATAACTTTGGTTTCGATCTGGCTGCTGTGGAGGCCGCAGCCAAGAAGCACGAAGCCATAGAAACTGATATTTTCGCTTACGAGGAAAGGGTCCAGGCAGTGATGGCAGTTTCTCAAGAACTGGAGGCAGAGAACTATCACGATATCGAACGTATCAATGCTCGCAAGGACAATGTTCTCAGATTGTGGAATTATCTGTTAGAATTGCTTCGCGCCAGGAGGATGAGACTGGAGCTGTCTCTGCAGCTTCAACAGAACTTCCAGGAGATGCTGTACATCTTGGACAGCATGGAAGAAATAAAGATGCGACTATTGACCGACGATTACGGAAAACACTTGATGGGTGTCGAAGATCTTCTGCAGAAGCACTCCCTAGTGGAAGCTGATATCAATGTTTTGGGCGAGAGAGTGAAAGCCGTCGTGCAACAGAGCCAACGATTTTTGGAGCACGGAGAAGGATACCGGCCGTGTGATCCGACAATTATCGTGGAAAGGGTACAGCAACTGGAGGATGCTTACGCAGAATTGGTACGCCTCGCAGTGGAGCGTAGAGCGAGGCTGGAAGAGTCTAGGAAACTGTGGCAATTCTACTGGGACATGGCTGACGAGGAGAACTGGATAAAGGAGAAGGAACAGATAGTATCGACTGGAGACATCGGCCACGATTTAACCACCATAAACCTGCTGCTATCCAAGCACAAGGCATTGGAGAACGAGATCCAATCTCACGAGCCGCAATTAATGTCTGTGGCTGCTGTGGGAGATGAATTGGTTCGCCAGAAACACTTCGGCTCCGACAGAATCCAGGAGAGACTTCAAGAGATTTTGGGAATGTGGAATCATCTCCTTGACCTGGCTGCTTTCAGAAGGAAACGATTGGAGGAAGCTGTAGACTACCATCAGCTGTTCGCAGATGCAGATGACATTGATATCTGGATGCTCGACACTCTTCGATTGGTGTCTTCTGAAGACGTGGGCAGAGACGAAGCAAATGTCCAGTCTCTGTTGAAGAAGCATAAGGATGTCACTGACGAACTGAAGAACTATGCCGCCACTATTGATCAGCTTCACCAACAGGCATCTGGTCTTGGTGAACAGGATGCTAAATCGCCTGAGGTGTTGGAAAGACTAGCCTCCATAGACTCTAGGTACAAGGAACTGATGGAGTTAGCCAAGCTGCGCAAACAGAGACTATTGGACGCCTTGTCTTTGTACAAATTGTTCAGCGAGTCAGACGGAGTGGAGCAGTGGATCGGTGAGAAGAATCGCATGCTGGATACAATGGTTCCAGCCAAGGATATCGAAGATGCGGAGATCATGAAGCACAGGTACAACGGTTTCGAGAATGAGATGTACGCTAACGCTTCTCGAGTTGCCGTGGTAAACCAATTGGCGAAGCAATTGTTACACGTTGAGCATCCAAATTCAGAACAAATCGTGGCCCGTCAGAATGAACTGAACCAGAAATGGGCAGAACTCCGAGAGAAGGCAGAGAACAAACGGGACGCGCTGAACTCTGCACACGGTGTCCAAACCTTCCATATCGAGTGTCGCGAGACTGTGTCCTGGATCGAAGACAAGAAACGTATCCTTCAGCAAACAGACAGCCTGGAGATGGATCTTACAGGTGTAATGACCTTGCAGCGTAGATTAAGTGGAATGGAGCGCGACTTGGCTGCAATTCAAGCCAAACTGGACGCTCTAGAAATGGAGGCACAGAATATTCAACAGCAGAACCTGGAAAACCCCGAGGTTATCAAGGAAAGAATCTCTCAGATCCACACCATATGGGAACAATTGACTCAGATGTTAAAGGAACGAGATGCTAAACTGGAAGAGGCTGGAGACCTTCACAGATTCCTCAGAGACCTGGATCACTTCCAGGCTTGGCTCACGAAAACTCAGACAGACGTAGCCAGCGAAGACACTCCAACAACTCTAGCCGACGCAGAAAAACTGTTGACTCAACATCAGAACATCAAAGAAGAGATTGATAATTACACAGACGACTATCAGAAGATGATGGAGTACGGAGAGAGGTTGACCAGCGAAGCAGGAGATGGAGATACTCAGTACATGTTCCTCAGGGAGAGATTGAACGCCCTCAAGATGGGCTGGGAAGAATTGCACCAGATGTGGGTCAACAGGCAAAACTTGCTGTCCAACTCGCTTAATTTACAGATCTTCGATCGCGACGCCCGACAGGCAGAGGTGCTTTTGTCGCAGCAAGAGCACATTCTAGCCAAGGACGAAACTCCGTCGAACTTCGAGCAAGCTGAGCACATGATCAAACGACACGAGGCGTTCATGACCACCATGGACGCCAACGACGAGAAGATCAACTCTGTGGTGCAATTTGCCGGACGACTTGTCGACGAGGGCCACTTCGCGGCGGACAAAGTCAAAAAGAAGGCGGAGAACATCAACGAGCGTCGTCGTGTGAACCGCGAGAAGGCGAATAAGCACATGGAGAAGTTTAAAGATCAGTTGCAGCTGCAGATGTTCTTGCAGGACTGCGAGGAACTTGGGGAATGGGTTCAGGAGAAGCACATCACTGCCCAGGATGAAACATACAGGAGCGCTAAGACAGTGCACAGCAAATGGACCAGGCATCAGGCGTTCGAGGCAGAGATTGCCAGCAACAAGGATCGTCTGCAGCAATTGCAACAGGCTGCCGACGAGTTGATCCAACAGAAGCCAGACCTAGCGGAGATTATTGAACCCAAGGTTGCTGAGCTGGCGGACCAATTCGAGGACCTCGAGACGACTACCCACGACAAGGGTGAACGTCTGTTTGACGCTAATCGCGAGGTTCTCATTCACCAGACTTGCGACGACATTGACTCCTGGATGAATGAATTGGAGAAGCAAATCGAGAGCACTGACACTGGCTCTGATTTGGCATCAGTGAATATCTTGATGCAGAAGCAGCAGATGATAGAGACGCAGATGGCAGTGAAGGCTAGACAGGTAACCGAGTTGGATAAACAGGCAGAACACTTGCAGCGTACTGTGCCCGATGATAAAATGGAGGAGATCAAGTGCAAGAAGGAGAAGGTTGCTCAGAGATTCGCCCAGCTGAAGGCACCATTGATAGATCGACAAAATCAGCTGGAGAAGAAGAAGGAGGCCTTCCAATTCAGGCGAGATGTCGAAGATGAGAAACTGTGGATCGGTGAGAAGATGCCTCAGGCTACCAGCAACGAGTACGGTAATTCCTTATTCAACGTGCATATGCTGAAGAAGAAGAACCAGTCTCTGCGCACCGAAATAGAGAACCACGAGCCTAGAATTAATCTAGTCTGCAACAATGGACAGAAACTAATAGACGAGGGTCACGAAGATAGCCCCGAGTTCCAAGAACTCATACCCCAGTTGACCGAAAAATGGAAGGAACTAAAGGACGCAGTGGACGATAGGAACAAGCACCTGTTGCAAAACGAGAAGGCACAGCAGTACTTCTTCGATGCGACAGAAGCAGAATCCTGGATGAGCGAACAAGAATTATACATGATGGTGGAGGATCGTGGCAAGGACGAAATCTCTGCTCAGAACTTGATGAAGAAGCACGAGTCCCTGGAACACGCCGTTGAGGATTACGCAGAGACGATTCGCCAGCTGGGAGAAACTGCTAGACAGCTAATAAACGACCAACATCCTCTTGCAGATCAGATCGCTGTGAAGCAGTCACAGGTGGACAAACTGTACGCAGGTTTGAAAGACTTGGCTGGGGAACGTCGTGCTAAGTTGGACGAGGCTCTGCAATTGTTCATGTTGAACAGAGAGGTAGACGATCTGGAACAGTGGATCGCAGAGAGAGAACTGGTAGCTGGCAGCCACGAATTAGGCCAAGATTATGATCACGTTACTCTTCTTTGGGAGAGGTTCAAGGAATTTGCCCGAGACACGGAGGCGATAGGCTCAGAAAGAGTGGCGGCAGTGAATGGTATCGCTGATTCTCTGATAGCAACTGGACACTCTGACGCAGCCACGATTGCAGAATGGAAGGATGGATTGAACGAGGTCTGGCAGGACTTGTTGGAGCTTATCGAGACACGTACACAGATGTTGCAAGCGAGTCGAGAATTGCACAAGTTCTTCCACGACTGTAAAGATGTGCTTGGCAGAATTCTGGAGAAGCAGAACGCCATGTCCGATGAATTTGGACGCGATGCTGAATCGGTGTCTGCGTTGCAACGAAAGCACACCAATTTCATGCAGGATTTGTCCACGTTGCAGAGCCAGGTGTCACAGATCCAGGATGAATCGGCCAAGTTGCAGGCTAGTTATGCCGGGGATAAGGCTAGAGAGATAACCAACCGCGAGGGTGAGGTTGTTGCTGCTTGGAACAATCTTCAATCGTTGTGCGATGCCAGAAAAACGAAACTGGAGGACACCGGAGATTTGTTCCGGTTCTTCAACATGGTGAGAACTTTGATGATCTGGATGGACGATGTGGTGCGTCAGATGAACACTTCGGAGAAGCCCCGTGATGTGGCTGGTGTGGAGCTGCTGATGAATAATCACCAGAGCTTGAAGGCGGAAGTAGACGCCAGAGAGGATAACTTGATGGCGTGTATCAATCTCGGAAAGGATTTATTGGCAAGAAATCATTACGCCAGTAGTCAGATCAAGAACAAATTGGCGGTTCTTACAGAACATAGAAATGCGTTGCTGCATAGATGGGAGGAACGCTGGGAGAATCTGCAATTGAGTGAGTATTATTTTATCGGACGATGCGTTTGTTAGTTTAAAATGGATGCAGGTAATTTACTTACAATTATTAAATATTATTTTAGTCTTGGAGGTGTACCAGTTCGCCAGAGATGCCGCGGTTGCTGAGGCGTGGCTGATCGCTCAAGAGCCATATCTTATGAGCCAAGAAC
Source organism: Nomada ferruginata (assembly GCA_963583965.1). NCBI lineage: Eukaryota > Metazoa > Arthropoda > Insecta > Hymenoptera > Apidae > Nomada > Nomada ferruginata. The sequence continues at coordinate 3,096,509 of OY757223.1, forward strand.
TTGGTGTAAGTAATTTTTGCAATCTTAAACTATACAACGACATTAATACGAAAGTAATTGATATATTTAAAATAATTACAGCACACGATCGACGAGGTGGAGAATCTGATTAAAAAGCACGAAGCATTTGAAAAATCGGCAGCTGCACAGGAGGAAAGGTTTAGTGCCTTGCATCGACTCACCACGGTTAGTGATGGATGAAAGAAAACTTCACGATTATAAACTTGTTCAATATCTATCTTTCATCAATGAAAATGTATGCCTGTTGCAGTACGAATTGAAGGAGATGAAGAGGAGAGAACAGGAACGCGAGGAGGAGAAGAGACGTAAGATGGAAGAGGCTGCAGCAGCAGAGGCAGCTCGATTAGCTAAAGCAACGCCAGTAACTAGTCCAGATGACCCGCCTAGCGAAAGGTAAATGATATCTTTTGGCAAATCAATTAACTTGGCGTAGAAATATTAACATTACCAGTAATTAAATTACGGTGCACTGGAATTCTGAAAATAGGAAACCATTGAAGTAAAATGCAGTCAAAATATTTGTGGAACAATGGAATGTGGAACAACGAAATTAAAAAATTATACTTGTTTTTGTAACAGAGCCGAAGCAGAAGGTGTACAGAGCGGAGAACGGCCAGCCGGAGAAGACGATTCACACGGTAAGATAATAAAAACTGCATCATATAATCGATTCAAAATTAATTTGACCAGTGTCGTGTACGTTGCATCTAAAAAATTCACTCTTTCTCAAATGCATTGGAAGATACAGAAAACAGAATAACGACAATCTATTAAAAGATTGATTCTACTCGATTGCTCTAAGACCGATAGAAGTTTAAAGTTTCGCAAAAACAATAATAATACTGCAGGAATTATGATCAATTTCTTTGTTCCATTCAACAAAGTAAAACTTGAATGAGGATATATAAATTTTTTTGTTTATTATTCTACTAATACAACGTGTATCGTACAAGTTTGCTTTCCCACGTATCTTGTACACTTAACTCTTAGGCAACTGGTCTTACAAACTGGTTTCGTTTGGATAAGCATGAAATTGCTAACAGCACGTTTATTTTTGCCATTTTCTCTCTCTCTCTCTCTCTCTCTCTCTCTATTTCTGTCCATCCTGTCTTTCCAAAACTGTGTCTTCGTTCCAAATGACAATCCATTGTCTCCAAATTCTTAATCCTATCCTAAACGCACCCCAAAATGCGGCACGGAATGCACAAACCACAGTGGCACATCGCAAGGCTTCTACACGTACACCACAGCCTCAAGACAAGCTCAAGGAAGGTGAGTGCCCCCCATGGAACGAATATTATCCCCTTTTGCGCTCAAAATTCTATTTATTCTCAATTTTTTTATTCGTTGCCTTAAAAAGATTTCTTCTTAATCGTTCTTACCTGTATATCGTGCATTTCAAATCGATCACTGTATTACGTTTGTGCTAATAATTTCTCATTTCAAGCATTATATATCTGTCATCATTTTACTGTATTTTTTGTATCATTTTCTGTGCTGTTAATTTTTTTCATTTACTTCGTTCTTTATTACTAACGAGTGCAAAGGGCTAAAAAAATATTTTTCAGGACATAGAGAAAGCATTGTATATATACATATATGAAACGCTGTATCGTGTACTAATTTTGCCATCTCTTAATGGCATCGATCTATTAAATACCAGTGTCTCCTTTTTTTTTTTTTTTATAAAAAGATAAGTCGACATTTTCTTTGATTTCAAAAAGTATAAGCATCGCTGTCTTCGTTCCTTTGCTCTCATCTTCTTTCTCGCATTTCCCGTTCTTGTATAAACGAGACCCTGGCGTTTGATGGTTCAATTGAATTTTACATATAGATCCTGCTATATTGATCCTTAAAGCTGGTGATGGAGCATAACACGTTGAATCATCTGGCAGCGTTTCACGGCAGAGTTCTCCTTCTTTCTTTTCACGCAAATGTTAACCCGAGTTGTGAAATTATATATTTCCATGGAATAATAAAAATCAATTTCACGTCTGTTCGTGGACAGATTTTTTTTCCACGAGAGTTTCATTTCTAAAATAACGAAACGATCTTTCTCATATTTTACGCAAGACGGGTTAAACGATAAAAAAAAATTCACATTGATCTTTGTACCTTTCAGCATATTTCGGTGGCCAACTACTGTCGCTATAAATATCGCTACAATCGCTGCTGTGATCGTTCACTTGCCTTTATTAACTCTTTTTGGCAGGTGACGGAGATCGCGCTACTTGATCCACAACATTGTTTTATCAATCACGAGAATGAAATGAATTTTTTTCTTTTACAAAAATTGTGCATGCGTTTCGTAACAAATATTTCACACTTACCATTCATCACGGACAATAATCTCTTAAACAAAAGTGGTGGGTACGAGTTTAACAAAATTAAATCCTCACCAATTAGTTGTGTGCGACAAAATTTTATTCTCCTTTAGAAAGGGCAAGCACGGTGACCAGGTACATAAAAGAACATAAACAAAATAGAAATGGTATTTAAAATAAATGTAAGAATATTTCGGGTACGCTTTCGCTACGTGAAACTAAACATCCCCATCGCAAGTTGCAATTCCTGTCGAAGCAACTTATCCATGGGAAAATTAACCAATCACCATTTACAACCCTTATTATCATATCTGTTTCGATGTAGCAGCACTGTGTGTTCAGCTTATCTCTAAGAATTCATCCGTATTAAAAATACATCGCTTTCGTCGTGTTTGTTATCTTGCTGTTATAGTATGTCCCGTTTATTTTATTGCAAAGTATGGCATGTTAAAAATTTGGCGTGATGGTATGTAGTGCATGCTCAGAAACCTGCACGTCTATCCATGCGAGGAGGAGCAACACCGCCAGAAACAACCCCCGCGAAATATCCACGAGGTGTATCTAGTCCAGCAAGTAAGTCCACTTCAAGGATCACTATTCTATTCATTGGATCCCCAAGAAAAACCCAGAATTAAAGACAAAATACATCGACCAAAAATGTCTCTCGCTAAAAAGTACAACGAGGCAAGATTTTTTTATCAAAACTTCTTAATTGTGAAAATGACAAAATTTCCCCGAACTGAAACAAGCAATTGAGAGATAGAAGAAGTTTCATTCCCGATTACAAGTATATAAATATAAATATATTAAATATAAAGATAGTACACAGATATAAAATTAAATGTAAATGATATATTAAACGTAAAATATCTTAAAGACGTAGCAACGTAGGGCCGATTTAAAAATATAAAAAGACGATATCGTGGGTAAAGATTACAAATTTCTACAGATTCATAAACTATGTATAGAGAAGTAAAATCGGTATTATGTACTGAAGTAATGCGGTTCTTTGTCCGCCGGGGATTGTCTTTCTCTTGGTCCAGCAGGGCAAGTGTTGCCAAATTGGTCGACGAACTTGCATGACTCCAAAAGTCTCAAGGCTTCGTCGACGGAACGAGCCAGTGCTGTATCGCTGATCGTGATGTGACGGATTATTTGATCTGTATCGACGATGAACAACGCCTTGTGAGAAATTCCTTCCTTTTCATTCAGCACCCCGTATATCTTTGACATCTTCTGCGTTTTGTCCGACAGAACGGCAATTCTCATTTCTCCCAGACCACCCTGCTTTCTGGGCGTCGTAATCCAAGCTAGATGAGCGTACTCCGAGTCCGTAGAAACCGCTACAATGTCGCAGTCTGTTAAATCATTTAATAGGACATTTATTTCTTGGGTGGAAATGTAGTTCAATTGATATGTTTCCAAATATCAATATTTCGTCTGAATGTCTCTGGCATTCATTATAATACTGCACCCAATTTTTGGAATTCCTCGAGACGGTCGTTGAACTGTATCATTTCCGTGGGACAATTGAATGTGAAATCGTAGGGATAAAACAGTAGTATCAGGTACTGCCCCTTGTAATCGTTCAGTGAGATTTCTTGCATTTTCGAGTGAACAATCGCCATGCCTGAAAAGAAAGGTGCACGGTTCAATACACCTGGCACCATGTGCATCTCCTGTTCACGTGGCTTCTGTGGTTTCTCGCCGCAACAGAAGTCGCCGTTCTCCTCTGTGCTTCTTAGAACGGAATCGAAGCCGGCCATAGTGATGGGTTAAGTAAAATGTAGCTTCGAAAAAGATAGATGCCCTTACGAATACGGAATACGTGAATATCGTCGAATGAAGGAATGAATAAAAAAAAGACGACGAGATATCGAGTTGTACAGTCAGGTGGATAAATTAGTAGATATTAGCGTTGAATAATCAATTCACACTTACGCTTTTAGTTCCCACTTTTCAACACTGTATTTCAGTAGCGATGAATAATACAAACAACGTAAAAAAATAAAGAAAGCCTGATAGAAAAGAAATGAGCCTCTCTGCAGCAAAATATAATCGCAAATAAAAAGAAGAAAAAAAAAATGTTAGTAAACTATATTTGCAATATAATTGTTTCTTCTGTGTCAGGCTTTGTATTTTACCAAGAAGGGTAGTTAGAGAAAAATAGAGCCGGAAGATGAAATCCAGCATGAAGCATGTTGCATGAACAGCGGGGAGAGAAATGAAATTTAACAAATACTCCCCTACTGTCCTTAATATTAATTGCTAGAAAAAAAAAGATGAACCAGTCTGTCCATGTGATGTGCAAGTAGTTAATAATGTCGCGTGTGTTGCGTGTGTCGTGTTGAAAGCTCCGAAAGGTGGAAGCGGTTCCGAGTCTGGTACTTTAAGACGTAAGGAACGTAGTCGCAGCAAGTCACCCTTCAGGAGCTTCCGTTGGAGGAAATCCGCCAAATCGCCAAGTTTAGATCGCAGTGGTGTGAGTGACGATGAGCGCAGCATTTCCGGTAAGCAATGTAATCCACGTATCCACCACATTGTGCGCACTCGCCATTGAAAAAAAGAAAGAAAATGTTCTTTCAGGCAAAGCACTCAACTTCATTTTATTATAAAAAAAAAGGACAAATATTCTAAGCATCATCATTACTAATAATTAATAATAAATGTCTCGTTTATCATAATTTAGGTAATTCTACAAAAGTAACACTCGGTACAAATTCTATCATTTAGGTAATCGCGATAGAGTTCGAAGAAGACGACCATCCCCGGCATTCGATCAAGAAAATAATCCTTTTACCCTTTCAGTTACGTTCACTCGGCCGGAGAATTGTTCCCTTCAACATTTCCGCGTGTGTATGCGGTGTTTCGAGTATGCGTAGTATGGACGTTGAATGAAACGTTCGGAATCTGGGCTGTGATAATATTAACACCGTGTGCATCCCAACTAATCGCGCGTGACCAGAAATCGTGTGCCCGTAATTGGCATTGCAATGTGAATGCGTGTATCCGTTCAAATGCATTCCAGCATCGACTAACGTGTGTCTGATTAACTGTTCAGGTCTTCCCGCTCGAAACGGATTCCTTGCAGCGAATAAAATTATATTTGCAGCTGTGCTATTCGATTGAACGCGGCTGGACGTTGTAACGTAGAATGCATTACTTCTATCACCGACAAACGATAGACTATAGTTTTAATTGTACGAATCCAGCCGTTTTATTATCGGCGATCCCCGAATTTCATTTCGTTTTTGCGTTCACTTTTCCAGAACAACGAAGTCCCACCGAAGATGAATTCGAAGGCGTGTTGCAACGAAAGCACGAATGGGAGAGTACAACGAAGAAGGCGTCCAATAGATCCTGGCACAAGGTGTACATGGTTGTTCGTGGACAGAGTTTGTTTGTATATACGGACCAAAAAGCGTACAAGGCAGCGCCCGATCAATCGTACAAGGGAGAGACCCCTCTGGACCTTAGAGGAGCTACCATCACTGTGGCGAATGATTATACCAAGAAGAAACATGTCTTCCGAGCAAAGTGAGTGCTCCTTCGTTTACTGTACCGCCGGGTATTACTACAGGAAACTGTGGATTGAATGATATCTCATTTCTTGGCTGTGGAAATAATGTTTAGTTGAAGCAATATGGAGTCGTCGAAATTTATAATATTTCATTATATTTAAAAAATTATTAAATATATATGTACCTATATCGCTCATTTGTCGTAACCCAGAGTAGGGGTTGTTTTAAGGATAGATGAGAATTAATCGCTACTGTATGACGATCTTATAATATCTTCGCCGCGGCGCTGTAAAGATTGATTGATATTTTTCTAGGTCGCAAAACGGATCAGACTTCCTATTCCAGGCTAAAGACGACGCTGAAATGAATGAATGGGTTACTATGTTGAATCAGGCTGCACAGGGCACATCAGGTGCGGGATCATCCAGGGCGCACACTTTACCGGCACCAACGCAAGCCGAGACCAAGCGGCGTAGTTTCTTCACTCTCAAGAAAAAGTGAGTCACCCGTTAGAAGTATCTGATACGTTGCAAAAAAAAAAGGATAAATGAGAAAAGAAAAAGAAAAAATACATTAACAGCGTACGTTGATGTAGTCTCGTATGGCTGACATATCACGTAAAGTAACAAAATTATATCACACAGTTCCTGAAGGAGGGAAATTTTTCTGGCAGAATGCTTTTTATTGAAATATTATTTCTTCTCGTCGTTTTAATCATCGTTCATCTTAAATCGTGTATAACTTTCGTGCAAATCTTTCATTATTCATGCTGATGATTGTCAAGTCACTTTGTCCTCTTCATTTCATTAAGAATGCTGTGTAGATTGTTAAAGCGATCATTGTTAATAAGCATCGTCTCGATTGCTCGTGTTGGAATAATCAAAAATCGGTGTAAAGCTACGATTTATGCAGGATGACCCGATGTGTACGTTCATCTGAACTTTCTTAACATTTACTTTTCTTTTGCATTAACGAGTCCAGTGATCTGATCTTTCGATAGCCACTCATCGTCTGTATGTCTGAAAGCTAAGTAAAACGTAGGTCAACTTATTTAAAAAAAAAGAAAGAAAAAGGGGGAACATATTCGATGATGCAGGTGATTAATTAACGTGTCATAAATTTCGCTTCCATTTTTATTTCATTCTTTTCTCCCCGATATCACTGATCATCATTTGTACGAGTGGCAGGCGATCACCTCGGAGCACGAGTGACCAATGAAATATTATAATTGTTCCAATGAAAATTCGAGGTTTTCCCATGTCATTCACCCCCATCACGTTATTACGTTTAGCGCTGGCAGACATTCCATTTCATTCGATCACATTATGCATTTATCATCTTTTAGAAAAACCAAAAAGTAGAAAGTGTGAAACCAATGAACTGTAAGAAAACAGTACACAATTGGAACAACATTTAGAGAGATTGCGGTGAGTCGCACAAACAATCATTAGATCATTTTACCGTCGTACTGCTGCACGATTTTCATTGATCATCGTTTACCAGTTATTTATTTCTACTCTCCTTATTCTTTTTTTTTCACCCTTTGGTTATCGATTCCTTTTTCTTTTCGTTATCATTAGCATATCTCGAGAAGTATAAGAGGAATGTTCTTCCAATTGTGAATGCGGAATGATATGTTATATACTGGGGTTCTCTTGTAAAGAGGAGAACTTGTATGTGCAGTGCTTAACTGTGTTTCATATGTGCGTCCATAGTGAAGGTTTCATTCATGATTAACAAGTCGCTAATTACAGTCATATCTCGTTATCCGTTAAGTATAGCTTTCGGAATTTCACATAATTTTAATTGTTGATTCTAACAAAAGGCACTCAGTGTTAATAAAGCCTTCGTCAAAAGTAAGGTAAGAATTGTTCGTTTTTACTTTACTTGCGGCGAACCCTTGCCTCTATAAATAGAAATTATTCTACATAAGAATTAGCACGATCTATGTGCAAACGTGTGTCGAAGAGAATTGTGAAGAAAAAAAGAAATTTCGTATTGCTGCATCGGAATAATTTAAAAAAAAAGTCTATAAGCGTCGCTTGGACACAATCGTGTATAAATTGGGATACAATTGAGAGATATACTGAAAGCAAAGTCCAACAATAAAAAGCAATTATTTACTGCTATTCAAAAAATGATCGAACTTTACAAATTTCATTATCGGCGGAACAACGAATTGCGATAAGCGGAGCAACTGTATTTTAGCGACAAAACATTTCCACAATCATCAGAAGCAACTATAATCAACTGATTCATTAAACAAAAATACGGAAAAAGAAATTATATGAAACACAATCATATTATAATCGTTTCACCAACCAAGCTCAGCTCACAGGCGCTTCTTATTCGCATTTTTCATTGCTTTTTCATCAAACGTTTCTTTCGTTCGCTCTAGTATGATGTATTATTATTATCATTTTTATATACGTAGACACAGATCATTCATTGTGTATCACTGTTAGATCATATTGTCGCAATTCTTTTGCCATTGCTTCTGTTATTATTCATTACGTCATCATGTATCATTTACTCACGCTTTTTTGCTGGTCAGAAACAAAAAGAAAGAAAAAATAATTTCAGAAGGATCATCCTCGTTTTTCTTCTTTTTTTGGTTCTTTCAATTTCACGTAATAGACACAACTTTTTTACCTTCTACCAACGAAGGTACATCTTGATTCTACACGCGTGCAGCTCCTAAAAGACGGAGCTGATTCATGCATTTAATTTAATTGTCCAGATTTGTGTGTAGCATATGTATTTGCCCGTGTCAGGCCTTGAACGATAGAATAGCATTGAATTAGTAGCATCAGAAGATATTTTGAGACGTAGAAATGTTCTCTTCGTGTGCACAGGGTGGTCCATTTAAATCTATCCACGTCACAGCCTTTAATTAATTAATTAACATAACGAGAAAGGGATACTGTGAAAAGTTAAACAGTGGAAGAAATAAAAATAGACTGCACTGTACATTATTTCCGTAATGGAATAACCCACATATGTCATTGCTCATTATCACAAATCATAATTTTCAAGGAGGCTAGAGCGCTTCTTATTATTTATTTCGTAACGTATTAGAATTACTTGTAGAGATATAACTTTTTTCTTAATTTTTAAAAAAAATTCTTGATTCATTAGTTTCCACTGAAACAAAACAATTGCTTAGATTCAAGTTTATTAAGCCCTGAGACTATACAGAATTTGTTAGAAAGGTGAAGAAGATGGTGATTCAGCTCTACGCCTCGTCAATAAGATATTGCCATCCAATAATCAAGAGATACAACCTTTGCCTCCCACACATAGTGCGTTAAAAACGAACACCTTTTAATTTAACGTTTGCTTTGTTTGCCAATTTTCAGCTAAACTGGAGCAGTGAAGTACGGTAAAAGCCGCTCAGCACAACACACACAGTTATTGAAAGAAATGTTTCGTCGCTCTGCGTGGTTAACAAAATGAAATAAATTAATAAAGCAACGCCAATTAAAGAAAAGAAAAAAGATCGATGAAAAAAGGAAGGAGAAAAGAATACAAATTAGGAAATGCGTGCAAAGGCACGGTGTAATAACGAAAAATGAAACGGAACAAATCGAAGGAAGACTACCAACTACACTTGCTATAAAGAACCGTGTGTCGTTTTACGAAACACAACTACCATCCTCGACTTACTCTACTATTTCGCCATGGAGAGACAAATTAATAGAGAATATTTAAACAGCTGTCTGTATATGTTTCAAACACATCACGCGCGTGTGTAAGCCATTCAAAAGTCCCCTGCGGTTTCTTTGTTTTATTGTTTAGTTTTCTTAAAGAATTTTCGGACACTCTGCAATCTTATCGCTAGTTGAAAAAGAAACACGATACTGACACAGAAACAAAACACACATGCGTTACATACACAAACGAACACAATTTGAAAATGTCCCACGTTAGTGTGAACGAGTTAACTCGTCGAACATGGATATCGATCCTCAAAATTAATTGCGCAGCTTTCCAGCACGTTCAACTACAACTACGAGGTATATTTCATAATTTATTCTATTCTATTCAATTTTTCGTTGAACAACGTTTTTTTTTTTCCCAGCTACTTTTCCACTGGGTTCATATTTCATTTTTGCCCCCGCTTCAATTAATAACACATTCGCGTTGCTGCAACAGTTCTGTATATTATAATAAGTCACTGATAAGAACTCGACTATCTATCACGCACACTGTTCGAAAGATTGACAACATCTCAGAGATCTTGAGACGATAAGTAAGGGGGAAAAAAATGAATGAAACAAATAACAATAAGTGATCGTCTATTATAGAACGAGAGTATCTATTCGCTATATATCGCTTCCAACGATTTTCTATCTTTCTACGTGTCGCATAAATATGCCTTGTTCGCTGATAGAAAAAAAAAACAGAGAAAGAAACTCGCGAAGCATTGCCTTAAAGAGACGTCTATATTCTCATTTCAAGCGCATGAATGCCTGTCGGAGTAATTGAAAAGTATCGTCTATAGCCTTTTTTTATACTACATAGATAAAATTTGTAGCGGCTTAGAATGCGATAATAATTCTATTTTAGAAGAAATTGTTATCGGAGCTTGTGCAGCGGCTTGATACAGCGCATTGTTATTCATCTTCGAGATGAAAAAAAAAATAGAGAAGAAGAAAAGCGTTGTTCTTTGAATTCATCATTTTTAGATAAGTTTCGAATAGCGTTCCTTTCCAATGCAAATTGCCGTGTACTTCCTTTTTAATTTTGTGTTTCACCGCAAACGATTCGTTTGCGTTTCGATGACTGCCATATATATTTATATATTTTTAAGCGGCACACTAACTTGGGACATGATATATATAAATATATAAATAAATATATAAATATTATATATATATATAAATATAAATATAAATTAGCTTTTAACAAATTGTTAAATATATGCTACGTCCTAAGGGAATACGCATTGAAGGATTATAAAAAAAAGAAAAAAAAACAAATGGAACACACCCATTGTGTAATGATTCAAAGAGTTTCCTCTTATATACGATCCCAAAATATCACGATTCTACGGAACTCAAATGAAGGGAGAAGATGAAGAAAAGATAGAAGAGGGAGAAGAAGATGAATAAAAAGAAGAAAAGATATTTAATTGTTCTTTAGATATTTGTGCACGTGAGATGCGCAGTTTTTATCAAGCGAGCCTTCTACTATCTGCGAGAACCATCGGACGAATTAATGTTATCCCTACTTTGAAACGTCTCGCTTGGTTCTAACTGGTGCCCTTTTCACGTTGCGATTTACGCGATTGTTAACATTCTTATCCTTTATTTTTTTGTCCCTTACTTTTTGACATTTTTAAATATTTATCATGCTCGTTTTTTTGTTTTCGTACATAGAGTATAAGAATAACGATTTAAGAAGAAACTTAAGTACCGCGCTTTCGAAACCATATTTTTACAATTATTCATTTCAATGGAATGTCCGATTACATATTCTGATGATTGTCCAATATCAATGCGACTCGAAACAATTGACGTCGACTTGTTCCATAAATTGTGGAGTGCACCTATTTCTTATCGCGATTAAATATATACATACATACATACATATGTATATATATATATATTTCTCTCGACAAAATCTCTGACTAACACATGTTGAGGATAATACGTTTGTGAAACGTCTCATCTTTTTTACCATATATATGACTGTGCGCTTCTCTAATTTGTACATACGATCATGATTATACGTACACGCTTAGGACGGAGGACGAAATGCAAGTAAATTAACGATCTTAATCAAAAACAAATAAATCGATGACACGTTCGCTTTTTTTTCTAATTTAATGCATGTGCATTTAGTGGACAATTTTTAAACTATTCGGAGTCGCATTGCTACACTACACACAACTCGATATTTCATAGCTATGTGTTTTATATATAAATATAAATATATACATAAATATAGATATAAATATGAGATAATGAAGGACAGTAAATTATATAAGAAGTCAAAATGATTATAATAGATAATATATAATTGTAAAATGAATTCGATGAACGTACTTTCTTTTTGAGACAAAAAGAAAATCATCCCACTGATATTTTCCATCTGTGTCCATCGATCCTAAAGATATTGTTAGGTGTAAAAGAAATTTTAATTTTAATCTAGGTAGCTGAATTTTAGCTCTATCTTTCTTTAATTCCGTTTCTATTTTAATCAATTTTCACGAAGTAAATTATTTAATTTGTTATTCGAAATTCATTCAACACTATATTGATAAAGAAAAAAACGAATCACGGATCATTTTTTTTTTAGTATGTTCTACTTCAGTACATCTAATTGTAAGTAGAACAGAGGGAGAGACGTTGGCGATGTCGCCAGGAAATGAAAGCCATTATCTAATGTAGTTTTATTATTACATCTCCAGAGCCGCCATTAAGAGTACTTACTCCCCCAACGAGCGTTTGCGATTTTATTACGAACATTCTTTAGTATTCTTTAGCATTATTAGTATTGCCACGCCGATAATAATTAGCATGTTGCATAAATTTTGTATTTCAATTTACGAGCGATATCTTTGCAAACATAGCAATAATCAATTACCATTATTTTCAACGCATTGAATAACGAGGAAAACCAAATCGTGAACATATAAGTCAATTTATTTAGAAATTAAATAATTGCGCAAATATTGGTTCAGAAATAATTCCGTCAGAGGGTCAATTTAAATTTAGCGCGCCCAAAAATGCGATCGCTGGTCTGCGCAAGACTTCATTATCCAGCATTATTTCGCCACATTTCTTATTTATAATCCAACGATAATACGCGCGAAGAATTAAGTATTCCTGAAATATTACGTTTTTCCTAAAACTTCATCGTTCTTCTTCAAAATAATTCGTATACAAATTTGCTGTAATTTCAAAATCCGCCTTAGGTCCGATACGCATGCAACGAGACGCGCATGCGCCCTTGATGTGCATCAATTCTAGATGCAAGGTGTCGCTCGTTCTGAACACTCCATGCGAAGCGTCATATACATATCCGTGCGTATATATATAACTACATGGCGATTAAAGAAAGTCAGTCTGAGCAAAATGGCCGGCCGGATGACTTCGGCCTTTTATTACTCCGCGATTATTTTTCATTTAATACTGTTGACGAGTTCGAATAACGGACAAAGGTTTGGTGACAAAGCGAGAACCCTTCACATCACGGATGACTATGAATCCGGCAGATACGGACGGTCGTTTATCATCAATCGTGACGAAAATTCAGATCCTGCCAGGGAAACGTCATACAGTCGAACGCGCAGGGATGTACCATCACCACCACCACCACCACCAGCGCATCCAAATAATAATCCAAACATCACGACAAAGGTAGTACGCAGCATGCAGTTGACTTTTTGCGTTTCAACGATGCCCCGGTTTTGTTCGTTTCGTTTCCCTTGGACGGGAGGCGCTACCATTTACTCGTTTCCCGCATAAATTGCGTTGTTTTTTTTTGCCTCTTTTTTTGTCCCTTATCTATGCGCACTTGTTATTCACCGATAGAGGCGATTGTAAAATTTTACGCGTCGGCTAATCAGGCCGGCGTATAACGTCTGCCTTTGTGCGGCGATCAACGGGCAGCGTAATTGCCGTATTATATCCCTTCCGGACTAAATTTAATCAATCTTGACGAAACGGAGTAGCGTCATAGTTGTTCCGTTATTGACATGCAGAGGTCAGTAACCGTTCTGCACATCTCCCTTATTTCAACGTCGTACATTCCATTTTTTCTTCCCTTTTCCCTCCATCAACAACGAACGACCGACACCCGCATCTCGAATAATGCGTTCATTCAGATAGTTATCCGTCGGGCGACCGTTTGCTCGTTTTAGGATGTATCAGCTGGACGATGCGCGCCGAGGAATTCATGCCAGATCAATTGAATTCACTGATAAATTTCGAATGAAATGCAATCGGTAATCAATTTTGTCGCGTGCCAGTTTTGCCGTCAGACTGTTGAAATTCTCTGCTGTTATATTTGAAATATTCCTTCAAAAGGAACCTGGCAATCGTTTTTATACTTTTCGTTCTGTCCTGTACTCGAGAAACAAATGTTTTACGATTTGCTGCTTTTATATACATATGTTGCTAAACCAAAATCGTTATCATTTTGTTTGTTTCCACGCGGCTTATCTTATTCGCAGACAGGACTCGTGTCTTTAGGTCTAATTGGAAGTGTGTTCCCAAGAGATATGAAGATTGTAAACGGTTGCCTTAACTCTCGCTGATTAACAGGGAAACGTATAACATCGTTTTCCTGTGGGGCGTATACACATTTTGTAGGAACGACTACTAGCACTAACGTCTGTCCAAAGTATTCTGACGATGTAGCGGTACGTGACAATTAGTCATAGGTTCGTGTCATGCCTGTGATCACAGGGGAGATGGAGGCAACATGTATTGAAATACTTATATGGCTGATAACAAAGGAGTATTATGTTTCAGCTGCCTAAGGCGATAAACTAAACTAAACAGCATGAACAGAGATCAAGACCAAAAGCTTACTTGTATCAGTGGCGAGGATTTCCTGACACAACAGAATTTCTAATGACATTATCCGTTAAATTAATTTTGCATCGATTAATCAAATTTCGTGCACACTAAGTAAATATATGTGAAACACATATATGTGAAATTGTTGGGTCAAGACGAACATCAAGGATTTCGCATGAATTCCTCTCACTTTTTACCTCAGTATAATGTAATCAAGCCGGCGAAACTAAGTCCTTGAAGTTATTTAAGATCAATGAAAAGGAAAGAAAAAACAGGAGAGGAATGATTCGGAGGCTTTGCTTTTAAAAAATATTTAAATCTTTATCTTTAAAACATAAATGGCAGAACTTTTGCAATAACGGGCCGGGTCGTTACACAGTTAATTGCTATATAATTCCCAACGAGCATTATTTAATTTCGAATCCTACTATTATTAGCACTGTTACATCATATGAATATTCCACTGTTCATTTGAAGCGAGGAGATATAATTTTTCCACAAAGAACAACACCTGATGACTCATGTATTATTTCCCTGCAGTTCCTTTAGAGGAAACCTTTATTTCTTCTTTTATTTCCATTATTTCGTTTATTTCTTAGACATTAGTTAATATTACGTTTATCTCTTCCGTAAATCAGATAAAAAAATAAGATTCTATTATATCTAAGTTGTCCTTATGAACATTGTGATTGAACGATACGCGATATCTTTGTTCCTTACGAAAAAAAAAATAATAATACTGCACATTGTTGAAATGTATCTGTATCTTTTTATAGGTGAATGCCTTAAACGATTCACACCAACAACTAATAGTTCATTGGGTCGGCGAAGGGTCCAACGTGATAATATGTCTAGCAAGGGACAGTACACCGATAATGAGATTGCAGGGGAGCAAAGTATCTGTTCCCAGCAATCCCAGTGCTCTTTATATAAGTTACGATTACGGTGATACGTTCGAGAACATGACTGAAAAATTCCGAATACCCAATAAATCGGAGGATACATCGGACGAGAACAATAGTGGATACGCAACGTTGGATAAATTTATTAATCATCCAAAGTACTACACATATGTAAGTATTTCGTCTGATTAACGTTGGGCAATTTTTCTTTTATATTGGAAAAAATTTAATTCTCCTCCTAACGATCACCTATTTTCAGTGCATCTTCGTGGACAGTACGCACAAATTAATCTTTGTTACTCCGAATTATGGTAAAGATATTGAAATGATAGAATTATCGTTCCACCCAAGCGAGATCATGTTTTACGAAATGGACACACGAATAGTTGTTGCCCTGGACAAAGTCAAATCGTCGCGCGATGTAAGTTTAGTTGCAGCGTCTTTCTTTTTAATAATTCTCTCTATATTTCAATTACACCGATGCTAATATTATACTCGTTTCAGTTGTGGCTATCGATGGATACAGGTCGAACTTGGAAGTCATTGTGCTCATACGTAAAAGCGTTCTTTTGGTCATCCTCGCCGATGTTGGTATTAGAGCGAATGGAACCTACCGGTTCGAACAGCGTTTGGCAACTAAATCTGGTCCACCAGGGGAATCATTCTGCGTTGAATGTGTTGGTCAATTCACTCGAGTTTGTTGTGAGAGACGTGGAGGATTTTCAAATCAGGGGAGACTATAGATTTTCTACGAGCAAGAGTGTCAAGGTGCTTAATGGGAAATGGAGTCCAACACGTATCGTACGTAAACCGAATGTGAACAAGTTAAAAAAAAAACACCTTAATGCTTACAGAATGGAACGGAACACTTGGACCTTTACCTGTCTTACCAAAACTTCGGATTTCGCAAGGTTGAATTCAGCACAGATTTACCAATTAAGGACTATCACATCGTCGACGTTTCATACAACAGAGTCTTCGTCGCAGCCTCGCACAGTGAAACGCATGCGAATCTTTATATATCGGAGATCATAGACCAGAAGACAGTAAGATTCACGCTATCCCTGGAGGGCATTCTCGCGTTTTTCCCCAACAGTACTTGGAAGGACAGTTGGTTAAAGTATGTATATCGAAACCGACAATGAAAATAAAACAAAAGAAAACGACTAATAATTCCCTTTCCTTCAGCGATGTGGAAGACGAGTCATTCACAGATCTGTATAAAGTGGAGGGTCTTAAAGGAATTTACATAGCCTCTCAAGTAAAAGGAACACCGAGATCAGGCTCCATTGGGCCAGAACATTTAGTCTCGTTAATAACATTCGATCACGGCGCAACATGGAATCCCATAAAACCACCCACAGCGAATCACGAAGGATTCTACATCCACTGCCCGAAAGACTGTTCTTTGCATTTGAGCCAGCGATTCAGCCAGCTGTATCCAGTCACGAGATCTGTGTCGATCATGAGCTCAAAGTCTGCCCCGGGTATTATAATGGCTACTGGTGTAATAGGGCCAAATCTCAAGGGCCATCCAGCTTTGTACGTATCCAGAGATGCTGGTCTTACTTGGAAGCAGGTGCTCAAGGACTATTACTTCTTCAATATGGGAGACCATGGCGGCTTGTTGGTAGCTGTGAAGTACTTCAAATCGCGCGGGGAAACCAGGGACATCTCTTACTCCACCGACGAAGGTGAAACATGGCAGTCTTACGAATTCAATGAAAAAATGCTACGAGTTTATGGACTGATGACCGAGCCCGGAGAAAATACCACAGTTTTCACAATGTTCGGTTCGGCCAGTGGACACCATCAATGGCTGATAATCAAGGTTGACTTGAGAAACGTGTTCGAGAGAGATTGCACAGAGGACGATTTTAAATTCTGGTCGCCAGAGAGTACGGCCGAGCCTGTGATGTCCTGCGTATTGGGCAGGAAAGAGACTTATCAGAGGAGAGCGTTACGAGCTAATTGTTACACGGGAGTGGACTACGACCGTCCAGTGAAAACAGAAATCTGCCCCTGCGACTTCAACGACTATCAATGCGACTTCGGTTTCGTACGAGTTGGAAATCCTTATCACTGTGTTCGAGACAAATTTATGGCTTACTACGACCCCTATGCCGTACCTACACCCTGCTTGCCCGGTGGATTTTATAATAGAACGAAGGGATACGCTAAAATATCCGACGACGAGTGTACCGGCGGCTTATCCAGGAACTTCGAACCGGACGAAATCCCATGCCCCATCGAGGAGAAGCCAGAGTTCTTATTGGTGGCACAACGCGAACACATATCGCGAATTGATTTGGTGGAGGAAAAGCTGGAGAAGCTGCCCGTTCACGACTTGAAGAACGTGATAGCCATCGAGTTCGATATGAAGAACAATTGTCTGTACTGGGCAGACATTGTGAACGACACAATTGGCAGACAGTGCTACAAGGACGGTACCAGTTACCCTGAAATTCTAGTAGAAACCGACTTAAGTTCCATAGAGGGAATGGCTCTGGATTGGGTGTCGAATCTTTTATACTTCGTGGACGGCGTGAAGATGCGCATTCAAGTAATTAGAACAGATGTATCTACCATGGGAAGAATGCGTCGAACGATTCTGGGTCCCAACAATCTTCAGAAACCCAGAGGAATAGCTGTACACCCCATAAACGGTTACATGTTCTGGACGGATTGGGCCCCGGGGAATGCGTCTGTTTCCAGAGCCAATCTCGATGGGACAGATGTTAAACGATTGTTCGGGGAACCTACGGTTGAATGGCCGAATGGAATAACTATCGACCACATAGCGGAACGGATCTACTGGGTGGACGCTAGGGAAGATTACATTGGATCCAGCGATTTCGACGGTAAGAAGTTCAAGAAGATAATCTCGAAAAATGACAGAGTGTCCCATCCATTCGCCGTGGCGGTGTTCAAGAACAACATGTATTGGGACGACTGGAAGCAATCGATGATCTTTGTCGCGGACAAGGATCACGGTCTAGGTATATCCACTATAATAGGCTCATTGCCAGGTCTTATGGATCTAAAGGTATTCGCGCACAGTATACAACAGGGTACCAATGACTGCGTTAATAACACCTGTTCCCACATCTGTGTGGGGGCTCCGCATGGCAGCCACGTTTGCCTCTGTCCAGACGGCATGGAGATGATCGAGGGTAAATGCATGTGCCCCGGCGGAACTCCGCCGTTCGCAAACTCTACGTGTCCACGAGTAGCCAGCACCTGTGCACCGAATCAGTTCGCCTGTGCGAACGACGTGTGCATCCCTGCCACGTGGCGCTGCGACCGAGACAACGATTGCGGTGACAATTCCGATGAAATTAATTGCAACAGGACCACGTGTATGCCGAACTTCGAATGCGACAATTCCAAGTGCATTTCCAAGCACTGGGTGTGCGATTTCGATCAGGATTGCAAGGACGGTAGGGACGAGAAGAACTGCAAGTATCCCCAATGCACTGAGTCCCAGTTCCGCTGTGACAATGGGAGATGCATATCACATCGATGGCGTTGCGACGACGAGGACGATTGCAGAGACGGTTCTGACGAGAGGGACTGCGCCAAGAAGCTGTTCCCTAGCACCTGCAGATCGGACGAGTTCCTCTGCAAGGCAGACAGAACGTGTATACCGACGGCTTGGAAGTGCGACGGGGAACCAGACTGCGAAGACGGCTTGGACGAGGCAGAGTGCAGCAAGATGGTCTGCGAGAGCTGGCAATTCACTTGCAGCTTGTCCCAAGTTAAGCACCGTTGCATATATAACTCGTGGGTCTGCGATGGCGACAAGGATTGCGCGGACGGGTCCGATGAATTGAACTGCAACACCACCGTAAAGCCACCATCTCTGGGTCCAATGTTGCCCAGCAACTCTTGCATCAACAGTTGGATGTTCAAGTGCAACAACAAGAGGTGCGTTCCCTACTGGTGGAAATGCGACAGCGTGGACGATTGTGGAGACGATTCGGACGAGATGGGCTGTGGGAACGAGGAGGTGGACGAGTGGACAGTGGTGTATCCTACGGAGCAGCCAAAGGTTTGTCGTGAGCATCAGTTCCAGTGTTTGAATGGAGAATGTATACAGGACTCTTGGGTCTGCGATACTTCGAAGGATTGTCCTTCCGGCGAGGACGAGTTGCACTGTCCGGAGGGCGATCAAGCCTCCTGCAGAGAGGGTCAGTTCATGTGTCGAATGAACGGCGCTTGTATACCGATAAGAAACGTCTGCAACGGCGAGGAGGAGTGCCCAGACGGCAGCGACGAATTGGGCTGCTCTGGCGAGCAGCATTCTAGTCCGGCGGCTACACCGTCTTGTTTCGTTGGACTGTTCCCGTGCGACGAAATCCGTTGCTTCTCCCTGGCTGCTTATTGCGACGGGAAACAGGATTGCGTGGACGGTTTCGACGAGAGCAACTGCGAGAAGAATAGTTCCCGTGTTTACCAGGTGTTGGTTATGGGGGTGGACGAGAGATCCATCAACGCCACAAGCATATTTCTATTCTGGTGGATGCCTGTGCCTACCAACGTCACTTTCGAATTTCTACCCTCGATAGCGTACGCTATGCCAGGGGCGAATTGGACCAACGCCAGCGACTGGATGGAGGAGATGGAATGCCAGTTCAACAACTTGAAACCTTACACCCGTTACAACGTTACCGTTCACGTTAGAATAAAGGGCCAGGCAACTGTGTTCCCCCCAGCCAAGTATTTAATTGTTACAACTGGCGAGGGTGTTCCGTCTGAACCGTGGAACGTAACGGTGGCCCAGAAAAATGGCACGAGCGTCGAATTGACTTGGCAGCCACCTTTGCATCCCAATGGACCGATCACAGGGTACGAGGGGTTCGTGGCCCCTCCTATACCGCCCATGCGTTTCTTCCGACAGAAGACCAAGGCGGTGATAGATATGGCGTTCGAGGCAGGCAAAAATTACTCGTTCTGGGTGAAGGCGAAAAATCGCGAACGAGAGTCTGCTTCATCGAACGTCGCTACTTTAACTTTCGATGGGTCCGCTAATATCGATAACATCGAGGAGCTGAAGGTGGTTGGTACCACGAATCATTCGGTGACATTGTCGTGGAAAGCAATGAAGAATGTCGACAGCTATTACATTATACCAAGAGCACCTGGACCGTATCCTGCGCTGCAGGCGGTCAGTACTTTAGAAAATCACTTGGAGGTGACCAAACTGGCACCGGGAATAACGTACAATTTCGAAGTGGGCGCTATGAAGCAGAAGTATGTCGGGAAGCCTATTGCGATAATTGCAACGACGGATGGTATCCCCCTGCCAACGGCCACCAAATTGGTTGCCCAATTGGTGAAACCACATGGAACCACTGTGAAACTCACCTGGGATCCACCTAAGAGTACGAGGAAGATCAAGTGGCAATACGGTATCCATTACGCTGTTAACATGGCTGAGTTCTTCAAGGGTAAGGATTTAATAGATCGACATTATAGATGTGCTAAGAAAAACTCGAAGAATTATTATTATTCAAACAACCGGATGAAATAATTAATTCTTTCATAATGTATATTTTATCGAGCCACGACAGATAATGGAGAAAAATTATATTTTTCAGAATACAAGCTTTTGACTACGAACTTGTCAGCTACTATTAGGAATCTGGAAGCCTGCGAGTTCTATGTGTTTGCGGTCGGGGTGAATGGAGATTATGGTGCTGGTCCATTGAGCGCGCCAGTCACGGTGTTCACTAATTTCAATCAACGTGCACCGCCAAAGAAGTTGAGGGTCATCCCCATGGAAAGTCACGACACTGTAGTTATATCATGGAGTGCGAGTTGTCCTAACATCGACGAGGAAATTAGATACACGGTGAGGGATGAATATTCCTTTTCAGTTTCATTCTCAATTATTACGTTATTTCTTTTCATTTCATTTATACATTACCCTTGGGATTGCAGATCTCCGTGACTGAGTTAACTCTTAAAAAGCACTTCGTGGTAACGTTACCGCCAACCAACGATACCATCATAAGGCATACATTTAATTCAATTAAGCACGGTGGCAAGTATCGAATCACAGTAGTGACGGACGTCGACGACGCAATACCGAGCCAGCCGGTTCTGTACATAGCACCTGACATTCAACCACCTCACCAGGTCAAGGTACTACACGAGACCGACGGTTTTGCCGTTTTCTGGCAGGAACACGATCTGCCGGACACTCTCAGAACCGCCAAGTATCATTACGAGGTTCTAGTTGTGGAGGGGTCGCGCGATATGAACGAGTCTATTGCCAAGATCTATAAAGTCGATCAGCCACCATATATGTTCAAAGACGTGAAACCGGATATCATTTACACGTTCGCCATACGCTTGGTCACCGACGAAGGTTTCCAAAGTCCTCTGAGCGAGGTATTCAGCGCCCGAAATGCCGCCGGTAATCATCCCAAGCAATTCTCGATCTCGATTACCGCGGACAAATCAATTTTCCACAATTGCATCGATCCGAATTGTTATTCACCTTTGCAGAAGCATCATCGCTGCCGGTGACGATAAACACGTCCAATATTTTATCTATCGCTATACCGATCTGTTTGCTGATCGTCGCGCTGGGATCCGCGTTAGCGTACTTCGTGGTGAGACACAGAAGGTTGACCAACAGTTTCACGCAGTTTGCCAATAGCCATTACGATACCAGGCGTGGACAAGCAACTTTCCCGGGTACTACGGACGGATTAGGTTCGTTTATGGACCAATTTCATTCGGTTTTATAATCGAGCGTTAAAAATTGATGGAAAATAAAATGTTTTACCGTTACAGAAGAGGAAGACAGCCCTGTGATTCGAGGTTTCTCGGACGATGAGCCACTGGTGATAGCGTAAGCTCGCAAAAAGTGTCATGCAAATATCGAAAAAAAAACAATAACAGCTCACGTCACGAAGATATGCATATAAAGACACCAAGAAGATACATCAAATCTTCTATATACATATATACACGATATAATTTACATGTTAGGAGAAATGTGCCAAGACACTATTGATACGATAACGATACGATGATCGAGTAAATTATATATATATATATACACACACACACTAATGTATATATATATTTAGATAAGCGGCGACCTGATCATAAAAGTGGGATGAGCTTTTATGAAAGTGGCTCAAGACTGACATAAACACAGAAACGCATATACACCCGCATATATGTGCATACATTATTTTAATCATAGTAAGTAACCAGGTCGATTAAACGGGCTGCTCAGAGCACTTACATGAAAGCTTTTGCGTGGAGGAAAGGAGGAGAGAAAAATGAAAAGAAGGAAACAATGGAAGCGTACCATCCTATGTTTGTAGAATACTAATTAATATAAATATACAATGATCTAGATTCGATTAAGTATACGGATGATTAAGTTCACGTCATATCGATGGATACGCGAGAGAAATAGAGGGGAGGAGAGCGCGTGAGAGAAAGAAAAGGATGGACATTGTTGTTCGCTGGATATCTATCTGAAGGGTTGGAATGAAAGGGAACGAGAGAAAGGGTGAGAAATAGGTAAGAAAGAAAGAGTGGGAGAGAGAGAGAGAGAGAGAATTTGTACATATTATATTAGTAAATATTTTGTACCAACGACAGTACATCATTTCTAAGCTTTTTCGAGAGATGCCATACATGACGTTGACTATCGAATTTGTACTATACATATATATATATATATATATATATATATGTAACGAGAGAAAATCGTTTTATTCTCCGACCAAGTTTTATTATCAATTTTACCTTTATTATAACTATTACTATTTTATTCTTTTAACGTTGCATACGCGTCATGTTTAACGTGAAAATCGATGTCCAATTGTACGGTGTGATAAACGCAAACAAAAAAGGCAAAAAAACGAAACCAAAAAAATCGGTGGCGACTTTCTCCGATGCATTTAAGAACTGCGCTCTCTGTTTTTGTAATAAATCCTTTTTTCTTCTCTTCGTGCACACGGAACGTACGCGCTATGAACGGGCTCGTTCGCGAATTAATACTAACATGTAGCACCGTGAACGTGTAACTTTGTAAAGAATAGTCACAGCGAAAGTTCGTGGCGATGGTGAAAGTTCCATTAGCTAATATCGAAAAACGAGAAAGAAAAAAGGTGGGGAAGAAAAAGGGAGAAATCAATTTTTCTCGGCCACTCGAAATTCGTATTCACTCTTGTTACTCGTGTATTACACTTTGTTCGTTACAATATCAACGGGGAAACGAGAAAGGGGATAAAAAAACCCATTTTGGATTGTTACATGGCAGACAGGGTTGCAAGGTGGCGTTTGCTAGAATAGAAGCAAGCTAGAATAGGCGTAGAAATTATTTTATCAATATTTTTGTTTCTTTGTCGAGCGATCTTTTGATGACATTTCGTCGCGTTTAGATGGAACGGATGAGGGATGATTGATACAGTTTCGCGGATGAAACGAAGAGCCCGAGGCGTTTTTATCTCGATCAAATCCACAGGGTAGCGAAAGCGAATATATTGGAGAAATTTGTGAAACCCGCAGCGGAAAATTTTGTGGAATATAAATTTACGAATCTGTTGTTTCAGAGAACAATTATATATGTCTTCACCCTGCGCTTCTGTGAGTGAAAATATTTTCTATGTTAAAAAGATCTTTCTGAAGCGCTCTGTCTAAGGAAGCTCTTCCATTTGGAGAGAAATTTTGCGATCGTGCTTTGCATCTTTTCGAACGAATATTCAACGATTTATCGTGTAACGGTGACGAGAGTAAAGGAATGTTATATGGAAAGGTAATCGAGAAGATTCAAGAGAGCAGGAAATATCGAGCAGTATTATCAGGATGTGTTTCACCGTAAAAAAAAGAAAGAAAAGGAAGAAAAGTGGAAAGAGCGAACAAGAAATTTGTAGATCGAGATCCGTTTAATCTCGAGAGCACCATTTTTGAAACGTTCCACGATCGTACCTTGAACGATATTTTATATTCTAAATATCGAGGGGAAAGAAATTCTAAAGCGACTAATATTAATATTAATATAATTTTTACCGAGCTTGCGAGGGAAATTTTTCGACCAAGCGAATTTTTACCAAGCGGGATCTCTTTAATACCTTTTAAAGCAGACATTCTGAATTTTATTTCATTATTTTTTTTAATCTTCTTCCAAGGACCAGATTTGACGATATTCGTTCGATAATCCATCAAACGGTCATGAATGTTTGTAGAATTAAGTCGATCCAAGATATATCACTGTGAAAAAATGCAGAAAAAGGAATGGAGGTAGTATCCAATTCGAGTGCTTCGAGATTAAAAGTTCCAAGGTAACTCGTTCTCGTTTGTCAATTTCTTGCCATTATATCGATACCATCAGGTGCAAAAAGGGATGGAATGTAACAAGATACATTGTATATACATATACAGCTTCGAACATTTCGATGGAAATTTTACGAGAACGACGATGAAGGGGTGCGTTGTTAGCTTGTACGTGTAAATCTCAAGGGTTATAGCAATATAACAGTGATATATGCATAATATATATAAATATATATATATAAATATCTATACGTATACATATAATATATTTGCGTGTAAATAAATGAATTTAAGGCACAGAGTTGGTGGTAATGCTATTTTATTAATCCTTCTTTATTTCCCTATGCACATCTCTTATAAATAAGATTATGCTGTTTCTCCGATTATCAATCATTGTTATTAATAAATAGTCCAATAATGCTTGGCGTTTCCACAGACATAAGATGCTATCCTTTATCAGCAGAATGTATAATCGCATGGTAAATTGATTTACTACATTAGTTTATACCGCCTATGGAATTAATAATTATTGTTGCTTAACCCTTTAAAGATAACGAATCATGAATAAATGAATCATTCGATCACACAAGTGTTCTCTATCAAGGAAAGGGTAACAGAGTCGTAGGTCCGGCTACAAGTTGGTCAGAAAACGTAAAAGTTCAGTAAGTATAACCGTAGGATCGTAGGTTCGGCTAAAAATTGATCGGAAGGCCCAAAAGTTCAGTACGTATGACCTTAGTACAGTAGTACGCACGACCGCGGTCGGAGACCTTCGAAGAGTTCGGAAATTGCGTATACCACCGAGCGCGACCGAGCGCTACCGACGCGCCGGCGCGTCACGGAGTGGGGATGACGGTGCGCGGCGCACGCGGTGTCACTATCAGTTCAAGCGTCGTACGGTACGGGTCGTCTATGCTGTCGAAGGTTAGCGACATACATAACCTTACAATACAATAGCATCTCGGGGTTTACTTTACCACCGCATACGCTTGTCTATTAGCTTCTATTAATTAATACGCGTTTATTTAACAATCGTTTGACTATCGTGGATATACATTAAACCCTTTCTCGAGTCTCTTTTGCTGGACGCTTGACCGGTCAGCCGGTACCACCGATTTTTTGATTCGCGATAACTAGACGTTTATTAAAATATCGGGTTAATTAATTTATTAGCTTAAACGGTTCTTTGAATCTTTATTATATTTTATTACACGATTATTCGAATTCGATGCGGTGTTAAGGTTGCGTTTATTTTCATTGCAATGTCACTTACATACCCAGTTACATATGTCCTTTCGCAACTTTGAATTCGATTCTGATTTTAGCACAGGTTTATCACGGTGCTTTTCTTTTTGTTGCAGGTACAATGGATGATTGGTTGGTAATGAATAATATATTGAAGCTGCAGGAATGGAGTATTGAGATACAATTACTGCGATGCATACCAATAAGTCCGATGACCTATGATGCAGGATTGGTAAAATTTAACTTATTATTCCAATGGTTTTCTATTCGTATATCCATGTTCATTAAATAATGAAAATATTTCAAATAGAATTGACAATATATATGATTCGCGATTGAAACTAGAGTCAGTAGATTTCATTAATTCTAAACGAAAAATTGAACGACGTTCATGTTTCGCTGCATTTCGGTCGCGAATTCTATTATAGCTTCACTAGTGTTCTTGTTGACACTTTTATTATCTCTGTGACTTGGCACAAGTACGGTCAAATTGAATTTTCGATGCAGGATTGCCCGCGTTCTTACGTATTTCTTGCCATGCCCTTAAAGCATGATAAATAGTTTCGAGTCTTGATTTCTACAAGCAGCTACGAGAATTTATAAATGCGCGATATTGCTTACTTACTAGGATCATGATCACTTTTAAAACTCTGACATAGAACAGTCACAGTACGCTTTTGATAAATCATTTATATTAATCTATAATAGTATATCTTGAATAGACAATTAACAGTAATTAAATCAGAATAATAATACGGTAGTACTTTATTAAAACAAAGCAGTATTTCCTCAACAGACGTTTGACAGGATGAAGAAATAAGAAAGAGACAAATAAAATCAAATGTGTATTGCTTCAATTTCTACCTCCTCACCCTATTTACTAACTTGTACAGATTCTCTTTCAGAAAATTTTGATGACCGCGCGCAATGCGGTCAGTAGAGTCAGTGCTTGCGCCGTCAAATTTCTTTTTATTGTTTTTAGAGCGAAACCGCTCATAATAATTATAACTAAATATAAATAACAGTAACGATACGCGAAAGTAGAGTCAGTGTTTGCTTCGAAATTAGAGTCACTTTGTTCGTCGATCACAATTGACGTGCGCGATAGTAGTATTTTTTTTTTTTTTTTCTTTCGCAATAAGTATTCCGGTATTAGAGTCAGCACCGATGCAGTTCGGCGAGTTCGGGCATTCATCCATCAACTCGAAGAGTAAGTATCTCTGTATTTCTTTAATCTTATTTTACAATGGTCTTTGATAATTATCATGATCGAAAAGTACTCAAAACGCAAAGATTTCAATGTTGTCTGTTCTTTTGAATGTTTCAGAAGGTGCCATGGGCTCGATGGTATTACCATATCGATATTGTTGACCGCGCGCAATGCGGTCGGTAGAGTCAGTGCTTGTTCCGTCAAAGTTCTTTTTATTATTTTTTGAGCGCAGCCGCTCTTAATAATAATTCAACATAAATAACAGTAAAGAGACGCGAAATTAGAGTCAGTGTTTGCTCTGAAATAATACTCTCGCGAAAAATAGAGTCACTTTGTTCGTCGATCACAATTATTCCGTTTCCTTTTCCGTTCTCGGCTCGGAGGACTGATGGTTAGGGACTTAGTGTCAGCGAGTTACGATGTGCGGGGGCGTGATTGTGGTTCTGGACCCTGGTCACGAGGCCCTCTGTTAGACCACATATAATCTCTAATTTGGGTAGGTCATCCACCATTCTGGAATCCTGGTCGCGGTTCTTGCAATATCCGGGTTGCAGTGTCATCGGGGGGCGGTGTGTGGGGCTGTGATTGCTTTTCTGGACACTTTGGCCCGCCTAGTAGGAAATTCCTATGTGTTAGACCACGCCAAGCACACCTTGGGGTGGCAGAAGGCATACGGGTCATAATCTAGAATCGTGGTTGTGGTTTTGCATATCCGTGCCTTAATGATTTCTGTGGCTCGGAATCGAAACTTGTGTTGATGCTAAGTCGTTTTACTGTCCAGACTCTGAGCCGAGGGCACGCGGGCTGCTCGGTAGCAGTCACAAAAACAGTAGAAATACTGTCGCGAAATTAGAATCACTTTGTTCGTCAATCATAAGTGTTCCATTAGAGTCAGTGTCCTGTTCAGCGAGTTCGGGCTTTCAGCCATCAATTTGACGAGTAAGTATCTCCTTCGTTCTTTAATCTTGTATTGCAATAATCATTGATAATTAACACATTCCAAAAGTACTGAAGATACATAGATTTTAATGTTGTTTGCTCTTTTTGAATGTTTCAGCAGCTTCCATGGCTTCGATGGCGACGAGCTTGACCGCACACCTGGTGAGTCTGCAACCGGTGAGTGGCATGCTTTAAAGTTCCTCTGGTCACTCAATCATGTCGCAGGACGAAAGGTCCGAACCGACACGGGTGACTGGTTGTAATTACGTAGATTTTTCTGGCAAGCACTGTGACCATGGGTATATGGAAATATACTCATGAGTAGCAACTTCTTTACTGCTTTATATTATGTGAGGATAGGTCTTCTTGTACAACGCGTTTTTAAATAGCTTGATAATTTTAAAACAGATCATATTTAGTACAAAATATATCACTATATATCTTTTTATAATAGAGTATTTAATTGAATACCTATGAAACGATATTTAAATAGTTATTAATTATTGAATGAATATAAAGTAACGTCCAGTATTCTACGTGCATTAGTTTGTAGTGGAGAAGTCGAATACCATTCGACTTCGTTTACTTGTCAATTGCAATGACTGCACAGTTAGAATAAATTGCATAATTATTGCTGTTAGTAAGAGTGTAGTATTTCATCTTTTTCTACTTTGATAATATATAAAGTGAAGGTACTCATTTACCTTATCAATTTGTTGGAACTATCGAATAATTTTATTATTCGATATCCATATTAGTCTTTAGCGTTTAAAGATATCGATACGTTCATTGTTTCCGTACAAAATGTTAATTAAACCTGAATGTACAAGAAGACAATACGCGAACGGGTAGTTTTCGAAATCAAGGCAATCAACTTTTAAAGCAATCTTGCGTTTTAGAATCAATGCTTTGATAACGGGAACGCCCGAGGATGTTTCAATTTAATCCAAAGTATATTAAAGTAGAGTCGTTGAATAATTTCTCTATTAACGTAGAGTCTTTGAATAATTTTTCTAATAAAGTAGAGTCACTGCATAATTTTTCTAATATAGTAGAGTCATTGCACAATTTTTCTAATAAAGTAGAGTCATTTAATTTTCTCTTCAATAAAATAGAATCATATATAGATCTGTTGTACATATATATGTATTTTAGCCCGTTAGAAAATCAGTATGTCCTTATCATCTTTTTAGACGAGGATTTTCAGGTTTAACCCTTTCCGTGTTCACTGCCCGGATCCCACTCACGTGCCCCGGTGCTACTTGGGTGGGAAAACGGTGGTAGAGCACGATGATATTTTTTAGTTTATAAGCCATAAAATGATTTATTGTTGGCGACTGACAGTGCGTTGGTGTATCGTGCACGACGTAATATCCGCATTGTGTGTGTGGTTAGGCTGTGGATTTGCGTCGTTCCTTATTAAAATGTAGCTATTATGACCAAGATAAGATGTCCATCAATTTAAAACAGAGACATCATTTTTAGTATTATTTGCTTCAATAATTCCTACTATACTTGGGCACGAAGTTTTTGTCATTTAAGATGACAGAGGCCAAATGCCAAAAAGAATTGAATATACTTATCAATTGCTATCAAGTACCTCTTGTATCGGTGCTATTTAATTATTTTATTAAATATCTATTAAATATCTCAACCGCGACGTGGTTTTTTCCACGTGAACGCAGAGATCCCAGCCACTGTCAGTCGATTTCAGAAAAATGGTACGTACATTAGGGTGTGCAAGTTGTGTGACAGCACTTGGGTGTCGGGGGTGTCCCGGGACGCCTCCCTAGTGTAGGCTTTTGCGCCCAAGTGTTTGACTGAGAACCGTGGAGTGTCGTGTGTTGGTGTGTTTGTTTGCCATTTTTTAAATATAGGTCCAGGTAGGATAGGTAGCATACTTTCTGGTGTGATTGATAGACATAAGTAGGTAGGGCCGGGCAGGTTGACACAGTCTCTGATCGGGTAGGCACTATTTCGCGTGTTCAACCTGTTTCAGGAAATCTGATTTGAAAAGTCGACGGTGAAGCTGTGGCGCGAACGAAAATGCGTTCGCCTCTGGCTTTGCCTATCGATTTTTCGAATCCTTCGCGGTCGTGGTCGCGATTTAGGCTCCGAAACGAAACGCGTTACATACATTATGCTCGAGGCTGCACGTGTGAACGAAGAACGATTACAATTTTAATCGTAATCTATGTGATTTTCCGTAATCACAATTTTACGATTTTATTTGATCGTCATTCGGCCACGTGTGTTCCATTTAGCTCCGCGATTGAAACTCTTTATTTCACCTTTATAAGTTTTTCCTTGGTTTCCGATTAGAGTCTCGAGCCTAGTTTAAGTTTCAGCTGACCCTTGGGTCCGACGAAACGGAGAGGCTATATGCCGAAGAGGCCCGACAAACTGTCACTCAAGAGGGCAACTACTAATGGCTCTCCATTCTTTTTAAGAATGGGGAATCATTCTGTGTTACTACTTTGTCACTGTGCTTGCATTTTCATTTGTAGAATTTTTATTTGTACTTGGCCGATGCACATTCCGGCCCAACGATACAGCCCTCCCAAAAATATCGCGTTGCTTTAGAGTTGCGAAAAACTTGCGAACGGGTCGACTTGGAGTTGCGTTGAATGCCACTTATTGCTATTCTTATTGCTAGTTAAATTGTAGTATTTTATAATACACTTTACATTTGAGCTTCTAGTGTTGCGGAAATTGTTTTCGCGTATTGGAACTTTCAGTTCATTTTTCAGAGGATCTTCAATTTGCTTAATTTTGGATAGTACATATAATTTACTGTTTGCTTTCTATTAGTCTTAATAAATAGTGTTGCGAAATGATTGTATCGCGAGTTCCAGTTAGCGTTGCGTTGATTAAAGATCGCGTTTTTAAGTAGAGTTGCGACTACTAGTCCCCATCTGCTTCCAATTGGAAGCCTGTTCCTGAACCAGGAACTTTTTCTTTTCAGCGTTTTATATTTGCCTTTCTTTTTATTTTATTTTTCTTAATAATTATACTACCTGGAATGTCTGTTGATGGAAGTACTGCTAAAAATTTGCATACATATTAGTAAATTACTGTGTGAACGAAATGAAAACAAATGAAAAAGAAAATAAATGAAAGAGAAAGGAAAGAAAAGAAAAAAGAAAAGAAAAGAAAAGAAAAAGAGCAAAGTAAAAAACAGATATAATTTGCAGAATCTTTGATAAATTTATAATAATTCTAGATAGTAGATTTAAATTAGAGTTAATACTAGTGACTGTTCATTATTGGAGTTTAACTCTTAAATATTTCCTCTTAATTGTTGCAATTCTATCTTAACCTTTTTTTTAGTAGAGCCAATTTTTATAACTTTTCGAGCTTGCTTTGTAGAAATTGAAATTCACTCGCGATATCCGTAAATGTTTAAACAAAAATCCTTGCACGAAAAACGTTATTGGCAGTAGTTGGGTCTCGGCATGGTGATAGTTGAAGTTTGATATTTTTCTTCCGAATAATCGTTTGTCGCTTCTTTGTTGAAGCAAAATAGAATCAATTGTAGTGAAATGTGACTACTTCATTTTGGAGTTTTTAATGAACGTGATACCACCATTCAGTTTGATCTAGAACGTACAAAAGAATATATCACTTTGGCCGAAATCCAATTAACTATTGTTAACAAAAAATAGCAGCATTGTTCATATCAATTCTGATTTATTAACTGCGCTAAAATTCAGTTATTACGAATTAAAAGCAGCTTCATTTCGATATAAAATGGGGAGGCTTGGGGATGTCACTAATCCAATGCTTGAGATTGTTACAGATTCACAGATGAACCCAAATATGCTATATTAAACAAACATAAGTACATACGTCAGAGGCTCAAGAGTGGAATATATAGAATACAGATCCAGAAATATTATCAAAGACACGATTGGAAACTTTAAAATTAAAGAGCCAGCCCCGCCGATTCAATTTGTGAGTTTAAGAATTCATTCTTATAATGCTTTGCTAATTATTTCGAGTTTGTGCATGTTTCAGAAGCATTGAAAAGAAGAGGATTCATGAAACAATGTATAATACGAACACACCCTCACCCCATCCCTGCCCCAAACCCCTGTCCTTATTAACTAATTACAGGTGTTAGACAATTAATTAGGCAGGCCCAAATATAAATCGAACAATACATTTAGCTCTTTATGTAGGTAGGATTTGTCTCAACACACAATCTTAGATCTTTATACTGGCAGGTTTTACACGAATTGAAATTATTAGACATTTAATTAGGCAGGGTTTATAAAACCAAATATTGTTGGCAGGTGCTGCAATTTTTTGGTTCGGGTTTCTGTCTGTTCTAGGACACGATGGACCACGAGAGATTAATACGGACTAACCGAAGAGGATTTAAGTATATGTATACTCATACCTACATGAGTATGGGATAGTATCTATTACAGTCCTATGTAGATAGGATATTATTGAAATTGTTCTTTTATTCGATCTGTTAGATGTTATACTAGGTAGGGTGATTCTAGTCTTAAGTTAGCTCTTTAGTCAGGCAGGGCGTATTCGAATCTAATCTAAAATTTAAGAAAGTAGGGTTTATTTTTAAGTTATGTCTTAGCTTTTAAGCCCGCAGTGTTCACCACTGCAATAATATTTCGTTGTCTAGTTTTTAAGATCATAGGATATATTTTTAAGACAGTTTTATTTCAGGAACATGAATTCTCTTGCAGATTTTCTTTCAGGTTTCCTTCTGATATTCCATTTAGCTTTCGGTCGTGAATTTTCCAACTACTCCTCTTGTTGTCTTACTTGTACTACGATCAATTACTGAACGTTCTACAAATTGACAATAATAGGAGATTTTTCTTTGTCACATGTTATATTAGAATTAGTTTTCGCGTAATTGGAGGGTGGAAGGGCCGTGGCTAGGGTGGGTCTCCATGCGCAGTAACCTCCACGTGGTGAGACCCGGGCAATCAATTATTTATCGTATAATTATTAAACGTTTAGGAGACGTTTGATAATTATGTGGAAAATAATTCGAGCGAATGGACTGCGCATTGCACTTTCCCCTCTCATTCCCTTTTTGCTTCATTCTCTTATTTGCGTCATTCTCTTATTAGCTTCATTCCCTTTTCCGTTCTCGGCCCGGAGGACGGATGGTAAGGCGCTTTTGGCACCTGTGGCGGTATTTGGGTTGCAGTGTCATCGTGGAGCAGTGTGTGAGGCTGTGATTGCGGTTCTGGACAGGTGACCCGCCAAGTAGGATATTTCTCCTCGTTAGACCACGCCAAGCACACCTTGGGGTGGCAGAAGGCATATGGGACATAATCTGGAATCGTGGTTGCGGTCTTGCATATCCGTTCCTCAATGATTGCTGTGGCTCGGTATCGAAACAGGTGTTGATTGTAAGTCGTGTTACTGTCCAGACTATGGGCCGAGGGCTCGCGGACTGCTCGGTAGCAGTCACTTTCGTTATTTGCCTCCCATTTGATCCCACTTGTGAGTTGAAGATTTTTATAATGCTTTACTAATTACATCCACTTTGTCTTTGTTTCAGAAGGACTGAAAGGAATCAGCTAAAGAAGATGAATGCTTAAAAAATGTATAATATGACCACACTCTCACTCTGCCCCTGCCCTGCCCGTGCCCAGCCCTTACCCTTACACGTGCCCCTGCCGCTGCCCTTTTATACAGGCAGGTTTTACACGAATTGAATTTATTAGACTTTTAATTAGGCAGGGTTTATGAAACTAAAAATTGATTCAATCTGTTCTAGGACACCATGGGCCACGAAATTAATTCCTCTTCAATTTGTCCATATTAAGCATATGCATACTTATACCTACACGAGTATAGGATAGTATCTATTACAGTCCTATGTAAATAGGATATTATTGAAATTGTTCTTTTATTCGAACTGTTAGATGTTATACTAGGTAGGGCGATTCTAGTTTTAAGTTAGATCTTTAGTCAGGCAGGACGCATTTGAATTTAATGTAGTATTTAAGAAAGGAGGATTCATTTTTAAACTGCGTCTTGGTGTTTAAGACAGCAGTGTACACTGCTGTGATAATATTTCGTTGTCTAGTTTCTAAGATCATAAGATATATTATTAAGAAAGTTTTATTTCAGGAAATTGGACTCTGATTTTCTTTTCTCTGATTTTCTTTCAGGTTTCGTTCTGATATTCCATTTAGCTTTCGGTCGTGAATTTTCCAACTACTCCTCTTGTTGTCTTACTTGTACTACGATCAATTACTGAACGTTCTACAAATTGACAATAATAGGAGATTTTTCTTTGTCACATGTTATATTAGAATTAGTTTTCGCGTAATTGGAGGGTGGAAGGGCCGTGGCTAGGGTGGGTCTCCATGCGCAGTAACCTCCACGTGGTGAGACCCGGGCAATCAATTATTTATCGTATAATTATTAAACGTTTAGGAGACGTTTGATAATTATGTGGAAAATAATTCGAGCGAATGGACTGCGCATTGCACTTTCCCCTCTCATTCCCTTTTTGCTTCATTCTCTTATTTGCGTCATTCTCTTATTAGCTTCATTCCCTTTTCCGTTCTCGGCCCGGAGGACGGATGGTAAGGCGCTTTTGGCACCTGTGGCGGTATTTGGGTTGCAGTGTCATCGTGGAGCAGTGTGTGAGGCTGTGATTGCGGTTCTGGACAGGTGACCCGCCAAGTAGGATATTTCTCCTCGTTAGACCACGCCAAGCACACCTTGGGGTGGCAGAAGGCATATGGGACATAATCTGGAATCGTGGTTGCGGTCTTGCATATCCGTTCCTCAATGATTGCTGTGGCTCGGTATCGAAACAGGTGTTGATTGTAAGTCGTGTTACTGTCCAGACTATGGGCCGAGGGCTCGCGGACTGCTCGGTAGCAGTCACTTTCGTTATTTGCCTCCCATTTGATCCCACTTGTGAGTTGAAGATTTTTATAATGCTTTACTAATTACATCCACTTTGTCTTTGTTTCAGAAGGACTGAAAGGAATCAGCTAAAGAAGATGAATGCTTAAAAAATGTATAATATGACCACACTCTCACTCTGCCCCTGCCCTGCCCGTGCCCAGCCCTTACCCTTACACGTGCCCCTGCCGCTGCCCTTTTATACAGGCAGGTTTTACACGAATTGAATTTATTAGACTTTTAATTAGGCAGGGTTTATGAAACTAAAAATTGATTCAATCTGTTCTAGGACACCATGGGCCACGAAATTAATTCCTCTTCAATTTGTCCATATTAAGCATATGCATACTTATACCTACACGAGTATAGGATAGTATCTATTACAGTCCTATGTAAATAGGATATTATTGAAATTGTTCTTTTATTCGAACTGTTAGATGTTATACTAGGTAGGGCGATTCTAGTTTTAAGTTAGATCTTTAGTCAGGCAGGACGCATTTGAATTTAATGTAGTATTTAAGAAAGGAGGATTCATTTTTAAACTGCGTCTTGGTGTTTAAGACAGCAGTGTACACTGCTGTGATAATATTTCGTTGTCTAGTTTCTAAGATCATAAGATATATTATTAAGAAAGTTTTATTTCAGGAAATTGGACTCTGATTTTCTTTTCTCTGATTTTCTTTCAGGTTTCGTTCTGATATTCCATTTAGCTTTCGGTCGTGAATTTTCCAACTACTCCTCTTGTTGTCTTACTTGTACTACGATCAATTACTGAACGTTCTACAAATTGACAATAATAGGAGATTTTTCTTTGTCACATGTTATATTAGAATTAGTTTTCGCGTAATTGGAGGGTGGAAGGGCCGTGGCTAGGGTGGGTCTCCATGCGCAGTAACCTCCACGTGGTGAGACCCGGGCAATCAATTATTTATCGTATAATTATTAAACGTTTAAGAGACGTTTGATAATTATGTGGAAAATAATTCGAGCTAATTGACTGCGTATTGCACTTAGGATACAATGTACAGTAATGCCCGCTTAATGTTCGTTCTTTTCCCCAATTAATGTTCGCCGAGACATTGCCACCAATTTTTGGATCTACTCCGATGCATCGCATCGGATCGAGCGAGTTTCCGGGTTATCTGCACTTGTGATCAGCAATTGCCCTCAATATATCTCACTCTCGTTATCTGGACAGAAGTGTGACCAACACAGTCTAAACCAAGCATGCCGAAAAGCTATGAGGATGAACTGGTAATTACTGGTAAGAACATCACCGGATATTGGTCGTTACGCAGCTCCCAACCAGCGATGATTCAGTGGGCATTACTGGCCACTGTAGTTCTTTAAGTGGACAGAGGCTTAAGTTCTTATTGCAATTACGTATGAATTCTCGTTTTCATTGTTGTATCTATTTGTAGTTATAAATATTATGTATTATTTATTATCCTGCTTCTTATGTAGATTCTTCTGTTTACCGAAGCACTAGAGATAATTCGTCTGAAGATAATATTTGTTTCGCCTTGGGAATTACATTTTCGTATTTCTCAAGAAACCATATTTTCTATAAACGAGATACCCATGTATATAGTTCATAATTCATAAATTAATTATCTATAAACATGTGTTTGAAACTACGCGGGTCTCTGCCATATCTACAGTGCATGCTATGATATTGCCATCTATGCAGCACTCCTTGAAACTACTCCCGCCTCTTAATTACCTTAAGTGTAGATATGGTAGAGGGCCGAGTAGTTGCCAGGAGTTCTGTATAGATGGTGATACCATAGCAGGCGCGAGTAGTTCATGTAGTTCTGTGTAGATGGCAATACCATAGCGGGGCGAGTAGTTCATGGAGTTCTGTATAGATGGCGATACTAAAGGCCATTTGGGTGTAGATAAAACAGGGATACTAGTGGTACGAAGTTTCAAGTATTTTATAAATACCTGCACGATAAACGTAATGAAAGTCGGTTATTTGTGGCTTCAATAATAAAATTAAGTTTATAGTGCTCTAAAATCGTTTCGTATCCACATTAAATATCAACAATGGTTAGCAAACACATACATTAATACAGTATAGTGACATTGTAAGTTTCATAACCCATTTTATTCTACAACAATCGAGCTTTTTACCAAAGGTAAATCCTTTTGTGAATATTTCTTTCTTTAAATAAATTTCCTAGCGTATGATAAAAACATACTAATAGTAGTAGTATTCTTTATTTCGGTCTTGCAGTAGTGAAAGTTGGGGTTAGTGTACATATAACCTATTTTTGCAATACTATCTAAACTCTTGCACTCCCATCTTCTGTTTCGCTCTTCCTTTTCAGACCTTCTCTACCTTATGCATCACACTATTTCTTGTCTCTTCATCGCTCGTCTATTACGCATCTTTTCATTTCCTCTCCGTTTCATTACAAATTCCTAAGTCATTTCTGCGCTATTCGGTACTGTCGTATTGCTTCCGTTTTAATACATTTAAACCTTTCATTATATCTTGTTTTTTGTATTTTTCTTTGAAGGCTCTCCGTTAGATCCTTTAGTTCCGTTCTTATCCAGTTTAGTATTCTCGCACTCGTTCCATTCGTTCTAAAAGACCCTTTCTCTTATGTCTCTAGTTTGGCCCGCCCTACTTTTTTTTTCGACTAAATATCCTTTAACAATCTTTCTATCTCCTGTTATATACTTACTAATATATTTTTCTTGTGCGTAGGTTTCGTAGGCAAAGGATAAGGAGCATTGACCGCCAATTCTCATTGTGCATAAAAAGAAGGAAGAATAACTCTCGCCATATACATATACATACCATATACTTACTTCATACTTATATTAAATTGGTTTCGTGGGATTGGAAGGTGTATGCAACGAAGGCTGATGTAAGTGTAATACGTCTCTAAATATCTTTTTCTTTCAATAAATCTTCCTGCGTGTAATAATTACATACTAACAATAGTATTCCTTTTTATTTATCCTTTTAACTTATGCATTCTTCTCCACTCTTTCTTGCAAACCTTCTCTACTTTATACATTATCCCATTACTTATCCCCTTATTTCATTTCGATTATACATTTAGTCTTTAAGGCTCTTCATCACTTTCTTTACTTCTCTTTACATCAAATTCATTCCATTCCTTTTTAAATTAACCCCCCCTTTTTCTTATACTTCTTGTGTGGTCTTTCCCTATTTTCTTTTCTTCTAACTATCCTTTAACAATGTTTCTTTCACCTGTTACATACTTACTAATATATCTTTTGTGTGTACAGGTTTTGCATCCAAGGAGTAAGGAGCATTAACCAGTGCATCTCATCATGCATAAAGACAAGAAAGAAGAAAGAATAACCCTTGCCACATACTTTAGTTATCCTTTAGTTATAGTAAATTGGTTTATAAAAATAGTTTGTAACTATTAGCGCATAAGATTAATTTAGAAAACGTGCGTAATTAACTCTTATGTATATCTATTATATATTTTATTTTATATTCAGTTTATTCGGTAGATCTTATATAAACCTTAATAGTACGTTTACTACAAGTTCTACTGAATGTGCTAAATGTAAAATGAAAGATATAATAAATAATTTACATATGCACCACTTATACAATTGCTGCAATTTAAATTTGTACGCTTCTGCACGTAAACTGTAAAATTTAGTGTAAGTTTTATCTGTAAGAATATGAATTGTAAATTAACTTCAAAGAATAGTTTATAAGTATTAGATCATTTATATTTATAATATTCTTTATATTATATAAATGTTAGTTTAAGATTGATACAAGATTTACTTGTACGATTAATTGTAAATTGATATATAAGAATAGTTCATATGTATTAGCTTGTAAATTTGAATTACAACATTCTTGTAACTTGTATCTTCATTAATTAATTTAATAAATCTTCAATAAAAGGAATTGTACTGCTCTCTTTATTTTAACACCTTACCTATCCTTGAAAAGACCTGATTCCACTTCCTTAAACAAAAAGTACCGCGGACGAACTTTAAATGCAAAGTCCTGAAGCGAGAAACTTGTAAAAATGGCCCTATACGTTATTAAATATAAAAGAAGGAAATTGTGGAAACGACATCATTTTCGGTCTTCATTTCTTGCAACATTTGATGGCAGAAGTCTAGAAAATTAAGCGCTCAGAAATTCCTGGAATATGACGTCATTTCCAAGAACTGCTGATTCGGATACCTCCTCGCATATCATATTCTCCTGATACAAATCCACGATTTTCAGCGAGATATTTTTGCCAGAAACTCAGAAATTTTGCGCTCGGAAATTCCTGGAACATGACGTCATTTCCAAGAATTGCTGCGATGAAAGACCTCCTCGCATATCATATTCTCCTAATACAAATCCACGATTTTCAGCGAGATATTTTTGGCAGAAACTCGGAAATTTCAGCGCTCGAAAATTCCTGGAATGTGACGTCATTTCTGAGAACGAATACCTCCTTGCATATCATATTCTCCTGATACAAATCCAAGATTTTCGGCACTTAAATTTCTACTGAAAATCGTGGATTTGTATTAGGAGAATATGATGTGCGAGGAGGTATTCGATCCCGGCAGTTCGTGGAAATGACGTCACGTTCCAGGAATTTCCGGGCGCAAAATTTCTGAGTTTCTGGCAAAAATATCTCGCAGAAAATCGTGGATTTGTATCAGGAGAATATGATATGCAAGGAGGTATGCGTTCTCAGAAATGACGTCACATTCCAGGAATTTCCGAGCGTTGAAATTTTCGAGTTTCTGCCAAAAATATCTCGCTGAAAATCGTGGATTTGTATCAGGAGAATATGATGTGCGAGGAGGTATTCGACTTCACCAATTCTTGGAAATGACGTCACGTTCCAGGAATTTGCGAGAATTAAAATTTGAAGAGCTCCCATCAAGACGTATTAATTCCTTAACAATTAGCGCCAACGTTAATAATGTTCAGGTCTATTTTTACAAGTTTCTCGCTTTAGGACTTTGCATTTAAAGTCCGTCCACGGTACTTCTTGTTTAAGGAAGTGGAATCAGGTCTTTTCAAGGATAGGTAAGGTGTTTAAATAAAGAGAGCAATAGAATTCCTTTTATTGAAGATTTATTAAATTAATTAATGACGATACAAGTTACAAGAATGTTGTAATTTAAATGTACAAGCTAACACTTATGAAGTATTCTTATATATCAATTTACAATTAATCGTACAAGTAAATCTTGTATCAATTCTAAACTAACATTTATATAATATAAAGAATATTATAAATATAAATGATCTAATACTTATAAACTATTATTTGAAGTTAATTTACAATACATATTCTTACAGATAAAACTTATACTAAAATTTACACAGTTTACATGCAGAAGCGTATAAATTTAAATTGCAGCAATTGTGTAACTGGTGCATATGTAAATTATTTATTATATCTTTCATTTTACATTTAGCACATTCAGTAGAACTTGTAGTAAACGTACTATTAAAGTTTATATAAGATCTACCGAATAAACTGAATATAAAATAAAATATACATATAATAGATATACATAACAGTTAATTACACAATTGTTCTCAATTAATCTTATGCGCTAATAGTTACAAACTACTTTTATAAACCAATTTACTATAACTAAAGGATAACAAAAGTAAGTGGCAAGGGTTATTCTTTCTTCTTTCTTGCTTTTATGCATGATGAGATGCACTGGTTAATGCTCCTTACTCCTTGGATGCAAAACCTGTACACACAAAAGATATATTAGTAAGTATGCAACAGGTGAAAGAAACATTGTTAAAGGATAGTTAAAAGAAAAGAAAATAGGGAAAGACCGCACAAGAAGTATAAGAAAAAGGGGCGGGAATATTTAAAAAGCAATGGAATGGATCACACATGAATCAATTTGATGAAAAGAGAAGTAAAGAAAGTGATGGAGCGTCTTAAAGATTAAGATAGTAATCTAAAGTTATGTTATATGTTCACTAAGTCGAAATTTTATAGCTGCGAGGCCGACATAAAAAGGAATACTATTGGTAGTATGTAATTCTTACGCGCAGGAAGATTTATTGAAAGAAAAAGATATTTAGAGACGTATTACACTTACATCAGCCTTCGTTGCATACACCTTCCAATCCCACAAAACCAATTTAATATAACTGAAGTATGCATATGGCGAGAGTTATTCTTTCCTCTCCCTTCTGTTTATGCACAATGAGAATTGGCGGTCAATGCTCCTTATCCTTTGCCTACGATACCTACGCACACAAAAATATATTAGAAAGTATATAACAGGAGATAGAAAGATTGTTAAAGGATATTTAATCGAAAAAGAAAGTAGGGCGGGCCAAACTAGAGACATAAGAGAAAGGGTCTTTTAGAACGAATGGAACGAGTGCGAGAATACTAAACTGGATAAGAACGGAACTAAAGGATCTAACGGAGAGCCTTCAAAGAAAAATACAAAGAAGCAAGATATAATGAAAGGTTTAAATGTATTAAAACGGGAGCAATACGACAGTACCACAGTAAAGAGAGAACAGGAAAGAGTCGGCAATTAATAGCGCAGAAATGACTTAGGAATTTGAAATGAAACAGAGAGGAAATGGAAAGATGTATAATACATGTGCGATAAAGAGATAAGAATAATGTGATACGTAAGGTAGAGAAGGTTTTAAAAGGAACAGCGAAACGGAAGATGAGAGTACAAGAGTCCATATAGTATTGCAAAGATAGGTTATATGTAAACTAACCA
Source organism: Nomada ferruginata (assembly GCA_963583965.1). NCBI lineage: Eukaryota > Metazoa > Arthropoda > Insecta > Hymenoptera > Apidae > Nomada > Nomada ferruginata. The sequence continues at coordinate 3,138,155 of OY757223.1, forward strand.
AACTTTCATTGCTTCGAGACCGAAATAGAGAATACTACTACTATTAGTATGTATTTATTACGTGCCGGAAAATTTATTTAAAGGAACAAATTTTCACAAATGCGTTTACCTGTGCTAAAGAGCTTGATTGTTGTAGAATAAAATGAACAATGGAACTTGCAATGTTACCGTACATATTAATTTTTATGTAGACTGTAACACGGTGTTTGCTAATACTTTATTGATCTGTAAATGAGTGTACAAAACGGTTTTTGTGAATTATTAACTCAATTTGATGAATGGAGACATAAATAACCAAATTTTATGAACATTATCGCACCGCTACTTATAAACAAGTGTCTGAATTTACGTACCACTCACATCCCTGTCTTACCTACACCCAAAGTGGGCTTTAATTTCGCCATCTATACAGAACTGCTCGATACTGTATATATGTCTGCTTTATCTAAGAGTCATTAGTATCGCCATCTATACAGACGTGACTCAAACTACTCGGGCCTCTGCCATATCTACACTTATGGTAAGTAAGGGGTGTGAGTAGTTCCAATGCGTTCTGCATAGATGGAACTACCATAGCAAGCGCGAGTGGTTTCAAGGAGTTCTGTATAGATGGCGAAACCATAGCAGGCACTGTAGATATGGCAGAGACCCGCATAGATTCAAGTATATCTTGGCAGATATTAATTAATTTATGAATTAAAAGATATATATACAGGTATTACAATTATAAAAAAGAAGGCTCCTTGAGAAATAAGAAAATGGAATTCTCTAGGCGAAACATATATGATTTATGTTACTCATGAATTATCTCGAAAGCGTCAGAAAACAGAAGAGTCTACATAAGAAGCAGGGCAATAAACAATACACAATATTTACAGCTGCAGATAGATACAACGATAGAAACGAGAACTCAAAAGTAATTGCAATAAGAACTTAAGATTCTCTCCGCTCAAATAACTACAGTGGACAGTAATGCCCACTTAATTTTCGCTGCTTCGAAGCTGCCAAGCGAACACTATCCAGGGATGTGATTTATAAGGAATTGTTCATGCTTATCACTTTTCGGCACGCTCGGTTTAGGCTGTGTTGGGAGTGGATTGAGATGTACTGAGAACCAGCGTGAGATATATTTAACACGTTGAGTGCCACGTCAGGCATCGGTGTCTGACACTAAACTTTCCGTTCAGGCCGCGTCAGTCATCGGTGACTGACAATCAACTTTCCGTTCAGTGACTGACTCTAAACTTTCCGTTCAGGCCGCGTCAGTCATCGGTGACTGACAGTCAACTTTCCGTTCAGTGACTGACTCTAAACTTTCCGTTCAGGCCGCGTCAGTCATCGGTGACTGACAGTCAACTTTCCGTTCAGTGACTGACTCTAAACTTTCCGTTCAGGCCGCGTCAGTCATCGGTGACTGACACTAAACTTTTCGTTCAGGCGTCGGTGTATCACAGTGTTAAGCTATGCCGCGGCGCGCCGTCGCGCATGTCGCGCCGTTTGGCCTAAACGGAACGCGTGGCAAAACCGGCGTGGCACTCAACGTGTTAAGGGCCATTGCTGATGACAAGTGGAGATAACTCGGACGCAACCTACATCCTCGATACATCGGAGCAGGTCCAAAAATCCATTATTGTACATTGTATCCTAAGTGCAATACGCAGCCAATTAGCTCGAATTATTTTCCACATAATTATCAAACGTCTCTTAAACGTTTAATAATTATACGATAAATAATTGATTGCCCGGATCTCACCACGTGGAGGTTACTGCGCATGGAGACCCACCCTAGCCACGGCCCTTCCACCCTCCAATTACGCGAAAACTAATTCTAATATAACATGTGACAAAGAAAAATCTCCTATTATTGTCAATTTGTAGAACGTTCAGTAATTGATCGTAGTACAAGTAAGACAACAAGAGGAGTAGTTGGAAAATTCACGACCGAAAGCTAAATGGAATATCAGAAGGAAACCTGAAAGAAAATCTGCAAGAAAATTCACGTTCCTGAAATAAAACTGTCTTAAAAATATATCCTATGATCTTAAAAACTAGACAACGAAATATTATTGCAGTGGTGAACACTGCGGGCTTAAAAGCTAAGACATAACTTAAAAATAAACCCTACCTTCTTAAATTTTAGATTAGATTCGAATACGCCCTGCCTGACTAAAGAGCTAACTTAAGACTAGAATCACCCTACCTAGTATAACATCTAACAGATCGAATAAAAGAACAATTTCAATAATATCCTATCTACATAGGACTGTAATAGATACTATCCCATACTCATGTAGGTATGAGTATACATATACTTAAATCCTCTTCGGTTAGTCCGTATTAATCTCTCGTGGTCCATCGTGTCCTAGAACAGACAGAAACCCGAACCAAAAAATTGCAGCACCTGCCAACAATATTTGGTTTTATAAACCCTGCCTAATTAAATGTCTAATAATTTCAATTCGTGTAAAACCTGCCAGTATAAAGATCTAAGATTGTGTGTTGAGACAAATCCTACCTACATAAAGAGCTAAATGTATTGTTCGATTTATATTTGGGCCTGCCTAATTAATTGTCTAACACCTGTAATTAGTTAATAAGGACAGGGGTTTGGGGCAGGGATGGGGTGAGGGTGTGTTCGTATTATACATTGTTTCATGAATCCTCTTCTTTTCAATGCTTCTGAAACATGCACAAACTCGAAATAATTAGCAAAGCATTATAAGAATGAATTCTTAAACTCACAAATTGAATCGGCGGGGCTGGCTCTTTAATTTTAAAGTTTCCAATCGTGTCTTTGATAATATTTCTGGATCTGTATTCTATATATTCCACTCTTGAGCCTCTGACGTATGTACTTATGTTTGTTTAATATAGCATATTTGGGTTCATCTGTGAATCTGTAACAATCTCAAGCATTGGATTAGTGACATCCCCAAGCCTCCCCATTTTATATCGAAATGAAGCTGCTTTTAATTCGTAATAACTGAATTTTAGCGCAGTTAATAAATCAGAATTGATATGAACAATGCTGCTATTTTTTGTTAACAATAGTTAATTGGATTTCGGCCAAAGTGATATATTCTTTTGTACGTTCTAGATCAAACTGAATGGTGGTATCACGTTCATTAAAAACTCCAAAATGAAGTAGTCACATTTCACTACAATTGATTCTATTTTGCTTCAACAAAGAAGCGACAAACGATTATTCGGAAGAAAAATATCAAACTTCAACTATCACCATGCCGAGACCCAACTACTGCCAATAACGTTTTTCGTGCAAGGATTTTTGTTTAAACATTTACGGATATCGCGAGTGAATTTCAATTTCTACAAAGCAAGCTCGAAAAGTTATAAAAATTGGCTCTACTAAAAAAAAGGTTAAGATAGAATTGCAACAATTAAGAGGAAATATTTAAGAGTTAAACTCCAATAATGAACAGTCACTAGTATTAACTCTAATTTAAATCTACTATCTAGAATTATTATAAATTTATCAAAGATTCTGCAAATTATATCTGTTTTTTACTTTGCTCTTTTTCTTTTCTTCTTCTTTCTTTTCTTTTCTTTTCTTTTTTCTTTTCTTTCCTTTCTCTTTCATTTATTTTCTTTTTCATTTGTTTTCATTTCGTTCACACAGTAATTTACTAATATGTATGCAAATTTTTAGCAGTACTTCCATCAACAGACATTCCAGGTAGTATAATTATTAAGAAAAATAAAATAAAAAGAAAGGCAAATATAAAACGCTGAAAAGAAAAAGTTCCTGGTTCAGGAACAGGCTTCCAATTGGAAGCAGATGGGGACTAGTAGTCGCAACTCTACTTAAAAACGCGATCTTTAATCAACGCAACGCTAACTGGAACTCGCGATACAATCATTTCGCAACACTATTTATTAAGACTAATAGAAAGCAAACAGTAAATTATATGTACTATCCAAAATTAAGCAAATTGAAGATCCTCTGAAAAATGAACTGAAAGTTCCAATACGCGAAAACAATTTCCGCAACACTAGAAGCTCAAATGTAAAGTGTATTATAAAATACTACAATTTAACTAGCAATAAGAATAGCAATAAGTGGCATTCAACGCAACTCCAAGTCGACCCGTTCGCAAGTTTTTCGCAACTCTAAAGCAACGCGATATTTTTGGGAGGGCTGTATCGTTGGGCCGGAATGTGCATCGGCCAAGTACAAATAAAAATTCTACAAATGAAAATGCAAGCACAGTGACAAAGTAGTAACACAGAATGATTCCCCATTCTTAAAAAGAATGGAGAGCCATTAGTAGTTGCCCTCTTGAGTGACAGTTTGTCGGGCCTCTTCGGCATATAGCCTCTCCGTTTCGTCGGACCCAAGGGTCAGCTGAAACTTAAACTAGGCTCGAGACTCTAATCGGAAACCAAGGAAAAACTTATAAAGGTGAAATAAAGAGTTTCAATCGCGGAGCTAAATGGAACACACGTGGCCGAATGACGATCAAATAAAATCGTAAAATTGTGATTACGGAAAATCACATAGATTACGATTAAAATTGTAATCGTTCTTCGTTCACACGTGCAGCCTCGAGCATAATGTATGTAACGCGTTTCGTTTCGGAGCCTAAATCGCGACCACGACCGCGAAGGATTCGAAAAATCGATAGGCAAAGCCAGAGGCGAACGCATTTTCGTTCGCGCCACAGCTTCACCGTCGACTTTTCAAATCAGATTTCCTGAAACAGGTTGAACACGCGAAATAGTGCCTACCCGATCAGAGACTGTGTCAACCTGCCCGGCCCTACCTACTTATGTCTATCAATCACACCAGAAAGTATGCTACCTATCCTACCTGGACCTATATTTAAAAAATGGCAAACAAACACACCAACACACGACACTCCACGGTTCTCAGTCAAACACTTGGGCGCAAAAGCCTACACTAGGGAGGCGTCCCGGGACACCCCCGACACCCAAGTGCTGTCACACAACTTGCACACCCTAATGTACGTACCATTTTTCTGAAATCGACTGACAGTGGCTGGGATCTCTGCGTTCACGTGGAAAAAACCACGTCGCGGTTGAGATATTTAATAGATATTTAATAAAATAATTAAATAGCACCGATACAAGAGGTACTTGATAGCAATTGATAAGTATATTCAATTCTTTTTGGCATTTGGCCTCTGTCATCTTAAATGACAAAAACTTCGTGCCCAAGTATAGTAGGAATTATTGAAGCAAATAATACTAAAAATGATGTCTCTGTTTTAAATTGATGGACATCTTATCTTGGTCATAATAGCTACATTTTAATAAGGAACGACGCAAATCCACAGCCTAACCACACACACAATGCGGATATTACGTCGTGCACGATACACCAACGCACTGTCAGTCGCCAACAATAAATCATTTTATGGCTTATAAACTAAAAAATATCATCGTGCTCTACCACCGTTTTCCCACCCAAGTAGCACCGGGGCACGTGAGTGGGATCCGGGCAGTGAACACGGAAAGGGTTAAACCTGAAAATCCTCGTCTAAAAAGATGATAAGGACATACTGATTTTCTAACGGGCTAAAATACATATATATGTACAACAGATCTATATATGATTCTATTTTATTGAAGAGAAAATTAAATGACTCTACTTTATTAGAAAAATTGTGCAATGACTCTACTATATTAGAAAAATTATGCAGTGACTCTACTTTATTAGAAAAATTATTCAAAGACTCTACGTTAATAGAGAAATTATTCAACGACTCTACTTTAATATACTTTGGATTAAATTGAAACATCCTCGGGCGTTCCCGTTATCAAAGCATTGATTCTAAAACGCAAGATTGCTTTAAAAGTTGATTGCCTTGATTTCGAAAACTACCCGTTCGCGTATTGTCTTCTTGTACATTCAGGTTTAATTAACATTTTGTACGGAAACAATGAACGTATCGATATCTTTAAACGCTAAAGACTAATATGGATATCGAATAATAAAATTATTCGATAGTTCCAACAAATTGATAAGGTAAATGAGTACCTTCACTTTATATATTATCAAAGTAGAAAAAGATGAAATACTACACTCTTACTAACAGCAATAATTATGCAATTTATTCTAACTGTGCAGTCATTGCAATTGACAAGTAAACGAAGTCGAATGGTATTCGACTTCTCCACTACAAACTAATGCACGTAGAATACTGGACGTTACTTTATATTCATTCAATAATTAATAACTATTTAAATATCGTTTCATAGGTATTCAATTAAATACTCTATTATAAAAAGATATATAGTGATATATTTTGTACTAAATATGATCTGTTTTAAAATTATCAAGCTATTTAAAAACGCGTTGTACAAGAAGACCTATCCTCACATAATATAAAGCAGTAAAGAAGTTGCTACTCATGAGTATATTTCCATATACCCATGGTCACAGTGCTTGCCAGAAAAATCTACGTAATTACAACCAGTCACCCGTGTCGGTTCGGACCTTTCGTCCTGCGACATGATTGAGTGACCAGAGGAACTTTAAAGCATGCCACTCACCGGTTGCAGACTCACCAGGTGTGCGGTCAAGCTCGTCGCCATCGAAGCCATGGAAGCTGCTGAAACATTCAAAAAGAGCAAACAACATTAAAATCTATGTATCTTCAGTACTTTTGGAATGTGTTAATTATCAATGATTATTGCAATACAAGATTAAAGAACGAAGGAGATACTTACTCGTCAAATTGATGGCTGAAAGCCCGAACTCGCTGAACAGGACACTGACTCTAATGGAACACTTATGATTGACGAACAAAGTGATTCTAATTTCGCGACAGTATTTCTACTGTTTTTGTGACTGCTACCGAGCAGCCCGCGTGCCCTCGGCTCAGAGTCTGGACAGTAAAACGACTTAGCATCAACACAAGTTTCGATTCCGAGCCACAGAAATCATTAAGGCACGGATATGCAAAACCACAACCACGATTCTAGATTATGACCCGTATGCCTTCTGCCACCCCAAGGTGTGCTTGGCGTGGTCTAACACATAGGAATTTCCTACTAGGCGGGCCAAAGTGTCCAGAAAAGCAATCACAGCCCCACACACCGCCCCCCGATGACACTGCAACCCGGATATTGCAAGAACCGCGACCAGGATTCCAGAATGGTGGATGACCTACCCAAATTAGAGATTATATGTGGTCTAACAGAGGGCCTCGTGACCAGGGTCCAGAACCACAATCACGCCCCCGCACATCGTAACTCGCTGACACTAAGTCCCTAACCATCAGTCCTCCGAGCCGAGAACGGAAAAGGAAACGGAATAATTGTGATCGACGAACAAAGTGACTCTATTTTTCGCGAGAGTATTATTTCAGAGCAAACACTGACTCTAATTTCGCGTCTCTTTACTGTTATTTATGTTGAATTATTATTAAGAGCGGCTGCGCTCAAAAAATAATAAAAAGAACTTTGACGGAACAAGCACTGACTCTACCGACCGCATTGCGCGCGGTCAACAATATCGATATGGTAATACCATCGAGCCCATGGCACCTTCTGAAACATTCAAAAGAACAGACAACATTGAAATCTTTGCGTTTTGAGTACTTTTCGATCATGATAATTATCAAAGACCATTGTAAAATAAGATTAAAGAAATACAGAGATACTTACTCTTCGAGTTGATGGATGAATGCCCGAACTCGCCGAACTGCATCGGTGCTGACTCTAATACCGGAATACTTATTGCGAAAGAAAAAAAAAAAAAAAATACTACTATCGCGCACGTCAATTGTGATCGACGAACAAAGTGACTCTAATTTCGAAGCAAACACTGACTCTACTTTCGCGTATCGTTACTGTTATTTATATTTAGTTATAATTATTATGAGCGGTTTCGCTCTAAAAACAATAAAAAGAAATTTGACGGCGCAAGCACTGACTCTACCGACCGCATTGCGCGCGGTCATCAAAATTTTCTGAAAGAGAATCTGTACAAGTTAGTAAATAGGGTGAGGAGGTAGAAATTGAAGCAATACACATTTGATTTTATTTGTCTCTTTCTTATTTCTTCATCCTGTCAAACGTCTGTTGAGGAAATACTGCTTTGTTTTAATAAAGTACTACCGTATTATTATTCTGATTTAATTACTGTTAATTGTCTATTCAAGATATACTATTATAGATTAATATAAATGATTTATCAAAAGCGTACTGTGACTGTTCTATGTCAGAGTTTTAAAAGTGATCATGATCCTAGTAAGTAAGCAATATCGCGCATTTATAAATTCTCGTAGCTGCTTGTAGAAATCAAGACTCGAAACTATTTATCATGCTTTAAGGGCATGGCAAGAAATACGTAAGAACGCGGGCAATCCTGCATCGAAAATTCAATTTGACCGTACTTGTGCCAAGTCACAGAGATAATAAAAGTGTCAACAAGAACACTAGTGAAGCTATAATAGAATTCGCGACCGAAATGCAGCGAAACATGAACGTCGTTCAATTTTTCGTTTAGAATTAATGAAATCTACTGACTCTAGTTTCAATCGCGAATCATATATATTGTCAATTCTATTTGAAATATTTTCATTATTTAATGAACATGGATATACGAATAGAAAACCATTGGAATAATAAGTTAAATTTTACCAATCCTGCATCATAGGTCATCGGACTTATTGGTATGCATCGCAGTAATTGTATCTCAATACTCCATTCCTGCAGCTTCAATATATTATTCATTACCAACCAATCATCCATTGTACCTGCAACAAAAAGAAAAGCAACGTGATAAACCTGTGCTAAAATCAGAATCGAATTCAAAGTTGCGAAAGGACATATGTAACTGGGTATGTAAGTGACATTGCAATGAAAATAAACGCAACCTTAACACCGCATCGAATTCGAATAATCGTGTAATAAAATATAATAAAGATTCAAAGAACCGTTTAAGCTAATAAATTAATTAACCCGATATTTTAATAAACGTCTAGTTGTCGCGAATCAAAAAATCGGTGGTACCGGCTGACCGGTCAAGCGTCCAGCAAAAGAGACTCGAGAAAGGGTTTAATGTATATCCACGATAGTCAAACGATTGTTAAATAAACGCGTATTAATTAATAGAAGCTAATAGACAAGCGTATGCGGTGGTAAAGTAAACCCCGAGATGCTATTGTATTGTAAGGTTATGTATGTCGCTAACCTTCGACAGCATAGACGACCCGTACCGTACGACGCTTGAACTGATAGTGACACCGCGTGCGCCGCGCACCGTCATCCCCACTCCGTGACGCGCCGGCGCGTCGGTAGCGCTCGGTCGCGCTCGGTGGTATACGCAATTTCCGAACTCTTCGAAGGTCTCCGACCGCGGTCGTGCGTACTACTGTACTAAGGTCATACGTACTGAACTTTTGGGCCTTCCGATCAATTTTTAGCCGAACCTACGATCCTACGGTTATACTTACTGAACTTTTACGTTTTCTGACCAACTTGTAGCCGGACCTACGACTCCAGGGTCGTATCTACTGTACTTCTTTGGGTTCTGACCGACCTATAGTTGAACCTATGATCCTAGGGTTATACCTACTGAACTTTTACGTTTTCTGACCAACTTTTAGCCGGACCTACGACTCTAGGGTCGTGCCTATTGAACTTCTGCGGGTTCTGATTAAGTTTTAGCTGGACCTACGATCCTCGTTGAAGAATTCTTTCGTTCTTTGCCGCGCAATGAAAGCGGGAGAATTTAATTTGTTTTACACCAAGGAAAAATTGTCCCTGACCAGCTGCAATTGTTCGAATATTATTGAGATTGAAGTGCGTTTCTCGTGAAACCGATTCGAATCGCCAGGTGGCAGATCATTTATTTCCACAAAATCTACTTGTGACAGTCAGCCATTCATTTCTTCTTAAAACGGAGCCTGTATCTCGTCGTCTCTTCCCGTTCAGGTGGATAATAAAAATTCAGATTAGGTATCACGTTCGATGCGTCGTTACGCTACGGGACGCCCGTAAGCATGGCAGAAATCTGGGCTACGCACGTGCAAATGTACCGCAATAATAATTGTTTCCTTAATTACGGCACGGCGTATGCGTACTGCTTGCTCGTCTCTCCTTTCCTTCTCTTCTTTCTTTCCAAGATCGACTTGCCCCCAAGAGAGATGGTCCCTTTGACACGATTCAACGAGATCGAATGTATCTTGTCTGTGCACGTGTTTGCGCGCAGTTCGGCAAACTGTTGTTTTTATCAACAATTGCGGACGAAAGCGTGAAGCATTCGCGGCGACGAGATCATCGCGTTCGAAAGATTTCGCGAACGGCGAACGAGAACGGAAAGGAAACTGGAGAAAAGAAAAGTGTTTTGAATCGAGAATCAATTAAACGCCGGTGTGAATTGAATGGCACTTCTTGATTGCAGAATTCAAATACAAGAATTTTGAAGCTAATCGTTCTTAGTAGAAAAGTTCCATGTCACACTTTGCCCAGATATTACTTATATGCGTGTCGCACATTGTCGTTAATAAATTCCAAATTCAATTCCACGTCATATTGAAGCATTTTATTTTATGCTACTGTGTTCGAGATGGAATTACTATCGTGTGCTTGATAAGACAATTGCATATTAGTCACGGCTGGCACGAGCGAATTAATGGTAAACAGTAAACCATTTGTGTAACGCGTTCATGGCGCATAGAATAGTTTCGTGATATACGCGTAGGCCCGGAAGAAGTTACTCGGCAATACTTTTGCTATTGCGAGCGAAGTATAAGAATTATATAAAATCACGCAACAATTTTAATACGTACATATTGTTGATCCCGAAACGAACTCAAGCCTGCGTATAATTAACATTCATTCATTAAACAACTGTAAAACGTTCCGACCGAACATGTCGGATTAATTAACATACTTTGATATTAACCGTGTTCAATTAATTTGTAAGTTAAAAGGATATCTGTAGTCTACGATAAGATTTATTATTTTATTCGCTTTAATTATTTCAATTGTTCATTGATCATGCGTATCGTAACAGTCTGCGAATAATCTTTGAATTGATTATTATTATTACTTTTATTAATGTATAACCAGATAGCTGCGGAATTAATTAGGTAAATGGAACAAGTTGCGGTCGTAAGACGATCAGACAGTCGGACACAGCGAATAAAATTAAAAGGCAAACAGACACGCGAGAAAACAATGGACCGTTCGATGGGAACAGTTATGGGAAATTAACCCGTTAGCATAGCGGATTAACATGTTACAACGTTAACTCGTTGCCACTCGTCGTCGACGACACCTTCATGCACTCGAGTTTTCCTGCTCGGGTACAAACCTTTTAACGGCTACCTTAATTGATCACTCAGCCCAGAATCGGAATAAATTACACAGACAATGGATTACCAAGCATCACCCCTGTCCTTCGGCACCTCGAATTAACATAAAATTGTGTAAGGAGACAAACTGGGATTCAGCTGCTATCTAAATAAAGCAACAAACATTATGAAAATTAAAGGAAGGTTCACTGGAAAATACAGCAGGTTTAGTTCCAAGCTCCTCGAAATATAGAAGCGTGAAGAATGACCTAACGAAATAACCCTAGTAGCACAAAAACATTGGATAAATATTTTTTTCCAATATTGAAAAAATAATTTTTGAGCCACACTTTTTAAGATTGAAGAAATATTGGATCTGATATTGTACACATGTACAAGAAATATAAAATAAATATTTAGAAAACATGAGGTAAATATTCATAGAACATAAAATAGATATTTAAAACATATTCAAATCTAAAAAAAGGTTAAAAAATTATAACATTCGAAATTGCACGCGTTATGTACGAGTTCACACCAATCTTGGCCTTTATTGTACTACTTACTCTTTCACAATTTTTCAACCTAAGAAATTTTTATTGGCGACGACCGGAATCGAACTCCGGGACTCATGGATTACTGATCAACGTACTTTCCCAATAAGCTAGCATGATATAATTAATCAGAAGAGATAAAATAGCATTTCCTTAGCTTTGTTTACCCACTCTACGTTCAAGCGTAATTTATTATGTAGCAAAACTCCATGGTTCTTCTTTAAAGAAGAACCAAAGCATCCCCCGAGAAATGAAGATGCGACCATCCCTGTACTCCGAAGTCCCGATCAATTCGAACAATATTAATTGCACTCTAACTCCCAACTGCACTCCGTGCAACATTCGCCACGATGCTCACCCGTGCAATCGACACGACGCAAGCAACTTCCCCAAGTACCTTAACCGACCAGCAACCATTCCACGTCGCACCCACACCGTCCGCATCATCAATAATCTTCGCTTGAACCGCCGCCATAAATTCACCTCCCCGTCTATTCTGAATATCGACACGAATCTCTACTTTCGAGGCAACCGGTATTATTCGCCAGAACGGTGTTACCGGTTAAACGGGAGAATCGTGGGAACGATAGAAGAATGGATGGCACGACGAACACGGGGAGAAGGAACCCGAGGAGGGCGAAGGAGGCACGGTTGGGAGAGGGTACACGCTGGTGAACAAACGACGAGGATATCACGATCACGAACAGCAAGGACACGGACAGAGTTCGCGGCTACACATAGCCTCCCGGCGAAAGAAGGGATATCCGAGTCCCCACTATTAAATGGCCCGACTTCGGCGCGGATAGGAGAAGCTACATTGGGGGCGGCGGAACACCATCCAGCCTCAGTGCAATTTCGAACACTCGTCCGGCCGCCGCCAGTTGGCAGGAAAGGGTGACGGACCTTGTGATTCATTATTCTGTTCTGCGCGCTGGGAACAGTGCTAGAGGCCGGGGGTGTAATTGAAGAGGGATGACGATGGACGGCGAGGAGGCCTGAGCAACGTTTGAAGCGGCTGATCCGGTGGATGCTGTGGAAAGCGCATTATAAAACGCAGAACGTGGACGGTCTGAAGGGAACGAATGAACGGCTTCGCTGGATTTTCGTGGTCGTATGATTCTGGAAACCGGAGGGACACTGCGAAGGAGGGATTATTTATCGAGGCAATCGGCGGAGTGTGGAAAGGGTGGAGTTGCAGTTGAGGAAGAGACGGTGCACTCCGGGGGAAATTAAGTTGGACGAACAATTCTTTACGTCAATTAAGACCGACTCGATTGAGAGAGACCGGACTGCGCGGTAAAATGGACTTATTTTCTTGAAAAGTGGAGACTGCTGTGCCAGAACATTGTTCTAACAAAATCGTCTGGTAAAAAAAAGCAGGGTAGGAAGAGAAACCTAGGAACAATCTCGAGAGCACCATTACATCCGGGGAACGTATTATGGGAGACGCCAAGCCAATCCGGTTGTCGCGATTTTCTCTCAATCATCTAGAAACCAGCGGAAAAAACTATCGCGAACAAAAGTGCCGCGCATCAATCGAAGACGGACGATTTTCTGCGGAAAAGGAACGAAGTAAGAAAGGAATAAATTAAAACAATCGAATTACAAGCCGGCGAAGCAAACGCGGCGCTCTAATTCATATTTTCGTGGAAGAGGACGACGACCGGCGAACGGTGAATCTTTCACGTCGACGAATCTCGTGAAATTGAACGTTTCCTGCGATTTCACCGCGGCACGAACGACCCGTGAAACATGCGAGACCCCTTTGGCGACACGCAATGACACAAAACGTGTGCTCATTACCCCCGCAATTAGAACGGCCGTGTCTAGAAAGGCGGGCGAGCTAAATCGCAAGACCATCGAGCATTCGCGATAATCCTGTAAACTTTACCTCGCCGTCTACTCGACCGTTCAAAGCAAACTATAGAATACAATTAACGCCCGTGAGAATACTTGCGTCGAGTCGAATGGACATTGCTCGAGAGGGTTGAAAAGTCGGGTGTCCATTGCGAAACGTGATTGCCATTGGAGAAATGTAATGAACGACGAGACGATAACGATTCGACGAGCGTGTAATTGCGGGCAAGCAAGAAGAGCTTGACGAGACGGGCGCCGGAAGCGGAGGGAAAAGAAGGACACCGTGTCGCGGAAGAGTAAAAGCGTTGACGAAGAGGTGAAAGCGGCGATGAACGATTGCAAGCGCGAAGGGGGTGAACCGTCGCGGGGCTTATGAGGCGTGAAACGAAGTACCCGAGGAGAAGCTGTTCGTCTGTAGGTGAACTGTGGAGAATAGAAGGGAGAGCATTGAGGGAGAAAGAACATTGAAGAGGAACGAAGGGAGAGAGAAGAAGGAAGCGTGCAGACGAAGAGAGGTTTATTGAAAAGCAAGTGGAAATAAATTTAAGTAAAGGATTTTATCCTTCGCGTGTCGAGGGAGGAAATCGGCAAGCTTCGAAGGAGGGAAAGTAAAGGACGATCGTGGTAGAAAGAAGAGGGCAGGAGGAGTGCGTGGATAACAAGGAGCCAGAATTATTAAGGTGAGCGAAATTAAGGGGCTGGTATTATTGAAACAAAAATCGAAGAACTGGAATTTCTGGCGATTACGAGAATGTTGTATTTTTGTCAGAATAAATATTGTTTGGTGATAGTTCAATTAGCGGAAAGGAATGTTAGATGTCTCGGGTAGAAACTCGATTGCCTTCTATCGAATTCGAATCGAAAATATCGAAATACCAGAGCACTCGGTTTGCTCGTGTTCGTCGCGGTTACACAAGTTGTAGCATTGATGAGGCGAAATGTGGGTAAAACTAGCCACCTGGTTTTATTCCATAGGAATCGATAAATTATCGAATAGAAAGCTCGAGGAGCAGGAGGCTGGAATCAGCTGTAACATAGATATCTCTTATCGCCGCAAAACAGGAAGGGAAATGCAATAATCCTTTCGCCTGTCGGAATATTAATTAATCGCCCTTTTATAAACGGTACGCAACGTTTGCATTTAACACTAGATTGCAGGAGCGAGTCAATTTGACTCATTTCAGAATTCGAAATACAAAGATTAATGAAGATCCGTGAGTATTATATAATTAAATAAATTACATCGCATTTCAAAATTGAGTGAATTAACTTTTTAAAGGATACGTGCATTTTCATTGGCTATTGTTAATTGGAGGGAAGTCAGTAAAAATAAGTGTTCAAACTTGTCCGGCAATCTAGCGTTAAATGGAATATCGCGGAATAAATCACACGTGAACGACGAACAAAAATGAATAAATAAAAATAGGTTTCCACTTGCAATAGAAGAATTCTTGTGGAAGCCGAACGAATTCGTTCACCTTAACCGTGAATCGATATTACGTTTCAGAAACGGTAGTTCGGCCATCGACGTCTCGTAAAATCGTTAGGCATAGCAAATCGAGACAATACCGTGTCGAGACGTGCGATTCAATCGGGGTGAAACGAAACGAGTCCAGGCCAGCGTTCCACAGGTGTGAGTCGAACGAGCAATCGAAGGGAAAAGCTTAGGCACGATCGCGACTCAAAGTAGGTGAGTAGTCCTGCAGTGCCTCTAACGAAAATTGATTTCATTACAAAATTGCTCAGTCCGGAGAAACGTAATGCTCATTGAGAATCGGTGCGCGGCTGACCATCGGCGCGAAATTAATTGAGACAGGTCAGCGAGTGCCACGTTACTGGCGATGTTTGAAAACATTCTTCTCCGCGTAGAATAATTAATTGCAGAATAACAGCGAAGCACTTTCGCGAGCGGCAGAACGTTTCCATCCGATGAAACAATTTGCCCGTTCGTTAGCGTCGTTTTCGGCCATTGTCTGAACAGTATATTACTCCTTAATTATCCTGCCTTTCATACGATTTAACACTGCGGCGAAGGTGAGATTAAACGTTTGTTATTTTCCGCGCGATTAAAATAGAATATATATCAATTCTTTTACAAAGTGAGTTCACTTCCATTCAATTTATATTTCGCAACAATTTCTCGGATTATTTTTTGTCCGTTTTTTTCAAGGGTTTGTGGGAATAAGAATGATTGAAAACGAGATGACGCACGCTCTTCGCGTTCGACAATTAACACCACGAGGCCAATTAGTACCTGTTCCACAGATTCAGTGTCACTTTTTCCTTCCTCGGTTGTCGTTGCCGCTCGTTTCTTTGAAACTTTCGTTCTCTTCCCGATCGACGACCCCAGGTTCATCGATGCCACATTTACTTCGACACACTCCCGCAAAACGACCTGCTACTGGCCGAGACGCGAACAACCGATCCGACTGTGTCCAAGCTGACATATTTAATATCTATATGGAACGATTCGATGTCGTATATTTGCAGAAGCCATAAAACATAAGAAAATAAAAGAAATAAACAAGCACTGTTCATTTGATAATCTCCGGTTAATATTTTTATTTCATTTCTTTGTTAAATTGCATGCAATATATTTCTAGCAAGAAGATAATTCCCCTTTTCCTGCGCATGAAATAGTTGAAATAGCGCCGCAACAAATAAACGAAAGCGTACTCCCGTCTCAATAAGTTAGAAGATCGACCCAATTTCGCCGCGACGATTAAAAAGTAGATTAACACAGGCAATTAATAACGCACCCTTCGTTTACCACTTGACCATAAAAGTTTCTATCGTTCAATTAACCCGAGAGAATCGTAACTTCAATTGCCTCGGTCCAATTTCATTTGACCCGCTCGAAATGGAATATCTTATACGAAACATGCCGCTCGCTGCACGCCCATTCGGATTTCTACCGCTTTATTCGCAACCGTATCGAATAATGATTGTCCAAAAAGATTAATAAAATTGTCCAAATGCCGGATAAAAATCCTGTTTCGTCTA
This sequence comes from Nomada ferruginata, assembly GCA_963583965.1. NCBI lineage: Eukaryota > Metazoa > Arthropoda > Insecta > Hymenoptera > Apidae > Nomada > Nomada ferruginata. The sequence goes on from OY757223.1 coordinate 3,154,857, forward strand.
ATCGACCAAGAATTTTCGTAGCCTTCTCGGCGCGCTGATGATTTTTAATTATCAGTCGATTTCCCGAAGGATCGAACGAGCATCGTATCATCCGCCATGCAAACCAGCTATTTCCGAGATTCAATAGCTGTCGACCGACTCGCGTTAGAAGGTTTTCAATCGATAACGGTGCCCGTTACGGATGCGCTCCCGTTCAACGATACGCGGACATTGCTCTTAATTATTTATTACGAGTCGATGGTGTAATCACGTGGGATCGTTACGGTGCCAGGTATTAATTAACCAGAGCTTGCGTCCGAACGCGCAAAGAAGAGGAGCAAGATGTTCGATGTTAAACGCATTCTCGATTATCGACTACAGATTTATCTCGGCGAAATAAAAGTTTCTCTTCGCGATTGCAATCTAATTCGCGTTGACTCAATAGAATATGTTAAACGAGTCGTTCGGTTTCGCACGATTCACTCCGTAACATTAACTCCCAATGAAACGAAGGTAATAAGCTCTCTGGGGTTGTCGTTCGTTTTACATCGACACGGTGTCGCAAGAAAAATTTGACGAGCTGCTCCGTTCGATCCGACTGATTTTATGGACGTGAATGAAATAACGGAATGTTAACGGAGTTACTGATCTCCGATTTCAGCGTAGGTCTAACCCAGATCCAGGTAATACCTTTCTTGAACTCCTCTTCTCCGTCGCGTGGCCCTTCGTCAACGACATCGGCCGAATGGCAAATAAAACCCGTGGAAAGACTTGGCCAACGATTTCCCAGTAATCCACCGTGCCAGATTAATTGTCCGGGTCTTATCATTGGGATTATTCAGGACTCGTCGACGATGATCTACATTCTGCGGGGAGAAGCTGCTCTTTAATTTACTTCTTGCCCCGCAACAAGTTCCTCGTAACGAAACGAGTCGTACGTTGAACAAGAAACGGCGAAGAAAAACACCGCCTCGAAATAAATTATCTTCCTCCCCGCTGAAGAAGAACGGGGAATCATTTCTGTTATCGAGAAGTCGTAATCATTGCGCCGTGAGAACCGGCGTTGAATTGAATTGTCGTGCGCGCGCCGATTTTCCACGAATTCACCATGAATTTTCCATGAACGTCCCGCGAATAATCCGCGACGGCGTAATGAAAGAAATGAAGCCCTGCTTGCTCTGAACGCGGTGCCGGCCGCGATTGTTTTACGGCATTAATTAGACGCGTTTCTTCCCCGTTCTCTGCCCCGGCAGCGTTCACAGGCACGCATCAGGATGGTCCGACGACAGTGAGGTCGACAGGCGTCGTTTGGTAACAGATGGGAAAGGTATCTATGGCCGTAAGAAGTGCCGCTATGTCCCACATCGAGCAACGGCCGACGACGATTCTAGGACGGTGAGCACGTTTTACGTACTATTATACCGCGTGCACACCTTCCGGGAGGTGGTCCCCGGGACTTGCTTTTTTGTCACCCCTGCACGCCGACGATTCGTTAACGAAACGATCGCCGGAAACGTTAGGCATGGTGATTGGAGTAATTGCGTGCTTATTGTCGGACTTGTCCATTTTTCGTTCGATCCGCGGTTTATTCTAGAATTATATTCGAACGCGGGGAATAAATATTTATTTATTATTAGTATACGGGGTTTAATCCTTTGGCGAAGAAAGTAATACGAAGGCAATCAACTACAACAGTTAGATTATACAGAAGAGTCGTAAGATATTCCAGGGAGCCACTTCGGATTTATTTATTTATTTTCATGTAGGTACGTGTACGGCGGTCATTTTCTTGTAATTCAGAAAGATGCACAGATGCACAGTTGAAGAGAAAATTGGGCCAGGGTACTGGAAAAATAGTTACACGCTATATCTTGCGTTTTTCTGGTCACTAATTTTCGCTCGCGAAAGATGCACAGAGATCCCCGTGCCGGGTGCTCGAGTTTCTTCGTCTGCTCGTTAAGAATGCTAATTACGTATGTTTATCTTGGCTCCCTTTTACACGGAAAAGTGTCTTTGATACCGGAAGTAGTCGGTCGCCTCAACTTCGTTACAACCGAAGGAAATCAATGCGGCATCTCGTCCGCGAGAACAAGTTTCACCGTGCACATTATTGCTACTCCGTCGATTACTGTCAACGTCATTTTACAGTGAAACTTGGTAGTAAACGGCGAGTCACGGTTGAGGTAAACGCAGCGGAGAACATTAATAGAGTGTATTTAGCGTTTTACAGTGGCACTTTGCGCCGTAAAGATATCATCTTCTGAAAATAAATATCTAAACTATCGAAATAATCCTGCCGAACTCATCTAAAATATTTCAATCACTTCGAATGAAATTTTCCATTAATACTTCCAGTACAATTGCGCGAAACTGTTTGACGGCAGTACCGATGATCGTTCATGTCCGTCCACTTTGAAGCAAAAGTGACTTAAACGATAATGAAACGAAGTATGTGACAATTCGACGAATACTTTGAACAGCTAGTGCGCACGAACGATCGCGACGCATCGAGCATGCACCCAGCGGCATTTAAAGTGCAACCACGTACAATTCATTCATCCACGTGGCGTGCACAGTTGCGCTTTTTGCGCGATGGATCGCCGTTAAAGAAACAAGTGGATCAGCGGTACGCGACGGGCAACAACGTGCTTTTAAAACATACATACCATTTACGCGACGAACGATCGCTATCGCGACGATCCTACCCTTGGAACCGGTTTCACGGTCTATGCTAGGATTACAAAGCGCGTACGGTGTACCTCGATCCATTTTACTCGATTCTAGGTCGGGATCCATCGTGCGGCAATGGTCCACTAAAAAGAAAACATAAAATGAATTATGCTGTGCTATTATTCGAAACAGAAGTTGCTCCGAATTGTGTGAAGAATATTTCCTTTCGATGCACACATTTCTTTTTAACACTAGATTTACGGACAAGTTTGAGCACTTATTTTTACCGATTACCCTCGGCTTAATTCTTAATTATTAATTCTTAATTCTCCCTCGATTGCCAATAATAATGCGCGTTTTCTTTAAAAACTTAAATCGCCTAATTTCGAAATGAAATATAATTAATTTAGTTATATAATATTAACGGATCTGCTTTAATCTTTGTCTTTCGAATTCTGAAATGCGTCAAATTGACGGGTTCCGTAAACCTAGTGTTAATATCACGATACGTATGTACATACGTATACAGGGCTGTTCCTGGCAACGGTGCAAAAGGTGTCCCCGCACCTGCCCGGCCAAATTTAGGGGCGGCCGCAGACCGTTCAATGTATGCAAAATTTTGACTAATAACAATAGTAATCGAAACTTTTTCATAATTAGTAACCTTTTAGAGAAACGTAATTTAATCAAATTAAGTTTCATATACAGCCCAAAATACTAAGCATCTTTGTTTCCTTTTTATGAAAATAAAGACAAAGAAATATTTCTTTTACACGATAACTGTTTAAAACTATGTATATGTACATATAAAACTAAATACTGCATATCAAATTCTTAATTAAATAATATTCAATTAATAGGGGCGGCGCTATTGTTTTTGCACCTGGACGGCCAATAACCCAGGACGGCCCCGTACGTATAATATATTAATATATACGTACAAGTCTCTGCGGCTCGTTTTCTTTTTCGAGAGGCCAGATTGTGACGCCGCAGAACGAATTACTTTGTCGAAGATGTTAAAGTATTATGGGATAACTGTTATCCGCGCATAACTAATGGATTACTCAATTCACGTTGTGGTGGCTTTCATTCAGGGAAGAGTACGGTATCTGATGTTCCTGCTGCCAGATACAATCAAATTCGATGTTGTTCACTCGCTACGGGTATTCCATGGGAACTCGTGTTAACTTAAGTCACGATACTCGGATAATTTCCTTAACGAATCTGCGCACGCGATTAATGTCACGCCTGCTTGGAAACGGTTGCAGGTCTTCGAGGAAAAAGTTTCGTTTAATTTCCTACCATCTAAGAAATGCAACAGGTTCGCGTTGAAATAAAATAATGCGGCAAACGAGCTACGAGTTGAAATTGAAATAGAAATACGTAATGGATCTGTGTAATAAACGATAATGTTAAGAAACAATCGGAATGTCAGTTAATAGTGGGAGTTCACATCGGCATGCAAGTTCCTTTGGCTGTGAAATTGATCGGAAGAACGATGGGCTAATGAACGTTTAATGAAACGCCTCCGATGTCACAGACGTTTGCAAAACGTGTTCCCCGTCCTGGAGAACCTGTTTCACGATACGAGGCAATCGGATATTGCACCTCCGTAACGAGCCATCGCTTCTCAGAGGCGCTCCGTCATTCTTCTGTGTTCCCCAACCCGATCAACACTTTGAGTCAATTGATTCAACCTACTGCTCTAATCTCGTTATACACGGCTAGCTTGAAAAGGGTTATCCAGGAGTGAAGACATCTTTGAGAAACGAACCGTCCCGTGCGAATGAAGCTCGATTAAAATTCTCAATACTCTACTGCACGTGGTACACTTGTTTTTAAATGTTCCACGATGCAGAATATTTGTAATCACGCGACGTTATTGTAGATGGAAACTCGTTATTGGTACGAAATTGAAGAAATATATTACTCCCCGATATTTTATGTTTTTCATTCATCGTTATGCGTTTTCGTTGCGCGAGATTCGAGCAAGCTAACGTTACTTACAATTAGCTATGCCTAAGCAACAATTCAGTGTAACGACTTGCGTTAACGATTAAATCGTGTTCGAGAATTTCCACGGCAATTAATCTTTCAATTAACGCGCTGCTTAAAAGAAACACGTGCCATTCGTAATGTAATTGCAGCAATTGTAAGTAATGTAAAATTGCAGCTCAATTCTTTTTTTCTTTCCAAAGAAGCGCAAGAAAATAATGTTTGCACAAGCCCCTCGGTGTTCCATCTCAAATAAAATCGACGCCCCTGTGGTATACGTGTACTTTTTCCCCGAAAAACAATTGCCTTGCATAAGAGTTTCGATTTTCCACGCAAGACCGGTAACAAAAATCGAGAAGTTTGCTCGGCGAACTTGCGTTTTATTCGTGGTCGCGATCGCACGGCTTCCACAGTTGAACAAATCTCGTTTCTAGAAACTTTCCTAGTCAAACTTCCTGTTCGTTTTATGAAACCCTGAACAGCCTCGTACTCGGGCCGTTTAACGAAATTATCCTTATCAGTTCGATTTCCTTGCTGCGTTATAGTTACCGAGCGGCTTCCTGGGGGAAAAAATCGCTCCTAAACGTCGGCTGAATAGCGAAGCAGATATTATTCGCGGGAACGATTCGATGCCTGGAATACGTAATAAAGCGTAAAGCGTGTTATTAGGGGGCAACGGTGGCTTTATCCACCTGGAACTCGCTATTACCCATACATAGTCTCTTAGTGTCGAGTTTTCCCAGAGCAATTTTATTGTCGCGTGGCGGTGCAATTGGAGTTCTTATCCAGGATCTTCAGCAATCCTGCCGCCGCTTAGAAAAATTATTACGTGCATCGTTTCGCTAATAATTAATGCATTCCCTCGCCAAGAATTGAATGGAAACAATCAATTGAATAGAACCAAAATAGTAAATTACCACAATATAATCTCCCTTAAAAAAAATTAATCTGAATAATTAAATTATTATTAAATTAAAAAATTTAAATAGTTTTAAAAATATTATTAAAAAATTAAATAATTAATTCAATCCTCCTTTCTCTCGTCGTGCATTCCAGGTTATCGATTTCCGCCCACAATTAATATCCAAAATTTTCTTCCATCGCACGATTACATCACGCAACAGCATCCCGATCGACTGCGAACGCTTTCCTCGGTTCGGCCGTTCCTCCCCCAACGGGACGCGGAGATTCACCCGTTTCACCTGGTGGTCGGCCAAGGTAGCCACGAACACGCTTTAGCATACACACCAAAGCGAAGGTTATTCAACCCGAGCAAGATCTTGTTCGTTTGTAGGCAACACGGAGTAACGGGTTCCCGATGACTCGTGTACGAGGCGCCTCTCCACCTTGCCGGATTACCTGGTGGCCAGGTGCGTGCACGAGGCCCGCCACTTCTCTTCGGGCCTCGAGTCGTGGATTCAGTCAGCCGTGCACCATTGTCGAAAGATCGTCCGGCTGGACGACACCCGCGATTCCTCTCGCGTTTTCTCGCGTTTTCTCGCGATCCAAACTCGTTCCCTTTAACCGGTCGATCCTCTGTATTAGAAATCTCATTCGCGCTTGGACGGCGGTTTCAAATTGTTCGTCGTACTCTCGACGGTCCGAAGTGAATTCAAGTTGTTTCCGTAGCTTCTTAATCGCGTCTTCGTTACTTCTTTAGCCTGCTATTGTTCGTTCCTTTGCGTGTGACTTGTGGCTGAACGCGGCTTGCGGAAGGATTGTAGAGATACAGGTAAGAGGATTAATTAAGGCGACGCGGAAACATCGGGAGTTAGGGGTTTGGACGTTTTATCGTTGGTTCTCTTCGAAGTGTCAGCTGAGGTGGCTGGCATTTTCTGGATACTTTCTATTGCTTCCCGTTGCTGAAAGTTGCACGGTTGTTTTAGTCGATTATTGATCAAAGCTGGTAGAAAGTTATCGGGTGGTATGGATAGTATGGGGCGTGCAATTAATCTTGGGAACTGGCCGGATGAATTCGCCTATGGGAAGAAGGAAGTGAAACGTTTTACACAATTCGGTGATTTATCGCGTGGTGAGAAACGACGATAACAATGAATATTCTCGTCCTGGCGGAAGTTGACGATCGTCGAACAATGTCCCTAAAAATATCTTTGATGAGTTCCCTTCGACACAACTAATCTCTCGTCCCTCCGCGTAATCGTCGAATTCCGTAACTCTTCCATCGTCTTTATCGTTTTAATACAAATTAAAGGCACTCCCACACGAGCCGTAACACTCAATACCCGACCTGAAAAACCATCCGGGCCCAACACCGTGAGTCTCTTGAAAATGTTCCTCGCCGAGGAAAGTACCGTGACGAGGAATCGCCGAAACGATTTGCGGCGTTCGTATTAAAAAAGAAGATAAAAAAAGATATGGTATTTGTAAGTAACGGTACGGTAACAGTAATCGAGCTGCGATACCGTCGACGATTTCTACTGTCTTCTGACACGCTGCACGACCTCAGTGGATGCACCTCGGGCCCCGCTGTCACATGCAAATGGGGGCCCAAGAAGACCGATCGTCCGGTACCGTTACTGGACACGAATGTAAACGAAAAAGGTGCAACGGTACAGAATGAAAGAAAAAAAGAGAAATGATAAAAAAAGCCCCCGTCAGATTTTATGTCAGACGTCGTAGAGTAACCGCGGGTAGTCTAGGGGACGATGATTTATGTCCGAGTTGATGGAGGAAATTTTCTTTCGGTCGAACTGGACCTAAACCTGATGAGTTTGTTTGCTATTCAATCGAGACATTTGGGAGTTGCCGAACTATTTTCCAATCTTAGGGTTTTAGAATTTCGTGGATTTTAAAACGACGGAGATGTCGTGTATTGTAGAAAACTAATGAAGGGACAATGATTAAGTATGTAGAAGGGAACAGTTAGAGATGGTTGTTGAATTGTACAATTAAATGGTATAAAATAGAGTGAAGGGTGTACGAATGTAAATACGAAACGAAGGAAGGGAAAGATACTGATAAGAATTTATCGAGGAAGAGGAAGAGAATGGGGATTGTCAAAATAGAGCCAATTCATGACAAGGTTCTTTGCAGCAAGGCCTTTCTTTGCATGGTACACGGGCAAAATTTAATTATTTTCGTTGACGTTTCGGCGACAAAGTGACGGCAAAGTGTCTCGTTTCCATGCGTCCAGCATCGTGAAACGGATAATCCAAGCACAGGGATTGAATACAAATTATCGCCAGGATCGAGACCTTCGCACGAAAATCGACGATCAAACATTCGCAACGTGTTACATTCGGGAACTATCAAACCATTTACGTCAACTAACAATTACGCCATTCTTCCGTGATTCGTCCTGTTCTATCATCATTTCGTTGACGATTCTGAATGGTTATTGCTCTAAATGAACGACTCGTAAGACTTGAATCAAATTCGAGAATGTTAATGACAATTTGAAAACAGCAATGAACTCCGTTCTCCTCCGTGAAGCTTATGACAATGTAATGTAATCCTATTCTTACTAAATTCTGACTGACGGCGACGGGTTTGAGTTTGTGGGTCGAGGAGAAACGTGGGTCTTAAACCTTCTTTTTTAAGACTACTGCAATGTTTCTTCACTCAAAGTTTATTTTAACATATTCGCAACCGCCAGTTTATCGGACGAGACTTAAATTAAAGCTAGAAATCTGAGTTACAGCATTCAGTAGGTGTTAATAATATTCCACGCGCGGCTGACTTGCTTTCAATACTTTAACAACTTAAATAATAATTACGTGAAACTGGATAAATTAAAGCGACAAAATAATTACTGGCGAGTCGCTTACTCGTTTCCCTTTCATTTGATACCCCATTTAATAAAAAACCGTCACCAGGAGCCAAGATAATAGCTTTTAAAATTTTGCCGGCAACGATATGTCGATAATCGGACATGTGGCGCCATCTCGCGTTTGCGGCCTTTTTCGCAGTTTTCCGCACCGCCAAAACCGAATACCTGGATTACATCGTTAATTTAAACAATTGCGTTTTTCTCGGCTTAATTTGACGCAATTAATATTTAAATTGTATATTTATTGAAACATATTTTATTTAAATAATTATTTAGTTTCAATGCACAAAAAAATCAAAGATATACGGATAGATACATGAATTAAAAATTTGGAGTTAAATATATTAATTTTTCTGATTCCTGTTCCAGTGAGAAAATGCGGATGAAGATATTGAAGATCGTAGTGGTCCTGTTGCTTTCAGGATCAGGAGATGCCAGGCCACAAAAAATCGGTAAGAATACGAGAATATTATCGATGGAATTTTAAATACTGTTACGCGTTAATCGAACAAAAATTATGGGAATGATAAGGCGGACCTTTTCGAGAAAATTAAACGCTTCGAACGTCGAATCGTCGTCACAGATGGGTTCCTGTATGTATTTATCTGTTTGCAAATCAGTTAATGCGAACGTTGATCGTTTCCGTGATACTTTCCATAAAACAACGAGATGCTATACCCTCTAATCAAGCGAAGCGCTGTTTTAATACAGGGAACATTAGCTTTCGAATTCATTAAAAATCGTGAAGTGTAAACACTCTTCAAGTAATTCTATCCTCTAATTTTCTGAATCTTTGATTCCCTTACTACATAACGTTTAATGTCTCCAATTTTGTATTGTTCTGATTAAATACTGCAATTATTCAATTCCACAATACTTCAATACTTCGTATCTTGAAATACACTCGTGATATTGTTTCCAGACAGCTCATATTTCCTCATACCTATCATGTCAACGACGTTCCGTTTCCGTGGAAAGTGCACGACGAATTTCGTGATTACTTGAATCACTCTGCAGCTGCACGCAGATTACATGTTGACGGCAAATCATAAATTATAATTTTTCTAATTGAACGAACTTACATGGATGTCTCCCTATTTGTTACAAAATTTCATTTCGTAACACGCAAGTTTCATTTTGTTATCCTTCTAATGGATCTCTTTACATTCGTCAATTACATGCATCGTAATCTTCCTATATCGATATATAATCACACAGTCTGCAAGAATTCTTGAATAACGATGCTCCTTGCAAAATTTTAATTGGGGCTATTATTGAATGGACAAGATTCTGGTGTAACCAGAATTGGTAAGATATTATTTGCAAAATTATTGGAAAGCTTTTAAACGATATTCTTTATATTCTTTCGCTGTATACTGTAACGTAAATAATTCAAATAATGCTTCTTTAAATTATTTTCGATTCTTCATTGCTTGTCATATATGCCACATTTGTTCATTATTATTAATAGGAATTTTATTGCTCAACGATTTCTGAAGTTTGTACAACTTTTCAGAAGAATCGAGTCTACTTGAGTCATCGAAAGCCAACCCTGATGAACGGCAACCATCGAGCGCGCCTGAAACAATTGGAGAGGATAGCAGGTACACGTGGAATTCCGGAAGCAGTAGTATTCCGTATACTAACTATTATCGCGATAATATCGATCCTTTTGTCGAACGTAACGTCGAGGTAAGTGTCGAGAAGTCGACGGGTGTTCAACGGTCCAATACCAATAATTCCTGGAATTCTTCGGGATCTCGATTGAAGAATCCAGAGAAATTAATTATCGAGCCAGCAGCAAACAGTAATCGTCAAATTGCAAACAATTTCCATGGGCGACCGATTAAAGCTAATAATTCAACCGCACATAGAAATAAGTTTCAACGGAAATTTATCAGAGGCGCCATTCTAGGCGATCCAAGGAAAAATTTCACAATCTCTCCAGCAGGACAATTAGGTCAGAAATTGGATTCAGGGTACAAACGTGTCCCCCTTCTGAATCCGAGAATTTCGTTGCTGAAGAGGGTCACCAGTAAAATTAATTCCACGAGAACTGGCCCCTCAAGGAATTCCACTAACGCGAGCAAGCCGTTCAGAATATTCAATAGAATTTTGTTGAACAATTCACTGTCCAATGGCGGGGCCCTGAAACAAAATTCGGAACTCTCGGATCAGAAGGAAGGATATTCTTTCCCTTCCAACGCGATGTCCACGAAGGTCGAGTCCACGACTCCTTTCGATCACGTGAAGGCTATTAAAAAAATCACCAGCATGTTAACTCAAAAGCAAAGCGTTCCTGAACTGGCCCCAGAAAGTAAAAACAACGTGCATCATATTATTTCATCGATTCTTCCATCGCAAAATTATTTCAATCGCTATACTACTTGGAAAAATTCGAACAGTACGAAGCTTCGTCGACCAGTGGCCCATCAGTCGAATTCGAATAAGAAAAATCAGAACAAGGTTAACTTGAATAAAATTGTTCACAATAAGAACACCCCCTCGAATCTGAATATGGATTTAAAGAATTGGCCGAACGGAGCCATTCAGAATACCGACGATTTTCACAATTACGACAAGTATACTTCCATGGTCGATGATTTGAAACACGAAGAAACTACTCAGAGGCCATTCCCATTAAGGAATTCCAGCGTTGTTTATCACGTTCCCATCTCGAGACCAAACCTTCAGGAAATCATTCACTGGTTTAAAATCCCACCCTTCATGGCGCACGCCAACCACACACTGGACAGCGACCAAGCAAACGAACCGATTAACATTGCCTTCGATCCGGTTTATCAGAATTTAGAACCGAACAAACCATTCAAGCCGAGCAACCGTCCAAATCCGAAGCCCGGAGTCACTTATCCCCATCAGTCTTCGGGCTACAATACAGAAAAGAATCCATCCTGGTCAGGAAACACTTTGCCGAGGAATAAGACTCAGACTTCGAGTGTTTATAATCCTCAGACTCAAGTTTCGCAGAACACTGTCGTTCATTTAATAAATCCAGGCTCGAAGAAACCGAACAAAACGATAATTGGTTCGAAAGTACCGATTAGTCCAGTCAGACCAATAGCCACTGGCCCCTCAGGGTCTTCCTCAACTTCTTCTTCGTATTTGTATCCCTCAGGAGCTGGCTCTCATCCGCCCTCGTTAATTCTACCACAATTGTATCCTTCATCTCCGAGCACACCCAGACCGGGACCAAACGTGCACATAGGCTTCACTTCGTACGAACAGAATGATCAAGCACCTGACGAACAGGTGCCACAAACGCCAGTCGTGACGTACGGTCAGAGTTGTCCCACTATTTTAATCAATTCCTACACGAGGATCAACAATACAATTCAAAGCAAAGAGGGATGCACTGACTTGAACATTATCATCAACTCCCATCTCTTCAACACTAACGTACACAAAACTACTTCTTCACCTGTGACTAGCGTATCGGAACCCGAGAATTATCAAACTTATGGAGAGCTAGATAAATACGGGAGTCAAGCCGAGACGGCTACCACTTATCCACCCGTTCCCATTTATCAATCCATACCTTCAGGGTCTCCTGGTTGGCCTCAAAACGTTTACTTCGATCCGCAAAAGGATCCACAGAGCCAGCTGGCTCAGCAAGGCGATCTTTCCACCGTCGAAGTGATCCAGGATACTCATATCAGTATCTCCAATTCAGACATACCTGAAGAGTTTCCCCCAATAGAGTCCACCCTAACAGACGACGAGGAGTTAGCTTGGTTAGAAGATGACACAGGTTCCCCGCTAAACGATTCCCCAGATGTGAACTCTGTGGTTCGACCAGCTGTTCCTCCACCATCTTCCGATGCTACCTCTTCAGTGGTATCGCCTTCTCCAGCAGCTCTGGCTGCAGTAACTTCGTCTACGAGTCGCCCAACAAGTACCGACGACGACGACGACTATGATTTGTCACCAAGTGGAATAATGGACTCCATTACCTCGGTGTTCACTTATTTCACGTTCGTCAATCCCTTGCACTACGGTTTCTTCAGCGTGGCAGCCGCGCCCTTCACTGCTCTAGCAGCTGGAATTCTTGGTATAGTGACCTTCATGTATCCCTGGCTGTTCCCCAGCTCGTTTAGCTTCAGTAGGGCCAATAACAATGGCGTGGACAATTTTTGGTCCAACCTCGAGGAGATGGTTAGACAGTCGATGGACAAGTATGGGAGGGTGAACGAATGGAAAAGTAAGAGGAAGAAGAGGAAGAGATGAGGCGCTGTAGACCTTTTAGATGGTGACAGAGATTCGTTTCGGGTTCGTGGGTAGCTGAAGAAATTTGGGAAGCTTAGTTAGAGTACAATGGGTACAGTCACTTGGACGCTCTGAGTTAATGTTTTAATCGTGGTGCAGAGTGATTCAATTGTGGTGTACCATTTAATTCAATTGAAAAGTTGATTATTAATTGTTGCACGCTGTGAATGGTTTTAGTTTTTGCTTTTACATTGGAGTATGATAAATTTAAGATGGATATTTGTCCCAAGAGACACCATTATTGAATTGCTCGCTAGAGGAATTTAACGTATAGTTGCAGTAGCATTGTTTTAAGTGGACAGTTTTAGAAGCGTACTTTATTTATTTATTTATTTCGCTCGTTTTATTTATTCTACTTGTGGCTCTTCTAGAGGGCCGGGAATGTAGACTAGCGTTTGGAAAGTAGAAAAATTAACCTCGCCAGGCTGTAGCTTTAATAATTCACTAATAATTATTTGTAGGTAGTAGAAGACACGCATACAGAACAGTATTACCGATGTACTTATACGACGCTACATTTAACAAGTAACATTTATTTAAATTATTTCTTCTACAGAATCTAGGGCATTGCTAGTGTTTGTGCCAGTGAATGTAATTGAAATAAATCATTTCAACGAACGAATTTGTATTTTTTTCCAACACAACATATTCTTATCGAACGTAGAAAATAGTTTCCCCCATTATTCCCAATTTCCCCAAAATGTTCTCCAAAATGGAAAGACTGTTTCTTCCTAGCCTAAAGAAATTAACGAATTAATCTTTATACAATATTATAGATACATAAAGGTAAGGAATAGCTTTGCACCGATCATTCTGAACCAGATTCCAAATTTTATTGTACTATAAACATAAATACCACTGCACCAATAGAATCATCAATGGTCCTAATCAAATGATCTTTTTTTCAGGGCCCAATCGAACGATACTCGTCGCAACCTGAAAGACTTGCAGCACATCGATCAATCGTTAAGGACAGTGGCCACGCAACTACTGAACGTATCGAACCCTGAAGAGCCGGCCAAGATTCTCGACAACGTCATCAAGAAGCCCGTCTTGAATCAGAGGCCGATCGACGCCACGCCAATTAAAGAGACAACAGCCAACAGCAATGGCCAGTCAGCCAACGTGGGATTCAGGCCAATTAATTCCAAGTTCAATTACTTCGAAACCAGTCATCCTGGCCATGCGATGGCCATCACCGAAGAGGAACTGGAAAAAGAAATGAGTTCAACGCGTCTGATGACAGCTTACAAGAATCATCCAACGACCACTGGAGGGATTTCCACGTGGATCCTTCTGAATCCCCCAACCACCACCATGAAGACACCGGAGGTGGAGAAAAAGGCAAAGCAGCCATCTGCAGCTGAAGTAAAAACAACTGTAAAGGCGACGACCATGATGGAGAGGATAGACACCACTGAAAGGATTACAGAAAAGGTTACCATGCCAATTTCAAATTCAATAATCATGGAAGAGCCGCCCACCACGAAGAAGCACACAGAATTGAAAGCACAAAAGGTTCAGACTACAGAGAAGGTGGCAGATCTTCAGGTTACCACCTTGGAGGTCCCTCAGACTACTGCGAGCAGCGTGGAAAGCAAAGAGGCTGTTACCAGTACTCCGAAGAAGGTTCACGTGGTAAGGACAACTGCTAAACCTAAACCAGCAACCCAGAGGACCACCGTGCTGTCCAAGAATTCTGTCACTAAAGTATCCAGACCAAATCAGCAGAGCAGGCCTAAGGGTCCGATTAGAAGGACCACTGTGAAACCTGATATCGTTAAGAACGAAAATGCTACCACTGCTAAGGTAGAAAAGATTACCTTCAGACCTATACAGACGGTCAGTGCATCGAAGAGCAAGATCGAGAGCACGGAAAAACCAATGTTTGTGACCAAGATTAAAGCTTCGATCCTGATGGACACCCAGAAGATTACAACGCAGCCTCCAGTGCCGTCGACAACTGCTTTACCGCTTACTACAACCTCGAAGACAGTCACGGTTCACAAGGGTCCTGCAGAGGTGTCTGTGAAGGTGAAACCAGTTGCCACCAAAGTGAACAACGTTTTGAAGGTCCAACTGAAGAAACCTCTGGTCGATCCCAGCAAAATCGAAACAGAGCCCGTCAAGATAAACGCTGATAAAGTAGAGAAGGAACTCACTAAAAAGGAACAAGTTGAGAAGGAAACAGAAAGCTTGGATGACAGTACAATAGACTTAATGAAATTCGATTTCAATCCTGAACTGACTAAAATTAACGTGAACACAGAAACGAAGGAGTCTTCTTCAACTACTGCTGAATCTTCGACTACTTCGTCCACTACCTCCGCTCCCACTACAAAGAAACCCAGGAACAGTCTAAAGAGAAAGAAGAACAAAGGAAGAAGGAGGAAACCATCTACTTCGACGACCACCACAACCACTGCTTCACCCTTAATCCCCACCTCAACCGAAACTGAATTAATGGTCGACGAAGCAATGGCTGCAAACGGAATACAGGAGTCGAAGATCGTCCCAGAGACCAAGATAGCTACTAACCTGACAAAGACGAAGAAGAAGCCAGGCACGACTCCGATTACTATGAAAATTTACAATTATCTGAGCAGAGAAGTGATGCCAAGCTTTGGGGTGATGTCTCTGGTAGGATTGGGATTAGGTTTAGCTTCCTACTTCTTGTATCCATTTGGTGGGACTATAACCAGAAGGAACTACGATCTCGAACCAAAGTACAAATACAATTTCGACGAGTATGGCGGAAACTATGGCCAGAATGAAGAAGAGGTTCTGTCCAAGGTTCTTCAGGGTATGACCACTGACGAAACCAAGTATCCAGGTTCAAAGGACTACGATAATAATTATTATCGGTACCAACACTACGATGGAGCCTACGAGCAACAAACAACGAAAAGAAACGACATAAGATATCCTTCTTCCTCTCCAATGTATCGACCAGAAAATACGAACTCTGCACTGAAGTATAAAAATACTGACTACAGGTATCCCGATACACCCAGCACGCCTAATTATTACGAAAGGCCCAAGCACGCCGAATATGTCGTTGGACAGACTGTTCCAGGATCAGTGAACAGACAATTCGTAGTTGGAAGTGTTCCTAAGGACTATCCATCGTATGAGAATGAAATGTCAGCTATGACTACTTCAGGGAAGCTGAATAATAATTACAAACCAACAGAGAGTGGCCAGGTGCTGTTCGATCACAATATAAATGAGAAATATAATTTCCCCGCTGGATCTGTCCAGAATTATGGCCAGGTGCAAACAGCCAGACCTGAAGAGACTTACGAAGAAGTGGAGATCACGCCAACAGCGGTCGCAGTGGAACATGGTCCCAGAGCCTTGAAGATCAAAAGATCATCCTTGGACTTGTCCACAATAATGGTGCACAATTCTAGAAGGAAGAGGGACTCTGTGATCCAAGTAATCCCATCGAAAAGGGAACTAGAAGAAGAAGAGAAGGAAGAGGACCTGAGTAACGAAATTTTGAATATCATCGATTCGGCATTGCCTGGCGAAGACGAATACAATTACACGAAGAAGAACACGCAGGAGAACGAGGTGGACGATTCTGATATCCAAAGAAAGAAGCATAAAAAAGAAGAAGAAGAGGAAAGAATTCGTTTGAAAGAATCTACTACTGAAAGTGAAACGGTGGAGACCAGTACAGCTGGTAGCAGTAGTTTGGCTACTTCTGCTATTCCTTCAGCAACTTCTGCAGCAACAAAAGGGATTACAGATCCACCGACTGCTACCAACGAAGTAGATTTTGAGAGCACCACGACGAACAATTCAAAAGTGACCGAGGAAACTACCGTCGAGTCGATCGATTCAACCACGAAGATGCCAACCGAGCAGAACGGTTTCAATATCTTCAATTTCGTGAAGAAAATCGCGGAGATCAAGTTCAGGCTCGGTTTGACGCTTCTTAAACACGCCAGCGAGGGTTTCGCTAAATATCTTGGCCACGTGCAGAAGAGGATCAACGGAGAGGAATAAAGAGAGACTGTTTAGAAGGGGTTGAAGAAAATGGACTCGTATGACGATAGGGGTTGTTTCGTCGCGATGTTAGCATGTACCTTCTCTTCAAGTACGCCACGGGCACTGCTTCGAAAAAGGAAATCAATTATGTCTCGGCGTGTTGCGGTTATTAGGGAGGAAGTTTTTTTTCTAGTGGGTGGAACGGTCTTTCCGTGGGGGATGATGTATGTCTAAGGAGGAACCTGAAATATCTTCGTCGTTTTTACATATTTGTATTTTTATTTCTGATGATTATCACACGCTGGAAAGATAGGAGGAGAAATGTTTGTTTCTGTGGGATCATTTGACAGCTGTGCACTTATTGCGAAGTACAAGGGGGTGATTTTATTGAATGTACAAAATTTTTTACCGGAAGGGGTGAGTGCACTGTTTTATTCAGGGACAAACGTTTTTTCTCTTGCTTGGAAATGGTGAAGATATTTTAGCTCCCAGTGTTAGTAAACTTATCCCCCACCAATTAGCATAATAATAACACACTGACGATGAAAAAAAACGAACTTATTCTCATTACATTTGTTAAACCTAACTGTAGATGTTTATAAAGAATTGTTATCTCGCAGAATACTTATCTTCGGGCAGGTTGATCTTGGAGTTTCGGAATGTTGTATTTATTCGTGTGAAGATTCGTTGGAATTAAAAGAAGGAACGAATATTCGAAATCACAATTATTTCGCAGAATGGAAGAATGGAATGGTTTTACACGAATTCTAGCTAAAAGTTTTATTTTTTGTTCTCGATGTAACTTCACCGCTCTTCGAACATATCGTTCGTTAATACTTATGCTTTTTTTATTAAGTATTTAAGTGAACGACGAAATGTAAAGTATAATATAAATAAATAAATAAATAATAAATATGATACGTGCCTACATAGTACCCTGACATTTGTATATGTTAACATAGAAGCAACTGTAAACGAATAATTAAAAAAGCAGAACAAAATTGATATAAAAAATCTAAACATATATAAATAGATTCTGTACACAATAATCGTTTGTTTCTCTTTTTTAAATCTTCATTAAAGATCTTTTATACCCTTACCTCTACGAATTACCGAAGACTTTGTTTTCTCTTTGGAATAACTTCTCTATCTCAGCCGAGTTCCACGAGCTCGATTTTTATATATTGTATGGCGAATATTCATCATGGAATCGGCGTGATCGAGTCCCAATCTGGAAACCATTAGATCCCTCTTTCGGCGACCGAGGATCATCGGTATCATCATCGCCATGGTTGCTGGTAGTATCCCTGTAGAAGAAGAAGACAGACCTCTTAAATAAAATTATTCATTTCGTAAAATTCGCGTTTTTCAAGGATGTTTCTGCGATCCTCGGAAGAAAAATCTTTTTCTTTTATTTAAAGTAAACAGTTCTTAGTGTAATATCATTCTGAATATTATTTATTATACAAAATTAATCAAGCACTGACCTGCACCGACCGCAGCCAATACCGCGGAGCTAGATGCCTGATTCCCTAACGTGTTCCTGATTGGTCTCTTCTTCAAGATTGTAGGCAACGTTTGCCTCTCCAATTCGTATTCCTTTCTGCTCTGGTCCACGGTCTTGAAGGTTTTCTCCACTTCCAATAAACCTCCGTGCGACGTCGTCGTGTTTGTTCCGTTGATCGACGGTAACACCGTCAACCTGACCTAGGGAAACGATATTTCATCGAGCGACTGTCAATTTTAATTGTATCTCGATCTAAGATAAATGATATTGCTGCGAAAGTTTGATAATATGTGCAATTTATTTAATTTGGAATTGCACAGCATTCTCAGTATTCAACAAATATTATGGCATTTATATTTTCATTTTTCCTTTGGTAAGAGGATCGATGATTTTGTTTTCTATCGAAAAAGGCTTTTGAACGCGGCATTCAATTTAAGGACTTAAGTTCGACAAGCGCGTAAATGATCAGAGCCAGAGATCATCCCCTTTTTCGATTATACAAGCCGAGCTTGATTTTTAACAAACAGATAACGAGCACGCAAACTATCTCGATTAAAGTGAAAGAATCGATCGTTCTGTACAGTAGTTAAGCAAGCAATTGTACTGGAATTATTTGATAACATTTATTAGATTATGTAACTGGTTTTTATCCGCCAGCGTGGCATGTGAAAAAAGAAAATCAGACGGTCGCGTTACGTATAAAATTGCACTAACGACTGCCAATTAAACAAATTCTTACGCTTATCTTCAAAAAAATATCCCTATAAAAAAAACGGAATGCTCCATAATTCCCGAATCACTCTGAATTAATTAAACGATACATATCATTCGCATTATTAAAAGAAGAGAATCCGAAAATAAAATTCATTGTTTCAACTAATTCCTTCAACGAAAAATGAAACTGAAGGCCCTCAAAATTTTATCTAAAGTGCTACAAAAGAAAAGTTCTTCGATTATTTAGCCTAACCTGTCTCTTCGAGGTCATCACAGCAATTGCTGGATCTGGTTCCTCTCCCTTTCGATCGACGCTTCTGGTGCCGTTTTCTGCCCGACCAGTCGTGTCTATCTTCATTGACCTCTGTTTCGATTTCGAATATCCTCTGTTCGTAGACAGAAGTACCCACTGACCGTCTCCACTTCCTGGATAACTCTGTGGATGATCATTCACGTATTGGTACTGCGAGAAGTTTGGCCTCTCCGTAGATGTTCGCGGACGATCGTCGAATCTCGGTGGAAAATCACTCCAATCGTTGCTTTCTTCTCCCTGACTCTTGTCGGAGAACTTGTCCAGGTATTGAAAACTCGGCTTCGTTGTCTGCGGTCTGTTCCAGTTGCTCGGGAAATTAGCTGGACGATTATCTGTGATGATATCACTGTTCGGACGTTCGGTGTACTTGTTCCAAGACGGCCTCTCTGGTGGCCACTTTTGTGCCTGATTTTCATCTACCTTGTCCCCGTAATACGTCGGACGTGTCGTCGGTTTTTGCCATGGTTTATCGTTGCTGTTCTCTGGCCAGCTTGGCTTCGGCTTCTCGTACCTAAAGTGTCGATTGGACAATAATTCGGGCAAAATAATTATCTCAACACCGCGAAAGTAATCATTCAATTTTGTTATTTTATTAATTATCGTTTACCATGGTTTATTGGTCTCGTAGATTGGCCTGACAGAGTAATCCTGGGCCCACGGTTTCCCAATGCTCGGTTTGTCCCAAGGTTTCACATCCGGCCAGGGCTTCTGTGTAGTGAGTGTCGCCTGCCATTTAGAAATCTTGCTTTTCGACCAAGGGATCGCCTCCAGAGTGACCCAACCATTTCTGTCTTCGTGCGAATTCGCTCCGTAATACTTGTTCCTCTTCAGGGTGTCGTTCAGAGCGTCATTTATCTAAACGGATAGCCAAATTTTAAGCCGCTGAATGAATGAATAAATAATAGTATAATTCAGATTAAATTAGTGCAAAATTTCGAAGGTGTCAAACATTTACTACATATAATATTGCTTTTAACAAACTCACAAGTATTATACCGTATACTTGGCACTTCAATAATAATGAAAAAAAAGCCAATGCAAAATACCGCAAAAAAGTATCGCAAAAGTTTCGCAACGAAATCTGATTAAGAACGAACGACTCACCCCATCCACAGCGGACGTGGCGTTGTTACCGTTCTCTTCGAGTTTCGTATCCTGCTCGGAGTTGATGCTGGTCGCTGTGGTAGTTTTCTGCTCGTCCACTTCGAGGGAAAGAGCCTCGTTAGGCTTGACCACCCTGAACGGATACCTCTGGTATTTCTCTGTGCTGCTCTTAATTTTGCCGGCGTACTCCTCCAGGAATTTGTTCAGCACGTCAGGATTGAACGTGGACGTCTCGAACCCGTTCTTCGATCCGGCCTCCCTTCTCCCGTAGTCCTTCACCATCCTCTGACCATCATCCTGAAAGTCAGCCATTGTTTCATCATACAATGGACCTCGCGTGGCCGCGATCGGCACGTGAAATACCCTAAGGCTGTCTCCTTTCGTTTTGAACAGCTCTGACGAGTTCGTTCTCAGCTTCAGGAAGTATTTCGTGTCGCACTGTGCGCCTCTCAGGGCCAAGGTCACCAGGAGCAGGCAGATCGCACCTCTCGGCGCCATCTGAAAGGTACGTAGACGAAAGTGTACACGCTTGCACTTTCGGTATGCTCTTTGGGGCGAATTTCTCTTCTTTCTCTTTTATAAAGAATTAAATTTTTTTTCAACGTCTTCTGGGTTGTTCGTTTTGCACAGAGTGGCATTTCAAAGCAGACACCCTTCCCGATCGATTTCATATAGGTAGATTGCAAAATATGCGTCGCGATTTTAAATTGATTATTTAATTGGCACGTCTACAGGCTGTTTTAAAAATAGAGTGCCACGTGAAACGCGTTTCCTAGGATCGTCGAATTGGCGAATGTAAATTTTTGTTGCACTTTTCTCGACTGTTCTACTGTTCGCTACTCTACTATTCACACAGTTTTGCAAATTGATCGACCACTCGAAAGTCAGATCAACATTAATATCATTATGACAATGTAGTCGTTATCTCTAATCTTCGTGTAACGATTAAGAAATGAAAGAAAGGAAAAAATGAAAAATAGCCATAGGATGGAACTGACCGTCTACGTATATGTTTCTTCCAACTTCCCAGTCCAAGGTGTCGACTTTCGATTGTGCCCAACAATGATCGTAGAATCGGTCCGGTCCTAGGGCAGCCAGGAACCCGTTAGGAAACGACGAGAGCAACGAAACGTGAACCAAGAAATAGCTGAACCGCGCTTAGACCTCCACTCTTCAAGGTCTGAGATGGCTCTGTCGCCGAGATGTTGCCCTCGTTTCCTTTTAATCCAGGTCCCCACTTCCTGGGGACCTGGTCCATTTTGCGTCTCGCTTCTGGCCACGTGTTACAACAAGCTATTCACGTTTCGCACGCTTGGTCACCTGGAGAACGGACGCGTCAACCATTCCTTCTTTCTTCCTCCTCCTGTCTCTGCTCTTGCTCTTTATTGTCCGTTGATAATTGTCAGCTGGGATCAGCGCGAGGATTCGGCGTGTAGATTGACACAGATCTTCATCTCGTTCAGATGGACTTTGTTGTTTTTCTCGTCTGCCCGACGCGTACATTGATACGATATACGTTTTTCGAAAGGGAAGCACTGCATATTACAATAGTTGAGAGAACTATTGGAGGGGACTGTCGAATCTATACTCGTGGAGACTTTTCTGTAATTATTCTGGCAATGCTGAATTGTTTCTAGAATATTAAACCCTATAGTGGACGGTTTTTAAGATTGTACAACAGTTTTACTTGCTGCCAAGTGTTCCTATTTTCCCCCGTGAAACATTACAAGCGGTTGAATTTAGTTTCCAGATGAGCCTCAGACGACTTGAAGGAAGGGAACTGTGCATCCTATCTCCTCTGATCTCGTCGCCGCTGTTGAAGGCGCGGACGATCGCGAAGAAGCCAAGATTCGTCACGCACTAATTGCGAGAAACTTGGACAATCAGCGACTACTTTGCACGGTGCTTTTTTCTGGTTATGATTCGGAATGTCAGCCGTTCATGCCAGTGTGGCGTTCCTCACTTTTTCGACACCTCAATGAACGATCCACGTCGATCCTCGCACGACGTGCAGGTAAACGTATGTTTATTAATTATGGTATTTAATACGTATGGTATTTAAAACCAGTTCCTTGACACTGACACTTTTTCTACAAGCTTTCAGTTTGTCGCAGGAGCTTCGAATAAGCTTTATCTTCCCTTTACATAAACAAAGAAATGAATTAAACATTTTGTTCTTCCTCTTCTATATTCGATAGACAATTTTCTCGTCCTCGGAATTTATTTAATTTCCAGGGACACGAATTTCTCCACTTCGCAAGGTAAATTAAATTAATTGATTCTTTACATGAATTAAATTCTAATTCCATAAAGTATTTATTAATATCTGTTCTGTCGCAATTGTCATTTTATATTTCGAAACGCGCGATCTGCATCGAGAGTAATTTGGAAAATTCTGGTCGCCTCTTCGGTCGCGTTTCCGATCAGAAATTGCACGAGCGCAATTATTTGGAAGTAAACGCTTCCATTGTTCCACGGGCGAATTTGCTGAATTCGTTCGTCGATTAAGGACACGCGGAAAAAGCAACCGGAGGGATCAGCATGACGTCGTTCATGCTCGATAAATCATCGATTCCCCTCCGTTTTACAGTCAGAGGGAGTCGATCGTCCAGCGATTTTTTCGCCTTCACGGCACAGAAACCCGTAGCTTTGTTTCCCCCTTTGTCACACCATGAAATCCTCGCAATCCAGCGAAACGCTTCTAACGTTTCCGTTTTACGAGCCCGAGCTTCCGATCTCTGGCCCAGGATTTTCACATTTTTGCATCCTCGACCCACAAACCTCCAACTCGGCTTCCACCTTTCAGATCAACTTGTTAGATCCCCGATTTCAATCTCGCTGGATTTTAGTTCGCTATACCGTCCTGTTCTCTTCAATATTTTCTTACGATAATCGTCGAATGCAAATTTGGTATCATCTTGAGGATATTGAGGATATTTCAAGGAAGATTCCACGATCCGTGGAAAGGAAATGAAAATTGGAAAGTTTCGAAAATTATGTAAAATTTCGCCTCCTTGTTCTTTACCTATAAACTTTATTAATTTTTTGTACTTATGTGAATTATTAAAATTCTGTCTCCTTCTTAATTATTGTATTAATTCTCCCTTTTTATCCTCGCAATTTTAATAACAGCAACGCGTGATTTTATTTTCGATGTTCGATCAATCTGGATGATTTAGTATGTTATTATATTATCGTGTGGGAGCAAAGACAGTTCATTAGACTTCCGTTTTAAGCGCATCGTGTCAGGATTTTTCCCTTCCGATTCCGGTATGGCGGTGCGGTTGGTTGGCCTACTCGAAACCGGAATTGGGTCGTTCTCTGGCGTAGATAACCGCGAAAACGAGCAGTAGAACGTACATCAGAAAAGGAAAGAACAGACGGCTGTGTAGTGCAGGGAATATCTACTTTCGTTGTCGGCTGGCTCAAACGAAAGAGGCACACTGTGCACATTGTCTCGAGATAAATGCCAGAATGTTCCAAGCGTTACAAGAAAATTCAGAGATATGAAAATGATAAAATATTTTAAACATCGATCCTCAAGAACTGAATCGTCACATTTTGCAATTGTCTCAATTTTTTCGGGACTTCCTTCATATCGTTCAAGCAATCCGTTTTAATCGCGGTAAATTGTAAATCGTAAATAGTTATTAATTTTTCCGTTTTCAGGAATCAAGAACTATCTTCTCACTGTATCCCATTTCACTTCATTTTATTTTATTTTATTTTATTTTACATTATTTTATTTTATTTTATTTTATCTTATTACATTATACTTTATCTGATTGTATCTTACTTTATTTCAATTGTCTCAATTGTTACTCTTTTCTGAAATTCTGTTCTACTCTATTATTATTTTACTTTATTATTAATTTATCCTATTTCATTTGTTATTCTTCTCTGTAATTCTGTTCTTACTTTATATTGTATATGATACTATTATTCTCTATGTGACACAATCCCCTGTATACTAAAGGGTTCTCTAGCCCGTTGATTAATGAAATATATTATTATTGTTTTGTAAAAATTATTTGACGAAGAAAATTTTATAATTTTTCCAGCTCAGTTTTTGTGAAGTTATTAAATAATATCTATCCTAATTCTGTTTAATTTGTTCAATTATCCAACACGTTCTCAGCTGCAAACGTATCAATTTTTTCGTCAATTCATAACTTGTAGGTCTTGGATATTTCAGACGGTCAAACAGCACTGTCAATTAGTGTACCTTAAGGAGTAATATTAAGCAGGAAAAGTGAGTTGGTCTTCGAAAGGAAAGTTTCGCCTAAAGTTTAATTATGAGGCCAAAAGAGACAACGACTATTCGTACAGAAAGAAGTCGTACAAGTATTGTACGGGTTTATCGAGCATCTGCTTCGTCCAGTTCTTTAGCACGACTTGACCTCTGTCTGAAATAGGGTCAGACTCTCGCCGGTTGCTGATAAAACTAGCCTTAGAAAGTCTTTTCACCCCTTTCTGCTCTTTGGTAGTGTTCCATGGAAGTCGTGCAGTAAAGCATTTTTCCATACTTTTTACCGCCTAAACCGTAGAAAATTCAACCACTCGGTGCGTTCGTTCCTTAACCATTCATTACGTTTACCGATCGGCCTCCTCTCCAGTGTTACGACCACTATTCTTCGAGTATCTCTAACCCAATTGCAGACGACACGATTTCGTTCCTCGGAAAACACGTTAGTGAAAAAATCGATTGATTTCAACAGGATTAAAAGAAATATCGGAAAGTCCATTAATTCCAATGAATCCTTCAACCCCATAAAACAACCACGCAACCTCTGCTTGCAACAGAACATAGTTAGATCTATGGTAATTAGAACAGTATCCATATATTTAGATCTGGCAAGAATAATATTTACAAATGATCAGAGCCACGACCATTTAATTCCACGGATCTCTGCAAGACAGAAAATGAGAAACGGAGAAACCAGGGAAAAGTGAGAATCGGAAGGGAGACGTCTCTTACGTCGGAAAACGCATAATCGTAGATAGATATGTATATATTTTTTTATTCCCGTCGTTTTCATCGTTTTGCAGCTCGTCCAGCGTGAAAAGTGTCCCAGAATCCGCGCGAGAAATCCGATATAAAATCGCCGGTACGCGCTATGGCGTGCTGTTCCATGGGTTCTCGCGTTAACACGCGTTCTCGACAGTAAAAACGTTTCATTATTCCGCAGTGTACTTTCCATGGAAACTGGTTGTCGATGCGTGAATATCGTACCGACATCTAGGCTATCTCCTTTCGCGGTTGTCCTTTCCTCCTTATTTTTCCGGCCACTTTCGTTCCGACCTGGACGAGATGGTAGCCGGTTGATAAATGACGGTGGCGAGGAGGCAGGCCGTTGACAATTGCAATTATCTGATCGCCTGGAAAGGTGCGTTCTGATGGGCACCGTTCTATGGGGACGATATAAATGATACGCGAAGAGTTGCTATTAAGGATGGTCCTCTGTCTGGCATTATCATGTTTTCCCTGATGCGATGGGACTGTGGATAGTGTTGCTCGATAGGGGGAAATCATTATTATTATTATTGTCAGAGATTTGTTCAGAATCATCCAGAATACAGGCTATGCAATTGTAGCAATATTATGGTAATATTATTCATGTTACTAATATTGCGATAATAATGATTAGAATTGTTGGCATTAAATGGATAATAGTAATTATAAATTGATATACTATTTATACTATTATATTTATCATAAAGTTTCAATAATTTTTCATTTACAATTACCTATTTACAGCTAAACTGTATACAAGACTGATTTAATAATGGTGTTAATAGAGGTCCAAACAGATAATCACTAGATACAATGAATAGTCAGGAAGCTCTCGTGGAATAAATTTTTTTAAGCCAAAGGAAAAAAAGTAAAAGGATACAAAAAAAAAGAGAAGCATCCTGCCGGACCCTAAACTCTTGTGCAATAAACGCGTTCTCGAAATCTTTCGAGCAGTCCCTTCGCCATCAAGTCTGCCGGAACTAAAAGACCACTTTGTTAACGACAATTGGAGTGAGGCTGGCGATTAAGCGACGAAATCGCCTTCACGCTTTTTAGAGATCCCGTCGACGTTGGTTTCACGTGAGTTAAATCCTCTAAACCGCCAATGTTACTCTTTAGTCTAACACGAACGTCGCGATGGGAACATCTTCCACCTGAGTCGTCTCCCATTCCCTCCAACAATCTCGAACCATCAACATGAACCTGCAAATCGTCACCAACGACCGTCCATTTGTCGCGTTACCATTACTATTGTTATCTATGCATATTATTCACGCGAAAGAGCCAGAAGAATTGCGAGACGAAGAAGTGAAACCGGTGAACGAGTTCGTCGAGAAATCCAACGGCGAGATTCAATTTCCAATGGAACCGACGACCACCACAGAGTCGTCAACCACCGTAGAACCGTACAGGAAGTTGACTGCGTCGATCAACGAGAAACATAACGCAACCGGGGAATTCAAACCAAGCGTTCATCTGGGCGAAATCAAGGAATCCAGAATAAGCGCCGGTCCATTCAACAATATTCAGCACATCAAATTCGGGAACGCGGCGGACGGTGATTCGTATCAGGAACACGTCAACGACTTCCGTTTAGTCTATCAACCGACTGGCCAATCGTCTCAAGCCGATCACCAAGAAAATTACCATCAGAATATATACGGGACCGTCCCTGGATCTTTGGAGGAGAACAAGCAGGACGCGGTAGGACAGAATAATTATGTGAAATTCCAAGATGACGTTTCAAACGACCCGGGGTATCAATACGACGGTGCTTCGAAGGATCCAGCGTTTCAGCAGCAGTTCGTGCATGGAGTCGCCGAGCACGTGGGCGAGCAATACAATGCGGTGGACCAACAGGTTTATCAGAATTTGGGGAAGCCTGTTTATAATCAAGAGGCGGCAGTTTATTTGGGAAGACCGAAGTTTCAGGATGAAGCGCAGAAGCATCAAGCTGGGGGCTTCTGGAGTGGTGATTCCTCGAAAACGCCACACTACGTGGGGGATTATAATCAGCAGGGTTATCCAATGAACGCCCAGGAGACTGATTTCTCGAAGAAGCCAAGCAACGGAGTGGTTTATATTCAAGAGTCGTCGATCTTGAGGACCAGGAAGTTCCCTTATCCTATTTATCAGCCAACGATTGGTTATCAGCAGGTGGAGCTCGTTAACGAGGGGCATCCCAATTATTCTGTTAGAAACAGGTGCGTAGAGGTGGCTTTTATTCGTTTAATTTATTTTTAACCCGAGTTGTTCATTTGTTAATTAACTCTTCTCATTGTGCCACGATTCCCTCCTTTCTTTATGTCCCATTCTAACTTTTACGTTTTCTATTTAATTCCACTTCGATTAAACTCGATTTCTTGGGTAATATAATAATTTAATAAATCCAACACATTTGGAGAAAAAAAATTAATTCCCATTGACTTACCTTACCCAGAATATCTCCATGGAAGAAAATCCTGCATTTGGTTGGTGCATTTCTTCCCCTGGGATTGCTCATAGCAGCTCTAACTCCAAAAGTGGTGAAAGTTAACAATGCCACGTGAGTATATTTTCGTTTGTTCCGGTGTGGTAGCACAATCTCTTGAAATACTCATTTCGAAACCCTTTAGCGAACCCAGCATCACTCTGTCGAAGTGGAGGGCCAATGATCTTCCAGTGGAGCACAAGTTGGCGCGATTAAAAGAAACCAATAACGCTTGCGAAGAGAGATCAATTTGTGACATGATCTTGGCTGACGATGATGCCGGATCAGCTGCGTTGCAGAACGTGCTGTGGAGCCTGGCAAGAAGGTAATTGTTGATCAATTAATTGATTGAAACCTATGTAAAATTGCTGCGATTCAATTTACACATTTGAGAATGATAACAAGGCTGCAAAGAATTAATTATTGGAAACCGCTGGTCAATTCTAATTCTGCTCGTAAAAAATTATTTATCTTAATTTAATTACACGTAGCCCTATGAAATTTGTCTAGGAAAAGTTACGAAGGTGGTTTTACCGATTTTCGAGACTAATGAACAGTTTTAAAATATGATTTTTATAGCGGCAATAAAAGAACCGACGAAAGGCATTAAACGTGTCTCTTAATAGGTGAAAAATATCTTTATGATCTGTTGCAAGTGTTGTTCGTTTATTCTCGGACATTTGTCAGCACCTTTTTTAACGGCATACCAGTAGGTTTATTGATGGCTTCTATGCAATTACAAAAGTGGGACGCGGCAGGAGCGATATTTAAAATACGCGAGAATAGATTGTGCGACGATAATTACAATATTCTTGCTTTTTACTGCCTCAGATAAGAAAAAGAATCAACTTAATTCTTTTTACGCACACTTGAGCATATTCCTCGGTTATACTATTTGAGAAAGTCCGTAATACCGTAAATCGGCTATGCTGTGCTTTTAGTATTCTCAATGCGTTGCCTTCTTCTTATTGCTAGAACATCGGTAGCAGCGGCGAAGGAAAGCGGACTGCAAGAGATTTTCGAGGCGGTGAAGAAAAAAGACTGCGCCAGCATAGTCTGTTAAACTTTCGTTCGATCTACCGTATGTAAAAAGAAGAATCCGATCAGATGACGGTAACAGTGATCCCCCTATTAAACGCGCGGATGTGAGCAATTTCCACGATGAAAAATTGTAACGTGCTAATGCTCTAACTTTCTCCGAACGGTGGCAATAAAAAATAAGACGCAACGATGGACACGTAGAAACCGAGCTGAAAGTAGCTGCAGGCTAATTATTAGGCATAATTACTATTTTCTAAATCCACTGTTTCATTTCTACTTCGATTGATGATAACTGTAAATTAAATATCCAGCAATTATATTTTTTCCACTCGAAGAATAACGGCGAAGAAAAATCCAGTATTCCATTTTCTTCGTTAATATGCAATTAAATGTAAATTGTTCATTTGCATTATGCACCGTCAAAACGGTGTCCCAAATGATGCCATTTAAATTATGCCTCCCTAACATCAAGTTGCACTACTGACTTCGTACTAATGACTATCGACGAAAGTGGCCAAAAAGTCTGGCGCGGCAAAACAAGGGCAACGAGACCGTAAGAGTGGATTATTCGGGAATTGTTCGCGGGAACGCACGTCTACCAGTCGCAAGTGAAAGTAGTCACAGTGTATAAGTGGGTCGACGGTATTCTATGCCAGCTCGAGCCAGGAATTTATGTCTCTGCGAAGAGATACGGGTTATCGGTGATTGCAGCGAGCTTTCACGTGCATCTCGAGCACCGAGATTTCGATGCACCCCCGTGCAAATGAATCCTATCAACCCTTTCTCACTTAGGAGAAACGTTCATTCAATTTTATTTCTTGCGACGACTGGTTGGATTAAATATTCACTGTTTAAAATGGATTTAAAGCGAAGGATCGTTCTTCGTTCAAATGTAAAATGGTGCAGCGAAATGACACAGTCGATGTGCACCTATGGTGTAATGGTGTCAGACGTTTTGAATTGGAAAGCAATTATTCTGTAGGTAGAAGAAATTTAGTAGAATAAATAACTTGATTCTTTTTATTCAGTAGCGATATCTGATTAGGAATAATTGTTAGGCGTTTTCTTTTTTGTTTTGCTACTTGCAGCAAATATTTGTATTAATTAATTGGAAGAATGTGGAAATTATTTTAGATTACCGAGCTCTGACTATTATTCATGTGATACTTTCTGTTATAGAATATTGTATAATAAACGTGTGAAACTATTTTGTCTTCTTTGATCGATCATTTTTATACCGGATGAAGGGGTTGCCACCTGTCACGAATCCAAATCGTTCGTCAGGGAAGAATATCGGTCGAGACACGAATTTCGTTTCGGGAATTTCGGGCCTCTACATTTTCACATCAGGAATGCAAGAAAGATCAACGTGGATCACCCGAACTGGATGCTGGATTGATTGATAGCATCTCTGGAGATTATCCCAGTGCAATCGAACAGCTCTTCGTTTCCATTAATTAACACACTTTCAGGGTTAAGTTAGCATTGAAGCGAAAAACACAAGGGTACACTATAATTTGTAACGAGACAAGCACCGCAAAACCGATCCTCATTTCGCACGATTATTTTGCCCAATTAGTACAGTCCAATGACGTACACGGATTAACGAGCTTAATAAAAATTCCACGAAGGAAAAAAGGGAAGGGTACAATTGCTTCACATGCCGATTCAGAAGTAAAACGTTTATTGAGAAAGAACGCGGTGGAAAGAAAGTCTGACAATTACGTCTACTTATCTTTAATTACCTTAGCCTCCTTCCTAATAAACACACTTTCGCGAAACGTCGACCCTTTGCTAGTGTGGTAACACGTGCCCGTGCAAGCTCGTCGCACGTTCGAATGGCAACGAAAGTGAGCCACTTTTTTTTATCGACTAAAATATACCTTTGGAGAACTCGTAAAACTAAAGAATAGGCCTGGGATTTCCGGCGATTCGTGACAGATGCCGATCACGGATGCGCATATTCGAACGGTGCCTCCAGTGACTTTTTATCGTTAAGAGAACTGTGCCAACGTGACGGATCCTCCGGACAGGCCTTTGCGCGATAAAACCGACTGGAAAACAGCGGAGAAGAATTCCCGAGGACTCGTGATTAGAGTTTCCGGGACAGGGACCTGGATTTCGTTTTTCTTCTGTTTCTCTTGTATTCCTCGGTGGCCCGGGGAACTCGAGGAATCGATGATCATCGATAGTTTCGAGGGAATTGGACACTCTGGTACACGAAACCTATACACCTGGAGAACCCACGATTTCCCTAAGAATGAGTATGTAAATCGTGAAACACTTGCACCACCCACTCTGACTCATTAAAACCGCATACCCCAAGAGAAAAAAAATCCAATTCGCAATTAGAATACCTGAGAAGCAAGTGCCTTAACCATGCATAATCATAGTACGAAGAAACCTGTATTTTTGTTACTCTTACAGGTAATAGAAATAAAGGTACAAGTGTTTCGTGGAAATATAAGTGCAATAAAGATTAACAACTTCGTTCCACATCCTTAAAAATAAAAGGAAAGAGAACCAACTCTCTGTATGTATAATAATAGCGACAGTGGTGTAAAGAAATTTCCAAAATGTTCATTCCATGACCCAACGCACTTTCACTTTCCTCCGGCTTTCTCTATTAACGAGCCATTTCGTCTAATTGCTCTCGTCGTTCCCCCGTGCATCTGAAGAATCGTTCGGACAATGAAGAGAATTTTTCCTCGACGTTCTTAATTCCCCAAAGAGCGCGGCTCGAACGTTGGTCGTTCGCTATGAAGACGCGTAGGCTCGTCTTCGAGGTATGTCAAGGAAAACGAGTGTGCAACAGACGCCGGACGATATTGGAAAACAGCGAGGCCTTCGTGAGCCGTGGCGAACACAATAAGACTCGTACGCGTTCATAATTTTTAATGATCGGAGAATCGCGAGGACGTTGAGTTCTATCGAAGGACGTGAACGTACCTGCAGAAGGATGATTCTTGAAACTATGCTCTTGAGAAGTTCTGGCAGAGCAGAATTCACAATCGATCGCAATTGGAATCGTAAGAAATTTGTAATTAAAAAAATTTGTATCAGTATTATCTAACGTGCAGTATGTAATATTTGTTGCCACAATATTTAAAAATGTGGATCGGTATTTTGACGCGCAATAGTAATGTATAAACTCTCGACTCTATTTTCCAGCGTGCAACCTGACAGTATCTACAATCGTAATTTCTACTAATTCCGAGCGTAGAAACGATTACAGAGTGAAATATATTTCACTGCCTGCACAGTGTAACCATCGTTCCAAATTACCGACCGTGAAGCAACGTCATTATACTTCTCCAAAATCGTCGAAAGCCATCGAATTATCCACGGCTGTCCAAGCACTCGGGGCGAGCACTTGTGAGAAAAAGAAAGTTGTCGATCGTCTTCCTGTCTCGCTAATATGTCGCCGCGACCCGCCTCGACCTTTTATGAATTTTATGGTATTCGTTATGGGAAATGATGCTGCGGGAGCATTTATGGTAATTGTCTATGGGGAATTAGAGACGTGAAACCAAAGTCCCGGGACTTTCGCCCGGCCGAGGGCGATAACGAAGCACAGGAAGGAAACATTTACGCAATTCCATGAAATTCTATTACCATCTGCACACCTGCCACGTACTGCGAGTTATCAGATAAAATATGATTGAGAGACCTGTCGTTGATACTAGTCACGGCTCACTTTCTCGATTCGGTGTAACAGAACACCTGGCCAATAGCACGGATTACTACTACGAAAGTATAATAAATCGAAACAAAACGGCGATCGAGTAATCGAACAAAGACAAATTCTATTGAACTCCGTCTAATGCATTAATCATTCTCCGTTAATCAACTCCGCGCTAATTGCAGCACCCAACTCTTCAACTCTGACTCCTCCATTAAAGGGGGACACTCAGTTAGAATCATAAAGAAATCGAAAATTTATTTTTCTATA
The DNA here is from genome assembly GCA_963583965.1 of Nomada ferruginata. Classification (NCBI taxonomy): domain Eukaryota; kingdom Metazoa; phylum Arthropoda; class Insecta; order Hymenoptera; family Apidae; genus Nomada; species Nomada ferruginata. Next base: position 3,187,686 of record OY757223.1, read on the forward strand.
AAACGATAGTTTAATATCTGATTAATATAATTCCAAAGTTTTATAACGAAATTCCAGCCCTATTCGGTGCTACAGCTGATAAACGTCACTGATGTCCGTCTTCGAAACTTTAAACGCGTTTTAACGCGTTTTTAAACGCGAAAAAACATTCCCGAAACTTGGCACAGATGTTTATTATACTATTACCTTCTATCTGAACTAAAATCATATTAAAAATCGTGTTCAAGAAAGTACTTTTTTACTGCAAAATTACTGCGGAACATTTCACATTTTTGGTTTTCAGCCTGCCACTTCTGTAATTTTTGAATTTCATACAATTTTTTACTTCAAATAGAAACTACATGTATTAACTACTAAAAAAATTAATTTCATATATATCAGATGAACGATGCGGTCGCTAGAGTTCCATAAATAATTCATTCAATAAATGATGAAAAACATTTTCCATCAATTATTCCATGAATCACCGCTACCCTAATGTGCTCAAGAAAAAAAAGAGAAATAAATTCATTAATAAGAAAATAATTAAAGAAACGCGTCGAGTTTCTCGTCGCAGTTCGCTGAAACAGTTTCCATGGACGACGATGACCAAATCGCGGGTAAATCAAGATTTATCGCCCCCAGAGGAAGAGGTTACACGTCTGTGCACCAGCGTTCCTCTTTGTCGTCGTCTGCCCGATGGACTTTCACTGGCAGGTCCCTGAACCCGGCGCGCCGCCACCTCGAGCGCCTCTTCCGGTTTGGTGTTTGTTCGTTCGTGAACTTGAAAACCGGACCGGCCACCGTCTCAAAGTTTCGCGAACGACACCACCTTTTTCTTCGCCACCTCCCTTGCCCCCTCGGGCGAAACCTTGCACAGCTGTTCGCGGATTTCGCAGACTAAATGTGCGCGAGGAGAAAGTGGAGGGAAATGGACTGGAAACGAGGATCTGCTAGGACGATTGATCTATTTTCCTGTCTGTTAACGATCACGGGAACTTTAATGTCGAGAAATTCTAAGCTAATGGAATTTTGTTGATTTTCTTCCCTTGTCTGCATTTTTTTTTTGTTCAATTGAGTTTATTGAATGGCGGTGGGTGGAATTTAGTAGATTGAATTATTCACGGCTTTTTAGTTTCGGTAGTTACGGGTTCTGTAATGGCGACGATGGGAATTTTAATGTCGAGAATTTCTGTGCTAATGGAAATTAATTGACTTTTCCTTTTTCTTCTCTTTGTTAGATTTAATTTATTGAATCGCGAGCGCAATTTAGTGGATTGAATTATTTATAGCTTTTTGATCTTAGAAGTTATGGGCTCTGTAACGATTATGTATTAGACTGAAGCAGGTATTTTTTTTACTATTGAGCGAATGAATGGGAAAGAAATGGTCGAAAAATTTCAGGAATCTCGACTTTCGCTTTTTGAATGAATGGCGATTGACAATTGTCAAACTGTGATGGCAAACTGGTGGAATTCGATGTCTGCCGATTTCTCTTAGTTTCGACGACTCGAATAGCTACGAGCCTGGAGTACAAGAATAGGTAAAGAGTATTCAATATTTGGTGATGGTTTTCCATTTTTAAGTAAGCAATCTCTCTCGAGGATCGACTGGAAGTTATGCAGAAATTCTCTAATAAAAAAAAATCCCACTATTTAGAATTCAAATGTCTGGAGTCTTAAAGCCTTGTCTTCAGACTCGTTCAAGCCTTGAACTTTGAACCTCTATTTATATAAAAAATTTCAAACTCCTTGCTGCCAAATTTAAAACTAAATTCCATGGTCCCGAAGTTTCAACTCACAGACATACAAATTCCATACTTGGGTTCTCAATCCTGACGAGCAATTTTCTACAATTCTCTGATATGCACTCACTGCCACGACGAAAGAATTAAAATGATTTTATAGACACCTGTGAAATGAATTCACTCGGACTCAGTGTTCTAGAACCTAAATATCCACCCTCGTGGACCAGTAATAAATTTCAAGCTGTTAAAAATAATAAATAAAAATTCCAAATTTTCACGCTCCTCACTCCCAGCAAATTAATGCCAAACTGCAATCCCTCAGTCCCAGCATCCCCTACTTAACAATACTCCCCCATTTAAAATCCCCAAATGAAACCCAGACGCGACCACAAATTCTCCAATTCGAGATCTCTGATTCCCCATCGAATTCCTATCCGCATCCCCGATTGCTTTGCCCGTCAATCAGCGTTCAACGATTCAGAAAATATAGCGATTAATCGGTGGAGACGCCGAGCTTCGAAACGGAAGAAGGCGAACGCGAAGGCGAACGCGGGAAGTAGGTCGGTGAGAAGTGTCGGTCCTTCGCCGGAGACACGAGGAGCCGCTGACTGAGCGCCTTCGTCAGTCTTGCGAAGATATTCCGGGAGTCAACAGGTGTGTAGGAGCAGGTCTCCTCTCTGCTTCATTAAAAATTACCGTCCATTCAAGCCCGACATCTAAAAACTGATCGATCGTACGTGGATCCCGCTCGTCACGCGACCATCATGCGGATGTAACAAAGTTTCCACGTTCATTTTGCTCCGCTCCTTCGTTTTTCCTCATTCCTTCTTTTTTTCGCTTCCTATTCCTTGTTTTACACTTTCCCTGGACGACGATCTTCGCGGATCTCCGGCTACTGGATCACCATTGGATCGCTCGAATTGGCGCGTGAAAATGGACAAGTTTAAGGTATTTGATGTGCGATTGTTTCATTCGTTCGTTTTATTTTTCTTTTTTCTTGTTTTGATTTTGGGTGGACTGAAAGGATAATCGATTTTGTTTCATTCCGCGGAGTTGAAGGAATCTTATCCTTGCATTGCTTTTTTTCTTTTTCTTTAATAGTGTTTGCCGAAGATGTTAAAACGTTTCTCCACCGTGCTCCTTGGACTTTGCGTTTTCTCCAGATTTTTATTTATAGAATCCTTCTAGCGTTTCTCTTTCGACATTCCAGGATTATCACGCAAACAGAGAACGAACTTTGCAATGGGTATAGAATTTCTTCAATCACAGTTTCAATTGCCAATCATCCAACAAATTAAATTCGACGCGAACATACATATTTCCAAATTAATTATGTCTGCCAGAAAAGTTCATTCGTTGAACTTATTCAAGTCTTTTCGTTGATACGAAATGGGTGTCAACGAAACGAACGGGCTAAATAACTACAGAACAGGAATAATCGCTAATCGTCAGACAACGAACGTCGATCCGCGAGCTTTCTGGAGCGGAAACGCAATGTGACACACGAATGGGGCCATCGCAGCCCGCGTGGATCGTGCATTTCCTTATTCGAAATGCACATTAATCGCTCATACTTCATTAGTCGACTAGGCATTGCAATTTTCATGTCCTCGTACCGGATAATAATTCACGATAATACACGAAACCCCTTTGATTTCATGCTCCAACGATGAACGAGCGAATATCGATTAGACGAATCGCGTTTCCACTAAATCTCCCACCTCGTTTATATTCATTTCATAAAAGGCGTGTGAATAATTAAGCCACATTGAAGAACTTTCAGTTTTCATCAAGAATTCTATCTTCTAAGATCTCATCTTTTGATAACGACACAGATAGGCGCGTATTAACGAGTCTTAAGAACCTCGTAATAAAGAATTACACCTCTATTATAGTACTATCACGTTGAGCAATAAAAGAAAAGTCCCATACAGGCAAGAGTCGAGATATTACGAAAGAATATTATTTAAAATATAAAAGGAGAACAAATTGTGATTTAAACTCTTTCCTTATAGTACGTTAACATTTATTCCATATATATATATATATATATATATATTCCATGCACATTTCCAGCATCTTTTCCCCCTGCATCGCGTTCCACCGTACGAATAATTGTGCAACACGCGATTCGAAAGATCAAGACACAGAAAACGACAAGTATCCACAAAAGATCACGATACCATTTGCATACGTAATCGAAGGGGAACACACAATTGCAGTGCACGATTACCGAGTGAACCTTTCCACTTTCGTTCGCGTATTTTAACGGGACGAACAGTCTGGTTTAAACGGTCGAGGATTTTCTTAAGGTTAAGAGGACCGATCGGTTAACAGTTTCATCGGCGGATCGGCGAACGAAAGTCAGTAGAATGGAAAAAGTGGATCGTCTCGTTGTCGACGCGCCGCGTGTGCAAAACGTGCACAGAGAAAGCATGTCGTTCCATTTCACTTGTCGATGCGAGGCTCGTGGTCCAGCCATCGATTTTATTTCCTTCCGTGCCACCTAATGGTTTATTTGCACGGAATTATTTCGAGGAACAATTGATTCATCAGGGTTACCTGTATCGTACCTATAGTATAATCATTGAACGTCGAAGAACTTTGATACAAACGCGGTTCACATTTCCGCTGTGGAGAAAATTACTGTAATTCCGAAGTAATTGATTCAATAAATAATACAAGTAGGACATTGTTCGATAGATTAATCTTGCAGAAACGTTTCTCTTCCGGCCGTTGAGAAAAATCTTTGCAATATTCAGTGGAATAATTCAGTCTGACCGGCTGGAAATGAAGCTCTAGAAATTAAATGATAATCGTAGAACGTTTCTACTTGTCGCCGGTGAGCACGGTATTGCGATCGTTTCGCGTTGGGAAAATGGTAATCGATCTTTGGATTAGCCGATTGTTTTGTCAAAGCAGAAATGATGTTACCTCGATGGATGGTAAATAATAGAAAGTATCTAGTCACTCGGTTACTGCATCGCTATTTTCTAATCTCCGGCAAAGAATGCCGGCGATTTCTGCGAGCCATTAAATTTCTCTCAACGCGATTACCTTCTGAGACTGCGTTTCTCGTTTCCGCGAGCCGCATCCGTGTTTGGATTAAGTTTGCCGTGGATAATTTATTGCAAGGACGTATTTATGGGCTTCGGTAGAAAATCATTCGGATTCGTCGAGCTCGTGCACCTCCATTTGCATTGAACTTGACAACATTTCATTATACAGTTATTAATAAGTTTACGAATGCAATAAATTTAATAAAAACTCCGACAGTAATTAATTAGCACTCGTGGCCATTTAATTTCTTTTTTTTATTGTGCAACTTGTTTTTTACGCAAGAGAAGCACAAATATTTGTTGTGCAATTGTTTGTGCTAGTCGATACTCTTTAAAGGCGAAACAGGCAGCACAGGCAGCATAGAACAAATACTTCATTTTTTACTTATCTTCAAAGAGGAAGCGTTTTAAAGGAGAAAGTTCGACGATTCGAGAACTGTTAATACGAATGGATTACTTATTTTTCTTTCCGAGTGGCACGAGGTATTTTCATCGAAAGCTAATTTTCTTTCTGTTAAACCATTTTAAACAGAACTCTGGTTGAACAATTTAAAAGTTGCACATTTATTTACACTCTTTCTTTAACTACACTGTGTCAGTATTTCTCACGTCGAGTCTTTCTGACGATTTTCTCTGATAAAGTATTCCATCGACGACACACAATAGACAAAGTGAAAGTGACCCTAAAATCATCGAGCCACTATCACCGGGGTAAAGGAACCTTGACGTCAGAGACCTTTCGTTTTCAACTTTAGATGAATCCCATCGAAGCCGAATGGAGTAATTAAAAGTTCATTCTTACACAAACCAGCACTGTTTCAAACCCGATTATTAAAATTATCGTAGCATTATCATTATTATTACAATAACAATTATTAACGCACTTTATTGGATATTGCACCTCATTGCACTTTATTGAATCTCCAACTATTATCCTAATAACGCTGTTATTAAAATTCACGAAAATAATCAAGCTCGCATTTGCAATTAGTGCACTTCTTAAACTAATCACACGTTCATTAATTTCGACCAGACACGAGACCTAACAAACACATTCATTCCCACTTAAACAGTCGTATCGTTAAACTCGCTGTAAAACCATCGCACAAAGAGTTTAAAATAAGCCTCATGATTACAATCGAGCACGTAACATATTCCATACAGAGTTACTCGAATGAGTATCGCATAAGTGTTGGAAGGCACAATGGACTTCCGGTTGGCCGATGTTCATCGTGTTGCACGAGCTTTTAATGAACAATTCGTTAGATAAATCTTGTGTGCGTCGTTCACACTTACAAATTGCACTTCCTAACTGGATTTAGAATACTATTCCTGCATTTAACAATTAATGCATTGCATTTGAACTAAGATTCTAGTAAATTATGCGGTGTCTTTCTTTTGAATTAATTATTGGCAAATAGAGAGCTGCTGGAGGGGGGCATTTAATTTTTCAAGTGTGCAACGCCGGCTTTCGAAACTCTTTAATGCGACTTCACGGGCTACACGATTCGAATTCTGATAGGTACGGCAACGTGTACCTGTTGCCAAACATTCACTACGTGCTCCGATTTCAAGAAGTATGTCGATATTTCTTGAAATATTTTGTTTTTCTGTTAGATCACGAAACCGATTAATCTTTAGCTCGGGTGTGTAAAATTGACCTAGGATTTTTGTAAATCCTCAGTTCGAGAATGAGCTCTGTCACTTATTCTTCGAGATTCAATCAAGTTAATTACCCACGCATTTAAATGTTTGGATAATTATTCTAGATACTAATAATATTCGTCTCCAAATAATTCAGAACATTACTTTACTTATTTCGTCGAGGAATATTACCCGTACAATTCCCTAAAACAATTTTCTCATTCCAGGTGACGTTCACTCTGGCGTTGACGACGCTCGTCGTCCTCAACACCTGCACAGCTGACGTGCCGAAACCCAGCTACGCCAGAACAATGCTGAAGGTGTCTCGAAGTCTTCCGGGCGAGACAGAAGAACTGAAAGTTCGAACCAGCGAGGGGAACATGGCCACTCTGATCGTCAAACGAAGAGACAGAAGTAACACAGAAACCTCAAAAATCAACGAGCCCACAAAAATCGCACAAAATCTTCCGAAACTCACCTCCGGCGAAACTAACGAGAACGTCACGTCGACGGATCCATCGAAAGCAATGAAATCCGACGTAAAAAGCAAAGAAGAGGTCAGAAAGCTCGAGGAAGCACAAATACAACAACTGAGGGCCAAACTATCGGACTCCGATAACGAAAAGATTGCCTCGAAACCGGAAGCCGTCTCAACGAATGAAAAAATTCCTACCATCGAGAGGGAACGACCTGTCGGCGAGAGGAATATCGATTATGGAAACTGGACACCATTGGGAACCGACGGACGAGCTGTTCGTATTCAAGAATCGACCACCGAGGAGTATCAAAGCTGGAAGCCGGTTCAAAGTGATTTAAAGTCCACGTCTGAGGAACGAACGAACTACGCCAGATACGATCCAGTATATCCGGCGGGTGGATTGCTGTTGCCGCGACACTTTCAGGACAGATCGCAGAGAAAATTGCAAGTGGCCGAGCAGAGTGAAGACAAGGCCCGATACGCGTTTCTGCCGCATCAGATTCGTTCGTCGAGAACGAATATAGGCGCGAACTTGTCCAAGAACAGGGACGCTAAGAACGTGCCACCGGAGGTGATCGTCAGGTCGGAGATAAACGTGAAATCTAGCACGAAAAGGTCACCGATGACTTTGGACAAGGATGGCACGCCTGTGATCCACGGGAAAAGGGTTCCCGACGAGCCCATCGACAAGATCCAGACCTGGAGGAACGCCAGGATCATAAATAATAAATTGATCCACGATGAAACGTCCGGCGGAAAGATGGAAACCTCCGGCACATTCTATCCGGCGGAAAATACCGTGGACCGGCAGCGATTCGAGAGATTCTTCAAGAATGTCAATCGAAGGTACGTTTGAAAGCGGAATATTAAACGACGGAAATGCTGTCATTGGAAGAAAAACTTTGTTTCCTTAATTAAAAATTCTAACTAAAATAAAACGCTGCAAACATAAAATTGGATTAAGATTCACTTAATTAACACTAGAACTACCAAGGGGGTGAAATTGAATTGTTTCAGATTTCTTGCTTTAGAATTATTTACATATAGGTATCGTTGTAGAAATTTATGATGAGTTTTAATAAGACAGAATATGACAATTATACATATGTATATCTCTATTTAATGTCCATTCAACGACTTTCGTGTTCGTGATCCGTCTAACGTCTGTTATCTGAACAATACGAAAATGTATCGGTAGTTCTAGTGCTAATGAAATTTATTACCAACTTAATCGTTATATTCATCCCGCCCCATTTTCACAACAATAATAATAATATCCCATAAAGTTCTAAATTGATTTACCTTCGAATCAACATTCTCGCTGATTTGCTGCAACGCAAAGACTAGAAACAATTCACTCGATCACTTTTTCAACGCGTCTTTCACCAGTCCAATTCCCAGGTACGGCAAGGACTACGACGAGGCGGGGAAGAACGTGTTCTTCGAGTGGGATCCGAGCAACTACAAAAACGAGGCCCTGAAAGCGGAAATATACGAGTCCGGGGCCGACAAATATCGGAACACCGCGCACAAAAGGATGTTGCACCCCGACAGCGTGCCGATCTACCCGGTGTCCGAGCTCTACACGCCGGAGAGCCAAAAGATCGCCCCGGTCGCTCTGAAACCGGGCGCCAGGGCGCCGGTGCTCCAATACGCTCACCCTGAGCTGGGCGTCCAGCCGGCGAAGATCGTGAAAAACGAGATGAAAAGGCCGGAGAATTTCCCGGAGAACCAATACTCGTTCACGGAGCAGAGGCAGAAGAAGAAGTACGTGCTGAACGATAAGAACATCGTGGACACCTACACGACGAAGAACTATTATCCCAATCAGCATTTCTACGGTCTGAAGAGGCCGAGCGACGCGCTTCCGTTCTGGGTGAAAATATCGGAGAACCTGAAGAGTCAATTCTCCAACGGGGTGGAGAGAATGTCGCAATTCACCAGGCCGGTGATCGATCCCCTGGTAGAGGCGACCCACAAAATCTCGCAGAACCTTGGACTGTCGAAAGGGAAAGAGGCTCAGGACAAGATCGGCACCGTCACCGCCGGCGGCAGCATACTAATTCCGGCACTGGGACTCGTCGCTTCCGGCGCCGCTCTTGGTATCGGGGCTGTCGCGGTCGGCAGATACTTGGACGTGGACGTTTTAAGGAGATCCAACGCGGCGCTGGGCAGCGAGGTGGAATATCAGAGAGCCTTGGACGACACTCGGCCGTTCCTGACGGAAATCGAGGGGGAAATCGGGAACGAGGAGTCGAAACGGATGGACAAATACGGCGAGGCTGTCTACTTCTTGGAGAATCGTCCACAGAATGGAGGTACGAAAAGCGCGGAATACATCGAGCCTCTGAATAATCGAAATGGCGTTTTCCTTCTGGTCGAGGAGGATCGTAAAGGGGATCAGAAAATTCGACGGGGCAACGAAGAAATCGGCGGCGCGAGGAGGAAACGAAGTCTCGACTACCTGGACATTTTCCAGGCCGAGAAGAACATGAAAAGTTTGATCAGGAACAAACGTTTGCAGAGGAAGGGGGCTGATTCGATGAGCGAGATAGTGGAGATCGATCTTCCTTCTCGCGGGGGAAACATCGATATCACCGAGCTTCTTATCCCAAAGAGAAAGACGAACAGCAGAGGCAGTATGAAAAAGTATAACGGAGAGCCAGCTATATTGGTCGTCCAGGATGGCTCCACGCCTTTGGAATTAATTCAGAAGAGTTTGGCCGTCGACGCGCCCCGTAAAGCTAGCCTGCTCGACGTGGAGAGAATGATGGGGAAATCTATGGCGGACGAGTTGAAAAACTCCGTGGACGGAAGGGATGAGAGACGTAGAAGAAGGAGGAGCGTGGACAGCGATCAAGAACTGGAGGATATTTTTCAGAATCTGGAGAACGCTGAGGTTGCCGCGGTGGCTCATATAGACGGAGACTGGACGAATACACCATGCGCGAAGAGGATATTTTGCGACGCCATGATCCAGAGGGGAGCGGACGCGATTATTATGATGGAGAAAAAGATGACTTCGCTGCTCGGCCTGTGAGTATAATGTCCGCTGGCAATTGTCGACCGTTAAGAGGACCAGCCTCCACGATTTCTTCGCTTTGAAATAAAAAAGAAAAGTCGAGCGCGGAATCGCCGAACATTTATGGCGAAGTCGGTTGTTCGAGTGATATAATGGTGGTAGTTGGTAGTTAGCATATTGTTATGTAGCTGTCTATGTTCGGAGAACAGCCTTTCGTTTTCGTGGCTATGGGAAACTTGTTGCTACACTTTTCCTGGTTTTTTTTTTAAGGAATCGTTTCAGAAATGTCTCACAGACAGCAATTTTGTAAGGCGTTTTAGAAAAGTAGATTACCTATATAGAAGATTGGAAGGAGACCTTTCTTTAAAGGAAATTATATCGTTAACGAATTATTTTATTTAATAGCTAATGCATATAGAGTGTACGCTAGATGGTTAAATAGTGTGTTACCATGTTGGGATCTATCAATCACTATCTCCCGGGGAGACTATAAACGGCATCATCCATCATCTTCAATGAGAGAAACATTTATAACGCTCGAGTTGAACACGACTCTGTGCAGCGTTGCATTATTCATGAACGTCCAGTGAAAATCGACCGCACGCTCGTGATTTCTGGTGAAACTATGTTTGAACGAACGTACGACACGTTGGATCCCTGGATCGAAATACTTAAGGTCGTGAGAATCGAAGGGGAGGATGAAACAGCTTCCGAAGCAATTTGTCATGGCTTCATTTCCTATCGTTTCTTCTATTTTCTTATTTCTGCCGATGTGCACGTGGTGTTGTCCTTCGGCGAAGCATATGGCGCGCATATGTATGCACAAAGTGAAACTGTGCTAAGAGGTAAAAGTCGAATCCGTCAGTAGGACGTAGCCGGCGAAAGCCGGGAAGAAAGTTATCTGTTTCTCGCTATGGTACTGCCCAGCCAGCTTGGGTCCTCGACTTTTTTTTCCGACTTGCCCAGCACAATGGAAGCTTCGTTGAAACTGGTTTCTAATTAGGCGAGGTGGGCATTAGAAAACTCGAGAGCGTGATTATTGCTCTTGGATCTACATGTTTGCGGCGTTAATTTTGGGGATGTGGCTGTGTCTAGTTAATTGTAAGGTGCGAGAGGTCTTTTATTTCATTTCTCAGTCCAGCGATTCTGTGAGTTCTCAGTTCTTCAACTTCTCAATTCTGATTTTCATCACAAATCAAATTTGTCTCTCGTGATTTTCACATTCACCCAACGAGGCATGATGAAAAAGTATAATCTCGTTTCGACAGTGTCAACTTTCGACTCCATTATTCCTGTGTTCCGTTAGCTATCAATTACACACCATGACTATCGATAGTCCAACGAGTTTATCAACGCCCCCAGGCCTTTCTAGGCGATCGGCATCGATCATTAATTGCATGGATTCACGTGCTGTTTTCAGGATCCAACCAGGAGCAGCTGTCCAAGTATCCAGCCACTTCCAGCATGTAATGGACGCTGTACGGAGGCACGATTGTTCCAGCTTTCTGTGTCCTCAGGCCAGGCCGGGAAATGTCTTCTTGTAGATTCCTTTTCTATTTCGATTCGACGGAGCGTGTGCTTCCTCTCGGAGGAAAGCGGAACTGATAAATCGTTGATTTCACGACCGGTGAAAGCGTTCGCATTGGATTCCTTCGAGTGACTCAGGATTCTGTGCTTTCTGTGCTCGGTCCTTCGATTCTCAAAGAATTCCAAGCTTCTTGCGTTTAAAGCATTTAGAAAATAGCGACTTTGTTGCAGACTTTCGAAAGTTGTAATAATTAATCAACTTTTAATCGAATTTAACAATGGCAAAATTTAGTTCGAACTCGTGGAATTTTGGTTTAGCTTAGAAGAGCGAGCCAGAAATAAACGGAAGAAGAGTTCCGAGGAAATTTTTAACGCAAGAAAAATTGCGGACCGTTCGCTCAGACAAACTTGTACATATTTGCCAATTTATTTAATACACGTTCACTAGGATTATTATTAGCTTTTAAGTGTGGACCCTGAACGAGCTAGCTCAAGTTTCACCTGAATTGTAAATTATAATTATCACGTAATTGCACCGTCAACACGGCGACTGAATTAAATTATTAACATTGTTTCTTTGGGGGGGGGGGGGGGGGGGTGAATTTGAATCTTGCTTGGGTCTTCATTTTTAAGGAATGATTTTGCTCGAGACATCCGGATCGAGTGAGACGATTTCTCGTGAAAGATCGGAATAAATTAAAGAACAACGTACGCATTATTATTAAGAGGCATATTTATTTTGTTTTCCTATATTTTATGGTTTCATCTAACCGATAAAAGGTGTCGAATACGCGATCAACAGTATTCCTGATTATTCCACACAATCCTATCATTTTATGGACTGTAAATAAATATTAGTATGTATACAATTTGATGCTACTAAATAAACTAATTTATATACTACCAATACGAATAAATTTTTTCATTTCTAAACCTCGCAGTGCTCTTTCAACAAACAATTCTTATGAAACAACAAATTACGATTAACATTCTGTATATTCAGTAAGTTTTTAATTCAATTAAATTACCTTCGTGGTGGGAAAGAAATGGTGCTGTCGATTTTGGGGAAAACAATAACCGATAAAGAACTGCGCGAGAAGAAACGAACGGTCGAGGGCGTTACTCAACGATCGTGATAAATTATTCACCGAACAAGACCGCAGAGTTCCCAATGGACGATCAACTTAAAGACACTTCGTTGCCAGTCGAAATAGACCACGCGGTACTTTTTTTTTGCGCCGGTCAACGAGAAACTACGAGCAACTCGCCCTTCTGACTACTTAACATTTTATACGGGGAGCACTTTCTAACTTGTCCAAGACGACCATGCACTCTTCACCCTGGCGGAGAAGTGGAACTTAAACTTCGGCCATTTGATCGTGCAATTTGCTTGGGTGAGCCACCAATGGAATTTGATCGAGGTATCAGAGACGATATTGAAATTCATTTTTATTAGCGAACGACGAATTATATGAAATTAATTGTAATATAACGAAAGAATAGATAAAGGGTTAGGCCTTTTTTCTTCTCCACATAATTTGTGAACATTCGAAATATGTCTGTTTAACACGTGAAACGTTCAATCCATTATTTTTGCAACATTAGTTCCCGGTGTATTTATTATGGAAAAAAGTTGCTCGATCGTATTTATCTTTCATGAGAGAAGTGTAATTTGTTCAGGTTTGAAGCTGGCACTCGGATGGAATCGCTGGAACATGGATCTCATTGGCATCTGGCCGGATCCAAATAAATCTAATCAACATTGGCCAAATTTCAAGGCTCTAATTTCTGTTATTGTGATAGTAGTATTTGGGGTCGGGCCGCAGAGCATCAATTTACTTTTCATACGGGAAGATCTTGAACTAGTGACGGAAAATCTTTCCACGGCTAATATTCCTGGCATGAATGCACTGTTGAAACTTATATTCGCTTGGCACCATAGAGATAGTACGTACAAACGAGGAAGCAAGTAATTAAAATAATATAAAATTAGAAACAGTTTTTCTCTGCAATAAAAACTATTTAAAGTATTTAAATATAAATACTATTCAACGTCACTTCGATTTAAAATTAGCACACAAATTATTATAAATAACGCAATCAAACATTCGTAGCGTTCAAGGATGTCGTAAAGTCTTTCTATGACGACTGGAATTGTTCAAAAACCGAGGAAGAAAGTACAGCCATGTTAAAGAGAGCCAAATCAGGCAAAAATATTTCTATCTGCTGCTCGGTGTTAACTTTGACGATGGTCACTGTGTATTTAAGCACCCGAGCCTTCACAGTCTACCAAAGCGACCGAATAAACGAGGAACAATATCGTTTGGTTCTTTATCCAGGATATTTCCCGTACAACGTTCGACCGACGTCAGTTTTAATATTTACTAATTTTGGCCAGGTAGTCGCAGGGTATTGCGCTACAATTTGCTACACAACCGTTGACACTTTTATTGCCATGCTCGTGATGCACATGTGTGGACAATTTGATATTTTGAAGAAGAAATTGCAGAGGTTGATGGGCGACGAGAAGGAGATTAAAAGCGTGGGTGAAATTCAAAAGGAGTTGGCTTGGATTGTGAGGAGACACGAGCATTTAAACTGGTGAATGTTGTGGCTAAATTTATCATAAAGAAATTGTTTTTTAATTCTCTCTGGGATCGATGATTTTTAAAATTTTCTCCAATCTATTTATAATATTTTAATTTTTAGAAATGCCCAATCTTTTAGTTCTCCAGTTCTTCCATTTCCCTAATACTCTAACATTTTATTATTAGATTGTCCGGCCTTTAATAATTTTTGTTAACAAACACTATTATCAATAAAGGTTTGCTGTAAAGATCGAGAACTGCTTTAACATGCTACTGTTACTGCAACTGCTGCTCTGCACCGTAGAAATATGCTTTCAGGGGTTTCTATTCTTCAATGTAAGTTGCATATGCTACGTTCGTCTCCGATAAAAAATCGTAACACGTGCCCCATAGGTAATACTTCAAAACGAGAATGGAATACTGAACTTTCAACTACTTTTCTTCGTCCTCTTCGTCTGCTTCATCCTCGTCCACGTGTACATTTATTGTTACATAGGCGAGATGCTCCTAATCCAAGTAAATATCTTTTCACAATATCTTTCACGAGAAATTATAGCACCTCGAGGCTCGATAGTTTTTGCGGTAAAAATTTTGCGATCCTTCAATTTTGTGGAGGAGTGTACAATTTACGATTCGAAGAAACTTGCGAATATAATCAGTTTAAATATTTCAGAATGGAGAAATGAGCAGTTCCGCCTATGAATCGAATTGGTTCGATGTCTCACCTCCAGAGGCCAAGTGTCTTTTATTTATCATGCAGAGATCGGCTCGTCCACTTTGTCTGACTGCTGGAAAATTCGGAACTTTTTCCATGGAAATGTTCAGCACCGTAAGCACGAACTGCAATCATCGTACTTCGAAAACGAAGCAACGAAGAATAATAAAACGTCCGGAACGAACTGGCGAAGCTCACAATCTAATTTCAGATTCTGAAAACAGCAATGGGATATCTTTCGGTGCTACTAACAGTCGCAGGAAAAGATTAAATATTCTCATTACATTGACGGGACAAAAAGAAACGACATGCCATTATTAATTTAAAAACGATCCCCCGAATAAACATTGCGTATGCATTCTGATAATGTTGCTTCGTATCAATTGTCATAATTACAGCACAAATTGAATAAAAATGATTACAAATTAATTTGAAACAGATCAAACCTTTATCACCATTTTTGTTACTTCCGTCCAATCGTACGATGCCAACGGTATCAGGTCGCAGACAGAAATCGTCGGAAGCCACGAATAATTCAGACTGTCGTGCAACACGAGCTGAAGTTAAAGAAAATTTCTCTCGAGAACTCGACGTCTGTGTATCTAATATTGAAGACGAGTTTTTTGCGCTCAGTTTTGTCTGTCCAGAAGAAAGAGTTATAGACGTTCCCTTTTTTTGTCTCCTTGCTACGAGAAGTTTCAAATCACAGCTATTAAAACTTCTGATTGGGAAATACTGTCAGAGGCATAGGTTCACCTGCCAGACGAAGAATGCGTAATGAACGTCGCGAAAGGGTTGCGCGCAATGCGACGAATCAGTTGACGAAATATACACGCCGAGTGAAGTGATAGAGAAACCGTAGGGAGGATCAGAAATTTATCTAAAATTTTCTTTCTCGATAGTGTTCACAATTTTGCTTCGCAGTTGTGGAATATTGTCGTCTGTTAATACATATTTTCAATGAATTATTCAATTGTACATTTCACTATGAATGGTCCCTAATTAAATGAAACGAAATTCAAGAATCAAGTTCGACAAATTTTGTAATCATTGAAACTAGGGGCACGGAATGGATTTTGCCATGGGATGGAATCGTTTTAATTTAACATTGTTAGGCGTGTGGCCAGAACCGAGAGAAATTTCTGCCGCGTTAAGATTGATATCGGAAATAACATTTTGGTTCACGAGCTTCGTGACGTTCACTTTCATCTGTGCCCCGCAGACGGCGAATCTGATATTCAAGTCAACGAGTTTGGACGAGGCGATTGAGAATCTTTCGATAAATGTGCCAATAGTCTTCGCATTGGTCAAACAAATCGTTCTACGATATCATAAAGAAGGTAATTATAACAAATACTGACTATAATGGTCTTTAAATTAAATAAGTATCAATATTTTCCCCAAGCAACGTGAAATTTTATATACTAAGTACTTTTCAATGAAGAAAGTAATTATTTCTATTCTCTCAAAGAAACTATATTAATATATTTTATCGATTATAATATTCTCCTTTAACTATCATTATTTGTTTCCGTTAAATTATTCATATTTCCTAAAATAATAGCATCAAATAGTCATCATTTTTGTAAGTAAAAAATTTCCAGCACTGACGCTACTGCTCAGCCAAATATTCGAGGATTGGTCCAAACCGATCGCAGAGCAAGATCGCCAAGCAATGTTGAAGAACGCAAAACTCAGTCGAATGATATCCATAGTCTGTTCTACTCTCACGTATCTTATGGTTTCTGCGTTCATTTCGCTCCAAATCTGGAGCAACATGCAAAGTACATCGGAAGCCGATCTAGGAGGACTTCTCCATCCGGCAACGTTCCCATACAATGCGAGAAAAAGCCCGAATTTCGAAATCACATGGATGGGACAATTCATGGGCACAGTATTAACAGCCATATGCTATTCTTGCTTCGACACGTTTCTCGCAGTTCTTGTTTTACATTTATGCGGCCAATTAAACGTTTTAAGAATCGCCCTGGAAGATTTGGTTACGGTAACGAAGGAAAATAATTTCAGGAATTTTCACAAGAGACTAGGATTCATCGTGGACAGACACAATCAATTGTCTAGGTTGGTGAGAAGAAATGTATTTCTGTTATCATTGCTCTTATTGTATTAAATCGAAGGGAATTGTTCGGCATTTGTTCGAGAAAATTATTGTTCAGAGAATCTACGAAATAATTAGTGAACAATTGATGGAGATAAGGGATATATTTTTGTTTTTCAAGATATGCCGTAGTCGTGGAAGATTGTTTCAATTTAA
The DNA here is from genome assembly GCA_963583965.1 of Nomada ferruginata. Taxonomy (NCBI): domain Eukaryota; kingdom Metazoa; phylum Arthropoda; class Insecta; order Hymenoptera; family Apidae; genus Nomada; species Nomada ferruginata. Next base: position 3,204,720 of record OY757223.1, read on the forward strand.
CGCTACTCGTTCAAACCGTGATTTCCACAGCTATGTTTTGTTTAACTGGATATCGCATGATAACAGTACGTGAATGTTAATATACTTAAAGTGGAGTTCGTACGTGCAGATGATCCAGACGAATACATTTTCCCATTTATTGATGTATTTTTCGGGGGATCTTCTTTTAGTCCGTGGATCAGCAGCAGGGGGACGTGCCTATTGTTGGATTGATATTTTTCGTTATACACGTGATCTATACCATGCTGCATTTGTTTATCTATTGCTACGTTGGCGAAGCGCTACTTGGACAAGTGAGTTGCTTTTTTTATAGACAAGTTCTTGAATAATATTTAGACATTCAGATACCCGAATATTACTTGAATAAAATTGATCCGTATGTTCGACAATTAATGCTTGAAATTATTTTACTAATTTTCAGAGTACAAACATGGGTCAGTCTACGTATGACTCTAATTGGTACGAGTTACCGCCGAAACACGCTGTTTCATTAATTATTGTGATTTGTCGCAGTAGAGTGTCTTTTCAAATAACAGCTGGGAAATTCAGCTCCTTCTCTCTCGAACTTTTTAACGCTGTAAGTGTCCAACTATTGCCGAGCTAAACTAACTTTCGTAAAATGAAAAAGAAATGGAATGTTTAAAATATTGTTTTGTCAGGTTTTGAAAACGTCTGCTGGATATCTTTCTGTGCTATTAGCTATGAAAGATAGACTGGTTGTAGAAGAGTAGCATGGTTATACAATAATGATAATATAGCTGTTAATTGTTTACGGTTTAATTAAAACGCAGCACGTTCATCATTCGTTTCATGAGACCACGTTGATTGTGAAATAAATATTTTAATACTTCTTATATTAATGAACGATAAATACTATAATATGCTCTACAAACTAAAAGTTTTCAAAGGTCGACACAATTAAAGAATTAGAGAGTACTCACATTTTGTAGACGGGAAATTCCATTTCCACGAAGGATTCGTGCCTTGGTGATTCGTTCGCTGGCTCAAATATCGCTTCAAGCCGCTGTAGGAGATATAAATAAATCGTCAAGCATTTAACTAGAAACTATTACATAATACTTATATAATATATAATATTGATAACAGCATAAGAAATAAATATAGAGAAATCATTATGCCAATTCCAGCCTTATGCAATTAGTATAATTATTATTGTACCAATTTCGATTATACAGGAACATTAAGATTAATGTTTCTCGCGAGCACAAATATCTTCCAAGCCCAAGAACGAACTGTCCAATGTGAAGTACAAAAGAAAAATGCAAATACTCCCTATTTCTTTTTTTTTTTTATTCCACCCTATTCGCAACAAGGTTATAAATAATTACGATCGGCCATTCGCTACGTTCCAACTGTAATATCAGCTTCCAACCAAGCGTATACTTGAGAACGAACTGAACTACGTATCCATGAATAATAGATATCTCGATGCATGTTTGAAATGCACGAGGGAGAGACACGCTGAGGAAAATATCGAGGAAGTTTCTGAATATGAGAACAGCTGCCTCAGTTACGGGAAAGTGGTCTAGATGGATCACGAAAAAGGTAATTTACTGTATCAATTAGTACGCAATAATTGGGAAACAAAGAGAAACAAAAATTCCATGTTATTATTTGAATAATTAAAAAAAAAGGAACCGTATGCACGAAACTAATTGTATGTATCGTACACAAAATGATAACTAATTTTTCGTATATTTGTAATGATATTTCAATGTCTGTTCACGGTAGGCTTAAGTTACATCAACGGATGGAATCATTACACGATGAAATTCGTAGGCCTCTGGCCAGAAGAGAGAAAATGGAACAAACCGTCGAGTTACCTCGCTCTGATACCAATACTCATGATGCTGTGCTTCGTATGTGTCCCGCAGACAGTTAATCTTTTGCTTGTTTGGGGCGATTTATATTTGGTAATAGAGAATCTATCGCTAGGTAATATAACAATCTCGATTTCGGTGCTGAAGGCAATCGTCTTCTGGATTCATGGCAAACGTAAATATACAGCAATTCAATTTATTACTTGACCATATTACAAACATTAATTAAATTCATATTTCTATCAATTCTATTGACGCACAAATTGTTCATTGGATGTAATTAAAGGGCAGAAAAAAATAACGGAGGTAAAAATTGAAGAATAATTTCCTGGATCGATTAAATAAATTGAATAAAAATATATCATCCTCAAATAAAATATATGGAAATTAAATAAATAATAGTGATGATAGTGAAACACTTTTCCTTATCGATTATTATATTCCTAAATTTATCAAGTTCTTGATTTATACTGCACCTTAAGAAATATAGTCTAGTTACCATTTCCGTCGTTCCCAAGCGTTCAAGTCTCTACTAAAGAACATGACCGACGACTGGAAAGATGTAACGGATGAAAAAGATCGTGAAACGATGTCGAGTGTCGCTGAGTACACCAGGAATCTTATAAAGAGGAGAACCCTGATGTGCCTCGGTGTTGTTTACGCTTACGTCACCCTAAGAATATTAACGGCAAAATATACCGGATGCAAGCTACTTTTCCGCGCCTATTTCCCTTACAACGTCGATGTCAGCCCAAGTTATGAATTAACAGTGATCGCGCAGCTTATTGCCACTGTTTACGCGGCCGCCTGTTACACAGCCGTGGATACTTTTATATCGATGCTGATTTTGCACATCTGTGGACAGCTCACGAATCTCAGAGAAAAAGTGCAGAGGATAGGTGAATACGATCAGAAGGATTTGCATACGAAGCTGGTGAAAATTGTGAGGAAACACCAGTACATTAATCGGTTCGTATCGAATGAATGTGTTAAATGTTAATTGTGGTAAATCTGTGATAAATATTAATTGGTTTAATGAAAATGGTAATAATAATTGATAAGAAGTAGTATAGGTACAAATACTTCCCTTACTTTTTGTATTACTTTAATTTCACTGCGTCCCTATGCAATTGGAAAAGTATGGAAATTCTGTTTAACACGTTGAGTGCCACGTCAGGCATCGGTGACTGACACTAAACTTTCCGTTCAGGCCGCGTCAGTCATCGGTGACTGACACTAAACTTTTCGTTCAGGCGTCGGTCTTTCATAGTGTTGAGCTACGCCGCGGCGCGCCGTCGCGCATGTCGCGTCGTGTGGCCTAAACGGAAAGCGAGGCAAAACCGGCGTGGCACTCAATGTGTTAATTGTATCGTATCTATCTTAAAGGTTCGCAGAAACGATAGAACGTTGCTCCAATATGATGCTTCTAATACAAATGCTCGGCTCAACTGTTCAATTGTGCTTTCAAAGTATCCAGGCGCTCATGGTACGAATGAAACTACTATTCCACGAAGCTTGTACCATAGGAAGACAAAATAGGAATAATTAATATCGTAAGAATGTCTATTTCTTAAAACTGTTTCCTTTATAGCCGTTCGACGCAGTCTCGAAAGAGTTAGTCGTTTTCCAAGATCTCTTCTTGGCAGTCTATATCGTCTTCGTGTTGATCCAGTTATACTTGTATTGCTACGTGGGCGAAAAACTTTCAGGCGAGGTATCGTATAAAATATTTTACTCCTTTTTAAGGAAGATTTGTCCAGTGAATGTAAAGGAATTTTTATTGTTTCCAATACTGTTTTGTTAACGGCAATAATATTTCAAGCTGCCAGTGAATTTCATTGTTTCCCCAGAGCATAGAAATAGCTAATGCGGCATACAATTCTGAATGGTACAATTTAACACCTAAGAACGCGAGATTGCTCGTAATCATCATGTGCCGAGCTAGATTACCACTACGAATAACTGCTGGCAAATTTTGCTTCTTCACCATAATGCTGTACTCTCAGGTACGTCGAAAACGATACCAATAATTATCACTTTTTACTCGTCGAAAGACATTTCAACGAAATGCAAAAGAAACGAAGGTAGACGAAGGAAATGTTGCTACTCAGACTGTTTTGCACTTTGCAATTACAGGTTTTAAGAACATCGTTGGGCTACATTTCTGTTCTTTACGCAATGAAAGAGTAATAGGACATTCTATACTTCTATCAATCGGAAGAAAGGTGTATCGATAGTAAAAGGAAGGACTGCGAGGAAAGTTATTTTAATAAAGCTGAATTTTTTCTGCGATCAGAAGTAACGGTATGCTATTTATAAAAGTAAATGGATAGCGTTGCGAATGAATGAGCTGAAAAGTTGAAGGCTCCCGAACAGTAATCGAATTATTAAGTATTAATAAGATTCATCGAGACACGCGTCTTGCGATCGAGGCTATCGGAAAAACTCGAGGATATTATTTCTTTCCCCTGAATATCGCCCCCTTCGAAGAACTTTGGCTGCATACTTGAGCAGCTTTAAGCTCATCCGTGGTCGATTATTTATGGACGCATCGCAGACACGACATCGATGTATACTTAATCGAAGTGTCTACCTTCGATTATTACGTATTCTTGCAGTAGCAGCGCAAATTGCTTTTGCAGCAAATGCCGCTTATACCACGCATCAAATTTCTTTCATTTTATTGTAATAATTTTAATGTAAAAATACTGTACAATATCTTCAAGTTTCTATGGAATTAGTCCCATCAAATGTTCACGATTTCGTGCATTAAAAATTGCGAAGAAAGAAAAGAAATATTAGGGATTCAAAAATAAAATAAGAATCACAATTGAACGTTACGATAATTTGACAATGAAAGTGCAAGTATTATCTAGTAATGAGGATTTTGATGCAGTAAAAGTTCACGAACTGAACTTTCACCGCTTATTTCCATCAATGTCGTCGAAAGAAAGTCCACAGTGGGCTCAGCTAATAAACGTTATTAAACAATTGTACGCCGGGCAATTGTCACAATGGGAGAAAACAGAAAGACACCGGTCACATTCTGCTTTGATGCACACGGATAAAAAACGAATGGGTTTTACGGTTTGTTGGCAGGGCAAAGTGCCATATAAAAATCGCTGTCCTCGTCGACAGCGACGTTACATCTATTTCTTGCGTCGAGAAGTACGCAACTTTCCATTAAAAAGCAGAAAAAACGGAAGCTTGTACGAAATAAACGATCGAGCATAAATTTATTTTCATATCGCGGCTAACATCGTTCGAAGGTATCGCGAAAAATTCTTAAATCGATAAAGAGCGTTGTAAGTTCGTTGTTGTTGGTGTGCAAAATTATCAAGTTCGATAAAAAGGAAATAATGTTGCACGGTAAAGTTCTAATAATTCTGAGTTTGACTGTGTATGGTGTTGTCGCAAGAAACGCAGAAAATAATCACGATTTTCCAAAGGAAACGATTAATAAAAAGAATAGTGGTTCTATGTTAATGGAAATAGCTAAAGAACTTGTGCAGAGATCTTCTACTAGTAGCCAGGTAAGTTGTGAGAAATATTAGTAACAATATATAATATATAATGATTTCAAAAAAACTTGACACTTAATGGAATATTAATTTCGAATAAAATATTCGCCGTAGGTGTTGAACCTGAATTTATCAAATTTATTACTGCTTTTGGTACTGAAAGCAGTTGTATTTGGAGCTGGATATTTTGGAAATCATGGGTACAAAGGACGTGAATTAGAGCAAGGTTTTGCGTTAAATAATTATTATGATAATTATCTTTCAGTTTTGTCAGGCATTGTTAAATATGCATAAATAATTCCTATACAGAAAACGTGGTGTCTGAAGGCGAGATTGCTTTGGGATTAGGGTACCTAATGGGAGATACCTGCTTGTATAGAGCAGCCTGTGAAGAACCCCATGTTGCAAAAGAATATTTAGGAGCAGCAGAAATGTTCGTCGAAACAATGAAATTATTACCCCAGTACGTGACTTAATGTAATTAATTTTACACGTGAATTCTCGTTTGAAATGGGGAGAACAATTTTTAGAACGATTGGAAATTTAATTTCTTTTTCAGTGGTTCGCCAATCGAGGGAAAATACGAACAAACAATGGCGGAAATTCGGAAAGCCATAGAATATGGGGTTACAAATGGCTGCCCGCCCGAGTATACTTGCAAGAAGGAGAGTATTAAGAAATTTTTAAAGGAACAGAGGAAATGATAGTACGATTAGTCTGAATTAGCTTGTTATATCGTTATAAAAATTCGGAATAAGTCCAAACGTGTAGTTCTATGAATACATTTTTAAGTAACTTCTATTATTCGTTTTGTTTTTTGCTCTTATTTTATCTAATCTGATTTATTAGTTTTTAAGTCTACATTCACGTGAAAGTGCAGAAATGATTGGAAAAAGTTCGCAATATGGGGGTCGATTTTGTCAGCGTTCAATTTTATCATTAAGCTTTCCTAACATTGCCGGTATCGTTTAAACGCACGTGCAATTTATCTACAATTATTTTAAATGTATTAGAAATCTCATTACCTGTTCCCCGATGTTTTCTACTGCTCAACAAATAACGACAATGCTCCCTCGGAGTTTTGAATTCGCACTTTTCCGCCATATTGGTATCCATCGACATCCCCTTCCTAGAAGCGAATCAAACTACGTAAGAAATATTAGACAATTCGATGAATTCGAACGAAGAAACTTTATCACAAACATAAAGGGATGTTTAATTGACGTGTCAAAGGTATTTTTTACCTGTTTCTTTCCACTTTGTGGCATTATTTTACCGAAGAACACATTCACACCGCACTACACACGTTTGAAAGCTACTGAAACTGAAAGCTACTGTAATGGCCGTCAGATGTCAGCTCGAGGTTTTGACACCTAACCTAACCCGCAGAGACAAACGGCGCTGACGATTAAGTTTTGATTTTCGCCTATTCACGCCGTTCAAGCGTATAAACAATTTTTGCCTCAACAAGTGCTTTTTACTTACGCTTTAAAGTTTTTTTACTTACGATCAAGTGAAGAATGAGTTCCATAGGAACAGGGGTAATTATTGAACATTTTTAATCGAGAAGAACGATGAGGCACTTGAATAGCGACGAGAAATAAAACCTAACCTCTTTTGCGGATTACAGTATGACTTGTCTGCTTCCCAATTTTCGCCGGACGGCCGTGTGTTTCAAGTGGAATACGCGCAAAAAGCCGTCGAAAATGGAGGGTACGTATTAATTAATCTTTATCTGTACTTCGATAGTATGAAATTCTCGTTCAAACTGTTTCATCTATACTGCTTCGTAATTGTCGAAGATCTGATCGCAGAACGACGGATATCTCATATTTTTAATTAATTTCGATATTTTTATCGTTGGTCAATTTTTCAGTTCGCAACTTATGCGATTTTGTTTACAGAACAGTTATAGGTCTGAGGGGAAAGGACGGCGTTGTGTTTGCCGTTGAGAAGATAGTCACTTCGAAGCTGTTCGAGCCTGGCACGAACAAAAGAATATACAACGTAGACCAGCATGTCGGCATAGCAGTGTCCGGTTTGGTTTCCGATGCCAGACAAATCGTAGAGATTGCCAGGTCCGAGGCGGCTAGCTACAAGTCTCAGTACGGCGTCGGGATACCCTTGAAATATCTAAACGAAAGAGTGTCCATGTACATGCATGCTTACACTCTGTATTCAGCCGTGAGGCCTTACGGCTGTTCTGTAATTCTCTCCGCGTACGAACATGACGGTCCCGTTATGTACATGATAGACCCTGCTGGAATATCCTATGGATATTATGGTTGCGCTGTTGGTAATTATCGACACGCTTGGGTATTATATTTTTCATGATACTTGAACGAAATTAAAATATTGCGATGTTTGTAGGAAAGGCTAGACAGTCCGCGAAAACGGAAATCGAGAAATTGAAATTGCCCGAAATGACCAGCAGCGAGTTGGTAAAAGAGGCGGCCCGCATAATCTATCTCGTGCACGACGAGTTAAAGGACAAGCAGTTCGAACTCGAAATGAGCTGGGTTGGTAAGCATACGAATGGAAGGCACGAACGTATACCAGCAGAAATTAAGGCTGAGGCGGAGGCTAAAGCAAAACAGGCAATGGCAGACGATTCAGACAGTGACACAGAAGACATGTAAATCAATCGGCCACATAGTTCTAAATGATACTTTTTATATTGTAAATTATAATTTAAATGCATCAATGCTGCTGCTTCAAAAATCACTGTCACAATGAATGAGTCGAATAAAAACTACTGTCTGTTGTTTATAAAAATACAAAGAATGGATTTTCCTTTGTTCAACACAACCCTGTCGCTGCAGTAATTTGTTAATAAGCGAAATCGTTATGCTCGTACGCTATCGAATGGTCTTCTTTTCAATCATCGTGTGATGTAACTTTTTAATCTATCCTCCCTCCCAATCATCTATATCAATCGCACTAACTGACGATTAACGAGTGTCACCTTTCCGTTCCATTTTGTTCTCATCCTTTTGGATTTACGGAACTGTTTCGTACAAATTAATGACCGACAGAAATCCTTCGACACGAACCCTTACAAAGCTCTCGCCAACTCCTATATTCCAAATAGGTTCATTCAATTTTTAGAAACTAATCTACCATTTTAACGTTAATTAATAATATCCAGCAAACAAAATAATGATAAAATCTAATACAAGCCAAATTCCAATAACTACCCCTTATATATCGCAATCACGAATCCATCTAAATTCTCACCCCGCTATAAATATCCAACATCTTTCTATTAAATTACCCCTCGCGTATTCTCTAAGGGCGCCACCTCTACCTAAAGCAATTGCTCGTATCATATACCACGGATTGAAAAGTACGCGGCCACCGATGCGCTTCTAACGAAATCAAAAGGAAATTCAACGGGGGGTGGAGGAGGGTTTCGCGGCCATGATCTCGCGCATGCTATTTCTCTGTGCCCACGAGATGGTTGGTTTTATCGGGCAACGGCCAGTGGTACAGACTGCGTGTCGTCAGAGGAGAGAGGGTAGTTTCAGCCGGGCTTTATATAAGGGTAGGTAGACTTTGAAACATCGCCACACTGTTTTTGATTGATGCATGCGGTTCACCCTCGAGTGCCTTCGAAAAAAAAAGAAAAAACGATTCAACGGATAGACTACTCGCGTCTTCGCCACGTGGTGTACTTCTTCATTGGTTCATTTTCTTTTTATTTTTCATTATTATTATCATTGTCTCTCTTCGGTGATTTTTGGTGCGCGGAGGAAGACAAATGTCTTTGAACCGTAGCACGTTGGCCGATGTCGTTCACGAAGAGGAAGTCGGCCAAGCGGTGTACATTTGTGCTTCTATTGCATTGGGATTTATTGGATTTTTTGGGATCACCATGAATCTTCTGGTAGCGGTCGTGATCGTCAAGGACGCGCAGATATTGTGGACACCCGTGAACGTGATCCTCGTCAATCTTGTCGTAAGTTATAATAGACGAGTCTCAATCAAATTGAATTTATATTATTATATTTATATTAAAGAATTTTTATTCGAACGTTCGTTGGGTTTCGTTGATTAATTGTTCGTATATCGAACTTGCAGTGGTTGTTTAGGGTGAATGGTATATAAATGAAGGTGGATTATTTGCATTTACATCAGTAAAGTAGAGTACACGTGACGAGATAAAGTAGAGTACACGTGCAATTAAAAACAACTTGTACGAACCATGCACCGACCACTGGAAAATAGGTGGAGGTAAAAAGACTAAAGTTTGTCGTGGAATTGCGAAAGTTTTTAACGATCTTGTTGTCCGCGTCATAGTGGAATGTAATTTAAGAATCATACAGAATGAAAATCGTGTACAGCACGCAGAATCTTGATTTCCTCCGTGAAAAATATTTAGGTTCGTTTGTGCATGCGTAATTGATGGCTAACGGAAAATAGGAAAAGGTGTTAATTGCATTCCACGTATTCTTCACGTGGAACTACTAGTGTCGCTTGCAGTTGAGTGAATGGAATGTTCGTTATTTCCCTTTACGTAAAGGAAGACAAGAAATTAATAAAAATTAATTTCATTATCGTTGTAAACTGTGCGACGTTTAAATTATTTTCATGAACGTGAAAGATTCTGCTAAAAAAAAAATATTATAAATCTCGAGGGCAACCTCAGTTTTAATTTGAAATAATTTATTGATCGAGAAGCAATTTACCACGTTAAAGAAATGAAAAAATCACACTCGTCTAAAATATTTTAACAGCAATTTTCTATCTTCAAACGCACGTGCTTCAATAGAATATACCTTGGTATTAACACGTTATCAACATGAGATTAAAATTCTCCCAAGAATGTTTCGAGATTCCTTACGTCTTGTTCCTGGCTAAGTTCAAGCGCAAGCTTGCGATTTGGGATATTACATTCGGCAAAGTAGAAGGGTGTACAGTTGAAGAACCAAGGCGAGAGGAAGAAATGCGTTTGTGCTGGAAAATTGAATCTGTCTCAAAGTGGTTTGTCGATAAACTCTTGAAGCTTTTGTGCTCGAGCAGTCTGCCTTCAGATCCGCGAAAAGGAGTAAATCGAGAGAACTTCGACTTCAAGGGAGGATCGAATGTTTTAAGGATTCCGTTCTTGTTCTTTTGCTTGCGATATTTCAAACGAAACACATAGATTAACAATCAAAAATATGAAACCGTCAATATACACACAAAATAACAGGAGCACCGATAATATAACGAAACTGAATATTTTAATAAGTTTCTGTTTCGAATAAAATGGTCAAAAGCTTGATTATAATAAGTTCTATATGTCAGTTTAGTTTATCTTATAACTTTCAATATCGAAAGCCTGCGATAATTGTTAACAAAAATTTATGATGCACAACCTGACAATATTTACATTTGTATAATACTTTGACTTCAATTAAAGATCGTATTAAGGCCAGATCGAGTAAAGTCAGAGTTTACTTCAAATCAAGTATGAACTGGGTCAAATTAGGATCGAAACACGATAAATTTCGGGTGGACTTGAACAATTTGTGTCTCATTGATGTCGAAAACCACTGCGCCATCCGCCCAGCAGTCACGCCCGCCGTAATTTATTTCACCATTCGTTATCGTAAATGAGCCGATTATTTTTCCTCCCGGACGAATAAAACAACAGAAAAAAGAATCTACCCCGACTTTCTTCTATCCCAATAATCTCGTTGCAACTGCACAATATTCGCGCCACATGCACAGAGGGTGAACTCGTCGAACTGAATCGGCGGAACAATCATGAAAAATAGAGGAGCGCGAATTTTCACAAATTCAAAACGATATTTTTTCGCGTCGTTGAACTTTTCCGGTACTCTAATGGCGTCCTCGTACTATTCGTTTAATATTACTGAAAGTGTTCCTCGTTTCTCGATTTTGGTTAAATCGCGATGATTTTTAATCAATTCGTGGGAATGCATTTGGTCGACACCTTTAGATTCATTTTTTACTGCAATTTCTTCGATTATAAATTATTATACACAGCTGAGTGTAAAATAATTGCGATATGAAATGTGTTTAAGACTGTGTTTCCTCGATAGAATATATTCCAGCAAAGAAAAGATACAATTGGCAGAAATTAATTCTAATGGAAGATAGAAAATCATTTTCCTTCTAACTATGGTAAATTATTCGTTTAGTTTCCCATGATTTTTATGTGAAATAATTTCTTTAATAATAATAATGATTCCAAAACGATCTGTTCCTGTAGGTTGGCGATTTTCTAGTGGCAGCTCTTGGAAATCCAGTTGCCATGATTTCTGCGATCGCAGGCGGATGGTATTGGGGCTACAAAGTGTGTCTCTGGTATTGCTAATTCTTTTTCTAATCATTTCACTATTTTATTTATCTTGCCGATACATGCTTTTTATTCCTACAATTTCTCCGCGACGAAGATATGCGAATTCGTTATATTTGATAGAAATATCAAAGGATAATATCCTCTACGTCTTTGGATAGAAGCATTGTATCTTAATTTCCAATTAATCTAAAATCTATCGCGTCCAGACGAGAACAACGTGATTTCCCACGAGAACAGTCCCCGATACTGACGGCGTTATTATTTGTTTTACCATTTTTCGTTTTCTGTACCACTCGTTCTTATCCAACGCTTCGAAACATCCGATCGATGTAAAATGTTCCGTCCATTTTATAGAAAAACCAAATTCCTTTTCAACGTTTGCATATTTTATTATGCAAATACCTACGAGAATATCGAATCCGAACCATTTACGCCGAAGAAAATTCTTCGACCAATGCGTGGATTTTTACTAATTTCATTTCTCCCCTTCATTTCAATAGACCATTAAATTGGCTCAATTTTTGAATGAAATGAAAATTTCCAACAAGTTTGTTCAACTTGTTGGAAATGTAAACGAACCTCATTTATTCTGTTTCCACTGTATTCATAATAAACAGAACATTTCGGCCTGCTACCACCGTTTCAAAAGCTAATTTAAAGTGCGCCGAGTCCCGGTTAATGAGAAGTAGAATTATTTCAGGAGTTCGCGGTGCTTCGAAATTTCCAGAATGAACGGTCGTAATAATAACGAGGTGAACCATTCAGACCGCCGCGGTTTCATAAAAAACGAAAGCTCTGTGTCGCCTTGTCTGGATTTGAAAGAGAGCCGTGGAACACACTTGTCGAGGCGACTAAATTAAGAGAAAAGCATTCAGTGCGCTGCGTTTCTGTCAAGTGCCGCAGTTTTGTGCTTTATCTGTCGTTTAAATATTGAGGGAACCTTTTCGATATTTTTACGATGAAACTGTTTAACCAGACGATCGAGCACTGCTAATTCCACGTATGAAATAGAAGGTGGATTGGAGATGCGTAAACTAGTTCAAATTATTGAACGAAAGAGAAATGATAAAATTAATGAATTGATTTGCAAAGCTTTAAAACGCTAATTTTTCTATAAAAAATTACAGCAGTGTTCTGAGATCCCTTCTGAACTTAATTCCTTTCAAAGGTACGCCTGGTTCATGTCCACTTTGGGATTTGCAAGTATTGGGAATCTGACGGTAATGGCTGTTGAAAGATGGTTACTGGTGGCCAAACCGATGCAAGCTTTATCCATAAGGTAGGAGACTTTCGATTCTTCTTCGCTTCATTCGACAAGTTTAAGATACTCCGAAAGATTCGTTTGATCGAGGACAAAAGTCGATCTTGACTCTGTTAACCGTTCGGTGGAACAGAGTGTCGCGTGTTCCGCTCCAAAAATGATGAATTCCACGTGCGTTACGAAATTACGAAAGAAATGGATCGTAACGCTCAATCTTGGATCACGCGATTATCGGCCTTCGTTCTGCGATTCAATTATTTCTCGTTCGAATTGATCGCAGTAAGATCAATGAAAATCTCACATTTGATAATAAAATATCAAACGAAAAAATTCTACAATATTATTAAATATTTTATGTGTATGAAGTTAGAAAACTATGATGCAAGAAAATAACGAAAGTAAGACATAGCATTTTTAAAATGCAGACTGCCTCGAGATGGCCAGGAAAGTTTTTAACTTCTCTTAAAATCGTCGAAAGAGTAGGGGAGCATTCGTAACAGGCTTCTGTCCTTTAAAAGAGATCCTTGGAGAAGTTATCCGCGGTAATTTGTGGTCTTTGATGCGCTACTTCGCAAAGTCTCCCAGCGCACAACGAAACATTTCGCAGAAAAATGTCTCAAATCTACTCGGGAAGAAGCTGTGAAGAACCTTTAATAACCCATAAGATATCGTGCTGTAATTATGAGTATCCTACCGGGGGATAAGTCTGAAATTAAACTTTCATTTAAATCATCATCGCGGTGTTCCACTGATTTTTAATTAACTTTGGATTAACTACGACCGCCTTCGTTTTTTAAATACTCCTCAAGGTTCATTTCTTTACTAACAGATTAAGGAGCATGCACAGCAATCTTCTCGTCTTCTCGCTGCTTCTTTTACATACACATTATATAAAGAACGATTTATAGGAATTTTTTTCTACGACGAAGAGGCGTGCAAACCGAACCTATGCGACCGCAAATTATAATAATACCAGCGAGAAACCGCAAAATAATATAGTGTCGCGATAAATTTTCCCAGCAGCCATGCGTAATATTGTTGCAAATTTTTAAAAATGGCTTGCGCGTTTATTTCTTCTCGTCACTTCTGTTATAACCGCGAAGATTTTGTACCCCTTTCCATCTATTTAATAAGACCTATTTGTTTCCAACAGGCATGCTATAATACTGGGCTTTCTCGTTTGGATCTACGCACTTTGTCTCTCCTTTCCACCATTATTCGGCTGGGGTAGTTACGGTCCAGAGGCGGGGAACGTGTCCTGCAGCGTGTCCTGGGAAGTCCACGATCCTGTGACAAAAAGCGACAGCTACATAGGTTTCCTTTTCATGTTCGGCCTTGTTGTTCCTGTATTGATCATGAGCAGCAGTTACACGGCCATTATACTAACTCTGAAGAAAGTTAGGAAAAGAGCAGGTACTTTTCTCATCGCTCTCTAGAATCGCCCGAAGCAACATTCAACGCTCCATACAAATTATTTCCGAACGAATTCCCCCAAGTTCAACGTATCACGCGGTACATTGCCACCTGCAACTAATGCCTGTATTGAACGAAAATTCGGCGGGCAATTATCAAGCTAATCTCGGCGGGGATTCCAATAATTAAACGCTCCTCCCGTTTCATTTTTCACCGTTTTCTATTACTTCGGCCAGGAAGCGTGCCCCGTCCTCCTTTCCTTTAGCCGGACGAGACCGTGTAGTTTTTTATAATTCAGGTGCAAGCGGAAGACGAGAGGCGAAGGTTACGAAGATGGTTGCATTAATGATAACGGCCTTTCTGCTCGCTTGGTCCCCGTACGCTGCCCTGGCCCTTGCGGCGCAATATTTCGACGTGAGTAAGAAGGAAAGACTCTCCCTCGTTTTTTATCTCGATCTTTTACGGGGCGATGCTGGTCGTGGCACGAGGAATGAACGGGCGATGATCTTCCGTGACAGAGGAACTCTGATTCTCGTTCGCATCCGCGTGCAACGTGTCCTGTAATGTTTAGCTTATAATCTCGGTGACTTTGCGAGCCACGACGATACATTAGACAGACGATACGAACACGATTTCCACGGGTGGAAAGCAAACGAATACGACTTCCTGTTGTCGCTGGTATCAATCTTCCTCGATCTTGAAATCGTCGCGCGGTTAAATTGAATTAATACGTTCGACTCATTCGATTCGTTTCAATGTGAAAATGAATATTTGGTATTAATAATAAAATCATCGATGCGATAAGAATAATGTCGGTGAAAATGATAGCGGGATCAATTAAACCGGAGAAGGCTGCGCGGGCATCGCGTTATTATGTTTGCCTTTCGTCTACGCACTGTAAACGATTTGCACATGTGCAGTGAAAGTATTATTATAATTTCCTATTACCATAGAGTGTCATTAACGGGCGCAACGCCATGACGATGCTTGTTATCGTCATCGTCATGCAACTGGTATTAGTAACCACAAAGATTTCCAAGCATGGTTTTATTTATATAAAAGAAATTACCCAATTGGTCTAGCTACGTACGGTAACGAGGGAAAGTGGAATAGAAATAGATTGTTCGAAAACATCGTTTGAAAAATAAAGTTTATATTGACCTCGGTAATTCTATTCAGATCACCGTTCAGCAATAATAAATAATTATTTCCACTCTCTATTCATTTTAATGAATCCCCCCCCCCCCCTTAATTATGATACCGCTCAATTATCATTCGCATTAATTTGATATTATTACATATTATTTAATTAATTTCCCAGGCGCAACCACCAGCATATCTGGCCGTGCTTCCAGCCCTGCTGGCCAAATCCTCTATCTGCTACAACCCCATAATCTACGCAGGCTTGAACAGTCAATTTCCACGGTCTTTGAAAAAGATTTTCAACATACGAAGCCCGAGGACCACGATACCTGACAGCCAGAATACCGCGTTGACCCTGATGACCAACAGGCAAGACGCGAAAAACTGAAGAGCAACATTTACGAGATGTGACGATCGGGAAAATCGTGAAATCGTCGAACGTCGGCATAACGAGAAGAAAATATTCAGTATATTCCAAGAGAATTATTTTCAAAGTATTAAAAATATAAATCGTTATTTTTATTCCCTCGGATATTTATTCGCTTTCTCCCCCAATCGTCCACATTTTTGTTTTCTTATATTTCGATACTTATACTCGCTAGGTGTTCACTGGTGTACGCGTAAGAACATTTGTATTCCAAATATAGAATTGCTCGACGAAACGGCGGAGAATTTGGCGAAGGTGTGCTAAACGTTTAGTGATTGGCTGAAAGGATTTTAACACCTGCAATGATTCTTGAGAAAAGCAAACGACAGGCGGTCGTTCCTTTTCTTCGCCTATTTTTGTATCTATCCCTTTGCTCCCCGATGTTCTTGTTCGCTTTTTCATCGTTTCGGTAACTCCGAGATTTCGCCGTGTGTTAATTAACCGACGAGTTTCTTTGCGCGTACCTCCTTTCTTTCCTTTTTAGCCGTGGCGAATACTTCGAGTCACTTGTAAACGCCTCGCGCAGTGAATAGGTGACGTACGAAAATTTTATTACGCTAGGTTGATCGGTGAACGAATCGATTTTTTATTTAAAACTCGTGAATAATGAAAGGGAAGTTGTATCGGTTCACATGCATATCGTGAATACGTAATACAAATTACCCAGTTCGTGAACACGTGGGAATCGAGGGGGCAAAAAAATTGGTTAATTTATACAAGTACCGAAAATACAAATTTCCATATATTCAAATAGCGAAACACGCGTACTCATGAATACTCAAATAGAAAATACTATACGTATCAGGGGAGCAAATTCTACAGTAGGTACTCGAAACATCGCACATATAAACAACCAAGTGCTCGCGCACGGTATGTCTAAATTAAATACACGTGTACCACATACTCGAGTACCCCAATTTCTCAAGTATTCGAGCAACCAAGCGGCAAACGTTCAAATGTCAAACACTGCACCAGATAGAACAGTTAAACAACAAAAACACTCGCGGCAAAGGTTGGAGCATTTTGGAAAGTGCAATCATCAAACGTGAACAGTAATCACCATAATTGCGGCACGCTTGAAAAGAGCAGAACGGATTCTAATTAAGCCCCGTTTATATTGCACGTGGTGGATCGCCATGCCCATAGGAAGATAGCTTTTATCGCGAGTGCAACTGCGCGGTAAGAAAAGGAAAAGCATCAAAGGAAGGAAACGATAAAGCTATTCGCCGTGGCCGTCATGGAACCATTGTATTGCAAAGCAAAAACGCCTGGCCATAAACGACGAACGAAAATTAACACAATAGTTTATGGACGGCCGAAGTCATCTATTCCGTTACACGCCGGCAGAATAGTTAAAGATATCGTTCGAACGTTTCACTCGCGAACATATATACGACATCATTATGGACGATTGCACTTGGGAATCAGAATTACGATTCGTAACACGCACGATTATGCCACCGCGGCGAAAGTGAAATCGCGAGGAAAATTTCGCGTCGCGAATCAAACGAAACCTCTGCCGAGGCCACTCTTCGTGTAATTGAACTGACTGGCCGATTCCAATTAAAAGAGCAATTAAATTCCGCGACATAATTCTTAACGAAACGCGAATTTTTTAATCGAAGACAACGAACGATACCGTTCTGCTATATTCTCGATTAAAAACTAGGGTTAACGAGTCGCCAAATTTTTCGAAAACTGGCGCGTCGTGAATATTCTAACGAGCATGAAACAGCTGTGTCATGTTGCACGGATATTTTGCTCGATCACCATCGACGGGCAATTATCTGATTCTTTGAATACTGCGAAGTCGGATTAGACGGGGCAAAGATTCCTGTTAATCGATCGCGTAACAGCTGCTGCGACAGGGTAAAAAGAAACCGTGAAATGAAAGCAGTTTATAATTTCCCTGCTACGTCTCCCCTGGAACGATCCGGCTTGTTGTGTAATGATATAATTGGCCGTGTGGCGACTGTGAAAATTCATCTGAGACGAGGTTGCACGACCGGCCCACAATACAGGTTTTCAATAAAAGCAGAAGCGAGCCAAGACGAAATGGAACGTTGTACGTATCTTCGTTTTTCGATTGCCACATCCATCGATACTCGTGACCGTAATTCCTCATCGGCGTCGAACGGATCCTTGGCAACTGATCCACTTGGACGGAGAAGAGGACAATGGTAATTGCGGTGGTAATGGACGGGGATTGTTTACTGCGCCAGCGCCCAAGGGGTTGCGCGGAATGTTTTCGATGAGGAAAATAGAATAATGCATTCGTGTAGGGATAGAAGTATTTTGTTGATATTGCAAGCACGACTGTAGAGTCGAATAAATCGAAATAGATAGTGGCACCGTGATAATAAGAGAATTGCAAGTGGAGTCGTGGAAAAAGTCAAGTAAATGGAAGTAAAGGTAGGGAAAAATGAAGATAGTAATCTTAATAAATGGATGTCCTTTAGTGCTTAATTTTATCTGAAACTAAATGGGAATTTAAGAGCAATTTATAGACGACATTCTTGTCGAGGATTCTCAATTAATATTACGATCGGCACTTAATAAGCCTCGTGTTCATAGGCGGCGACTAACGATAGGTACTAAATGAAATTACCATTTTAAGGAATCAACATTCGAGCTAGACGCGGTCAATTACTGAATAACGTTGCCGTTTTATGTCTACGTGTGAGAAACGTTTGATTATATTATAGCGTGTGACGTATGTACGTAATCAATGTAGGCATGAAAGGAAAATGCGTTCTCTTAGAAGAAACGAGAATGCACTGATAGTAAATGTGTGTAGAATTTACAATTGCAGAAAGGCATCAATGCAAAGTATCTTTTTTTTTGTTAAATTCATTAGCAAGTTTAAAATTGCAGACACTGGGTACCTTTCTTTTTATTGCCAATTATTGTCAATCATTGGGAAACTTCTTTCCCAATTCTAATATAATAGTTCTACGAAATATTTTGTGCACAACAGAAATTCATTTTCGAGAGTTCCACAAAGGAACAGATTACAAACATAATTTCCAAGAAACACTAGGAAAAATCCCGAGTTTGCTGAAGTAAATATTCTTCCTAACAGCTGAGCCGAATAATCTACGCGGCAAGAGAATAAAAAGGAATCCTTTCAACACAAATGCTTTGCTTCATTGCCGCTAAATCCTACATCGAACGAGTTAACCAAATTCGATTCACTATCGGCGAACAAACGATTAGGGTACAAGAAAGACGCTAAAGAATGAACGGCGATTTAAGGGGATGCCGGCCATATTTTGGTAATCGAATTGTGACTGGTCCTTGGCCCATAAAGGGGGACGATTTTTCTCTCTTTCGGCAGATAAAGCCTTCATCTCGACAAGTGACGGTCGATTTCGGTGCAAGTGCAATTTACCAACTTAACCGGCTGTGAAAGGAGCTCCCGTTATGGAGTGGGCTGCGAAAAACATCGTGCGTAACTCGGTCGATCGTGAATGCTAGAAATCATGGTGAACCGTGGTAAACGTGATTCGATTCGATATTCGTTCGTGTTGCAAAATAATTAATTATACGCAGAAGGGTTATAAAATCGATTTGAAATGTTTATAGAGACACGTGGAGTGATTAATTGTGATTCCATATTTTCGGGATGCTAAAGAGGAATAGATTTCGTTGGGGAAATATTAAATAACAATTGAATTCCTGCAGTTCGAGTGCTCACGTAATTCGTCAGTTAAATAATAAGGTAACTCCCATATTTTAAGTGATTATGCAATTAATAATTTTTTGTTTATTTTTAGACAGCTTTTAAAAATTCTCGAGCGGTCAAAAATAATTCCAAGGATCTCAACTATTTTTTTTGTGTGCCAATAATTCTCTCCTCTAGGAAGTTCCGCGTATTTTGCAAGAAGACAAATATATATATATTGCATCTTTAAAAAAAGCATGCTCGAACGATGCGCAAAAAAGATGTCATTAAAGACCTCCAACCTGTTATTCGATTCTTCTAAAAAAAAAAAGGAAAAAAGCAGGCTATGTCACAAATCAGAAAGTTCCAAGAAAACTTTTACTAAATAAATAACAGTAACAAAAGAAAAAGAAAGAGGAAACGTGCAACGTAAAATCTGAGAACAAGTGCCTACTGTTAAACGAGACGAAGTTACTTTCATATTTCTGTATAAAATAATTACAAGGATGAAAATGAAAGAAATACTTTGACTAAACTTTTGACATTTCCGCAGACTTTTAATGGTCCATTGGGGACGTTATTGGTGCTGAAAAAAGCACAAGAAAAGAAAAGGGAAGAGGGGAAATAGAATTTAATATAAATCGGTGGAAATCGATAGAATTTATCGGACGTCGATAGGAATGAATAGAAACCAATAGAACTTAATAGAAAACAGCGAGAAAAATTCCAAACTGATTGAAACAAAAATTATTTCAGTCAAATGTTTTTACAATACAGAAATTAAAGACCCTCCAATTTTTGTTGCTAAATATAAACGTGTAAAAATTTATTACCTGGAAGAAGAAACCAGTAAGGGACCTTTCCTTCTGGGTACGAAGATTTTTACTGCCTGCTATACTATCGAGAAAGAAATCGCGGTCATTTCAATATTGAACAGAGAACAGTACAGCGAACTGTTCCGATAGCGAATCGCTAGCTAACGAGTAACGGTACAGAACCAGTGAAATTTGTCCTGATTCTTCGATTTGCAAAAGACTATCGTCCAGACATCGATACTCGAATTGTTCTTTCGAATTTTTTTTGCAGCATTGTCGAGAATCTTTCGACGCTATCTGGAATTTATAATTAACAGGCGCAAACGAAAACACGGTAAAAAATATTCTAAACAGAAATAGTTCGAAATGTTAAAGGTTTCTGCGTTTCGTTTCTGAATTTGCAAAGTAAACTGAACTACAGTGTGAGGCCTGAGAAGTTCATCTGAAATTATAATTAGACGCCAGTGTTTTTAGGAAAATAATTCTGCATTCTTTCTTCTCGTCGGGTGAAAAAATTAATTTAGAGAGAATTATAAATATTATATTGCTGCCCCTTGATCTAAGTTAAACTCTCAATTAATTATTTCAATGGTGAGTCCGCAAGGTTGCATTTCACACTCGATATTTAAGGGTACAAATTATTTCGGACGACTGCACTACACGTTTCTCGCAACTGGCCCCGGCGAAATTAATTCGACTGGCTCTTGGAGAAAAAGGTGAAAGAGAAACTCGAGTACATCGAGGTTGTATCGAAGTTTGGGTGTGCCGGTTTATTCACCTATCAATAAATTCGACCCACATAAATGCATAAAATTAACATACGATTACTCATATACCCGATTTCTCGCACACTCGACAATTATTCAATCTCACGAGTGTGGAAAATTGACGTACAGTAATCATGCTCCAATTTTGAACATATACCTGCAACAATTTTTATTTAAAAATCGTATTCCCTTAAAAATAATAAATTACTGCCATTTTAATTTGTTTCAATCTTTCCACTAATTGAATATGTTACAGATCTCGAGAATTGTATTGTGAAAAATTGAATCGTTCTATTTTTCCTAGCATCAAGTGTTTCTATAGTGATTAATATTTCGTAATTATCACAAATAACAGTGTCCATTTATATTTTATATATATGAAATTCGATATTTTCCATATTCCATAGGATCCACATATCCCCGCAGAGCGATTAATAATTTTATTAGGGATTAGAAATTGCAGCGAGCCTCTATCTTGTTTATAGACAACTTATTAAGTGCCTCTTAATCTATCCATCTTCATAAAAGAAAAAGAAATATTAATTTCAATTCGACTGCGTAGAAATTCCCCGCCAGCCTCTTACACAATCTCCTTTTACGCTATACTCGACGAATTTTCAACTTTCACTATGTATCGTCCACTCATTATAGCCGTTCATTCATCTCCGAAAGTAATTCGTGGACTCGAAATGACCGGCCGAGAAATTAATCATCGTGATTTCCATTGAAATTGCAAAATTAAGATTGCGCTCGAAGATTCGCTAAATGCACGATGACGTGAACTTGTACGTATGTAGGTTGTCACTATCGTAGCACTTTTCCCTTTTATCATATACTTCTGATGAATTCAACGCTATCCTGAAAATAGTAAAAGGAATGACACGATGGAAAAATGTCAACGGGGCAGGTTCAAGTATCGAAGAATCTCGCTTTACTCTTTGGCTATGGTAATAACCGAGGAGAAAAATTTCATAGATTAAACACACGTGGTTCTTTCTATTAGTACATTTA
Source organism: Nomada ferruginata (assembly GCA_963583965.1). NCBI lineage: Eukaryota > Metazoa > Arthropoda > Insecta > Hymenoptera > Apidae > Nomada > Nomada ferruginata. Next base: position 3,226,890 of record OY757223.1, read on the forward strand.
CATTACGGGCAGGCGTATTATCTTTTACTTCAAATAAAGTTTCTATATCTTGTTAAAAAGGCAGGCAAAAGAAACGTAGTAATAGGTCAGAGCTGCAGAGGAAGGAAGAAAAAAGTTCAGCAAATAAATGATTAATGAATCTGCTATTTTAATACTTTCTATAATAAGAAAGGGAGCTACAAAAAATAAATTCCCAAATTTCACTTTCCAATTTTAAGTATTAAAAAATCGACTAGACTAGAACATTATTGAGTATCAATTTCGTATTTAGTATTCATCTAAAATCTGCTATACCGAATTAAACGTCCCTTAGTTTAACTTCAGAAGTAATTGCGTAGTAAGTGTATCGTAAAAATTCGCGATTCAATTTCCACTTTTGATGTAATTACACGCTACGGAATACTGGTCAAAGTTTATTCGATTAAACGCCCCTTTAATTCCCCAGTTCTGCAACGCGCACACTGCAGTGCTGAATGTCCGCGTTAAACATCCGTTCAATTCAATTTTCAGAGTGATCGCGCGGTGGCTGGTCTACCTGCGCCGTGTAAAACCTCGAGGTGTCCACGTCTAGAACGTGCTGGGTATCGCATTGTTTCCCATTACGGACCATCTTCGCGGACGGGGGTCGTCGAAGAGCAAGAAGTCAGCCTGGTGGGAGACAAAACTCTCTCTCTCTTGAGCACAGCTGATCATTAAAGCTGCCGCTGGCCAGTTAAACTTTCACGCTCGGTCATATCCGAGCTTCGTGCGTCGAAACACGTCGTGTCTCAAGGTCCGCAAAAATCGATCGGTCGATAGGAAATCTTTCGAACTGCTCCACGACCCGGCGAGAGAAGGGAAGTCGAACTGGGAAAACGCGAAGTAAAATCGAAATACGGTGAACACTGTACAAGAAGAGGGGCTGTCAGTGAATAATTAAAGTTGAAAGTGCAGGGGGAATAATATTCCTATATTAGTGAAGGAACGAAAAGAGAAACAAAAGAAAAAAGGAGCGATGGAATTTATGGAAGAAATCGAACGGTGTAAGATCGGTGATTAAAAGGAACGCTTAAGTGAAGGGAAAGAAGAAGCTTTCTTCACAGAAATGCTAAGGAGAACAGTGGCGGACAGGTGCACGAGAAAGGTAGGGAACAGTGACCACGCGCAGAGCTAAGGAAGAAAGTCGTGGGCAAACGGTGAGATGAGAAAAAGTGTTCCGGATCGCGTTCCACGAAACGGTTTTTAAGGATGAACCTCGACGACTGTACGGCGATGCTCTCGCGGCACAGAATATATTCACCTGAACCGGTGGTAATTGGTAAAGAACGGTGATGGTATAGGGTTAGTCACGGTGGTTTGTTCAATCCATTCAGAACGTCGAAAATTGCAAATGATGGTTTATTCCTGTGAAGAACACTGAAGCTACTTAGACTGAAAGAGAAGAACTTTGGTCCTTAAAAATATCTGGTGTACCGTTCGAGTTCGTTACGGCCTTGTTCATGCTTGTTACCTTCGTGTTTTAAGAATACAATCCATTTCGAGTTCCATTCCCTTTGATATTTTTATGCGATCTTGGTATTTTAAAAGGGGACAAACTTTGAGCCTTAAAAATACCTGTCGGACAACTATAATATCTACTCATGATTTTACTTGCCTCCCTTTTCGAGACGGAATTATTTAAATATGCTTAAATCAGGAGACTAGAACGACGATATTTAAAACAGATTTCGATTCATTTATTCTCTCGAGCCTTGTAAAAATTCATTACCGTTTCGTTCCTCCGAAAGCGGCACAGAATTGAAGAACAACAGCTACGTAGCAAGCCTACTTTCAATACCCACAATCAGTGCGCCTTCCAGATTTTCTTTCTAGTATCAAAAGAATCTAATCTCCCACCTCTGTTACCTTAAGTCGACCCAGCGTCCAATCATATCTTCCAACGAAATTAGTTCCACTACCGGGTCTACCTATTTACTCTTAATATCTTGCTTCGTGGAAGACGGAATAGTTTTCCATGATTCCATTTACAATTCGACTGCTGATCTCGTAGACAATAAACGGTATCTACGAAACGCTGAAAGTATCCTCCATCCGTTTAACGATCCGCAAAAAAAGGATGCAACGATTACTCTTTATCCCTTTACCGCGAATGGCGCGGCGTTGCTGAAACCTGGCCGAGTGAAATCGGCTGGTCGAGATCCGTTTTTCGGTGAGGGAAGAGATCCGTGAAGGAGCAGCCAGAGAAAGGGATAAGCGGGACAGAATCGGGATCAGGATTTCGAGAGACCGTATTGTCGTGTCGAACGAACGGCGCACTTGAAACTCGCGTTATTAGTGAAAGTCTCGTGCTGCCCGAAGATTGTAGTTGAAGGTTGCATTCGTGTGGAAGAACGTGAAGGGATAATAAAGGTTTCGAGGGTAATCCTCGGCTATTACACGTTTGTGTTTGATTTGTTTTATCGTGGCTGTTGGATTTGTCAATTGAGATTCGGCGTGACGGAAGAAAACAGAATTTGGAAGGGATAGGGATTTAAGGTGTGCGTTTCTTTGTAGAAAATGTTGAGCCGGATATCCGCAGCGCTGCGTTTACAGTTAATTAATATTTTGGGGGGTGCAATGCGTAGTATGTATTGAGAAATCTTTTGGTTTGTGCCAGTCTACGAGTGGAGTTGATAAGACCGAAGGGATGGGACAATTATATTTTTAGTTAGCTCAAAAGCACACTGCAATATTATATTGTACAACTTCGACAACGTGCGTGACTTTTAAAAGAGCGGCGAATAAAAGTTATAATAATCTCATTGAATATTGGAAACATTGAAAGGAAAAAATTGAAATATTTTTTTTAAAATTACCAGCATATATTTCCGTCCTTAGTTATTTCTGTTCTACCGTGTGCTTTCAGAGCTTCGAGGTGGAATAAAGAATCACGGAGACGAACGTGATCGGTCATGCACTGCGGTCTCGTAAAAAAAATGACGAGGGAATAGGTAATCAGAGTTTCCATAGACGTGTGTCGCCTCTTCTTCCCTCCCTCGTCCCACGAAGGCAAGAAGAATTCATTGGCGATCGATGGCCATTTTGGTTCCGAACGAACATTACAATAATAATGGAACGGTCTTTTCCCATGGCCGTGGTACTTTGACGAAGCTGTGTATATAGAGGAGGCACGACACACGAAAAGCAGATGCTCGAGCAACGCTGGTGATGTATCGTCGTGGAAACTTGGGGTACTCAGTGTTAGTGTTAAATTGAAATAAATAAGAAAAAGTATCGCGCGTGCGATACTGATTGAAAACATCGTGATCGTGGAAGGGGCGGGAAGTTAAATGACAAATTAATTAAAGAATATTAATAGTGAGACGACAGATCTGCGTTGCAAAGGAAGGACGATGCAATCGTTCGCAATGTTAAAGGACTCTTCTAGCATTCAAATGTCACGCAATTCGATCGTAGCATCTATCGTCAGATAGAGTTTCAGTACCTGAAGAAAGTTTAAGCAGATTCGTAACTCGAGGAGAGAAGTATTAGGGACGCTTAAAAAAAGATAAGAACAATGGGTCAAACGGAACGACTAATTGCTCTCCTGTCTATTTCATGGCTCTGCGAATTCACAGTGGGATATAACATTTTATTGGCCACTATGGGTGGCACGAAATCGCACACGGTACCATTCGTGGCACTGGGTAGTAGCCTGAAAGCACGGGGTCACAATGTGACCCTGTTAAGCGCGTTCCCTGGACCTGCTGCTAACAACGGGTTACAAGAATTCGTCCCGTCGATTTTCGAGGTGAGTCTTAGCAAAAATCGTCGATCTGTTTCCCATAGAAATATTAATAACGACAAGTTCGCGCGGAGAGATTTAATTTTTGATATTCAAAATTAAAACGACTGAACTGACAGAGGAATATGATGGTCGACATTTTTCGACTTTCCGAGTACTTAGCACGTGTTTGATTATCGACAGGCCTATGTCGGGAACTATACAGCAGAATGGGACCTAGTTGGTGCTCGGTTCCGAGACGAATTGCCTATCTCACCGTGGGATGCAATGCGATATGCCTGGGAGGCTTGTGAGGCGCTTCTCCGCGACGAAATATCTGTATCTTGCCTGAGAAGGCCTGAGGGCGATCCTCACGCGAGATGGGACGTCGCGGTCGTCGATGGGGCATTCCCTGAATGCCTTCTGGGCATCCTCCATGGCGAGGACGTGCCCACAATTATGTTAAACACGGTAATGATTTATTTCACTCATTAATATCTTGTTGAAAGAAATCTCGAGTTAGATTAGGCCCTAAAAGTGATCCAAATTAGAATAGCTAAACGAAAATCGTGAGAACTTTTTCAAAAATTTATATCTAATCCATTGACCCGAATTTTGCAATTAATGTAGAAATTTAGGGAAATCAAGTTTTTCGTAAAAATCATTCTTCTTGCCCTAATTAAATTAAGTCCTCGATAAATACTAATACGTATCGAACGAAGGTATGAATTTGTTAATTGACCACAGGTGGCCCTGTACAGCGGTTCGATAAGTCGACAAGGGAACCCATCGCCATGGTCAGTGACACCGTACTTCGGTAAATCGTTAACCCAAGACATGAACTTCGTCCAAAGGATCTTAAATGCAGCCTGCCTTGCTACTTTGAGGATAATGCACTGGATTATGATTAGCGGATATCTCCAACCAGTTCTGAGAAAATATTTAGGTAGATATACTTCCCATTCATTTCGCTCATCTCTATTACGACATGCGTCGCGTTTAATTTGTTTGTTCCACGAATTTCGTTCGCAGGGAACCAGTTGCCGGATGTCAGGGACCTGACAACGGAGATTCCGCTAACGTTACAAAATAGTCACTACAGCGTGGCCGATTCCGTTCCGTATTTGTCGAACGTTGTAAACGTCGCGTGTCTACATTGCAAACCAGCAACTCAACTTAGCCCCGATTTGGAAAATTTCTTGCAACGCGGTGAGTTGGATATTCGAGCATAAATCGACTGGGATTGACAATGGGGAAATCTCTGTCCTCTTCCTAACACGGTGGTCCGATGAAGACACCTCGATAGTTGAAACCTTGATCGGGCACATTTTTCGGTCGTACAGATTTTTTTCTTTGCCATCTTGGGTGCAGGTTTTATCTTCGTCTCGATGGGCTCGTCGGTGCGCGCATCCGGAATGCCCGAGGCATTACGACAAATCTTCGTGGCAGCTTTCGCCACACTTCCGTATAATGTCGTGTGGAAATGGGAAGGTATGAAGATTAAAGATCTACCATCGAATGTCAGAACGGCGGCGTGGTGGCCCCAGCAAGAATTATTAGGCCATTCGAAGCTTCGAGCGTTCGTTTCACACGGTGGACTTTTATCGCTTCACGAGGCAGCTTATCATGGTGCACCGACCTTGGTCTTACCTGTTTTCTGTGACCACGATGGAAACGCGGCCCAAGCAGGTACAAACGTTTCATTGGATTAATTTCATAGAAATTCACGACAATCGAGGCGGGAAGAAATAATATTTATACGTGTTCAGTGGCAAAATTGTGGAGAGTTCAAAAGACGATTTAGATATAAACAATGTTATTTTGAAAATAAGACCGGAGTTTAAAAATTGTGATTAAATTATTGTAGAAAAATTGGGTTACGTGCTGGTGATGGACATAGCCAGAATATCTATCAGTGATCTTCGAGAAGGGATTCTTACGGTTGCTGCAGTACACAACAATTCGTATCGAATAGCAGCGAAAAGAAGAAGCTCGTTACTGAAAGAGCTGCCGATTAGTCCTAGGAAATTGGCTACCTGGTGGGTGGAACATGTTGCCAAGTACAAAGGGGCTGAACATTTGAAAAGTTCTACGAGGTATAGGCGAAAAACTAGCAGACTCATCGTACATATTAGATAATTAAATAATTAATTTGATCATTTATTTGTTGCAGGTATATGACCATAATTCACTATTATTCCATCGATGTGGGCATATTTTATGTGATAACGTTAATATTATTGGTGTACGGGCTGAAGAAATTATGTTGGCGGACGATATCGAAGCAAGTTGTTAAGAAAAAGATTGAATAGACTGAACAGTGTTAAATTCACAGTGTTTCTGCGACATTTTTATATATTTATTATGCTTAAAGCTTTCTCTTAGAATAAAATAGTTTATTAATTTCTGATGTTGAGCGTGAAAAAATTGTGTAATCGTAATAAAAACGTTTATAAAAGATCGGAATACTTTTGGTAATTAATTTTTGTATAACATTTTGAAATGGAAATTCAAAAAAGCTTTGCATTACTTTCTATTTGCATTGATTGTGAACAAAAAAATGATGTACTTATTCAATTAGCAGAAATCAATTATTTTTTGCACAACGCATCCAGGATAGTACGATAACTGCTCCTGTAAAAACAAATGAACGCAAATAATGACTAAAGTTTAAAGGGAAATATCTACAAGATCGACTAAGCTTGTTTATTACACAATGCGTTTTTAAATACAGAGAAAATGATTAAATTTTTTTGTAAATAATTTGCCTGTTGTTAATGTTGAGAGTGACACACAAGTGGTAAAGAAGTTTTAGAGCCCCACAACCTGGGAACAAGAAAATACATTGGATGAAAGCTCTATTCTTATACCTCATCTGTGGCACTGCCACCGACGAGATATAGGAATAGACAAGACATGCAATGTATTTTTTCGGCCACGATTTCTGGGTCCCGGGGACCCATTACCATTTCCGTGTCACTCGCAACGTTACCCACAGATTATAGAAAACCATGCGAAAATTAAATAATTTGAAACAATTCTTTTGTTCGTTGCCGTAATGAAAGGCAACAAAGGATATGAAACATTTAATGTTAATTAAAAATCTTTTAATTAAAGAAACACATGATAACAAGTTTTCTTATTTCAATTGTACTATAAATAAATGATGTGTCGCATACAATATTGTACCAAGTCAATTATAAAGGGTGTTTTTTTAGCTTAGATAGAACTTTCGATAGGGATAACTGTCAATACAAGCTGTCGTTCTGATTGCTCTTGTTGATATTTATGTTCAGTATAGTCTGGCAAATCATCATGAATAGACTCACGCTTGAACAACGCTACCAAATTATCCAAATTTATTGTAAAAAAAAAGCCGCGACCTGGGTCTATCCGTAACTCTAGTTGCAATCGCGGTGTGATTTTATTCGCAACTCTAATGCAAACCGTATTCAATCGTACGCGACGCTAATAAAAATCGCGATTTGCCCAATGCGATGACGGTGGGCCAGGCAATACTGCCGGCCAAACAATAAACTACAACTACGGCATACAAAAGCAAGCATAGTGACAAAATAGTAACAAAGAATGACTCTCCATCCGAAGGATGCAGAGCCATTGATAGTTGCCCTCTTGAGAGACAGTTTGTCGGGCCTCTTCGGCTTTTAGCCTCTTCTTTTCTTCGGGCGCAATGCTCGCTGAAACTTAGTCTAGGCTCGAGACTCTATTCGCAAACAAACAAAACTAAATAAAAGGCTAAATCGCGTAGCTAAACAGAACACACGTGGACGAATCACGACCAAATAAAATCGTAAAATTTGTGATTACAGAAAATCGTAAAGATTGCGATTAAAATTGTAATCGATCATCGCCTACACGTGCAGCCTCGAGCATAATGTGACACGTTCGTTTCGAGACCAAATCGCGATCGCGACCGCGAAAAATTCGAAAAATCGATAGGCAAAGCCAGAGGCGAACGCATTCTCGTTCGCGCCACAGTTTCGCCGTCGACTTTTCAAATCAGATTTCCTGAAACAGGTTGAACACGCGAAATAGTGCCTACCCGATCAGAGACTGTGTCAACCTGCCCGGCCCTACCTACTTATATCTATCAGGCACACCAGAAGGTATACTACCTATCCTACCTAGACCTATATTTAAAAAATGGCAAAGCATTCACACAAACACACATCATTCAACGTTTCTCAATCAAACACTCGGGCGCATGAACCTACACTAGAGAGACGTCCCGGGACGCCTCCGACACCCGAGCTTGGCATACAATCATTCACACTCTAAGGGTACGTACCAGTTCCTGAAATCGGCTGACAAAGGCTAGCAACCATTGCGTAAATTTGCGCAAACGTATATGCTTATGCATTACTTTCGTATGAAATATTGATTGCTCAAATATGTATATTGTACATTTTCTTTCTAGTATGTACGCTTGGTTTGTATAGTACTCTATTCGTTGCCATATTTTCATAATTCGTTACGGCATTCAATGTGTATTTGAAATTGTAAAACATATTGCTATTCATGAAATCATAGTATTATAATTTGTTATGAAATTCCCGAGCCGACGCAATTCCACGGCCTAACCCACACACACACACGGTATGGAAAATACGTCGTGCACGGTGCACTAGCAAATGTCAGCCGCCAAACATTGTTAGAAATTTCAAAACCATATGATCATCGTGCCCATTGCCTCTCACTCACCCAAGTAGCACCTGGGCACGTGAGTGAGTTCCTGGCAATCAACACGGAAGGAATTAAACCTGAAAATCCTGATCTAAAAAGATGATTAGTACACGTAAAATTGCAACAGCTAATAGTATATTTTATTTTCAATATCTTTAAACATGACTCGACTTTGTAGTATATGAAATATCAATAAAGACTCAAAAATTACTGATAAATAATTGATTTATTAAGGGAAATGACTGTCATTGAAACTGATTTTACTAGAATAAGTAATGCAATGAAATATTTACTTGGAAAATAGACAAGATATTAAATAAGCCTCGGATGATTCCTTAATGGAAGTAACGTGTTCAAGCGAGTTACTCCGATTTGAAAATCTACCCGTATACAAAGTGCCTTCTTGTACATAATGTGTAATAAATTTCATTCGAAATGGACTCGACTATAGCATATGAAAATTAATATTAAATGCTATTGGCTATGCATATTCAATGCTGATTTCAATAAACGTATCGTTATATTTATTTACTTTAATACCTGATTGCTATAATCATGTAGCACTTGCAGTAACGAAGTCGGGGGGCATCCGACTTCTGCACTGCTGAACAGCGAAAACAAATTTCAACTGATTATAAATGCAATTACAAATTTAATATGCAATGTCCTCAATATATGTACATTTGTGCAATGTATTTGTTACTGTCATCATATATTTTTATCGAAATAGAGGAACCTAGAGGAACCTACAGGATCAGTGCTTCTTTGATCAAATATTTATTTGAGTAAGAAATATTTCTATGGTCCTTAATCTTTTTATATTAAAAAACGCGGAGTACAAGAAGGCAGATCTAACCTGGTATAAGAAATAATACACATGAAAATAACGTCACAACTAACGGGTATAAAAATTATTCCCGTAGTCACTATGCTCGCAAAACTACTAAAAAATACAACCAGTCACCGGTGCCGCTTCGGACCAATCGTCCTACGGCATGATTGGGGACCGGAGGAACCAAAACACATGCGACTCACCAACTCGTTGAATGCAAAAGGAGAGCAAGTACATACTCGTGGAAGACATCAGGAACATCACCGGGGCAGCTCGATTGGACGCAATCGTCAGGAAGTATGCAAACTGTAACTAAACAACAAAGCAAAAAACATTAAAATCTACTGCTAAATCTACAGAATTTAACTGTTCATAGAAAACTGAGATTTGTTTTAAAAATACTTACATTTCTCGCTTCATCAGTGTCGCATAAAACACCCCCCTCAGTGATGCACTGACTCTACTTCCGATAGCGAATATAAGACAAAAATAAAAATAAAAGACTATGTACGCGACCGCAAATTATATCGGCGAACAAATTAAGATGCTACTTTCGCGATTGAAATAATTAAAGAGGAGCACCGGTGCTCTGATAATAGTATTAATATCTAGTACGTGACAAACACTGGCTCTACAATCGCGTGTAGCTAAAGTGTGAACGAAAATTTAAGCAGAGCCACTTGCTCTGAAAAAGCTAGAAAACTTCGAAGCAAGTACTGACTCTACCGACCGCATTGCGCGCGATCACAAAATATTCTGAAAGGAAACATGTTCATCCTATCGAGTGTTCGTTATCAGTGATATATATGAAAAATAAATATGCACGAAAAATATGTAAATATGCATTAGAAATATGTAAATATGCATTAAAAATATCAAAATATGCATTACAAATATGAAAGTATGCACGAAAAATATGCAAGTGTGCATTAAAAATATGCAACTATGCAAGAAAAATATACAAGATTAAAAATACATTTTGCGATTATTGTGACATACCACAATAAAGGCATGTACAAGGAAAATAACATATGCAATAAGTTATTGCATATGCTTGAATATAAAACATGAAAACATATGCATTAACCAAAAAGTGCAAAATAAAAAACCCTATTCCAATTGCAATTACTTAATTGTAATTGGTATAGAAAATCGAATTGTTTTTATAATATTTGAACTGTGGTTGTTTCATCTTAGTATCAGTCATACATCATATAAAACCAATATGAAAATATAAATAAATTGCTCACATACACAGGTGTTGGCTGCATTGAATTATTAGGCATCATTGTAGCTATTGGCTTACTTTCGTCCATATAATCAACGCTCTCCATACTCCTGTACCAAAGAATAACAAGGAAATTAAACAAGTGCACGAAAGTAATGAAAATTTTGATATTCTAAAGCAATAATTCAACTCGAATTCTGTAGAAAATGTGAAAATTCGATTTGCAAATGTATAGGCACACGATGTTAGCAAAAGATTTAGTATGGAAGCAATATTATGTGACGTGGTAATTAGAATCCTATTACATAAACAGCAGCGGTAATAGAGTGGAAATAATTATGGTATAGCTATTATGAACGCACCTCACTGTGATGTCTTCCATATGTTTTGTCAGCTCGGAGTCAAGTAGTAGAATGACATCCTTCGCCATCGTCCTTTGCCGTTCGGTTGTGTTCGGTACCCAACTAAAGCCAAACACTATTTTTCTTTACGATCGCTCGCGTTTCCTAGAAATATTTCAACGCATACGTTACTTGATAAGTGTCTTTTTTTGTTTCGCGATAAATAGTCGATGTTTTCCAGGAAAAGCAAGCTTCCCGGCCACAGCCAGAAACAGCAATGAAATACTCGGAAATAATTGCTTGCATTATGTTACTACTTGTTTACAACGCGACTGTATATGATACCAGTATTATACGTGGTATGAATTATAATTTAATACAGATATATTGCTACAATTCTACTTATTTCAACAAGAAATTTGAAGAACGCTTACCTCTCAGCGTGAAGTTGATTTAACAATATGGCGCCGCGTCACTCTGCTCCTGCGCATTCCCGTTTGAAAGTGTCGCGTTCGCGCCATTTCTGATTCAAAGCTAGCGAAAGAGACGCCATGGAACAGAATCTAACTAAAATCAGAGATAAATGTATTAAGAATCACCAATATCATGGTAATATTGCTAAAAACTGCAGAATATATTGCAACATAATGGAATTCAGAAGTGAAATACGTATACGCATACGTCAAAGATAATACGTATATGCATACTGGAGTCGATTAGAAAATGCACGCCGCGCGGTGTGATTTCGTTCACTGCACAATATTTACTTAATTTCTTGCAAAATATTCATTAATATTAACAAAGAAACCACAGAAAACTTGAAAGACAGGGAAACGAAAACAATGTATATCATTTCCTGTCTTCAAGAATATATTAGACTATGTGACATACCGTAATTCGACGGGCACTCTGAACACGTCTAATCGCTACGAGATCCCTTGGTCGAAAGAAGGAGAGCTTTGAAATAGATTGCGCTGATTGGCTGGTAGCTGATTGGGCGACGGGGGTGATGTTCTTTCCTTACGGCGGGTGTTTTTGAATATCATATCGAACTGAATATTTTTTATTGCAAGTGTTACAGTATGGATATTAGTCGAATAGTAGGATGCAAATATATTTATTAGTAATAACAAACGCATCTGTGTAATCAAATGTTTGTAATGTTTGTTGCACTATAGAATAAGTAAACTATTTCCGTCCAACTAATATTTGTTTTTCTTTAACTTTATTTAAATTACAATTCCTACCGTTGTGAGCGTTCAGATAGTTTTCTAGCATCTTTTCACACAGACGAGATATAAGAGATCATTTCACTGACGAGATATAGGAATTCATATACATATCTCGTCTGTAACCGTAGCTCAATTTTCCTACCGAAACGTTGACCGAGAAATAGCTATCCTGATTTCCCTCAAAGCATTCACATATCCATATTGACACAATCGTATGAGTCCTGCCCCACTACTTCAGCAAATAATAGTTCTTCAAGTGATCACTGTTCATGAGCAGGGGACGCTCAAATCAGTGTCGGATTTCTGAGTCGGTATGGCCGTCACGTTGGGCTACGGAAGTCCATAAAATGTCCTGTCTATTCCTATATCTCGTCTGTGCCAGGGGACAAGAAAATACATTGGATGAAAGCTCTATTCTTATACCTCATCTGTGGCACTGCATTCAAAACAGTATACATAATTAATAATTATTGTGTTTGTCTATTTATAATCAATTTATAGTTTATAGATCAATCTGGGCGAAAAATATTTGGAATTTCTTTTTAAATACAATCAAACTTCCATCAATTGGAAGAAATGAAAAATATTTAAATTATTTCATTTTTTAATGTAACTCAATAGTCACGCTGTTCTAATATTTTTTCAGACCATTTCTCTCTCGAGACAGATAAAAAACAATACTCAAGGATACCAAATTTCTACAAACTATCCATATAACTCATAATACCAACATCATTTTCCATTTCCCCGCCTTTCAAAAGACCGCCCGACGTGTATAATACATTACTCAGGCTACTCATCAATAGTGAACCTATCAGCGCTGTCCTCCACAAAAGTGGGCGTTTTACCTGCACTTCTAACAGCCCCGACAATGGTCATTCATGCGTCTCAAGAATAGTATCTTGAATACTTAAGGTTCCTGCTACCCTTTACGCACATTTAAACACTTTACAGCCCCTAATGTCTTCAAATGAGCGTTCTACAAGATTGGCGGAAAACGGGGAAACAGAAGGAGGGGCTTAAACGTAGCAGAGTACGGTCCTGAGGTTAGTTAAGGGCTCCACACGAACGGCGGCGCATAGGTCGGAACTCAGTCGAAGCACGAGGAGCCTGTTCGTATTTCTACCACGCTTTTTACGTCCGCGACCCGTGGCTAAGTCGGCGCTCGATCATGATCGGGGATCAGTACCAGCTGACTCGTTCGTCGGAATGTTGGTGTGCGTTTTGTTATTGCCTTTCTGAGGCCTGACTCGCAAAGGGTTTTCTCCTGCCATCAGTTGGAAACATCGCGAGTGTGTCACACCGAAAACGATACGAGATCGCGGCGTGTACAAGAGCGTGTACGTAGCACGCGAACAACCGAGAGGTAAATTGCGTTATGCGCGTTGGAATGTGGTGTGTTGTGTGGTGGTGATGAGGGTCGTAGTGTTTTGAAGGGACACGTTTACCCACGTGGAAGGAGATGCCAGTATTCGGCGTGACGCGGCAACTCAGTCGGGACGAAACGTAAGCGGAAAGAAGGAAGAGAAGAATCTACGGAGACGAGACGAGAAACAAGAGAGGAGGACACTTGAGCCGACGACTTAGCGGAGACAGAAGGGGCAAAGTGAGAGAAAGAGAAGGAAACGGTGACGGGACGGAGTGAGAGAGAAAGAGATAGAGCACGTAGACAGAGCGACGGAGGAGGGGGTAGGTGGAGAATAAAGACGCGAAGATGGCCAGTTGACTGTTGTGTTTGATCGCGAAAACACGTGGGGAACGACGCGGGAGTTCCACCGTGTTGACTAAACGTTCCAAGTACTCCGTTAGCGGGTGGATTTCTTCTAAAAGAATTGTCGTATTGTGTCTCGTACGATCGATCGTACCTCGGCACGCCTCTGCGTAGGTGCACGAGAAACGCTGGAAAACGGCATCCTGTCACACGAATATGCGCAAACGGTAAACGATGCTGCGCATACGAGCGTGTAGAGTTTCATATGGTGGCGGTAGTGCGTGCTACGTTTCTCTTGCAGCTAAGGGGGGCCCTGTCGATGACCGGAAAACAAACGACCGAGGTCGGGGCCGAAGTCCTCCGTGCAAAAAGCGCATTATAAGACGTGTGCAATAACCGATGCAACAAACAAGCGTTTTATACACAGCATGGTGGAACGTGTTGTGTCTGACGCGACGCTTTTACCCTCTTGCGCTTGCCTCTGGCGCGTGACGTAATCCATTCAAGCGCTTACTACGCAATACGGGACGCGGCCAGTAGCCTATCTATTTCTCTCTCTCTCTCCCTCCCTCTCTTACATATCCATACACAGAGGCATATGCACACGCGTCTCTGTTATTATTCTTTTTTTCTAGTTTACGAAGTGCTCCGTTTTTCCTTCTTTTTCTATACTTCTGCTACCGCCTGTCCACTGGTGCAACCCTTATTTTTCTTATCACTCGATAATGGCGACGAGAAAGCAAACGGCCGCATAGTTTCCCCCCTGACCGGTTTCTCTTTTCGTCAATTCCTTATGAAATTATACGTATTCCTGACATACGTCTTACATATACGACTGCGATTCTTCTCTGGCCTTTGTCTCTTTCTGGCACGTATCACTAGTGTATATATGTACATACTGTGTTTTACTCCGTTTTGAACCTCGCGTCAGCTAATATCATTCCTGTCGCCCCGTGAAAAGTCGAATGACCCAAGGAACGCAAGGGCTACGAAATTTCACACTACCGACCACCCTTTCTCTATCTCCTCCCTCCAGCTGCCGCCCTTCCCCTACCAAACGGCGAGTTTTCCTCGCCGATGGAGAAGTGAATTATGTGTTCTCTCGCGGCGAAACGTGTCGAGTCGCGCGTTTGTTGTGTGTGTCGTCTGTCGTGTATATACGCGAGTCACTGTTTCGTACGCGTGAAATACATACTACGACGGTGTCACGTTTAAAAAGCCCCCTAAGCGCCGCGCGTGGTAGACAATGATATCGCATGTAGTTCGATACGTTCGCGTCAGTCGTTTCTGTTTTCATTAAGGAATCCTGTGTGTTGGTCGTTTGGACCTAGCGTTCATACGGGAGAGATACGCATACGTATTTCTTTTCATACATGCATTACATACTACACGCGGATTCTATAGCTTCCTAGTGCGTATATCTCGACAACCTGTTCGTCGGTGGGATAGGGTAAACAAGCGGCGCGTGGTTCTACGGGCAAGCAACGACGGTGGTGGTGGCGTCTCGGCGATTTTACCTTCGGGGAGTGGTACCTTATTTTCTTTACCTTTTTCTTCATTTTCGTTCTTTTACGGGGGCCGCGATGCTAACTACGTATTAGAAACGGCTACGAAGCATCGCGTACGTTCAGAAGGAAGGCGCGCGGGCGCGCGCGTGTAGTCCTTGTCCTAAATAGAGTGCCGAAGGAAAAAGACAGAATTTCGCCGTGTTATCGAGCAGGGAAAAATGTTCTCTGGTTTAAATGGCGGCGACGAAAAATAGAATTAATTGATCGTAGCTATTTCTTCTACTGCTAATACGTGTTGGTTGCCTGCGTGTGTGTGTGTGTGTAGCTACTACTCTCCGCGTAATCAATCATTTTTCCTCCATTTTTATATGTTTGTGCGTTTCATTATTTACGCAGTGATTTCGAACTATCGGCATGTCGAGTAATGTGGGACACACGGCAGTGGTGCTTCGGTAGTGATTGTGTTATCGACGTGTCATCATCATCGTCGTCGTCGTCGTCGGTGTCGTCGTCGTCGTCGTTGTTGTCGTCGTCATCGAGGACAAATACATTGTGGATCCACTTCGCGGCCAGGAATGTACGTATCTATCTATCGAGACACGTAAGTACGTTTTGCGCGTGAAAAGTTCGAGCACGTTCTTCGGCCAGCGATTCGAACGGTTTCCGCGATAATTACGTGCACACAAGCGACCGTACGAATTGCGTGTCGGGCCAAAGTGTGTCGAAAAGAACGCTAGTTTTCCCCCCGACGAGCCGCCTAGGCCAGCGAATTTCAACCTGTGTGCCGTGAGAGGTCCACAGGTGTGTTAAAGAAACATTATTTCTTTCGCAAATCAGTTTAAACGTTCGGTACATAGGTGTCTCCATAAAATATAATATTTCCTTTGGGTTAAAGATCGCTGGTCTGGTTTTTTTAATTTTTTGTATGAACGGTGTATTGATAATTGATTCCAGGTTTACGAAAATAAAAGTAAGGTATTTTGTCGTATTTCCTAATCGTATTGTTTCGAGCGCGAGGTATATCTGTCACGTGTTCAACTTTGACTCCACGCAACACTTGTTCCGCAAGCGGGTATCGCGTGAACAATGTTTTGTCTCTTTTCCTCTGTGCCGACGTGTTTTTTGCACCCGTGGAAGAAATTCACGCGCACACGCTATCTTCACCACGTGTGCCCGGGAAACATATTGCGTGTTGGTCATGACATTCAATTAATAGGAAACGATTGGAACGAAAAATAAGCCGCGTCGTGTTTAGCCTTATACATAGGTATAACGAAATGGTTACTACCGCTGCGTAGTACGTATTATGTAGCTGGAATACTCGTTTGTATGTCAACAAAACGTCCAATGTTTGTGAATGATCGATGGAAAGGTTAGCGCGTGGTGAATGAACGGTAGTAAACAAAATTTCGATTAAGTAATCGATTATGCAATGAAATTACTGCGCTCGAGTGTGCATATTGATAACTGAGATCGTAAAATTTCGAACGAAAGATATCTGGACGGCCGGCGACGTTGAATTAATTAAATTAACATTCAATATTTCCACTCTTCATTGCTTAAATTCATTCAATTATCAGGAGAATAATATATCCGTGTCGCGTATATGTACGATCACGTTAATCTCGCTCAATTATTTATAGCGATTGAATCATGCACGGCCGCGGTGAAAAATCGAACGTCACGTGACCCGTGTTGTCAAAGCTAAACACGATTTAGGAGGAATCGTAACTTCACGAGAAAATATCGTGACGCAACGATACTCTACAACGGCGATTATCTAAAAATTATAGCCGTCAACAGGGAACGTTACCTCGTAAACAAAATTCTTATCGGCGAATTGTTCGTCGGGCCGTCCTCTCTCGTTGCTGCCAGAATTCGTTCAGGTGCGGGCAACAAACATGGCCGATTCCTAGATCTGTCACGCGAATCCAGAGGGCAGTGGTGGGGAGATTGAGCGCGAAAAATTTCGCTCGGCGGAACCCGCGTGCAATAAAAAGGTTATGCAATAAAATGATAAAGGGACAGGTGACTCGTCTGTTTGGCAAATATATCAGAGTCATGTTCCGTTCGATCGTGTTCTGTCGAGTAATTTCGATGGTAAACAGAGTGGTCAAATTGTCGTCCCGAAAGATCGCACCCTCATTATCTTCACTGAACTTTCATCAACTTTCGGCTTGCAGATAAAGCCACGACGAGTCGCGTATTTCCGCGGGGAAAAAAACCGGGACCACGAACTCGAAAGCATTCCGGAACTTGATAACGATCACCACAGAATATTGACAGAATCGTGTAACGGAAGCGTCGACGAAGTTTCAAGGGTTCTTTCGCACGCCGAACTGTTATGCACGTCGACGGGCTCGTTAGTTTCGCGTGGCGGCGCGAGTTGAAGAGGGGCGCTATTTGGGCGGGCAATCCGAATCGATACCATCGGTCAAACAATATGCAATGGGCCCGTATGGAGATAACGATTGCACGGGCCCGTTTCTAATTAGGGGCACAACATTTATGTAACTGAAAGAATCGACGCAACAATTGTGACACATACCTTGGCGCGATAACGTTATCACGAGACCACCGTGATGCAATTATGCCCGACTTCCGTTCGTCTATACCAATTTCGTTTCTTTTTTTAATGAAAGCTGATCATTGCATAATAGACGATTAACGAGGTGTCTTCAAAGCTGGTTAATTATTAAACACTCGCTGTGTTTTTCATTATTATAGTAGGTACGTCGATCATTTTTATCTTACTAAGTACGGCAAGTAAATTATTCTAGTAGGATAATTATTCTCGAATAAAATACCGGAATAAAAAAGTGAATTTTATCTTTAACAGTTACGTGACTTTTCTGTATTACCCCGGAGCACGAATGCCATTCACCTTATCAGGTATCCATTGGTAGCAAACTAATCATATGAAAAACGAAAGTGGCTCATTGTCTGTGGAAATATCCATTCGTATTGCTCTCTCGCGTTCTGGAAAAGGGGGAAACGTTTTGGTGCAGCGATCATTGTTACCAGTATGTCGGTGCAAGGATACTGGGCTTTCTGTGAAAGGGAAATTACGTGACGCTGAAGAATGTCAAAACGAACGATCAATTATGTCCTGTGGTCGCAGCTGGAGACTCTCAGTTCGATTCGGATCGCTCCAATTCCCGCGGACTGAAACGCGTCGGTCTGCTTAAAAATTATCGGGGTTAATGGGATCATTAGGGGAATATTATGTTTTCCATTTTCGGTCGGCAGGGTACAAGAGATAAATTGAATCAAGAAAGAGTAACCAAATGTAGGTTGAGAGAGTTCGTTGGAATTCCATGGTGAATTTCTAGATGGAGGAATCAAGGACGGGTCAAGGCCACTCTAGAGGAGTGAAACTATAGTTGAAGTATAATAGAATTCGTCTAGAATTTAAGTCTGATGCAAACTCTTTTTCGCTATCACAGCTCCAAAGACCTGAAACAGCAGAACGGAATTCTCTCTTTTCATTTAATTTCTATTTTTTTAAATTCCCCTGTGAAAGGCATTTTGTTTTTTTGTTGAGATTCATTTACATTCTATATAGAACACTATTCTGATTCAAAGCAAGCTTTCTGCTGGCCCCAAAACCAAGGTCTACGTATCATCGCATCGTTGTCCATAGATATCGATGAATCAGCCCGTGTGTATACACGGCGGTTAAATAAAATCAAGCGAAATGGACACACGCGCCTCCAACACGTGGCCATATAGGCTGGAAGGAATCTATTGACTCGTAAACGACGCATGAAACGTCCTCGAAACGTTTCATACGTCCGAGAGCGAGTGTCATAGGGTGGACGAAGAAAGAGAGAAGAAAAAAGAAAAGAAAAGAGGACCGTGATCTTCTGACACGCGCAATTTGGAGCGGCGCAAAAGCGACGCGTGGGCCGCTGGAGCTTCCTGGAAGCATTTTCTCACGCTGTCGTGTGCGACTGTTTCGATTGACCCTATCCAAACGAAAATAGATCGTCGACCGATCTAGATTCTAAAAGAACCAGCAACCGTGCGGAACTTCTTGTTAGCTGTGATCGAGATTTCGTTTGGGAAAAATCGTTCGTCGCTGCATGACGTTACGGAGTTACTTGAACCTTCCTTTGCAATACACGCGAACGTGTAGAACTTTCAGCGCAGCGGGGAGAATTTATTTATTTATTGCTGAATCGATCATTATAGATATAGGTGATCTGTTTGACCGCGGCAGAAATATTTTCTTTATTTTTCAATAGGGCAGAATAATGGAATTTGTCGCTCATAGATTGCGAAAATATGATCCCGATATTTTTCAAGGTACACGAAAACGTGCAGACATCTCCGAGGGAAATGTGTAATGATTATAGTGCGTTGCAATGTCATTAACCCCTGGTGTGAGCATTTAACTGACCTCCTATTGTGCGACCGATGTTCATTCAAATCTGCGGTCCGGTTATGCAGATGCACCGTGTACTTGGAATCTTTTACTCACCATTGGGTTCGCTATGTTTTTTTTAGTTCTGCCTGTTGCTTCTTCGATCTGGAGAAGACATTACATCTTTTTTATGTAACGTTACATTGGGAATAAAAGCAATATTACCCTGCGGGAAACAGTTACCCCATAAAGCATCTCGATATACCGTGAAATATTTCCAGGGGCTCCGCAGAAAACTCTGCAGGGAAAATCGCAAATCTGCAGGGAAGTTTGTCTCTTTATTTTATAATCGCGATAGCAACATTCGCGGGCGTTGATTAGAGTCCACGAGTTGCCACTGCTCCTGACAATGAGAGTCGGAACAGATTGGAACTTTGGCGAAAGTCGATTAAACTGTTCAGGAAGACATTAAACGTAGGGTTCAGTAATTTAATGGTTGACTAACTTCGATTAAAGCATTTCTCCCGTGGTGGATCCTCCTTCGTATATCCTCCTATCGATATAAGGGGAACGGCACATTTTTCTACGTAATTTACCCTTTTATTCTCCCTTATATTCTCCCTTATATCACTGGGATGTCATTTTATGGTGAAAGCATCGGCGGTATTAAAAGTTGACGTTTGAATCACTTGTTTCTCCCCAAGTTATTTCGCACTTCTGTATGGAACGGTCTGTCGGGGCCATCATTTTATACGTGTGCTTGATCGATCGTCGTTCTTATGCGAGTGTGATATATCGTTTCTTGTTAATCCGGCCAACCCTTCGATACGATGACGATGATGGCCCCTCGCAGAGAAATGCGAAATAACAGACGTGACGCAAGCGATCGACGCCTCCACGATGACGCAAGTGATGCAATTTTTGGCGAACCATTCCCTTTCCCCTTTGATCACCCGTTGATCGCTCGATGGTGAACTCGTTGCCGCAATCACATAAATGAGATTTCCCTATCATCACCGCGTTCCGTTCGCCACACGGTGAGCGTTGTTTACGCGCGAGCACAATTTGCGCTGCTAGAAATAAGCTGCCATTATCTCGCGTGTGCATTCGTCTTGGTTTCGTATCCGCAAATCGACTGTGTCCCCGTTTCCAGATCGACCCGAACGAATTTTCCGTGTAGAAACTTTCCTCGCACCGTTTGCCCTGTATACGTGCAGTGGCTATTTCTTTTTTCTTTATTTTTTCCTTAGTAGAACAGCAAGTGCCTGATGGCAATTGTTGGGTTTAAAAATGAACGACATGGTTGCTGAAACATCAGAGATACTTGATGAATATTTCGGTTTTAATATGCTTGGCTTTGGCATTTTACTTTATTTTATTATTTTTGCACAACCGTTGATCAATTCAATAGAACAGAGAAGAAAAATACAAAGAGATCTTCCTAGATGCCCCAAAGAGTTCAGATATTCTTTTTTTTATGAAGCAACATTTCATTCGATGTAATTCTTTCGCGATCACATTTACCTGCTCCGAATTGAAAGTCGACGAGCGTCAAAGCGAAGTGTACGGTGCAAAGACAACATGGAGAACGGGTAAAGAATGCCTCGAATGAATTCTCGTGCTGGAAAGTTTTGGCACGAGGTTACAACGTCATGTACATCTAATTATGGTCCGGTTAACATAACGCTTCGCTCGTGAGTCAGCTGTTGACGTTCTTTCAAACGCTTTGCTAGTTCTCTCGTTACTCCCTGCCTCCTTCTACATCTCTTCTCTCGCGTTCCATTCTCAATCGTGCCGGCGACAATGGAAAGTCGTTACAAATTGCGAAAGCCACCGCGCCTCGTAAATATGTATGCCCGTGTAAAATTATCTTTTTCCCCCTTTTTCTTTGCTATCATTCTTGCGTCAATGCGCGGCCGGAAATGGGTTACGTGAGGAAACAATGCCTACCTTGGCGAAACAGAGTTTTTCGTTACGTACGACGAAATACGATCGCATTTCAAGGAAACATTTCTCTCGACTTTTTATTTTTGCAATGGTTTCCCATTCTTTTTCTTTCTTTTTTTTTTAGTACAAGACTGATAGGCAGGCTTGCGAAAAAGGTTCGTTTTAATACGCGAAATGCCGAGAATATTAAGGGCGATTTCATTTTTACGTTTCTTTCTTATATATCCTTTAAATTTGTAATTTTACGGGCATTAAATTTAATAGCCTGGTTTAACAGTTCAGCTGCTCGTTTCAGCGTTTGATCACTTATGAATGAATTAATAGCGAAACCGAGCTGGAAATGGTTTGAAATTCCCCAAGCTTTTGTCGCAGTCGTATACAATATCGCGTCGTATACGCAAAACTATTATACCCGAAACGTTCTCCACCTTTACAACTCGAGGAGATTAATTAACTCCGTCGTGAAAGATGGTTGAAATTGCCGTCTCCAGTTTACAGAATAACATAAACCCGTTATACCGATGTGTTCATTAAAACCCGGGGTGGTATTAAACACCGAGGGGGTGTTCGAGTCTAATCCCTGCCCCGTGGTTCACAGGATTAAATGGATTTATTGCGTGCGGCGGCATGACTCAAGAACGAATCGCGGAATTCCGCAAAATGACAGCGGGAAAAGGGCAGAGCGCACGTTTATTAACATTCTCGCCGGATCCAGCGGACCGTAACATAAATTACAGGATTGGAAAATGAAAAATTTCGTGTACCCGTTTTGAAACCCGTTGCGTTGGCCAAAGTTGCGTTAGATTCGCATCGAATTAACACGGATTGCAACTCGTGCTCGAATGCATACATATATCAGAAAATGTTAAAAGATATTTAAGAATTGCGACGCGAGCTCGCGGTTGCTGATAAGCATGTATGCAGCTCTACGGGGAATACATACATATACGAGCGTGAACGGGTTGATTGCGATGGCGAAATGAAGGTTCGCATGCCAGGTCCACTGGCCACGGCTTTTGGCATACTTTTCGTGCTGGGAAATCGACCATGCAGCCTTTGCCAAGTTTGCTACTATGCGTTAATTAACTTTGCAACTTGTTGTGCTTGGACGCCGCGACGAACGTTTCGACCTTTTATTTCGAGCACGCGTGGGTGTGCACGTTTGGTTGAATCTCCTTTGCTCTGCTACAATGTTTTTATTCCGGCATTAAATCTTTTCTCGATGGTGTCTAATTCGAAATTGCACATACGAGGGGCTCTATGACTCGAGAATAATAGGTTTTCTGTAATTTCTTTCATTTTTCTGTCCTCGCTCCTGTCTTTTTTTGTCCTGCTGCAAAGAGAAATGTATTTTTACGAATCATGCGTGTCACCCACGTCGCGTGGATCTAGTATCGTCTCGAATTCCTCTACAGAGTGGGCGATAAGAAATCAGGGCCCAGGCACGAGTCAATTTGCTGCTTATCAGTTCGTTATCGCCGCGTCAACTTATGAATGGGCGGAACCGTACCAGCCTGACCGTATGATTGCGAGTTCTTTCATAAAATGTTTTCGTCACAATTAATTGTGAGCACGGAAGGCATCCAGAGCCTTTATCTCTTGCACGCTTTCCGTGGGCTATTTTTTAAGAGGTCGTAAATTATCTCGCGAATGTTACCCCTCGACGAAAATGAAGGAGGATTCAAAATAATTGCAGATACATAACTATTTTACAGCTACCCTAATTTACAAGCTTTCGGTTTATCCAATTATACATTTATTTCTGCGTTATTTCATCTGCTTCCTTCAGCGACTTAATCGCTTGCAAATGTTCCGTCGTTTTACATTTCTTATTATTTCAATGAAGAAAAACAATTAAAAGAAAAACTGAAATATGCGCAGGTATGATGTTTAAATGGGACCAGATTCCACGTAGTTCCGGAGAGAAAAATGGAGCAACGTAGCATACTGTGCGGTAGTACATTCCGCAATTAATACAATTTGTTACGAGACCGAGATCGAACAGGAAACGAGGTGCTCGTTTTTCCAATTAGTCTCTGCTACATTGACTTATGGAAAATCACCCATCATTCGCTAGCAATATGGAAATAAAGATATATTAAAAGATCGTCCTTCTGATTCCTTTTTTTAAGCAATGCTGGATCAAGACTACAAAATATACATATATATTTGCTTAACTTGTAATATTTATTACTCGGAGAAGAAATAATTTAAACGATCTAATAGCTTTAGTGGCACAAATTACTGTGCGTACAGGTAACTTCGTATCATAATGTTCTACTTAACTCAAGGGAAACTATAATCTACGAGCTTCGTGCAACCATATCAGCTATCAACATTTAGCAACTTTCTAGCAACCTGCTCCGAGTGTTTCCTCTACAGTTTCTCGTGTAACCAGATTGTGCATATTTATATCCACATTAATATTGTACCCTGCAGTCGCTGTCCGTTGCAGCGATATCAAACAGAACATAACTTCAATTTTCCTGGGGAAAAAAGTCGCTTTCGCATTTTCAGTCTTATCCAGACGAAGTACCAAACCGGTTCCACTTCCATTCGTACATTCGCAGAAAATATAAATTCCCATTTCGACGGTGCTATTATCGTCGAGGGCTCGCGGCTTCGTCGCAGGGAACACGTTTTCTAACATTTCGGCGCTGCAGGATAATTACACCCGTCACGCAAGCGTAAATCAGCCGCGCAACTATATTGTTTTCACAGGGATCAAACCCTCGGCATATAAATATATTTTATACATACATATACACGGAACGTAGCCGGCCGATTCAAATTCAATCTGCGCCAGCAGGATGAAAATCATTTACATCTTTTTCGTTCCAGCGCCCGAATTCTAAGAAATCCCCATCACCCTCGGCGGGCGAGAGTAATTTTGCATTTTTTCATTTCCTTTTCTCTCTTTTTTTTGCCTCTATTATTCTGGTTTAACGGTTTCCCCTGCTACAAAATCCGGTCGAACCAGAAGTTAGTCGTCGTCGACGGGTAGTTTGCTGCTTTACACCCCACCCACACGTGTGGAAACGTTGCACCCACGTGGTTGCAATTTTAAGGGGAACTTTATGGCGGATGCCGGAGATTCGTTTGTGGAAATTACGGTCGCAGGGATTACAGAACCGTGACTTTTTAACCCTTTCGGCGCCACGGGTCGAAGTAGAGAATTGGGAGGGCTTATGAATGTTGTTTATGCGTGTCACAAAATAGTTGCGACGGTAATGAAAAATATTTTTAATGCCGCTTTATTTTGATTGGTTGTTTGGCTCGATATTGGTGACTGCAGTAAACGTTGCGATAAATTATTGTTATTGAGGAAATATGGGATAATAATGTGTAATAGCGTAGTTATTATTGTTATGGAATAATGCGCGGCGTAAAAGGCATATAATGTCGCGTAAATTAAAATAAGCAATAAATATTCCGACGAGCTTTCACTGTTCGTCGACCCAATTCCGTGGAGGCTGCATACTCGTTTAAGTAAATGGGAGGAACTAAGGGGCTTGCTAGCAGAATCGAGGGATGTGTTCTTTTTTCGCCGATCGTGAAACCTGCTCTTTTAACGGTGGTACGGTGTCCAGGTGTTTTGTACTTTCTCGTGCAACTTTGTTCTTACAGCCAGGCCAGAAATTGCTCAGTAATCGTTGGTAACTTCGTCGTGGTCCGTTAATCATTCTTTATTTTGGCAATTATTACTTGAAAAGATGGTGAGAAACGGGCCACTCTAATTTAAGTTAAAATTAACGATAAAATAAAAGTTCCAACCGATATATTGCACAATTGCAATAATTTCAGGGATCCTTTAATTATCCAAGATACCTGTCGTTCAGTCTTCGTGATTAAAATACTTCATACAAATCGAACATATTATCATTTCAGAGAAACTTTATATAATATAAATGGAAGATAAAAATATTGAAAGAAAATTGAAAATTCAAAAGATCTTTTATCGCACGATAGATAAGACAAAAGGCTTCGTAGTGCCATAAACGGGTCGGTGTAGCTTCTTAAAGGGTTAAGTGGTTAGTTAGTCGCCTCTGTCGACGGCACGACTTACAATACACTGAACTGTGCTCGAATAATCACCAAAGATTCCCCGAATCATGGGCCAACTTCCAACAATACTCGCATCTGCCACGTTCGATTGTTCACAGGCGTCGCCTTGCTGGAGCTATGAGGGTCAGGAAGTTCTTCATCTTCAATAAGAAGCTGCTTTGAACACCGTTGCAACTCAGTCAAGATTCTCAGCCTCGCAGAGAAGCTCCAAGATAAAAAGAGAAAGAAAAAAACAGAACGGAAGAGACCTTTATCAAATCGACATTCTTCGTTAACAATTTAACCCTACAAACTTTGCACGGCCTAAGGTAAAATCTCTGGGCAAGTCGAAAGAAATTCAAGACTCGGAGGATCGTGGATTCGAAAGGGAGAGAAAAACGGCGTCATGAAGAAAGACGATCCTCGAACGAGGTCCGAGTAACTATTAAAGCGGTGCAACACCTGTTCGCCGTGCCTGTCGACTCGAAATAGAAAAATCGACTAAGAAATTCCGGAGCTGTTCTGAAAATTCCTAACGAATATAACGAACCAAATAAAACTCAATCAGGGGCGAACAATTACGAAGCAATCGTCAGACCAATTTCCACTGTCATTGCAAACGAGGACGAATTTAACGAATTTTCGCCGATCGATGCACGCCAAGTTTATTGACCACGATCGCATTATTCACAATTTCCCTGCGAACACGAGCAAAGCCCCTGTCTGTGTATCGATTAATCGAGAGAAGTCTGCGGAGGCGGAATATACTGGAGGGTGGGGTACAATTTGGTAAGGTTGCACGATCGTCTTGGCGATAGTACAGTGTCGATGAGACAAGGTGACGAGGATGAGGCTGTTGCTGCTGATCGTGCTCCTCAGCGTCGCGACGCGGTTGGTCTGCTGCCAGGACGATGGAACCTGGTCCAGGGATGCCGCTGGCGATATCGATGAAGCTAAGGGAAGGCACGAGAGCGATTACGAGGACAGGGCGATAGAAGAGGTTTTTCTTCGGGGTAGCAGACGACGCGAAAGGGATGTCGATGGCTCCGAAGATCAGTTCTACGATCGAATTGTTTCTTATAGGAGCAACAGGGCGATCGACGCTTCGAGGTATATACTCGGTTGGAATTATTTGGATTTTGTGAATTCTAGATGGTTTTATTGATATGCCGAATTCTTTTCTTTCACAAATATATTGAAATTTTTGATTGAATATTAATTCTCATTGGTAGTAACGTTGTGTCAGTAGTTTGTAGAAATCCAATTGATTTTGTTCGTCGTTATGCAGTTATGAATTGCAATAGCAGGAAAAATTGAAAACATTTCCTGCGATTGACATTTCTAATTTAATTTTCGTATGAATCGTCAGTTAATTGTTAATATTCTAAATTCCTGTAAAACCTGTCACTTTATACTACCTTTCTGAGAAAAGTGTTCACGTTTACTATCTTAGAGTACCAAACAACTGAATCTGACGTATAAAGAGAGAAGGATATAATTAAATATTGGACCTGTCTCAAACAATCCACTCTCTGGATCCTGTACTCGATTTAGAAAAAAAGAAATCAGTACTTCACACTATTTTCAAACGTTCCCCATTGATTCACCCCTAAACACCTACAGATCGACGGAAGCCAACGCGAAATTGACCCAGCAGCCAGGACAATTATCGAACCTCCCCAAACCAAGTACAAAACCAGTCGACGTGGTCCGTGAGAAAGGACGACGATATAAAAACGTGACGATCGGCGACGGAATTTGCCAGAGCATCGACATCAGGAATAGTGCGTCCGCTTTTGGTATCATGAAGGATTGCCGTGTGATAGAGGGATTTCTGCAAATTGTCCTGATCGAGAACAATTCAGAACGAGACTTCCAGTCAATCACGTTCCCAAAGCTGCGGGAGATCACCGGTTATTTATTATTGTATCGTGTGAACGGATTGAAAACTTTCAGCAATCTGTTCCCGAATCTGGAAGTGATCAGAGGAAATATACTGTTGACCGACTACGCTTTTATGGTGTACGAGATGCAGAACTTGCAAGAGGTAAGCTACCAATCGACGATTGCATATGTTTGTTCGTTTCTTTTGTACATCTTTTTGGTGTTATATTTATCTCGGGCGAAAAAAACAAACAGAGATGAAAGTTTGTGGAACAAATATTGTTCAGACAGAGGGATAGTGTGGCTGGTGGGTATCCGAGGCATGGTTAAATGATTCGCGTGTTATTCTTGAAAATAAATCAATATTCCCACCATTGGCAAATATTTGCCCGCGGAAATATCGTTTTTCCATTCTTTCCGCCGCAACCGCGGCAACACTTGCACTACAGAACGAATATGGGGAATTTTTATTACTTGTCTCATAAATCGTGTCTCTAAATCTATATCAATACCTTAATTAGTCGTTCGTTACTTCACACCATATAATTTCCTCGTTTCACTTGGAATCCGATACTAATACGTAACGTATCACAATTATATTTTATTTAACTGGAAATGGGTAGAAAAATTTGATTCAGAATTGGACAAAAATACTTAGCAATTACACCACTCTATCTTTTAACACATTCGGGGCATTATTATTATTACGGTCATTTTTAATGTCTCTATATTAACACTATGTATGTACGTATTTGTTTTTTGTCTCTTTTTTTTACTTTATGAAAGAAGTAAAGTTACTTACGGCACGTACCCAACAACATTTCCATGGCATGCGAATCTGTCGTTGGATCGATATCCAAGAAACAGTTCGACTCTCGTTTCAATTTCCCACGTTCGCGACACAGAGGGGCTTCGTTGCAATTTGCTCTCTGGACGCAGCCAGTTGACCCCGCGGGTCAAGTGACGTTAATTAGTCAATCGAATTAACCAGCCGTTCGACCTCTGGCTGCCAGTTAGCTCTATCGGGGCTGAATCGACGCCGTGCCGGCGAATTCTTTTTTGCAGATCGGCCTGAAGAAATTGACGGAGATCTCGAGGGGCAGCGTACGAATCGAGAAGAATCCGGCGCTGTGTTACACCACCACGTTGAACTGGGACATGATCGTTTCCGCGGGGGAGAACGTGATCAAGGACAACGGGGAGGAGGCCTCGTGTCCTGGTATTTCTCTTTTTTGTCCAATTATTAAGAATGAAACGGAAACCTTTTTGCTTCGGCATGTGTCTAACGGTGCACGGATCTATACTTGCCCCTTGATGCTTTTTTCTGCCTTTGGTGTGCTTTTCTTGCCTTTGGAATGCACTTAACCGGTGTTTTTTTATTTTATTATTTCATTTATTTATTTCATTTTATTTTATTATGGTCGTTTCTCTTCCACACCTCGATCGACAGTAAATTGCACCACGATCGATTAGAGCTACGAAACAAACCACCACCACCCCATATTGCATTGCGCTGCTTCGCTAACTAATTGGCTGACGTTTGCTTTTCGCACCTCTGTTACAGGCGGAGAACAGCTTGGTATAAATATTAAATCCAATCTACATGTAGTGTGTAATGGATGCTGGAAAGAAAGGATTAATGCTAGAAGTGTGACAGTGTATAATTTAAGATGGGTGTGCTTATAAAAAAGGAATTTAAGTAATTGCACGATATGAATGCGTTTTTTATTTAGTGTATTGGGCGTGAGAAATGTTTCACGAAGTGTTTTCTAGTGGGATGAAACCGTAAGTTAATAAATTTTCACTCCGCCCTTAGTACAGTTACGTCGAAGAGGGTAAAATAGCAAAAGGAATTGAGAAATTAATTAAAGAATCCTGTAACTTTAAAGATAAGGGGGATAGTATTTTTATACTCGGATATAATTGGCTACATAAATAATTCATTTTTAAAAACGAGCAACAAATCACAGATGTCTGAAGGTTTAATAGAATGCATAAGAATACACGTAAGAGGTTTTTATAAATATGAAGATTGAGATTACATTTCTGCCGAGGAAGGATCGTGTACCTAACACGCTAACTATAACAATCGAAACCTATCCAGATAGCACGAATATGAACCGCTTCTTCTTCCATAACACAAGTACTCGATTCTCCCAGCATTATGATCGCATGTCGAGCATACATTCGTTCAAGTATACACGTGAAATTACCACGTAGCCGTAGCTTTAATCAACTGTTCCCCTCTGGCAGGATGTTCCCACTGTCCCGAGGGTTATTGCTGGACTTCACAGTACTGTCAGAGGACAGAGAAGCCAAAGTGTCACGAGCAGTGTCTCGGCGAGTGTTATGGGCCTTCCCAGAGCGAATGTTACGTGTGCAAGCACTATCGACACGAAGGGAAATGCGTGGAAACCTGCCCCAGTCATCTGTAAGTAATGAAAAAGCAGAAGGTATTCATGCAATTCAATTTCGTTCAAATATACCAGAAGCAAGATTGAATTTTTCACCTAATTCCGAAAAGATCAGTAGCATCCGCGGTGAAGGGAATTTCCACGAAGTCCTTGATCTATCGGCTAATCACAGATTACTCGTAGATATTGCAAGCTAAGACGCGTTCTCTGATCTATTCGACAGATATGCGTATCTATCAAGACGTTGCGTCACGAAGGACGAGTGCGTTCGAATGAATCATTTGAGGAGGGTGTACTTCGTTCTAGAAGATGGACAGGCATGGAGACCGTTCAACGGGTCCTGTGTAACCCACTGTCCCGATGGATACGAGGATGCACTCGACGAGCACAACGTACGTTTCGAACATTTCACTATCAACGAACTCCATTCCTCGATGATGAACCGTGGACTACATTAGTAAAGTTCGTTGCTGAAATTCGTTTGCCCGAGGGCAATGGAAATAGAATAAATAAATTCGAAATGGAAAAATGCAAATAGTGCGATAGAATATACGCTGAATATAATCACTGTATCAGGGGGACGGATTTTTCTTGCTGATACGTAAATAACAATGACTAATCGGATAATAATCCCCGGCAATTTTAATCACGATTACAGATGACCACATGTCGTTCATGCATGAACAGCTGCCGGAAGGTGGGCCACGGTGCCCTGATCCGGCACATCTCCGATGCCCAAAGTTTCCGCGGCATAACCGTGGTGAAAGGCGCCTTGGAGTTTCAAATTCGCAACGGGAATCCGAATATAATGAACGAGCTGAGCGACGCGTTCGGCCTCATCGAGGAAATCACCGAGTACGTAAAGATCACTCATTCGTTCCCCATAACGTCCCTCAGCTTCTTCAAGAAATTGAAAGTCATCAAGGGGGAGAAATTGGACATCAACAACGCCAGTCTGTCGGTGTTGGACAATCCGAATCTATCCAGTCTGTTCCCGCCGGAACAGCAGGTGAGAATCGAGAACGGCAGGCTGTTCTTCCACTACAATCCGAAGCTGTGCCTCTCGAAGATCGTTCAGTTCAGCAAAATGGTGAACATCTCGAATTTCACCGATCTGGAAGTCCAGCCAGAGTCCAACGGGGATAAAGTGGCTTGCAACATAGTGAGCATAAACATCACGGTGAAGCACCTTGGCCCGGACTTCGCCGACTTGGTCTGGGACAGTTACAAACCACCGCTGGGGCAGCAGCTGCTCAGTTATTTATTAAATTATATCGAAACGGAGAATCGAAACATCTCGTACGAGGCCAACGCCTGCGGGGGAAACAATACCTGGCAGATTGTCGACGTGGACATACCGAAAGGGAACTCCGCGGTGTCCAAGCACATCACAAACTTAAAACCCTACACCATGTACGCGGTGTACGTGAAGCCCTTCATCGCGAGGAACACGAAACTCTTTGTGAACCGTGTCGGCCAGTCGGAAATCATATTCTTTAGAACGAAGAGCGCCGTTCCGTCGCCACCGATCAATGTAGCGTCAACAGCTCTGAGCGACACGGAGATCCTAGTCAAATGGGAACCACCATTATTTCCGAACGGGCCGATAGGATATTATCTAGTATCCAGCGCGATGATTTACGTGGACGCCGATCTGATTTCCTCCAGGGATTATTGCAACGATACCTTGCAGAATGAATTGGAAACTGTGGAGGAGGTGACGCCGGAAGTGACGATCAAGACACCTATTATGAACCCAGCTTCTTGTTGCTCGAAAAATGCTAACGGGAACCTCGTCACGTCGAAGAAATTCGAGATATTCTGCCACGAGAACACGACTATTAGTTACATCTCGTCCGGATGGAAAGATTACTGCGTGTACAACAGTTACAACACTGTGGACAATCAGTTCTACGAATTGGCTAATAACCTGTCCACGCTTAAACCTGCAGAACCCACCAAGACTGATGCATCGAAATCGACAGGGAACTTCGTGGGCGAGACTTTAATCACTTACAACGTCACCGGGTACAACACCTCGTTTCTGATTAAAAATCTGCGCCACTATTCGAGGTACATCATCAATATAGCAGCCTGCGGCGTAAAAGTGAACGAGTCGAATATGTGCTCGTCGATTCAGTACACGAACAGTCGGACGAGGAAACGCGAGCGTGCCGACGACGTGAAGAACGTGAAGGTCCAAGTCACGAATAACACCATCGTCGAGGTCAGCTGGGACCTGGTGAAGGAGCCGAACGCTCTGACCGTTTCTTACACCATCGAGTACACGAACCTCGACGTGAAGGACGCCAAGAAGAGCACAGAGTGCATCCCGCATAGGCACAAAGGGGACACGACGAGCAGTTACGTCATTAACAATTTAAGTCCCGGCAAGTACAATCTCAGAATGAAGTCGACTTCGTTGGCCGGCGACGGCGCCTACGGCGGTGTTGTATATTTCTCCGTAGGATTGTCCAGCAGTGCTCCGGTCACGTTAATATCGTTGCTGACCCTCGGCGTCCTGTCCACCGCAGTGGTTGTATCGCTCATCTTCTTGAGGAACCATCAGAAGAAGAAGAAGCAGGAACGACTGATAGCTAGCGTGAATCCGGATTACATAGAAACGAAGTACGTGATCGACGAATGGGAAGTGCCGCGTGAAAACGTTGAAATATTGGAGGAGCTCGGCCTGGGCAACTTTGGCATGGTGTACAGAGGTATTTACGACAAGACCACGCCCGTGGCTATCAAGACGATCTCGAAGACGGCCAGTCAGAGGGAGAAGAACGAGTTCCTGAACGAGGCCTCGGTGATGAAGAACTTCTCGACGTTTCACATCATCAAGCTGATCGGCGTGGTGTCGATCGACAATCCGCCGTTCGTGATCATGGAACTGATGGGCAACGGTGACCTGAAGACCTACCTGCGTCGGATACGTGACACGCGTTTGGTACCGGACGCTTGTAGAATAATGAGGATGGCCGCAGAGATCGCGGACGGTATGGCCTACTTGGAATCGAAGAAATACGTTCACAGAGACCTGGCGGCGAGGAATTGCATGGTGTCGAAGGGTTTAGTGTGCAAGATTGGCGACTTCGGCATGGCCAGGGACGTTTACGAGACTGACTACTACAAAATAGGTAAAAAGGGACTACTGCCGATTAGATGGATGGCTCCGGAGAATCTGTCCGACGGTGTGTTCACGTCTGACTCTGACGTCTGGTCGTTCGGGGTGGTCCTGTACGAAATTCTGACACTGGCCGAGATCCCTTACCAAGGTTTCTCCAACGAGGAGGTGCTGAGCCACGTTCTGCACAAGGGAACCCTGAATATTCCGAGGAACTGCCCGGAGAATATATACAAAATCATGGAGAAGTGTTTCAAATGGCGACCAAACGATCGACCGACGTTCATGGAGGTTGTCTCCGAGCTGGAGCCCTTCTTGGGCCAAGACTTCTACGAGAAATCGTTCTATCACTCCCTGGAGGGTGTCGAGAGTCGCAACTCGGGCATGAAGAAGCCGTATCACCACGCCGCGCCTATCAGGTTCCACTGGGGGAACGAGACTGCGAGATGGGTGAAAGAGTTCGAGGATAATGTGACGCTGTTGGATCAGACGAAGGCCGGCACGAGCAGAGGGCGTATATTCAAGAATGGTTTCCAGCATTTTGGTAACGTGGGAAACTTGGAGGAGGTTCCTCTGGATCGATGAAGTCGGGCGGTCGAACTTATTAAAAGAGGATTAAAATGCGGGTTCTCTACATAAGCGACGAAAATTGTGAGGATTCACGATGTACAAAGGATACTCAGGGCAATAGAGGAGTCGAGAACTGCCGGGGCTCGTCGAGCACACGAGTGAAGGAGACGGGCAAGGTTTGTCCTTTTCGTTACCGAAAAGGATGAGCGCAGGTTGGTAATCGTTTTGTAAAGATTTCCTTGTCTGTGGTGGTGCTTATTAAACATTCAGAACGAATGAAAGGGTCTCCTCAGATGATTAGTAGTATATCGACGATTCCATTAGACATACGAACAGATATATTGACAAAAATCGACAATAGAAAATGAAACATTCTTTCTTTTCTGGCCAATATTGATTATAGACGGATCTTATGGACAAGACGTTGTTAAATTTAGAAACAAAAATGGAATATTAATGTATTACACTCGCATGTACAGTGATTAATTTAAATAGAAAATCTGAGGGACCCTTCCTCGTGAAGAGTCTCGCCGTTCTTGGGGTATACGATTCTTCCTTATTAAAAACCGGAAGTAGTATGCAGAGCCTAACCAAAAGCGTCTCCTGTAAAACAGGCGCGATGTTTCTTTCCTAAAAGCGTAACCAAAAGCTCTTATAATAGCTTCACGGCCCCGCAAGCTTCAGAATTTCTGTTCATTCCTTTTGAAAGGGTCACTACGTTGTTTCGTCCTTTCATTGCGATGATTCTCTTCGTTTTCTCTCTATAGACGTTAGACGGTATCGTAGTACGCGCGTTTCATTTTACTCGCAGAAGCGTTATCACGCAAAGAACTGATTAATTAGTTGCGGTAGAATTCGGGAGTCCGGTACAATGAATTCTTTGTTATTTGATATTAATTGAATGCTGCTCTCTTTCACTTCTCCGCTGCGATAAAATTCATCGAGGCAGCACGCTTCAGTTTTCTGTTTAGTGTACGGCCGGGGGATGAAAATGATCGAAGTCCCTGAGGTTGAATTCGTTTTTTTATGCAATGATACATATATGTATATACACAATGTAAAATATACGCGGAGCAATTTGAGAATTTCTGGCGAAAGTACCGAGTAGCAATGAATTCACTGTACATAGGTACGATTTTTGTGGGGGAGGGCATATTCAGGTACTTCCTTCGTCGAACGTTTTCGTAACAAAAAAAAAGCGAAACGTCGATCGAAAGTTCAGAGCTCGTCGAATCGCACTGTCGTGCTCCATTCTTTTTCCAAGTCGAGCTTGTTGAATACGTCAGGATTTTCGTATATACATATCTACTAAAAGAAAACACTCTCGAAAGGGAGACGAAGACTTAGCAATACCAGGAAAATTCTCTCTTTTTCCCTGTACAATATTTGCAATACTCTAGCACCTCGTTTTAAGCAGGAAGATGGATATTAGAAAGTGGATATGATATTCCTGGATCGAAATTGATCTTTGGACCACTGGATGAATCATGGTGCAGGCGGGCATTTATATTATCAAATTATTATTCGGTAAAAGAGATAGCGGTGCAATAGAATTTGTCTAAATTATTTTTTGCTAAAATTAAAATTCTCCCTCAAAATCACCATTGCCATTAAGTTCCTAAACAGGGTATACTTATATTCCATTTATTATCTTTTCACAGTCTAGCGCCTGGAGATTCCATATAAAAAGAAAATCACGCTTCATTTGAGAAAATAAACGTTTGTTTTTGAAAATGAATGATTAAAAACGGTTAATTCACGAAGCTTTCCATGTTCATTTAAAAAAAGAAAACCATATTCCAATGTTTCGATTTATTCCGTCGCATTGTAATATTACCAAATTCATTTTTGCACCCCTATTACAGAACCACCCGATACAACAATTCTGCACCCCACATGTATATGTATATATCCAACTTAATTCTTCCCGAGAAACCTCCGATTTAGTCTGCGAGTCTTTTTCTCATCCTCGTATCACGGAATCATTGAAAAGGGCCAGCTGCACCATGATGCACCCCATTTGGTCTGCGAATCGATCCCAAAGAGTGTTCACAGGGCAGAGTCGACCGGAAGCCGACGGGGGTGACTTAGGCGAATCGTCGAGCACTCGAGAATCCACACATTCACCACATACACACACACAGGCACACCGCATACACTTTCGTACACTTCCATACAATCTTCATACACGTACATTAATATACACACGCATACCCTCAGTCACAAACACGTGCACACATCAGAGTTCCTTGTTATACGCGTACTCACAGTTAGCACAGGGCGTGTATATGTGTATGTATATATACTTGGTCTCGAATATATAATGTACATAGTGTTTAATATTAAAGAAGATGGCCTCCTTCCGATAATGGGACAATTCAAGTCACTTTCTCGTCGCACATCTGTGCAACTGTGGTACGCATATACATATTATATACACATATATATAAATACTTGCAATAAGCATGCCAACAATTTTTTTGCAATAAGTACACTAATACTACGTATACAGAGTACTACGAATATAAGCGTGTAAGGGATGGTGCGACGGCTTATATATAACAAAAAGAAAGGCGAAGAAGCAGGGGGAATCTATGAGACACAGAGTATATCTATATTTTATTGTAACGATATATATATCTATAGTGTATGTATCGCATATACACCATCGTGCACAGACAACACATACGACAACATTCGGATAAGTATTTTTTTGTTTCCTTCTTCGACGGCCGGATATTTATTCTTTGATCGATCCAACACATATGGGGGTTTCTAAGGGACGAACAGGAAGGGCGTGCGTATGCGTGTTTGTGCGTGAAACATACATACGTGCAGAAGATTGGCACAGGTACAGACGGGATGTTTCAAGGGAGGCTTTTATCGACCGGCTCTAAAGAGAGTCCACCGACTGGCGGATTCATTCTGTTTATCGAACGATAACCGAGCCTCCTTTTCGATTTCTCTTTCGTCGATGAACGCACGTTGCATATGGAGAAATATTTTCGAGAATGGAAAAGATGGAGAGGCTTCAGTGCGGAAAATTCGTGCGTTCCTGGATCATTCATTATTTTTGCCCCTCTTTTTATTATTGCAGATTAAGTGTTTCAATTGTACTGCGCACGGATAGGTAAATTTGTGTTTTATTGCGAAACTTTCACTTCGAATACGATTAATGCAATGCTCCAATAGACATGTACATTCGTTTCTGTTCAGTATTAAATTACTATGCTTGTATAATTAATAGATATTGTATAATTATTGCAATATGGATTGCAATAGTGTTTAATTGGAGGGGGAAAAAATTAATGATCCTGGCAATTATTTATCATTGAATTTATCCTATCGAGTTCTTCAACTTTCTTTTTCATTATCACAATGATCGACATATTCTCGCGCGGCTCAGACAAGACATGAAACACCCGGTGCATTGCGCCGCACCGCGTATCGAGATCACCTGCTTACTTGGATCAATTATTCACAGGTAGATAAAATATATATAAATATATTTGTGTATAATATATAGACCTATATTTTATTATTAAAATATTGAATAGTTTCTACGTCTTTATGTGTGTATATGTATATATATTTAATTTATTACGTTTTGTATTTTATATTTAACTCGTAGATCCGCGTACTTTTGTTACTAATTATTGTACTATACCTAGAAGTTCCTTTAATTTAGCAATCATTTTAAATTATTCTTCGATATTGTAGAATATTTGCTGTACATTAATTTATCGATACTAATAATGATATAATATTAATTTAAACAAACAAATGTGGGAAATGATCCAAGTAAACGAAAGTCTGCGGCCTGTGCTATCGCCACTGTATTTCACCCTTTTTCGTTCCTGTGCTGATCATTATTCTTAAAATTGCCGAAACATCGTTAGGAGGGGGGAAATTCTTGGCAGAAGAAAGTGTGTAAAGTAGGTTAAAATAATTATCAACGACGACACGTTTGACAGCCAAAGTGGTATTATATAAGGCAAAACCTTACTAAATAAAAAAAAAGCAAATTCTGTTGCCACAACGTTCGATTTCTGCGGTCTAATATTTTCGAGAAAAGAGATATACGAAGTTCTAAAAGAACCATAGGTCGCTTCGTTATTCTGTGGACTGTAAAAAAAGAAGAAAAAATGGGAAAATGATTTTTAACCGATATAAGCAATCGTGGTCCCAAAATTTCTCCTACTCTGATGGTTAAGAAAAGAAGTTTCTCTCGACGTTGAAAGATATTTATCAAACTATTCCGTCTTTATCTTCTTGTCCTATTTGCTACGATTCATTTCATACGTCGGAATTTACTGAAATTTGCCGATCGACTTTGCATTGTTTCAATTTCCACCGGGGCAGTATTCGGAATTTGTTTCATTATCGATTTCATTGATTGGAGGGACGACTTTTTCTTTTTTTATTGATCATTTTTGACAATCCGTGCTCGGAATCTGCAACGTTCAGTAAATAACACGCGCGAAAGAATCCTGAAGCCAAATCCTGAGGTTGTTCGCCATCGCACACGCTGTACATATTATTGTCTAACAAATAGTGATAATAATGTTAACGTAACAATTTCCACCCAGATAGAACGATGCCGGGAATGTGGTGTGCCAGATATTGCGCGAAGTCTCGATAATAATACGAATTATAGACCAATAATAAATATAATCGTTCGAATGCACTGCAACGTGTATGCAGGGTGTCCCAAAGCACGCGTGTTCAAGTAATGACGATTGGAAGTAATTGTGAAATGGAGAAGATAATATTGAACTTTCAGTTTGATTAATTAAGTTAATTAAGTTAATATTTGTATGCTCTTGCAGATCATGATTCATCGTGATCAGATTCAATTTATTGAACGATTAAATTGCCGATTTTAGGACACCTAGTTCTTTCAAAAACGAAACAGAGAAAAGCAAAGTAATTGTTAACAATTGTACTTCTGCGTCAGTGTGTGTTCCACAATATCGACCATTTCAGCGCAACGTTGTTAAAAACCGAAAACAAGAAGGAAAGGGATAAAAATAAATTGAATTGAATTTCGCAGCGATGCTAAAGAGAAGAATAGACTGGAAAGTATAGAAATATTCTCGTAATCAAAATACTTTAATGGGCATTAATTATATCTGTCGCTAGCTTCGTGTTCGAAGGACTATACGACTATTTTTTACTCGTTGCAATAAATAGAAATTAAAATCGTGTAAATAATGGCGAATAAACATTTCAGAACGTGAAAAGGGGGGAAGGGTTCTGTCGTTAACCGTTCAGCGTTCAGATGAAGCAAATAAAGAAACGAATGAATAAGTAAATAAGGAGAATACTACAAAAATAGGTAAATTAAATTAAACATAAAATCCAAGACAATTTCTGGCCACCGGGCAAACCCTCGGAACCTTAAGCAAACAAAGAAAACAGAATTGATAATTTATAAATTACACACGTTCTATCTGGGTGTTCGATTCTAGTATTTATTATCGCCGCCTAGTGCCTACAGGCAGGAAATCGTTTGATACGCGTTTCCGGAAATTAGAGACGCGGATGCTACCCGTTTCTATTAATTAAGAACTAACGCAGGGGGGGGGGGGGGAGTTTTTCCTTTAATACACAGATGATCAGTGCCGTAACTAGAAGGTATTTACCTCGCTCGCTAAGTCATTAAACGATGTCCTACATTTTTTACCTGAACGTCGTTCTCTTCGAACGAGTACAGAGGATGTTCCCTATCTCGTCCAAAAAGCAACCAAAAATTCCGGACAACTTCATCCACATTTTAAATAAACAGTACCACCCGCTACAACTTTAAATGGAATTCACAGAAAAATTCTGTAATTACGATCTCTTCTATTCACTTCGCAAAACGAGCTATAAAACGCTCGACAAAACTAAAACTGAAGCTACAGTGCTGTAAATCGCAATAGCGATGTGACGATTCCTTCATCTATTATTCTCAGACGAGCTACAGCAACTCCTGCATAGAAACGATTTTTCACGATTTTTCACGGTCCATTCGTCATGCACTAAAGTGTAAGTGGTCCAATCATGAGAGGTGTCTCTGTCCCGTCGTGTACATAGATGGAGTTTTCGAATAGGAATCCACGGACAGGGTGATCAAGCTCAGGTTACCGTGTCGATCGATGGACGATCGTTGAAACCGAGGAGAACCCCCCATAATTCGTTTCATTATAGGCAGGTGAATGCACTAATTTGTGATAGCGTGTAGAGAAATCGAAGGAAAGTTGGGCGGCACTGTGACGACGCGTGTACAGCACCTTAGTTGCCTATGCTAAGTAATTACTTGTAATTGAAAGCCGGTTAATTAGCGTAAGAACGCGCTGCTCTGTCGACGAGGGAAAGGTGTCCCCAGGTGAAACCACGTTTATCAGATAAGAAGGAAAAAAAAATCCTCGGGTTTTCAATATTTGATCATCGAAATTATTTAATGATCGAGTTTGAAGATAAGCGAAGCGAATGCAACTTACCGTACGTAAAGGCTTGCCTTCGAATATTTTTCTGAAGTCGCGAAGACTTATCGTTGCATGAATTTCGCGTTTCCACGGCGAGAAATTTATAAAATTAGTTTTTAGCAAGCAGCCTCGAGAAAGTATAAAATATTTTACTATCATGGTTCACCATCTATATTCGTACATTTTTAATAATTTCGTCGATACTGAAATATTAATGATAAATACATCTGGAATGTTTTCAACGATTGCTTCTCGAAGACGGGTGTACAAATGGCCGTTAGGCTGGTTCAGTATTTTTTTCGTTTTTGTACTTGGCTTTTTTTATTCCTCTCCGAACGTTTTTTTCTGAACGTGCTGCTTAGGCGCACTTGTCAGACGAATTTAAATAATCGCAGATCGACCCTAATTTGGTGATCGTTTCTAGTTACGGTACTAATAAGCGTTTAATTGGGTGCACGTCGAAAAAAAAAAACAACGTACGCACAAGAAAACGCGAATTTCTATGGACTGACATTGAAGACTTAGTTTTTAAAATTAGATGTACTCGCGTTTGAAATATATTAAATATATATATATTCCTGCTCGTACGATTGATAGGGAAATTATCATTGTCCGATAAATTTAGCAATCGCTCGTGTACACATTTTTCACGAATCCAGTTTGGAATTTTTTGTAAGGTCTAAGTACTGCACCTTGGAGTAGAACGTGGTCCAGGAATTGTGAGAAATACGATGTTGAGAATTTTTAATATATAGATATATGAAATAATGTTTCGAGAGGAAATTGAATTACTTTAAAATAATATTACGAACCTTATATTCGTTTAAACGTTAGGGCGACCGACAAATGACTTGCTAATTGAAGTTTTTATTATTTAACTACTTAGTTATTGGAAATTCGGTATGGTTTTACGGTTAAGTGGAAATTTAATTTTAAGATCATTGAATATTCTCTGTTTTCCATCTGTTGTGTTTCATTTGACCATTTGATTATATTATACGAAATTTATTTATAAATATTCGCTTGAAGTGCTCGTCAATATTTCACGGATTAGAGTTACATTAAATAAGTACTTCTCACGTGCTATTAAAATATAATTACATTTAAACGTAGAATATTTCATTGTAATTTTAACAGAAGAAAATCGTTTCTAGATATTAATTGCAAAGAGTGTGGCTAATACTTTGTTTGAAGTTGTTTAAGGTATAAGTTGAAATGACGTAAAATTCAATTGCTCTGTGGAAACGAGCAAATGTAGCAATTGGTGAAATACAGATTCCTGGATCACACGCGCCGCGGACTAAATTCAATTCAAAACGAAATCTCACGATGAAAAATAAAATAGGCGAATAAACACAGAGAAAGAAAAGATGTGAATTACTTATGTCGGAATAAAATCGATCGATGGAAAGTGTTAGCGTTAAGTTCCGCTCG
Source organism: Nomada ferruginata (assembly GCA_963583965.1). NCBI lineage: Eukaryota > Metazoa > Arthropoda > Insecta > Hymenoptera > Apidae > Nomada > Nomada ferruginata. Next base: position 3,268,444 of record OY757223.1, read on the forward strand.
ATGAGGCGTGTACATTTGTCCGCACGGTTTCAACAAAACTTTCTCATAATTCATCCACGACACAATTTAACGAAATGCAGACGGCAAACTTCTGACAAACTTAAGGCATCTCGATGTACTACAAGTAAGAAAGCAGTAAGAAAACACGAGACGCATAGTCCTATATTTTATACAGACCTTGTTACCTTAAGTATAAATGTCGATAATAAGGAAACGGTACTTGTGTAATAATTCATTGAACTAGCTTGTAACTTTTACGAATTCCGAAGTGTTTTCTTTTCCTTTCTTTCTTCCTTTTTTTTTGTTTTTTTTGGTTCTAGTATCGAACTACGGGTATTCGCGGTTTTTTCTTCTTCAACTATACGTATATACCTTTTTATTTATGCAACTATCGAACATAGAATTTAAGTTTTTCCTGCTCGAGCGAATTCTTTTCTTTTTCCTTTTTTTTCCTTCTTGGAATCGTCGAGGAACGAATATTGTGTTAGTCGTTAGAATAAGATGTAAGTTAAGTTCTTTATTCTGCTCGAGATCGATGCAAAGAGAAACGAAAAAAAGGAAAGAAATGCTGCGACGTGTAATAAATATTCGCGAGGTTTCGTACAGAAAGCGATATGAATTTTGCGTTGATACACACAGACACAAAGCAATAGAAAGTGACCGACGATTGTACAAAAAAACCAACAAACTATAATAATATACGTATGAAGTGCAAGTAAGGGATGTTTCTGTGAAAAAGTATAGAAGAAAAAAGAACAAAGGAAAGAAAGCAGTGAAGATTTGTGGAATTTGTGTTTGAAAGCGTATAAGTGTGTGTGTCGTGTTCAGGGAAAAGAATCTCACGAATCGGAGGAGCGTTCACTTTCGTAAGATTTTTTCTTCCTTCCAATTAATCAATTAATTAAACGATCCATAATAATGTTAGATCTCCGTTTCTGCGTCAGTCAGCACTCTTCCGATAATACTCATTTGGGATATCGATTATCGAACCACGCGTCTAACGGAAAGAAGAAGAATGAAAATCAATTGGTACGATCCGTGGAAGCGAATCTGATTTTCCAATAGTTTCGCTAGTTTCCCTGCCGCGTAATCCTCGTACGTAATTAATCATAGTTTATTATTTATCCCGGATGGGTGAATTCTATCCACGTAAAACTTTTGACCCTCTTGGTTTTTCGAAACGGTTCATGATTCCAGTGGGATCCGTTGTCCGTCAGAATGATTAAATATTTACCAACGAGAGATCCAATTATATCATTCGGCTATGATGCATTCTGTGCAAGGGAAATGAAATTTAATTGACAAATTTTTTGAAGAGAATATTGATGGAAGGATAATTTCTGTTTTCTTCAATTCTGAGGATAATTGGACGACCACAGAGAACACGACTAAATACCAAAATCATCTCCAAACCTTTCCCTAAGAAACGTTATTCCTAATCAAAAAATCCTGCCATACTGTGTCTTCCAAGACAGAGACTATTGAATAGCGAAATTAGTTTAGTATTTATACACGGTTGTGCTCCATTGTCCTGTGTTGCAGATGCGCCCAATAGAGGAAGGATGATATAGAAAGAAATATCGTGAGAAATTTAATCGCGTTTCCAGTAACACGAAAGTGATGTTTGAAATTGTATTGATTGGTCGAAACATTCGATAGACTGAGATTCGAAGGGGAAATATTGAATATTATTCCAGAAGTACATATATTGAAATTTTATATCCGGTAAATTGCGTGATAGTACGTCAGAGGTGATATGAAATTTTAAGGGCATAGTGTGTACTATGATTTTCTGTTTTAATGAGGGAAAGAAAGAAACGAAAGTGCTTTCTATATTTTATTCGCTTAAAATTACATATGGTAAATGTAAAATAGCCGATAACGTATAATAACGTATAGGGGGATCTCAATATGTGGTGTTCAGATTTTATGGAGTCAAATTTTTAGCGAATAACCGATATAATCAAATTATTTTCGTACGCGTGGACAATTAAACAATTACAAGTAATTAGATATTCGGATGAGAACTGGGACATAGAGTAACATAAAGATAACGGAGTACGATCGTACCTCTGTAACCCGTAATAAATTAAGTTATCGTTTACCTTGGTGAAAAAGAAATTACAGTAAAGAAAGAAAAAAAAAAGATGAAGCGAACGTGTGAACATATGGGGATGAGTGAATGGAAAAAAAAGTCTGATTGCGTGGAGTTGAAAAGAAAAGAAATAAATTAACGCGCGAGTACTTTACGATTGTAAAAAAGAAAAAAGAATAATTTACGCAACATCGTTGTCGACGTTTCCTTACGACGGAAACGATGCACGAGCACACGTAGGGAAACACGTTTCTACATTCTGTAAGACAGCAGTTTTTAACGACTCGTAAGACAACTCTTAAGATGAAAGGAACAATTGACGGTGATGCGAAGAGCCAGAGACGTCGGAGATAGAAATTTGTCAAATCGAACTTCTCTGTACGACGATTAATCGAGCCACCTTCCCTCAGTTTCTGGCTTTGTTATTAACAATAATAACTTATTATATTGCAATGTAATTTATATTATTCAGATGACGAGCTACTGTATTGTTGTTACTTTTAAAAAGATATATGATAAATTTCAGCGATCGTTGTACCTCGTTGGGGAAATGAAACTTTTGTATAAAGATTGTTTTTTATGGGCAGAGGAGAAATGTACGAGAAGTCTGAATGTTCAAATATAGAAGCTGAATGATATTAGTTCAAATGCATCACATACAGGATCATGAGATTTTTCAACTTTCCGAATACCCGTTTAGTAACTGGTATATTTGCATACTTTCATTTCGTAATTTTTTTCAAACTTCGATATCTCATGTTAAGGGCCTTCACACAGGACTCGCCACACCTAATCACACAAATGTACATACTTACATTGCACTAATTTTAGTATTGCCGCTGAGTATTATAACTAGTCACATAAGCCAAAAGTTTGTTACTCTCGTAAAGTTTTCTTTTTCTCAGTTTTGTAATAAAGAAGGATGAGTAAAGTCCATGAATTTAATGCCTGCGTTATATTCACAGCCCCAGCCCTTACGTGTCCAATAATAATACATAATAACTATTATTATTATATAAATTGTAATTTGCAGAAACGTACCCCTCACAAAGTATTATATTTTTTATTTAAACAGATTTATTTAAAAAATGTGTACCGATGTAAGATTCAATTGAACTTTTCAGTGAAATAATTGGAAGGGTTTAAGAATGGTTTGATATTACAAAATATTAGTTTACCTTTGATACGATTTTATGAATATACGTATAATTAACGTTGTCTTATCTAATTACTATCATATATTTATTATTGCTACGTTTAGTTTTGTAATAATTCCTAGTCTTGAAACGAATAAATGTATGTATAATAATTATTAAATATACTTAATAAAATTTATAGTCTTATTATAAATATAATTTTTAAATTTTCCGCTTGAATTCTAACGAGTAAGTACCAAATCAATTTTATTGTAATAATAGCTCAATAGCTGTAAACAAATATAATGTTCAAACAATTATTACGCGTAAGGGGATGAAGTTGCAGCAACGGGATATTTTTTTCTGTGTAGCTTATCCTTTTGCCTTTAATTTGACACCCCATTTATTAAAAAACAACCACCAGGAGCCGAGATAACAATTTTTAAAATTTTTATCGGTAACGATATGTCGATAACAGTACATGTGGCGCCATCTCGCGTTTGCGGCCTTTTTCGCAGTTTTCCGCGCCGCCAAAACCGAATTCCTGGATTACATCGTTAATTTAAACAATTGCGTTTTTCTCGGCTTCTACTGCGTATTTTTTAACCGGACTTGTCTTAAATTAAAGCTTCAGACAATAGCTATCTCCTCCAACAGTTGCAACAATATGCCATTTGTGGTTTAAAAGTTATTAACAATTGAAAAATCGGAAAAAGTGCACTCCGGGTCACTGCGATTATCTGGACTTCTAGAAGCGCTAGATTAATGATTGGGTGCTTAAAATGAAGGTAAAGGATGCCGCTATACCGCAATAAACAATTTACAAATGCTGCATGCGCCGTTTATATTTTATAAACAATTTAACAATTCGTTTGAAAATTGCAACGAAGCTATAGACGAGGGCCGATCGAATGGTGAATCAGACTGTTCCTTGGACCGAGAGCTTCAATTTGAGAGGTCGTTGATTAAAATCGGCTCGGCAGAACCCGAGATAATTGAATTTGTTTAAAGAAATTATAAACAAATGCGATTACTGCGACTTCCTGGTGAGATACAGCAATGACCAGACGACATGAATTAAAGCTAGTCGTATAAGCTACCATCTCCAATAGGTGCGAACACTATTCAATGTGAAGTTCATTTGTTATAAACAATTAAACACTTAAAATTGTTATTACGGCCAACTGCATATAGTTACAGCAACGGGGTATTTTTTGTCGTGTAGCGGAATCCTTTACCTTCATGTTAAGCACCCGATCATTAATCTAGCGCCTCCACAAGTCGGGATAATTGCAGTGACCCGGAGTGCATTTCTGCCGATTTTTCAATTGTTAATAACTTTTGAACCACAAGTGCTATATTGTTGCAACTGTTGTGGGAGATAGCTATTGTCTGCAGCTTTAATTTAAGACAAGCCCGGTTAAAAAATACGTACTAGAAGCCGAGAAAAACGCAATTGTTTAAATCAACGATGTAATCCAGGAGTTCGGGCGGAAAACTGCGAAAAAGCCGAAAAAGTAGAGATGGCGCCACATACCCGATTATCGACATATCGTTACCGACAAAATTTTTAAATATTATTATCTCGGCTCCCGGTCGTTGTTTTTTAATAAATGGGATGTCAAATGAAAGGTAAAGGAATAAGTTACACGCCTGTAATTATCTAGTTGATGTAACTTAATCCAGTTTCACGTAATTATTATTTAAATTGTTTAATTGTTTATAACAAATCAATCGCGCGTGGAATATTGTTAACATCGATTGGGAATTGTTGCTTAGACTCCCAACTTTTCCTTATGTCCCTTGATTATTGATTTATCTCGACTGAAAGTCGGAATAATGCCATTTGTCTATAATTGGTTTATTAGTATACAAATAAGTAATAAACTAAACTTAACATCAATTATAAAACAGGAAAATACTGTTGCCACATTGTATTGCATACTGTAGCAGGGTCATATTCTCGCAATCTTGTTTATCTTTCCCTCTCTTTATTCCACCTTTTCGCTTCGGTCGCCTATCCTTCTTTATTCCGCCCGTAATTATCGCTCATTTGCTTAATCAGAAGTTCAATAATTCTTGCTCATGTTTTATGAATTAACCAGATTTGTTTACATGAAAGTATTCATTCCCTATGAAACATACAGCCGCCTAGGTTTTTGCAATTTTGGACTTTGGCTTTTTACGTACGCATGAAAATAGTCGTCCCTCGAATAACACTATTTGCTTATCGTTCTTAACTAAGTGCAGCTATAATTGACGTAAAATGAAAAGATCCAACGTAGTTTGGTCACCGATTTAAATGGTATCCGCACGAACTGGGAACCAGTTCTCGTTTGTCGACCGATTGTGTCAGGTGCACGTGGCATTCCCTTAACACTGACAACAAAACTGATTTCGTTCAGGTGAAAATCGAATAAACAATAAAATACTCACTTTTGCGCAATGCAAATTTGAAATCTTTTTGCACAATGCTCAACGAAATACTTAAATAGTATCTGTGAAATAGAACGAAACAAATAGTTATACCTGTGCTCATTACCTGGAATCACAAAAGAAGAAAAGAACAATGTCACTGGGCGTTACAAACGTGTTATTTATTCTTCCACTGGCGATTATTCATGGAATTTCTGCTACCAGAGGTTGCACCTCCACGCCAGAGAATTGTAAGTGCGTTACTATCTACTTACTGTAAGCTGAACAACAATTAATATTGTTGTTTATACAGAATATTTTGTTCAGGGCAATCGCGAATTGGTTTGGTTGTTTCGCCGCTAATTTCCGGATCGACGATTCGCGAGATAGAAATTTACTGGAACAATGTGAACCTAGAGCCCGGAGATAAAATCTCATTTTACGAGGAAGATTCCTCGGGTGTTCCACGCGTGATTCGCACGCTGACACCCACTGGTCCCAGTGGCATTGTGAAAACTGGAATACAAGCTGAATTCGTTCCCAGTTATAATCTCTCGTTCGTTCGGGAATGCTCAAGTATGTGATCGTGCAACATTTCCATGAATCATTATTCTTAAATGCAAAAAGAGTATTATCTTATGCAACCACCGTTTAGAATACAGAGTTGCATGGATGACAGAGAAAGGGACAGCGAAAAAACTGAGCTGCCTTAAAACAGAACCGACATGGATGAAAGATAGAAAAGGTATTCTAGGTCCATTAAAAATCAGCGAAGTATTTCTACCTGGAACACATGATTCCGCGACGTACGAAGAGAATGGCAAGGGAATGAGTATATTCTCGAAGTTCGCCGTGACCCAGGTGAACACCATTCATGGAATTATCAATCGCAGATATTTCTTTGCTTCTAAACTAATAGTTTCGTAGGATTTGGATGTTCTCGGTCAATTAATACACGGTGTAAGATACTTGGACATTAGGGTGGGACATTATCGTGATAGTAACGAGAAATTTTGGACCAACCACGGCCCGTTTTATCGTTCTGTGTCACTGAAAACTGTGATAGATCAAGTGACACATTTCTTGGACAATACCGAGGAAATCGTGATCATGGACATTCGTGAATTCCCTATCGGTATTTCGTCGAGTTTCTAATCATTTTCACCGTCGAATAATGTCGCGAATGATCGCACTATCTTGTTTTCTAATCGGCAGGCTTTAATAATCTATCGGACCACGAAGCACTGGTGTCGTTCCTGGAGGAGGAATTTCGGAATTATTACTTAGCAAATAATCACGGATGGGGAATAACGTTGAATGACGTTTGGTCCTCTGGAAAGAGGCTGATTATCGGCTACGACAATACGAGAATTGTTGGGAATCATGCGAGCATGTGGCCTTGCGTGATGCACGAGTGGGGAGATGTTAGAACTGTTCAGGATTTGTACAAGTATTTGTATAAAATTGAAAATAGCGACAGGTAAAATGAAGAATAATATAGGCGGAGAACAATGGTTCCAGCGAAATCAAATTTATTGCAATTATTTCGTTGCAGGATTAATAGATCGAGGCCACGATCTGCCATGGCGGAACTAACTGCAAGTTTCAATGACATTCTTTTCAATCGTTTGGGAGGCTTGAGAGATATGGCGTACCGAGTTAATTTAAATGTTACGATTTGGTACAGTACTATTTGGCAGTACACTGCTAATATTGTGGCAGTGGATTTCGTGAGGGGCGCCGATATTGTCGAAACTGCAATTCAATCTAACGAGAATCGTCATTTATTTTGTCGATAATTGCAAATATCTTTTTAATTAATACTTAAATTGCAATGTATTATTTTTTTTTTATCGAGTCGTAGACGATTTGATTTTACGTGCAGTTTAAGTGAAATAGAACTGTGATGTATTAGATCTGTTTATCATATACTAAATGATAAAAAGTAATAAAATTGCTTTACAAAAAAACATTCTTTTTTTATGTTGAATTAAAATTCAATGAATTTGCTTTGGGTACATTCTATGCGGGCATTAGTATATTGTTTTTTTTTGAATGACAATGAGACTTCCTGCGGAAGAACGAATAATGCTTTGAGCACAATAAATTCCGCGGATGATCGCGTTACGAAATCGGGGTTTTTCGACGCGGATCTGCTTCGAATATGATTCAAACAATTAATCGAAGAATACGTTTCTCTGATCCAGAATTTTATACCTCATTTTTTAACTGAACATTATCCCATTAATTTAATTAATATTACTTTACTAAGAGATAAATCCATTTGGTAACAAACACGATTTGCTTCGTGCAGTTCGAGCAGCTCGAAAATCGACGCATCTTCGGAGGAAATTTAGGTGTTTAACATTTTCACGCGCTTCAGCACGTTTATTACAGGTTTACATAGCATTTACAAAACTACAATTATATGTACATATTTTAGTTATGTATTTCATTGTATGGATCCAACTGCGGTATGGACAGCAATTTTGTGTCAGTCTTTATCAATGTACAGAAACATATCAGGTGGATGCTGGGCAACTGTAAACGAATTATTTAAATACATTCGTAGTTCCTTTAATATATCTTTCAGAGTAAGAAGAAACAAAATTATCAGCTTCTTACATTTCATTTGTGCTTGAATATGTTCAAATATTTCCCCCTAGTCATTTCTTTCGCCTCTTCCAATCCCAACTGATAGGCCGTATCGTGCAGCTTCTTTACCTCAGATATTAGGCCACCCATTGATAAGTTTCCCAATTCTAAAAATCATGTTATCTGTTACTTCGATAGACGAAACGAAAAAAAGAAGAATTTTTCCGAATACAGAATACATGTACATATGAACTTACGATGCAACTGATTTATATCATCCGGTGTTAATCCAGCAGCCCAAGAGCAGGGCTCCGTTCGGGGAGAATTTTGAGCCACGAATTCATTCACACCTGGAACTTCATTAATCATTAATTGATATAATATAACGTTATTTTGATTAAGAATCCAAGACTATAACTATGCAGGATACACGTACTCTGTTCGGGCCACAAGTCTGGCGACGCTCTATCAAGCTTTTCCAAACTCATGAGACTCTCTTCTACGCAAATTAAATCTACGAAAGGAATACATTAGTGCATTGATAAGACAGGAATTGTAATTATCATTACGTTTCAATATATTTTCGATATATTTACCTGGCTGATCCACGGGTTCTTCTGTAGTCATCGTGCTCATTGAGACTGCCCTACCTAACCTTCACTTAATCTATATAATAGGAAAATCGAAGGCGAATAGAACGATGGTGGTGTAGAGTTTCGAGAATGCACGAATACAGTTGGCACGCGTAAAATTGTAAAATGTTTTGTACAGCGCAACGAATACTCACAATTATGCAGCCTGAATGTTTTCTTCTTTCTGCTGCGCTCGTAATTGCTTCGTTAACTGTTTCTGTTGTTCGAGCATATACAAATTTTGTATTTTCCGCTGCCTTTGACGTTCGATATCAAGTTCGACGCCTCTGTGTAGGTCTTTTCTGCAAGGAAATTATGAAAACATTCCACTCTGTTCGAGGATAACGTCCCGCGTAATATAATCGCTTCGTGTAACGTGGACTAGATCTTGCAGTTGAATTAATTCATATTGGACAGATTACCAATAAGTACTGCATTCAGTTGAAAGAGAAAGAAGACGAGAAAATTAATTGCACGAAAAATTAAACAAACTTTCCGGCCACTGCATTGCACAGTAATACACGCACGGCAAGAAATCCATGTTACACGACGAATATTTACGCTTGAGGTAAGCGTTAATTGCGCATAACCTATAAGCGAAAGTACTTTGAATTACCTATCAGCTTCCTGTCTATAATGCACGTAATATATTATTCCGGCGGTCGTTGCACAGCATAATGTAAAGGTAGCTTTCGCTGCTAATGACATTATATTCTTCAGGCGATTGTTTTGAATATGTTCTTATGCACCTTGCACGTAAGGCTATATCGCAAATCGATATAGCGATATATCGAACGCTCGCTGCGAGATCACGAATCACGAATCACGTTTCGGAAGGAAAATTGAGCTACGGTCACAGACGCGATACAATGAATTCCTATATCTCGTCAGTGAAATGATCTCTTATATCTCGTCTGTGTGAAAAGATGCTAGAAAACTATCTGAACGCTCACAACGGTAGGAATTGTAATTTAAATTTATTCTATAGTGCAACAAACATTACAAACATTTCATTACACAGATGCGTTTGTTATTACTAATAAATATATTTGCATCCTACTATTCGACTAATATCCATACTGTAACACTTGGAATAAAAAATATTCAGTTCGATATGATATTCAAAAACACGCGCCGTAAGCAAAGAACATCACCCCCATCGCCCAATCAGCTACCAGCCAATCAGCGCAATCTATTTCAAAGCTCTCCTTCTTTCGACCAAGGGATCTCGTAGTGATTAGACATGTTCAGAGTGCCCGTCGAATTAAGGTATGTCACATAGTCTAATATATTCTTGAAGACAGGAAATGATATACATTGTTTTCGTTTCCCTGTCTTTCAAGTTTTCTGTGGTTTCTTTGTTAATATTAATGAATATTTTGCAAGGAATTAAGTAAATATTGTGCAGTGAACGGAATCACACCGCGCGGCGTGCATTTTCTAATCGACTCCAGTATGCATATACGTATTATCTTTGACGTATGCGTATACGTATTTCAGTTCTGAATTCCATTATGTTGCAATATATTCTGCAGTTTTTAGCAATATTACCATGATATTGGTGATTCTTAATACATTTATCTCTGATTTCAGTTCGATTCTATTCCATGGCGTCTCTTTCGCTAGCTTTCAATCAGAAATGGCGCGAACGCGACACTTTCAAACGGGAATGCGCAGGAGCAGAGTGACGCGCCATGGGCGCCATATTGTTAAATCAATTTCTCGCCTACAGGTAAGCATTCCTCAAATTTCTTGTGGAAATAAGTAGAATTTTAGTAATATGTCTCTATTAAATTATAATTCGTACCACGCATAAAACTTGTATGATATACAGTCGCGTTCTAGATAAGTAGTAACATAATAGAAGCCATTATTTGCGGCTATATCTTGTTTCTGCCTGTGGTCGGGAAGCTTGTTTTTCGTGGAAAATATCAACAATATATCACGAAAGAAAAAAAGCCACTTATCGAGTAACGCGTGCGTTGAAATATTTCTAGGAAAGACAAGCGATCGTGAACAAAAATGGTGTTTGGTTTTAGTCGGATGTCGAACATAGCCGAACAGCAAAGGGCGATGGCGAAGGTCGTCATTCTACTACTTGACGCCGAGCTCACAAAACGTATGGTAGACATCTCAGTGAGGTAAGTATCGAGGTGTGTATAATTTGTGACTGGTACTAAGATGAAACAACAACAATTAAAATACTTACAAAAACAAATAGATATCTATATTTGAGAACAAACACTCGATAGGATGAACAGGTTCTATTTCAGAAAATTATGTGACCGCGCGCAATGCGGTCAGTAGAGTCAGTGGTTTCTCCGCAGTTTTCTAGTATTTCCAGAGCAAGTGGCTCTGCTTAAATTTTCGTTTACAGTTTACCTATACGCGATTGTAGAGTCAGTGTTTTTCGCCTAGTAGTTATTAATTCGATTATCGGAGCACCGGTGCTCCTCTTCAATTATTTCAATCGCGAAAGTAGCATCTTAATTTGTTCGCCGATGTAATTTGCGGTCGCGTACATAGTCTTTTATTTTTATTTTTCTCTTATATTCGCTATCGGAAATAGAGTCAGTGCATCACTGAAGGGGATGTTTTATGCGACACCGATGAAGCGAGAAATGTAAGTATTTCTAAAACCATTCTCAGTTTTCTATGAAGAGTTAAATTCTGTAGATTTAGCAGTAGATTTTAATGTTTTTTGCTTTGCTGCTTATTTACAGTTTGCATACTTCCTGACGATTGAGTCCAATCGAGCTGCCCCGGTGATGTTCCTGATGTCTTCCACGAGTATGTACTTGCTCTCCTTTTGCATTCAACGAGTTGGTGAGTCGCATGTGTTTTGGTTCCTCCGGTCCCCATTCATGCCGTAGGACGATTGGTCCGAAGCGGCACGGGTGACTGGTTGTATTTTTTAGTAGTTTTGCGAGCATAGTGACTACGGGAATAATTTTTATACCCGTTAGTTGTGACGTTATTTTCATGTGTATTATTTCTTATACCAGGTTAGATCTGCCTTCTTGTACTCCGCGTTTTTTAATATAAAAAGATTAAGGACCATAGAAATATTTCTTACTCAAATAAATATTTGATCAAAGAAGCACTGATCCTGTAGGTTCCTCTAGGTTCCTCTATTTCGATAAAAATATATGATGACAGTAACAAATACATTGCACAAATGTACATATTTTGAGGACATTGCATATTAAATTTGTAATTGCATTTATAATCAGTTGAAATTTGTTTTCACTGTTAAGCAGTGCAGAAGTCGGATGCCCCCCGACTTCGTTACTGCAAGTGCTACATGATTATAACAATCATGTATTAAAGTAAATAAATATAACGATACGTTTATTGAAATCAGCATTGAATATGCATAGCCAATAATAGCATTTAATATTAATTTTCATATGCTATAGTCGAATCCATTTCGAATGAAATTTATTACACATTATGTACAAGAAGGCACTTTGTATACGGGTAGATTTTCAAATCGGAGTAGCTATCTTGAACAATTTGCTTCGATTAAGGAATCACCCGAGGTTTATTTAATAGCTTGTCAATTTTTCAAGTAAATTTTTAATTGCATTACTTATTCTAGTAAATTCAGTTTCAATGACAGTCATTTCCCTTAATAAATACATTATTTATCAGCCATTTTCGAGTTTTTATTGATATTTCATAAAGTACAAAGTCGAGTCATTTTTGGAGAGTTTGCAAATAAAATATACTATTAGTACCTATACTAATCATCTTTTTAGATCAGGATTTTCAGGTTTAACCCCTTCCGTGTTCATTGTCAGGAACTCACTCACGTGCCCAGGTGCTACTTGGGTGAGTGAAAGGCAATGGGCTCGATGATCATATAGTTTATAAATTTCTAACAATGTTTGGCGGCTGACATTTGCTAGCGTACCGTGCACGACGTATTTTCCACATTATGTGTGTGTGTGGTTAGGCCGTGGAATTGCGTCGGCTCGGGAATTTCATAACAAATTATAAACAATTGCAAATATGCATTGAATACCATAACGAATTCTGGAAATATGACAAACAATAGAGTACTATACGAACCAAGTATACTTGGTTGAAAGAAAACGTACAATATATTTTAACAACCAACATTTTTTACGAAAGTAATGCACAAGCATATGCGTTTGCGCTAATTTACGCAATGGTCGCTAGCCTTTGTCAGCCGATTTCAGGAACTGGTACGTACCCTTAGAGTGTGAATGATTGTATGCCAAGCTCGGGTGTCGGAGGCGTCCCGGGACGTCTCTCTAGTGTAGGTTCATGCGCCCGAGTGTTTGATTGAGAAACGTTGAATGATGTGTGTTTGTGTGAATGCTTTGCCATTTTTTAAATATAGGTCTAGGTAGGATAGGTAGTATACCTTCTGGTGTGCCTGATAGATATAAGTAGGTAGGGCCGGGCAGGTTGACACAGTCTCTGATCGGGTAGGCAATATTTCGCGTGTTCAACCTGTTTCAGGAAATCTGATTTGAAAAGTCGACGGCGAAACTGTGGCGCGAACGAGAATGCGTTCGCCTCTGGCTTTGCCTATCGATTTTTCGAATTTTTCGCGGTCGCGATCGCGATTTGGTCTCGAAACGAACGTGTCACATTATGCTCGAGGCTGCACGTGTAGGCGATGATCGATTACAATTTTAATCGTAATCTTTACGATTTTCTGTAATCACAAATTTTACGATTTTATTTGGTCGTGATTCGTCCACGTGTGTTCCGTTTAGCTACGCGATTTAGTCTTTTATTTAGTTTTGTTTGTTTGCGAATAGAGTCTCGAGCCTAGACTAAGTTTCAGCGAGCATTGCGCCCGAAGAAAAGAAGAGGCTAAAAGCCGAAGAGGCCCGACAAACTGTCTCTCAAGAGGGCAACTATCAATGGCTCTGCATCCTTCGGATGGAGAGTCATTCTTTGTTACTATTTTGTCACTATGCTCGCTTTTGTATGCCGTAGTTGTAGTTTATTGTTTGGCCGGCAGTATTGCCTGGCCCACCGTCATCGCATTGGGCAAATCGCGATTTTTATTAGCGTCGCGTACGATTGAATACGGTTTGCATTAGAGTTGCGAATAAAATCACATCGCGATTGCAACTAGAGTTACGGATAGACCCAGGTCGCGGCATTTTTTTTACAGGTGCGATTAAATATATCGTGGTTTGAATTAGAGTTGCGAATTAATACAGATTGCGGCTTGAATTAGAGTTGCTTTTGTATTAAATTGTACTTGCGATACGTACTTGCTTTTAGCGTTGCGACAATAATTTTCGCGTTCCTTTCCTACACAGGTTTTAATTAGCACTTACAGTGCTGCGATATCTTTCTATCGCGAATATGTTTCTTAGATTTTCATATAGTGTTGCGATGATAAATGGTCGCGATTTGTAAGTAGCGTTGCGACCACAATGAAATGCCCAAATTGGTTCCTGAGTCACGAAAGGCAGCTACGAAGGCTGCATAAGGTGATTGCTGCAATCGTAGTCTTGGATGCGACTACCATGACTCGTTCGTTATTAGTGTTGCGAGTTAAAAATGATGGGTGCAGTGAATTATTTTTTCCTATCTTTTTTAATATATCCGAAATACTATATTAGAGATAACGAAGCACCATACGCGATTGACTTTGCAAGTAATGCAGTTAATTAGGGTTGCGAAAGAAAGAGATAATCCACTTACGGGTTTCAATCGGGTTTATAATAAGTGGACGATAATTAATAGTAGAATGGCCCTCTGGCTATTGAGTTTGTGTGTTCAATGTTCTAATTTATTATTCGTCTTCGTCTCCCCTTTTTATTAACATTCAAACGAGTTGTTTCATCTTAGTATCCAAGTAAATGTTTGTATTTGTAATTGACAATTATTAAGCACCATATTTGCATTTTGGAAGAACATGCTCCCTTTGTACTACTGTACTATTTTTTCACACTTACTATTCTCATAAAAAAGTCTGTTACAGAATTGTTAAGTTAAAGGAGATGTCAAAGGAATAGAATATTGCGTCAAGTACATTAAATAACATACATTGCAATATGTAAGTACTCAGAGGCTCAAAAGTGATGTTGTATGGATCAAATAAATCGAAGGAAATCATATGATACCTAAGAAATATTACTAAATTCTTATGAACTTCGATCTGTTTCAGGTTACGCGATCACAATTTTAGCGAAAGAAGATTCATCATGAAATATCCCTTGCCCCCCCCCCCCCCTGTCCTTTCAGATTTTCAATTAGATAGGATATTTCCAAATTGAATTAGCTTTTTAGTCAGGTAGGATGTTTTAAGTTAAGATTTAATTTACCTTAATTAAAGGTAGAATGTATTTGAATTACGTGCATGCTAATTTATATTATAATGCTTATTGTTTGGTTTTAGTCAGGTCTAACAGAATTTTTATTTTCAGCTTTCCCCATAATAAATAATTTTAATACCTCCTATTTACTTAAACTAACTATAAGTTAATGTGTATTACAATCCTTATTTCTTATTTCAAAAGGTTTAACAGAATTTTCAGAAATAATCAGATTTTCAATTAGATAGGATACTTCTAAATTGAATTAGCTTTTTAGTCAGGTAGGATGTTTTAAGTTGAGATTTAATTTACCTTAATTAAAGGTAGAATGTATTTGAATTACGTGCATGCTAATTTATATTATATTGCTTATTCTTTAGGTTAAGTCAGGTCTAACAGAATTTCTATTTTCAGCTTTCGCAATAATGAATAATTTTAATACATGCTATTTACTTAAACTAACTATAAGCTAATGTGTATTATAATCTCTATTTTTTACTTCAAAAGGTTTAACAGAATTTTTATTTTCAGCTTTCGTTACAATTATTTATTTTAATACATTTTACTTTCTCAAACAATGTATAAGCTAATTTATATTATAATGTTGATTTTTTAGTTGATTTAGGTTTAACAGAATTTTTATATCCAGTTTGCATATCAACCACGCTGCAAATATACATCAGAAGGAAGTAGCGTTTAATTTGTAAATAATAACTTTTGTAATTTAATGGTGGTAGGTGCGCGGCTGCGGCTGCGGCCGCGCGGGTCTCCATTCGCAGCAACCTCCACGTGGTGAGACCTGGGCAATCGATTTTATTTACCATACAGTTACCAATTTTAACACTTATACTTTTGTGATTTAATTGTTAATTATATGGTAAAAATGTCGAGCTAATTGGCTGCGATTTTTTAAATTTCTCCTATTCCTAACATTACACTTAATTGCCTTCTTGAGTTCTTCCAATATCACCGCGGTTGACCGCGGAGGTTTATTTCAGGTCAACGTTTTCACAGAATGCTAAACTGTATTGTATTGTATGCCCATTATATTATAAGATACCCATGATTATTGTAGTATGCTGTTATGTTTTTAAAGAATCAGGCAATTAAAGAACCAGGTGGTGAAAAGCGTGTCTCCACGGCTCGGAGGGATCGAAAAGCGTTTCGCCTCGGCTCGGAGTGATCGTTTTTTTTGTCATCTATCAGAAAATAATGTAAAGTATAACTTTAAAAATTATTTCATTTATTGATAGTACAATTGAAATAAGATAACTTGTTACCATGTGCTTCTTTAATTAAAAGCTTTTCAATTAACATTAAATGTTTCGTCTACGAAGCAGTGCAGAATTGTATTGCTAGATGGCGCGTCGAGTATGTTGTAGCTATTGAAACAGAGATCGGGGAACTGAAATTGAATTCGTAATCCATTTATTCCTACTTTAAATACTAAAATCTTTATGACTACAACTGAAGACAGCAGCTAGAAATAATCTTCTGATGCTATTGCCTTTTAAATCGTATTTGATCTCGTATAAACATTACCTCCATTTAATTCCACACTTTCCGAGAAAATAATATTGCATTGAATAAAAAAAAAAACAACAGATATTCTACACCCCTGCAGTTGTAGCATTGCAAATCCCATATTATATAATATATAAGTTCACGGTTTCATGAGAAACGATCCAAGATCTATCTATCTCTTCACTGATAAGTCTCTCATCTTTTGTGCTACTCTCGTTCCTCTGAAAGGGAGGATAATCTTCCCGTGACCACGCAAGCATCTGAAACGTAATTGGGACCAGAAGGAATCTGATCGTATAAAAGGGGTGGAGTTACCCCCTAACCGGGGTATAGGGTCCGTTCTTATCTGCAGACTACAGGCCACCTTTCTCTACCTCGTCGTATTCCACATCTCGTAAGTTATATCGCGAGTTCAGGAGTATGATGAATCGACCACGTTGCCCTTCTACTCACACCCCTCGACCCTGTCTCAAGCCAGATTCATTGCATCCCTTGCACTTCACCATTCGCGTGTTAGAAATTTAAATTAATCACCTTCCTTCGTGACACGGTGCAAGTACACCTTGTTCATTACTTTGTAGGTCGGTCTAGGTCAGCGTAGCCTACTTTAATAATGTTGTGAGGGTTGGTTTTTAAAATGATGAAGATTATCATTGCTCTTCCACTGCAGTGGTATTTAGCAATTGTTTGATACCGTTTGAATTTATCTGTCTTGTTTCAGTTCACATATTTCCTTCCCAATTTCTTGCCTCAATAGGTTTGTACTGTATTAAACGGTACTTTATTTAGCCTCCCTTCTTGAATAATTAAAGTATATACGCATTTAGTCTCGACTCTGCCTTGCCTGCAAATAAATGAATAAAGACTAAGTATATGAAGTAAAGATCAACCCCTTCTTTCCTTATACTCTTCGCTGTACCAAAAATCCTTAATGAACAACTAATTGCATCCTGTCTGCATGTACATGCACACCGTTTATCCAATCGCAAGTGTCCAATCTCAGCTATATAACAGCGGTCACTGTATCCGGACAATAGTTATTCGTCAACTAGCCCGTAGTCGTTGGCCGTAGGTGATAAGGGGTTAAAAAAACCAAGTCACGACCCATCCGACATAAAACTATACAGCCTTCACGGTCTCCCTCACAATACGAGGAACTGTTTCTTCTTCTGCTCCTCTAGGAGGGGCGCGTGAGAGAACGGTTTAGTATATAATTATCGAATTCCGTTGCACGGTTGCCGGACACACCGCTCCCGTGTATCCTTAGTGTGAACTTTACTGAACTTATATAATGCATGCGCAAGGAGAATGGACCACCCATGTAGAGAGATCTCTCTCGACGAGGCCTCGAGTGCCCTTAGGAGTCGCGCGCGGACCAAGTACTCCATCGGGCCGAGTAGTCTCCTGGACAGCATACCGGGTAGAATATGACACCAGGTATGAGAGCCAGCTTCTCCCAGGGAACGAATAATGTGCACCGTGAACGATCTGTGAGTCCCGTTGGCGTTTCGTCGCTTCCAAAAAGACCACGGTAGACGACACTTTCTTTATGGGTTTGTACGTGTATGTACTTTGCCTCGCGAGTCTGAGAACTGGTTAGCAGTTATTTAATAGACCTGTTCCACTTACGGTAGTTGAAACGCGGGGTGAATTTTGCGCCGTGCGATGTATTTGGCTGGGATATACTTTTGGCAATTTTATCTATCCTCGTAATTTCTTTGGGACAGTGAGAAGGGAGTGAGAAGGGAGAATTACGTTCATTCGTAATCTTAGAAGCAATCTATCACAAGATGTACGAATTGAATTCAACAAAACGTTCGAGCCGTCTTCGCAAAATCGTTCAATGGAAAAATCGAAGGAAGAAGGGGGAAAACATTAATGAAATTATGTGGAACACGCGCGAAAGATTTTCTATCGCTGCTGTCTATTTTATACTTCCGGGACACATAGTATATCAGACAAATCCGTAGAAAGCGCACCGGAATGACGGGTCGTGATGCTGTTTCCTTGGTGAAGAGCAGCAGAGGCCGAAGATTTCAGGTCAGTCCGTCTCGAGAGTATAATGCATCACAGTACGGGAAAGAGTTGTGTAAACGAACTTTCATGAACTTCCGAAAGTAGTCGCTTTTTCCCCTCCCCCGGCACCCTCTTGCTATCCCCCTTCTGCTGTTGATGTTTTCGCCGAGCATTTCTGCACTCTTGCCCACCGTTCTTCGCCTGGGCGAACATATTTTTTAAACTTCTCCTTAGCATCAGGCCCTGTTATATCCGTCTGTCGACTATTCTTCAATAATCCGCAATAATTCCCATTCGCGGTAATTATTGGCAATTGGAGTTGGGCGAACTAATGGGGATGATTGTTACTGAGTGCGGTCTGGGATGGAATTAAGTTTGCGTTGCTGTTGTTGATATTATTAATCGTGAATCGAGGGAGCGGCAAGATTGGAGAATAAAGCACAGGATGTATTGAAACTTTTGTAGGAATATTTTATTGAAATCATGGTGCTAGCATTGATGTACTGGTAATTAGAAAGATAAGGAGCAATGGTCCCGTTGAGGAGAGGCCGTGTAATTATTACACGCGTGCACGCCGGACAAGAAGATCTGCCTGCGTGTCGATAAATAAAAATAGGACTGAAAATTCTTCAAACTGAGCCTGTGTGTGGTCCGTTGGAGGTGTTAATCGAGAGACTCCGCTACTGTCTTGCTCCTAACCGGCCCTTCAATTAGTATACATCTTCTACCTTTTCTCCACATGGTACAGGAACTCTCGTGGCCTGGCCGAATTCACAGTCCCCTCTGTTTCGAATGGTGAAAAATAAAAAGAAGCTGTACAAGGAGAAATTGTTCTGAGAAATATATTCCTGTTCTAACAGAGACTCGATTTTTTTTTCTGTGAATACTTGATAGACATTAATCAGAAAAATGATAGTGCAAAATATAGAGAATGTAGATTTCAATTGGAGAGTTGGCTGTATATTTTAAATATTTTAAAGATATTTTTGAATAACCATTAACAGAGTCCTCTCGATGATGTCCGTGGAAAAACTCTGTTTAATGTTACTTAAATTATTTTCGATTATTATACTTGAGATTTGTATGCACAATATCTGTAGGCTGATTTTTCATTCAAATTTCGCACGTCGTGTCTGAAAAATATCATACTCTTCGGAGGACACAAATGTTCCCGGCATACTTTATTCATATTTCGGTATCGTCCAGAGCTGCATTCCCGCGGCCGTCCTCCCATGAATATTCGATGAGCAATTTAAGTGAACCGCCGACAATTGACGCGCATTGAACAAGTTGGTGCGCAGAAATGCGCGCGCGTTGCTCATAAATATTAATTAACGTTCTTCTAGCCGAGGCGCGCGTGTGGCCGACGTCACGGACATCTTGATCTTTCACGTTTTCAGATTTCTCTCGATACAAAGGATCCTCATAGACAGAAAAATAAGAAGCGCAATATTTCTCGCGCCTGCCTTTGGTTACATTCCATTCTATTCTTAGATAATGTTCACTGTTCAATGAAATCAAAGACGCAGCAACCTTCTTGAACAATATCTACGCGAAATTCATGGAAATATTAAACGCTGCTGGGAATCAGTCGCGGGCTAATATTTGACGGGCGGAGTGGGGGGGAGGCGTAGGGGTTGTTAGGGTGTGGGCGTGCGGCTTTTCCAAAGAAATTCCTAGGTGCAAAGCGAATCCAACGCAAACCGTTTGAATGAACTTGCCTTTTTGTTATACTTTACCACCTGTCGCGTGTGTGCGCAAGGGGTTGTCGGTAAAGGGAGGCGCGAAGACAGGGATGGAACAGAGGGAACGAGGGCAAACGCGGGAGAAAGGGGTGGCCTCCCATGAAAGAAAGAGAGAGAGTGACGAAAAAGCTGAGGGACGTTGGACGGGTGGGGGATTGGGTGGGTGGTTGAAAAGAGAATGGGCAGAGGGTGAACGGAGGAACATGTGGTTCTATTTGTAAAAACAAAGTTTGCGCGGGACAAACACGGCCAGACAGTGGCGGGCCTAGCCCGGCTTCCAGGTAAAAGCGCAACAAAGACTCGATTGCGTTTCGTTTCACTCGCTCTGATTCCTTTTTGCCCGCGATTCACGGTGTGTCGTTCGTTTCCATTCTCGTATACCGCCCTCCGCCCTAGACCACTCTCTTTTTCATGTATGATGGCTGTTGACCGATCTTTTGCGGTGCCCAGTCGGTCCTCCTTAATTAACACTTTGGCCATCGACGTGTAAATTTGATGGGACACTGAATATCGGGGTGATTCTTATCTTTTCTTCTTATTCTTTTTTTTCGAGGAAAATAGTGAGGATATTGTTGTGGCGCAGATAATTATTTATTCATTTCTTATTTATCCTTATGTAGAAGTTTTAGTTATGCAGATTTTTCTGCGGTACTGCTATTCAAGAACAGGTGACGTATAGAGAATCGAAATCGTTTAGATTACAATTGAGCAATAATGTTCACGCGAACGAGCGCAACGAAATTTCCTTGGATTAGTGCCGCCTGTTCAAAGATAATTAAGGTACAACGTTGTTTGGCGTATACACGTGTTGTCGAATGGCTCGTCAACAGCCGTGGAACGCGGCGGCTTTGTTGGTTTATATTCTAGGAGCAATAGTTTAAGGAAAATATTTGTCAACAGTTCGCTGATTGTTGGGGTAAACAATGAATATTCGATGGTGTTTATGATTGGCCATGTATAGTTCGGTGTTTCCAGTTAAAGATACACCTTTCATCGCCGTTAACTGCATGTTAATCGCTCGTTTATATGTTAATAGTTGCCGCACACGCTACGCTCTCCATTTTTGTACACAATAGTCTCTGTTACAATTTACGCAAGCAAACAAATTTCGTGGTTCACGTGCCCCACTGTGCAACGTAGCAGCCGAGTTTTCTTCCCTTCGTATCCCTCCAAAAAATCCTCAACATTAAATTTAATTAGCTGTACAACACGCAGTGGAATCCCAAATTATATTTCCAGATCCCAAAAATGAATCCAATATTATTAATACAAATATCGACAATCCCACGTTCTTCGCCATTTCAATTCCACCCTCGGAACAAGGTATTCATCAGTTTCTAATCAATTCACGAACCCCCTATCCTTTCTTACAAACACTGTCATCGTAGTTGCCCCTTTTCCAATGACGTTAGAACGCTGTTAGAATCAATGTCTTGTCGCGGGAACGACGAGAAGGTAGAGAAAGGAAGGTTGTCGAAAGGGGTGCAGGCATCAAGAACGCGGAGACGGTGGTAGTGGGCGGTTGACGGTGGTCGACGGTGGTTGACGGTGGTGGTGTATGCCGCGACAAATATTTACCTGTCAACACAGAGAGGCTCGCACTACCATCCCGTTCCATCCCTTCGCCGCAAACGACATGCATATCCAAGCGAACGTTTGATGGCTGGACTAGGGTGAAAGAGAGGCAGAGTGGGAGGGAGAGAAAGGTGAGATGCCGTGAAGGGAAATGAATCATAGAAGGGGGGGCGATTGAGTGACAAAGAGGAACGGTGGAGGCAATGACAAGCGATAAGAACTGAGGACTTGATTTTCACACGGTCCTAAGCTGTATGTGCCATCCACTGAATGCGAGTTCTAGGGCAGTTGAAGTTAATTGCAGGGGGGCCCTCTTGCAACCCTTGTATAGAATTTGTAAACGCGACACGATTAGACAGTTTTAGGTTGCAACGAGTCAATCGGTGTACGTATTTATTTGGGGAAACTGAACGCACGATAGACGGTACAGTTTATTCTAAGTCTGCCGAATTGTTAGTTGCTAACTTTTTTTACGCTGCTCGCAAGCCAATTGCGAGATCATTTATATTCCCAATTTTACTTCGAACCTTTCGTTAGCTCGTTACGGTTTTCGGTTACAAATTTTCTGGTTACGGGCCCGGTAGTTTGTTGAAAAATATTTTATCGCGCAAGAAACACAATCACAATGCCAACAGTGTTCCATGCTCTTCGTTCTTTGTTCAACGAGGGACAGGCCAATGTTCTAGATTAATTTAAACAAGCTGCTGAATACGTAAGCGTGTTTTATGTGTAACGGGCCGGCAAGTTAAAAGCTCGGCCCGCCCGCTTGTAATTTTTACCACCGAGCGCGATTACCGTTTTGTAATATTAACGCGCCAAAGACGAACGAAATTGGAAACTTGAAAATCAATGCGGTTATCGTAAATTGCCACGCAGGTGCGCGTTGCAGTGGTAACGCATCATTCGTGTTGGATTATTGATCATAAAATTGCCATCCTAAAAATCCTCTGGAGAAAAATGAAAACATCGTCAAAGCATTAATTTGTTTGTCGCGTTAAAATTTAACGAATACATAAACTTCCTTCGAATGTACAAGTGACAAAAATATTCGTCACAATACAGGAAGGAAAATTCCCATTTCTAAAAGTTGCAGAATATTTTAGAGTCCATGGAAAGGAATTCCAATAGTTCTCCGATAAAATGAAGCTCAAACCACGATTATTCCAAAGGCAACAACCCATCCGTACTCTATTCACGATTTCTATTCACAGTCAGAGAAATATACCCCTCAAATGAACATCAATTTTCCAATCGCCTCTCCAACTTCGCCAAACTATCCCCTAAACGATTAAAAGTCTCCTTCGGTTTCTGTGAGAAGAAAAAAGATAAAAAACGAACGGCACCCAAATCGAACAATTTTCCCAACGGATTTAGAGTTTGTTGCGGATTCTGGGTACACAAGAGAAAAGCGGTTCGCGGCCGAGATTCGGTTGCTCTAGAGCGATGCAAAAAGGCGCGGGGGGGTGGGTCGAGGGTGCAGAAGAGAAAGCGATGGCCACCTACGATCCCTCGCTCGTTCGTTCATTCACTTACTCACTCTCCTCCCGTTTCTATTCTCTCCTCTCTGTGTGCTTTTAATTTACCGGGCGGCAGGCAAATGTTTGCACCACTCCCTCGCGATCGTTCAACCCTCTCTCTCTCCCTCTCTCCCTGTTTCTCCGCGGTCTCGTCGATTTCCTCCATCTTTTACCTCCTACGCCTCTTCTTCCTCGCCATCCCGCTTCCACGATCGTTCTCTGCCCTGTACATCGTTCAGCCCCTTTCGGCGAACCACCCTCCGCACACCCTCGAATATATTGACCGACTCTGGCCATTCTGAAGCTCGCGGGGGTGGTTCAACGTCGATGGTAATCTAGGTAATACGTCGACGTCACTTATCGAGGAATCACTCGCCTTGAATAGAGGCTTTGGGAAAAAAGCGCAAAGACAGGGCGACCAGGGTGGGAGAGGGTTGGTTCTAGTTCTGTTTCGCGGAGTGTGCACTCGTTTGATGTATGCAGGTATGCACTGGACAGTGGAATTTGTATTCTTCGAGATGTAGTGTTTGCGGTTTTATTTATTCGGTTTCCGTTCTTTGTATCTATTTTTGCAATTGAAATTACTTAATCCAGTTCAATGATTCCCTTCTAATTTAATTACCGAATTTACATCGACGTGCTACTTAACGTGCGCCAATGCACAACGATCTTCTTCTTTCTTATTTAATCTAAACTCCCGTGTCCATCCCCTTTCATCCCCGAGCCCGTGTTTCGGGGGTGGTAGAAGCGATGGCCGGCGAAACGGATATCGGCCGAGGCGCGTGCGCGCACGTTTCACTTGTGGCTTTTAATAATTGGTATAAAAACGTGATCAAATATTTAACCGGGAAATATTTGAGCGAGTGCCTATTATTACAGGGTAGTCGCGCAGCATAGATATCCGGCCGCAACCCCATGGCGCTCCGCGCCATTCCGTTTATGTCTGGCAAATATACCTAGTTGTTC
Organism: Nomada ferruginata; assembly: GCA_963583965.1. Taxonomy (NCBI): domain Eukaryota; kingdom Metazoa; phylum Arthropoda; class Insecta; order Hymenoptera; family Apidae; genus Nomada; species Nomada ferruginata. The sequence goes on from OY757223.1 coordinate 3,292,971, forward strand.
GTTAGATATATGTAGAAAAAGTGCAAGAGGGACAGCGGTTATCCTGTGTGTCGATTTAAAGCGACACCGGTGGAGTGCCACTCCACTTTTCGCTCGGGAACTTCTTTCTTTGGTTTAAACAATCTTGCTCCGTTCGTTCGCCGGCTCACGTCCGAGTGTTCCGGCTAATTATCGCGACCACGGATATTATGTTGCGTATCACGCGGCGGTCTTCTCCTTTGGAGGCGAATTTCTTTTTTTCAAATTTATCGACGCCGAAGAAATTACGAGATTTTTTCTTGCTCACGAATCGCAATGAGGATAGGAATATTTGGGGACAGTTCGATGATAGAATTTCTTTGCGCGAGCCTCTCTCTTTCTTTTCTACATTTATTTTTTTGTACCCAAAGAATATTGGACTAAAATAGAAAGTATAAATGTAGCATATAAACGACTTCTAATTCTCAGCAACAAAATTGTTATTTCCAAAGAAAGCAACGAGCATTCAGACAAAGTACAACGCTTCGTTAATTTGTCGGGGCATCTTGACCGTTCTAAACACGTTCATTAATTATTTCGGGACGACTATGGTTACACGTGCTTCGACGCTCTTGATGTACGCCCATGCGTTTCCGGTCACGTGGCGGTGCCCTAAAAATCGAGAGGGTCAAACGAGAGGGCACCGTTTTATCAGAATGTGGCCGCGTGTCGTGGACGAGTAATTACGCGTCACCTTACGTATCTGTCATACATTATTTGCATTTGAATTTTCTTCGAACCGCGCAAACACGTACCTGCCTGTTAATTAGAGCCCGGGCATGGTCTGTTTATTCGAGTGTCCAGCCCGCGATGGAATCTCTCGACTTTCCCATGGAATCGAGGATACATCGACTGGCCTCTTCCTCGTTTGGCGAGTTCAAACACGGGGCTATTTTCGTCACGTGGGAGTTTTTGTTCTTCGTGATTAGCCCACCTAATGATGGCCCCTTCTATTTACGTGTTAATATATTAATGACACATTCTGCAGTATTTTGTTGGAAATATGTTTTTATTCATTTTACAACATCAAAATGTACATTGCTTGCGTAATTTAATACATTAATATCGAGAATGTTCGATATTAATTTCTAATCACATTACAACTGTAAGTGTACATAATAGTATTTAATATCGTAATCCAAAATGATGCTGTTAATTGTATTAAATAAATACAATCCGTGGACGCTGTCAAACGTGTATCAGAGATGGAGCACTTTAATATCCATTAGATTTAACACAGTATTAATATATAATTAATTAAATTCCCCCTGATACAACACCGTGTACACGTTTTAGTCAAAGAAATTCCAATTATTCGCAAACGAAAAATATTGACAAATTCTATTCACAAGAACATTCCTGAACTTAGAGATACAGCACGTAAATTCAACGTAAATTAACAAACTTTTCGATGCGATCAGAGAACGGTGAAAAATCGTGGCTTATTAACAATCAGTTATCGGAAATTTCTATTCAATTTTTCGTTTCGACGCCGGGCTCGCGTGGCCGGCCATGATTTTTCGAAACTCTCAGAATCGGGGACCGTGTCATAAAGGCGCATTATTCGTAGCGAGCGTGCCAGTGTGTAAATCACGTCTCTGAAAGTCGGGTTTATTAGCGACGCTGCGACGACTGGCGATGTTTGCTCGGCAATAGAACACGATGGAAAGAAGGGACCGGGGAATGATCACGGGATCTTCGAGATCCTTAGTCGAAACGCTTGCACGAGCCGCCCTCCAATAACTGTCGTCTTTGTGTGCACGTCGAAATTATGTCCCAATAAAGGTTTTACGGGGCCGGATGGCACAGCCTGCTAGTTAATTACGTCTGATATGGAACAACATGGCGGCGATTGTCGCTTGTGCAGTTCCAAATAAAAATATATCGTACGTAAAAATTGAGTAATAAATAGTAACCCCCTCATTAAGGTGTCACGGTACTTTTCTGGTACGTAAGTTATTATTAGCATTATTATCGTTATTATTACAGTTTTGTGTGAATTACGTCGTAATTAATCAAATAAAGTATTCAGGCATTTAGTGTTAAGTTCGTCCAGAGTAAATCAAAATTGTCCATTAAACGAAGGATCATAAGTGTTAATTAAATTATACAGAAGAGCATGGTAGCAATCGAGACTCTGTTTATTACTTTTACCACTAAAGTTGAAGAATTTCGTGAGCACAATTTGGTTAATATTCATTGAACCGAACCTCCTCTGCAGCCAATTGTCCAGCAAATCCATATTTGCACGAAGAGAATCGCTATTTCCACGATGCCCTGTGTACCAGCAAATATTTTTCTGTCAACATTAGCGCTCGTGAGAGCTGGCGTTGTCGTCGAACGGAATCTAGAGCCACCTACGTTCCCCTTTAAGATATTCAATCCCCTCTGAACAGACTCATTCGCGGCAAACCCGACGCGATTAAACAATCTTCAATTATCCAACGAATTGATAAGCATCGCGAGTTCCCAAAAACCCGGCGATCTGATCCGAACCGCGCTTCAAACGTGTCAATTCCGGCCCCGAAAACGAAGGAAAAAAGGGTGAAACAGAAACGCACATAATGCGAGCCAATTAATTCCACGTATCGTCACGCGACGGAATTACTTTTCGACGAATTCAATTTCGAGCTTAATTAAACGTGACGTCCGTTACCATCATCCCCCCTCCCGAAGACGCCCCAATTAACTTTAAACTCCCAGACTGCCTCGTAACTTCCACTCTGCGGCTCGTCGCAAATTTCCCCTCGCTTATGGACGTGGAAAACAGAGTCTCTTGAAAAGCCCGGGAAATTCCGCGATACAGCTCCCCGTTCGAGGGGGGTACAAAGAAAAAGAACCGGCCCTGAAATGTCCGAGGGTGCGGAAAGAGGGAGAGAGAGCGTGAGGCGAAAGGGTGGTGCCGAGAAAGATGAAACGACGGAAGATCCGGTCTTTGAACTTCGTCGTACCGGAAGGCGGATGATTGTACGCTGTCTTTGAAGCCGGTTAAACTCCCTCTACTTAAAGGGTTGAAGCCGCGGGAGGGACGGAGAGGAACGAAACCGAGGGGCGGAAAGGGGACCCGAGCGAACGAAGAGTAAAGCCACCCTTTGAGACGAACCGGTTAGGAGATGAATTCGAACGCCGCCTGCAAGTGGGCTCCGGAGAGGGGGCGGGCGCAGAGGGGTGGTTACAAACACGGAGATGGTAAAAGTTTATTAATTAGCTGGAATTAAGCGCGGCCAGGCACCGTGTTCCAGCCGGGGTCCGTTGGGGGAGGAACCGCGAGCTGAGGGAAGAAAGCGGAAGCGACAGGGGATGATGCGCAACTTTTATTCGCCGCCGATCGACTTCTCCCCCTCTCGATTCGCCATTTTCACCGTACAATTGAACGCTCTCGAGGTCCTAATGGTCGTTCGATTTTCATCGCCGCTAATTCGATTTTACCTTCGCGGTGGTTATTTATAATAGCGTATCGTTCTTAATTGGAGAAAATTAATGGGGGATTTATGGCGATGAAAATGTGACGCTTGCAAATTGACCGAACTTGGACTGGAATTTACAAGGGGTTGAATATCAATTCCTCGCTCGACATTTATTATTATTTATTATGTTCCAATGAAAATTTCATTGCGGGCAAAACGCACCAATACCACAAAATTGGAAACCAAGGAACAATTTTATTTTCTATATCGGTCGCGACAGTATTACGACGTTCCCCGTTCCACCCCCGATTCCTAACCCCCCTGGCCGCAAGTGCAGCGTAATTTGTCCAACAACATAGCCGAGCCATGAGAATCGTTTGGTCGCACGGCGGCTCCGCTTATTCATATTTAATTCGCCCGACTCGTCAGTCGTACGTCAAGGGGTAGTGGCAAGCGTGAATCGTAGGGGTTGCTTCGGCCAGCGGGCAAACGTGGCCCATTATACCGCGTTTCCGGCCGACTTGCTCTCATTGTCCGCTCATCATCGTCGATAATTCTGGTAAACTGCCCCCGTAATGTTGCCATCCACCGACATTTTAATGAGCCCGACACGCCATTTCGTAATCCCGACGGGGGTGGTTCGTGTTCGTTATAATAACATCGTTCTGTGAACAACCGCGGGCTGTAACGTTTCGGTAAAAAGATATTATTAAAAATAGAGGAGGATTTGTCGTGGGTGAATTAATCATCATCTGCTATTACGAGCAGCAAGTCGAGGGAATTCGATTGGCGCGTTGTTACTTATTAATTACTTGGAGAGGGTTGCACGTATACACATAGAGTTGTCTGGCATGGTTCGGTGTTGTGCATTTCGAGTGGATGTTGGCTTGGAAAGGGAAACCCAAATGTTGAAGGAATATTAGAGCACTTCAGGCTCGTTCACTCTGGTGTATCTCTACAGATGGCGCCAGGGGAGTCTTTTCATAGGCGTCCAATAATATAGCATGATCAATACAAGATGTAAAATTGAGGGAAGAGCTTCCTGTGGGAATTATGGTACACCTCTCCTCGCAGAAATGAACCTGGCATTTGAATGTCGATATTCCCCACGTGTCTCGTAATCAGGTGTCCAATATCACCCACGTTCTATCTCAAGATAACTCATCCCATTTGACTGTTTGACTCGAGTGAAAACTAGGAAACAAACAAGAATAATATAAAATAATCGAAATAAAATTGCGTCTCTCAAACGATACTTTCCCAAACACCAATATACAGGTAGATAATTCATTTTCCCCTTGAACTTCTGCAGTTCCGAAAAATTCCACCAACTACCCCTTGCTTTCGTCAAAGCACACACACGTGTGTATGTAGCCCCGGTATTCGGGGGCAGCTAAGGTCGCCTTAAATTCATAAAACGCGCACACGTACGCGGCGTTATTCTTTTTCGAGGCGGCTCGTTGCCGCGGGGGTGAATAACGGTGGCTATAGTCCATCTCCTCGTCGTCGTCATCGTCTTTTCCAAACAAGAATTTGCACTCTCTTCGTTACCATGGCCAGGCGTCTCTGTAAACTGCACAGAACACTGGGATAAAGTAACGTGGAATAACGCAACGTATATACACGACGGTTCGCGGCGGGGGTGGTAACAGGGGAGGGTGTATACACCCTGCCGGAGCCTCGGAGAGTCTCGACCAACCCCGGAAGAGGCGAGAGCTCCAGCGATAAACGAAGACGGGGAGTCGGGCTGGGTGAGAGAGAGAGAGGGGGAGAGATTTAGAGGCCCGTGGGTTTGTTTGACTTTACTTGCAGCTATGTAATTGAATATTATACCAGGCAGCCCCGTTGGAAGGGTTGGAAACTCTTACGAAAAAGGGAAGGGCCACCGTGGCCGTAGGAACCGAATGGTGGACGAGAGATAGCCCAGAAAAGCTGTGGAAGGGGATGCTTGATGGAGTGGTCCATAAGAGGAACCAGAAAATTAACTGAAAATCTCACGAAATCGCAAAAGGACCTTCCATGCGCCCCGGGCGTCTGTTTACCCTTTATTATACCCGCGCGCAACCTCTCCAGCCGGTGGAGACCGCCACCCCTCTTCCCGTTCCGGCAAACGGGCGGAGAGTAGCCAAGCTTCTTTGAGTCCCGTCTCTTTCGTTGGAAAGTCTTGGTGGAAATTTTACATTTTTCCCGGAATAAAATTCGTCGACGGTTGAACACGGAAATCTTGCCAGCAATTTATTCACTGGTATCATTATTGTTGGAATACTTGAGACAGGAATAGAATTAGGCCTCGACGAAACATCTCCTCAGCTCTCGTTTGATCTATTAATTCTTCCACAAAATATCCCTACAATCTGTACGAGACAAACAAAACTAGAGACACTATCATTGATATACTGTCCATCCACCCCTGGTCATCTTCAACTTGTACATCTACACGAAAACTACCCCCATCTAGGAAAAAAACCATAAACCCTCCACCGTTCTTCATCTCAGCCCAAAGCAACCATCGTTACCAAAATCAAACCGATCATACCTCGAACAAAATACAAAGAACGACACCCTAATCCTTAATCTTCGACTAAAACTACGCGCGTTGTCTCCCCTTCCGAAAATCGTCTTCGCCGAAGCATTGTGAGAAACAACAAAAGCGGGAACCAGTCTCTGCCATCGTCCAAGAGAGATCAGAAGAACTCGTGGGACAGAGTCGGGGTGGCGAGAGGGGCGAGAGAGAGACAGGGTGGAGAGAACATGCCGCAGGATGGTTGGTATACAGTAGCGTGTATAGTCCGCTGGTCGATGGTGCGGCCCGTAACGCCCAGCTACTGCGCAACCAATGCGCGAGTCCACCATGTTTAATGCTGCGAATTCGCTCACCCTCCGAGGTAGCACACCCCCCTCGCCCCTTGCATCCCCTCGCCAAGCGATGCCGGCACGACCCTAACCTCCGTCTGCTCGTCCTCCTATCCCCTCCGTATCCTGCCCTTTCTGTCCTTCCCTCCGCGCCCCGCGATTCTGCCCTACCTTCTTCGGGCTCTGGCCACCTCTTCCGCCCTTCCCTTCGCCTCTTCCGGCCACCTCGCCGCGGCGATCGAGCTGGCGCCACGCGGCGGACAACAAATTCTCATGTACGACCCGCTGGGAGCCGGCCCGGCTATTTATTGTTTCTATTTTCCTCCTCGGATTTACTGTTTCACCCCCCCCGTCCCTGGATCCAAGTGCAGTTTCGTTCGATATTTTTCTTTGGCTCTAATCGAGGATTCGTAGACTGGACCGGGTTTTTGTTTACTCGAATCCCGCGGCGTTCGGGATGCTCCCTTGTTCAACCCTTATGAGCGACGCTTATAATTTCTGGAAAGTGAACGATCCAAGGTTGCACACTTTCGTGTCGACCATTCATTCTCCGTCGCGGAACGATGGAAATTAGTATGTCGTCTCTTCGGGAAAAAATTGCGGTCGATAAAAAATCGACAGAGCCCGTACAGTCGCGATCAACCCCCGTTATAACGCAGCATGATGATTACCGATGTATTTAGGTATGGCTAGGTCGGGCTATTGACAGAAGGTACGTTGATGGTGCCGCGTTTGTCGGTTCGCGAGGACGGTCGGCTAGGAGAAACGGGGGTGAAGGGGCGGCCAGAGAGATAGAGGCACGGGCCGTGAGCGCGTGGGTGAAAGGGGTGGTTCGAGGGGGTTGGCGGCGGCGGATCGAGGCCGAGGGTGGGCTAGTACGGAGAAGCACTAGTAACGAGTATTTGCAGGCCGGCTCGATGCATAGTTAATGATTTGTCAACCGAACCCCCTACTGGACCACGCCGAACCTGACTAGGCCATACATTATAACCAGCCAGATATACCGGGTGGGCCGCGGAAACGTGTGACCCGTCGTGCAGACGCCACTTCCGCGTACAGTCAGCCTGATCAAAGTGTCGCGTTTGCTTTACGCTGTTTTGTCGCGGCTCTGCTCGTTCCCGATGAAACGATGCTGGCTTTAGCAGCGGGATAAAAAAGGGATTTTGATTTTGCCCGACTGCACTCGCGCTTATGGGGGTTGGCCTCTCAGGGATGGAATTGGTCTCGGGCAGTGTCCTTGGGGAATCTTTAGCTTGGGAATTTTTGCGGAATTAATTTGCCCGGCGTGATGATTGGATATTTGTGAATCATTTCTTTTTTAGTAATGAAAGTAGCAGCTGTGATTTGGTGGAACTGAAATTAGTAATTATGGTGGAATTAGAAGCGACGGTTTAATAAAGTTTATAACGGGGAAACTTTATAATGGCTCCGTGAAATGTGTTTTAAATTATGGAGTTGATAATAATTGGTCCAGGTGAACTAAAAATAAATTTCCGCGCACTAGTCTGGGGAACTGAACAAAGTTGCCAATGAAAACGTTAAAACTCATTTAATATTCCGTTAAATTTATATCGGAACGGCGGCGGCGAATCGTACACGCGTGTATACATTTATGCAGGTATGTACGCGAGGCCGGACGTATAATTTTTATTTAAACAAATTTCATCGGGCGTTACGTTTTCGAATTTTCGATGTGCCAGAGTGTAATATAAACAGCCGGTTTAATTATTTCCGTAATATGCAATTTAATTTTCGGATTGTACTGCTTACGCATCTTGAAATATTTACCCTGGTGGTTGTATCTCCATTTCGGATTCACGTTAATCTGCGATTTCCCCGGAAGTACGATATCGTATCCTGCATTCAAGTCTTTGCACAAGAATTGTAACAATTTCATTTTTATTCAAGTTCCTCCGTTCCAAAGCTTTCAGTTCGAAGCTTTCTCACCTTCGGTGTATTCTATTGCCAGTAGATAATAATGTACCAATATTTGAATTTGGAGAGTACAGTAAGAGGATTATTGGCCAATTGTCTGTCCTCCACAGCACACATGATAATTTTCCGTGTGACCATAAAGACCTGCACGCACAAGGGCAACCTAAGTAGCCCTAACAACCGGTTAATGGTCGGCCATATTACGAAAGTGGACTTGCGGTTTATTCTAAGGACCTGCGACCACCCCGCGGTATATTAGAAAGGGTTTGTGGTTTATGGCCATACTTGGTTCACACGAAACATCATAAAAAACTTTTACGACGCGTCCCGTTGCGTACACGTTACGACACGATGAAAAACTTTTCGTACAATTCGAACAGAATATTAAGAATACATCTCGACTAAAAGAAATTGGTCTGTTGAAGTTTTCCTTCTACGAGAGTAATAATAATAAATAATAATCATATGCGAGTCCCACCGGGCAATTGGTAGTTTGCACGGCGGGAAATAATCTCCTAACGTTAATAAAAGCTCGGCTGTCGATTGTGTAACTTTGATACGTGTGCGTTGGCAAGAATGCAAACGATAATCTTCGAGCGACGATTCCCTTAAGGTGCATCAACACCTCGAACGTTGGTATACGTCATTAATTAAATGGAAGAGTCGATGGAGTGGTGCGCAGTGGTTAGAGGCTGTAGACAATCTCCAAATATTTGCGAGGCCAAATATCTTACCTAAACATCGGAGTGACACGGTAGTTTCTAACCATCACTCTCATCTCCGCGTATAACTGCTTTCTGAAATGTCAAATCGAAGGAGGATAACAGTGGCGGATAGGATGGCGTTTTACCCTCTTTAACCATGGAATCGTTAGCAATTTTCTTGCTGGAGCGACTGTCGATTAATTAATGAGACAACGATGGAATATCATAGTGGGAAATAGAATGCAATTTTTCGTCCACGGCGAATTAAATTATTGATCGTTTCAATTATTTCGATAGGGGTTGATTTCGTGAAAGGGTTTATTCTGTGTGCGAAACGTGTAATCGTTTTAGGGACGGAAGGAGTTTGATATTCAAATCAGTTACTAAATATTTAAACAGTCTTTGATCCTGGAATTTACGCGCTGCGATTAAAGGATTACAATTCTATTTCTATTTTTCAATTTCATCTGCAAAATCTGGCCGGTGCCTGTTCACTTCGCTCGCTCGCAGAGCACTTATTGTGCCTACGTTTATTTGGACATCTAGGCCCGCGCGTGGGCAGGGATTAAATAATGTCCCTCTAGATGTAGACATTTCCGAATAAGAAGTCACGCAAGATGTTTCGATAGGTTCAATATTGTCGTTTCGTATATACTTGCAATCTTTTACACCTTGCAACACTTGCTCGACAGAACCGATAACAATTCTTGCAGCAAGATATCATTTCCAAGTAGTCCCACTCGGAAATAACTCGTCCCTTCCACGCAATGAAAATTCAAATAAAACAATAAATATTAATAAGCACGCGCTTATTAAACAGAACTCCATTTCCCTTATTAAATATAACAATAGTAACCTCGTCCCCGCAAATGTGACAATAATTCAAGTTATAATTGAAAAATGCCACGAGTAGACAAAGTCGCCCCCAAAAGTGACGAATAATAAAAAAAAATATACACACACGTGTCGGGCCTAAAGTTTCCGGTTCCACGTCGTACGCAACGCTAAAAATACGTTGCACCTCTGGACATAATTCATCGTAATCGATTGGGGTGCTCTCGTGTCGGCCCTAGGATCCCCGTCGCGACGGCGGTATGTTCTACGGTGTTACATAATTGTTCAGCTCGCAGCATGGGTCTGGGCACGCCCCACCTGGCGCTTGGCTCCCCATTCACAACCGTGGCAAAAGCGAACACCATAACCTCGGCCGTAATTTGTCACGATTACCAACAGATTACTGGTGTCGCTGACAGCCTTTCGGCTACTGTTCGCAGCAACTGCTCCTCCCTCTGGAGATCCTTCTGATCTTTTGCCTCCAATTAAAGGGCTTCCGTTTGAAACGTTCGCCGGAAGTCGCGATTCTTGGAATATTCGATCGCCAATCATCGCCCACTCGAAAGTGTGCACGGTTTCGTTAAACGCTTTAAGTCTTCCGCTTTCCTTTCTTTTTTTTGCGTTCCTTTTATTTGGGAGATAGAGCTGCAGGTATTTACTTGTTGATTCTGATATTGAGATCGGAGGGATCGGGACCGGGAGAAAGTTTGTCTTCAAATATTGTGACTAGGATTCGTGAGGATTCCTCGTGCTGAATTGCCCCCGTGTGTTGATACTCGACGGTGTTAATTTCGTTGGGCGGTGCAGTGCTCAGTGGATCGCGTTGAGGTTTCAATTACGTGGAATTAAAATTCTGTTGCCTGGATAAATCCGTGGCAATCAATTGTGGCTTGCTTACTCTTAGTAGAATACGCATCTGTATTTTTCATTAAAAGAGACGGCGGGCGTTCGATAATAATTATAATTATAGACGCTTCAGTTTATGTAGTAAAATATTATTCGGGTCGAAAAATAAAATGAATCGGGAAACAAGTGGAATAAATTTGAGCGCACAGAGTACATTAATTATTTTTCAATACGTCGCCCCGCAAAAATTCCCCTTAGTGATTGTAACTTATAATAACATTCTTACTACACACTTAGACGCTAAAAGATTTATTCTAAAGTGTAAAGAAAAATTCCTCCCCCTCCCTCTGTTCCTATCGACGAACTCGATTACACAGAATATTCCCTATCAAGCCCGTTATCAAATTAATTTCCCATTTATCCCAGATATCTCGACCAAAAAAGGCGCCAGGTATTCGAGTAGCCGGGGGGAACGTCGCGATTCGAACCCCCGCGCGCGCGACGTAACGATATGGCTAAACACACTTGCGCCCCGTGTGCACGGAGTTCATAGAGCGGCGCGGAACGAGCTGGATGTTAGTATTTTAAGCCTATTTAAGTGTGTTTGTCGTATAATATTGACATCGCGCACACACAAGCGAAGATAGCTAGTCTCTCACACGCACGCAGCCTCAGTTCCATCTGTCCTCGTTATATTCGCGGCGGCCTCCATACCTCTTTCCCACTCTGTCTCACCCCTTTCTCGCGATCGTAGTAAGGAGACACACGACGAGAAAAGGAGCGGCGAGTGAATCAAATCGCGGTGTGTGCTTGGCAAACGACGCGGCGCGTCGCGTCGCGACGCCCCAGAATAGAATGTAAAAATTCCGTCGTCGAACTTTGCCGAACTCGATTGCTATCGGGATTAGCCCCGATCGATCTCGTGTTTGAACGTCTCAATGAGCGGAGGATCGTTTGGCGGGGTATTGTAGACCGAACGGCCTGTTTAGCTTGTTTGTGGAATTATTAAGATCAGTGTGATTTGCGGGTGTTGGCGGAGTTTTATTTTATTAGGGGGAATTGCCGGTTCCGCTGCGACTTTGCGACTCGACCCCTTGCGGCTTATGCATGTATTCAGCTTCATTGAAAATAGTAACAGATCCCTGATCAAATTCTCGAGCTCGGTGGATTGTTTTTTTCTTTCGCATTTCTGTATCCGAATGAAATCGTTATTTTCACAAATTTGTCTTGCTTATTCTGAAGTACATACATGAGGTCTGCGAGATGTTATTGCAGTGAAAAAATTCCAAATCACTCGTAGAATGAAAAATCTCGACGAGCAGCAAGGGATAATAGAATGACTGGTTGAAAAGGAGGCAACAGGAATTGCGGTTGAGGAAAACTGAGAGGAATAGAAGAAAAGCGTGCGAATCGTGCGACGGGGTGCCCGGGGCGCGTGGAACGCAACATTGAACTTGTAAAGAGCTAACGAGATCAATGTTGAGGTTCAGAACTGGTGACTAGCTGTTTGCTGATTGGCTTAAATCAACGTTAAGCCGATCCAATCCAATCCGTGCTGGGAGGCAGGCGGTCCCTTTCCATCCCTTTCGTCGGCACCGAAAACTTTAGGGGTGAATCCTCCGATACACATAAACACGCACAAATGATCTTAAGGTTCAGATACATTTTCCGCAATTGGATTAGAAACGGAGCTTCCTGTTGCCAACCATTTATCAAGCAGAAACTTTCCAAGTCGTATCTACCTGTAATTTCATCTCGCCAGTCTTGGGAAATTTGAGAAAAATCCGCAATCCCCAGACGGTTTCCTCTGATTTTCATATCAATAATACTTTTCCCATGCACTAGCCCAATTTCCTCTTCAAATTCATCACTTTCTACGCCCACCGACGCCCAACAGTTTCCACTCTTATTCCCAGCTCGAGGCGATACAAATTATCGAATACAACCTTGCGTTCCCCATAGAGCCTTCGAATGGACAACAGAACCGCCTTCTTCCACGCACTTTCGACAGTTCTCCAACGATCGATCATCGATCCCGATGCAACACACCGCCCTTCAATTTGCTATCGAATTTTACTTTTCGTTCGATTCTCGTTAAGGCATCGCGGGAAAAGGCCAGACAGGTCTTCGTGGCCATTGAACGGGCCACGTGAAAAGGTATTCACGGAAAAGGCACAACATGAATTTCACGGCCGATTTTATGGTGGACAATGGAGCCCTGGATCCGGACGTTTTGACTTTTGTCCGCCCTTTTAAACACCGACGTTTCCTTTCGACCGTCGCCTTTTCGCCTCTTCAATTTCACCGGACGTTCGGTGCTCCGGCTTCCGCAGCCCCTTTCCGACTATTCACTCTGTTGCACAAATTCTCGAAGAAGATGGACCGTTCCTTCACCTTTGTTCGGTAGAAAGGAATACCACCATTATGCATTTATTCGACGTCGATTGTACATATATGATTCTGTTGTAATTATAATAGATTCGTGAATATGGAACATTTTATAGGCTTCGGTAAAATTGTATGTAAGTCTCTAAATTGTTCAGTGCTTCCATCGAGCTATTTGTTTTAATTGTGGAATCACGTATATTGTAATGGTGCATTGAATAAGAAAGAAGTTAGTTAACATTTAACATTGAATTGTCAGAAATTTATTATATTATCTTTCGATCCCACTGTAAAAGTCGAATCCATAAATCACTCCCCCGAATAATTCCGAGGTGTTCGGCAGTGAAGCCAGAAAACATTAAAGAAATATACAAAAATTTATTCGCCGCAGCATCCTCAGAAACATAACGAAATAATTGTATCACCTCTCAGATTATTTAATCTATTTGCATGACAGCAACCGAAACACTTCTCTCGCCAAGTTGAACCGAATTATAATCTCGTGAATTATTAAGTACCCATAAAGTGACTTTCCAAATTTTCCTGAAAAGCCCACGCCCTCCATAAATCTTCTTTTTGCGCTAGCACGTCGCAGTTTCATTACGCCAGTTTGTACAACACGAGGCCATTTGAAGAGGGGTGGAATGCGGCCTATAGAGTCTTTCCCAGCCAATTTGTCGAGGTTGTCTATTTTTCAGGCATCGATGAATGCCACGACGCCGCCCCACACACCCCCAGGAAACGCCATTCAGACAGCACAACATCCCTACGAGCCGGTGATTGCGTACATAATGTGTCCCGTTTATTATCGGGGCGTGGATCGCGTTAGAGACTCTACCCCATGATATATTACATTTCGTTTCAACGAAATCGAACAATCCGCCTGTTTACGACAATTCGTTTCTACTTTGCGTCAGTCAGACGATTCCCTTCTTAAAACGAGCATGCAATTGTTGCGTAAGAACCGTTCGAACAGGTATTTTTACTTATGATCTTCACGTGAACTGTAGTCTAAAAATACACTTAACACATTTCTTGCCTTTTTTTTTCTTCTGTTCAATAATTCCATTCAAGGATGCTAGAGGGAAAAAAGAGCTAGCGTTAATATTAACACGCTCGCGTGGACAAACACCGTGTTTTTAAGATACCGACGGTTTTTTTTGTTTTATTCATTTCTCTCGTCTCGCGGAAATTTGCATTCGCATTTATTATGCGCTTGGGTAGGAAACGGAGTGTATGTTTCATTATTACTCCAATTGAATTGAAGTATGATGCAAGAAAATTAGAGTACATATCTATGAAACTACGAGGAACGCAGAGGAAGGGTTATTTTTCCAAACGTTCGGGATTCGCGTGGAAAAAAATGCGTCTGTCGCAGATTTTTATTAATGGCCCGTGCTTCAACATGAAATGACGGCAAACACGGGAAAAAACAAAGGATTTTGACGCAGGCAAGATTATAGCCCCGGCCTCGTTCCAGCGTTTCACCCAGCGGTTTTTCGACATTTTTTTGCTTTTTTTATTCGACGGGTATTACTTGTTTGCCTACGCATTGTAAACTTTAATCAAATTGCCAAGTAATTTCGGGCAATCAATTGGCTTATGAATTGACTTTGCGCCGTAAAACGCTGCTTGCTCAGCACTGATAAACCATTCTGCAACGTTTCAGCTTATTTCGAATTCGAAATACTCCTTACCAGCATTATTCATCATATATGTTGCCCTGTAGCTCGCGAATCGTTCGAGAGAAAATTGTTCAAACTGAACATTTCTTTAATAATATGCGTAGCAAATATTACAGAAAAATTACACATTTCCTATAATTCACAAGAACGTATACTCCAATAATTAACATAAAACTCTAATTTTTTATACTAAAATAATCTTTTCAATATTTCTATTCCACAGTGTCCCTTATTATCATCACCATTATAATTACTCAAAAATTCTCCAAGTGCCCAAAAAAGAAAGGTAATTTATGTACTACCATTACCATTAGCCCCCCCAACAACGATACACGTATCGAAACCAAAAATCCCTCAAAAACCCAGGTGCGTAAATTCATTCAGTGGTCCCAAAAATTCTCTAAACTCTGCCCCTGCAAACAATCTTCCCCATCGGTAGGATAATACATGAAATCCCAAAGAAGCGTCTTGTCGTCGATTCAAGGTGCACCCCCACCCCACAAAGAAACACCCTCTTCATACCGGTCCGACGACGGCAACAAGTCTCCCGCGTTTCACGTAAGAAGAATAAGATGGCACAAGCTGATCCATTGACTGTAGAACGCGTGTCGTAGTCGGTGCAAAAAGGGGGCGAAGGATGCGTGGCGCGAGCACTAAAACAACATTTTAAGCAGGCAAACATGCATAGAATATGATAACAAAAGGCGTGACCGTAGCGGAACACATGTCCAAACATTAGGCACAATATCCTAGCACCGGTCGGGATCGCCTCTCCCTATCCCGGTGATCGTCGAGTCGTTCGTTGTTCGCCGGCACAACGGCGAAATGTTTGCAATACGTTACACGGTCATTCAGACGGCGAAACGGTCCGGTGAAGCTGTTGCCTAAATGCCGTTCGATGGCCAAGAAATGCGCCACGAAAGAATGACCGTTCCACGTACCGGGCTATCTTTTCTTCCCCCTTTGTCAGCCTGAACACCGTGACATCGTTTTTCACCCCCGGCTGATCCTCGCTGCATACCTCTTGACCATCTCTACCGCTGCGAGTTCGTGTTTATTATTTGGCAATGCTTGACAATTTTCCACCCCTTTCCCGAGTTTGTCCTTTGGATTACGATACGTTTGCACTGCCACGCGGTCCGGC
The DNA here is from genome assembly GCA_963583965.1 of Nomada ferruginata. Lineage (NCBI taxonomy): Eukaryota > Metazoa > Arthropoda > Insecta > Hymenoptera > Apidae > Nomada > Nomada ferruginata. The sequence continues at coordinate 3,308,782 of OY757223.1, forward strand.
TAGATTCATTATTTGCGGATAAATAATCGCGGTGGATCGTCAAGGGCTGCTCCTTCGGCGTTTGTCGCCCAGTGGTCGGTCGAATTTAATTTTTGAATGAATTCGAGGAGTCGTGCGAATTGCAAGGCGGGGAAAAATTGTGACGCGCCGTGCGAACGTTCAGTAGTCGGTCGAGTTTAATTTTTGGAATGAATTCGAGGAATCGTGCGAATTGCAGGGTTGGGGAAAAATTGCAACGTTTCCCGCAACGTTTCCAGCAACAGTGCGAACGATATCGACGCGTGTGCATCGGAAGCAGGCGGCCAAAGACAAAACTGAACGCGGATAAACGGGGGCGGCGGGGTATAAGATTGAAATAAAGGAGGGCGTCCCTCTTCTCGTCGTTACGTTTCGCTTCCTGCTCCTTCGTTCCCCCACGGCTACAGCCTCTCTCCTTCACTCTCGTGGATGTTATGTGGGTCGTTCCATCTCCTCACTGTCTCTTTCTCTTTCTCCTCTCTGTGTCTCGTCCCGCGGCCTCTCGCCCGCCATTCTCGTCTCTTCCGTTCCGTTTCGTTCTAGGCTGGCTTGCGAGCCCAACTTGCGTCAATATTTGACTCAAACACGTTAAAACAATACCCAGGCCCCGGAGTAGAGAGTCGTTTCAACGTGCTTCCCAGAATTTTATCTCGCGTCAGAAAACGCCTAACGACTTCCCGCCGCGGAGAATTTCGGGATTGTGGAGGGAGTTTGCGAACATACCCTCCTCCCCTCTTTCTATCACGAGAAGTCCCAGGTACCCGAGGAACCTTTTGCTTTTCGTCTTCTACAACGTCTCTTTCTATCCTCCTCGGCTCTTCTTCCCATCCGTCGCGTTCTTTAATTCCATATTTATCCGAGGGTTTTATTGCTGGTGACGAACAAGTGGCACGCGATCCTCGTTTGGCTTTCGGGTACTGTTGGACGTTTCCATTAAGAAAACCAGATACAGGTTCCTTGTTTTATGGGTAAATGGAAATGAGTGGAGAGGTGGAGGGCGACGGAAGGATGATTGGGCTATCGAGTGTACGGTTAATTAATTCTGGGACTGATGAAGATTGTTCAGGGAAATTGGAGGAGTATTAGAGGGATGTATTGGGGGTGGAATGTTTGGAGATGGATTTTTTTTTAAGGCGGCGAAGAATTTTTCCTTGGGTTTTCTTTTGCTTGGAATTGTTTGAGTTGTTGTAATGGAAGATTGCAGTCAGCTGCTCGTAAATAATATCGGTATCTACATTTCATTGACGGGAATTATAATTTTAATTATTGTTTTGCTCCTTTCACGAAATTCTCTCTCTACTCTAATTTTCTATAACAACCAGGCTCGGTTGCAATTGAAAGCTCTCGTGAATTAACGAAACGTCAAGTAGTACACAGAAATGATGGAAGGGGACATATTCGTAGAAAAAGCAGTTCCACGAACACGATGCTCGGAGCATGAAGATTTAACACTTTGCTCGCGCCAGTCGAATGCATTCCCATTTTACCAACGGCTCGCCTCTGTTTGCACGCAGAATACGAGGTAATAACTGGAAAACTCCTATTCGTGACTCGTTCAAAGCGTTCGCCTCATATTCAGCCGGCTTTCACCGCGCTTTCTGAAAGAAGCCGAAGCGGTTTTGCCCGCGTGCAATGGAAAATTAGGGGACTAGATTGTTTGTATTATCCCGATGGATCTTCTTCCCCCATCGTCGAACGCGTTGTTTCTCCAAGATTTCATTCGGACTATAATTTCCCGAGAATTCCATGCAGACGAGAAAAGATAAAACATAATACAAAATCGGACCTCCCGCGGCCAATTTTAATTCGTGCAATACTTACAACTGGCGCACTGTATTTTTTTATCGCCAAGTGAATAACAAGAATTGCTGCACCATAAAATAATTGAACCGATGTAAAAATGATTGCAGCTACAAACGACGCTACTATCTCTCTATTGTAACTCGAGTGGTTGAAAAGCGGCGAGCGCCACAATAACCGAACATCAAAGAAAAATCGAGACCCTCGGGCTCGTCTTATTCCACGATCGTCCACCTTCGTAGCGGATCGAAGGGAATCCCGCCTCGCGTAAACCGCTTTCGATCTCATAAAATCTCATAACCTGGGGGCGAGGCGAGCCACCCTATTGCTAAAAAAAAGAAAGGAGAAAATAAAGAAAAGGGAGGAGGAAGAAGGGTACGGACGGGGAGGGCCTCGGGGAAGAAAGGGGCACGGAATCGCTGGTGGCTTGATTCACGATGGGGCGACACCGACGAAAAGGGTCCGGCGCACTTTTGCCTGTGCGATGAATTTTCAATGGGAAAAGCGGCGGCCAGGGTGCATCTGTTTGTCTTTCGGATCACGCCTTTAAACGCAGAGACTTATAATGCCTCCGCCGCGTGTATGTACACGCGTGCAACCCCTTTTTTCCAACGAGAGACTTGTTATTCGTACTTGCGGACCGTGTACACGACCGCTTCGTTATCAATGCTCCAGAGGCGATTTTCGACGGGTTCCGTTTCTTCTTTTTTTTTTATGATGATCCTTAAGTGCGCCAAGTTTGACTTGCTTGTTTTGTTTGATTCTTCACCTCCTGGGGAATTGGAAACGCTCGCGGTTCAAGTGTAAGGGTGATGCTTGTTTTGGGAGGAGCTCTGTGCACGTTTTTACATAGGATTATTGTCGTTAAAATAAATAAAATTCTCGAACACTTATTGCGTCAGGAATGAAATAATATTTATTTGAACGAATTTCACTGATATTGCGCAATGAAATAATTTATTGATCCAAGGTCCACGAGACCGCTGTCGTCAGCTCTGTCCCAAAGTTAACAAAGACATTCGCAGGAACGATTTCGCTGCAGAGATACGAAACAGTTTTGAGCGACAAATGTCGGAATGAAAGAAGAGCCCGAGGAGCAGATCAAGGCAGAGGAGAGACGAAATAACACGCGGCTCCTCTCTCGGCTCGTCCTTCAAAAGACTCAGAATATTGTCCTGCAGTGCAAACAGTCCCAGACACATTCTGCGTTCCTCCTCGCCTCGAGGCAGCGCCAAGACGCCTCGCCTTCGCCGCAGTTGGGCGTGTTTGCCCGCAGGCAAATGTGTTTCCTTAGGCTGTCCGAAATGTTTGGACGAAGGCAGCGCGTTTTCGACCGCCCGCGACTGCTCCACGATTCCTCTATCGAGGCTGAAGCTTTCCATAAAAAGTGCTCGAGACATGGTGTTGTCGTACGTCGTCCCCATACGAAACGGTGTCCGCGTCGAGTGCCCGTCGAAATGGGCCCCGAGGAACCTGTCCAAATGCGTCCACGATTATTGTGAAATACTATTTTCAGCGTAACAACAGTGTGATTGGTATAATATTAGTAGAAATAATTATTCAACTGGTTGGAAAATGAAGTGAAACATTGGTAATCGCCGGCGTCTGACCTATGGCGGAGTCATACTACTGCATATTATACGACTACCAGAATATTCCCGAATTCTTCACCACAACTTACCAACTGTCTACAATAATTACTGCCATACAAGACAATCGCAAAGATCCCCAAAAGTTTCACAGTAATTCACGCATAAAATCTCAACAAATCTAATACTCCTGGAGTAGCCGCATAATCCCGCGAGTAACCACGACCGAAACCGGGACCACTCCAGGACCGAAAATCGGTAATCTCAAGTTAACTACCGCTGGAATTCGCCGATCAGCAAACTGTCCCCGGCAAATGTTCTCGAAACGGGTACACATAGCTGCACATATATGTTCGAGGTTAATCTGTTCACGGAAGACGCCCCGTAGCCGTACGGAAACAGCGACTTATATCGAGGCATCCTCCGATTGGGTCATCCTCTCTGTATTCCGATCAAAGCCCCTCGGGCGGCGTGGTAGACGCTGCAGGTCGAATCTAGAATGCACCCATACAATCTCCAACCTGCTCCACGCACACACGCTCAGGCAACGCGTGTACACGTTACGCTCGCGTACATACCTGCAGGGAATAGATTAAGCTTGTGTCGGTCGCATTGTCGCAGGGACACATGTAGGCTCTAAGTAGGTTGTGTGTGTCGAGTTCGCAAACATGTCTGTAGCGTTGTCAGGCGGGCAGGAAATTACGTCCGCCTTTAGCCGCTCTCTATATTACACCACCCTCTGCGCCCGTTCACACACGTACGTCACGGGCACAGCTAACACAAGGTACATATGAACGGACACCTAGTGCACAGTTACATAGAGGGACGCGCGTGTCGGTGTTGGCATCCTTATATTTTGTGTGCAGGGCCCAGTGTAGACGTTGGAACGTATTCTGGGGATTGCATGCGCGCGAACTCGTACACACACAGATATACATGTAAGGGGTGGGTGGAGGAGGTTTCGTGCGTACTACATCTACCTGGGCCAGAGATACGTGTGCACACACAATGGTTGTGTACAAGCGCGGTATGGTACACACCTACGGCTAACAATAATGCGACTAGTTGCAAATGGGATGGATACCCATATACCTGCCGGCGCGGCTTCGCGGCGTTGAAGATGGCACCGCGACGCGACGCGTCGTCTCCTTTTGGTTGGAGTCTCTGCTTGGGTTTCGGACGTTCTCGATTTGGCCTGGAATGTTTCGGGGATTATTTTGCATTTGTTCTGGTATGTTCTGCTCGATTTTATTTTCCACTTAGGTTGGAATGTTTATTTTGTATCGGGATCAAAGGTAACCCGTTCAAGTCGCTAAGCCGTTTCCAAACACCTTTTTCCCTCATTCGAAATACAGGGAACGATTAGAGAGATGACGGGACGACTTTCGCAGTTGGATTTCGCGGGGCCGGTGTAGGCTGCAGATTATTCACCGACAGTAATAACAGCGGGAATAAAAGGGCAGCACGGTGGAACGCATAAACGCATGAAACAGTGAACGGGCGAAAGGTAAATTTTGAAAGGCAAATTTATACATACCTTTTTGCTTTTCACCTTATCAATGATTACGTAGCATCGATTTCTGAAAATGTTTCATCCTCCCCCTGCTGCTCGTTTTTTCATTGACTCGGTTTCTATCTCCTTTTAATTCCCATCTTGGCATTCCTATTTTACCTTCGCCTCGCCAGTCATTCAATAAATAACTTACAATACAATTATTACAAATAATTCTTCGATTCGTAGGTTCTGTTTAAAATATATCAGCCATTTCTGCTGCGGAAATTGTGAGAGTCGCCTTGTTGCCTTTTTATTTCACGTAATAAAAATTTCGCTTCCCACGAGCTACTTTCATACTTCGTATCAGAGTCGCCATGGGAGGAAGTTTGTCTTCCATCCAGCAGGAGATCGAGAACGCCGTAATATCCGGTTGCATGTAGTGCAAATAGAGCGGTTCGATAAATAAAAGCGTACAAACGTCGGGGCGGTAGCGTTAATCTACGATGTAACTAAAATATTTATTGGCGAATAAATTTGTTCGCCGCCGCCTGGAGCAAACATGGAACTTACTTATGGTGTAATGAATCACGGCTAATACCAGCCGCACGTTCTCCTTAGCGAGTCGACAAACTTTACGAAGCAGTTAGCGCGCCGCACTTGTACGATATATGCGAGACATTTACCCTGAAACCGTATTTCGTAATTCAAATCGAACAGCTTGACCACAGAATTAATCTTCGCGTAGAATTCCTTGGAAATGATTAAATTACTAATTCTATTTAACGAACCTTTGGAAATATATTAAAGGGATATTTTATTTCGTTAAAAAAATCTTTAGAATATAAGGTCTATTTATTAGATATCCAGGAAATTTATTCAAGTGGTCCCTAATAATTTTCGTAACGTAATATATATAAGAAATGGTAAGGAGTCGATATCCTAAATGCTTAAGCTTCAGTAGACTAGGAACATAGAGTGTTCTAAACGTTCACAGAAGGACCGATCGTTCCTTGGCGAAAGTAGAACCGTTCATTGGCCGTGGCACGGGGTTCTTGTCCAAATACTGAGTCACTCTGACAACAGTGGATCACCACTACCATCCTAATATACGTCATCGAACGAACGGGGTCAAAAGCTCAGCTGATTGCTTCGTATCACTGGGGGGATGAGGGCTTGTTTATTAATACCTCGAAGATGCAACTTTTCCCATGCTTCCACGGAGAATTCACACGAAACTAGGCCACCCACTGTTCCGTTCCTTCGAGTCGCTCCCATGATCCTTGCAACGTTTTCGAAAACCACCCCCTGCGATCGAATTCATTTCTCGCGCCCTGTTGCGAGTGGCATTATTTTAATTTCAATGACAAAATTAATTTTTCAAACTGAAAATCTTTCCCTAGCAGCCTCAAACTGTTATTACTTATATATAACTATTGCATTGTAACAATTAAACATCGCATAGAACTTTCTCCGTGCTTTCACCCTCAGCCTCGAAATGACAACAATTCCACCCCTGTGACACGAAAAATTCCTCCATCTGTTGTCTCAGCGTAGGTGCTCGATGTCGTGTGAAGTATCAAAAATTAAGGCGCATTCTTAGAGGCGAAAGGGAAAACAAGGTTGAGTGTTTGTACGGTCGGGGTGTGCAAGGGTGGGCTGCTTTGCATGGCATTAGCGCCTATATTATTGTAAGCCGACGCGCATAATTCTCCGGGTCGCAGGGTGGCCGATAATTTCGCGCACACCCCTTGTCCCGGGGATCTCGAATTAATTTAATATCGTTACGCCCTCTCGTCGCCCCCACCTGCGTCCCTCTGCCGCTGTTTTATCGGATATTTACACGATACGGTAATGATAAAACCGGCCCCGGAACCGTGTCGTACAACCTGTTAATCGGTCGACGTTGCAAATCGAATATAAATATGTTTATAGGCGCGTATTTGTATTTTTGCATGGGCCGGCGAGTTACAATTACTGCGATTAATATAATCGAGGGGGATGAAGGATAATATTGGAACGAAGTCACCGGATGCATCATTGTTCCCGTGATTTTCCATTTGGAAACGTTTTTTCACGGGCGCGTGTGTCCTGTTTACGTTTATACTCCCGCGATTTTCTTCCTCGATTTACCGTCGACCGTTCATACGTTTTTGGGCGAGTTCTCGCGTTGAAATATTCTTCGAATATTCATCTATCATTTTGGTACGAAATACTTGGAAATTCACGTCGCTGAGTTAGATTCCAAATTCCAAATGGAATTGGAATTTGCGGAATTTAATCACCTGCTCAAATTTATATATCCCGTGAACGTCGTAGCTTAACAAATATAATAGCAACATTCGAAAATAAAAACGCCGTTCTTCTTCGAGGCCTCTCAATAACAATCCGGATGGAGGAACAAGTCCAATCGAAAGACGTACAGAACCGTGCACAGTAGTGTTGCGTCGGATGATATCGTGGCACGGGCCTCAATGCGGCGTGCAGGAAAATCGATGATAGCCGGTGGTTTCAATGGGAACCGGATCGAACGGGCGATCGTCGAATCGGCCCGTCGACGTCGAGCATTACGTTTTTCCTGGCCGGATGTAAATGCAGGCAATATCGCGATGTTGGCGCCAATGGTCGACGCTCGAGTGACTGGTGCTGATTGATGTTGCCGTGTTTGGTCAGAGGGTTGTTTCTCCGCTCCGCAGCAGCCCCCAGCGGACCCAATAAGCACCTCACGCATACACGCGTGCCCTATCCGGGTCCGCCTACGCCTAACCTAGCCGAAGGAAGCGGAGCCATTGTTTACACGGGCCACAGTGGCCGTCTGTCGCGATACTACGAGCTTCAACCCCCTTCCAACAATTCCTCCGGCATCCCTGGGGAGGAACTAGCTTTAAACCACCCCCGTTTGAGTACGAACGACGCCGACAGAACGAACACGGCAATTTATTGTGCCCCGATTCCGTTTGCCTTTAAATCGTTCCTCGTTTCTCATGTTCCTTACTTCTGTTTTTTTTTCTTCTTTTTTTGTGATTCATCTGCGCGATATTGTATCTGGGAATTTTTTGGGCAACGAGCGAGAGATGCAAAGGAAGGATTAGGGAAGGTGTGTAATTGTGATGTAAACTATTTTCGTGCGGGGGCATTGGTAAACATTTTATCTCTCGCAGCAGCACGCTATTCAATATTAGAAGATAGACGGTACGCTGTTTGTTTGATATATGTGTACGTATATGTAGGAGGACAATCTCTGGTACGTTTAATTGCAGCCAGTTTTATCTGATTGTGAGTGCAGAAACTTGTTACGATTCTTTGGACTTTGACTTCGATCGAAACAACGGGCAGGGAAAAAAGGACAACAATGAAAGGGTTTCCACAGAGGGTTGGTCAAGTGGAAGCGGAGCAACGATCGAATAAACAGCCGAGTTTGCCTGGAAATCTAGCTCTTGACTTACATTCTCTAACGTTATGAACCTACGTACTCTATGAAAGCACGTATCTCTAAAAAAATCCGCGGAAATTATTTAACCAAGAATCGTTCACGTGCAATAAAATTTGAAATATTTTAATTAATAGATACAGTCAAAATATACCTATGCACAATAATTTCTACACATTTTTATTAATTGTCGCGATACACGAATTGCAAACAATTTTCTATTTCTTCTTTCTGCTTTACAGAACTGGTAATCGTAGATTATTAACTCTCTTTTTTTCCCGCTGCTTCAGTACTCTGCATTTTTCGACGTCCCTGTATTATTCCACGTACAGTGCCAACATGCATACCATTAATTCTAATACACCAAAGTAACCAGAAGATTTCGATTTCATACCGGAGGCCACCGAGAATTTGTATCCAACAATTAAACAGGGCTCGTCCCATTAACCTCCTGCGAATCTAATTTAACAATCGCGCCGAAATAAAATGCACTGTGCGTCGAAACGCGGAGGGTAGAAATCGAGTTAAAATTGCACTCATGGATGGAGCATTAAAACAGCGAGAACTCTCCCTCTCTCTCTCTTTGCGTCCTGAAAGTGTATTAATTATACGAATGCGGACGTGTCCGCGACGCAGGAATATTTCAATCTACTTAAAAAGCCATCCGTTTGAAAGTAATTATCGCGATGAAATTAAAATGTCAACCGAACTGCGTGCGCGTGTATGTATGCGTGCGTACGCCTGCTCTCGCAAACTTCGTTCGTCCCGTATGTTTGTGTTTTGTGATCGGCCGCGTGCTATTTACCTGCAAATCTAACTAATCTAAATGGTAATGCGACAGAATTACGATGCCGCCCGTTCTCATCCTCTCCCGCTTTTTCCCCCGTCCACCACCCCCTTCGCCACCTGCACCACCCTTTTTGCTCTGCGCCCGTATTTCGCCGCAGCACGAGGACAACGTCATCGTTGCCCCATTACCGGCGCGCTTTTAATGAATTTCCAACCGACAACACCGACGAACCTCGCTATTTTAAAACGTTTATCGCCCGACGCGATAGCCCCTGATTTTTTTCCACGAATTTCTTGCCTGGGATTGTGCAGGTCCCGGTGCAGACCCTTCTTCTTGACTTGTCAATGAACGGGGTATCCAGACACTTGGACATTTTTGTTCAATTGACCGTAGTGCAATTTGTGTAACTAATTTCACATCGTACTTTTACATATGTACACTTTGAATTGCTCGAACGTCCGATGTGTATCCTCGGTGCTCGCAGCGAAAGGGTCGAATGAATTTCGCCGAACTTCTGTATAATTAATGCGAGCTTGATCGCCGAAGGAAAGAGTTCGCAGGAAAAAAGCGCGTCGCTATTGGTTACGTACACGTGTTTCGAGGCGCAGTATATTTTTCTTTGACAAGCAACCGGCAACCCTTAAACGACGCTCTCGCGGCATTTTCGAGGGGCGGTCTATTTTTATTCCGGATAGCAAATGAAGTCACTTTGCAGGTGCGACGGGGAGCAGCGAGGCACGTCGCCTCGTCTCTCCTTCTTCGTCTTTTCGACGTGGGGCCAACGGTCCCCGGTGCCCGGGCTTCGAAGAATGCGACGCGCATCGGGAACCGCAGGCAATTTCAATATTTGAGGAAACTCGGCTGACAGGAGCCCCGCAAAATTTGCAGGTAAAAGGCGAAAATGTCCGTGGTGATTTAACGAGCCCTTTAAGGCACACTCAAAAAGGACTCTGTTGACAGCCGAACAAACTATACGGAATAACAGGTTAAACCCTCCGCTCGCGATAACGTCTACACATGAATATTGAGATGAGATGTAACTCGCTTGCGGCTTCTTTTTTACCCGCCCCTCCTCTATCCGCCCTTCTTCTTTTTCGTAGGAAACTAGTGCCTCCGATATTGTCGATGGGGACAAGGGTTGTTTCAAAGGCGTTTCAAAGGGCCGAAGAATTCTCTTTTTTACCGCCCTCTGTTTCACGTCAATATTATACTGTACTATTTAGAATTTAGACAGATTACGAAAACGAGATATTATATTACGAGGGACCCTGGTGACACTACCCCTTACCCTTAATCAGTTACCAAGCTAGCAGAATCCATCGACAGAAAAATTCCAGATAAATTTCAGGAACGTAACCACAGCTTCCTCCTTATACTCGGCCTTATCTAGACACCGCAAGAGGCCAGAATAACTATAGGTTCTTTGAATGGGCTCGAACGCGAGCGTACGGGGGTGGAGCTGCGGGTTCAGCGATCGACCGCGTGAAATCGACCACCTCGTGCACCGCCATCCCACGGCTGGTATCCACCATCCAGAATCCAACGTCCACGTATCCTCCCCCACCCCCGTTGCTTCCGCCATCCAGCCCTCGTGCTCGTTGTATTATCGTACGACCGCACGGACTAGCCCCTACATCGTCAACATGTCCGGGACAAGCAGCAGCGCGCGCGCGTACACCCTCTCCCTCTCGTTTTCACACATATAATGTCTACAGACTGTTTCAAAATTACTGCCACGAACTGTACCGGCTCGTGGGAACAGCTGTAGGAGGATGATAAAGAACGTCTCCACGTGTGTCTAAAAATTTCAATGAAATTTGATCGAGAAACTCGAATAGGTATTCGAGTCTTTCTGTGACACGGTTCGTTAATTACTCCCAGCGTTACCTTATTAACTTATGTACGATTTCTGATTTCATTGACGTTTTACTCTTTTTCATTCACGCGTTGGCGCAGGCAAATGATTGGAATAAATGGAGTTACATTTTTTCCCTTATTGAAATAGACGGTTTGAAAGTATTAATCGTATTTAATTTGAAGCTAGCGTAACGCGATTCTTATGGGACACATTTTTTTTATATCAACCCCTGCGTCTTACCTATAGGATCACCTAATATCCGTCATAAAACAATACGCATCTTGCCATGCACTTGCGTGCAATCTAAAAGAAATATTCTCCCCATAAGTTTCGCCAGCTTCTACACGTTAGTGCATTTGAACCTGCCTGTATATACAGATACATAGATGATGCTCGCGTGGAACACTGAGACGTGCACGAACCACGATGGTATGCGTCCGTGTGTGACGTGATTAAACCCGACCTCCCACCATTTCCACCCTCTGGCATCGCTTTCCACCACCCCCTAGCCCCCGACAACTGCCGGCGGGCAACATGGCCGCCGCTAATTAGTGCCTAATTATTATTTATTGCATCGGACGCGACCCGCTATGTGTCGACACCAGCGACAGTCGCAACACACCGCGTAATATAACTGCCGTCACCCCCTGTCTCGCCCTCTGTCGAAATTCTCCCCCTGCTTTTCCCTCTGTGCTCGTCGTGCCCTCGGGCGAGAAGCCAATCGGGCTGCGTTACGATCCGCATACGCTCGAAATCAATCTGGCTTGTCGCAGTGCCGCCAACGATGGTTTTACGACGGACGGCTGAATGGTGGATGGTTTTTAATGAGCACCGGGGGTGACACAGGTTTTGCGAAGGGGCTCGAAAGATTCTGCTGGTCTACCCGGGCAGCAAGATTAGGTTTGGCGCGCTGGCTGAAGTTTCGTTTAACCGGCGGCACTGTTGCGCTGCTTCCTGAACTTTTCTGCAGCGCTTTTCGTTACTCCTTGCTTCGTTTATTTTAAAATCGTTCGCTACTCGTGTTCGCACTGTTATTCGCACAATTATTCGGATCCGACGTTGCGAATTGTTTCCTCGATGTTTCCAGCAACCGATGACAATATTTGTACAGAGAAGCGAATGCACAGAAATGTATTTTTCTGATGAATATTATAACCCTGCGTGGGTGCGATAATTACTTCCAATACGAATATCCCCCATACCCGCGCGACACGCACGGATTCTCCCCGCGTCGATTCGAGTCGACTTCGCTAACTGTTCCAAAGTATCGTTAAACGTTACGAACGGTTAGAAACGGCAGAGAGATTTCTTTCCCCCGCGACGTAATCCGTAGGAGTCCGCGATCCCGTGGATAGTCAGCGAGAAGAAGGGGTTGGCAGAGGGTGTCGTAGCGGAGTTGCGGCCGGATCGGTCGAGTAAAGTCGGGTCAGGTCGAGTCGAGCAGAGGTACCAACAGGGCGGTCGCAAATATTGGTATTTGGCAAAGACTATCCTTGATCCGCGTCTCTCTTTCTCCGCGCCTCCTTGTCATCGCCCTCCTCTCCTCCCCGCGTGCATTCTCTCACTTGCTGCCCGCCCCTCACCCCCCGGTGTCTCTTCCTTCGTTCCATCGCTTCCGAGGGGGCTCAGATCGGCCGTCCGGTCTTGATTCAACCGCGAAAGGGGCGCAAATAGGTGTTCTTTTCCGAATAGCAATAGGTGAATTCGAGAAAATGGGTCGCCTATGCTTTGTTTAGGGCGTTTGGGGAAGCCCGACGTACTTGCGGATTAAGTGCAGGCTTAAGCTTGTGGAGTGGGCTCTCTTTAAACGCGAGCGTGTTGCTGGAGGAATTAGGCGTGCGACCCCCGAAGATTGGAGAAAAACTGTTGGCAGAATTAGTGGTACGATTTGGAAAGGGAAAAGCTTCGTAAAATTGTCGCCTCGATTTTCAACTTCTGGTCGGAGAAAAGGAACGCATGCTTCTGTTACTGTTCCGGTGTAATTAGAACGTTTCAGCGGCGATCAGAATGCGTTTCGTTTCCGTGGCAAATATTGTTAGAAAGAAATTCGAGAGCCGCATTGAAAAATCGTGCGAGTCAAATGTTAATCGAACTCCAGATCGAAGGTAGCAATGAGTAAACGTTCGTCGCTAAATACACAACGGCCGGATCTTTATGCGAATTTGTGTCCGTCATGGTGCAAGTTCATCAGCATCGAACCGAAAGGAACAGGTTGCGCTACTCGAGCCGCCATTGTGCGGCAAGTGGACTCGAGGATAATAAACGGGGAGTGGTTTGGCAGCTTATATGCGCGACATTTTTTTATCGTTATTTCTTTTTTTGTTCGAACGATCGCACGACAATCGGCATTCGTATTTTCGCATGAAAACGTTAATTCCCGGCAGCGTTTGCTCGCGTTCTAATATTTACCCCGTGGAACTGTAAAAATGACAAGCCGTGGAGCGTCACATGTTAAAAATCTGTCGCTCGTAAGCGACAGTCTGCTAAACGCCAACGCGATGCTCCGATCCGGTGCGTGTAGCTCTCGTGCAAATAATACAGATATTTTTTTCATTTCCATTTAACGAGAGCCACGAGAGAGTTTGCGGAACTGTTTGATGTGCGGAAGACACTGTGCTCGAGTAGAGGGTGCAAATGAGGGGTTCGACGAGGTACGAGAGAAATTATTTAACGCGTGGTGAAATGATTTTGTCTCGTTAATTGCGAGGTAGTAAGGGTTCCAAGCTTTTGTTTCGTTACTTGCGCGGTTAAATTGTTGGGGAAACTAAGACTATTTTTATCTACCTGGACTTTCTTCGGCATGGATTCTCAGGTGTCAGATACTGGTTATCACTGGCGATTATTAAATGATATTTATTAAAAAGAATTCTCACGGCCGAGCCGCGTTCCCAATTGCTTAAACGCAACCGTGGCCCTTCACGATTGCTGATGTTTGCTCGGCCAGGAACGCTATCGCATTCTCATGCCGGAAAATCCACCAGATAGTCTTCTTCTTGAGTCCTCCTTCATCCTTAGGCTCCCCTCACAATTATTCGTGAAATATTCAACGTCTATAAAATTTTGACACAAAACGTAAAAAAGCATAAAATTACGTTGCACCAGGATATTAGAAAAATTAAAAGTTTACTTCACCAATATTTATTGATCCAGCAAGTTTCTACTAGATATTTAAAAAAGATTGCTCTACTATTATTCGCACACATATTATATCCATTATAAAATTCTTTTATGAATAATGCAAGTGAAAAGTAATTAAACCCAGAATCACGGGAAAAATTGCAAATATTTGTCTGCCGAACCAAATATTTATTTTTCTCTGCTAATCTTCGAATATATTGAAATATATATATATATATAAAATATTACATGTTGAAATTTTTGTCGCGATCCTCTGTGAATGTCGCTTAACGACCAGCGGCAGGAATGGAGTTTTGGTGTGGCAGGACTGCGATACAGAACAGGGTACACAGAGAAAGCAGCACGGTGCAAAGCAAACGTGCGACTACTAAGGCTAATCTCAAAAATGATAACGCGGAGATAACGTGCGCCCAGATGTCAGACGTTGCCCGCCACAAGAAACACGTTGTTACCGTGTTCACGTTATCCATTTCACGTCCCTGGCCATGGAATTTCAACGTCCACCCGAAACTTGTGGCTAGACAATAAACTTTGAACGCCTATCTCGTTTGGAGTCTTTGTGAAGTTTATTGTCCCCTCGCTTTCTAAATTCCAGATAATATTTAAATGCGAGGAGGGGGTGGTTGTTGATAAAACGATTTCTTCAAGCTCACGGTAATCTATAAGAATTTTTACAAGTATACAAAATTGTTGAACAAAAATTTCCATTCACAAAAATTGAATAACAATTACGAATATGTAGGCACATCACCAACCCCCTGACATATAATTAACAATCATTTCACGTCCCCTCGTGTAACACCAAATCCTCCAAATAGTTCACGCATCCGAATTTCCCCGTTCAAAGCATAGCAATAAAACTTAGCCTTACAGTTGTCGAAATTTTGGAAATCTGCCCCTTCCAACGTGTTCAATGCCCACTACTCCAACTATTTCTATATTTGTGTTACGAATAACGGGGCACGATTAAAACTAGAATCGAATGGAGAAACGAACGTGGATCAGGTAATATATCAAGCTTGACGCCAATAGGACCACGGGCCCCCATAACAATAAAGCGCCTAATTAGCTCGACACGAGACGTCGCGAGGCCTGTCTTTGTGTCGAGCCAACCCTCCGCGCACACTTAGCCCCGCTCGAGCCCCATAGACACGTATGAAATCGTTTCATCGCATCGGCCCGATTATCGAAGTTCACGATCGACCACCTCTTTGTACGGTTCCCCCTTTTGTTTTCGTGAAACCGTTTTACTCGTGGACAGTGAGAGATTCTTCTGTTATCGATGAAATCGAGTGGCATCGAGTGTGTGGTCGGTGCTGGATATGGATAGCCATGGGATGGGGCATGATCGGTGTTAATTTCTGTTAATTTTATGTGGTCGAAATATTTATAGGAGAGGCTTCGAATTTTTATGCAGAATTCTGGCGATTAAAATTAATAATTACGTATTTGTTTTCTGGTGTGACAATTGTATTTTTCAGTATAGGAAGTTTTATTTACATCATCCGAAATTAATTGTTTCATTTTCGTTTCATGTCGTGGATCAAGTAATGACAAATATTCTTATTTTTTAATCGCAAATTGGTATTTAGGTCTTCGAGATTATTAGATATATCTTTTTTTATCAATGTAGTCGCACGCTCGAGTGTCACAACTATAATAATTATACGTTTGAAAAAAAATGTCACTGACGACTTTTTATCACAAAAAATCGTTCTTCCGTGAGAACCGGAAGTGGAGTCCCCGCATCTTGCACCGGCGACACGTGTCGCGGGGCATAGTGGGTGTCTGTTATGTTAAAAAATCGAATCGAAAGGAGAAACACCTGCGGCACGCGTGGCTTTTTCATCGAATTTCATATTAAGCAGGCGTAGACGTCGCAAGGTGTTTCGAAAAACGGGGAACAAAGATTCTCAGGCGGAAAGTCCCCGGCGATGTAAAAGGAACTGTTCCTCAAATAGCGCCTGATTGCGGTACAATAAAATTCTTAGATCGTTTGAATAGAAAGTCCACGTTTATCTCCCTACCTCTTATAATTCAAATACTTGTTCTACATTTATGCGCAGACAATAGGCCAGAAGGTATTTAAATTCGTTCCTGGAGTTTGCAGCTTTCACAGTTTTTCCTATTATCGTCTTTTCTATTGTACGTTCCACTTTCGACGGTACTTTAGATAGAATACATTTGTAAAACGGGTTGGTTATATCAGGAAGATTTTTAAACTTCTGACACACATAACGCGTACGTGTTTGGAGTCAATATGTTCCAGAATAAATGAAGTCCTAAATTAATAGAAATACACGTTTTTACGAAAATTAAATAATAATAATGATTCAAATAAATCTACTTCGCCATAAATTCAATACTAAAAGTTCACTTTTACGAAAAGCAATGCAGACAACCCTATTTATATTTCCACGTAGAATTTGTCACTTTCTTTCCGTCAGTACTTGTGTGATTGACAACAGAGCCCGTGATTACGGTGTATTTCGATCGCGAATGGCCAACAGATTGCACGCAAACGAACATATGGTGGTCATCCGTAGTTCTGCAGGCACACCTCGTCGCCCTTTGGGTATAAGCCCTGAGCAGGAATCAATCTATTAGCTCGCGTGCAATCTTTGAACAAAAGACCAGGTAGCCATACTATACGCCCACTTATTATTGTGACCCAACAATCTGCTGACACTTAGGGGCGTATATAAATCAGGCTTGAAATACTAATTGGAGACGTGTATTGCGTGGGTGCGGATAAATTCGGCGCATTTAATGGATTCAATTTATTATCTACAACTCTGCGGTGAAAAATTGTATCGTTACTCTATAACAAGACACGCTTGAAAATTCAGAGCGAAATTTATTATCTGTCTACTATTAAGTATCGAAGAATTCCTATTTTCGTCGCAAGTTTCTAACGTCAAGAATTGATAGGCCGACACGATTTCATCCCATAATAATTAACGTCGCCGAGAAGTTTCTTTCTTAGGGGGTGCAATGAATTTTGCGAAAAGCACACGTGAGAACAGGAACATAGATTTCACCCCAATCGTGGCCACAGTAACAGGTGCTTGTAGCCTCGAAGACGTCTGAAACGATTCGTTCGGCCGATTCCAAACGATTTTCACCGCGTATCCGGCCCGATTTTGCGCAACGTCCATCGTACCGATGCGGACTCGACGAAAAATCTTCGGTCGCCCTTAGAAATGCGCCCTTTCAAATCTGGAACGGGCGTACTAGCCGTGTCTAATTGTCGACCGGTCAGCGGGGCCTTGAATGGTTCCCAAGGGACGGCGACTGGTACCTATTTTCAATCAATTTTACCCCGGAGATTACAGGTTGGAGAATTGGTCTCTACGTTTCAACCTGTCTCGCTTAACAGGATCCGAAATCCTAGTAGCGGAAGGTGGATTTCATGGGAACGGATTTCGATCGACCTCGGTTCCGCATTTTCCTTCGAATGGTATTTTCCTTCGTGAAAGATCGCAACTGAAGATTTGCGTAATGGTAAATGGGAAATTTTAGTAGTCATGGAGATTAGAATAGAGGGGAGGGTACAAACATTGGTTGCCTACTTTCCTTTTCGACCCAGGGTGTCTCAGGGTGGCTAACAATAAAAAACCAAGCGAATAACTTTGGACAATTTCACGAAGAATGTGCACTGGTATAGATATAGATATTGTAAACGTGAAGAAAATATTGATTTTTTTAGTTCTCCCAAATTTAGGAGAAATTGGGCGAGTAGAAGATAATATATTGATATTAAAATCGAAGTAGTTAATTAATTATAGAATTCAGGGGGATTTTTGGCTGTTTTCCATTATTTCGAGCAATGGATATATTTGGCAATTAAAATTCGACTATTAATTTTTACGTGAGACTATTTCTCGGAGAATTTGCACGGGAACAGAAAATTACAGTACAAAGAATAAATTGTAGACGTCGACTAATAATTTTATTAGAATATACCGAAGAAAAGTGGGTTCATACAGGACAGGTTACGAGAGACTGGCGACAATTCAAGCAGACGCGGTTTCATTTAAATTTTCTTCACTTTCGACACAGGCTCGTCGATCAGGTTCCTCCTACTCGGTGTCCAAGATTTTGGCATTTTCGGTTGGGGCACCTGCCGATTACGTTTCCGACTTTTGTTCCCCGTACTTGCCCCCGACCGCTGTCTAGTTGTCGTCTTTCTGGCATTCTTCTTCTTTCGCCCCCGAGATCTTCGCGATGCGCCCTTTCCTGTGTGCATTTTAGCTTTCGCGCCGTCAGGGTCGAATCTGTCGAATCAGGAGAAGGAAATATTGAGAACAACGGAAAGATTGCTCGGGGCATGAGATTTCCTCGAGCTCCAGACCAGTAATTAGTTAGATATTGTTCACGAAGGAAACAAATCGAATGAACCACCTGAATCTGTTGTTCTTCTTGGCAATAATACCAAAATCGAGGCCACGACGAAGTGCCACCGCCACCTGCCTCTTCAAACCCTTCCCGGGCGTGATGTCATGCTTGTTGCTGATCTGTTCGATGATCTCTTTCTCCGAGAAACCTTCTTCCGATTGCCCGGTCCTCAGCAGATCGTATACGAGGATCGATTTTCGTACCATTTCGATCGAAGATACCGAACGTAACTTCGTGAACGAATCAATCGGAGAATTTTTCGTGACCGAGCATAACGGGGCACACGTCAAACCGCGACGAGCTTTTATCTATCACCAGAAGTTGCACTCGTATCGCAAGATTATTCGAAACGATTCCCATCGATCATCGAACACAGGTTTCTATATTCAGGTGGTTTTAATGTGTATTCGATCTATTCATTTTTCTTAATTTTCTTGTTTCGAATCTCCGGCGAATTTCATATAATTTTCATATAATTTGAATAAAATGATCACGAAAAATGATAGGTAAGAATAATATTTTTTTGAATTTAATTCCGCCGAGTGCCAAGGATCGCCTGATTTTTCATGGGTTTTTTTTCCAGCAACAATTTCAAGCTTCCGCTTTCGCGAGAAAGGAAGCTAATAAAACGTTGTGCTTCGTCGAATCTGGCAGAAATTGCATTTTGAAATCACGTTTACTTTTTACAAGCCCGGGCACGGTGTGTTTGCGTGCTGTAGTATTTGCGCTCGCCGCATTTATTGCATCCACCGACACGTGGAGGGGGCCAAAGTGGCGTGTTCAAAACGTGTAAATTAAAGCTTCCCCAAACTCGGCGCGGCAACGTTTTCATTTACATTCGATGAGCTGCAACGGTCTTTGCAATAACCAACGCGCAGTCTTCAGTGGCAACGGCGCAATATCGACCCCTAACGAAAAAGAGAAACGAAGGAAAGATATCTTCACCTCGCTCAAACCACCCTCAACGTACATCCTTGATCATCGAGCCAATCCTGAATGCATTTCGCAATCTCTCAAATAACAAAGCGAACGACAACGATAAGGAACGAACCAGACCACGAATCATGAAAATGACAACAAGACGAACACCCGAATCGCAACTATCCTTCAGCACAGTCGCACCTGAGCTCTGAAACATTCGCGTCTTCACCGTATCCGCAGAAATCCGTGGCGGTGAACACGATGTTTGCCAAGAGGGACGCGGATGCCAGAGGGTTTAGAAGGAGCGACTGGCTTTGAGGATAGCTCCCGAAGGAGGACAGAGGGGGGAGCAGAGGGTGGGTGGTTGGTGCGTCGGTGCTTAGAAAGAGGGAACACGGCTGGATGGCCAGCGACTCTGATTTCCGTCGGGAATTTCGCCCTATCCGACGCAACCAGGCGAAGCCGCCTTTAATCATTCGATTGCCGACGCTTAGAGTCCTTCCTAGACCAGCACCGATATCTAACCGCCCGCTATATTTGCCCAGCATCCACTGGACCAAACTCACCTCCGTCTCCATGGTTAATTAATTCGACGTTTTTCTTAATTCTTCGGCCGGTGTCAAGGGATGATCGTTGGAGAAGGTGGTGGATGGTGATCAGACACGTTGCATTGGTTTAACCCTTTTTTTTTTTAAATTGTACACGTACTCGTCTGTGCTTGGTGAATCTTGTCGCGGTTCGTTTTAAATCATTTTTTCAAGTATTTTCTGAGAGCATTCGGAATTTATAATTGGATTCTTTGGTAAGATGTTTGTATTACTTTTGTGGATTTAGAATTGCACATAGGGTTCCAATTAAAAATTCGTGAATCTTCTACGGAGCGCAGTTCTGGAGAACTTTTCTTGGGAAGTTCAATTTTCTTCTTGAAGGCTAATTAAGATGTAACAGTAGAAGTTCTCCAGCCTTTCCAGACTGTCGATCCAGCTTCGTGCTTGGCATTCTGGAAGGGAATCGAACTAAATAAAACCCCGTAGACTCCCGTTTCTTTCTTCTTGAATTGCATTCCAAATTGAACTAGAAACCGACTAGTCTCAAAACTAGTGCATGTACACTCTATCAGTAAAAACTACGAAATCATTAGTCGTTTATAGAACCATATTACAATTAAGAATTCCACTTTAAAATTCGACGAGCTCTTCCAAACTAAGGTAATATCAAGCCAAAGAAAACGATTTCCAATCCCCACAATAATATCTCCAAAACTAAAAGAATTATACTCAATTATATTTTACATTACTGCTATTGCAACCTTCGCAAAAATATTGCAAAAAAAAACCATCGACCTTGCAAACGAAAAATTCCCCACCAAGAAACAAGAGGGAACAGTCCAGCAAGAAGGCAGCCAATAAATCCAGCACTGCATTGAACAAGAAATAAAAGAGAATCTCAGCTTCCATCTCCTGTCTCGATCAGAGGTAGCTTCGTGCCCAGCATCGTCGAATCGAATCCATTCTTCTTCTTCTTCTTCTTCCCTTTTCCTCGATCCCCTAGATACGATGTACCCCGTGGGGCATGGGTTTCCCGATTTCCACGGCGCTTTTTCCAATTGTACCAGACCCAGCATCCCCCAACTGGTCCTCGAAGTCAGAGCAAGTGGATTATTGACGGCACGAAACAATGGCGTAGCTTTGTTCCGCGCGTTTCGAACGTAATATGTTCGATGCAGCAGTAGTGGCTGTCCGTCCGTCAGTTTTGTGCGCATCGAGTGGCCCTGGCTAAGCTGTACACCAGCGAGTGCTCTCTTTCGAACGGAGAGTCAAGCACCCGTGCGGTACATCTGGCTGTCTGATCGGTGTTTATTAAAAATCATACAAAATCCGCCAGCCCTTGGCCCGCCCTCCGTTTCACCGTGCGGCCTGTGCATGAATCGGAAGTTGAGGATTTCATCGTGAATTGAATGGTCGTTCGGAGAGGGTGGGTGATTTAAGCGTGGTTTTTACTTTTCGTGGATCATTGGACTACTATTCGGTATGGAGAATGATTCGTAACGTTGACTCAGGGCCGGCGGAACGTCGAGGAATTACAATTTCCAACACGGTATTGCTGTTTCTGGAACTCCCCTGGATTGATGGAAATAAAAAATGTTGAATGAAGTTAACCATGTGCGAATGTAATAATAATAGTCTAAATAAATTTTTGAACACTGCATTAATTGGAGAAGATAGCGGAAGAAACGAATGGCAACGAATCAGAAGAAGCCTGTAAAAAGTAGCAAGAAATTACGCGACAGATGAAACGTAAGAAGAAATCGAAGAAGATGGAGGCGAGAAAGGGGACATGGAAGAAAATGAGTCGAGTCTTCGGGGGGGGTGGGTTAAAAACGAGCCGTCGGGGGAGCTTCTGTTGAAAGCTGAACGATAATACTTCGCGGTGCACCCCTGAACGCTTCGAGCGGGATAAAGGCTCGCTTTTGGGACGAGTGAGAAACGAATCGACAAGGGGTTGAGGGTGGAAGAGGCGCCGCTTTTGAAGGGCGAAGAGGGACGGCTATAGCTTGTAAGTGAATTTTATTGCGCGATTATATTGAATCCCTCCGAGCCACCAGCCACTGTCAAACCTCACCCTCGTTGTTCCACCCCCCGTGGAGAAGGTGGATGAATGTGGTGCTCAAACGTTCCACCAGGGTAATTCAAAGTCGACCGTGATACCTTTTATTTTTTGGTATCTCCTCCGGCTTTTTCGTTCCCTCCCTGTTCGAGTGTTTCGAATCACGTTTGAAAATGTTGGACATGGGAGAATATTGTTATAAATTTGGGGGGTTGATGGTGCAATACTGTAATTGATCATTTAAACTAAACCACCCTCATTTTCAGTCTTTAGTATCGACAATGTTTACTCCAAATTATTCTCCCATTCTTTTGTATTTTATTCGTGAAAAACAATTTAATCGAAGTCAACAACATTGTCTTGACTAAATGCAATAAATAAGTTTAATTTGTCCAATCGTTTGAAGAAGAAAATTAATAAAGCATGCGAAACATTGGAACGTATTTGCATGCTTCTTAGAAAATTGATTAGACTTTTAATGAACTTTGTATCGTTTTATTGGAATGAGGCCACGTGTCTACATACGATGATCCGAAGGAAAAACACAAGGCAAGGGAATAACAGGGAATTTTGGTTGCACGGGTGAGCACCACTTTTGAATCTCGAGGGTTGCACGGTAGTTACCGCCGGCGGATACCAAATCGAAGCTCTTGCCCACAGGGGTGTTTGCACGTTGGATCACGACCTCCATGGCAAAATTCACCATAGCAAAAGCTTGCTATTCCCAGTGGCATGAGACCCGCCTCGAAGTCCTGGCCTTTCTGTTGCCTTCTATCCCGATATTCCGATGCCCTCGATCTCGATTGTCTTATTCTTGCCAATCACTTCAAACCGATACTTCAGCCCCAAGCAAATTCTCTCAAACTCTTAGAAATCTGTCTGAAAACAAAAATCCCATACTTTCACCATACTCCAATAACTGTAGCCAACACTTTCTTCACAATCTTCCAAAAATTCTTCGCTAAAATTGTCAACAAAATATCAATTCCTTCTCAAACGAAACCAGCTTATCCCACAAGGTATCGAAGAGGGCCAACCACGCGAAACTTCGTGTATGAACTATCACACAGATCGAACGAAATTAGCCATCGATGGCTCGCGTCTCATGACGAGGCAGTCTCCCGCGAAAAGATCTGATAGTTTAGTTCAGCTGAGTGCTCGTCTTATCCCGAAGGACAGGGAGAAGGAGGTTCCCGGGACGATCTTATTGGCCCTCCTTCAAAGAGGCAGCCAGTTGCTCCCTCGAGATGGCACAGAAGGGGAAAAAGATGGTCGAGTTGAATTAATTCCTCAACTATCCTTCCTCCGGTCCTTCGTTACGCCGCCGGTTACGAACCGGCTTGAAATGTAATCGCTGCTCCTTGCTTCTTTCCATCCTTTCCGCCGGCGACACTGGCACGGATTGTCGAGTGTTTGGCTGCCTGTTCTTCGAGGATTTATCCACCAACATACTTTTCCCTTATTCCTTTTCATTTTCGCGAGGGTATCACTGTTGACGCATTTTCATTTCGAATTCGTGGGAGCACTGAGGTTCGTAGGTTGCTTACACTTACAATGTTTCATTATTTGTGTTTATTAGTTTTCAGGGAAATGTAGAATCATCGTGGGGCGTAAATGAACCGGTGATTGTTTTGCTTTTATTTTTGCTTAAATATGGGAGACTCTAGCAATTATTTATTAATTTTTATTGGCGTAAAAAATATCGAGTAGCTGTTAGAAATATTCGCTTGCATCCCTTGTATTACCTGCCGCGACGAAGATGATACAAGTGATGATATAACGACGATAAATTATCACTCGGTGGACAAATTTTCTAGTTTCCCAAAAGCAACCCCCATTCTCAGAACTTCGTTTGAAATTCTACCGCGCCTCTTTCATCCCTCCAAAATTAATTACCAGCCCCTATAATCAAACAACCACCTCCACCAAACAATGCTCTAACATTTCCAAATTCATATCAACCCCTACTAAATTACTCCCAAATTCTACCACCGCTCCGTATCGAGAAATGTCCACCCCCCAAATTCAGAGCAATCAAACTGTATCCTTATCAGTCCATCTTTTTTTTTCTTTCACTCTCCCCGTGAATTTTTCAAATCGTACAGGCACAAAGGGATCTCGAAGCTGCGATATTTTCGAAACGAACACGATTTTCACAGGACCGACAGACGCGAATCGACTGCTCGGCTAGAGGGTTAGAGAGAACGCGGGTATAAAACAGGCCGACAGCTGAGTGTACATAGGAGGCCTGTGCCGGCTTTCTTTCTTTCTTCCCTTTCCGTTTCTCTTTTCCTCTCTCGTCGACGTTTCGAATTCTCTGCTACCCCATCGTGAAACGCTTCGCTCGCGTTCGCGCGTTCTCTCCTCCTCTTTCACCCTGTATATCTCTTTTCTCTCCGCTCCTCTCCTCTCCTCTCCGCGCATCCCTGACAACGCGCGCTGCACCTCGGGACCTATGCAAACACGGCCTATTCATTGGGCAACGTGCTCGTATATTGGCGGCGGCGACGTCGAGCAGAAACGAGCGGAACGGAGCGTAACCGACGCGTCCCTATGATTTAATGAATGGCCCGCTCGATTGATCCGCGCTACTCCACGGCTACTCGCCCTGTGATTACCTCGCAGCTACCTTCTTCTTACATCCATGTACATTTTTCCTATTTTGTTTTATTTATTTGCCTTTTATTTACTGTCCCTGATTCCGCTTCGCGATTCCAGCGATACCTTGTTGAATTTAACAATGCTTTCGGAGAGAATTGTTTAAGTGGAAGAGTTAATCGCGTTATTTACGACAGATTTGCCCATTCGAGCTTCATCCAGTGCGACGTTACATTTCCCACGCATAATGCAGCGTGTTATTTATACACGCGGAAGCTATCCGGGTGAATTTAATAAATTGCATTGCCTCCAACGCGTCGCGAGATAATAATAATAATCGCGGATCGTCGGAAAAATCTGCGACGTCCGCGATAATGAATTTATTCCGCGCCGCGATAGTGTTAATTGAGCCAGCTGTTGCGACTCGTTACGTAATATACCCGTTATCAAGCGAAATTTAGAAAGCGTCGCTGTTTTACAATAATTTGTTCCCGCTGTGTAATAAATTCGTTCGCTTCGCGAATTACTGCCGCCGTTAATCGTTCTCGCATCAGCGTTGAAGATAATCGGATCGTGAATCAAAAAATATATTAAATTACTCTTTTACATTTGGTTGCTCTATTATTGAAAAATTAACACAGCATCAAATGTACCGCGTGTCCTGAATATGAATAAAAATATTTTTCGGTACGTTTGAAATAAATGTTCGCGACAGATCTTCCGTGGAGGAAGGGAACTGTTTCGTTTATTTTCGAAGTGTCCAAGAATTCCAAGAATTCCACGGACCACCCCTCTGTCCAGGGGATGAGAATTCAAGGCTCAGAGGTCGGTGCTCTTCCAGCCAGGCTGAAAAGCGGGGAAGTAGCTTGCGCAACACGCGAACGGTTTCGTGATAGATTAATGGTAGGTACAGCACTTTTGCCAGGAACAGCATGCCACGGTTAGTCCCGCGAGACGAGCTAAAATGGAAATTCCAGCTATGCTGGTTGGCTGTGGCTGGCTCCGCCTTTCATCCTTGCTATCCCTCCGCTATGTGTGTTACATCCTGCTGTTTAAGTAGATACGCATACGTTCATCCTGGATCATGCTACCTTATAATAGTTGCTGGGTATACGGGACGATTCATATTTCGTGATCATCCCGAACACGAATTTCCATCGAGCCATTTCATTCGTTTTCCGATATCACCGCGCCCTTTGTCGGGGACGAATTATAAAAAAGGATAGGGATATCATAAAAAAAATTATCATTGGGAGGCTGTGTATTTTTGGAAGCGAAGAGAAATTTTACCACGTCTTGTCAGTTTTCTTGAAATTCGCGACGGCATACAAATGTCGTAGATGTCTATTTTTGAAATCGTAAGTCAGAAGATGAACGGAGGATGATTTGGTCAAGATTCGTTTCCCGGTCAAAGTACTACGATACACAGTTGTAGGCTAAATATTTACTAGAAAATGAACCGGTAATCAGTGGTCATATAATTATCGAGATAAATGGTAAGCAGTGTACGTACTTGTTTGGCGTTCGAGATGGATACGCGATGACACGCAGTTTGACTGAGCCAAACACGTTTTATTGATTCGCCAAGTGATATCTGCTTCTCGGCCAGCACGCTTGCCAGCTTCTCTAACGGGTGTGTAATTACGAACGGCCACCTATTGACAGCCGTAATTCGACGCCCGACGAGTCTCTCTTCTGTTTGCTGTTATTGTCCTCCCTTTATCTACCCCGAAAGAACATCCGCCAAAGGACGGCACTTTCCAGAGGTTTTTTAACGACTCGCCCTTTTCGGAAGGGGCGCGACAAAAATCGTGGTGAATACGAAGAAACGATTTTCGGCAGGAAGAAGAAATCGCAAGACTCGGTTCCCAAATATTCGGAGAGGGAAATTTGTGCAAACAGTAATCTGTTAAAAATGGCCAAGTATTCTGTAGCAGAAGTAACGATCATTTCCAACGTAATCCACTTCTCTGGTAAAGTAATGAAAATAATTAAATTCCCGGAAAACATTTACAAATTCTGTTTGATCAATTTTTCCACGGGTTAATTATCGCGAGATCTCATTTACCTGCAACTCTTTTGTTCCCGCCCTCCCTTATTTCAATTTTTCATTTCGAAAAAGCTCGCGCAGATTTCCCAAACGAATGTTTTCGGTCGTGTTTCGCCGCGCTGGAATAATGCGTCTATGATCGTCGCGACGCCGAATGAAGCGGCACAATATTTGAACCGAGCCACCACCCCCTTTCAACCACCACCAGCGACGCTCCTCCATTGCTGGACAAATATACTCCGAGTCAACATTCGCGATATACCGAATACAGCAACGCGACGTCCGATTGTGTTCGCTGCCGGACAGCCCTGACGGAATCAGGGGGATGAGGGATGGAAAAGAGAGCAAGGGAGCGTTTTCGACGCTGCGTTCCGCGAACGAGCGTTGTTCTTTGCAATTCGTGACACCTTTCCCGCGAAGGGAAGAAATTAGTTCGCACGTTTGCCTCTTAAAATTTTAATTATTCGGCCTCAAATAAAAAATTAGGGATGCCTGCATTTTGAACGTAAGATTTGCGATATGGTTTCAGTGCGATTTAACAAAGAGTGGGAAAACATGGGACATTGTGAAACAAATTTTTCTTTTATATAATCGTTACGAATTAATGACGCATTAAATTTGTTGACGCTTTCATTTAATTCCATTGGGAAATGGGAATTATTGACAAAGCTCGCTTACATTTTAATCATCGTCCTACAAAATGAACAATCACAGAGAATTAAATTGCATGTCTGCCTGCAGATAAACAGTAGGGAGTACAGTTGGCAATGAAGCAAGTTCAAGAATTTATTTCAATCGTGTGGACGTTCGTCAAGGGTTAACGATTAACTCGACACGAAAATCAACGTATCAAACACCGTGATCAATTTCCCAATGACATCTGATTTCTGCTGTTGCTCCAGCGACATATGCAAATAGGTTAAGAATACAGTTGCTTATTGCTCGCCGCGAGGGACCTCGTGTTTGACGTGGCACACGTCCTGTGTGCTCAAACGCTGCAAGGGAAAGTAGCGACGCGCTACGCGATTTCCGCGACGAAATGACGTGACACCTTTTAAATGTCTGAAAAGACAGAAAAGGAAAAAAGCGTCGCCGCTTTCACCACGAGCGTCGTGCAATTTCGATAAGACAAATTTTTATTCCACTTCCTCCTCCACGAGGTGAAATTTCCACAGAGTCCGCGCAGCGCTCGTTTCATCAGAAATCTTTTTTACTATTACCTATACATTTTCGCAACAAGGAGCAAAAGGATGCTGCCGGCAATAAATTTATAAGATGGTTGCCTCCGACTTTTTTCTCTCTCAGCAGTTCGTGCACGATAACTACGGTCCCAAGGGGGCGGATGGAAACGGAAGCGGGATCGCCGGAAGCGTCGAGAAAGCGACATTAAAGAAAATTAAACGTATAGCTGTGCCCGACCCAGAAATAGAGTTCCTTCGCCTTTGGCGGGCCGGCTCCGCGGGGATCTAATTATCAGTTTCGGAACTTTCGAAATTAATAAAACTCCCGTCCCTTTTCCACCCTCCCCGCCGCGGTTCCAGCCCTCCTCGACACCCTCGCTTGGTCCCTCTTATTATATTGCTCTTCGAAGTCTCGAAGAACCGACCTCTTTGAGACTGGACGAGGAACGAAAGGCGGATGGGGGACGAGGAAGGAGTTTCGAAGTCTTCGCAAAGCCGAGGGGACGGGTTGTTCGATGCTGCAGAGGGGTGGATTCAGAATTTACCAGTCTAATGCGACTGAAACTCTACCGTCGAGACTATCTGGAAAAGTTTTACGGCCCTTCTTGCGTCCGACTCCATCCCTGTCTTGTTTCTGCGTTTACCACCCTCCACCCTCTGTACTTCTTCCCCTCATTTCGATGTCATTTAACTAGCTTCTGTTAAGCCGTTGTTTCTTTGACTGTAGCGGGGTGGTCTGTCGTTTATATGGTATTTATGTGAGAGACCTGTTTCCTAATTATTTGCGCTTATTATGCAGAGCGTAATTAGCACCCTGTCCCCTTTCCAAGGAAAGCATCATGTCCAACAAATGGAACTCGTCACGAAAATATCGTTCCCACGATTCGACAATAATTTCGCACGTCATTGAAGCGACGCGGAATACTCGATAACGTCGGACACGTGTTAGTAGCGCGTGAAAGAAACGAAACGCGTAAAGCTGTGGACACTCGAGGGTCGACCGGATGCAGCGTGTCTCGAAAACGCTTCGAGACCGATCGAGAGACGAAAGTAACGTCTCTGTAACGATGACATCGAGGACCCTCGACCGGCCACGTGGGGATTCCTGCCTCCTTTCGTTGCTTCACGCGTCGCCAAAACCTTTGCCGAGTAATTCACTGTCACGACAAGCTGCGGTTTTACATCAGAATTCGAGTGCTCCATTGATACAGTTTCCATAGTGGCTATGCCGCAATTCACGCGACCAGTCCACCCTCGTCTCCAAGCTGTGAGAGGGTAGATCGCGAGGAATCGATGGTGCATATTTCTGAATTTTCTGAACTTTCGGCTAGTTCAGGTTTTTTCTGTGGAAACGATGTTCTCTTGGACACGTCTGGAGGAATTGATATGGGCAGAAAGGTGAAACAATTGCCGTGCCACGAACACCAAAGCAGCTCTTTAAAAATATCCATTGATACGAAAAATTCTATCTATGACCAGAAAACGCAGCAACTTCCAAAATAGTCACCGCAACAGTTGTCCGTCCAAAGACGTTCGCTCTCGTGTCAAACAATTAACCCTAATCCACCCCCCCTCGTAACCTGAACAAAACAACGGTCGAGCTCGCTCCGCAAAAAAAGAGGAGCCCAATAAAAACGGTAACCCTCCCGCTTCCAGACAATCGTCGTCGAGCTAAGTATCCTAGCCGCGAAAGCAAAATTGGGGGGGCGTGCTGAGGGAGTACGGTGCCCGTCGAAGTGGCCCCAGGGGGTGGTTTGTCCTGGTCCCGGGCGCAGGAACCAACGATACGTACGACCAGCAAATCAGAGTTGGTAATCCTGAGCGACAGCGAGGCTTAGCGCCCCTCCTGGAAATGGTAGCGGCGAGGGTGGCGAAGGAAGGGCGGCCTGCACCCCGTTCCGGAGCATTGTGCGCGCGATTACGAGCGAACACTGGCTCGACACACCCCCCGGAGCGGATTCTTGGCATCGGTAACCCCGTTGCGATCAAGGGTCGCGGATAATGCCGGTTAAACGCTACATATTGCTCGGCTCGGACGGAATTTAGCTAGGGATTTGAATAACGATTTGTCGCCCAGCATCCGAGATACTTCGTGTCTCCCTTTTGGCTCGGTTTAGTTGCGGGAGGGTCGCAAAGGGGGTAGACGAAGAGATACGCGCGGTAATTCTAGGGCCCGGTTCATGAAATAGTTGTTTCTGGCAAGTGGGCGATAGTTTCGTTCAATTACAAGAGGGGTGGTTCTGCGGATAAAGAAAGAAGTGTTTGGGCTTATTCGATATTCAGGACCTGGTATTTTTCGCTTGCTCGAAATAGGTTCGGAAGGGCTGGGGGGACAGTATGTTTCGAATGAGATATTCGTTTGAGAAGGTTGGAAAGAAGTGAGAGCCTTTTTTCTACTTTTCTTTAAATTGAATATCTATTCATCGCACCATTAAGAACGATTTATGAATCCCATTCGATCGCTGAATTGAAATCTTCTTCTCCCAGGATACTTGTCGAATTACAACACTTACTAAAAATTGATAAGAGCACAATCTGAACGATAAATAAATTGACAAAATTCGGCAACAATTCTCGCACACTTCAATTCAAGAAAGAAAATTCTGAAAGTAATTCTTCCCTCCGCGTTCGCGATCAACCCTCGCGGAACCACCCTTCTGCCGATTCCTCCCGTCGCAGACAACTTAAAGGAACTCTCGAAGCTTTCACCCGCGCGCGTGACGCTGGAAACTCGCGAGACGACGAGTTCCGGCGAGTGTTAGACGCGTCTAGAGTGTCGTCGGGGGTGTTCTTCGCCACCCTCGGCGGTTCTCCTCCGCGGCGCTTCTTCCCCCCCCCCCCCCTCTTGTGCGCCGAAAACGCTGGCGGAGGGCCGCACAAGGGGCGGCGGACGAGGGAACGGCGTCGAATTAAAATTCATGAACGCTTCGAGCGGCGTCGAATTAAAATTCATGGCGGAATTATCGCCGGCTCCTCGAAAACAAAGGAACGGGACGAGTTGGGAGACCACTCACGAAGTCGCGCCACGGAAATCATCCCCGACACGAGAGTTCCGCGGCCGCGGAACCAGGGCAGAAATCCTGGCCGTCGATTTTTTATTACAACGCGACCGCTCTCGCCCCTTTCCTTTAAATCAACCCCCGTTAGAAAAGTCAGCCGTGCAACTGTGGATAACGAGGCCGGTGCTCCATCCTTTGGGCAGGTTGTAATTCGTGAAACGAATCGGGGGCGAATGGGTCGAGCTGGAGCAACTTGGAAGTTATTTATAATCATTTCGTAGTCACGTGCGAAACAATGATTATTATTAATTTGATTAATTTATCAAGAATTCTGTGAAAAGAAAACGCGAGGTTAACTATTCACCAGCCCATTCTAACGAATCGTCCCAACCCTTTAACGTCATCATGAACGTGATCGAGGATCGCATCGACCGGTTCCCAACACGTACACCTCACGTCCGTTGATCTTTGTCCATTGGGTCATCGTGTTTTCGCGTGCACGGTTACGAAAGTGGAGGCGACATTAATATTTCATTAATATTCCAGCGAGCAGAGGATTCTTGGAAAAGCGAAGGCTCGAAGCTGGACTTTATTAATGCGCGCCGTGTGTACGCGGAGGCGTCGATGTTTTCAACGAACGGACAAGGATGGCGAGACGGCAGGAGATGGTGGGAGATGGATAGATAGACAGAATATATATAGAGAGAGAGTGAATAGGCCGAGGTAGGTCGATGGATCGGAGAAAGAAGGAATTTCTCGTCTGGACGTAGCCTGTGGACTGGTCGAGCCAGTGGTAGTTAATTAAGTGCTAACAAGTAGAGAACTACCTTGCGTGGCGAGCCACCTCGTCGGAGTAGAATCGTACGACGTGTCCGGCGTGGTAAGGCAAAAAAAAGAAAACGGAGAGAAGAAGGGAGATAGAAGCGAGGAAGAAAAATAAAGACGGAGGCGGAGACGACGTGGCTACAACTTTATTATTTTATTCGAGCAGCTTGGATACTTTTTATTTTCGTTTTGGAGGTGGCCCGTCACGGTGGTATCGTGTTCGGCTACTGAATTTGGAGATCGTGGGAATCGAGCTGGTGAAATCCTCGGGCTAGTGTCGAGAATTGGATAGAGGCAGTATTAACTGGATAGATTGTAGTTATTAAAAAATCGGATTTTTTTTTTTATTAAAGGAGTGCAATCGAAAGTGTAGCTACCTGGGATTGTTGGGGATTCAAGTTTTAATCAAAAGTTTTTATTTTTCTGCTTGGGAAATTGTTCATTTTCCATGAGGAAGAAAATTGGGATTTTCTACGTGGACAAATATTGTTCGTTTTTTGATAATTATTATTGGCCATTGGTTCACTGGAATTTTCGAGTGACTGAGATATTTTTCATTGAATACACGATCAGGTACTTGGATGGAAGAATATCAGTCTTAGCCTTTGAGACGGCGATAAAATTATGCACGCCTGAGCGTGACGTGCTAATTGAGCCAACAGTCGAACATTCGAGTTACAGTTACTTCTGAAAATGTTCCTCAGTCTGGTTCCCAGAAAAGAGAATGCAAAAAAGGGACCTTTAAAACTGTAATAAAAAGGTTGAAAATCGTAATTTAAAAAAAACAATAACGCAGCGCAAAATTGGAAAAATGTTTGCACAGTGAAATCGTTTGAAACTGCTTTTCCCCAAAAATCGTAGATCCTTCTCATTCATTCAACGTTACTGATAAATCGTCAAAGCCTGTCTGCTCGAACAGATTTCCTGACAAGGAGCATACGGAATCGTACATGTCCTTGGCAACGTTAATGCATCAATATAACTTATATGAGTAGACGACGCAAGATGTTGCCCGCGGGCTGAGAATATTGAGTAAGACGAGTCGAGACGAATAGAAAATCGAGGGACTCGTTCGTGGATTTAGAAACCATTGAGAAGCATCGCTTACTTCGCGGACTTCTATTGCCAATAAATACTAAGAAACTACGTATGTTCATCTACGAACTACAAAATAAAACTATTCCCGAGTTGTCGAAAATAATTTGCGACCAAATTATTTAATAATAGTAATAGTAATAGGATCTCTAAATCGAGCAATGAAATTCTTTCAAAAAGAAAGTCATAATTTCACACGTAAACCGCAACTACTTCCCTGTAACGCTTCGCAACCCCCATAAAGTAATTAACCTTCCAAGTAGCAAACAATTACATCAGGTATACATAGAAACAGAGAGACAGGCGTTGTCGTTAGCAGCAACAGCTGGACATTGAGGCAGGTCGCGGCCAATTCGGGGACGCGTCACTTAATTCGATGAAGAGATCGGAATCGCGTGGAACGCGTGACACCCGGACTCGTAGGTCCTGGTCGGCTGTTTGAACGACAAATATTTTGTCATCAAACTTCTGTTTCGCGCGGAATCAGCGTGTCTATATGTGCAGGGCTAATACAAAGCGTTTCGCGGGCGTTTGCTAAAATCGGGTCGCACGCGCCCCCTTCAAACGAATCTTTTCTCTTACATTCCTGCGAGGAACAATAGACTGACTTATACAGATTTTTTATGGCGTTTAATACGGTTTAGAATTGTGGCACGTCACGTTGGATTGATGGCAATCGTTGGATATTGAGTGTGTCGACCATTTGTTTGTTTCGCTTTTTTTAATCTTTAAAATTGTAATTCTTTTTTAAATATTTAGTGCGATAGATTGGTGGATAATCTGATAGGTAATTATTGTTCTGGTGTGTACGTGTTGGAATGAGGATCGTTTGAAGGGGTTGTAGAAAGGGGTGCGACGGAAGGGTAGTTCTATTAATTGTGTGAGTGCATATGGCAGTATGGATATTGGGCCAGGCAATTGAGTTATCGTTGAGCATTATTTTAATTATGTTTGTCAATATCAATATTGTCTCAATTTACTCGACAACTTTAGACAGAATGTCAGGAGTCCATAATGTAATTGCCAACTAATTAAGAGTGGTTCTGTGCAGGGCTACAGCGAATGAAGAGTCAGAAGAGCGTCACGCCAACAGCGATTCTCGTTTCTTGGATGGAAAATTCGAAAGCCGGATACCCCTCGGTATGATTTCCGCTAGCGACAGAGCATTTGTAGAATCGACGCTGTAATTACTGTCGCCGCTGTACGATATTTAACAACGTCTTAACGACGATTTGGCACATTGTTCAAATGCTTGCTTTGATGCGCGAGCAGCCGTCGCAATAACGTCGCCGGAACAACGGAATCGCTGTTTGCCCTGGCAGAACACCGTCTGTTGCAATTGTTACGTCGACGACGTGCTGTTTAGCGTTCGTGACAATTTAACGAGACGCGTGCAACAACGTGCAATGACTCTCATTGTCAGTCTCATGATCATTATACTTATATTATAGTACATTATAAGATCATCCGTTTTCAATGGAAAAATAAGGGTTGACAAATTTCGAGTCGAACATTGAAGCGTGCAATGGACAGAATTTCTATGGAATTCGATAATTAAATACGCTGTTCGTTTATTTAATTGAGGCAGGGTTCTCAAATTCCCATAAAAAGTACACCCCCTGAAAATAAAATTCTCAGGCAAGCATCGAGCTTGTCAAAGTTCCTGTCAAACAAAATACTTTCCCCTTGAAAGAAGAATAGGCGATTCTGCAAGGAGACATTATTACGGTATCGGATTTCGTTTAAATTGGAATGAAGATTTAAGGGAACCGTTAGACAGTCCTCTCTGTGCACGCAATTGCGTAAGTGGCGAGGTTGTCCGGTTGTGTTCGGGCACGTGTCGCGGCGAACAAATAAACGTTGCACGCTGGCAGCTACCTTGGGACCACGTGTTAACCAGGCTAACCAAGATAATCACTCATTACGAGCGTTTAGCGTGGCCGGGAACCGAGGCGTCGTCGCCGTTCGATTGGACGTCGCTAACGTGGAAATAATTCGCGGGGCAAACACGCGAACCATCGTCGCGTTCCGCTTCAAATCGACGATCTGTTTCTTCTTTTAGCAAGTGTCGCGGCTTCGAAGTCCTCCACTTCCGGAGAACACTGCCCTTAAATCGTGAGTATTCGCCTTGGCCCTCTTAGGCTGCGATAATTCCAGTCTAGATCGTTTGGATACGTAGATCATGCGTGGATCCTACTATTCGGGGTGCACAGATTCTATGAGGGGGTGGATTTTTTTGGGGGTGTTTGGGAATTTAATCAAGTGAGGCAATCAAGTTGCAAATCATTTTTGTGTATTTGGTTGTTTTTTTTCTTGTGGGACAAAGGATTTAACGCGTCATGCTTTTAATTAACAATACCGAGAGAGTATTCCGGTACTCTAATTAGGTAATTAGGAATAGAAATGAAGAAGTATTGTACGGTGTAAAAAATCGAGGAAATCGATTGACAATTAGCTTAATAAACAATTCGTATTAAACGATTCGCTTTTCTAACGGAGATTATGGACGATTTTTATCGACGAATCACGAGTGTCTGCAAATACGGGGAGCACGATTTTCATTAAGTTATCGCTGATAATTATGACTCGAACTAATATTTGCGAGGATATTTCTGGCTAATAGAAAGGGGCGGCGAGGGGGTACGCGGGGTGGATTAAAAATGCACGGGATTTTCGTTGACTTAAATTAAACGAGGAGTATTTATTTACCAGGCGCTGTTATAAATTGTGTACGCAATTATTTTATTGTATGACGGTTTGCTTTATCGAACGATTATACATAACGACGATGAAAAGTTAACACGATGCAAACGTTCCGCCTCTGACGATCATCGAAACATTCGAATCTGTCGATTTGATTAATTAGCAGTTGTTTAAAGAAGAAACAAACAGCAGCATTCGAACTAAAATTCATCGTTTTCACAACCAAGAATCATTTTGCAGTAAGATATATTACACAGCCTTTCATTTAATAGCTTCTGTAAAAAAAACTCCTTAACTACCCTCACCCTATTGTGTTACATTTTATTCAATGAAAAGTCAAAACAACGTGAATCACCATTATATTACCAAATTCGTAAGAACCGTGGCATTGAAGCTGGTACTTTTGTTTCTTATTTGTTTCCTCAAACAGTAATTACTATGAATCATCGTAACAGGTAATTGAAGGGATGCATACCTTCATCCCTACCTTCTCGGAAACAACCTCTATAATCCTTTGCCCCGAAAATCCCCGAAAATCTTCGACTTCCAAACAACAACAATCACCAGCTGTCTGAAGATACACAAACATTTCCCCTACAGTTGTAGCATGACAATTATCTAATAATTATTTACCAATTCATCGTGCCCGCGTCAAACTTTTCGAGAGGGCGATTTTTTCCAAAATTTCTCCGCGTCAAACTTTTCGAGATTGTTGTTTTTTATTCCAAAATTCCCCGCGTCACAGGGATGCGCAACGGAGCTCGCAGAACGCTCCAACACACGCGCGGATCAGCGCGGACCAGCGCGGGCATGCAACCGCGTGTTCGCATATGGCCAGGGAAGGTCGAGCGTGACGTGGTCTCCACTCCCGGCTGCGCAAATATTGATCGAGGTGTCGCCGTGACGAAAAATTCCACCGAACGGGAATACAGTGTCCCCGACGACATCGCGAAAGATGGCGCGTAACCGGACGTCCCTCCGCGGAGACGGCTCTGACGAATTTGCAAGATGATCCTCGAAAAACTTGATCCCTGGAGACGCCCAGGGAATGACGGAGAAAAAATTTGTCCTTAGAATTTTCTGTGACCAATCTTCGTTTCTGTCGTTCGTAGAAACTTTGGAGGGTCGCAAGATTAATAGGGGTTGGGTATTTCTTTTTCTTTTTTGTATTAACATATTTGGCGGGACGATCAAGGTTTATCGATGTTTTAATTAGAGGCTTAATTGTTGATTGATAGGTCGAGGATACTGGAATAGTTTGGCGATTTTGATCTTCGTTTTGTTGGAGAATAATTTGTTGCACTATATACAATAATTTCACT
Source organism: Nomada ferruginata (assembly GCA_963583965.1). Lineage (NCBI taxonomy): Eukaryota > Metazoa > Arthropoda > Insecta > Hymenoptera > Apidae > Nomada > Nomada ferruginata. The sequence continues at coordinate 3,345,596 of OY757223.1, forward strand.
GATACCTGGGATCATTTTTTGATTATAATTTGCAGTTTTCTGGAGCCTCGGGTTTAACATTCTAGTCGAGTGATCAATTAATAGAAATTGAAGTTATAAGACAGTGGTGGTCTAATTTACAATTTGTAATTTCGCGCATTGTCCCCGCAATTTATTGACGGAAATGAATAGAAACGAGACGGGAAATCTGGCAATATATTCGCCAAACAAAATACGATGATCGAATTGTTTGGCCTATTGGCGATATACGGTGGCGTTTTATCGAATTTCAATAGGCGGCCCCCTTGAGTATGCTCGAAACACCGTGCCCCGATTTACAACGTATGTATGTACAAACTATTAATTCGATATGCCACGTAGGCGAATATCGATACAAAGTTGTCTCGATGTTCTGCAACGTGTCGAATTATGACGACCTGACACAACTATAATTCATCCGTTCGATCCTTTAAAACCTATATCCCTTCGCGTAACACGTGACAGTCACGGTGTAAAAAAATTTGGAACGCTCCGAAAATTGTTCCTAAAAATATATAAAATTTATTTGAACGGGGAGGTAATATTTTTTTCTCGAATTAAAAATAAAATCGGTCGATCGCCAGGAGTTGATTATATCCGGAGCTCTTAGCGGATATCAAATTCATACAAAGGTGGGTCGACGGAATCGATCGATCTTCTGGAAGCCTGGAAGTATCGATAAACAGATAATTGGCAGAGACGTAATATTCCGTGATGGCGTGTAATCCGATACAACCGGAGGTAGCGTCAAACAGGAAGATCGTGGGACAGCGAATTGAATTGACAATGGTTCCGGGATTCAATTTGGCCCCGAGCGATTAGTAAAATTAAATGGAGATTGATTAAGACGATGGAACGATACGTCGTCACGAGTATGACCAGCTCGAGGAGCAATCGAGCGACGCGATCCTAAAATTATTAATATCATTACTATCCTAATTCCTTTATTAATTTACAATTAAATATCGAAGGTCCTGCTTCAAATAAAACCAACGTGCACCATCTATACTTAATTTTCAACATTGTTCCCAGGATCATTCCCAATTTATTACACTCGGATGCAATTAAAAAGAAATCATAACACTCACAGCATTCCATCGAATCGAATAAAAAACAAAATAGATCTGTAAAACTCTGGAATCTTCGCAAATACTAAAACCACCCCCATAAAGTAGTACTCGTGGCAAAGTTTCCCAAAGTTCTAACCCCCCATGGAACACTCCGGCAAGTCCCTTTTGTTTTATCGTGGTATTTCGCTTATGGAGCGATCAAACGAGCCAACAAATCCCCTTTCTAGGAGGTAAGCATCGAACAGGTGGTAAGCGCGCAGCGTGGGGTAGGCGCACGTCAAACCACCCCCGTGGTAAACCTCGTACGCAACACCAGACACCATGGGGCCACAGCTGGGCGTCGTGTAGCTGCTTAGACCCCGGCAACCCCCGGTTACCGCACTCCCTATGCTCCTTGGGGCCCGATTCAAAGAGGACACGCGCCCCCTCGAACGTTCAAGGGGTTGATTCGTTTGTCCCATCCGTGGTTTCGAGATTTCCACGCGGTTATCGGTTCATTCGTACTGGCCAGCCACCTAATTTTCAATTCACTTTTGGGTTTTATGGTCACGGGAAATATCCCTCGATGGTAATAACCATCGAGGGTGGATTCCTATAGAACTACTATTAACAGGCTCTGAAATCCACAGACGATTCTAATTGTAAGAGTAAAAAAGAAAAATTTATCAGTAAAACTGATAATAACTATTGCTCTAATAATTACCGCGTCCCCGTGAATAAATAGTGCTGTAAATAATTAATAGCAATCGAATCACAGTTGGTCACAGTTACATTAATTGAAGTTCTGGTCGATCAGTAATCTTCGAACGAATTTCGCGCCCCGTTCGAGCCGGTGCCTCGTTCGGGCTCGGCTAATTTCGTAAGTCAAAACTATAATAGCAACGAACGACACGGCACGGCGGCGTGTGTACACATTTCCACGGTGGCACTCTAAGCGTGCGGACGCATTGAACACAGCCAGACATTTATCGTTGTATACATTGTATATATTTGCTCGTGCTTCCAGCCAGCTTTCAGCGCAGAGCCGTTCCCTGTTGATACAAAATATCGTGACCATTTATTCAGCGATCATCGACGAACGATTAGAAATAATAAAGATCCGGCCGCGTTACACACCCCCTTTCGCCACCCGTACACGGCGGTCCACCATTTGCTCGGGCAAATATTCTTTTAATATTTAAAGATCCTCCCGTATAACCATTTCGTGCAAATACTCCGGCAAGAGTGTAAATATGTACAAAATACACATCGGCGAAATGTATAAATACAAGGACTATACACTTCGTAGAATAAAATATTTGATGCTTGCTTGCGAGCCGATTCTGGGGGGCTGCGAGTGCCTGCCCTCTTCACAAGAGATTTCGTTCGTTTGTTAATGTTTGCTAATTTCGCGTAGAAGAGTTGCAGATTCGTTCCTGGGTCATCCATGACCTATGCCAACAGAATCGTTGTTCAATAGTAACGCGGTACACTTGGATCGTTTGGAATCGAGAGAATCAGCGTCCATAAGAGGTGAATGCTAAACAATAGAACCGTAAAATCATTCTGCAAGTATAAATATAAAAAGAAAAAGTTGCTACATTAACCGCTGCATTTGCGATAAACGAAATCTAGAATCGGTCAACTACGGAAACTCCCACGGAATTAAATCGTCCGGGAAAAATAGAATACGTTTTCCTTCGACAGATTTTTCGATTAATATTATACGTAGTTTCCACGGAATTGCGAATCAATTTCGTGTCCTAGAACGATGTACGTCTGCTCCGCATAGAGCGTTCGTGTGTGGACCGATCCTCGATTGCGGTGTCGCGAAATTTGAAGCGAATCCCCGGCCGGTATAGCGCTTTGATAATCGCATTAGCCGGGCATCACCGATAAATCAGACAATTAGCGGCCATAAGCGCATCGTAAATCGGAATTATCAGAATCGGCTAATGCATTTTGATGCTGCCTGTTTGCTTGGTAACGCGGCTGCGGCGGGACAGCATATATGTTTACCAGTCTTACGATCGCTGGAATCGTCACATGTTTGTTTTGTTCAACTAGGAACGCGGGCAGGTCAACACGGTGCGTGATACAATCGAGTACTCGAAAAATAGTCCGCACATTCGTGAACCTTTGGCTGCCTTCGACGACCAAGGACGACTCATTCGACTTTGTGCTGTCGCAGAGGAAAGTCTGTTGAATCGGGGGTGAAAAACAGTTTAGAAGGTGTTTCTTCGAGCGGTCAATTCTGGGTGAGTAGATATTTGTATTGCTCCATTTTGACAATTTTAATAATAGTGGAACGGGATCATAATTTACATTAATCCTGCGCAAGTAAATAAAACTAAAATATAATAGACATAAATCTACAACACCGTAACATAGGTACAGGGTTCTTGAAACAAACTCGAATGCGAATGAAAATCTCAACTAGGTATACCCACTTCTGTCGCGAAAGAGGATCCGTTTCATTGTTCTTTAAAATATGCATTGACAGAATTAGCATTCGATGATTTCACTCGGGGGGGACAGAATTTTCGAGAACGTGTTCGATAACGGGGTGATTGACGATCGATTCTCGAGAATCGCTCTTCCCTGGTCGTGCCCTCTGCACGATGCGCGCGAGCAGAGCGCATGGGAAATTATGGGAGTAGCATGGTCGCAAGGGGATGCGTCCATCGCTTCGGGGAATTGGTTCGACGTCGATGGACTTGGAAGTATCATCGAGAGGTAGTTTACATCGGCTAGTACCAGCGTCGCGATTAACTTCTCCAACGCTCGAAGGCGATTGCTTTTTAAATAGACACCATGCACGATCGTGGGAAATCGTGGCAGTCTCCTTTGACCACTGAGAGCGGTGCTAAAGTAAAAAACGAGGGCACGGTGTTCTCTTGAGAAATATATCATCGACACGTGACGGGCCCTCGAAAAGGAACTTGATAAGCATGGTACTTTGGGAACTTCTAGGGGATGGAAATTAAATAGCACGCGTCAGAAGTATTTGTACAAATGATTTTATTAAATCGCTGGTCTGTTATCAATTTTAGAACTCAATGCCTGAGTCCACCGTGCCCAAAACAATTGCCCATCGCTCGAAAGTGCATATTTCACAATACCTCCAATCACAGCTTGCCAGCTTTTCAATTTACACCTCTCAGCCTGCAAATATTCGAACCTCTTTAAACACCACTTTAATTCCCACTCGATTATCGCGACTTTAATTCTCAGCCGTCGCATAAAAATTACAGAAGCACCGCCTAATCGCCAATAACAAATACACTAACTCTAGATACCGTTGCACCTTTCCCAATCACCAGCCGCGCAATTTCCAACGTTTTCCTTCCATTTGTTAATCGCCCCTCGCGCCAACCGATCCCTCCCGATTTCAATACAGTCAGACTTAAACCATCCAGCGGCGGATTAACACGCGCCCAAATTTCCTCGGTCGAATCGCTCGTCCACGAAGTTCTCATAGCCCAGTGGAACTTCACGTGGTCCACGTGCGTGCGATGAGCCGGAGGCCGCGTCGTAAACGTCGTTCGAGCACGAACCAGATGATCGGGAGAAAAGAAACGAAGGGGGCAGGTTACCCTATGGAACGGGACAGGAATATCTAGGCCAACGTTCACGAATGTTTTGACAGGGGGTGGGCTGGTCGCGTGGCGGGGTGGTGTTTGTAAAACATCGCCGTCTCCTTTATCGCGGCGATATTACCCAGCAGCCACGCCACGTGACTGGATCATTGTTCGCATTGTTGCGGCTCGAGAGAGCAGAGGGGGATGGAGCAGTGATACGTTATTGTTCTTCCGGAGAAGCGTAGACGTGATTTTCTTTCGCCGATAGCGATAATCTAATTGAAATTAATTTTCCCCGCGTGACATTTCGCCCGGAGGGGTGTTAAATATGTGGAAGGGAGGGGAAAGAAGGATTTTTATACTTCCAGTAGGGTCTCGGGGTTTCTTCGGAAAATTGTTCGGCGGAGTTGCAGGAACGGTGCAGGTAATTTTTATAAATAAATTGGGAAGGAGCGAATCGATTGCAAGGAATTTTTTGGTAGATTTCAAATTTTGAGATTGTCGAAGAGTAAAGTAATATAACCTTTTTGTTTGTACCTCTGGACGATATTATATTTTTTAAGAGGTTGACATTTTTTCGACGATAATTTAATTCGTTGATGAACATAAAGATGAGAAAAACGATTGCACGATTGGGAATTATTTATGACCGCTGAGATTAGTCTTTCAATTCCCTGTTTGGAATTAAAAAACAAAATTGACGGGCACTGCGGCAATTGCTTTCAATTTTCTGTTCATTTTCATTGATTGCTCTGTCGAATTTATTTGATTGTTCCCGGCGCTCGTGATTCCTTCGTCGCAAACGCAGAAACGTCTTATTTTCCCGGCGAAAACAGCGACGCGACGAAAAAACGGGGTGCGAAACAAGACATGGTAAATACTCGTCTCGGCATTATCGGGCATCCACCGATCCGATTGAAAGATGATAATATTGTTGATGGAAAACAGCGCTACGCAAACAGGTGATTTTTGCGTCTGCCGTTCCCCGACGTGGAATGTTTCTTGTCGCTTCCGAGCTGAAAATGTACCTCGCGAAACGGTACTATTATTATACGAAAGCTTGATCGGATAATCCAGAGAAGGGCAATTCATTTGAAACACTACCGAGAAATGCTCCTCGAATTAATTAACTCTGTTGAATAGAACGAAATGTAAAATATCATTTTTAGGCAAACAATTTCTTCGAGCCAGCGAAAATACCTTTTACTCCATACTTTCCGTATTCCATAAAATTTTTAATCGAATTCCCCGAATCCGTTTCTTTACCATTACATTTCAATCAATTTTTAAATCACCTTTCACTCGCTTAAAACGAGGAGGGAAAAAAACAATCTCTAAAATTACCTTCCCCGTGGATCCCAAAGAATCTCGGAAAATTAACCAATATTAAAATACCCTCTCAAACAATATTAAAACATTTCACTCGACACACATACGCACACACACACACGGGTCTTTAAATATTCCACAGCCGACTCTGCTGTATAACCGTAGAACCGGGTAATTAATAGCTCGATCAGACGATAGCCTGCAGAAAGTACAGGCAAAAGAGTAACAGGGGGGGAAAAAAGGAGGGAAAAGGTTAGACTTAGCAGTTGACCAGGCGGAAGTTCGTTAATAATTCGGCCCCCGCGCGCTTTCCTCGCAGCGAAGTCTTTTTGAAGCGGGCCCAGACTCGTCGAAGCTCGGCTGGTCTTGATGCTAGAGAAAGAGGGAAAAATAGAATGAGAGAGATGGTTAAAGGGAAAGGGGGACAGAGACAGGCAGAGGGATGGTTGCAGTGCATGCCACGGGGGTTGAAGTCTGTTTGCTCATGAAATATGCAGGCATGCGCCCTCCATAACTGCTCGAAAGCACTGAAACTTGCGTGCAGCTTGGCGGGGCCACGGGATTTTCTGCCCCTTCGAACGTTTACCAAAGAGACGCGTTTACAGTCGATGGGAACACGCGTTCTTATCGAATCTAAGTATCGACTTGAGCCACCGACAGACCGGTCGCCCTACGCAGAATCGAGTAATTTTTCTGCTAGGAGGACACCTCCGCGGGACAGAAACTGATATGGGAGTTGCGATAGGGTTAAAGAGAATTATTATTCTTATAAGGTAGCTGGTTTGAAGGCAATTCAGAATTACAAACACCGGGACAATTGCATTATATTATAACTAATGATCGTACCAATTCCGTATCGTGGAGATTTTGTTATTCAAATTGAAATCCTGCATTACCATTTTTTGAACCAGAAGGAATAGAATAATATTATATTAATACGATCTAATTAAAAGGCCGAGTAGATTGTCCGAATGATAACGAGAAATGATAAATATATAATTGCACGTTCCAACGATTCTTCTATCCATTCGCGAATCGTGAACAGAAAGTTAGACATATGGTTGAGACTGGTCGCAGGTTGCGCGGGCGTAGCGTGTCAAGCGTTTTTACGAGCCGACGAGGCGCACGAAAGCTCGTCACGTCGACGTGTGTATCCGACGAGTCACGGCTCGATTATTTAACCCCGAGGAGAGCATATGTCGCTAACCCCCTCGCCTAACAGGCGCGGGTTATCGCAATTAACCCGCGTCGAAATCAAGCCAGCGATAGCGATCGCGTATAAAAAGCCGTTTTATTCGGCCACCGTGGAGAGGTGCACGGATACACGGACAGGTTGCGATCCTTCGTTACGTGTTCCCTGCGTTTGCTTGGATATATTTTTGGGGGATCGTTTTCCCTTTTCGGAAAGTAAATTAATATTAACGACAACATTGTCGCTGAAGTTCACTTTGCTTCGTGATCGAATATATTCCCCCCGGATCTGTTAGGCTTTTTTAATTTAGCAACTAGGAATTCGCGCGCGTAATTATTGTCATTACAGTTTCTTCTATTTTTCGTAAGAGTCCGCGGCGCGGGGGAAGAAAAATTTCCTCAGCAGTTTACAATTGAAAGGCGATAATGGAATATTTTACGACAGTCATGCTCTAATCTTGGTACACTTTGATCCTCCCTTGCTTGAGCAGCGATAAGTCGAGTACAAGTCATCGATGATTTTCAATTGTTATAGTACACCAAATGTTGTGAATTTAGATTTGTCGAATTATGTAAAGAGTTTTGATTTAGCGACCGAACCGGTTCGGGCTAAATAAATTCATTTCGGTTAAGAATGAATATTATCTGTGCTCACTTGTCAATCGAAAATGTAAAGGATTGAAGTAAATTTTGTTCAACGTGTCCCAGTTTATGAACGGAAGGGTTATATCTGACCTACATCGAGCTTCTCTTGGCCGTGTTTGAGCAAATTGTTTCGAGAAAAGAACTTAGGGTGGGCAAGGGGTGTTGGTGTAGCTCGATCGACAATGTGTACAAGGAATCAGGCGAGTTGCAGGGTAAAACAACCGGAAGGGTTGACACTGAGATTGAAAAAGTGAGCGTCACTTAAACTGCCTACCCTTTACTGTCGCCTGTCACTCGACCAGCTCCGCAGGACATTGCGATTTTAAACAAGGACACACCTGTTCAAAACGTAGCTTTCGAGAAAAGAGTGAAGTCGGAGAAAATTATTAATATTGAATAATATTTCATCAAACCCTTTCTCTCATATTTTGATCTATTTTTGTACTTTAGATTAAATTAACTGTACTTTATATTTTGCAAAAAGCATTCAATTACACTCTGGAATCTAAGAAATCTTTCTCGCGTTACGAGCAATATACACGTTGCCATAATTGCAGCATAATAATTCAGCAATGAAACAGCCTGTATACATACGATACGCACGTTAGTTAGTTAGCCGCCGGCCAACAGGGCGACGATTATCGATCAGGCCTTATCGAGTAGCAGATTCTCTCAGATACACGTGCACGTAATAATCAACCAAGAAGCAGGCAATAACGAAATATTTATTTCAAATAAATTTAACTGCCTTATACTCCTTATACTGCCTTATACTAAAATACCGGAATGGGGAAAAATAAAATTTCGCAAGCGCTTCGAAATTCCAAATTAAATAAAATCACGAACCCCCTCATTAAACGCGATCGCACCGATTCCCCCAAAAAAGAACCACGCGTTTAAAAAATAAAAAGAAATAGCGAGAAATGACCCAGGACCGATTTGAAAATCGTCTAACACTGCGAATCGTCGGAACGAACGAATGATCAAATTCCCAAAGCGTCCACAGCGATACAGACCCGTGAATTCTTTCTGTCAGCCCGAATAAGAGCGAATCGCGTGCGAGTCAGCGTGTCGAGGGTTCACGTACGCCGTTTCAATTCGGCCCGATGCCTTGGCCGATCGGACACGGGCCTCGTCGTCCGCGGATGAACAATCGTGCGGATCTTCTTCGGCGGTGCGTCGTAAAAAATTCATTACCCGGCCGGGGAATCGATCGTGAACCCGTGTAATTGCCTGCCCTCTCGATCCCGCGAACTCTGCCTCCGTGGCTGCCTTTCGTTCACCGTGGAAAACGTAGAGGAGCATTCTCAACGCTCTGTATAGCACTCTTCATTCACTGCGCGCTGAAATTCGATATGTTCGAACGAAAATAACAGCGATTTTTTTTGCAGTCGATGGCAATAATGAAATAGACGAACGATGGATCGATATGGATGATCGATTTCATATAATTAACATAGTAACGTAGTGAAAGAATCATTCTTTTGCATAAACTTTGGTATCCAGAGTTTTTGAGTCGTTTAGAAATGGGGTGGGTCTCGTTGAGTCTTTCTCTTTCTTTTCTATGGAGAGATTAGATGGAAGAATTGAATGGCAGTGTCGTTTTGATGCGTGCATGGGGGTAATGCGATTGTCGGAGTATGTGAAACACAGGAGAGAGAGCAGTTCTGAAAGAACGAAGCTCATCCTTCACGGAGAAGATTTAATTGCAGCCCATTCAACGCCTCGTAAAAGCCGACTTTCTAGAAACCGAACGTTCCTGGGCTTCCCGCGCTCTTCTCGCTATGGTGTCCCTTAAAAATCTCTGTGCCAGTCATTCCTTCGCGATTCATGATTTTTCGCAGGATAACAAATTATTGAAATGAAAATTCTTCCATGGGGAACATCTTTAGAAACCGTTTAGAAAATAAGTAATCACACACGCATATTTGAAGAAAGATTGTTGGCAAAAATTTAAAAAAAAGAAATACCTTTTTAGTTATTCCCGAAAAGTTTAGCAAAAATGACTTACATGATCAGTATACGATTATTAGATAATACTAAATGGAACACGGCGCAGGGATGAAATATATGAAAGGGTTAATTGAAAACTGAATCTCCCATTAAATAATCAATTTTTTGCCGCTTTCGTGCTTTGAAAATTTCTCGAGAAATCTCGCGTTTCCTTTGAAGTATCCAGTCGTTCGTTCTATTTTACTGGCCGCATAGTTGTGATTCTTCTCGCGATCGAAGGGCCGGCTGGCGCAAATCGCGGAACGCACTACTAAATTAACGATTTGTCCCGCATCAAAACAATGGCTGCACCTCCGAGACAGTGTGCATCCTCGACGCCGACAAAAGAATCCTCCATTCGGTCTTTCCTTCTTTTTCAATTTCTCAGATTTCTTTAATAACGCCGTTACGTTTTCTCGTACAAACATTTTTCTGTCGCAGAGCAGACTTAAACCGCTAAGATAATTATTATTATTATTACTACGAGTATGTTCTCTATATTTCTGTATTTTTTTGCGATTTTCACAATACTCTATATTATGGAATTTCATTGGTGGATTTAATTTTCTTGTTCTCTAACGTGTATTTTTTACAACCAAATAAATATCGCGTAAAAATTGCGGAACGCACGAATTATTCAGTGGCGAGATTAAAAAGAATTCTCTGCTTATTCGACTCGTAGCTATACCGATTTGGAGAATCCGCTTTCTAGCACTCGAGATTTTTCTTTCTCAAGAAGAACAGCTCGAGAAGTCGTGTGTTGACTCGTCTGGTTCTCGCGGGAAGATAAGCCGAGCACCTCTAACGAGCAGATAACTGCTTTTCTTGGAAAAAAAATTGCACCGCATCGGTATAAAAATGCTTAGCCGTGGACTCGTGATGATTCATCGATCGTAAGATCCGCAAACTGATCTAGGGATCGTGCGCAATAGCGTAGTGATTTGTCTGTGATTTATTTTAAGAAATTTATTCCTCGAATGATCCTTCAAATTCAGTTATTTTATATTTTATTCTCTCTGAAAACGTCTGAAATTAAGCAGAACAATTCTCGAAATAAATAGAGACTAGTTTTAATGAAACCTGTACCGAGATTAAAACAATTCAAAAGTAAAATTATATGCCGAATTAAATAAATGACTAAACAACAATTTGTCATTGAACCATCGTAACAGTAAATTCAATACAGAATATAATCGAGAATTAAGAACGCCAATCGGTCTGTAATCAAGTCAATTCTCGCGAGATAGCGCCGGGGAGAAAAAGAACGAAGGGTTGATGGGAAGAAAGTCGAACGGTTGAATGGGGTGGGTTGTCCGTTCATTTAAGAATTTGCCTCGTTAGTCAAATCATGTCCACCTCGTTGGCCCTGCACCAGTTGATACAATTAATTAAGCAGTCCGTCGGTGTTGCAGCTTTGCGAAATCTGATTAGAAGCGTCAGGGAAAGCGATTCTGTCTCTCTTTTCCTTCGATAAACATCGTTCCTTCTGGATATCGGTGACCATTAGCATCTCGATTAGTCGATGATGATACTTTTTAATTCGTATCCGCCATTTCAAGTGTGCTTTGACAGGACTGATTAACCCAATCCGATTTACCTGCGTTCCTATAGGATCCAGCTGTCTGTTTTATTAGAATCAATGTTACAAGGTTTATTCATAGTTCACAGTAAATTATAATTTCGTGGAATTTTCGAAATAATTATTCTGCGTAACATAAAATGAATAACACATGACAGATAATAATTGGCGACTCGTTCATTGAAATATCATATCGACTAACATAACATAACATAACGATAAAAATTGAAATTTACCTTCCAGATATAGATAAATAAAAATAAACCTGACAACATAATCACCGCAGCAGTTTCTCACAAAAGAAAAGAAAGAAAAATCGTACCTCGACGCAAGTCGACCGGAAATTCCACGGAACAATCTCCGCCGCGTTTCCTTCCATCGACGAAAGATCGTTTCTCCGGGATCGATCGCGATAGGAAATCGTCGGAGGCGCGTACGATTATGCTCAGGTACGGGCGGCGATACGCGGCCAGGGCAAAAAGTGTATATACTTTATCAGGTGTGTAAACAGTGGCGTAGCTCGACAGAAAATTATGGCCGACCTGTGTAGACGGCACTTGGTGCTCCCCGGTTGGCCAGGCCTTAAACAGAGTTGTAAATTAATGCGGCAGCCGAGCGAACGAGCCCGGTTGCCCGGCGCTATTAATCACGAGGAACTTAATTACAGTCACGCGCTGCCGTCATTGTTCCCATCCATGATTCCAGTGGCCAACGACGTCGGCAGTCGTGGATAAAAAAGGAAAAGAAGGGAAAAAATACAATACGCTTCGCCACGTGAAATTGTACGTTTAATGCTGATTATTCCATGGATCCGATTTGTAGGCGCCTCGACGGTGGAGCGTCGAGCGATGTGGGATTGTTTTTGCGACGACGCGACAGCGGAAGGGTTAAGTAGATTTGCCGGGCGATTGAAGGAGAATTTCGTGAGATTTCGTGAGATTTCGAGGGGTTTATTTTGGGGATGGGTCGAGTCCGGAATTTTTGAGACGGAATTTGCGTCGGGGTATGTAAAGTAGATTAGTAGATTGGTGTTAGTTAATAGCAGGGGGATGTCCAGGGAAAGATGGGTATTGTTATGGTTTGATGATCTTTATTTGAAGAGGCCTGAAGGGTTTCCTTTTTTAAGAGGCTTGGTTCGGTTGGTTCGGGTTGGAACGATCGTAATAGTTTTTATTCAACGCCTGAGAGGATATTGTTGTAAACGATTGGTGAATTCATTAATTGAATTACGAGTTGAAATTAATTATACGATTCCCGTGACATTTCTCATTTATTCTGAAATATTTCCGATAATTGCAGCGCTTCTCGAACTATGAAATGCAGTAACGCGAATGAAAAAATTTATCGAGGATCGATTAGAAATATAAATGATAGGAAACGAGAAGAACACAGGGTATTTAATATACAAATAATTCACATCGCATATTTAATGCGTGTATATACACAAGAGGGAATCTTTGTAGGTTTCCTGAGATGATATAAACCGATCCTTGACGCCTCTTATATAAATCGATGAAACGGGTAATAATAGAAATCGATTAAAAAAAACAGTGCATTCCAGTGGCAACCGGAAGGCATGGATGAGTAATACAATGAAAGCTTGAAAATTTTCCCATGCTTCCCTATTCATTTAACACCGCCTAAACATTATTACGATAAAATAAAATTGCACATCAAGTCTTCCATAAATTGATAACACTTGAATTCGTTAAAAAAAGAAAGAACGATTTATTTTATACAATATTCAATTCACAGTCCTCCAGTTTCACATTCAATAACATAATATTTCCCCATTTTTTCCCTCCTACCTCGTTCTTTTCTCTTTTTTTCGAAAACACGACACGAACGTTTCCTCCCGTCGTGTATCTTATCGTCGACGGTACGTAGTCCGTCGTTATCAGCCAATGTATTTATGGGGTGGGATATGAAGCTGTAGATTGGATAGATATCGTCAGTAAGGCTGGTACATTTAGAGCAACGAGTGCACGTAGCCAGCGACGTGTGCGTGTTTGTACGCGGAATCCAGGGACGAGCAGAATTTTATTACAATTCCTTCGCGGTCTGTTACCGCCACGACCGACTCAATCGCTTTTACGCGAGCAGATTATTAGGTTGAATCCCGACGCCATTGGTAGCTCCAGAGATTCTATTGTCGTCGGGGTCCGTCAGAATCCGAAGGAATAAAAATTAAGCATGCTACGTAATCGATATTGAACCTGGAAGCCCATGGTACACTTTAATTCACTCTACTTCTAATATTCTTGTAATAGAATTTCAATCATGCCTGAGCATTCTGTAATTTCTCCAATTTTTCCTTGAATATTATCGATTTTGGTATTCGGACAATTATTTATTCTTTTCGTTTTTTGTTCTATAGTACAGAGTTCTCGCAAATTTTAATATGTCTTAACCGTGACACAGTCTCTTCTCAAATATTAGTTTCCATAGTTCATACCGTTTCCCAATTCCTTCCACGTCCACTGTTTCTCAACGCGTTACGATATTCGTGGTTCCTTTCAACGCCATTTCAAGAAACGACGCAAGAGCGTCGATCTATTCAAACAATCGCCAGTTTTTTCTTTTTGTCGAGAGAGTTTTTTTTTAGAATTCGTGAACGTCGTTGCGCGTCACGACGCGGTTTGCACAAGTGTTTCGGTGCTTCGTTAATTGGCCCATCCTCGTGTGGATGCTAATAAATTTTGTTTCGTCACTTGGGCGAGCACCGGTTGCCTCCCGTGCCTACTGCACACGCTCGTTCCGTACCTGTTGAGGGGGAATTAAAACTAGTCTTCGTCTATGTCCAACGGAAAGGAACATTGAATTAAAGTTAATTTCCCTGCACACGGTCGTTCGATTTGCATGCATGAACGAGGGTTGTAATTATGTATAATAGCAGTAATTAAATAAAACTGCAGTTCAATGTGTTTTATATTAGCCTGCGTGATTAGTCTTGGTAATTAAATATTCAGGAATTGAATAGGATAAATGTGGGACAATATAGAATGGATGGAAAGTTTGAGAATTTAGAAATTCCGAGGGCATCAACTATTCTTTAATGATAGGCAAATTGAAAAAACAGGAATGAGAATAGTATGGTGTGAAAAATTATGGAAAATCTAGAGAACTCAGGTGAATGATTAATATAAATTATCGCAGATTATTTTAGAGATCGTTTATGATGTGCTGAGACTACAGTCGCCACGAAGGAGAATTACAAATATCTTTATTTAAAGGTTGACCTTCCGTTTCCAACAAACAGCAATGCGATTAGATAGAAGCCTCTGCATAATCGTTCTTTACCTAAAGAGATAAAGTCTTTCGTACATTTGTATGTTTTACATATCTGTTTGAGTACGAAATGGCACAGCGAAGTCTCTGAAAGCCCGAAGACATTATCGTAGTATAATTATAAAACATACGAAAGTTTAATTAAATCTTATGCTAATAATACTCTTTATATTGCAAATAATATCCACTAAAATTAATGAAAGCTAGAAATTTTATTTTAATTCACTTCGATTTATTCTTACCCTTTCTATTGTCAACTCAAGTATAGACAGGTGCCGTTTGCCAAATACTTTTCAAATGTCGATTCGATCTTATAGCTACAAGCAGCCTCAATTTCGCAGACAAATATTTAAGAGGAACGGAAAGAGAGGGGCAATAAAGAATTCCGTGGAAGAATGAGACGTACAATTAAATGCACAACAAACATTATAACATATTAAGTGTACGATTAAATATTTAAACGTTTAAAAACGAGTTTGGAGTGTCAATAGAGAGCGAGTATTGACATCCGTGCTAAAAGAGTACAACAATTTGACGATAATCTCAAAAGCCACCAACGCTACAGAACAAACGAGCTCACTGTACCCTACAAATAAAAAAGTTACAAATTACAATCCCCCGAATTAAACACAAAACTATATTGCGTTCACGCAAATTACAATCAATAGCATTTCGGCATTAAAAAGACAAGGGTGAGTTCCAAAGGCTCGACGACAATTAACAATAACAATCGCGCGTAATCTACATTCTACAAATCACTACTTTAAAAACAGTTCAATTCAACAATTACTTCGTGTCCCGAATGATAATCAAAATCGACTTCGCGGAGATCACCGAATTTCCACCCCCATAAAATTCGATGAGTAACGAGCCTTCGAATTTAGGCGAGAGAACGATTTGTAAAATATCTGATGTCCGTCTCTCGTTGTCTACGCGCACTCTGATCGGCCAAAATATTTAACCTACGATTAACCACTCCTCTCGTACACAAAATGATTCAAGAATCAAATACCAAGAGTCAACCGTGGGGTAGACTGAGTACATATTGTACGCGAACACTATCGCCTGCCGTCCTACGTGGGTATCTACGAATACGCGTACGTCTCTTTGTGTGCGTAGCAGCGCATATAACGGCCGTATAATGGCAGACGGGCACACAAACAAGCCAAAGGAGAACAGGAAGAATTCGAGCGCGGCAGATGAGTCGGGCACGGGGGGGTTGAAATGGAAAATTTGGGTCAAGGGCCAGTGGAATAAAACTGACCAAAGAGATGGACGAATACAGGGACAAAATTGAATAGAAAACGAAGACAGGATTGAACGACAGTTTTATTCGCAGAGAAATAATATTAAAGAAGAACGAAGGAAGAAATAAAAATAAATGACGAACCAGTGCGATAAAATTACAACAATTACCGCAAACGGAGAACAGCACAAGAAAAACAAGAAACCTCAAAGTTCCAAGAGTTCCAAAACATAAAACTCCACGATGAAACTAAAAAAGAGTACAGTGAAATCAATTTCATTAGAACGGCTAGAGAAACCGGGCGCATAGCGAATCACAAAGAATCTCCCGGAATTATCCGTCACCGACGGCAACTCTCGAAAAAGAGGACCGTACAAAAATTCCGCCGAAATCCCTAACGCAGAACACAGGGCCTAGAAACGTCGCGAAAATAGGCGCAGAAGAGGCGTGGAAAAGGAACAGAAAAAGACAGACAGCGGAAAGGGAGTAGAATCAAAGCAAACGACCAATGAACGCACACAGTTCCATTCTTGCTTGTCGTTTCCATTTCACGTTCGTGCCACTTTTCCACCTGCATCTATGCACCTATTTCCGCGCGTACACCTCACACGCCAGCGTGGACACGTGTACGGATGCGTCGTGCGCGTGTGGGCGTGCACAGGCGTCGGACGGAGAGGAACGAGAGGGGCAGAGGGAGAAAGAGCGTCGACAGAGACGCTGCTGACATTGCTTGAACATATTTGAGTTGCTCCGCTCATGACCAAATATTTATTTATTTGCTCGGTAATACACATTTGTATTAACCGCGTAGCACGATTCAAGGCACGTTCATTCAGATTTCTCTGGTAAATTTTGCGCGACCCGCTGCACGACTAATTAGCGACGCCCCCCAGTCCAGCGCGTTCACCCCTTTCACTGTACTATTGCTCGCTTATTAACCGTAAAAACCCGACCGTGCCGTTGCCTATACGTTATTTCGTTCATGTCAACGGCGTGCTGTTTGCGCGCGTGTTACCTTTTTTCTTCTTTTTATTTTGCTGATGATAGGGGGCAGTGGACAGAAGGTGCTTCTTCGGCGATGGACGAGTTAATTTGGGAAAGGTATTTTCTTTGGGACGATGTTAGTGTCCTTTTAATTATGGTTGCTGGAATTTGAGGGAGGAATGGATTGCGGGACTGCGGGAAGATTTAATTCTTTAATTTGTCATTTTAAATTATACTTAATTTATGTAGGTACTTGCGAATTTGAATTGGCGCTACTCCGAAATAGAATGTAATTTGTTTTCCGCTGCTGCAACTTGGAACCCGTGTTTGTGCATTCTTTCTACGTCAATTGTACTTTGTTCCTTGAAGCCTCGATGCGATTGCGTATTTAAGGCATCGATAAATGGTTCTGGCTGTGTCCCGATTTAACGAAACGCTTATCGATCCGCGTTTCGACGTACAGGTCGCGTCGCCCCGAAACGTTACGCCGAAAAGTATGTTCATGCTAACGACAAGCAAACAAACCGTGCGTGTTCGATTCCCGACGCGTAGTTGGGTAATCCATCTGCCTCCTTTCCCATTTTTTTATTTACTTATTCTTTTCCACATTTTCTTTCTTTCTCCTCTTCGTCCGCGTAACTATATAACACCTGCGAGGACAGTCACCTCGCTCGTCGACTCTCGCCACTGTCATGGATCGCGTTAATTACAAAACTCGATTATAAAAGAATTAATATTTTCACCAAACATTGTCCTCCGTTAGTACTGCTGTCTAAACTTCACGAAAGAGAACTATTACAATTGCAACACTCCACGCGATTCAAACGCATGCCCTTTTTCACCTGTTCAACCCCTCTGCAGTTATCAGCACGATATTAAAATCCACCAAAACGAATGCTTCGAAGAAACGGCGACGCAAGAATCGTAGCGAAAGGTAGCCAGATTGAAAAGTGGCTCGAACGTCGTGGATATAACGCGAAGGGTTGAAAGAAAGCTCAAGCAACCCCCAGTTAGCCCAGTTAGCCAAATATTATCGTGCTCGCCGAGCCACGCTCTGAAAACGATTGCGCTCTGGCGCAGTCACGTAAGAGCGTTATTATCGCAATGTAATGTAGGTCGGCTGCAAACAGAGCGTTCGCCTCTTTTTCTTCTTCTTGTCTTTTTTCGTTTTTTTTGCTCCATCGATTAATTATCGGTGAGAACTATTCCCGTGGTATCTCGACGATTACTCGATCGTCCGTGGTAAGGTGGTGTGCTTGTTTTTATCTGAAGGGGGTCGAGGACCCATTATCGGCCGCCGTGGAATTGCGTGTAAATACAGCAGTCGATGTCCACGACGTTTTTTCCCGATCGCGAATATCGTCGATCGTCTGTCATACAATTGCGGTAATATCCAGTAATTGTTCTCCGAATAAACGCAAGTGAAATAGTCAACGAATTCGGATCCCTGAATTCGACCATGTCGAAATTTATTCGACAGCTGCGAGCACAATTTCGAATCACCGAGGTACAACACTTTATTGTTCAATTACAAAATAATGAGGACGTATAGCGGATCAGGCCAGTGAGGCTTGCAAGCTGAAATAATTGAACGACTAAAAGGGTTGCGCCAGTTTGTTGCAATTTTAGGGAATCCTGGACCCTATTAAAAATATATACAAATACGTGGGAAACAATTGCTCCGACGGTCGAACGTTATTGAAGATATTGTTAGGAATTTTTTCAACGAAACACCACTTCGGCATTGGACAAAGAAAGACGCTGAAAGGTATAGGGAGCTCGGTCGTCGATCAAAAACGAGCTTGACTCGCGGGAGAAGGGGGTTAGCACGAATCCACCCCCGTTGGTGAACGGACAAAGGGAGGCGCGGCGATATGTACAAACCAACGGAAGCGTGTTGAACCCGGGTAGCGAGGCGAGAATTTCCGGGGAAACATTCGGAAATCGTCGAACGCGTCTAGCCGCCGTTCCGGAAACGTGATTTCGCCACCCGCCACCTCCCCCTCCAGTTCCAACCCCCGTCGACGCCGTTGCAGCACGCTCAAAGGCGACGAAATTCTTGCACGAGCCCCCTCGACGCCTAGAATTTACGCTCGCGAGTCAATTTTCCATTCCTCGGCAAATACTCGATGCCTGTTTATAAGCGGTGAACGTACGAAACTCTGTACAAGGGTAGTCGGCAGGGAGGGGGTGTTTCTCGGCGACGAATCTTTACCTTAGGGCGGTGGAAAGTTGTTGAAACAGAATATCACGAAATTATTTCGTATCCTCGATGCAAAATAATTTCTAACATAATAGATTTAATAATTGCTTCGCTAGAATAATTTCGATGGCTGAATACTGAATAAATTTTGTAAGGCGTTCAAAAATTAATAGATGTTATAATTGTGCATCTCTCTGCGACTACGATAAAGGGGTATTAATAGAGGAAAGATTAAACCATAACACGAGGAAGTGGGCGTCCCGTTGATTTTATAGGTGCAATGAAACTACAGCTATTTATATATTTGCCCATCGTGCGATGGTGAATATTGTTTGATCGCCACTCAACATTTTCCTAATGCTAGATGTCTGTTGAATCGGGGAGTGAAATAATGTGGCTTTCCGTGGGGGATGTTTTTAAAGCCAACAAATAAAACGGAGGCCTCTCTAAATATGCTCTGGAATCAGGAGAATCCTGATGCTCGATTGCGAGCCGAGCATACCCTTGCCCACGGAATCCACTATTGATAGAACGAGGGAAAGCCTCTGTCGCGGTGACTTTCTAAAATAGCCGAGATATTAATACCGCTGTTCGAAATTCTCAGCGCAATTGTTCAAAAATACCAGCCACGGAGAATTGTTCCCTCCCAATTTAAATATAAAACAATACACCGATTCTTTTCACGCTCCCGAATCGTTTCCGCATTTTTCCAAAAATTCGTCGCGCAACAAAAATAAATGAAACGCTGGACAATAATAATTTCCTCCGATATATGAACGGTCTCGTTCATTGTTCTCCCGATTGTTCCACTAAATTCTGCCAAAAAAACCCCGCAAAGAAATATTTCCCGCCGAACCTCCGCATTCAACGACGCACTCGATAAACAAAAAGTCGATCCCAGTCCCATTAACCCCCGTCGTTCACCCCGTCGCGACGCAAAAATGGCGCCCAGTTCGCCCTGCTCTCTTGATCGCCGCGTAGACGAGAGCGTGTCCCGAGGTAGAACGAAAGGGGGAAAGAGCCGACGACGGCGATGTCCAAGAGAACGACAGGGAGTGGTAGTCTGCAGGGGTGACGCTAACTCGTGACGGGGTGGGTGGCTCGAGTGGACTGGGTTTGCGCGAACGTGGAAAAAGAGAGATAGGGGTCGAAAGAAGAGAACCACCCACGGCGAGTCCGACAAAGGCCTGGCCACTTGTCCGATCTCTTGGATCTACGCAAACAGACGCCCACCAGGTTGACTTTCAACGTTCCCCGTGTCTCTGTCGCCGCTTCCCTCCGCTCGTTTCCGTGTCCCCGTGGCCGACACACCTGCCTTGGCCTCCTTTGTACCGTTTCGCGGCGTCTTCACTCGCCGATTGTACTTTACGACGGTATTCGTCGCCGAGCCGCGTCGCCGTCGAGCTGGGAATAAAAATATTCCGAGAGTGGAAAAACCGGGAAAGGTGAATGAAAGTCGGCGGAGCCGCGACGCCGAGAGAGGGCAGGGGGAGGGAATAATTGACGGATAAAATAAACGAGGTGAAGAAAATGAAAAGTAATCGCAGTCACGTGCAACAATATCGATATCTTCATTTACGATACTTTCTGTTATCGTTTTCATTACGACTCTTCCATGGCAGATTTCCATCCTCGTCCGCGATATTTGCAAAGCTACGTTGTAAAATATACCGCGGCCGAATCGCGGATTGTTCCGTTTAGAAAGTTCGATATTTGATGTATCTGTTTATTTTCTTTGCAATTGGAAAGGTGTAATGGTAGGATTTTTCCCCGTGGCTGATTTAAAACGGGAAAAGTTCGCGAGCAGGAGGGCGCGAGAGAGTTAAGGCATCGGCATTGATTGGTTTGTTTGCGAAGAACACACAAACCAATACACGGGGATGAGAGTTAGAGAGAGAGAGAGAGAACGGAACACGCCAACGGAACGCAGCGTGCTAATATTGGCGCGGAAATTACGTAAAACAAAGGAAGCGTGCCGGAACTCCGTGTCTCTCGACAAATCGGCCAATCGATCTTCACCGCGCCAAGAGAAAGTACCTCGACCTGGGAATCGAGTACCCAGAGAGTAGCGATACCTTTCCAACGTTCGCAATTTGATCCGGCACTTCTTTCAAACTGCTCCGTCAATTATTCGATCCGCAGGGGAAACTGAATGACTGAAATGTTCCTGCGCCTTATCATGATACGATTGCAGATCGTTTATCTAAATGCGTTGAATCTTTCCTATAAACATTCCTGACGGATTTGGTTCAAAAATAAAATTGCCATTCTCTTTCGCTTGTAATTTATAATAACGCTTGCTTACCTACAGAAGATGATTTCTATTATTTCTCTGGAATTATTGTTCTGAGTAACGCGATTGAAACTTACAAAATACGTTATTCTAAAATTGTCAAACTTTATCAGCCATATATCCGATGAATCACTTCATCCCCCAACACCAAAAGGAAAATCCGTCGTCCACAAATGTAACGAAGAAATCGATGAAAAAAGAATCAACAAGGAAACCAAAGATCAACGTCCATTGCTCCACCATCGTGGTTTCAAAATGGCTGCAAACAGAATGCCTGCAAAGCACCTTTCGAAATCGACCGAGACCAAACAAGATCGACTTCTTGCCCCACTCGAGCGCCATTAAGAACGATCATTCCGTGAGAGGCACCGAGATCCGGCCCTCATTTCCATTCCCATCGACGCTGGGACCACGAAACTTGATCCAACCTGGAGATCGGCAGCAGAGAAAGCACGTCGGGTCCCGAAGGTAAAAAGGAAAGAGCGAAAGAAACGAACGTCGGCACTCGACGCTTTTACGCCGTTTCGAGGAACGATGCCGTGGCGGCGGAAGTGTAGGGCCCAAGTCGGTTGAAGAGTTTCCATCGGGCCCTTTCGTCGAAATCCTGAGCGTGCCGCTGTTTGCCCAAGAGTCCGAGGGTTAAACAACGGATCGCGGCCCGTTTTCACGTCCAAGGCACCTGAGATACCTTGGTACCTTCGGGGCGTTTACCGTTTACCTGAAAAACCGCGGCTTTCACCGGAAAGCGACACGTGACGCTGCCTCTTCTTGGTAGATGCAGTTGCGTCACGGTGTTCCTCGGTTCGGCAGAATGGAAGAAACGTCGTGCGTAATGGAACCATGGAAGAATGTGACGGGCGGATTGTTTTAGGTGGCTCACAAAAACTGTGCCCTCAAGCTAACATCAAATTCTGAAAAAGACGAAATTCTAGGACACGCAAGTCTTGAAATTTCTACTCAAGCGAATCCTCCATAATTGCTGGACTTCAGTCTTGCGAATAAAATTTTACCGCGCCGCAAAACTGATAGCAATTGTCGTCGACGTCGCAGAGAACGAAATAGAGAAGATTCAAGGGGCGTCGCGAAAAATAAATAGCCAAATTAATCGTAGCCGAGTTTCAAGGGGCGCAAGTCGAATTTGTGGTGCACGAAGTGGCTCGAGCCGGATGGGGAACAATTAACGCATTATTTCTGACAAACAGACACACGGGACCAAGATGACGGAATGGCTAAGGAGACGGGCGCCAGGTACAAGTCAATTTATCGTAGTGCAAACACGCGCTATCGTCACGCGAACTGGTATCGTCTTGTTGCGACGATTCCGCTAGGAATTCTGGGATGAACTCGCGCCTCCTCGATCGTTGGCCTCGTTATCTTATAGCTCGAAGCGAAATCAGAGACCTCGAGTTGGCGTGTCTTTACCGTAACCCGCGGAACATTACTGTTAAACTGCAAAGAAAAAGTTGTGAAGAATAAAGTAGAAATAGTATGAAGAAGAAAAAAATACCGATAGGTACGGAATGAAAGGCTTCATTACCATTTATCTTGAGCGACAAAATATTTCTCCTCGGAGAAATATAAAATCTCGCGCGGTTGGGTGTGCAGTACAATAGTTAGTACTCATATGAGACGGGAGAAAATTAATTTGCATTCAATGTACCGGTGTACTTTATTTTATTTTAGACGGTGGACAAAATCATATCGATGGACGGTTCTCCGTATTTTACATACTATGAGAATACGAATCGACTGATTTTCTTAATACAAAAATTACGAGTAAACGTGCCTAGGATACTCTGGTGTCTAGTAAAATTCCACGTCACAGGTCACCGGCTTCCACGCTTTTTTCCCAACTTTTTCTTCACGGTTACCTCGAATGGCGCAGTTTACAATTTCTTATCACCAACCACATATTCCTTGGTCGTTGCTATCGCTTCTCGGAACACGTCTGCGAACTCTGCATTCGAAAAATATCGCACAAGTACGCGGAGTCCAATAGAAACCGTCGAAGGTTGCCTTCGCTCTTCTCCACAATTTTATCCCCCGTCTTAAAATTGGCGAATCCTCCAGTCGAAGCTCGCAGCGTTATCGGTCGCGCTAATTGATCCCGTATTAAAATGTTTCAAGTGGAATAGGCTCGGCGCGGGTCAGACACGGCTATCTACTGGAAGGATCATTTTTTCGAACCTTTCCGAGCAGCGTTGCCTCGCGATTCGAGGAATCGTGCAGATCACGTCGAGACGGTATTAAGCTTTCTAAAATTTATAGCACGTCTTCTGCGTGCCGCGGTCTCTTGATAAGATTTATCCTTTGACGCTTCGGTCGCGTCTCTCTTTCCACGTAAAAGCGGCAGAATCTCACAGGGAACCGAGCACGAGTTATCATAATTCTTAATGTTCCGTCGTTCCGCTGTAAATCGTTTGAAACAGGCACGCCGAAGAAATTAACACGAGGCGTTTAATATTGAGATATATTCAGTCGACGGTACACTTAGCTTTGTGCATATTGCAATTCCATGGTTACTCGGTTCCTGTATTTTGGGGAATTTCGTGTACGATACAGAGGGTGGAACAGATGCGCAGGGCGCATAATAATAAAGCTGTCGACGGCGCAGCGGTATAGTAAGTCTAAAGCCTGGTTCATCCTACGAAATTCAGCGGCAAACATGCAACAAAAGGGCCAGCATTCGCAACATTGTAATTCTTGCCACGCGTCCCTTGATCTGCGCTTTGTTCGCCTCCTTCAGCGTCCATTTGAACTCTGACGATTTTTTTTTAAACACCGCTATGCAGCAGAGGAACGAAAATCTGCCGGAGATAATTTATCGTTCTTATTTATAAAAATTATGGAAGATCGATGACACTATTAACTGTTGACTTTCGCGAATATTTTCGAAATAGGGATTTAGCAATCTTTAAAGAAATTCTCGCCGTAGCAACTTAACCCCTTGTCCACCCCCAAACCATGGTACCCACCGATTCGTATACAACACACCCTGCTGAATTCCATATACCTATTCCAACGATTAAACCTATCGAGACATCAGTCGCACACGAGCCGCGTGTCAGCGGGCCGTTTAAAAGAGCAAGAATCACAATGAGCGAAAAGGCCCGGCTAATAGACCTGTTCACCGTGCCACGAGAATCCGCCTAAACGGGCCTGCGACAGATTCGGGACAGCAGAGGGTGGTTCAATGGGAATCCGGCTTAAGATCGCACCGTTTAACGCGGTTGAACCCCTGCAGCGCGACACCCGTCAATAAAACACCCCACGAAACGTCAGCTATCGTAGGGTTGGTGCTGATCGACACGCTGCATGGATCGATTTCGTTCTGCGGAATCAGTATTTTCAATTGTTTTTTAATCAGATAATTTATTCAGGGCGGACAAAGTGGTTTACCGTGGAACTACACAGCTGAACGATTTTATAAATGAAATAGGAATTTTCGCTTACAACATGCTGTTTGTGGAACAAATTTAATAAATTGAATAATATTGTGCTGCCTTCGAAGAACATTTACCATTGATTACAGCTTACCATAATAATTTACCATTGCAGTTAATAATTCCCAGCTGTTCCCCGACAATTATCAATAAACATTTACTTCGACGGCTCCGCTGACAACTCCAATGTATCGACGAAACAAAATTCCGCCCTTTCCCAACGGCCTCGAAGCAACAATTAAATCCACCCCCGACGTATAGCAACCGCAAGCACCCTTTTGTATACGGCATCGGCGATCACAACAAAGACTTTCTGCTTTCAGATACGGGCAAAACCGAAGATTTAGTACGCTGAAAGACGGCAGACAGTTGTCGACAGGGCGCATGCGGCCGAGTTTATCGCGGATGAGTCGAGCAAAGAAGGGGGTACAAGATCCCATGGGATTGGCAGGGGAATTAGCAGGAATATAGCAGCATTTAGTAGAGCGGGCGCACAAAATCCAACGAATCACCCCCTGTTTGCCGAATGGTCATATACATACGGGACAATTTTTCCGCGCGAGCAATGATCTCGTTTATTTGTTTCCAGACCGGTAAAGGGGTGGAAAGCCTCGCTCTGTTACTCGATTGGCCGTGCCCGTTTGTTGGACGGCTTTCACGAGGCGAGGAGAATCGAATGGACCGCTGCTCTACGAAGTATATCTCTTGTTTCCAGTGCGCTGCAATATCTGGTATACCTACCCCTAAATATATTTTCGGCGGGGGGAGCACGAACGATTTTTCGACGAAATATTCTCGAATATTTGGACCTGCCGTAACTTCGTGGAAAAAAATCGTATGACAGTCCACTTAGGCTCGTTTTACAGCGCCCAGTTTCTACTTCGACAGACCAGAGTTCAATTTTTTGGTCGACTTTTTTACACTATGTGAGAGGGTGGAAAATCAAAGGTCTTTTTTCGAAAATTTGCGGTGATTCAAACGACTGGACGGAACTTGAAAAATTTTTTCCGTGACTGAAATCGCCGTGGATTTGAAGATTTCAGTCTCCCCTTTATAATTGGTACAGAAAAATTGATGAACGATTTTTTTTTACCATTTTGTCGCACTTTGAACGAAAGCGTGTAACCTGCCCGAGTGGCAGCGGCGCACTTTTCGTTCAAGGTGCGATAAAATGGTTAAAAAAAATCGTACGTCAATTTTTCGGAGGTCGTTGTAAAGGGGAGACTTCAATCTTCGAAACCATTGTGGTTTCAGACGCGAGAAAAATTTCTGATGGTCGGTACAGACGTTTGAATTTGCAATATTGTCGAAAATATAGTACCTTCACTTTCTCACCCTTCACATGGTGTAAAAAAATTTGTTTCTTACTCTTTCTTTTCTGCATTTATTTTATCAATAGTTATAATTCGTGTTAAAAGCTCAGTGATGCAGAACAATGTATTCAAACTACTTTGACAATCCCGCAGCTCAAATTACTGTCTCCCGATAATCGCTTCTAGATTCCCCGCCACTAATTCATTTAACCCTCCGTTTAAAACACCCTGCGACCACAAAAACCTAAATACCCATGCACGAGCCTAACACCCCCTCGAATCGAAATCATCAACCGTGTAATTAAACGTGCAACGAAAACCATGCAAACGAAACACATTTCACAAAGCGTCGAGAAACACCATCAGAACCATCTGAAACGCATCGTTTACCGTTCGACGACGAATTAAAACGAGACGATCGCCATTGATTAGGAATAATTACCTCTAACGAGCACGATTAAAAGCCCCGGGGTACGGTTGGAGAGGTTGGCAGAGGGCTGGGGGGGTTCGGCGTTTATTAAATGTAAACAGGGATGTTTTTAACGATCGTCGCCATTCGTTTCTCGCTTCGAATAATCACTGGAACTTCTGGATTATTTTAACCGGTAACCCGGCCGGTCTGCGTGTTTGCTCGGCGCGCATAAATTATTGCCAAACGCGAAGTAAAATCCAACGATTTCTGCGTACCCGGCCGCAAATTCGTCGGCGGACCGTAGGCATCCGGCGTAAACTCGCGACTGATAATTGCCGAATGCGACTTTGATTAATCGTCGTTTATACAACGCGTCCGACACGATGGAACGAACGCTGGAGTTTCATCGTTGCTGCGAGCTCGAGAGCAGAGTTTGGATAGAGGGTGGCCGAGATTTGTGAGGACACTTCGGGCCGGGCAGCTTTCTTGATCCGGCCACCTCGTTCGTTTCTTAGCCAGGTAGTTTTTGTTCCCTTACAAATGCATGGGAAATAGTTTTCACTTTGCTGTAGGTACGTTATATTTGATTGCAGGATTTTAGGGGGTGCTGGAATATTCTTATCCATTGTCTAGAGCAATGAATTATTTTCCAAGTACAATTTACGATGAACAAGCCCATTAAAATATTCACCCCTCCGAAATAACGTCACCGGGAGCAAAACCTTTCTACAAATATAACATGATATACAACAATTATTATATCAGTGTTAACGTTCGCGTCCGATAAAAATCAACGACTTATACTTAGTTCTTACTAAATCACGAAGCAAAGTGAATTCTCTCCGCTTGACTCGATTCCATCCAAAGAGCCCTTAGCGATTGTCAGTGTCCAGCTATCGCAGGCGACGTGTTATCGCGTCGCAGAGACGCGTCCACTCGATCCCTGGTCGAGACGAAATCTATTATCGTCCAAGTGACCACGGGGCGTCAGAGATGGATGATGGATGAGCGGTGATTAATTATATAACGTCCAGCCCCTGTAACCGGTGCTCTATCGTCGGCTTTTCTCCATGGTAAACACACTGGACGATCCTACGTTGCCCCCTTTGCCTCCTCTTGTCCGGGAACCGTCAATGTCGCGAATAACCGTTCGAATTGACGTATTAATTTTCTAAAGTGGATACACGTAATGCCGTAACGCTCGGCCGTATCGAGAATCGATAGGGAATCCGCGGTAATTTCGATAATGGAGAGCGTGGAACTGATTTTTCTTCGCTCCCGTTCGACTGACTGTAATTGAAGAATACTGGCCCGGGGGAAAATTATTATTTTTCTTCTTTCTTATTTTCTCACTCGCGAAAGAAATTTCTCCAGGTCCCTGCAGACGTTTCAGACTCGCTAGAAATCGCCGAGACAGAAGTACCTTCGCTCTGCCATCGTTCCACATAGTGTAAAAAATGTTCACAAAAACATTGAACCAGTTTCATTTTTTTCTTACCATGCTACACCGGTTCGAATGACGGGATTTTTTCGGCGAAACTTTAGCGATCGTTGAATTCCGCGCGTGTTAAAGAAAGATCCTTCGGGTCTCCCTAAATTGAGAATTTTGCAAATGCGCAACGCGACAGGGGGATCGTGCAAACAATTTCGATCGGCGCGAGCTCGCGACGTGCCGGACAACGCGGAGTGTGGATTTACGAGACAATGATCAAGAGATGACCGTGGTCCACTACAATTACGGAAATGGTTACTCGGGGCAATCAGGTTAACTGGCAAATTGCGATCGATCGTTTCTAAGCTGCGTAAGGAACTGCGTAAACAGCCTCGAAGATCTGACTGATCTCCTAGATTTTTGGAAGATCAATCAAGACTTCCGTCTATAAACTTGAACACTTACGAGGAAGATTTACAGAAATTCAATGCTCATAAATTCGTGATTAGAAACAGCACCGTGCACGATTTAGCTGAACTTTGATTCATCAAAATTATTAATTTCTGCGGCAGGAATTATTCTTCTAGAAATTATGTAAATTCTGGACCATGACTTATTTACTTATTTACGCGTTCAAACCTTGAATGGAAATTGTTTTCAAACATTACGTCCACTGTGTAAGAACCGTGGCAATGGTTTCGAAAGGAAGAATAGTAGAACGAATCAATTTAGAAACATAGAAGCGAAACACGTGGACCTGTATAAATGGCTACGCCGTGACGAGACGTGCCTGCCAGTGTGGTTCGTGGATTTGCACGAAAATAACCGAGGGGACGGCCATGGTCAGCGGTCATTACGCCGATGGTCAGTCCAACGTGTCACAATAATCAGGAGGCAAAAATGATCGAACCGATTCGATGCTCGACAAAAGGAAATCCCTGGACTATACCCGTAGTAGCAATATTTAAATTTCCTTCCAGTGGAACGAAATCCCGTTTCGCTTCGATATCTTTCCCACCCCTTATTGTTCGATCAAAAATCTCTCGATCCATATAACACATATAATACATTTCCACTCCAAATTTTCTTAAACTTTCGCCTCTCGCCTTGTTCTCTATTTCTTTGAGTACATACAAATGTTCCAAAAAATTTCCCAATTCGACATTTTGGTTCCGCCTCTTTCCTCCCTCATTATCTTCCCTTGTTACCCCACGAATTGCTGCATCCGCATCGATCCACCCAAGACCGTTCGAAATCCTCGCGACAGCCCACACCGAACCACGTGAAACGTAATCCGTAAACTCTCCATTCACGCTGAACACCCCCGAATAATAAGTTCACCAAACAAATTGATCGTACTGTATCCGCGCACATGTCCACCGACCAAGCCAAGCCAGTGCATAATTCCCGGCCCGGCTTCCAGGCAGACCTCTCTATTAATCCACTTTTTTCCAGATCAAGCCCACCCCTAGAAAACATACGCCGCCGGGGTGGGCCCGGTATCAGGTGTGACGGATCAAAGGCGACCGCACATGTCCGTTCTCGCGGCTTCGCCCGCGTCACGGCCATCCTAATTATACGCCATTTATATCCTTAACGCGATTAAACCGTGACGGCAATTTGCCGAATTGTTTTAAACGGGGGCTCGGCCCTTTTGTTACAACGGCCCTGTCCACGATCAAAGGCCAGATGATCAGGCACGGTCGCGTGTTTGCCGAAGGTGGACCTGGACCACGGTTGTAATCGGGGCCGACTTTGTTCCGCGACTTGGCTGTTTGTTATTGGTAAATCCAAACAAGCGTCGCGATTATCGCGCTGCTGTGCTTTGCCAGCTCTGAACGGGGGCCGAATTCGCCGCCGATCGGCGGATCTGTTGCGGCCGCGTTCGCAAATCGTTTGGGACAAAAGCTGCGTTTGTCGCGATTCCTTTTCTTTGGGTTGATACTTGGTTGATACACGGGAGGATCGAGAGTTCTTCTTTTTTCTTCCTTTTCTGTTCCTTTTTTGCGTGAGCTGCGGAAAGGGAAATTGGTTGGAAGAAGTATTTTGGATTTGTTGTATTTGTAAGTTTGTGGGAAACGTGGAGATTTAAAGTGGAGATTTCGAGAGCTTCAGGAATCGAAATGAGAATAAAATTTCATGTTCGCAAGAATTTTTGTAACGCGTTAGCCTCTTCAAATTGTATAAATGATAAATCTAGCCCCATTATCCCTGTCTCATTCGTTTGTCGTGGAATCGTTAAATAAAACGCACGATCAATTAATCATTTTCCTCGTGATGCAATACGTCGACGTGTACTAAATAGTAGATGATTCCAATAACGCCCTAATACGCGTGAACTCCCGTAGGCTTCCAGCGCAAGCCACCCCATAGACGCGCCCCTACGATAGTTATTGTCGAGTTTACCCTTTGCACCTCATTATACATAGATGAATAGAGCTAAATTCCGTGCACTGTGACCTGCGAATTATTCACGTGAACGTATCCAATCGATTCACCGTCGATACGTCGGACCAATTCTCCACTATTCCACTGTTTCGTCATTTAACCCCTTTTTGCACACCTCTACGCATCATCCCTTGCCGTTAACAATACCCGGTCGATCGCGATTACATCTTACACGAAACCATAGCGCAGTTCACGAACAACTATCAGATACTATCCACGGCGTATCAGGTGACAAATTAGCGCGGTTAATTCGAAGGAACGTGGCTGAAAATAATTCGTCGACGGAAAACGATTCCTGCGATTAAAAGTACCGCGACTCTGGAAATGGAAAATAGAGATTTGTGAAAAAGTGTAGATAGACGAAGGGGTTGTACGAGTTCCTGAACTGTAGCAAAGTTTTCTTCCCGCGCGTGGGATAATTTTGACGAGACAAGGAATTGAAGTCATACGATAACGAACGGACAAGAGAATAATGGCGCAAACGTTGTGCAGTTTATGGTTCAGGTTACATATTCCGACGCGAAGAAATTTTTAGGGGTAGAAACGATCGGTTGAGGGGGGAAGCACTGTTAAGTGTGGAATTGGAAACCCGTCGCCATTAAAACGGTATTAAGCGTCGATCTTGGCGCCACAGTGGTCGTCGAGAAGGGTTCCCGTGTATTTAGAAAACTAGGATTATTCCGATTGAGCCGAAACATCGGCTGGTAAAACTATTTAATCCACTCGAATACCTGGCGTTCATGGAAATTAGGATGCACCGGGGTAGTTTGAATTTGAAATTTATTTGCCCGAGTATTATAATTGTGCCTTAATGACACGTATCTGTGCGCTTGGTAAATAACAATTTGCATGCGGTTTGGCTGCGCTTCTGTTTTTTTAGTTTTATTTATAATATATGGCGATACATGGTTTTTTTGTTATTTTAATATTTGACGATTTCCATTTATCTAGTGCATTTAGAATAATACTGTAAACGAGTATAGAAATGGAGAGTCAAATTCACTTTATTCAAAATGAATTTAATCAATTTTCTTGTCAGTATGTATGTATGTATTATTATTATTATTATTCGAACATTGAAATATCTAACAGATGTGAAGAAAAAATTTACCAAACCCTGTTTTATTATTAAACAAAATTTAATTATTAATTTGACAAATCTTTGTACGTGCACCGACTTTAAAGAAATTTCCCAATTTCAAAGTACCTCTGAATGGAAACATGAGTGAACTAACAAGAATCACATTCACCTCCGAATATTTTTTTCAAACTAAAACGTTCCTAAAAAGGAACATTGCCTCGCTGTATTATTAATAATTATTTCTCAGTACAAACTGAGCAAACCACTTGGTCGCGTTTAACGAACGAGCAAACATATAGAACGAGGCGAAGGAACGACCGTCTAGCAGAGATTTCTTGCCGGTGGTCGAGAATTATTGAGTACAGCCCTCTCTGGAAACTTGAGCCGTTTCGCCGTCTTCCTGCTGGAATTCATTTCGACGAGAGGCTCGGGGAACGCGTAACCCCTGTCTCACGGAGTGTTTTAATATTTCATAGACGAGCTGCCTCTCGTCGTTCCGCCAAAACGTACGCGACGTCTTCGCGTTCCGGATGCTGCCGCAAGAACTTCGCCGTATCGTTAAAATAAACGAACAAATTCCGTAAACGATCATTCCCAACATACACCCCCATCTTCGAGCCGAAAGAAAACCGTCTCAACCCTCTCGTTCGTCGCACATTTTCCTCCCAATAAACCGTGCCCGCTCCCATATCCAAAACTTCATCCTCCCCCTCGCCCGCCCACCCTTCGTCAGGAAAATTTCGATCTGCACCCATCCCAGTAGCCCAGTGAACCCGCCGTCAGCTCCGAATCCCAGCTTCCTCTAGGGACCAGGTCCACAGCGAATCTTCCCCCTCGTTTCTCCATGATTCTCCGCGATTCTCCGCGAGGGTGTCCCGAAAGAGGGACAAGGAGGCCGCTCTGCGAGAGCAACGAGGGGACGGAACGCTCCACGACGAGGAGAAACGACGCAGAGGGAGGCGGCTGACGGCTCGACGGCTGACGGCCGAGCGACGAAAGCGTTGCCATCGCTACGCCTGGGTATCAGCTTGCCTTCTGGTTGGCCCGTGCAAACGCGGCCCATGAGACTTCGCGGGGTGAAAAGCACGCTTGGTCGAGGTATTGACGCGCCTTGGTTCGACCGAGAGGGTCGAGCAGGGTGTCCATCGGAGGGAAGGACCAGGAGGAAAGCGGTGGAACAGCGAACGAGCTACGCTCGGTTCCAGCGAGGCGAACGAGGAGGAGGAACGTCGGTGCTCGGCGGTGCGCCGGACAGAGACGAATTGATACGGACGCGTGTGACGCAGAGGAAGATAGCCGAAGAGGATCCGCGAGGAGGAAAGAGGGAAGGAACGAGGGAAAAGCGAGCGAACAGGCGAACGAGGAGGAGGAACATCGGTGTGGAGCGGTGCCCCGGACAGAGACGAATTGATAGGGACGCGTGCGACGCGAAAGAGGACGGACGAAGGGGTGCAGAGGGACGCGGCTGTGCGAAAGGGTTCGAAGCAAGAGAGAAGCGGCAGACGGGGAGTGGGAGGCACGGCGGAGAGCCAGAACGCAGGCTCGTTCAACATGGCCGACGCTTCGTAACCCCCCACGCTGATAAACGTGCTCATATTCGCTGATAGCCGCTCCCACACGCGTCAGCACTCGCGTCTTTCCCTCCTCTTCGCCTCGTTCTTCCGGCGGCGAGTTCTTCCTCGCTCCTCCTGGCTCCTTGCTCGCCGAGCTTCCTACGGAGCGGAACTCTGCCTCGTCCTCCTTCGCCTTCTTTCCCTTTGCCACCCCCGCATTCTTCGGCTTCCTGCGCCCTTTCACCCGGGGTGCTCCCGGATTTTTAAGGACGGATTTCTTTCGCCCTCGGACCTCCTCGGAGGTTTCGTTTGAATCTTGCGACTGTTTCTTCGAGGGGTATTTTTTGTTTGATTTATTTGCCTCCAAGGTTCCAAGGTGCTCTCGCGTATTTTACGGAGACGGCTGGTCGGTTGTAATTCGTTTCTTTGGGACTCGCGTGAATTTCGTTCTCTCGGTCCGTTTTCCAAGAAAGTTGACGCGACAATTCGAGTCCCGGGAAGCTTTGGTGGAAAAATCCTGGGCACACGCGTGTAACCACGTCATGGCGGTGCACGGGGAAATTACGGGGGACTTGCAACGCGAGATTACAAGCTTTGCGTAACGATAACCAAATAGAGGGATCGATTCCCTTCCTGGTGCTTTTCCTCGGGCAAGAGAGCGGTGAGCCCTTCTTGCTAGGAAAATACGGCTTTCCCGAAGAAAAGTGTTCTCGCGATACTTTCCTCCTAACGTTACATCATTTTTCTAGTGCAAAGTATAACAGCTGTAACGGATGAAGGTGGAAAGTAAACGTACGACTTAGCCTGAAGATCGGGCACCGAGATATATGGACCGTTTATTTTGAAAGTGGTGCTATGTAGTTTATGTTATTTTTTTTTACTAGGTATAAGTAAAAAGTTTGCACTAATTTAATCACCAATTACGTGACATCTCATCTTTTTAAAAAAAATGAACTTACACCACTTTCAAAATAAACGATCCATATATGCCAGATAGTTCAGGGAAAATATGAAAATTATTCGTGCTGTTGTCTAAAAAGAAAATCGTGCGCATGGATAATTAAAAATAGACCGCAGCAAAATGATTCTGTCCCGAAACAAATTTTCCAACTCGATTTTCCAATACACTCAGCAATCTGCACAAAAAAGTCGTGCCACAAAAATGTCATATAACCGATGAAACCGATTAAAACGAAGATACATCGCTGTGGAATAATTACATTTACACGCAATTACCAAGCAACAAATTTTTGCGCCCCTCCCAAAAAAAAGAAAAGAAATCAAGGGATCCACGTTTCGCAAAAAGAAACCGCCTATCTTCCCCGACTTGATCCTTGAACGTGACCCACGGAGCAATCGAGCCCGGTTCACGTTCTCCAGACGCCAGGCTTCCAATTTTCCAGGGAGATTTGCCGACCGGTGTCTCAGATCGCGACGTATGCCGACTGATTTTATTAACGGACGTCCCATTAAGCGGCGGATTACATTTTAATTAACAAGGAGTTTGTCGTGCGGCCGTCTACCTAATCCGTTTACGAAAATTTCAATTTCTCGGCCGCACCTAAGTAAACCGGGCCGCGCTGCTTCGGACACACACTGCAGATCGCGCGCGCGCAAATGCTCGAACCGCCGACAGACTTTGCCTTTCGTCTAGGGATCGGTTATATACTCTGGAGATCGCAAACGCGAAACGCTAATCCTTTTTCGTGACCAAGAAATTACGGCCGGGGGGAAAGTCGCGACGATTCTTCTAGTTTCACCCGACGCTTGAAGCCCGATTTACCAAGCGTAGGAGAATCGTTCCAGGTAGAGACAGGTGGACGATTTTAGCTTTACTTTCTTTTGCGACAAAGCAGAGGGTGGGATATAGTTTGCTCTGACGTAGCTGCAATGGTACGATAGTACCGTAACGATAAGCATCGTGTCTTTGGGAAATATTATTTTTAGACACGGGCAGGTGCGTAATTCGCATTGGACTGGTGCCGGAAAATAATTAATTATGCGGCGGCAGAATTAGAAGAATTTTGATAGTGATTTTTGGAAATTTTGTCCGCAAAAATCGCCATCCTCGTGGCTATGGAACAGGGTATCTAGCACTTCGTGTAACGCTCTCGATATATCGATGGGAACGTTTAATCGTCGACGTCGAAATCCGAGGGGTGAACTCCCCACTTACGAGAATAACCTAACGAGGAAGCGACGTAGGCGTCGTCGACTTAACTGGCATTCAACGAACACACTCCATGTCACTTCGGCCGGCTGAATTAATTATAAGCGACAGTCAACAATTGCGCCGTCTAAGAAACTGTGATCGTTCGGTCGTCCCAAAAGAAATGGAAGAATACAAAAATCCCTTTCTCCCTGCCATTATATAAAATGTATCGCTCTGATACAGTCTTCGAAAATTCTGCAGAGGTGACGTACACACGAACGAACCCAAACAAGACGCTGCGTTCAGTCGATCAGGTACAATGAAGGTGATACGCTATCAGTCCGAGCTCGATCGTCGTGCAGTACAGGTCAAAAGGGACCCACGTTCGTCTGCAACTGTTCATCGTTGCAACCGAGATAGAAAATGCTTTTCGATATTGTTCTAACGACAATTCCCTACCATCATGTGTGTCAACGTTACAATAATCGTAGGGCCGCGTTAAATTCGTCTGGCTTTGTTAACGCGTCGAAAAAAGAAAAAAGGGAACGGGCCTGTTTCAAACCGAATGCGAGGGAATTCGCAGCGAAGAGGCCGACAGATAGAGATAAGTAACCTCGCCTCAAATATTTGTCCCGTCCGCGGGAGTGTTGGTTAATTGTAGTAACGTTAATTAAAAGGGGCGCTGCCGGTATTATGTCACGCGTGGAACAGAATGGAATAACATTTGCCTGCTTAAATCCTCGCGGGGGAAAGCCTACACGGTTCCTCTTTTATTTTTCATTCCCGTCCGTTCATCGATTTGCAATCGTCCGCGGAGAAAATGCGCTTTTCCCACCGTGTAACCGCTGGGAAACTGTGCTTAAAACGGTTTGAAACTTTCAGGGATATTTTTACCCCGGCGATGTTCTTTTATTCCACAGGCCATTGGTGAGATCGTTGAATTTTTCGAAACGCCTCGATTATATTTTTTATATTTTTTCGAACTTGGAACGTTTTCATCCCCGTTGATCGGTTCATTCTTGAACAAACTTGTGCCTACTCGTTCGTTTTACTATTTCCACGTTCTCGATACATCAAATGTTCTCGCAATCTGGAATGAAAACTGTTCCTGCTTTTCGAGCTACAAACAAGGAGATGTTTAATACAGGCAAATACATCATTTTGACTTCTAATTATTTTTATACGCGTACATATATGCGTCTGCATATATAAATGAAACAATATGGGACGAACGATGAAGCTGGTGGCACGGGATCCAGTTATAAAATTAAATTGGAAATTATACGAGGCCGAGCGCGATGCGCGAAATGTATCAAAATTGTTTGCTGTTTTTATCATGTTTACCGTGCCGGCGAATTATTATATCGTATTTCCATAAAGCCATTACACTCCATTAAAATGAAATTCGCAGCGCGACGCTAATCGATCGCGCGTACGCGTAAACTTTTTGTTTATTACGCGTTTATTGTCCCACGATTCAACGCGGAATAATTTCTCCATTTGTTTTTTACTTTCAGCCTTCGAGCGACGCCAGACCAATTTCACGCCGCCCAAAAATGGATTACCTCGTCGACGAAAACGTTAATGAAGAAAGTTGATCTCGCGTCAATCGGGCACGATTATGAAAAATTAACCAACTGCACTTTTCGCTTGGAAAATTCGATTCAGGCGGAAGAATGATTGACGCTCCACCATTCTGCCGATGTCTACCTGTTTATCGGGTCGCGTGATCGCAACCGCGATTGTTCGATTGTAAACGTGGTGAACGCGTCAAGAATGTCACGTCGATATCGCGCAGTTACTCGGAAGAACTTGGACGTTCGCGCAGCTTTCATTTATGCGAGAGTCCGCCTCGTTAAATAAGACAGAAAAAATAGGGATCGGCGTGTTGCACTTAAGAGCCGGCGTTAAGTAGAAATATCTTATCGGATATTATTCAATCGCCTGCGAGGCACCGAGCTATCCGCGATATCTCGAAAATTTCACGTGCCTCGACCGAAGCAACGTTCGACGTGAAACGTTCTTTTGCAGCAAATTGTTCGAAACCTTTTCTCGTAGAAAGATAATAATAATAATAATAATATATTTCATTAATCAACGGGCTAGAGAACCCTTTAGTATACAGGGGATTGTGTCACATAGAGAATAATAGTATCATATACAATATAAAGTAAGAACAGAATTACAGAGAAGAATAACAGATGAAATAGGATAAAATAATAATAAAGTAAAACAATAATAGAGAAGAACAGAATTTCAGAAAAGAATAACAATTGAGACAATTGAAATAAAGTAAGATACAATCAGATAAAGTATAATGTAATAAGACGACATAAAATAAAATAAAATAAAATAAAATAAAATAAAATAAAATGAAGTGAAATGGGATACAGTGAGTAGATAGTTCTTGATTCCTAAAAACGGAGAAATGAATAACTATTTACGATTTACAATTTACCGCGATTAAAACGGATTGCTTGAACGATATGAAGGAAGTCCCGAAAAAAAGAAAAAGATTTGGGATCTACTCTAAACTTGTGCCGTCGATTATTATAAGTTTGATAGAAATGTTCTGGCTACTTATTATAGTACAAAATAATTGCTGCCTTATCAAATTAGCGGTTGAAATTAAACCTAAGTAAAACATTCAATTTCATCGACACTCGCGTGAAATATTCCGTGGAATTTCGTTGGGCCCCTACGTTTCGCCCAAGTCTTCCAATTATTTCGCGCAACCACGAATGCGACGGTGCTTGTTGATTTAATAATGTGTTAACAAACGGGGCGAGCGGTAATTGTCACGCGACTAGCATACTGCCAAAAAAAAACTGGGGATAAAAATGTTTATCGATCACCGGCCAAATATTTGTCGCCGATACGAAGAATCAGAGCAACATTAATATCTGCCTTTCTACTTGTTGTTTGCGTTTTGTTAACGCGTCGCCGGCGAAACTATTTCACAACAAACACGCCAACATTTGCGGCGAAGGTGTTGTAATAGTGGGAATGCCTGCTACATTGCTACAAATATTTGCTGTGCCCGCGACGATGTCGGTCAATTATGACCGCGCTAATTAAAGGGGACACTGCGACGATTTCGATAAATTCACTGTCAACGCGGTGCATTTGAAATGCACAGATGAGAAAAAGGCCGGATGAGCGTTAGTAATCTATCGGTTATCGCGATGGTTACGAATTTCCTTCGCGTGATTCATAACTGGCACGATTGAAATATAATCCTTCTGATAGATAGTCGGCAATTATCTGGGGATACTGTGCTAACGCGATTCGCAAGATGTTCCAACTACAATGTAATAATAATATCTCAAAGTCTGCTATTTGAAAAGCTCGTACGAAAAGTCGATGGAGCCTTCTGAACACGACAAATCGTATATCTTGCGAATTATGATTGCACAACTTCCAATCACGTGAAATTACGATCACGCGCAGCAATTACGCGGCGCTGCAAGTTGTGATTACACGCGATTATCTCGTCTATTGTGAACGTACGCAATACGGTTCCACGAATTGCGAGTTACAGTGCGTAAGAGTCAGCCGCAAGAACGATAATGAATCGGTCAGGTAGATATTGGAAACATTTTTTCGAAACTACGCAAGGAAAATTAATTGCCAACTATTATTAGATATACGCTCGTCCCGTATCGTCGGCTGTGATAGCAAATTCGAATAGAAATAAATATAATCGGACTCCAAAGCAGAGCGTTGGTTGAACTTAAAACGTTTCGACGGGGAATAATATTTCTTCGAGGACTGGATGCATCGTTGCGGCTATGGTCAGACATCTTGTCACGGATTCTCCGCAAACCTTGACTCCTCGCCTTTCCAGGCGACGCGAAATTCACGCTTGCGCAACCATAAATTAACGAAGCTGCGAATTAGCCTGACTAACACCGCGTGCACATACACGCTCGTGCAAATATCTGCATGCAGGCGACGCAATGCATCCGTGCATTCCAGGCGACATGCGAGACAGGCTATCGATATCGTTGAGATCGAGCTACTATACTTGCCGGCAATTACTTCAAACACCTCTCGTTTATCGCGCGAAAGACATCAGCAGCAACGTAGCAGCGCATAATTGAGCGCATGATGCGCATGATGAGCACCGACGCGAATAATCGTTTCATTCAGATTAGGAGAATTTCTGGTGAATTTGTCGATTATAAATGGCAAGTAGCAAAGTTAATAGAATGTAGATTCTATGCTCAGACAACTGACTGTAAAATACGGTCAATTTTAATCGACGGTGTTATACAATAAAAATGTTATATTATTATATAGTTCTACTATCTCTCGTCACAACCGTGTCGCCAATTGTCACAGCACTTTGGCAAACCTTCCCAGACCCGAGGAAACCGTGGTACACCCCCTACGATCAGCTGGTACCACAATTGTCCAGCAACTATACTCGCCCGATGTTCCCAGCGAGTTAACCATCCTCGAATTAACGCCGCCTTATCGTTCGGCCCAAGAACGAGCCGTTGATAAAAACCCGTGGATGAAGCGTTAAATTCCATGCACGGGGGTGTTCCACCCCTCGCAGCAACCCTCTCGGGCTTTCCACGCCGCAGAGAGAGAGAGAGAGAAGATCGCGTTCGTACACGCACTCACACGACTCCCTTCTCTCTCCCGTCGATATCGACTTCCCCTCCAACCCTTTATCGTCCACGACGGCCCTCCAACCCCCCACTCGCCCGCAGTATCACTCTGCCGTCCCCACCACGATCTCCTAAAGTCTCGTAACTCTCCCCACCACGTTCTTTCCCCCCCACATACACTGTCGCAACTCGGATCTTCTTCCCTCCCTTCTTCGACGTTCTCCTCTTCCACCCCTCTTTCCGCCAACCCGATTCCGCTCCCCCCGCGTTTCACAGTTACTCCACCTTTCATCCAACGCGTTCTCCAGCGATCTTTCTCCCTCGCCGCTGTCTTTCGTACCATTTCCTCCCTGCCTCGCAGTTCTATTTTTATTTTGCTCCCTCGCCTCCGTTTTTCTCCACCCTTTCGTATCTCGGCCGCTTCTTCTTCCCCCGTCGCCCCTGCTCGACCACCTTGCGAAAACCTCTGCTGAAATTTCCCGATTCAAACAAGTTCCCTCGCGTCCCTCTTTCTTCCTCTTCTCGGTTGCAGGAGCGGAACGAGAGGCATGCGCGCAACACTTGGACGCGTAGAGACCGACCCGTTTGAATCCACGAGACGGGGTTATATCGAACGAGACACCGCCGAGTCGAGGCGTGTGTGCGCGGGGGCGCGCGCATGTGTACAATCAAACATTGTTCATGATTTAGTCAAATATTGGCGGGATACACAGGTTTGTAGTGCCTCTCAATGTATATCTGGCTGGTGTATCATACCGAATAATCCGCGGGAGATTGCACCTCGATCGTCCACCCGTTTAACTAAGACTCGTTCACGTTTATCCGGACCCGACGTGGCGTGAAACGGCGTCTTTCTACGGTTGTCACTGTTCACCGGTTGCCGATTGTTGAACGGTGCGCGAGTCTCAATGGGTTTATATAGTTGCTCGACGCTGTTAACACTAGAACTGCCAAGGGTGTGAAAATGACCTGTTTCAGATTTCTTGCTTTACAATTATTAATACACAGGTATCGTTGCAGCAATTTTTGATGAGTTTTAATAAGACAGAATGACAATTATATGGACCGTTTATTTTGAAAGTGGTGTAAGTCCATTTTTGAAAAAGAAATGAGATATCACATAATTTGTGATACATTTAGTGTAAACTTTTCGTTTATAAGTAGCAAAAGAAATACACAAAATGGACTTACACCACTTTTAAAATAAACGGTTCAATATACCTGTATTTAATGTCCATTCAACGACTTTCTTTATGATTCTTTATGATATCTGAATAATACCAAAATGTATCGGTGGTTCTAGTGTTAAACGATAGACGGTGTATCGATAGGGGATATAGTTGTTGCAGTTTCGGTGCTGACTAATAATAATTCTGTCTGCTTCTTTTATGTCGAACAACATTTTCTATAATACATTGAATTTCTTTGCCATCATTTATTTACAACGTTCGCAAAATCGACTGTGTGTTCGTTCTTATCGAACACCATAGTTCCTCCGTATTTTTAAGGGCGGGTAATTTATGTATTTTCCACATTGATTTCGTGACGTTCGACTTGGGGGTCAATTTGAGAGGAATAAAACGAGAGATAGGTGTGCCTAATAGGAACTTTTAATACGTGACGTAAAGGGGGCAGATAAGATAATAAAAACACCACGGCAGTAAATTCGGCCGACGGTATCTGTTAAAGGAAAATCAATATGCCAGGAAACTCGTTGGACATAACAGTCCACGAACTTATCGGAATCCCTCTGATCGAAGTCCCCAATAGACGCGTAAAAATCACACCGGATATCCCTGACGAAAATATATATTTGAAAAGAGAAATGATGACAAAATTGTCTGCCACGAAAACTACTGTGCATACCTATCTGCCTACCTGTGTGTATTACATTTAATTACGCAAGAATCGTGAACCATATTGGGATACGTATAGTCACAGATAATAGTTTAAAACGATGATATAAATAGACGTGATGATAATAATAATAATAGTAATGAAAAGAAGAGTGAAAATGCTGATAAAATTCCAAACGATCAAAGAACGAAATCTTCCGCGGAAAATTATCTCAACGCTATCAGAGGCGAATAATTCTTTCTTTTTTTTCTTTTTTTGTATTCCGTGCACCTCATTTTGTTCCACGCTCCAACGCTCGGCGATACAACAGGGCTAGACGCCGGATGATTTCGATGATCGGCACGTAGCCACGATCGACCGCATTAATCCCCCATTACGTGTCGACGGAACGGATTGCATCGCGAAATCCGTATCAGCCAGAGAGTTGTCTGTGTAGAATGCTCGCCGATAATCTGGCCGAATTTTTACGTCCGTTTCGTTGGAGTCGCCTGATAAATCCATAATTAACGGGCGCGTATCGATTGCATACGCGGGATTAGGCGATCCGTGCTGGGAACCGGAACACCGGAAATAAAAGAGCAACGATAGAGTCAATGAGCGCGGCGCTGAGATAAAAGTCGAATATTATCGGCGGAATTTATTCGTTTCCTCGCAAACGCAAAGTACCTCCGCGTTTCGATTTTTCCTCGTCGAACGAGAGAAAGACGAGAAGTTTGGAGTGCGAAGGATATAATTGCGGAGGCAGAGAAGTTTAATAAAACGGTGTGGCAAATTGTCGAAGCGTGCGCTTCTGTTGGAATTGTTTGCAGCTGTAACTCGAGGTTGCTCGTTTTCCACTGCCCGATCTGGTGGAATTGACGATAGCCGTGCAAATTCCACGGGACATCTTCGAGGGAATTGTTGTTGGACCTCGTGGATTTAAGGTTGCGATATTAAATTCTGCGGACAGTGAGAGTGTCAGTTGCGCAGTTAGAATTCGCGCGGTAGAGAATTATTGTTAATCACTGTTCGTCTCTGAGATATTTCTTAAACCGAGGCTCGTGTTGAATGTAATTGACTGGTCGAAGTTTACGTTGGCAGTACGCAAATCATTCCGCAACAAAATATACCCAGAATATGCCCCTCGATACTTTCATCGTTGCACCCCGATACCGTTTCGTTACTTCCGTCGAAAGGAAACGGGAAACGCCGAGAAATTCGTGCGCAAATACGAAAGACGCTCTAACACACGTGCTACTGTATTATCTTATTTTCGATTCGACTACTTGTCCACAGTGGGCACTATCGTAACATTATCGTATCTGAAATTGCGTGATTACAATACATAGCGATTCCTCAGATTCGGCCAACTACCGGTGATCTTGTGATAATGAAATTAATAATGAATCGGTAATTTAAGTAGGTGCCGGTAGGCTAACATCTACAGTGTTTTTAGTTGGGAACGAATTTTATTGGAAATAAATAAGAATCAATTTCTATCGATCAATCTGTCTTAACGTCGAAATTAACGTATTAATAAATCCTGTCGATTTCGTCACATATTTGTGACGCATTAAATTATAGATATGTTTTCTTTTGCCGCTCAAATATTATTAAAAAAATTGTCAATGGCAAAGTGGACGATTCACCGATGAACGAGCGCAATTGAGAAGCACTTTACGTTGCCAGAGAATCGTGGCTTTCCTTCAAGAAAAGAAACACCGTTTAACAGCCGCGCGAACGGAACGGGAAAACTGTGAGAGTTACACGAAAGCAGGAAAAAAAGATGATGCGACAACTTTCTTCAGAGGAAACGTCGCAATTTCCGTTTACTCGCGGCAAACAGTATCGATGCAATAAAATTCTTCGACTTTCCTTTACTTTCCTCCGAGGCGGCGACTAACCGTACGGAGTTCGTTGCGTCGCGAAAAAAAGAAAACAGAAAATATAAAATATGTCTCGACCCAGTTATCGTCGATAAAAAGAACTTCTCCGAAGCAGCGCAAGAAAATCGAGCGAATAAAATTCAGCCAAAATAGTCGAAAGTCTGATCGCGCCGTCAATTATTAATCACGAAAATATCTACACGGCTTCAGCCGCGTTGAATATATCAGATATATTAAACACTGCAAGCGTCTCTGTATATAGGAGTACCACGGCTGTCTCGGGAAGCAGGGAATATTGTGACGGGTAGGGTATACACATTCAAAATCGCCAAGAACTTCGTAGAAATACGTGGATTTATTGAAACATTTACATCCTCGTTTTTGCTCGCGTCGTTTCTCCGTACCGCGGCCCAAAACTCGCGGGGGCCGTGGACGTAATTTCCGCTGTATGTACACATCAGCCACGGACTCGTCCGAAAGACGTTGGCTCTGAAAGATTCGCCTTATCCCCGGCTGGAAACGACACTCGAAAAATGTATCCGACTACGCGGCGATTCGAACAAGTAGAGAAGTCGGAAGATGAAGAAGAGCGAGTCTTCGAGGGGGTCGAAAGCGTTTGTTGTCCGCGGGGAAACATGAGAGGTACGTGGAGCGGGTGGCGAAACGATCCTCCCCTTCGTGAATCTGTGGAGGGGGGTGAAGAAGGGCGGAAAGGGCGAAGAGAAAGGGGCGATGTTCGTGTGGCAAGACGCGGAGAAATGTCGGAACGCGCAAGGAACAATGAAAGCGTGAACGTGACGACGAGATTTCGTGGATTCGAGATTTTTTCTATTTCGTGCCCGCGTCGGTTTCCTTCGCGACACCTGCCCGACGATCTCCGTTCGATTTTTCAAGCGTGGCTCGTCAGAAACGGAGCCTGAAGAAGACAGTCCTGGCAGGATACACGTTTTCGTTACAGTTCTCTTTATTTTTCCTTCGAATTTACATTAATCGATTTGTCAATTTGTTACGCGCGACGAGTGTATCGTCTATTTTCACTATTCGTGAACGGAGATCGCGTTCGGCAGAAGGAAACCTAGAACACTTGGTTCCGACGATTTTTCGCAACAGTGAATCGGTGAATATCTTCCGCGAGGCGCTTCCTTTCGTCTCCTCTATTTACAGGGTGTTTCGTGGTGGGGCGTGTTTCAAAAGCAACCCTCGCCCGGGTGAATCGGCCCCGGGGTGGCGGGCTCGAGGGTTCCAGCTGCTCTGTGAGTGATGCTTTTGAAACACACTGTACAATACTCTCTTGCTCCCTCATACACACTTACACATATGCACGCATACACCCATTTCATTCATTCTCACCTT
This sequence comes from Nomada ferruginata, assembly GCA_963583965.1. Classification (NCBI taxonomy): domain Eukaryota; kingdom Metazoa; phylum Arthropoda; class Insecta; order Hymenoptera; family Apidae; genus Nomada; species Nomada ferruginata. The sequence continues at coordinate 3,390,522 of OY757223.1, forward strand.
CGTATAATTATTTATATCTATATATATATATATATAATATGTATATACCTAGCATAGCGTTTATCGTTAGACTCCATTTATTTATATATTTATATTTATATATTTATATATATATATATATATATATATAGCTCTCTGTAACATATACATATAATATTGTACATCGTACGCGTTACGTTGTGCGGCTATCTACACGTATCATACAAAACAAGAAAAAGAAACACTGGACGTGCCCTTGTTTACGACGCTTTCCCGAAACGACAATTCATTTATCGTTTACACTCTCTCCTATCGTTCTCGCGCCTCGAACGATTTCAGTGTGGTTTCGCGCGGCGTCGAAACGCGTCGCACAGAGGTCCGTTTATCCCGCGAACCTTTGCGCAGGATACGTAAGCGTCTCTTGCAAGCTTACGTTCATTAATTTAGACTTATCCTCGCGGGTTATCACATTTTTCGCTCTACGCCGACGGTCGCGCGGGTTGGAGCCAGCCATCGAACGGGGGCCCTCCTTTATTTAGAGACTACCGAGCCTCCACGAGCCACGAATCCATGGATCTTGGTTTCTTTCTTCCTCTTGGATTTTTAACGGATCTTTCCGAAACGAGCATCGGCGACGTTGGTACGAAGCTGTTGCTCGAGGGTGCAATTATTTTATACCGGAAGGGCGTGGAATGTTTGAAAAGGGAAGAAAAGTGAACGGTGCTTTGAAAAGGTTGATGATTCTCGGTGATTTCGATCGAAGATTTGCAGAGCATCGGCGTGGCATTGTTAAATAAAAATATGTTCATTTATGTCGCGTTTGAACGACGACAATTCCTCGACGATGGGAAATTTTCACAGAGTTAGACATTCATGTATTTCGAATAGCTTTTAGTCTTTGAAGATCCGCGTCAGTGGATTGATGAAATAATTTTGCCGAGCCGATGCGAGATACTTTGTAGCTTCGAAACAGTGAATCTTGTAACGTTTATGGAACAATTGCACGGGGGCTAGAAGTGACGAAATGTGTAAGAATCGAAGAGCAGAGGAATCGGGATCAACGACCGGTTGAAAAGAGGCGCAACTTTATCGAAGGTACAGATAATCCTAAAAAGACCTTTGCTATCGCTTTGCCAGTATCACAATCTACGCTCGATAAACAATCGTCTAGCGATTGTTGATTCTCCTCTTTTGTTTCGAACAAGCATAATGAGTGACTCACAAATTATTGCCGTGTGCACGCTATCGTGGAAAAGTTCCAAAAATAGTACAGGACATTTTAAATAGAGAGAAAATTTCAATTTCAATTCGACTCGCGGAAAACCTCAGATCTTTCGTTTAACTTCCGCCGTGAAAACAGTAAACAAATAATTTCCACGGCGAACAAGATTAATAATAATAATACTACCGCTAATATTAATAATAAAAATACTAATAACGAATTGTACGAAAATAAAGAACTATTACAAACAGCAATCCCGACAATGACGAGCCTATTTAAATATCTATCACTGTATTCGAATCGAATTCGAGACTTTCCGAATTCACAATCCTTTCGCCGATCCTCGAAGACTCGTAACAAACACCGTTTCAAAATTTCGTCTCGCCGATGCCCGGCAAATCGCGACGAAACAGGAGAAAAGAAATACGAAATCCAAGATCCAACGTCGCGTCCCCAAGAGCCAAGGAAACAATCGACCTCTCGCATTCAACTTCCCCCCCCGGCAGGAAAGGAAATTGCACTCGTGTATTGCGAGCAGAAACGCTTCTCATTGCCGGAAAAGGAACGAAGGAAGATCCACGATTCGAGAGGAGCGTGTCTCGCGGTCGAACGGTGCATCGTTGTCGCGTATCACAGAAAAAAAAACCTATGCGTTTCGAGGCGAGCGCCCGTCGAACGACGAACGAACCGGAGACCGTGGAGAACTCGCCGGGTCGGAGCCGTGAAAAGAAAAGAACCCGAGGAGCTTTCGTCGTTTCGTTTCCCTTCTGATACACGGATCGCGATCGCGCAATATGTATCTGCTCTCGCGGCCGTTTCGAGTGGCGCCCGATCGGCGTCTCGATAGATCTCTCTGCGCGCCTTTCCGATCGGTCACGATTGCCGTCAGAACGACGTCGATCGCGCGCCCCGCGTGCAAGAACAATCGATGGAACGGCGTTTACGTTGATTTGTAATTTGAACCGCGCTTTCCAAACTCCCGCGGGCAAAACAATTTCGATTCGCACTTGTCTAACCGCGTCCGCAGAATTATTACGATCCCGCTGTATAACGTGAAAGTGGAAAGGTGTAAGCGAATTTAAGAATGTTGCTAGAGTTGTTTATATTCCATTGCACAAGACCGACGTCGTGAAATTAACCGACCGCGACTCGCGACTCGAGAATCACACCTCGTCGCGTCGAAAGTCGCAGCGAAACGCGTGCAAACTCTTACTAATTCGTGCTCCAATTGAATAGATATATAAGGTACTCCTCGCGATTCCATCCATTGTACGTACTCTCGAGGAAGGTTCCTCGACGAGGGAAGCTCGACGAGGATGCAAAGCAGAAAAAACAAATCCAATGCAACTCACGGCTGCCGCGGCGAGCATTTACCCCTCGGAACAAGCAAAAACCCAGCACTTTCTCCGGAACTCCAATTACGTCCCGTCGCAGACGCACCGTGCACCACACGACTCCGACCTTGCCCTCTCACCTCCTCACATCTTCGATCTTCTCCCCTCGTTCCCGGCTCACGCGACGTCCTCGTCCTCTTCCTCCTCTTCATCCTCCTCGTAGTCATCCTCCTGCGCGACACTCCAACACCCGTCGACCCCGTTCTCCTCGCACCGTTTCCTCCGTCGCTGGCCCCCCTGTTCACCGGGGGGAGACGCGGCCCTCAGGGGCACGGGCGTCGCGGCGGCAACGATCGGCTGCAGCGTCGACGAGGAGGACGACGACGGCGACGACGACGGAGGGTTGCCGGCGGCTACGTAGGCCGCGACTCAGGCCAAGGCGTAGGGGTGCGTGGCGTGGTGTCACAATCCCGGGGCGGCGGTGGCCACGGAAGGGGGCGGGGGCGCGCTGCTGCTGGCCATGCTCGTCGCGTGATGGTACAACGGGCTCTGGTAATACTCCTGGTGGTGATGGTTGCTCATGTTGTGCATGGGCACGGCCGCGTTGGAGCCCGCGTGCATCCCGTTGTGATGATGATGGCTGGGAGGCGCGGAGTGCGCGTGGGGGTGGTGCGGCGAGCCGAAGTTCGCGTAACTCTGATGGAGCTGCTCGTACATCTTCATCTCCGGGGGTTTGGTGTCATGGGCGCCCGGAGACGTTCCAGCGGTGGCGCCGGGCAGTAGCCTGGTGATGCTGAACGGATGGCTGGCGGCTGTGTAGGGTGGCTCCTGCTTGAGGCTGCCCGTCATCCCGTGGTGAAGGGCGGCCGGATCGGATATCAGATGGGGATGGAGGCTTCTGCTGACCATGGCGGTGAACTCGTCGTGCGCGGCGCCCAGGTCCGGCCCCAGGAGGCCGCCGATGTCCGTCGCGTCGCCCTTGAGGGCGGCGTGGTGGTCGCGCAGGGCCTCCGTGTGATGGTGATGGTGCGAGGACACCAGGGAGTGGAGGTCCTTGTCGTCCTGCGGCTGGGGGCCGTGGTGGAGACCCGACGGAGTCCTCTTCCCTGCCGCTGACAGGGTGTTGGACGTCGGACTGTTGTGCCCGGCGGCGGCGACCGCGGCGGCCGCGGCGACGACGGAGGCGCCGTTGTGATGCTGCTGGTGTTGCTGGTGCTTGGTCGTCTGCCTGCTCAGCTCTTTCTTCTCGTCTTTGAACCTCTTCTGCCTTCTCAGGTAGCAGCCGTTCTCGAACATGTTCCCGCTCTCGGGGTGTAGCGTCCAGAATGAACCCTTTCCAGGCTTGTCCGGGGTTCTCGGCACCTTGACGAAGCAGTCGTTGAAGCTGAGGGAATGCCTGATCGAGTTCTGCCATCGCTGCTGGTTCTGTCTGTAGAAGGGGAACAGGTCCATGATGAACTGGTAGATCTCGGACAGGGTCAGCATCTTGGACGGTGCGTTCTGAATAGCCATGGTGATCAGACTGATGTACGAGTAGGGCGGCTTCGCGTGGGTGTAGCTCCTCCTGTACGATTTGTCCGTTCGAGCCCTCTGCAGGGCGGAATTCGGCGAGTCCGGCTCCGTGAGTGACAGAGGATCCCTCGTGACACCGGCGCCGCCGCTGGGCGTCAGCGGGCCGTACCCGACGGCGGTCATGCAGCCACCGCCGCCTCCCATGGAGGTGCCGCCGTATGTGCCCATACCACCGCCTCCCATGGACGCCATCCCCATGGCCGAGCTCATGGTGCTCATGTTAAATCCACCGGCCCCCTGCGGGCTGCAGCTGGGCCCGACTCCAACGCCCATCGACATGCCCATGGACATGCATCCCACCGAGTTGATCGAGCTGTACGTCGGCGCCATGCTGCCCATCGTGGACATCGCGGCGCTGGTCATCGCGCCGCCAAGGCCACCAGCGTCGCCGTACAGCTTCTGTGACTGGAGCATGGTCATAGAGCTCACGGGTGCCGGTGTGGCGGGCTGTTGTCTGCCCGTCAAACGCGAATCATGAAAACCGCGGTACCACGGCTGGTGCTGATAATACGGCGCTGCCTTAATCTTCTCACCGTGGACGGGAATCGTTGACACGGTGAATAACACACTTGTCCAGTCACGGTACTCGCCTCCGGTTCTGCGGCAAACAGATCTATCTTCTGTATACCTTTAGCACTCTGGCCGACGAACACCACTAACTCGTTTTCTTACAGTCGTTCCCTGCCGTTACGGACACAGGGGGGTACTTCGTAGCACAGTCGCGCACAGATTCCTCACAGATCCGGTATCACTTGCTCCGCTGGCCGGCACTATCTCTCTGTTGCAACACTGCCGGAGTAGAACGGCCCGGGACACGAATACGAATCGTACGCAGGTATATCTGGCGACCCGAGCAGCGTGGATTCGAGGTGAACACGACGCGCGACAGCAGCCACAGGCTGAACACACAGCCAGCGATTGTTTGAGCGGGGCCAGTTGTTTGAACCACCTCACCACCACACTCCCTCATTCACCAGTTCGCTGTCTCTCTGTCGCTCTGTGTGCCGTGTGGATGGAGGCCGGTTAGCGAGTGTACTCCGCTACTCTTGAGTCTCCTGAACTTGTTCAAACACATCCCACTCCAGTTCACATCTGCCCCGCCCCCTTCCACCTGGTCGTCCAATCGCCGTCCCTCCAGCCCCACTTCGAAATACCCCTGGCCAATGGGGATCGGGTGGAGGGTATCCAGCGTGTCCCCTTGGCATGGGTTGAGTTCACGGAGCGATAATTCGTGGCGGGTCGAGCGTTCAGGGACGATGAACGGAACGCGCAGCTGCGGGGAACGTCGCTTGCGCAATAACCCGTGGACGCCGGGTTGTGGCGATCGCCAACGACCCGACGGCCGCGTCCCGACGCTCCTCTCATGTCATGTCAACTGCCTGTCTGCCACGCGTTTGACACCTATCGCTGCGCGTTATATTTCCGACTGGCGAATTTCCTCGCCGATTCTCGATTTCTCGTTCTCTACGTTGCTCTCCGCCGTTGTTCCTACTGTTTTCTATCGTTTGCTTCGTTGGGCTCGGCGGACGTTTGCTTCTGGACCGTTCACGGACGTTCCTCGAACGGATCCCCCTGGATATTTTCCTGTCCGTTTTCTTCTCTCTTAGTTTGATCCGGTGAATCGATCGCCTTTGAAGGACTTTCCGCGGGGGTTGTTTAACTGTAACACGGTGGAGATTGTGTGAATCAGTGGACGCTGAGAATAAAGAGAGTGCGGAGAACACGGCTGGAGCACGGATGCGACGCTTGTGGACAGCGGAAGGTTCGTGGGTTATTCGAAAATTCTTTTTTTCCCTGTTCTTTTTGTAGATTCCCCGTTACGGCTTGCTCCTTCCCCCGGCGATTATGATTTTGACGATTACGAGTCGAAAGATCTTTATTTAGCCGGTGAAATTCCGGAATTTTTCTAGAAATCGGTGACACTCGATTTGCACAGATGCGAAACCTATTTTTGGATCGATTGGCAACCTGCCTCGTTATCGTGGTCGACTCGTTAACGAATCGTTTGAATACATTTCACAGGCGATAATGCCACGTACATTTTTCACGCGCAGTTTGCAAAAGTAAGACGAAGCTTGCGTTTAAGTTAATCGAACGCCCACTTGTTGTCCAAATATTTGTTGGCCCCGTGAATTTTAGAAATTCGATAAACCTGCGAACAATTACAATTAATGACCGATAGTAGTTGCAGCACTTGGGTATATTGATTGAGAAGCTTGGCAGTCGCGTGGAAGATAGTAAACGGTTGAGTTGAAATCGAGCGGCGCTGTTCAAATTGTTCAGCACGAAAATAGCACATTTAAACAAATCGAGCAATATAAATATTGAGGCTCGGCAAATTGCAGCAAGTTTGGACTGGCTCGATCAACTTACATAAGAATCCCGTCGCGCTTTCATTACCTATGTCAAAGCTAGATAACTCAAACAGGCCCGATAACATTTAATTACAACAACAAATATACTTGGCATAATATTTATCTATATCCATATAACACTGATAACTCTAAACAGCCCGCGTAAATTCGTCGATATTTGCGATCGAATTAAGCCTCTTCTGCTTTAAGTACACTCGAGACCCGGACTCCTGAGACAATTTATCAAAAATCTTTCTCTTTCGATAATAACTGTAATAGCAATAGTAATAATAGTGCTACTGTTACCCCGATTTTAGAATTATTAACACAAATACATTTCTGTTTCTCTTTGTGGACCCTGTCTTCTGAAATGAGAATAATTTCAGAGAAAATATTTACGTGCTTTCGAAAGTATTTTCATGTTTATATATTTATTCCTTTCTAGGATAAGATACTTTGTATTTCAACGCAACGCGTGTGTATATATGTATATTTTTTGTATTTCCCCATCGGACAATCGTGTTTTGCAATCGAATTTTCCGCTCTTCCGGCGCGTCGCGTCGCTCGATCAACGCCGATTAATCGTTTATCGCGTCTCGAATAATTAACCGTCCGTGGCCCATGAATATTAAACGCGCGTAATAAAAAGAGATCGGATTTTCGGCGGATAATTCGGTTAGCTTAACTCGATCCGGCCGCGGTTTCGTCTGTCGTCTCCCTCCGTCGATTCGACGCCTGGAAAGCTCGCAAGTTGAACGATTTCTCGCCATTATTTCGCGATTATTCATTAACTTCCTCTTCATTTGCATTTTATCATGCAAATTATACGAAACCATGGAAGAATTATCGATCGGACGCTCCTGTTATCGTGAGGTCAATCGCGGCTGGAAACAGCCTTCGTTCACCGTCACCATTTGCCCCGACGGATCGTGAAACGGATCGTGAAACAGCTTGAACTATAATTATTGATGAAAAATAATTTCTGTTCTACGAAATGAAATGTTCGAAGTAATTGGAGCGTATCGAGAGCACGCGAGATAATAGATTAATAATTCCACCCCTATCTATATCTAACGAAATGATACTGCAGCAAACGTGGCAGGAAATTTTACAAATTTTACCAAAATCGGGACAAGTTGTAGAAAAATATGATATCGCAAAATATTTCTACGAAAATTAAAGATATTTCAATGCGTACAACTTTCACGAATTGGTTGCAACTGTTGCAGTTTCTGAAACGATAGGGCGCTCTTTTTTTAGCATTTGAAAGATAGACAGGGTGGAACATTAGTGACGGTATACGACGGTCGTGAATTTTGATCACGCGCGAACGGCGAAAGAATCGGTGATTCGCAGACGTGGTAAATTATTTTTCGACGATGTGCGAAGTGCTGTCTAATGTGGCCGCTTGCGTGCGACTTCGTATTTCAATGGAACGCGAAAAGAAAGTATCGAGGGTTGCTCGATGCGTCGCATTTATTCAACAATTTAACACGTCTCGTTTGGTGATCGATTTTGTACGCAGGAGAAGTCTCTCCTTCATTTTCGCATTCGCCATTAGAAACGAAAGACGAACACGTTCGGGTATGAATTGAGATATTCAACAAAATGCAAAGACGATGAATTGCACTTCCACATTATCTCCTTTCGATTAACGCTATAATTTGATAGAAGTAAAAATACGAACTTTCGATTGCATAGACGCAGAGCAACGTATAAACGCGATGTCACAGTGCAAACCAAATGTAACATTCCAAAGCTTAACCCTTATTTATTTATTTATTTATCGACGGCATACAGCCTTTATATTAAAACAGTGGCAAGTAGACATGTTCGCTCGGTATATAGTACAAATTCAGTTAACATAATGTTTAAAGAGATGTCTTTATAATGTCTTTAGGGATGCTCTAGAGTGCACAAAGAAGTCAATCGATTGGTAACAGTTACTGCCTAAAGAGGTGATCCTAGTAACTATTAAAGTAACTATATGTTAGCAACCAAAATGGTCACGAAATTCGAGGCTCAGTTACTTAAAATATTTTGCACAAAGTTCTCGCAAAACGTGAATTGACATAAAGTTATTCAAAGAATCGAGATCTGGAGCGGTATTGCGATATTTTATCAAGAACATACAAAAATGATTAAAGAAAATATAGAAATGGATACCCGGTTGCTAACATAAGTGTTAATTTACTTATGCAATTTATATATAATACCCAAGTGTTCCTCCACCAAAATGATATTCTTTCCCAAGCCCCCTTCCGTTCGTATAACTCTTTCGAAAATCCGCGAATAATCCTTGGCTAATTTTCAAAAAACGCTTCGCATCGAATTATATCGAATAATGTTACCCCTATCTGTCCATTCGTATCGCAAAGCGGACACGTACCTCCGCCGGACGATTAAAATCGCGTAGCCAAAGGCCGGCCTTTTGCGGCGCTTCCGCCGGCGCGGGGATTAACATTATTGCAGGGCCGCCGCAAAGTGCATTTTTTAACTTTATTAAGCCGCGGCTAATACGCTTCGCAAACACGCCTCTGCTCCAGAGGATCGAGAGATCCGGTAATCTCGGAAGCGGCGGCTCGAAATTGCCGAGCGATTCGCGGATCGTTCGCTCCTTTAATTGAAACTCGCCCTTCGATTGAAATTATTTTTCGACCCCCTCCGCGGACTCGGTTACCTCGTTGAACGAAAGGAAATGAATGCTGCGCCGATGTTAAACAGGTGCTTCGCTCATCTCGCCGGCATTAAATCATACAGCGGGGTATATGCGCAAGGAACAGGGCGATTTAAACTATTATTCTATTTATTTCCAATTTAATTGTGGATAGGAAAGCTTCCTTTGCTTCCATCGAAGTGTACTCTTCGGGGAGGTGTCGAGCGCAATTGTTTTACGGTTTATGTAATTCGAAGTAGATTTCATTGCCAGTGCACAGTAGGGTAGGGTTTTTCGATTTTTGTCTCGGTGTTTCGTTCCTCTTTGTTTTCGTTCGATTCTTTTTGGTTCATTTACGCGCAATTCGTTACTCGTGCAAAGGGAAGAAGGGCGAGGTATAATTTGAAACGTTTGCTGGTCAGGCTTCCGAGTTTCTTTTGTCGGAAAGTGCGTTTCGTTTTTCTGTTCTTCTTCATTTCGCCGCGCTGTCCTGTTCTATGTCTGAGACGGGCCAACGCGGCGCGCAGATCAAATATTCCCGCGAAATTGATTTTAACGCGAAAAAAGCTCGGATCAACCGGAAAGATCTTCTCGCGATCTGCCGGGGAGCCTTGTTTGCCGTCGACCAATAGCTTCGAGATGACTCTTTTTTTCTCCTTCTCTCCTTCCCCCCCCGTTCCCTCGCCCTTGCTTCACACGCACGCCGTCTCCGTTTGCTTGTTATTCATAATTTCTACGCAATTTACACTTTGCCCTGGTATCGCCGAATACAATTCAGAAATTAGAATCACCTCTTTCTTCCACTTTCCTTCTCTTTGAAGAAGAATCGTTCAATTATTGAGCGAACGCGGGCAGAGACGCAAAAGGCGGACTAAGAACGAGCTTCGCCGTTTTATCGATTGGCCGTCCGTCGGTTCCTCTATCCCGTCTAGTGACCACCGATTAACAGCCCTCTCAGTCACGATAAAACCGCCTGCAAATACTTATCTGCCCCATTGCATCGCGTTTCTTCCCCGCCGAAAGGGAGCAACGACACGAAGAAGCCCAGGGACCGAAAGCAAAATTCAAAGTTCGCGTCAAAAGCGAAACGAACTTTTAAGCGGAAAAAGAAGAAAAAACAGAAGAGACGCCGCACAAGCACGAACGTTGCGCGACTTCCAGGACCAATCCCGACTTCCGGACCGTCGAACGGCGTCGGCCGGAAGTCCATCCGCGTATCGCTCGTCCGGCGACCAGCAAATATTCGTTCGCGCTCGCTTCGGCACCGCTTACGATCCGCAGCGCTTCCAAGTGCGGACTCCGTCGTTTGTTTTCGTTGTTGCGGTTGCACGGTCGTAAACGCCGCAAGGATTATCGCCGCGGGACACGTTGCTCGTCCGCCGCCATTGTTTCTACCCTTGTTTCTTCGCCCCCGGACGTGCAGCGAACGGCCACCCGGATTTTCCATCCCGTTTTATTGCACCAATATTTCGTCCCGTCGCCGCTCCAACACGTACCGGGGATTTGAGTAACACCTTCTCGCCGGACGAGACGCAAATCTGTCCGCGGTCTTACATCCTTTGGATGATCACGTTCGAATTGGAGACGGGCATTATTATCGTGGATGCAGATGTTCCATACGGCTCGCAGTGTGAAGCGTATTGAGCGAGGCGATTCTTATCTTTATTGTTGCGGATGTTCGAGGCGGTGTATGGACGGAATGATTGGAGAAATTTTTCTGTTTGAGGTTTATTCCGGATTATGGTAATAATATTATCGATGCTGTTGAATACTGGAGTATGTTACAGGGGGTAGTTTTATTGGATTTTATTATTTGATTCTAGTAGCTCGGGTTGCCATGTTTTTTAACAGTAGAACTACTGATAGGTTTTGGTATTATTCAGATGGCACACGTTTGACAGATTATGACCACGAAAGTCGTCGAATGGACATTAAATAGAGATATATAATTGACATTCTGTCTTATTAAAACTCATCATAAATTGCTACAACGACAGTTATACATGTATTAATAATTCTAAAGCAAGAAATCTGAAGCAAGTGATTTTGACTTGCTTGGTAGTTCTAGTGTTAATATCGCGAATTTATTATGCCCTTATTCGTGCTACTGAGGAAGTCTGGTATCGTCGCTGATTAACTTGTAGAAATAATCGGGGCAATTTTATCGGCGACTTTTAATCGTTCGCAGTAATTATCCGTTACTCACACCTTCCATGGTCGCCATCGTTGCGTGAAACCATAGCCAGCTATCTCTCCATTCCTCCGCGAAGTCAAAGTCCCCTTAATAATTCTGCGCGATAATCTCCATACAAAAGTACCGACAGCCTGGTCCGACAAATACGTACACCGAGCTTCATAAAATAACAGAATACGTCAAAACATCCCTCAATAAATTTCTCCCTGTCCCTCCCCCTCCCTCGGCGGGTATTCCGATTACCAAGCAAGCAAAACAAACGCACGGGGACAATAGAGGAGTCATAGAAATTGTGCGACAGGTACGAGAACGGGGCGCGCGGTTAAAAGGGATGCAAGAAAGAAGCGCTGGAAACGTCGCTTTATGGCGGGCATGACGGAACGATGAATCGAAGGTATACAACTCGATGATTCAAGCGTTTGGAGTTGGCTAATACTTTACTCGAGAGATTCGTAAACACGCGCGTACACATGCACGATGTATGCTACAAATATATATTTAAGGAGAGAAAGTTTAAGAGGCGGAGAATCGGTAGCGGGAGGAAAAATAGAGGGACCCGGCGTTCACGAACGGGCGGCCGTGTTACAACGTTAGATCGGGACACCCACCTGTGCAACCGGGTCTTTATCGAGCCACCAATTGTTTGCGGAATGAAAATATTGTCCCTGTAAACAGGCGGCTACATTGTGCCAAGCGCCGGTCGGCGTTCTTCGTTACAACAAATCACTCCCTCGCCGCGGTTCCTCTCCGCCGCCGCCGCCGCCTCCATCGGTACAAGTGCGCAATCGAGTGCTGTTTGTTTCGATTAGTACCGATCCTTAATCTACGATTAAATAACGATTTGCTGTTTGACCTAGATTACGCCGTATCGTGGACGCGATCGATTCTTCTCTCGTTGACGCTTGTAGAACGGGAGGCTCGTTTTGAACGTCCGGTGACGTTTTCCTCGGGGCTGCTCTCCCCAGTTTGCGATGCACGACAATTCGATTTGCAGTTCTTTAGTTTTCCTCTGTTCTTTATTTTCGTTTTTATTTTTTGGTGGTGGGACGAATATCGGTGTGCTTAGAATTTAGTCAGTTCTTCTTGGCGCAACTTGTGATCGTTTTATTGTTTGACAGGTAGTCGAAGTATTTGTCGAATGGGTTTCCTTCGGCAAGCTTTTGTTTATTGGGGGGGTTCGTTTAGAAACTGGGTGGAGGTTTATTAGTGTATTGAATTGTTGTTTTTGATAGGTGACGTTTTGGAAGCGTAAATGGATCATTTATTAGTCTGTTATTTGAGTTACTGGAATTGTTTTGAACAGCTTTTACAGGGGTTTAGAGACCTGTTTATTGGGGGTAACTACTGTTTTGTATTCATTTATTTTTTTATCCTTCTGCTTTTTATTGTGGTCGTTGTTAAATAGGTCGATTGACACAGAAAGCAACAACTCTCGTTTTATAATTTCACTCTTTCGACTTTCTTTTGATATTTAGAAATTTGTTTAATAATTTATATCGCGTCTAAATTGTCCCTTCGATATTCTTCAATTTTTTTGTTCAATTAATTAGAACCAACACATCCATACCACGCATGCGTGCATAGTCAGAATGTGTATTTCAGTTTCATTTTACAAACAAAGCAAAGACGTCAAATTTTTTCTACGAATTCCAACCACCCCCTAAATCCTTTCAAAACGTTCCGAAAGCAATGTCTTCTGTGAATTCGCCGACCAAAGGGTGTTTAACTTCGTTTGAAGCACCGAAACGTGTGAGTCGAGTGTCTCCGACTCGATAAAAGTGTTTTGTCATTTTTATAAGGGGGCAAGGGGGTTGACTCGAGGGTAGACAGACGAGCGGACGGTTGTTTTTGGATCCTGAAGGATGGCTACCTGCTCCACGTGGGTGGTCGACTCCTGTTTTCCTTGTTATTAACGCCGTTGATAGGTTGTTGGCACGCGGGACCCCGGTCAAACCAAAGGAAAGCGACAAAATTGATCTTACTTTTTAGTAAAGAACCTAGACAAACTATTATGGAAGACTATAGGGCAGTTGTTTTATATTTAGACAAATTTGGAATACAATATTCCGGGCATCCTGAAAAATGAAAGTAAAGATCGAGAATCTTTATATTAATTTAATAATTGTACTCATTTTAGCGAGATATTTGGATATGTTTAACGATATTATAAATAAATGCGATTACTTCGACATGGAGGCAAGCTAGAACAATGATCGAGTACTTAAATTAAAGTTAGTAACCCAAGCTACAATCCCCAGTAAAGTGTTAACAATATCCGTACACGGTTGATTTGTTATATATAATTAAACAATTAGAATTATTATTACGGCGAACTTCATATAGTTACAGCAACGGGGTATTTTTTCTCGTGTAGCTTATTTGTTTCCCTTTCGTTTGACACCCCATTTATTGAAAAACAACCACCAGGAGCCGAGATAACAATTTTTTTAAATTTTATCGGTAACGTTGTGTTTGATAAGGAAATGGTAAGAGGGTCCTAGTGCCCCACAGACAGTCGATAAGCAGACACGTGGCGCCATCTCGCGTTTGCGGCCTTTTTCGCAGTTTTCTGCACTTCCAAAACCGAATTTCTGGATTACATCGTTAATTTAAACAATTGCGTTTTTCTCGGCTTCTAGTGCATATTTTTTAACCGGACTGGTCTTAAATTAAAGCTACGAACCATAGCTATATCATCCAGTAGATTCAACAATATGGCATTTGCGGTTTAAAAGTTATTAACAATTGAAAAATCGGCAAAAATGCACTCCGGGTCGCTGCGATTATCTCGGCTTCTGAAAGCGCTAGATTAATGATCGGGTGCTTAAAACAAAGGTAAAGGATGCTGCTACAGGACTATAAACATTTTATAAATCCTACTTGCCCTATTTATTTTTTATAAACAATTTAAATTTTCGTTTGAGAATTGCTCAGTAACTATACCCGTGGTCTGTTCTAAAATAGAAAGGCCAGTTCCTTGGACTGAAGGCTTTAGTTTAAGTGGCTCTTGATTGTTGAAAGTCGGAAGAATGTTTATAATATTCTTAAACAAATTCAATTATCTCGGCTTCTACTGAGCCGATTTCAACCATCGACCTCTCAAATTATCTCTTATCCAGTTCCACGTAATTATTATTATTTGCAACGCGATAGCGAAGCATAAACCAAAGAAATTTCAAAGAGAATTAAATACAATTAAATAAAGAAAAATTGATACTTACGCCAATGGGAAACCGATGAATTCACGAGGAAATCGAGATTAATTTGGCATTACGACAATGCATCTTCGCAGCCTTGCAAGGACGTTCCCACGGGTATCGCTTACGGGGCAGTAGTAATAGCGTAGGAATTTTTACGCATTTCCAGGAATTTATATGGGTCAATGGTCAATGGATTGTCTTTATTCAGTTTTTGACGAAACTTTGAACGGCCGTAACTCGGCTCAGAATTATCGGATCGCGCTCGGAAAAAAAGCAAATTAATCAGCGCGATCTCCCCTGTGCGATAGGAGTATGTAGAATCAATTCCGTCAAGTGCCCATAATATGTCGCCTAAAAGAAATATTAAAATCATACAAAAATTGCCAAATTAATTAAATTTCAGCCCCAATTCTACTTCGTCGATTGTTAAATAAATCTCTGAATATTTTAATCTCCATTCTCCTCTCGAACATACATACGAAATAAAAGAGGGACAGTAAATCTTGAAGGGAGGCATAGTTCAAAGAAGAGTATCCCCGCTTTTTCGGTTCGCCCTAGAAAAATATCTCGACCAGCACGAGGCAACCTAAATACCTGTCACGCGATTATGTCTGGGGTGAGTGGCAAGGGGTTTGTTGTTTCAAGACTTTACGAAACAACAAACCATCGTCCCGTTGAGAAGTCAATGTTTCGCGAGGCCCAGAAAATCAGGTGCATCCGCGTCTTGGTCACGTCCGAAAAACACCGGCTATCTACACGCCTGGTCCTTAGAGAAAAAAGACAACACGAAACACGGACACGCGTTAATAATGGCAAAACCCGCGGGTATCTTCGCGTGTCGCTGCATAAATTATCACACAGGTAGAAGGGCGTGGATAGTGGGATGAATGTTGACAGGTGACGGGTGAAAATGGAGGAAAATAAAAAGGTGAAGGTAAGAGCCGATTGTGAAATGAAAAATTCAAATTCGTATGTTACCCATTTCTTTGTCGTATTAATTAAAATTGTAATTGTTTAATCATTTCAACACTCGAGCTTAAAATAAAATTAAAGTAAAATTCTCTGCATAATAAATAATTCAATCGGATGGGGGAATTATTTCTTTATTTTCATTCAAACAACAAATACATTTTCACCGAATCTACCACGTACCCGTTCCGAACTAGAATAGCAAGCAAAATTTGATCAAAAAGACAGGACAGTAAATGCGTACGCGCTTTCAAATATTCCTCCTCTTTTCTAAACTCCATATTCCACGTTCCCGCCTAGAAAAATAAAGTGCCCAGGCTGAAACTGACTTCCAGAATATCTTATTCGTAAGCGTGAGTCGCTCTATCGTGAAATCCGTGCCTCTGAATACGAGCAACGAAACAGGAGGGCTGCGAGGCGGGTTTCGAACAGCGTTAAGTACGTGCAAATCTTCGCCCTGTGACTTCGTAAATCGCTGTCACAACATTTGCGCGAGAGGAGAGCGTGAACCGCATTAAGTGCCGACATAATCGGGGCAAAACCAATTTTCCTAACCCGGGGAAATCCCAGTTTCGGTGCACGTTGCGACTATGCAAGTCCATTTAGCTTACCATTTTGTTATTGAGCTTCAAGGAATTTTTTCTTAATAGGATCAAATTATTTCTCGTTTCTTTTTCCCTCTACTTACCTCCCGTACCTACCACAATTGTAATACTACAAACGAGTACCTCCAACATCTATAACTTACACTCTCCATTATGCAAATGCAAATAATTACTGTCTTATTAAAATCGTACCCGCCACAATGGCTACTTCCAGTAATCTTCCCGCGAAGTAATACCCACACAGAACCCTCCGATCCGTCGAAACGCTCGCCCCTGTTCACCCTAACACCCCCCATAAAACAATCATTCCCAATCACTCGAAGATTCCTCGCCGTTCGACGCATTTTTGCGGCGCCACGATCCCCAGAACCGTGGCGACGAGTCTATTATTTTTGTTCCGGGGCCGAATCGAGAGGGTGGCCTGGTCCTCCTGGTCGCAGATAGGCCGGCGAACGATTTCGAGGGCCGCAAATCTGGGGAAAGCCCGGCGAGGCACGCACAGCACGTGACTCCTTCGGGGGTTACGTCTGCGCCGCGTCGAGAACGATAAAGCACACGCGGTATATCGTTTTTTAAGTGACTCAATTTCACCCTGCATCCACTCTACGCCCTCGCCCCCCTGTCCCCGTTTCTGTTTTCGTCCCTGTGCAATTTCGTTCGCCGTGATTCGATGGACGGATGAAACGACGTTTATGGTCACAGATCGGACACTTATTGTGTTGCGTTTCTTTTTTGTAAGGGATGATACGTGTTCGAACGATAACGCGGGTACGTGAGATTGATCGAGAGAGTTTTCGTAATATGATTAATTATGTTTGATCTCGAGGGTGGAATTTTTGTAGAAAGTAGTACTCCTATTCTTTATTATTATTATTTATTTGTCATTCTTGCCTGCCGGCTACAAAATGCCATTTCAAGGCTTATACAATTTTTGTTTGGTAGTAGTCCCATGTATATTTTATATCAACTAACACTTATTGTAACTTATTAATGAAAGTAGTGTTTTATGTGATTAAAAACTTCGCTGTTAATTAAACATTATTTTTACTTTTATTTTTTCTATATTTCTATGAAACTTATGTTTCTTTCTCTTTTAACGTGCAACAACGATGCATGCAATAGTAATAATGATTGCGATGGTAGTTAAATTGTATGCACATGAGAAGTGCCACAATCTTTCGACGTTATCAGTGTTATTTTATCTTCTTCGCTGTTATCTTTATTTTCGAAAAGAGACTAACAAGAGATCTATCTATGTAGATGTAAAAGTGACGGCGTTTGGTAGAAAGTATAAATAGCTGAAATCGCGGACAAAGCTCGTTCGAGTCGCCTGTTTGTCATCGGAGCAAATCGGTAAACATTTGCAAGTAATAACCGGAGTCGCTTGGCAGGATCAATAGAGTACAATTGCACGACGACGTCTGCCAGGCCTCGAGAATTGTACGCTCGAATCGTTTGCGCAAACTTTTTAACTGGTAAACGGTGTGTCGGATGCTGTACTACGAATTGAATGATTCCATTCACGATTTGCTTTCGCTTTCTTCTTCTTCTCGTTCCTCTTGTCCTTTCCCTTTCGAACTATCCAAAGCGAGTTCGATAAACAAGTTGAACTGGGGTTGATCAATAATTCTTGATGTTTTAAGATATTTAA
Source organism: Nomada ferruginata (assembly GCA_963583965.1). Lineage (NCBI taxonomy): Eukaryota > Metazoa > Arthropoda > Insecta > Hymenoptera > Apidae > Nomada > Nomada ferruginata. The sequence goes on from OY757223.1 coordinate 3,408,258, forward strand.
GGAGGTTTTAAAGGTTGAATAAAAATATCATTTAATTTGTCTATATTATCATTGTTTAACAGAGTTCTCTCTTTCTGTTACAGATGGATCGCGACAAGAGTGCATGCTTTGGAGGCGCCTCAACATTGAATTAACTGCATATTATTATTATATTTTATATTGTATATTCGGTTGTATTAAGATGTAATAAATTAGACAAGAATAGTTTATATTACTTTAAGTTATTCGAACGGATATTGTACTACCATCCTTTGCATTTTATATTTATAATAACATCTGTAGTATGTACTGTAAAAGGTAGATAACTATATGTATATTCTAACAACAATATTGAATAAATACGTTGTTTTAAAGTGCATTCAATTGCTTTATCGTTTATTCTTTATCCATTCCACACCAATCATTTGTCCTTCTCTAAATCCGAACTACTTATCCGACGTAACAAAGTTAGAATAGAATTAGCGTGTTCGCAAATAACATTGCAAATAACGCTGAGTACAAACGCAACAAAGTTGCAAGCAACGCCTCGCGAAAGCGCAACAAAGTAGCAGAAATTCCTGAGAAAATTTGCAACAATGTTGCGCCAAAAAATTTTGAAACAAAGTAGCAAATCGAGCTGTAAGAAAATGCAACAAAGTTGCAAACAATGCCGCGAGAAAACGCAACAAAGTAGCAGAAACTCTTGAGAATTTTTGCAACTTTGTTGCCAAAATTTTGGCTCAACATTGTTGCAAAGTTTTCACGAAATTATTTGCAACATTGTTGCGTTTGCGCTGGGAATTGTTTGCAACTTTGTTGCCAAAATTTTGGCGCAACATTGTTGCAAAGATTTCACGAAATTATTTGCAACATTGTTGCCAAAATTTTGGCGCAACATTGTTGCAATGATTTCACAAAATTATTTGCAACATTGTTGCGTTTGCGCTGGGAATTGTTTGCAACTTTGTTGCCAAAATTTTGGCGCAACATTGTTGCAAAGATTTCACAAAATTATTTGCAACATTGTTGCCAAAATTTTGGCGCAACATTGTTGCAAAGATTTCACAAAATTATTTGCAACATTGTTGCGTTTGCGCTGGGAATTGTTTGCAACTTTGTTGCCAAAATTTTGGCGCAAACATTGTTGCAAATTGAACTCCGGTTTTCTGCAACTTTGTTTCGTTTTCGCGAGGCGCAGTTTGCAATTTTGGTGCTAGACTATGGATAATTAGCGAAAGGAAAGAGGTTCTACTTTGTAGGAAAGGGAAGAGATCGATAGCGTTAATAAAAGGACACTTGAATGTTTAAAAAGAAGATTTTTATTTCAACTTTATTCTTACATACATTACAAGTAAAATACTTTATGTTCTATCTAATATATGCATTCGGCGTGTGTCCAACCTTTACTTTCGATACGCTGCATCCAATCTTCGTCAAATGACTCTCTGCTGCTTCTCTGTCAAGTTCTCTTCCATCTGATGACCAACACCTGTGATGTGAGACCGAGCCGTGGCAGTCGCGTCGTTCGACTGAGTCGCAACTTCGTTGGGCTTGAAAAGCAGATCTAATTAAACAGAAAGAAAATTATTATAATTTTTTAATTTGCAAAGAAATATAAAAAAGTTTTTAATCAAAAAAAGAAGAAGAAAGTCATTTGTTTAATTAAACACAAATGTAATAAAAATATAAAAGACGTTTCTAAAAATCTGATTCATCCTTTAAAGAATCATTGACATTATTTGCCTCGTCTTCGTTGCCAAAACAAAAGGATGACAATCTATAAAATCGACCAAAACTATGACTCTATGGACTTGCACAATAAACAGAGTTACACCAAAAATATTTTTCGTACAAGCAACAGGCTCGTTAAACTTATCAATTTCTTTAACGATACCCAGATGTTCACCAACTTGCAAACCTATGAATCATTGCCAAACATTCGTCAGGACAATCAGGGGAGAACAGTCGACAAACAACGATTGGAAAAGCATCGTGATGATACACAAGAATCGTCAATATATTATGGGACTATCGAAAATACGGACGTCATAAATCGTGCATTAGTCAAAGGACCAAAGGTTTTCTATTATCGTAACCTGCAGAAGGTGACGTTTTTCTTTACGATCTTATTTACCGGGCTCAATAGCCGATTAGTCAGTAGAAAATGGAACCCAATATCCTAGTGTTTCCAGCAAAGCAAAATTATCTTGCTTGAAACCAAAGTACAATGGCGAACGTTAGTCACAAGATAGATACCTACGTACTGCTTCCATAATTTATGAGTTTGTTATCATCTTCTTTACTAGAAATTCATTCAAATGCTGTTATTCACTGTGTACTTCCTGCTTGTCCAATATCTCGAATTTATTTGGAGAGAGTAGAGTAGTTACATTACTATTCATTAAAAATAAGGGAATGTTACATTTAACCAATTTATCTCTACTCGAAGAAATTCGCTGGCATACATTCCAATTAATAATTAACTAATATCGCATACGTTCACGGGAAAAGTGAAACCAAACAGGAACACTGCGACGATATTCCCAACACCTTAAGAAAACAGGTCTATACTAACGCAAACATCGATTCAGAGAATCTGTGCATACGTTCCAGTAAACATTTCTTTATAAATATTTGATCGCCAATATTGAACACGTTTAATGTTCCATCTTCATTAGTTCGCGTCACGCGTTTTTATTTCAACAAGTCGCAGGTAGATACGACTTTAATCGATCAACCTGCAAGCTTCAACTAAATATTTGCCACACTCGAATCACTTACAAATTATCACGCGCCGCGACTATTATAAAAATAAAACTCCTTCGACATAAAGTCTGCGCGATCCTCAAAGCCAATCGACTAATTCCGAAATCTTCCACCGTTCGAGATGGAAAAAAACTACGATCATTATTCACAGCGCGAAGCATTAAATTAAGTTTCATATCTATTGTAAATTATAATTATTGGCGAATCATTTCCATGTAAATGAATCGCGCTGCTAAGTAAATCTGTACGGCGTCCAAGTAACAAAGAGAAATAAAAAAAGGCAAACTGTAATTAATAATTCGAGCAGACATAGAACGAGCAAAAGTATTAACAACGATCGGCCGTAATTGAATACGAGTCGGAAGGAACATTTGTATCGCAAGGAACGGGCGATCGAAGATTTTTCGATATTTTCCGACGAGTAAAGAACGACATACTCTCTCACGAAGGCTTGTGTAAAAGCAGCACGCTTCAGAATCGATTGTACAAACAAGAGAGAGGGTGGTGTGTGCGCACCCTCCGGCTCTCGCTGCCGATCTTTCGTTAAATTTCCGTTTCATCGTTTCCGTGCAAACGTTCTGAGGAAGGTAAAAGTTTTAAACAGGCCATCAGGCCATCCAAAAAAACGTTTGATTTCCATCGTACCGCCGACCGAGCACCCCTTGGCACACACCCCCGAAACACCGCCGATACTTCCTACAACCGGTGGAAAACACATTTCTATTTAATTGGCGAGAAATGGCCGGAAACGAACGGCACAACGTTCCTTCGGAGTTCCTTTGCCATACAGATACCGATATTTTCGTTTCCCTTTTTGTCTTAGAGCACACTGTCGTTCTCGATAATTGTGGCATTGATAACGAGACTTTGTGATTGAGATACAATTGAGATTATACGATGATTTGTATTGTCTCCTTTTCTAACACAGGAATATTTAGTACTATGTAATCGTGTAATTATCCTACCGAATCAATAAATCAGTAAATATTTCATTACCAATCTACCACAGAAACCATTCCTTATCAAACGCAATACACATCCCACTAGATGCACGTGAAAAATAAACTACCCTCTGCCGCCCAGAACCCCCAGCATATAATACATATATTCTTCAAAGTCAATCGAATTCAACCTTCATCGTTCGTGAATTATTCCAAAATGAAGGTAGAGGGGCTGACGGAAAGTTTATATGTATATTAAAAGGAATGGCAGGTGTTGGTCGAGTCGCGAGCGATCAAACGTCTCGAATTGGCGGCGATTTCTCGACTGTCTAGCCTCACCCTTCTTGCGCGAGTCAATTTTAATAATATCAAACCCTTGGTGCATATCCCCGCGCGATGACTAGCACGATTTTCCAGCGGCTTTCAATTATCCGCGGAAGCGTAACTCCCACGAGCCTCGGCCCCCCCGCGAGATATCGATCCTCAGACTGTCGACGTGCGGCCGCAGGAAGCGTATGGAACGAGGAATTATATTACGTTACGAGGGCGAGACACGGGGATAATCGTCGGTGCACTTTTCCGAAGCGTGCGTGCACGCTCGGGTCATGGGTCGGTGGAAATTTTTTAGATTGAACGTTTGGAAAGTTGTCGAAACGAGACGTGGGACGGAAATTGTGTAATATAATTAAATTAATCAATGACGCATGATAACGAATATATTATGGACAATTTGTATTTGTATCGTCTGGGTTTCAAATCATTTTTATTTATCGATCAATTGGCGGTGCGGGTATTCTCGTTTCTAATTCAATTTCGTTCATATTAAAAATTTATCAGGATACAATGAATTGTAATAAACTTATGTTAGTGATCGTGGTTCAGTATTAAGGTAAATACGAACGAGCATAAAATCCGAAAATCGATGGAGGTAAATCGGATCGATTCACGAGGCGTTGGAGACCACGCTTACCCCAAGTGATTATGCGGCTAGACGACCAGGCAACAAATGCGAAGGCGACCTGCTCTATACCTGCTTCTCACCTTCTCATTACTCAATCACTTAATGCATCAAACGCACCAATTACTTCTGCTTCGCATTCATTTCAATGGAAAATAATTTCCTGCGTCTCGACCACTCGTCCCCCTTTCTTAATTATACGCGAATCGTCCAACGTATTGTCTACCAATATTTCATTAACACGCAGTCCGTACGAGTCCTGGATTACGAGTACACCTGACTGGATGAAATAATAGCGTTTCGCACCGTCGATCGGTGCGTTTCCTTCGTAATCGTAAAAACGCCCAGTGAGCTGACGCGGACACCGCGTCGAGGCCCATAATCGGCGCATTACGAAAACGCGAGGGGGATGCACGAGATAAGTTTCACGGGATACCTGGTGTTTGTGCAATAAAACGTCGGTAAAAAGTACCTGCGTGTCAGGTAGCGGAGAGGCACGGTTTTCGGAAGAGGAACGTGCGAACGGAAACCCAAAATCCTGTCGTAAAACGATAATCGATTTACAACGGCGGCGCTTTAACGCTGGCTGGGCCTCGCATCTGGAGAAAAAAGGGGAGAAAACCCGTAGATACGCGGATTCTTTCTTTTTCCTTTCCCTTTGTTCTCCTCTTCCTCCGCTTTTTTTTTCTTCTCTCCTTCGGTCGGATAATAAAGCTGGCTGTGACGCAACCGCGGCTGCAATAAAAAAAGGCCGGCGGTTTTTACGATCGCGCGGCTGTGGAATTGTTGGTGTTGCAGTTTGCAGGGGATTTTCGTGGCGATGCCGCGGGGCAGTGATACGGCGGACGTGCATATGTATGCAAAGGATGGGCGCGAAATTGGGTAACAGTGGCCGGTGTGCCTCAGGTAGAGTGTTTTGGATTACCGAGGTGTTCCGTCTAGACGTAATTAGAGAACGGAGGATTATACGCGCGAGAACTCGAGGACGGATGAAGATTAATGGGAGAAAGATTGAAGTTTAGGTGGCCCGTGTTGGTGTAAAATATTATTTAAAGTACAGGGAATCCCCGTTTCGAGGGAAAATCATGAGACACCGTTCGAGAAACAGTAAACTTCTGTTTTAAAAAGGAAGAACCAATCGAAATAGCTATCACTTAACGAATGGCTGATTTTTATTCCTCCATTGATTTTAGATTGGAATGTATTTTTATATTTCGGAACGAAATAAAAGATCGTTTAGGGAAGTTAATTCATTCTATTAATTCTTTTTGCAAGAACGTTGCTTCCGTGTTCGAATGAAATTGAGCCGAAAAGAAGGAAACGAATCGCCACGGATATTTTACTCCGCGACGAAATAATACATTTCTAGAATACTATTTCAGCCAGGATCGAAACAATGTTTTGCTATCATCGCCAGACTATCCATATATCGAGGCTTTTACTGTTACAGACGATCTTCGTGGGAGGCTGTGCAGCAAAGACAAACAGCCATACACAAGAATAACATCTTTCGCGTTTCGCTAATCACAACACTTGGAGCAGGCTGTAACGCGGGCGAGAGGCGACGATAGAAAAACATTCGTCGTTGGGAAAATGATGAAGGCTATCCAGTATATATTAATTAAGTAGGTTCGTGTGAAAATTGTACAGTACATTTTGCGACAACAGAAATTGAAATGCTGGTATTAACGCTTTCTTAACACCACCTTTTATTAAGCCTTGCTTTCCTGGCTTTACAACTGTTCTAATAAAAAAAATAAGAGTAGAATTTAAATAGAAACGTCGCACAGTGGTCCGAAACCGCGAAAACAGGAACTAAATTCATAGCACTGTTATTTCCGCATTATTCAATATGAATAGAAAGATTTTAGGTACTTCTTGAGTTGTAGAATATAATTGCGATAAAAGATTCTCTTATTATAATTACTTTAACAATAATATTTGATAAAATGTTGTTTGGTCGAAGTGGTTCTGATATTTTCTGTGGTGCCTAGTTATCTCTCAGGTGGCGGGGAATAAAATTTGTTACAGCCGATATAACGACTCTTGCAATACTGATTTCGACGCGTCGAGACTAAAATTCGATTCGAACGAGACATGAAATATGAAATCAATATTAAATTATTCGCCATAGGTGTTCGAATAAATAAGGATGACGTGCCTCATCCGTGTACATCTTGTTTTATTAAAGTCTCAAGAATATGCGTGTACATATAGATATGCTTATCGGCTAAAACAAACGCTTCGAAAAAGTGAGTCATTACTGAATTACTCGGCTATCTAACGTATTCCCTTTGCGTAGATATCCAATCGTTCGTTAATTGAAATTCCACCCGCGACGATAGTTTCGCCATCGTCGAAACGCGTGGCTAAAAATAGTGAAACTTCTAGCATTCTGGAACGCGAAACGTTGCACTCACTTACGGGCTACCTCTTAACTTAATGTTAGGGACATCCGATAAAAAAAAGGACACTTTTCATGCGAATTGCTTCCGGTCGGTTGTTCGATAAAAAAGATACAGTGGAAACCTGAGCGTTTAATGCGATCCTTTAATGGCACTTCGAGATTATGATCGAATATTGTAATTGCGTGGTGCGTTTGAATAGGATCATGCGTAAAATATACGATTTACGTTTTATCGCGCGACTAAGTACTCTATTTTAAGTATACGCGAGTCCTCGTTACTCTACGAAATTTATTTATTTATTTATTTATCGTTCCTATACCTGCGCCACTCTCTGCAATTGCTTGGATCTTTGCACTAATACTTTTCTTTCGAATTAATTGAATCGCATTTCCTCTGCTTGATTATTATTACATATTAGTAATTATTGTGCTACTTTGTGCACCTATATAAATTCTGGATGAGAAATTCGAAGTAGCTTTCGTCGATTTTATTTATGGCAAGTGTCGGGGAATTTGAATTGCCGAGAGACAACGAAAAGTTGTAACAGTGCGCCGTTCTTTTGCACGCGTCTCGTTGAGATACATTTGAAACCATACGATATTGGCGAACAATGAATTTATAAAATGGAACGAAGGTTCGTCTTAAAAAGGAAACAAAATACTGGGAAAGTATACACTAAATCGATGGAGCACGATAAAAGAGAGCAAAACAGCGTTTGCTTTACAAATTTCTCGCTAATCGGTGCGATTCAAATGGTGAATGATTGAAATCGATTATCGAGAATCAAATTCCAGCAAAATGGAATAAAAATTCGCCTGTCCACTCTAACGATTTCAATCTGATCAAATTCTACGTGTGTACATATTATTATGTCGATTAGTTTTAGCAAAATAACGATTCGTGCAGTATACACACGATGGAGTAAAAATATCAATCGCTTATGTTAATAATTAAATGCTTGATGCATTAGTAGTAGGCAGCCTAATTTCTTTACCTGTATGTCATCGAGAAATCACAACTCGTCGTTAAATATTGAATACAGTATTGCCGATCGTTTTACAAAGGTTTACACAATAGGATTATACTTTAATCGAACTCGTAAAACCTCTTATGAAAATAGAATACGTTCCTAATTATTACAATGCAGGTGATCCAAGTTGACAACCTTAGATACGAAAGGCCTTATTATTTTGTCCATCCAAATAGACAGATACTAAAAATAACGTTGAATAGTAGATGATATTATTTATTTACAATACCTTGTTGCACAAATCTCCATCGAACTGCTCGAAATAATTAGAGAATCATTTATCTTCATTATTAAAGTCAAAATGCTACTTATTTTCTAATCGAAGATTTTTAAAATACGAGGACATTAATTTTTGCAGGAATATTAGAATTGAGAAATAATTGAGAAGGCGATGATTAATTTTATAATTATTTCGAGCAGCGATTTTATTCGTCGTCGCATTTGACTCTACATACAATAGATTACCCTACCTTTATGTATAGGATATCGAAAAATAGAAAGTAAGTCTGACGAAACATACTGGAACGTATGTGGACGAAAGCCATATCTCTCTATTTATGAAAATACTGCCTTTACGAGGAGCTTGGATTCTAACAATAAGAAAAACTTTGCAGCTCGTTCTTAAACTACTTTACGTGCACATAGTATGTGTATATATATGTACGTATATATTTTTTTTTTATTATTTAATTATAGAGAGGTATACATGGGACAGAAACTGTTTTAAAAGATCGTACACTATCAGGCTAATTAACTAACGCAAGCCTATTAAATCTCATTTACATAGAGAGTACTAATTTCTAAGTGAATCGATATTCAATTGCGAAAAATAATTATTCAACGCCTCTGCTGCGGATACAAAATATATTAGGATCGAAGATAAATGGATAACAAAAGTTTCATCAACCACGACGTATCTACTTGCAATGAAATTTTAATTATAAATTTAATTGCAACTACAGCAAACGAATTAATGTTATAACTTCCATGTATTCTATGTACAATTTCGCATCTATTTTGTTTATAAAAAAATATATCTTTTCGTTGCTACACACTACGAAATCTTAAACGTTTTTTGAAAATTACAATGAACCTATACAAAACACGGGAACATGATTTTTTAAAATTAAATCTGTTCTAACACTATGTCCTCCCATATCCAATCGATCCGAATCGTTCGAACTCCAATCGAGTTCCCTCGCACTCCACCGTTCCAGACATTAAAACGTCCTGCCTTCCCTAACTCAATATCCACCTCGACGCTTTCAAAAATTTTAAAAAATTCTACTCTACAGGTCAGTGACAGGCCCAGACAGTTTAATACCATTTTCGATCGCCGACAATCGTTCAGGAAATTTGTCCCTGAACACCATACCCCTGTCGTCGTCCACGTTACCATCGTCCTCTTCGTCTTCGAGACATTTTCTACCCTCATTTACCCCATGATCTTCTTCTTCTTCTTCTTCATTTTCTTCTTCCTCCTCACCTTCCTCAGACGAAGAGGAAACGTTTCTGGTGCATTTCGCGTTGAACAGATCCGGAGTGGGTCCCTGGTCCTTGGCAACGATGATCATATCATCCAGAATGTCCAGCAGCTTCTCCAGTCTGATAAATGACGAGTCAAGTCACGTTACATACGTTCGTTCGTCTAGTATCCACTACTCGGCCCAAAGAAATCTCTGTAATGCTCTCTTTAGAAGCGGCAAAAGCAACAGTGAGGTCAGCTGAAAGCCATGCTGCCAGCTAGAAGAACAGAAAAAGAATACACACGACCAAAGCCGATCACACGCGATCCACCCGCTGTCCATGGCGTCTTTTGGGATGATCTAGGGGTGTTCATGGTGGTCTACGTAGGCGTGGTGCATGCGTCAAGCGAGTAAATATATTGCAGGAATTTTTGTCGGTATGCTTTGCGCAGATATCAAGGAGGAATTCATTTTTGTTGTCGTGGATGTATTGTTGCAGGTGAAAATCGAAATGACGAAGTTAGAAACTAATCATTGCTACAGTAAAGTACAATTGATTAATGTCATAACGGAGAAAGGAATGTTTACGGAAAGCATAATTAAATTTTCTCGCGTTTATTTTTCAGTAAAATAGCTTTGAAAAAATCTTGCATCGTACCACGAAAAAATAAATTCCTTTCGCGTTGTTTCAAATAAAAAAAATTCTTCCCCCTTAATTTACCTCGCAGAGCATACGGGCAAAGTTTGGTAAACAAAAAAGAAACTCCAAGGGATACAGACTATATTACACGGGAGTATGTTACATGAAAGTTTTACATATATTAACAAAGGTTCCTTTATCGAATTTACCATGCTACTTTCTTGTCGACGGCGTTAAACGCGTTTGCCCGCGACAAACAACCGGCTGTCACTGTTTAAGCAACGAATTAATTTGCTGTTTGTCGTTTGTCGACGAGGATTCTACTACGGCTGTTTGTCGTGGATATTGTAGAAGAAAAGAAAATATCAATTTTACGCGAGCCGCGCAAACAGCGCAACGCGAGCGCCGGCCTGAAAACATGAAATTAATATATTTGATCATTTATTAAATTGCTGCGCACAAACTCGCGACATATAGTGAAGGTGGATAAAACGACAGAGAAAATGGGGAAGTATGTGCGTCTGTAGCGGTCATTATTTCCATCGAACGAACGGATCAAAAGATAAAGATTGACTTGTTTAAACTGTACACACCGGGACTTTTATGATGTTTGAGCGAAACGAGATACATCGCTTTATAATCGATAATGATAAGTTCATTCTTTGCTACCCTATTTTCTTTTAGGAAGAGATCCGACGTTTCGTTAGAAATAATGGTACTTAAAGATGAACGGGTGAAACGTGAACGTACGGTGCACAGGTGAGACTCCTAAACTGGTACTGTCGAGTATGCGAATTGGTTTAATATAGGATTATATTATTGGTCAGTCACAGGAAGCGTATACTTCTCTTCTCTTTAGGTTGACTTAAAGTAGTAGTAATTATATTTGGAGAAAACGAGAAAATCATATTTTACAAGTCGAAGAATAAGTTAACAAGTGGTAGTAAAAATTGCGTGATAGAATATTCGTTTTCGATTTGATATGTTGGTTTAAAAGATTGATTAAAAAATACGAGCTTCTGACTAGCTGGAAATCGAACCAGTTCAAAAGTTCAGGATCTCCTAGCAGTGAGAAATAGACTAAGAATATGATACACATTTGCAACGTATTTAAAAGAACAATGTACAATCGATGTAACAATTGCATGCCAGATAACCAGCAAAGCCATGCCAAACGTAGACATTAATTTACACTATTTAAATGTACAGACAGATATACAAGTGTCGTATGATTACTTGCAACTACAGAGTGAAAATGAAAAACAGCAAACTACTCAATGCTAAGAATTCGAAATAAGTTTCTAGTTGTTGAAATTCATTACTGGATTCTTTTTTCGTTTACACTCCGGCGACGTTAATAATGTACAATACAAGTAAAAGAAGAGCGAAGGAAATTGATTAATGAGATAAAAGCAAGAGCAAACAATTTTACAGAAATCTCTTGCAAATACGCAATGCAGTAACTCTTCTCGTACTTTTCAGGCGGATCAAACACTTCTAATTCCGAACGATCTTGGGCCTGGTTCACGTTAACCGAAAATTTCAATTACTTTGAAATCTAATTTTTACCAACTGAAAAACTCGAATAATTTTTCATTTCGATAACAGCTCTTGTTCGCATAATAAAAGGAGCAACTGCCCTCGGTAATAAAATATTCTCTACAAAAATGAATACAAAAATATTCATTTAAAAATATGATACATTATACTGATTAAAATATGGCACTCTAAAATTCCTCGTCAAACTTAATAAAAAAATATACAACAATCGCTTTCCAAAAATGGCACTTTAGATTAAAACCTCTGAACTCCCCAGATTTATCTCCTGTCTCAAAAAAACATTATTAAAAGACAACTCCTACGCGTATCACATCAGCCAAACCTTACCCTAAATAAAGCCCCTTAAATCAGTCTCCACTTGCACGCCAAACGAGCCGACCAAGTGCTACAACTTCGACGTGCAAGAAAACACGAAAAACAGCTCCCCAAAAAATTCAGAAAGTCCAGAAATGTCCCACCAGGGAGTCGTCGATCGTGAACCAAGCGAAAGCTCGTTCGTCGAGCCCGACCGGATCTCACAGACCATCCACGAGGAAACAGACACATATACATATGTAACAACAGGAACAGCAGCGTGCACAAAAAAAAGAAATGATGTAGCACAGATCAGAGAGGAGTGGAACAACGATAGACCTACGTGCTATTCGACATGTACATAGTAGTAGCCTCTAGCAAGCCCTTGAAGCCCCCCTTGCTCAACGGCGACCGTTGGTTCGCGTTTGGTTCGCAGGGGCCCCGCGCGTACGTAGCCTAAATGTAGGCAGTGGTGTAGGTAGCGCGAGAAGGTGCTGTCAGGACTCTGGAGGTCAGGATTCCCGTCGAGCAGAGATCTTTCGGCACGAAGGAGCCACCACCGACTACGGTCACTTCCGGGATCTCGGTGATGGCTCGGCTCGTTTCATCGTCGACGCGTCCGTCGTCGTCGTCAACGAAACGACACGGATCCTCGTCCTCGCTCACCGTTCTCCGAGCATCCCTTCCCCCGTTCTTCGACGTGTCCGACCCTCTGTCCGCCTCGCTGAACGACCTCTTCGATAGAAAGCCGCCCCTCTTCTTCTTGTTCTTCTTCGAGCTGCCCCTCTGGTGATGGCCGCGTTGCATATCCTCGTCCTTGACGCTCTTCGCGCCCCTGTTCTTCTTCTCTGGCGCGGTGGACGCCGCCAGATATACATTGTCCATTATGGAGACGTTGTCCATGGTTGCGTCCAATTTATCTTCGCCTTCGTGGTTCGTCTCAGTTGTATCTTCTTTATCGTTCGTCACGTTATCTTGGATGCTGTAGCCCGGGCCCTCCGTGCTGGTCTCGCAGGAATTGCTTTGAGATTTTTCTTCGCATTCGCAGGACGCCTGACGATCGTCCAACGAGGTATTGGTGATTAGCGTCGACGACTGGTCGCCGGAGTTGGCTACTGAATCTTGGCTCTCCATAGTCCAGGAGGAGTCCAGAGGCGTGGGACTACTACAATCAGTGGTTTTATAAGGGTTGGTCTGATCTGTGACGAAATGGTGAGCCACCTCCGAGGTTCGTGAGCGAAGAAATGGGGAAACGAATTGCTGGGGGGCCGAGGGGGATGACGGCGACGGCGGTAAAGGGACGAGGCTACAGGTGTTGGATAGAGCGGTACGCACGGGGGTGCTGGTCACGTAGGGTTGCGTAGTATCGAAAGTAGCGACAGGCGTGACTGATCTTGCGATTACGCACTTTGCCGCGTGATTCTCGGCCAGGCTCTTGGACGCCCTGGCCTCCTGGAGCTCCCGTCGTAGCGCCAATGTCTCTTCCTCGAACGCGGCGATCTCGCGGCCTTCGTTGCTACGTGCCAATCAACACACAAGTGACAGCAATTTATATACAGTTGCAGCACGCGGAGATCGCTCGCGTCTCCGGCTCTTGGCTGTGTGTTTTAAATGAGAGGGCTGATGGGGTTGCATGCTGTCCTAGGGAGGAAGGATCGTGGAAGGATGTCGTGCTTGGAAGATTTTTTCCGTGAATTTTATTTAACAATGTCGGGATGGAATTTATTTTTTGGTGGGGAGCGTTTTGAGGGGCGGATCTACAACTTGAGGTGGGAGTATTATGAAGGGTGGAACTTTGTTCGTATTTATGAAATTGTAACGTGCAAGCTTTTGGGACAGGTGAGTTTCTGTCGATGAAGAATTAGTGCGATGTAGGGTGGTTATCTTGCGGGTGATATTTTGGAAGAGGTTCGTGATGTATTCAAGTGGTTGGTACAGAGGTGAGGATTTCTGAAGATTTCGTGGGAAAAGGGGTAAGTTTGCGTTTGGCGTGCTGGTGTTGTTGAGATTATTGCGAGGCGATGGGGTTGTTACAGTTGTGTTAAATCGTGGTTGGTTTTCTAATGAAGTTTTACAGCTAGAGGCGAACTATTGCATGCTGGCTGTTAGGAGTTATAGTAAATAAATTAGACTAATCAGATTATGTGTGTAGACTTTGCAGATTTCTCGAGTGTGTTTGAAAGTAGAGAATCGGAGAGAAGAGACTAAAATTACTGCAACACGTTCGTAATGAATTATCCAACAATATAGAAATTAATGTTATTGAATAATGGCAATGAAGATTCTTCTTGACATCGTTTTAAACAGTACTGATTAATTGAATGTATAGTAATACTTAATATACTTAATATACGCCGTGTTGCCATCTAAAAGGAAGTATCCCAAATGCTTTAATTTGTAACTCTTGAGAAACTCCCTTAATAAAATCCAGACGAGCTAATAGAAAGAAGGAGATCACAGTGGGAGAAACAGGGGTGAAGAAAATAGAAAACTTCTTAATGAAAAAAAATACTGCAACCTTCGTAATTGACGATATCAACAAGTACTCACTATACAATTTCATCGTCTATTAAAAATCTACGTTTCCTTCCAGTGATTCTATGTAGAAAAAGAAGCCTCCCCGTTATCACTCGTGATCGCATTTTGCGAAACAATCTACTAGTAACGTCAAATCACACGTGTTCTATGAAATCGACAATATTTCACAATAATTGACAAACTCACGTGAACTCTATTGTGCCCGGTGCAAAAAACGAAACCACGTGAAAAGAAACAACGCACGAAACGAGTATGTATACATCGAACAGAAGAAGAGGTGAAGAGAGAGATGCCAGAATTTTGGTTCAAAGGAATGTTCTACGATCATGCCAAGCTACACATGAGTACTCACTTTGCGTTTAATTTCAACGTAGCTACTTCTTCTTCCAGTTTCGAGATTCGCCTGTCGTTCTCTTCTTTTTCGTCCAATAACTTTGTAATTTGATTCTGGAAGTTAAATTAATTCCGAATGTTTTCCTTTCCAAGTCTCGATTTCTTTTGTCATAGAGATTCAATTGAGAGAAGCGATTGGAAATGAATTTTCGTCAACAATTTTTCTTCCCGTCGCGGGAAGACGGGAATAAAGATAAAAGATATGGGAGACAATAATATCCGACGTAGATAAGGTCGCTCGACTCGTTTCGAAGGAAATCAAACAATTTACATGGGAATGTACAATTTTTGTTACCAGATAACGTTTTATAGCTGGGGCATTCTTTAATATTTCGCTACGCAGTATGCAACAGTAACAAAATGATTACCAACGCTAATAAACATTACCATCGTTCCTAAAATAATTTTCCGCGATACAAAGAAACTTGTTCGCCCACTGATAAGTAACAAAAGTTAAAAATGTAAATTCTATAAATACAAAAATTCTATCTTCAAAATTATAATACAATTAAATTACAAAACAGCATTCCTCTAATACAATTTATTCATACGCGCGGTATTAACCACATTTCTATTTTCTCCTAGCAAATGGAACTCAATAAACATCGGATACATCAAAAAACTGTTCGCCGTTCAACAAACCTACCCCCGCATTTCCCAAAAAAATGGTGAAACGCGCGAGATTCAACACCCACTTCCTCGTCGACGTGAAAACTTATCGAGTGGGGAAAAATTTACATGGTCGAAAGTATGGAAGGTCCCAGAGCTTCAATTACGAGATTGGCAACGAAACTACAGGAGGCAAAAGTATGGCGCGGACGGCCATCGCTTCAGCTGATGAGGCTAATGGATGGTTGAAACCCGAGAAGTACAGGAGGAAAAAGAGGGAGAGGAAAGAGGCCAAGGGAGAGGCCGTGACAGCCGCTAAGTGCCTCATCCTTCACCCTTCTTCCACCCTGCACACCCTCGCGTCCCAGGGAAACGTTCTTTCTCCGTCTACGAACGACGGCGGCACCCTCATGTGAAACTTAATCATTTTTACCAAGCGTCACGGATATTTCGTATTACGTCTACATTAGGTTCTCCAATGTCAGTCGGTTTTATCGTGACTGTCCTCGACTCTTCACTGGGAGACCAATTAGGGGATGAAGTCGAAATTGAAGTCAACGGAAGCAGCAGGGTGGAGAGCGGGGACGGCATAGATTTTGGATGCGCACGTTTTCTGATTCTTATTCAATTCATTGATTCGTAGGGTGGAATATTTGGGCGATGATTAAACCTTGCACTGAGAATTATTTTAGCAATTTGGAGAATGAATAAAGTTAGATGCGATACTTAATTCACACTCGTGCTCGATTCGTGTCAATAATAATACAGGGGATGCAAAACAGGGTGGCAGATATTTATTTACGATTCTTCCAACTGCGAAGTGGTTCTTCAATTTCCTAACGAGCCACGTAAATAATAGTAGAAAGAAATATTCAGTGCTTGTGGAAAATATTTGTTCGCGACTTTTCTATTCCCGAGGGTGTACATGTATGTATATGCGTATCCTTTTCGTAGCCGAAGGGGTTAATGAAAGGCTGTTAGAAGTCAGCCGTCATAAATATTATTAGAAAACAGGGGCGAGCCTTTATATTCAGAGTGTACCGTATACAAAATTCCAACGGGGATAAATAGCGGAACAAAAGATAAAAAGGGAGGGTGGAAACGAGTACGGCGAACTTGATCGATGAAAATTCGCGTGCGGACGATAATCGAGAAAGGAAAAAATTGTACGGGGGGCGAACATAAGGGGAAATGCGAGAGGGGTGAAGCGAGTAGATCACCTGGCCGTCCTAATCAAACAGAACGTACGAATGCTACGCAAACAATCTGTCCATGACCACGTCGTGGAAATGCCGAAAGCGTCGGTCGGGACGGCACATCACTGTAGCCTAACTGCAACGTCGAGGGAGAAAGAGTAAAAGTGGGAATTCTCTTTCTACCACCTTTGTTTTCCATTCCCACGTTTCCTATCTGTCCACTCTTCCTATTCGAGTCCTAACAACTTCCTTCCACCTTCTGGAGTTTGTGATCGAGAGAATTATGAAAGGACAATGACACATTTTCTCTATTGTCTTCCTGGAGTTATCGATGATTAACGAATAACAGTCACGACGACCAATGGCTATTGTGAGTCAGTGTTTTGGACGGACAGTATGAATCATTATTACGGGCGTACAAAATATGAGTGCGAAGAGCGAGGACTTTAATTGTTCGTCCCTCTGGAGTGGAGTAGAAAAGCTTGGTTTTAATATTAACTTTTATTGCTTGACGATTTAATACGTACGTTCAAGTTGACTACCTCCAGGGACCTCTGATTCAGCTTCTCTTCTACTATAGATTTCACTTTGGAAAACAGTCCGTCCTCGCTCGTTTTATTGGCCTGACGAATTTCGCGAATGAAATCTGAAAGAATTAATGTATGGCCTGTTAGGAGAGAGGTGGAATTTCGAATTCGGAGATTCTGATAAGAATATTTACTCGCGCTTACCCGACAGCATTCCTGGCTGATAATCCGAAGAGGTGCTGTATTTACACTGCGCTAACTTCGTCTTCATGCCGCCTAATTCGGACTTCGTTTCGTTTAATTCTTTGAATAGTTGACTATTGCTCTTTTTCAATTCAGTCATCTGAAAGCAGAACATACATACATTTATTAATATCCACAGGCTTTCTAACATAAATAGCCCGTTATACATGTATTTATATGTGTACTTTATTTCCCAGAAAGAAACCTACTTGTTCAATAAGGGACAATACAAGCTTGTTGCTCCTTCCAATAGTCGTAATAGAGCTTTCGCTGTCAACGCTATCGGACTCTTCGCTCTGAGTATGAACCGGAGCTTCCGCCGACCCAAGACCAGGATCCGAATACCTTCTGTGCTCAGAATTCAGCTCTTCCCCAATGATTTCGCTAGTCTTGTTGGCGGTCGGCGGTAAACTCATATAATCGCCGTTCTGATAATTAATAGGCACAGGAGACTCAGCTCCATTCTCTTGCAGACTCGTGTATCCGTTCGCCATAGAGTTCATGGCCAAGTTCATCGGATGATTCTGATTACAGTGTCGCCTGGATCTGCCGTTGACAGTTCTGATACCAGACAGCGGCACCGGCTGGTACAGCCGGTACATGGTTGGCAGCGACACCGGTTCCATGGTATACGTCATGGGCATCTGGGCATAACCGCACATGCTGGGATCGGAAGCAGTGGCGAAAAGACGTTGACCGTTCGTCGGACAGTTCTGCTGCACGTTCGACTGCCACAGCAGATGCTGATACTCCATGCCGGGTACCGCGTCGTTACTCTGACTGTTCTGCACACTATTCACCCACGGGCCAAGCAAGCTGCTTCTCTTGCTGGATCGTTTCTTAGTCTTCTTGGAGTGACTAGAAACATCGTCGCGGTAACCTGACCTCGATGTGTCGAACCTGTCGATAAGTTGACCGCGATTGAGTACACTGGCAATCGTGAACGAACGAGAACGGAGTGGAATTAATTATGGGCCTCTTACCTCTTGTCCATTTTTACGGACGATCTACGCCGTGTTATAGGTTAGTCGTAGATCGACACTTGCGATGCGCGCGACATGGAGACTGGAACGGATATATCGTACCTGTACGCGTGTACACGGCGAAACGCACTGACGTCTTTGCAATAACGTGCTCGGTAATTCGCGTTGCAACACGAGTCGTAGTAATGGTAATTGCGGATGGTAAACAGTGTCTTAGCCCGCTGCTCCTGCTCCGAATCGGTAGTTAACACTTCGCGGCTGATTGGTTGAATGAATCCCCTACCACTACACCGCCGCAAAACGTGATTACCAGCTCGTTGACACCTTAATCCCCGAAAGCCACGGAAACAGATTTTAATTGCACAGCGTATAAAATGATTACGATTAATATCGCGCGCAATCGCGACTAATAAATCTGTCGCTTGCAATAGATTCTAATCGCGATTAGTGACGTAGCTGCGAGAAACATGTTTGTACACAATAAACTGCACGGCGATTATTTATTGTTCATGGTTTTCGTAGACATTTGTTAGTATTTCTCGAATTCTAGCAAAAGAATAATACCGATTGTGTCGACTTTAAATTTTCACGCCAACAAGAAAGGAGTAGATAACGCGATACATTGTAGGTTATATAATAAATGATATATGTGTATTATAAAAAATACGGGGAATTTAATTTACTTGTGGAAATCCACGTTCGAATACCGCCCGTGACATTAAAGAACACTGTACGCATGCGCCACAGTTCTTCCAAGCTTCCAAGTGACGTGGCTTCGATGACGGCACGAGTTGTGCTGTTACTGTTGAAATTGTGCCGTTTTATCTCAATTGTAAAATAATGCTGTAATTATGAGAACCTGATAGTAGTAGTTACTTCGAATCGTGTCAGAACTCGTGATCGCGAATTCACGATAATTGTGCGCCGATTTCATTAGGTACAGTTTAACCTAAATTACATCGATCATACTTTCACACTTGTCACATATTTCAAAAGTGTGCGCCTAACGTGAATGAAATATCCGTCGATCGTTTTACTATACCGTTTTGCATTCTTCCAGCAACATGACCACGTACGAGGATTTCATTCAGCAAAACGAAGATCGCGACGGGGTACGTTTCACCTGGAATGTTTGGCCCTCGTCGCGTATCGATGCCACCAGGCTTGTTGTCCCATTGGGAACGCTGTATCAACCGATCAAAGACAGGCCGGATTTACCTCCGATACAATACGATCCGGTGCTTTGCACCCGGTCTACTTGCAGGGCGATTTTAAACCCGTTGTGCCAAGTGGATTACCGTGCTAAATTATGGGTGTGCAATCTGTGCTTTCAAAGGAATCCGGTAAGGAACAGATCGGTTTCTTTTCTATTGGCAGATGAAATATGAAAAGCTACGAGCGTTAATTTAATTCTCGGGTAATTATTATCTACAGTTTCCTCCGCAATATGGTGCCATATCGGAGCAGCATCAGCCGGCCGAATTAATTCCAATGTTTTCTACAATTGAGTACACGATAATGGTAAGTCAGATTGATCGCTCTTGTTTAAATATTTCCCTATTTCCGTATTAATTTTACTTACCTTTATAGAGGGCACAATGTCTGCCACCAATCTTTTTATTGGTCGTGGACACCTGTATGGACGACGAAGAACTGGGCTCCCTGAAAGATTCCCTGCAAATGTCCCTGTCTCTCCTTCCGCCTAACACCCTTATCGGTCTCATTACGTTCGGAAGAATGGTGCAAGTCCATGAATTGGGTTGCGACGGCTGCAGCAAAAGCTACGTATTCCGCGGTACTAAAGACTTGCAGCCGAAGCAAGTGCAAGATATGCTAGGTATTACATTTGAATGATATATTTTGTAAAATGACGAATCGTGTAATATATATATATAATTGCTCTTTTACATTATAGGCATAGGCCGTCCGATTCCAGGGCAGAATCCGAATCAGCAAAGAGGACCCAGTGGACAACCGTTGCCGCCAGCCAATCGATTTTTACAGCCTGTACATAAATGTGATATGAGTTTAACAGATATTATCGGAGAATTGCAGCGCGATCCATGGCCGGTAGGTCCAGGTAAACGGCCGTTGCGATCGACCGGCGTAGCCCTCTCTGTTGCCACTGGCCTTCTGGAAGCTAGTTACGCGAACACGGGAGGTAGGTACGTATTATTTCGTTGACAACAATTACATTTGAACGTATCAATACTATTGCAATGCTATTTCCAGAATAATGATGTTCGTTGGTGGACCCTGTTCCCAAGGGCCCGGTCAAGTAGTAACGGACGACTTACGACACCCCATCAGATCGCACCACGACATTCATAAAGATAACGCCAAGCATATGAAGAAAGCGACCAAACACTACGATTCCCTAGCATCTCGCGCCGCCACCAACGGCCACATAATAGATATCTATTCGTGTGCCCTCGATCAGACCGGTCTGCTCGAGATGAGACAATGCTGCAATTCGACTGGTGGTCATATGGTCATGGGAGATTCCTTTAATTCCTCTTTATTCAAGCAAACGTTCCAACGCGTGTTCGCAAAGGACAGCAAGGGCGATTTGAAGATGGCATTTAACGCGACGTTAGAAGTGAAAACGTCACGCGAGATTAAAGTATCAGGGGCGATTGGCCCGTGTGTGTCCCTCGGTGTGAAAGGGTCGAGTGTTGGAGAACAGGAAGTAGGATTAGGCGGCACTTGCCAATGGAAATTCTGTTCCCTCACACCTTCCACGACCACGGCGTTATTCTTCGAGGTTGTCAATCAACACACTGCGCCCATTCCGCAAGGTGGAAGAGGCTGTATTCAGTTTATCACACAGTACCAGCACAGTAGCGGCCAGCGAAGAATCAGAGTTACTACGGTCGCGCGAAAGTATGGTTGAAAATCTCTCGATCTGTATTCAATGTTCTCGCCGAATTTCTAATTATTTTATTGTTTGCTGTAGCTGGGCGGACGCGACGACATCTTTGCATCATATTAGCGCCGGTTTCGACCAAGAGGCAGCTGCTGTTTTAATGTCACGTCTGGCGGTGTTCCGGGCAGAAAGTGACGACGGCCCAGATGTACTTAGATGGGTCGATCGTATGCTCATAAGACTGGTCAGTTTTCTTCGCTTAAATATTAATTTAGTATCCCTAATAGCGAACATAATTTGTATAATATTATATGTTTCTAATTACAGTGCCAGAAATTCGGAGAATACGCAAAGGACGATCCAAACAGTTTTAGGCTCGCAGAGAACTTCTCCTTGTACCCCCAATTTATGTATCACTTACGTAGGTCGCAATTTTTGCAGGTATTCAATAATTCACCGGATGAAACCAGTTTTTACAGGTCAGCTATTTTTGCCCCCACGTTTAAAGGAATTAACGTGTTTCTTCTTTATCGTTAACAATACTTCCAATGTTATAGACACATGCTGATGCGAGAAGATTTGACAAATTCGTTGATCATGGTACAACCAATCTTGTACAGTTATGGATTTAGCGGTCCTCCGGAACCAGTTTTGTTAGATACTTCGTCCATTCAGCCAGACAGAATTTTATTGATGGACACTTTCTTCCAAATCCTTATATTCCACGGAGAGGTAATATCTTTCATAACTTCGTATAATTATCGAAGAGGCGAGAATCAACGTGCGTTTTCTATTTAATTATAGACTATTGCGCAGTGGCGTCAGCATAAATATCAGGATTCACCCGAATACGAGAATTTCCGACAATTATTGTCTGCGCCCGTTGACGACGCCGCAGAAATATTAGGCGGAAGATTTCCTGCGCCCAGGTATATCGACACCGAGCAAGGTGGTTCACAAGCAAGGTTTTTGTTGAGCAAAGTGAATCCAAGTCAAACACACAACAATATGTACGCGTACGGAGCGGTAAGTATTTTATATATAAAACTTTCTTCTTTTTTTTTTGTTGAAAACATATTTCATTTGCAGCACTGAAATTTTTGCATCTAAGTTAAATGTATTATTGTTCCTTTATCGATTACCTGAACGTTAAATGTGTAATATTCATATGTAACTAATTTTTTTTTTTCTGTCATCATCGTGTTCCTGCAACCAGGGGATGCCGATACCCAGTGGGGTGTGTTTTTTATTCATTTCTTTTTTTTACCTACTTTCTATATTATTTGTTTGCTTCCATTGCTATCTCCGACTGGAATAGGGTCGGATCAATCCTAATCGATTGATTTCTAACAGCGAAATCAAATATTTATTCCCTCATCTCAGTATTCTCTAACAGTAGTAAAAACATGTAGTAACTATCCGTTCGATAAACTATAGGAGCGTTGGTATTGGGTAATCTTAATCTATCTCACGTTATTTAACATGGGTTCACGTTATTATAAAGCAAGCACAAAATTTCTACAGAGTTAATATTAGCTTGTTGCAACAGTATTATCACAATTCACTGGTGGTTGGCATCGAGAGCACTCTTCTTTCAGAATTCACAGACGCATCACTAACTCTAATTTTTCTTTCTATTGGTTTGGATACAGAATTCAATGGGCTCACTTTACATTAACAATCGTTAAATCGATGTTTCTAATTAGTGGTTTTTATAAATTTAGGAAAGCGGAGCACCTGTCTTAACTGACGACGTCAGTCTACAAGTATTCATGGAGCATCTGAAAAAATTGGCCGTATCGTCTACGGCTTAAATTGCAAGAATGAAATGAAAAATAAATCCTCGTCGTTTTTTGCGTAGCGTAAAACTTGCGAGCTTCGAGCGTCGTGACGAGGCGACTGTAGCTGTAATTTTACTAATGGAGGGTAAAATACACGCAGTAAGGATTTCTATTATGATGAAAATATATGAATTAATTAAATGTAATTTCCTGAATATTTTTTTGCAATGTCAAAAGTACGATTCGTGTACAAATAAAGTACGTAGTATTAATGTAATGCATATTTTACATCTACGTTTTCCACTTTTTTTTTTTTAAGTGTCATCTGTAGAATAACTTATTTTACCAATATCGCTTAGCGCCAGATATATATGCATAATACTTACATATAAGTATGTCGTCACTTTTTTTTGGAAGATTGTAAACAGTGTAACGAGCCGAATAATGAAATAGAGATTGTAAAATTTAGATAATCGAAATCTGTAATATCTACGAAATTTATATATTATAGATCGCAATATTAAAAGATATTATATAATTGTACCATTCTCTTTTAATTAAAATTGCGACTGCTTTAATGAATCTTACAACTCGTCATTTAAATGCGTTAATAATTACTGTATATTGTTCGACTAATCTTCCAGTGTAAAATAAACGGGGATAATATATACATGAGAAGAAATTCATTATTACATTTAATATTAATATTAGCAACAAATTTTCGCACACATATGTCCAACGCATCAGCAAATTGTGCAACATTAGAAATGGAAATAAAGTAACTTAACTAAGGAATCGTATAGACATTTTTTGTTCCACGTCCGTTCTCTCAAGTGCTTTACAAAACTCATCGAACGATATCATTCCATCACCATTTTCATCTGCCTCTACTATAGTTCTCTCTGCGATACTAGTTAACTGTTCTTCGCTAAAACGAACAAATGACGATTGTTTAAATATCTAATTCTTGCATGTTTTTCATATCTTTCGCTTTTTTGTCTTTGCGTTACAACTTTCTTACCTAATGTTCGCGCCAACCATCATATGCAATATAGCTAGTAGTTCATCCTTCGATATTAGATCGTCGTTATCCAAATCGTACATCTTAAAGGCGACTGGAATTGATAAAAGAAACTTATGACTACAAGATGATTTTGTTAGTTGCGTATAATAAAGCACGATTCTTCTGGCAGACTTACACTTCAATTTCTCTTGCCTAGAGTTCAATATGTTGGGGCTGTTATTTTTGATGGGTCTAAACAGGGCCAATACTTGCATAAATTGGAGAAAATTCACTCTGTCGTTACCGCTTTCCTCGAAGAAAGCGTTGACGATTCTGTCACCCAACGGATTAATTGCTAACTCTGGAATTCTAAGGAAATCTTCCCTGCTAAGTGTTCCACAGTCTCCACGATCGAGACTGGTGAAACGGCTGTACAATCGTTCAATTTGATTCGGGGTAACTGTAACAACGCACAAAGAGATCTTAGACGCTACGTGTACGCACATTAACGTACCATGTAGTATTCTAATAGAAAATTGTAAACAAAATAATTATTTTACGACGGACGAGAAATTACTATTTGTTATTTCTTTCGATCTTCGTATACGCTTAGGAGGTTATAGACTTCGTACGAAAAGATAAACAAAATATGAGACATGATCGAAGTAATATACAGGCTGATATGTCGAAATAATAAAAATTTCGCAACTAAAAACTTACAACCAGTGGCATCTTGTATTTGCGCTATTTCTTCCTCGCGCAATAGAAGGCTAGATCTATTACCCATATTGCTGAAGCGTTTGTTGTAACTCTTTAAATACAAGTGCAACAACTCGGGCTGCCTGTCCTAACTCATATTTTGTTTCTTTGTCCAAAGTACAGTGTCCAAATTGGCTTGACAGGTGACAGGTTAATGTGAAGTGTCAAAGGTAACTGGTAAGGCGTAAACCTTAGGGCTGATATAGACCGTGATGCAGAGGAACGCGAACTATTAAGGCGGCTACTAAAATTGCTATTTTCCAAACGATATTAGATTACCCTTGCAAAATCATTCACAATTATGTATTTACAAGCGGGGATGACTTTAATGCTAATATTACTCCGCGCCAGCGATTAACCAAACAGTTCTCGTACCAACTATCAGGGAAGAAAACTTTCTATCGTAGCAATTTCACGGCATCCATTATTGGCCGCTGTTATATTTTCCAACAATAGTTTCATTCCAACGTCAGTCGCCAGGAAGTGACGTACTTACAGCACAGTGTCCACGTAGCGCCTTAACTTCTGACGAGCGCAGTTTTTCGTATACGTCAAACAACACTTCGTGAAGCGTTCCCGAGCCGTGCACAACGTGAGTAACGTGTTTTTCGTTCATTTTCATTTCTCAATCGTCTTCAGTGAAAACTGAACTAATTTGATTAACAATAGAATATAACAACGTTTGTTATAACCTACGTTTAATTTTGGAGTCGTTAGCGACGAAATTAGGTATTATATACAGTACGTCCGATCCCGATGAAATATAGGACAGATAGTGCGATGTTCTATAATTCGAGGAAACATATGCGATTTTACACACTGCTTCGACATTTTATATCGATTACATTTCCTAGATCTAATTATAAAAAGCGGATCTTAGCTGCGCCCTGGCCGACGTAAATTTCATCGCCACGGATATTTCATTTTCAGTTACACGAGCATAATGGATCAAGTAAAGAAACTCACAGAACCTGGACGTCAATTCGCAAAGGACAGTATTCGTCTTATTAAACGATGCACAAAGCCCGATAGAAAGGGTAAGTCTTTCTTCGTCCGATCAATTTGCAATTGAAATTGTTTAAGCGTAACATGACAGAGAAAAATGTGAAATTAATGTTGCTTGTTTGTTCGCAGAATTTCAAAAAATTGCCATCGCTACGGCGATTGGTTTTTGTATAATGGGTTTTATAGGATTCTTTGTTAAACTAATCCATATTCCAATTAACAACATCATTGTGTAAGTATACACATACACCTTGTAATATGTCCTCCCGTTTTATACGAATAATTATGAGTTACAGTTTCTAATAAATGATTTTCTTTGTTTTACAGAGGATCGTAAACTCATGCTGTATAGGTACAATTAAATAAGGACACATAAGATTATTCCACCCACCCTGTTCTACCCTACAATGTATCTTTATTTATAAGATAAAATGATGAATTTTGATTTGAGTTGATTGTGATTGAGAAATGAGTATGTGTGTGTATTATATTAATATTGAATTTTATAATAAAATGTGTGTGTAAACTATTCTGTTGGTTGTTATTTTAATTACCCAAATGTTCATCTATTTGGGCAAACGAAGAAGGAATTAAAGTAGAGTCGTGATTAATATTTTGTAAAGTATTAAATATTAAAATTCGTACGATTTATATATACTTTAATATAATATTTTTGTTTAAATAATAACGTGACCTAAATAATTAAACATTCACTTTCGAATCCTAATTACGCTGATTCGTATCTGAGGAGTATTTTCTCTTTCCTTTTTTCGTTTCTTCTCAAGGGGCTTACTTCGTTTGCCCAATTTAACGATAAATAGATAGGCATTAGTATTGAAGGCACTTTTATTTAAAGAATAAAATTTTCCCTTAGGGTACAACAATAAAATTTTGTCAGCCATTTTTCTCGTTTTAATTCAATGCATTTCTCCTAAGGAAAAACAGCTGTCGCATGGAAAACCATGGCCAGGTACTCGGTAATAAAAGACAGCAGTACGATTGTTACAATGAATAAAATGTTATATACTGTTTGCTATTTTGTTATTAAAGTTATTCTGCGTTTATCCTCTAGAAGGATTTTGTTTTTTTAATACACTTCAACTAAGAAAACGATGATCCTATAAAGCCAGATACTATAAGCGACTGTATCTGGGATTTTTAATAATGGCAGTACATATATTGGATAGCAAACGTAATTATATCAAAATATCCTCTACGTTTTTCTTTGCTGTTTTCTTTCTTTCTTTTAGGAAGAACTTTCAATCTTCATGCGCTATTTTTAACATCGTTTGATGTTTTCGATTTAAAAAACAAAAAAAAGAACAAAAATGCAATACTCTATATTACAGTCTGCGCATAACATGTAAAAACAATTCAACTATTGTTTAAAATTTCTGCACACTTTTCCTTTTTATAATACATCGACAACGTTTAATAATTCCATCGTTTTCGAATTCTCCTCCCAATCTATCAACAATAGAAAAAGACTCGTATATAAATATAAACTCTGTCTCGGTATGTCTGACAATTATTACTTTCAGAGCTCTGCATTAGTAAATAGACATCGATAATATACGCGTAACATGTGTATTAAACTATCAAATACTCTTTTCGGGCAACTTAATAAAATTTATATAAAAAGCAAATATATATATATATATCTATAATATATGTAGCACCACACGTGTGTGACTGTTGCGTGTTCGTCCTTGCGCGTTTTAATTAAAAACATTATCAGTGCTCGTGGACGTTAATTTTTTTGTTTTTAATCTCATGAAAGTAGAACATAGGAAGACTTTGTCTCACTTCAGTTTCACGAAGTGCAAGAAAAATCTTCTCCTTCGTTAGATCCAACCGGCGGTAACATCCCGAGCGAATAAAAAGCATCTTTAGTCCCATGGACTCGAGAAAGCATTTCACTATTAATGATAGCGTTCGGCTATGTGCACCGTTAATTATTAAAGTGGTCTAAAAAGTTACAAATTTTTCGTTTCGAGATATTTCGAAATTTTGGCAAGTAAACATAAATCTAATTCTGTCTAACAACGTAGCTATCAACTTGAATCAAACAGTTCAATTTTCAATGATCAATTTTCTATTTGTATAATTCATTATCTTTCTTCATTTTTCACTTGGACCACTTTTGTAATCAACAGTACCGCGTGTATTAAACTAGCTTCCGTAAATTGTAAGAACGCCTAAGCGTAGCCCAAAGTGCATTCGCCAATTTTCCTCCTTTTTTCCCACCAATACTCTTGTATAATAATAAACAATATTCTCTAACCGATATTTCTGATGGTTCTTTGGCATTCCTTCGTGTCACTATGAACCCGTGTATTATGTAATTCCAATAATTACACGATCATAGTTGCAATGTTGAAAGAAAATTAGAAGACAGTGATGATTTTCTTACAATGCAAACGCACCAAGGGAGGGTAACTACCCACGAAAAACTTGAGGTATGTATGTCGTTCGGCCATTGTCATTAATCGTCATGTAATCGTATGTTCGTTAATTGTTAATGACGCATACGTAATTGACATGTGCGTGTCTCTGCGAGTGTAAATACAATAATAACATACGTAATCTGTATAAAATATGCACATTTCAATATATATATATATAATAATATTAAATATGTCGTTCGATTATTCGTATAATTATAAGTATCCTTTTGAACGCGCCACTTAATCGCGTTCCAATGCACAATGAGATAGTCGTAATCAATACCAGAAGACATACTGCATATGTGCCGAATTACGAAATATACTCTTCCTTTTTTTTGTTTTTTTTTTCACTGGTAAATCGAGTGGAGGCGGTCGCCAGAATAATCACGGCAACCGACGCGATGATCCGCCACTCGTAAAAGAAATCCCCGATTCTTGCTTAAAGCAACGAGACACACCTTCGCCATACATGAACTTAAAATACTTTAGAAAATATTCAGCGCGGCTAATAAAATTACGCATTAAAAATAACGTATCCTCTTTACTTTTCCAATAATAACCGACAATTTAACATTAAATCCTTCGAATACCGCAAAGGTGATGTCCCGTCTCTACCTTACATTTATTATCGATTACATTAATTAAACCTTAGAATGTCACAGTACTTATGTTCAAGGAATCGATTACTTATTTTCAAGAAAGGGTTACTTTCGAGGAATGTCGTCAAGAGTTCTACAATCGAACGTTTCGAGTATAAAGGGACGCGTTAAAAAAAAAGGGGAAAAAATGAAGAAGAGAACAAGTAGTACAACAGAGATGAAAAGGGGGGAAAACGTGGAGCGCGCTGCTATTACAATACATAATAATCAAACTTACGATCTAAAGACTCGCGATTAACAGAGAAGGAAGATCCAGGAGTTCCAGTTTACCGGAAGCGTTAAGGACCAAGACCCGCAGAATAAAAACTGATTATTCAAAAATCCTAGATCCAACACAGATGTTCCCACTTATCCTCTGTCTTCTTGGAATGCATACGACTGTTCCTTTCATCGTCGAATTACCATCAATATCCCACAGAACCGTTCTTCCGGCTTCTTCCAAATGGTAAACCGGATCTCCCCGGAAGTTTCCCCCTCGACAATGAAAATGGCGCGGCAGGCGTTGCTTGAACATCTCGATAAAACTACTAAACCGTGCAACCAGCGTCCGACGTTGGTACAAACGAACTTTCTTGTCTATAAAAATCGTTCTCGTAGTCCTCCACCTTCACCGGGTACTCTGTCACGCAGTTCTGGGGTTGATTCAACGCTGGCGGGGGTTGTACAAAATTCTCCTGGTAACTGGGTAGCTGGACAGGCTCTGGAAACTGTTGGTACGCGTTGTCCGCGCCACTCTGTTTCAAACAGGTCGGCCCGTGAAGGCTCAGCATGTCCACGAGCCTGCGCCTTTGCGTTTCCAATTCCTGGATCTGAGACTTCAGGTCGTGGTTCTGCGTTTCTAAGATCTCGGATTCCTGCACCAGGGTCACTGTTTTTTCACGCTTTTTTAAACGGCACTTTGTCGCGGCTATTTTATTCCTCTCGCGCCTCCTTCGACGCCTCTCCTCGTCCTCCGGTGTCAGCTGGAAGAATTTCAGATCTTGTTAGAATTTGTCACTTGAATTGGAGGCAATCGGAGTACACTTTTGTTTCTTGCTTTGTTTCTTGAATTTCGTTTGAAAAATCGTTTGAATTTAAGGAGAACAATATTCGAAGATTCCTTACACCACCGCGGATATTGCCGATGCTGATGTCGTCGTCTTCCTCGTCGTCCGCGCTGCCATCCTCCTTCTTCGTCCTCTTCTTGGTATCATCGCCAGACACGTTGGCTCGCCTTTTCGTCTGCAGCGTCAACTTCAGTCCTGCAATTGTTTCAAACCGTGTTAATACATTAATCGTGCGAGAAATCGTCGAAAATAATAACAAAAAAAAAAAATAAACTGCAAAGGGTACAGAGTACTGCACACAAAAGTACTCGAAACGTAGCTCAGAATAATAGCGGCAAAATCGACTAGATAAATTGAAATCAACGAAACGTTCGATTTTCTCCTCTCTAAATTTTACCACCTAGATCGTTCCATCAAAATCTTCAACGCAGTTTCTCCGTCGTAAATTCGACAATCGTTGCCGGGGACGAGAAGATCGCGGGGGATATTAAATTATCCCCGGGGAAAACCCACCTTCCGTATATTAAACGAAATTATAGTACCCATACGTTATTATGTATCCATAAAGGTATACCTTCGACATCTCTTCCTCCAGTTCCATACTATTCTGAATGTGGAAACGGACATTGACGGTTAGTGGCCAGTAGCGTGGCCTCGAAGAAATCGCGACACGCGAGAGGGGGGGAACAAAGGAAGAAGAAGATGACGAGAAATCTATAGAGTGACCCGGTAGGATATCTATCAAGGCCACCACCGGGTTGGGTACCTTCTTTAATGAGCTGACTACAGGTGTGCTGAACACTCGGTGGGCTCGGCTCACCGCTGCTAGTCGAATCCGTACGCTCTCTGCTCCTCTCGTTCGTGTAATCCTCGAAGGGATTGGTCATGGCGATTAGTGAGTTTACGATTTCCGGTGTCCTTGGTGTGACCTCGGCCGCCGCGATACCCAGAAGACCCGCGGCAGCCGTCGGACTAGGATTCACGTTCACGTTTAGGTTGTACATGGTCGTTTTAGATTACCATTTAACCTGGAACAAGAACAGAGAGATTAGTAGGTATGGTGGTGCGGATGCACTGTTGGCGAATCGAATGGAATCGCCTTAGGGGTGTTCGAAGGGACTGCTGGCATTGTTTGTCTTATGGGAAATGAGCAGGGTGAACTAACTATTAGGGTTTGACTTTTTCCCTAATGGTGAACGAAAATTTGTGGTGCCTACATGTTTGGTAAGTGTGCAATGGTGTGTTGGATTTGTTTCGTGGGGAATTAATGACGAGAAGGTGTAAAAATTTCACGAGGGTGTCGCCATAGTATTTGGAATTATAATACCATTTAACTCTTATTGCTGGAGGTCAATGTTCAAACGATTCGAACTTATATTTATGCTTGTCTTTGAATGATTGGTAACCCTTTAAAGGTACTTGGTTAATAATAACGATTTAAGTAATCTAAAAATAAATTGATTCGGGCTGCTTTGCTAAAATATAGCCAGGAAGATAAAATCGTCTGGGTTTAATGACCTTCGCCGGCTCTTTAAATAATTATTATATCCGTCGGGAACAAACGAAATCCGTTCTTTTCTCACACTCGTAATTATCCAACAGGGGGAGAGTGAAAAAAGAGAAATTAGGTGTTTTCCGAGCTAGGTGTATCCCCGGTCCCCGTAAACTTATCTTCGATCGAACGTGGACACCTCTGACGAGAGCACAGAGTAGATCTCTCTAATAAAATTTGAATGAAACCTCGTCAGTTTGCGGCTATTCTCTATCTGCAACACCCGGGGAATTTTGAACGCAGCTGATAATGCAACATCCTTCGCTGCGGTTTTCTCCGTGTGGCAAATTAATTAAAATGTGAATCAGATTGAAGGAGTAACGATTTATTAATACAAATTGTTCATTCTCGCCTGAAAAGTGCGCGAATATTTATTGTTTTCTCCGGCAAAATTTATTCCACTTTTTGTTTGCATAAATGCGGATCATTAAAGTTATCATTAATGTAATTTTTTTAAAGAGGAATTCTGGCTGAATCGTGTAACACTGATAACGAGCCCGGAAGCTGCAGATAGTTATCGATTGGTCGAAGCGCGATTAATTATCGATCCAATATCAAAGGCTGCTAATTATTGGCGCAAAAATTAACAGCAAATTCAGTAGCCTCGAAATAGAAAATTATTTCACTCGCAGCAATTGGAAATTGTTGTCGAACGACATTATCAATCGAAAAAATTCTAGTGAAGCTATCACAGATACAGATCAAATATATTTAATACGCTGTATCTCTCGAGTAACAAACTTGAAAATGAAACAAATATCAACTTCGAACTCCCATCGCACCCGCATCCAAATCCAAAAATTCATTCGCACCGTTGCAACGCGTTGCCACGAGAACTCTGCCTCTCCCTCTCTCGAACAAGAAAAAGAAGAAACGAAACAGAAATCCATCGCCGCGACCAATCATCGTACATAAGTCTCCGAAGCCATTCTCTCTCCGCGCCACTATGTCTCGCCTAGAGATTCCTAGCTTCCGGTAGCCTTTCCGAAGGTGGAATGCTTACGTAACCGAGCCGAGGATCGCAAAAATAAGCCGCGACACGCATAACAGTGCAGGACACGTGAAAAACCATTCACTCTGCGAGAGGTAGACGAAACGACAAGAACAACAACAGGTGGGGAACGCTAAAAGCTTGTCAAATTCACGTCAGAAAATACATCTTAGCGTTTAAACGTCTTGTCCTCCAAAAAAGAAACGGCACGTCCTCCGGCTAGGTTTGTTTTCGAGCCACGAATTCTTCGGCCCGACTCGAGTTGCTCAAGAAGAAGAGGAAGAAGAAGAAGTAATAGTGGAAGAAGAAGAAGAAGTGGAGGAGTAGGAGGATCTCCCCTTCCTCTGAATTTCTGTCCCTCTTTTTTGTTAGAGTGCCAGCCCGATCTACGAGTGTGAGGCTACACGGTGAGAGGACCACGTTTCGTAAGAATTTTATCGTTCCGTATTCGGAGCCTAATGCCCTTGCAACTCCTCCTTCGTAGCCTTCTACGGTTCCTCCGCACCTCCGTTGTCTTTCTCCGTTCCCCGTTTCACCCGTGTAGACTGGCCCACACGATCGCGAGAACTGTCGACCAAAAAATCGACTTCCTCGGACCGGATCTCCCTGCTCGGGCCCCGTACCAAGCATTCTTATGTGGCGGTAGAGTTGAACGTGTTCTACCCACTGACCTATATGCCACGGAGGAAGAAGAGTTGGGGAACAGCGGCCTCTGGGGATAAGATTGGTAGTACGAAGCTGGAGATGGAGTTCATTTAGATCTTGTAGGGTCGAAGAGATGGATTCAAATTCCGAAGATTGTGGATTTTAGGATTTTCAGAAATGGAAGGGTTTCGTCATTTTTCTTTTTTTTGAGGGGACTCAAGAGATTGTAGATTGGGTTGGTGATATAATGTTTGAAGTTCTGCAGAAATTCTGAGGGATTTTTAGGGGCGGCTTTGAATGAGTGATTGGTACTAACCGGTGTTGCGATTATTTTTAGGGACCGGTGAATTTTCAAGGGGAGAGAGGATTCGTAGTTTTGGAGTGGGCAGATTGATAGAGAATTAGAAGAAAGATTGGTGAATGTGAAACGAAAATATTTGTCTGACATTTAACGGTGTGAAAATTTGTGCAGAGGGTCTTGCTCTTTGTCTTTGATCTTGTACTGAATCGTTGATAATAACTGTTGGAAAATTGTCCGTAATATTCGAATAATTATAGCAAGTAGTTTGATGTCTCTTGGATTTTAATTAATTCCATTCGAATGAAAAAGAAACACATACGCACCATTGCATGAACGGATAGCGAATGAATTCTCGGGGCTAATTTCCTCTTGTCATTTTCCCTCGTGTATTTATTCACACTGATTAAACGGAAAGATGATAGAGTGGATGGCGTGGAATCCAGCGGAATTGAGGCCACGAGGCGGAAAGAGGAAGAACGCTTAGATTTTGAAATTGAGCTCTACAAAAATAGCTCGGTGAACAAAAGCGTTACATTTTCTCCATTATCATATTCCGTCGATCAATTACAGCTGCACTAATTTGAAAACAATTATCGCTGAACTTCACACGTTCAAGCTTTGACTCACTATAATTAAATAAATGTTTCTGCAAAATCGTTCCAAGACCCGGAGAACGTTTCTTTGCGATAGACGGTTCACCGTGAATTCTACGAAACTGCAATGCTGCCCCTTGTCAATATTTTCTGCGGCTCCAAAAAAAAGTGACGAACAGTCTCTCCAACATTGTTGGCCAGTTCATTCTCAATAATTTATCGCGCTCCACCGTGATTTCAAAATAACCATCCTCGACGTGGGCATAAAATTACCCGCTGCTAGGAGAACGAAAAATGAGCAGCGAGAATCAACAATTATTAAATTCCAAAATTCACGAACCTCGGCCTCTGCCCAGAAAATCCTCGAGCAATGTTCAGCCATTGAAAAAACAGTCAATACAATATTGCAGTCCCCTCGAAGCTTCTGAAAGCTCTGCAGCGCATCGTCCGGGACAGGTCGAAAATAATCGATCGGGTGCAACAGACCGATCGAATACGTAATCGATCGCTTATGTAAAGGCCCTCGGGCCGATGCAGCAGATTGAGATAATGATCGGTGTATCGGGTTTGTTTGAATGGGAACAGGTGTCCGATCGAAGCCGTCGCCGCTGCACGCCGTTCAAAACGTATAAATAGAAACCGTTTGATTTTGATGTATGCCACGAACCAACTCGGTATTCGGCTGATCTCTCACGGTAAGATCCTCGGGGCGCAATGCTTTCGATTGTTGCCTCGTTCAATTTCCACGAAACTCTTTCATTGGCAAGCGGAACGCACAGCTTCTTGAAATATTCACGGTAAATATAAAAATAGTGCTTCACCCCGATACGAAGCAACACTGTACCGCGGCGAAACGAATGTTTATCAATAACTTGATTTTAAATTCCATTTCAGCACACATTAAATCTGTATGAAATAATAAACTGGATAGCTAATAATCAATTCTGCGAAGCGCGAACCGAATACGAGCTTTTATTTCGGCCTTTTCTTACCTCTCGCGAACCGGACTGTACTCCAAATAATATCAACCGCGATATGAAATATAGTTCTACCTTATTTCGCTTGACATCGATCACCTGACAATCGCCAAATTTTCAAGAGACCTCTAAACACAATCTAAACGAAAGACAATATGCACATATCTTGCACGGTCGTGCCAAGAACGAAATCAACAAACAAATTGACCAACCACTTCTGCCACCAACCGAGCCGCTCGGTGTTGAACGAACGAACAACGACACGCGCTATCCCCAATAGAACAAGCTCCGGGGATACGTCTATTTCACTGTACATTTCACTGTAAACCCTCTGTGCACGCACTGGCGATGTGGATTGCCGGGGAAAGAAATTTCTGATCGATCGTCAAACGACCAGAATCGAAGGCGAAATGCTCACAGAATTTATAACCGGCTTTATTTCGCGTCAAGGTGCTGGCTATTCGTAGAGTGTGGCCTAATAATAAAGCTCACTTCCGATTCGTAGGGAGCCACACGAGTTGTATTGTGTAGGTATTTGTCGTGTGTTCGCCACGACCAGCAGAAACTTCTTTGCCGTGCTCCGAAACGCCACGGCTGAGGCCTTATCGACTTTATCTGAATCTCGTTCGCGGGGATAGGACCAAATGAACACAGAGGTGGTATTGTTGCATTCTGGATCGGTTTCTGTTCACGTTCAAGGTATACGTATAGGCGTGTATGTATAGAAATATGTATACGTACAATATGTATGTATATACAATACGATAGGTGCTGGGTCAGAGAGTTTGGAAATTTTTGGCCACGGAGATTATGTGTCGACTGTGTCGTCGCAAGTGTTTATGGCGATTGGGAGTCTGGACAGGAATGGTCGTTCGTGGAACTGTCGTTTCGGTTTGAGAGAAGAAATTGGGGTAGGATGTGGAGTATGGTACGTATGTGTTTGGAGAGGTTCGAGTGGTGTTCGAGGTGAATATTTTAGGTGGAAAGCGGAGTATGCATGTGTACTTGCGTATGGAATCGTGAAGATTTATGGCGGTGCTTTTTTTCGTTAAAGGATAGAACGTGTGGGTGTAGAGCAGGAAATTTTATGTATATTTTTTTTTTTAATAACGGGGACAGTTTGTTTCCTTTACCGAAACAGCGGATCTGTGGGATTTTATAATCGATAGAGTAGATATCGTTCTGTTATGGAGTAATTCTTTTCTCGTTTTGGAATTTTTGTTTGGAGCACGTGGTGGCGCAGAAAATATTCAACATTTGTAAAAACAATTATGCCGGTTCATGAAAGACAGTTTAAATATTCTAGACTGAAAGATACATGTATGAAGACGTTATCGCCAAAAATTTCTTGAAACGAAGAAAAGGTTCGATCGACAATATAAATCACCGATAATCCGAACGTGTCTTTCCCTGTCGTGATTTATTTTTCTTCACAGCAGCCGTTCGAACTTGTATATCTAGCTACACCTTAAATCAATTAATTTTCACCGCGGCGAATGACAAAATGAAATATAATTCT
Organism: Nomada ferruginata; assembly: GCA_963583965.1. Classification (NCBI taxonomy): domain Eukaryota; kingdom Metazoa; phylum Arthropoda; class Insecta; order Hymenoptera; family Apidae; genus Nomada; species Nomada ferruginata. The sequence goes on from OY757223.1 coordinate 3,444,933, forward strand.
CGTGAGAATAAATTGCCAGCTTAAGTTGAGCATTTTATAATAGAAAAATGTACAGGAAAAATGGAAAATTATTTTTCACCTTCAAACATTACTCTAACCCAGTTCTTTCAGGTTGACTCTTTTCCTGCTCCCTTTTTTTTATTTTCTATCTTATCTATCTCAGGAAACTGTACTCCCAGTTAACCTTCTAATCGCTCCTATTATGGTATCTTCGATGATTCTACGTAGGGACATTTCCATCGATTTCACTCATCTTCCGTAACCTCCTCCGAGAACCTTCTTTCAGATATAAATTAGGATTACACGAATATCTCGTTTTGTAGCCGTGTACCTATTAATCATCAAAAGTTACTTTATATGCAGCCAAATAAATGGTGAGACATCCATTAGAGGCCTGCTGCAAGGTCTTTTACATAACACTTGTGCGAGATACAAGTTAGGTACTCCGAAAATCATGCTTTATTCATTGAAACAGAAAACGAAAAGGAGAAATCGTAACTGCATTCCAATAAATATTCCGATAAGAATATACAATGGGAAAGATCATTTTTATCAATTACGAGCCAGCAGATAACGGTATTATCAACAATGCTAATATTAAAACCGGAATAATGATTTTAGAAACGAATTACGAGTGTACAAATTTCTCAGAAAATAATTTCTCTCATCCTCGTTTCACCTTTAAATTATTCTACCCTGCTTCCCATGAAAATCTCTTAATCTCCATACCAAATTTATTCAATGCTCCGTACCTTCGAATTACCTTTCAAATAATTTACTATCTCTATGTTAACCATCGGTTTTCAATTTTCATTTCCCCCCATTCCTTCCGACGAAGAAACGAATTTGCCTTGCCAAGAAACGAATTTTTTCACCGCAGTCGCAGGGTGCAGAACAGTGCATCCGTGGGTCCCGCAACGAGTCCAAGTCATAAATACACCGGCAACGATATATCGAACGTGTTCCCTTTCCGCAAAGGCGACGAATCGCGACGAAAATTCTGACCACGGATCGTCTTTCGCGCGCATAGACCAGCATTGCCAATTAATCTTCCCACGATCTGCTGGCTGGCTCGTTTCTCTCGAACATGCGCCACGATTCTCACAAATCCTAAATCCTGCCACGCGTGATCGACTCGCGAGATGAACTCGAGTAGATAACCGGTGGCCTCTGATCGAAGGGAAACGCTGTTTGGAAAAATTCGGGAAACGAGGGAAGCGCGAGATTTTTTACAGAATTTTTCAAACAACTCGTTCGTCGGCTACGATGCATCTTAATTTTGTAATAAATTTCTCGAACGACGAAACGACGACAAAACGAAGAAACAGTTTCCCAACACTTTAGTTCGTTAACCAACGAGGAAAATATTTGCAACGAATTTGCACTTCATACAGAAATGTTTTACCGAGGAATTCTGTATCGCGAGGATGTTCCTTAGTCCCTGAGTATTTCGTTCGATTCCACAGAATGCTATCTACATTTTACTATCATTATTACATGCATTCATATGCGTTGCTTAGATACAAAAACGGGCGGTATATAAAAAGAGTGTGCACGCAGATCGGTGGGCACAGTGAAACAAAAGTGGTACACGCCATATCAGGAAAGCCGTGAAAAGAAAAAAACCTCTGCGTATCTCCGCATTGAAAAATTCCAACCGCACGAAATCCTATTCCACGAAGATACTTCGCCCTCGATATTAAAAAGTTGTAGAGGAAAAAGAAACAGAAAAATCTGCCCAAGTATCGCACCAACTGTCCAAGAGAGCATCGTCGATATTAATGTAAATACCGAACGGGGCAAATGCGTTTTGCAACGTTACATAATTAACCAGCCGAGAATTCCTCAGGCACGATGTTACGATAACACGAAAGAAGTCTTATGGTGACCTGACGAAAGTTTCACAAGGAAGGAACGCGTGCAAGCGTAAGTGTTCGTGTGTGTACGTATATGCATGAAGAAACGCGACGAGGACAGAAGGGAAAGAGATATCGTGGTAACGAGAGAGTTTGCGCAACCGGTGCCCATCTGGCCAGAAAGCTTTTATCGTGCTTTTTCGGTACGGTCGTCGACATAAGCGTGGGCGGCCTAATTCCAACGGCTGTCGTTTCTGCAACGAACGCGTCCGATCGCCAATAGAGAAAACAGACGACCACTCCCTAACCGTCGATCGAAATCCCATGAAACTCCTACGAAACACGCGAGCATTTCCCCCCCGGGAGACTTTTTACGACCCCCGGATTCCTTGGAAACGTGAAAACGAGCGGGCGAAAGAGAAAAAGGTGAACGAAATACGGAGCAGTCGAGAGGAAAGGGAATTTTGGAGGCAAAACGAGTCTCGAGGAACCGAGGAACTTTTGGAGTATCTGCGAGGCAGGGGTTCGAGTGTTTTGAAAATCGGAAAATTCGAGGGCTACAGAGTGCATTGGGAATTGGAAAGTTCGAGAGCACGAAGATTTGTTGCTGCGCTAATGTTTGTGATTTGGAAAAAGGTTAAAGGCAGGTGGAAATGGGGCTTGGAGTTTCAACGAGACATTGCCGATTCCCGAATATTCTGAAATCTTGCGGTACACGATAGAACTGTTCCATTTTCTCCAGACATTGCCCTCCGACGTTCCCAAAATCCGCGGACGAAAAATCGGATGAAAATTCAACGAACGAATCGACCCAGCTACGAAGACCTGCGGGGATATCGGTTAATTCAACGATTTCACAAGAATAATGTTTGCCGCGTAAACTTTCAGCGTCCGTGCCGTCGTCGAACAGCATTTTCTCGGATTTACGAGCCTCTTTTTCATAAACATCCAGCCGACTTTGTGATAACTTGGTCGAGGCAGAAGAAAAATAGCGAAATGCGTGGCAAGGCCGTCGTAAAGAAGCGGAAAGAAGAAGAATGCACGGCGAGAAACGACGATAAAGCACGAGCCCGTTGGTTGGAACAATACGTGTTGGCCAAGCGGTGATTTCAACTAGCCGAGGTGAGAGGTCGTGCCAAGTGAAAAGAGTTCGAAAAGTCAATGCCTTGGGGCACTCCGCGCACTGTGCTCGTCAAACTACTGCTCACGATCGCTTTCTAAAGATACGAATTTCGTAGCGTAAGGGACCTCGATTATTACGAAGACCTTCGAAGGCCACGGAACGACTTTCTTCAAATTCGAAGGCGGTGTACAGGCGTTAAGGTTACAGATTTCCATATTGGGATTGCCACTTCGCACGCTCAAATCGATATTAAAAAAAAAGAGGAAAAGGAAAGATCAATCTTGCACGGTGTTTTGACGAATTTAAAAAACACAGTCGATTCCGAACGAAACGAGGGAGAACCGCAACACGGCAGAGAATAGGAATATTGCCAGGCTATCTGTCCCAATTATACCATTTTAATTACGGCAAATTACTTTAGCGGTGTCGCGAAGCATGACCAACGCGAATTAACCACGAGCAAGCAACGTTTTGCTTCTTGCCGAGTGTTAATCGATCCCTATCGAGTGGTGCGTGTAGAAAAAAAGGAAAGTTAAATAATTCATTTTGTCAAAGGTTCGCAATATTAATTACACGGCGCATTTGAATTGCAAAAGAGCGACAGACATTTTGCACCTGTGCTTGGAAATGTTCAATCCTATTTTTGTCGGTAATTTTTTCAAGAGACACGCAAAACACTGTAAGCTTCGTGTACAAGTTTAAAGTGTTCCAAAGTGTGCGGCTTAATGAATGGGGTTTAGAGTTGTTTTAATTAAGGGCGAGATAAGGAAGAGGTTGTTAGAAGCAGGTAAAAATTCAATTTCAACATTTTTCACCGTGGTATTTTCGCGTGACGATTTAATCTCTTCGAGCGGTGGAAGTAAATCACTTTATCCAGTACGATAAGGTGTGTTTTATTCTCTTCTTGGAATAACGAGAGCGAGCATTGTGTCTCGAATAAAAGGAGGAAAAGAGGCAGGCTTCTAAATTAATAATTCGCGTGTAGAATAATGATTAACGAAACAGTAAATTGACGGAAAAATTTCACTGTATTAATAACAATAATAAATCCCACGTTTCTCAATCTAAGTTTCTCGAGTCACGATTAATTCCGGATTAAATAAATAAACGAAAATGATGTTCTATAAAAATTGTCAATTGACATCCTCCAGAATAATCGAAGGGACTCCAAAATTTTGTTAGGAAATCGACGTTTCGCGGCGAGTCCAAATTGAAATTCCAGACGATCTATCGGGTCGAATGGGACTGATTGCCGAAAACAACGAAACGATCCTAGAGTTTCCTACGCACACTCTTCCCGCACACTATGTTTGGCGTTCGTGACAAAATTTATGCTTCCTGTCCGCCTGCAATGCGACCACACGATCGTTGCTGGCCGTATAATTTACATGCGCCGCCGGTTTGTGTGCGCCTGGTCTATGACCATATCGCGGGGACGAAAGAGGAAATTGCCGAAACGTATCCACGTTTGCGTGGCCGTACAATGCCGCACACCCACTGCCATTAACATTGTACGCGCACCTTTAATTTCGTACACGGGTGAGAAAAAAAGAATCACGATAGCGACCGGAGCATTGAAAATGCAACGAGAATCGGAACGCACCCAGATAAAGTTGTTCGGCCCTTGTATTATTATATTTGGTTATTTCATTTTTTATTTTAACCCTTATGTCAGCGACCAAAATGGTGAAGAAGTTGGAAGCTTAGTTATTTAAAGTACTTTGCATAAATTTGTTTTCACCAAACGCGAGTTGACGTGAAACTGTTTCAAGAATCGAGATCTGGAGCGGTTCTGCGATATTTTATCAGGAATATTATATTTTATAAAAATTAGTAAAGCAAATATAGAAATGGGCATCCGGGTACCCGGTTGCTAGCATAAGTGTTAAGACACTTATTTGCAGCTTCTGGATTTTTAAAGACGCGAACCAAAGTACTGGTCGATATATTAAATATGGTCTTGTTTATTAGAAAAAAATTGTACGTTCATTCACTTGTTGAAAATAGATATAAATTGTATAGAACATTCGAGAGATTCATTTTGTGCCTCCTTCCAAACGACGTTACAGTGTCTGCCGTTCTCAAAGAAACCGCTCGGGAGAGGAGCAATAATTAATGGAGATTGACGCTGCCCGAACCCGCATGCTGTTCTCCCTTTTTTGGGGAATCATTCTCGACATACGGGCGCAAATTCGGGTCCCGAGAACGAGTAAAACCTACCAACACAATTCTAAGAAGCCACTGGACTACGCTTCGAAACTATTATAGTTTCTCATTGTACCAGTAGGTACAAGAATTACGTGTATATATTTATTAAAATTCAGAACGAACAGGATTCCACGAATATCTCCGCAATGGTTTCCAGTTTTTCCTCCGATTGTGAGTTCCGTTTGTATATACATAGAATTTCGTTTCGCGCGCAGAAGAGAAGAATCCTCGTGCCCACTCTTACGAACGATAGAAAAATTCTGTTCCTTCGTGTGATTTTCCCGCGTGTCAGCGTGACGAACAGGCCGCTGTTTCGTAAGAACACGCATAGAAAAAGAAGACAGGTGCACAAAGCCGCGGTATTTCTAGAACGAAGGAAAAGAGGAAGAAAAAGAAGAATGCCCAATGTGTTCCAGCTATTTTCTTCCCGTCGATTGTACGAATTTGTAAAATGATGTATTCTTCAAGGGATACTCGTTGGCGGAACGAGATTCTAGGTCACAGTTTAACTCTCGTTTGCAATGGAGGAGGCGGCGCGATCGACTTTCAGATAAAACTAATTGCCAGGAAACTTACCGTCGATGAACAGTGAATAGGTTCACGCGTTACAACAACCAACAAATCTCTATTGTGTACTTCGAATTTCAAGATCGGCGAGATTTATCGACATCTCTGAGAATTAATCGAGTTGTCGTAATTGTCGAGGAAAAATCGGTACAATTCTACCCGACATTTCTAACGAAATTTCCGTCTCGTTTTGCAGAGAACGATTGCACGAATGTATCGGGAAAACATTGCTATTATCGTCGCATGTTTTATCGAATCGCCTCCCTGTCCACCCGCGATCTTTATTTTAAGACGGCGGCGTTGTCGTGTTCCAATTAATTTTTATTTCAGCCCCCCGGCTACTCTGTTCTATTCTACTCCATTCCATTTTGTTAATAGCTCGGTCGGCTCGTTTGTCGTGGCAGGTCTAACCCAAATCGTGGAGAAATTTCGCGGAACTGTGAAGTATTCGCGACAGAGCCAGCTCGAAGCTTTAGGATCGCGAAGCACGTGCGCGATTCAGCCTTTGAAATCCTGCGTGTCCATGCCTCTCTGTTTCTGTTCGCGAGACGCGGCTATTATGAAATGGAAACTCTGGCAGAAATCCTACGTGGTCGATCGGACTTCGGTGTGTCGTCGATATTTCACGTGGACGCGGCGAACGGTGAGAATGATTAGCGACGGTGGCAGAAAAATCGCAAAAAAAGAAACGAATGATTTGTGCGGAGAATATCGAGCTTCTGGTTTTCATTTTCTACACATATAATATCGGATCAAATTTTCTGAGCAAGAGGGAGCAAAGAATGTTACAATTTCGAAGACGACGGAAATACGAATTGGAGCAGAAATTGAAGAAAATTTTTCAGAGGCACCATTTCGTTAGATTATTGCGAATGTTTTATAAAACAGTGCTAAGAAAGGACAGTGACACCAGATTTGGTTCCCACGGGTGATTATTCATTATCGATTGTTCACCAAGCGAAATGTAAGACAGCAATAAATTGTAATATTTATTTCGTTCTAAAAACTCCTGCCGATGCTCTAGATTTTGTTACACCTGCTACGTCAAAATAAACGAAATGCCACCTAGTGTTCGGATGGTCCACGACGTTAGGCCTCATAACAGAGAGATATGTTGTCCAGAAATAAAGACGTTCGTCTTGGAGACTTTAAAATTACTATTGCCACAGGCCCCTGCGATTATAAATTGCCGAGGCTCGCATCAAGACCTCGTGTTCCCACAGGAATCGGGGATAACACGGCGCGGAATTGTTTCATTAAAAGCGTTATTTACAACTGCTTTGCGCAGCGTTTCTTACAGAAACGACTTAAAGAAGCGCACTTCGACTTCGCTTTGATCTCCAAACGCGACACAGATTTGTCGCTGCTCGTTTCAGTCTCTCGTAAGCGCACTTCGTGCATTCGCGTGTCAGATATAACGAAATAAAACACTTCTGAACAATCGTAATTAATGGTAGATGAAATATTGAAAGGCATTTCGACATCAATGCTCGGTTAAACATAGAACGGTACAGTGAAATATCGAAGCAGGTGTTTGGACAGGGAAATAATTATTCTGCTGAGAAAAGAGTTAACGAGAAAGATGCGACGACTGAACTTTTCAAATAAACCCGTGGATATAAGCATTGCGTTACGAGATATCAATCAACGCTTCGCAATAAATAAAACCGTAATGCAGGATAATACCGCGCATAATATTATTGCTGTAATAATTATTGCACCGACGAAACTGTGGTATAATTTAAGAAAACGCTTAACGAAGTGTCGCAAGAAAATCGTAAAAATATAGCACACCCTAATAAATTATAAAAGTATTATTATCGGCGCCAAGAGTGTTGCACAAAACTGATCCAAAGGGATTGTGAATTTTTGTTAGTTCAAACGGCGGGCAGATTTCGGTGAAAGTAAAATCAATATACACATACGAGGTCTCGTTAGCAAAGATGTATAGCTATGCACGAGTTTGATTAATAGCGCAATAAATTAAAAGCTAATTTATGTAAACACCCGTTTTATCGAGGACTCGACCATATTCTAATCGGGCATTGTAATCGTTTAAAGATTAACAATGCTTAAGCGCCATTGCATTTAATTAATTTCGTGACACAGTATTCGCCTGCGAGGGTGAAAGTCGCAGCAGCAAGAAGCGTCGCAATGGCGACACGGGCATAAGCGTGAGTTAAAGAAGCGTAAACCCGGAATAAATTAAACGTCGGCCTATGCGTGTCGAAAATTTATCGTTGTATTAATTGAATGGCAGAATTATTAAAGGGAGAACGCTGAGACACGAAATGCTAATTACCATAAAAATTCTTGTTCAAGTAGCAATTTTTGTTATCCAACGAAGAAGCCGTGGCTACCTTTTAAGGGCGTCGATCGTAAATTTCAATTACAAGGCGGATATTCAATAAAGGGGTATAAATTTCGAATGCTCGTTAAATATCCACGCGGACAGTAATTAGCTATTTAAATAGATTACCCTCCTAAATTTTCCTTTTAAGAATGTTTCGGTACTAGAGACGGCGGACATTCTTTTTCATAGCGCTCTAAAAGAATTTACTTCCTTTTGTACCTGTTTCTAAATTGGCAAGCGAAAGGCGTTTAAAAATGTTTAAGAAAATTCTGCATCCTCTGTTACCAATTTTGTTTCCTATTCAACTTTATATTTGGAAACAATGATCGCGGTTATTATAGCCTGCATAAAGTTTCAAGCAGCAGGGAAATAGATTGCCGCATTGTTTCTACACGCGGAAACGCTTATGTAAAGCACAATATCATAATTACAATACATTGTCGACAATGGGCCTCGATAAGATACATTAAACTAATATATACCCCACCCTGATTCTCGTTTCATTGCGTTAATGGCTTACCTATCGCAAAGTTCATTCTGCCTGGACGTTTTGCATGCGACTATGCAAATTTCTGCGCAGCTTGCAAAAATGTACATTGTTGGAAACGGCATCGTTCACCGCGCGTAATAATCGACCGTGATATTTCGCTTTTCCAAATATAAATAATCGGCTCTTTAATCGCGCAAATCGTACTAAACGATATTCCAATTTTACAAATCGTATTTTTTCTTTATCGCCCGGAATATTGTAGTCGATGGCGATAAGAGTGTTAGGAATCGATAACTCAGCCACGAGTTAAACGAATCGACCAAGGTATTCGTTTGGTCGAGAATCAACGTGGAATATCCGTATGGAATGCCGCGAGCATTGTTACAGTAACAAAAAATTGCACAAATTCTTGTACAAAAATGATCGTAACAATGCAAAAGGAATATTCCATAATTTGTATCTAGAAATAGAATTCCAGAAATCTATTAACCATAATGCTCCAAACGATTGCGAATTATGCATTTCATTATCCTGATAAATAATTCGATGACTTCTCTTCACCTTAATTAAATTCCAATTCGTGGTAGCTCTACGCTTCAAAATACGCCTACTGCTTCACGATCTGTGACAAATAGTACCTGACAAATAGTACCTCAACGCGCAGTGCAACTATCGACAACATTACCTAGGCTGCGCCGTGAAATTGATAATTATACTCCCGACGATCGCGATTGCATAGATCTCGATCGTTCACCGGGTGTAATTCTAACGCCGCAACTGTTTTGTCCACGAGCAATTCCTTCCTATCGCCATTTCTCTGGCGATGCACATTAGCATTTTAAATTCAATCCGTACATTGACGCCCTTGAACAATAATGGCCTCCCCCACCGGCATGCTTTTTTCCCCCCTCGTCTAACCACTCACTCTTTCACCGTGACAACTTGCAAATCCAGTTATATCATCTCTCGACTTTGTAATCAGCTGTGCGTAAAGAAGGTGAGCCGTTCACTACTCCAAAGCGTGCGCGGCGAGCTTTTATTCGCCAGGTGCGTTTTTCCTTCGCCCCGGTAAATTCGACTTGAACCTCCCTCTATGTACGACGAATTCGATACGAAGATATTGCAGAATCCTTCGACGTTATTCTAATTTCTTTCATTCTATTTTATCATATCATATTATATTTTATTGTTTCCTCAAATGAAAGTTTCGTAGACTCTGATAGAAAATGAAATACGAACTATTTGCCACGTAAATTATTTACTTCGGTGTCCCGACTTTCTAGTAATAAATGATCATATTGCATTGCGATAATATTACTCTACAGAAATAACCGTCTCGTATGCGTGAGTTTTATTACACACGCTTACTTCTCTCCTGTATCGAAATGCAGTATAGTCAGATTATTGCCATTCACCTATCAATTACCTTCGAAAAGAAAATAACAAAATCTATAAAGAAAATCCTAAAGGCAATGTGAAATACACACGACCATAATACGATCGGACAAACAGCTCCACCGTAAAAATGAAATCGCACACGGATGTATCCAAGAGACATCTGCATACGTGCACGATGAAAATTCAAATGAAACGGCGCACGGGCGTGCAAGTAGAAATGAAATTTTCGAACGCGAGAAGGAAAATGGTCGATGAAAGCTAGATAAACGGAGGCGAGCATCGGTTCGCGAGAACTCGAGAAGGTATTCGTCTAGTTGCAATATTTCACGTCCTTCGGCGTTATGGAAATGTGCACGCTATCGGACACACGTGCAGATCCTGTATGGGCGAGTTTCGTAGCCGTCGACGATCCAAGAGTGAAATGTCAGTAAGGTCACGGTCGTGAAGGAAACGAGGTGGCATCTTCGACAGCCTGCCGATGTGATAATTACTGCAAACTGTCGTGATAATGCCGGACAAAAGTGTCACTGAAGTGTCGCAGGTCTCAACTGACCAGCGAATTAGAATCTGTCGTTGCTTCTGTATTTATCTAGAAATTGGAATTCGACGATTCGAACGAGACGTGGGAGTTGGATTTGGAAAGAGAACGATTGGAATTTTATTTACTTTCTATCCTTTGGGCGATTGCGGAGTTTCGCGAAAATATTTCTTAAGTTTATGGAATTGAAAAATGTATAGAAAATTATGGTGGCGGCGTAAAGAAAAGTCGTAGAGTTATTGTTAAGTTGTCCAACCTTGCGACTGATTATCGCAACCAGCAGATTGCACCTTGGGAAGATTGACTCGTTTGCATAGCGAATGCAAAGATAAGATTATTGTTGTATAATGGTTATCAGCCGCAGAGGAAGTTTACAAATGAAAGTAAACATTCAAGATTCGTGGCTCGCCGAACGCGAGTCTCTCTGCAGACTCGTTTTGAGATTCGTTACAAAAGTGCGCCATATTTTCCCCAATTGTTCCTTTGATTTTATTAGCGAAAAGATTGCCTTCTTAATTGGCTGTATGAACCTCTATGAATATGAACAGAATATTTATTATACTTGAAAATTATGTAACGAATGGTTTATGTAAGAGTTCGTTTATATTTAGTCTGTTCTTCCGTCAATATTTGCTAATATTTTTATACCGAATATAATAACACGGCGGGACGATTGCTTACATTGAATTACGTTGTTTAACGAAGGTAACGTATCGAAATAATTACCGACAAAATTAAAGGGAATTTTACAGTGCCTAAACAAATTTATTATAGAGGGGCATGACCTATGAAATCAATATAAATTTCTTTCCCACATATAAAAGCTTAAAAGTGGACGTAGTAAAATAGTCTTTGAACTCGACGAAAGATATATTTGTTGAATAACAAAAAAAAAAAAAAAAAAAAAAGGGTGGCCGCAAAGCCGAGAGGCAGGCGGCGAAATAAAGCATTTATTATTATTATTATTAACAAAAAAAAAGGCGTACGTAATTCGATTAAAGGACTGTTACTCCGTTAGCAAAGTTTGTTTTTCCGCGGATAAATTTCCTTACGAGCATACATTTCTAGTAAACACTAAAGTCGTTCATAATAAACGCAGTCCGCGTTTAAGCCGACGTAATATGAGGTTTTATGATTACGGTTATTTGTGATCCTACTTAACTCCACTTTACATGCCAATATAAACATTATACTTTCATTCGTGTGTTCGCCAACAAGATGTTCGTACGAACGTAAAATCAAGAAAATTCTTTCATATCCATATAGGCCGACCATGTGTACTGCAATTCGAGCACATATTTAAAAAGAAAATAAGAAAAATCATGGTAGTCATACGAACAAGTGTTTAGTTGAAACGTTTCGTTGGAAACACGGTATTGTGCAACCAATGAGCATTGGTACCGTGCGAGGATGCTATATAGTCTTTACAAGATTCGTGATAATGTTGCCAATGTTCTGTTTTGCTATATTTAAGGTTCCCCACTACACAAGATGTTCTCCGTGACACTAATCATGTACTATTACCGGTGCATCCTCAGGTGTCACGGGCCTACGCCAATCGAGAAATTTATGACACAGATTCACCGTGTCGCGATAAAATTAAAGAACGACACACTTTTCGTTTCACACTGGCGTCTGTCCCCACGAGTCTCGTACGGAACGATTCTGCTGCGCCTCTTTCAACTTTTTTTGCATCTTGTGAACGCGACTTTAGACAGCCAACTTCGCATGCATAGAAACGGGATCGCGAGATTGTTACCGCGATTCACGATCATTTGAATTGAATACGAAAGAAAAAGAAATTAATAAATAAATGTAGTAGGTATCGTATATGTATATAAAGGACTTTAATCATTTCGTTTCAACTTCAAAGATTGTATATGTTAATGCTTAGCTATTGCAAAGGGGGAAAGGGTACAGCAAGAGTCGTGATGTATACAAGTTTTCAATAATAATGTAATTACGTTGCGAAGTAAAACGCCGCGCTTAACATATTCCTCTCTCGACTCTTGCCGTAATAATGCAACATGCACGTAATAAAGCTCCACTCAGTAGTCGTGCGTGGCCTTGAATACGCGCGAACTCGATTTTCGTGATGTTTCACGATGAGAATTATTGCCGATAATTTGAACACCTGTTTGCACTGCACGTTCGGCTTCAATTTCGATAACCAACAAGTCCAACGAATAATCTCATAACATAGCGTTCGACTTTTCACACACACGTGAGGCCGCACGAAGAAACTACATAACTCCGAAGTAACACGATTGAAGCTAAGTACGTACTCCTATATAGCCACGTAAACGTCATCAGTGTTCAACTTGAGCTAAGTAAAACATTCAAGAATAATATTGAAACACTCTAATCTATGGATCGAAGTTGAGTGAAAACGAATCTCGCAGCCTCGATATAATTTGTTACATCTCACGCACTGTATTACAAGAATAGCCGTACACGACCTACAAAGAGCTTTATCACGTGTACAGAAGGTTGTTTTCAATGCATGTGTTGGTCCTACCTTTTCAAATCGAACCACAACACAGCGTCTCGCTACGCCCTACACCGTCCTTCCTCGTCGGCTGCCGGCGCACGACTGTGGATAATTCGCGGTTGCGACCGGCCTAGATATATACGAGCTATATTTAGCGTCCGTCGTCACCAAGCGTAACTACTATTGGCCGTCGGTGGTGTGCCGGAGGCTCGTGATTGGTGAATCTCGCGGATACATTGCGATCGCTGTGCAGGCCTGGCTTACGGCTGGGCGCGACTCGCGGGCACGACATTTGTTGACATGAAACTGTCAGAGAATACCCGGCATTCAAAGCCGCGTGCTGCGCTTTTACTACGGACTATATGGACTATATACTCATACTTTCCATCCCTCTTTCAGGTTTATTCAACCGTATCAACTTTGCAAACGAATCGACTTTTCTTTCTTGTTTCGGATTTTAACAATTCTACGTATCATCGACAACAGACGATTCAATCTCGCATCAACTGTATAGGTCATTAGCGACAACTGTTGGGAATTAGTTCCAGTATTTTGTCTTAAAATTATAATAGGAACTATGAGGATGTGACAATAGTAAAATTGATTCGATTATTAAGTAGACGGATGAAAAGGATGAGTTTACAGATCCAGTTTATTAACTGGAACAAGGCTCGTTCCGTATTCTTCGCGGTACAGGTGAACAATCATTCGCGAACCGGGCTAGGTGGGTGGGTGGAATTTATGGAGAATAGGAGCGATGGTAATGGACGATTATTAACGCGGCGCGCGCTATTAATTTGCTCGGAGCTTTCGAAAAGCCTTGAAGTCGGCCGGCGTGCCTCTCTTCGTCTCTATGAAATCATAGATTTCCCGGCAGTATTATTATGCGAAAATTACGCTCTAAAATTAGTCACAGTCCATTACAATATGCGTACACACGGGGGGTGGGGGGTGTCAAGAGGAAGAAAAAACTGCTTGAAACTCAGGCTTTTTCGATACGTATCTCAACTATTAATGTCGTGGCGACGATGATGATGATGTTATGCTAAGCAAGTCGAATAATCGCAATGCAGAATACGCCGTTTATGTGTTCACCCGTCTTATTGTTAGTCGCATGTCGCATAAAAGATTCATCTTTGATTTCTTACCTATATGCATGATACGTGTGTTAGTCGAGGAGCGTCGCTGTAAAAGATTTCTTTTTTACGAGGTCTTGAAGGGAAAGTTACCGTTGAACGATCGAGAAGCCGAGTCGCGATACTTTCGATTGTCACCATCGCGAACATCGAGACAAAATGACATTCTTATTCAAACATCTGAGGCATTTAATCGTATCTCGCACGGGGATCTGCGTTAAAATTTACTTTCAAATTACACCGATCCAACTGACGAGCTATCGCAGCGCTGTCTGTCGACGTGCGGACCAATTAATATTGGTCCATCATGGTGGCGCCCATGGTTCGAAATAATGTTCCGAGATAGCTTTAAGTACTACAAAAGCCGAGATCCCTTGCCCGATTTTAAACATGTAATCGATTTGAACGATCCCGATCCTAGCAGAGTACGTAATAAATTTTGCGAACCCTGTATATCCTTTATGTAAAATAATTTCACGTATTTTAGGTTACTCCATTTAAAGGTACACTATCCGATGAAAGTTGCGAGCATAAATTGGGACTGAAACCTGCAAAGGACTGGCAAGTCTTCGAATTTTTAGACATTCCTGGACTTATTTTCGTAAAAAATCCGTTCACCCCTAATGGTCAACGTTATTGGATAATAAAATGTTTAAAAGACTATTCGAAGAAGCCAAATAAATTAAATTTAGATGCCCACAATGTTTTACACGATAACGAAAATTGGTGGGATATATGCTTTGGGTAAGACGCCTTACAATGCCGCAATAAAAGAGTATAATTACCGGGACACATACTTATTGTATTCCTTGCAGAAACTCCTACAAAGGAAAGGAGTTATTACCCAAATTAAGATGGGCAACGTTGGGATATCACCATAATTGGGACACAAAATTATATTCTGAAACCTGCAAGACAGAAATGCCCAATGAATTGTCACTGTTAACGTCATTCTTGGCCCAAGCTTTAGGTTTTACGGATTTTAAAGCAGAAGCAGCAATTATTAATTACTATAGAATGAATTCCACCTTGGCAGGGCATACAGATCATTCTGAAGTTAATGTTGAAGCCCCTTTGTTTTCTATAAGCATTGGCCAAACGGCAGTATTTTTAATTGGAGGACTTACACAAGATGATCCGGCTAATGCTATGTTTCTACGAAGTGGAGATGTAATAGTAATGTCGGGAAAGTCCAGATTAAGGTATCACGGGGTGCCGAAAGTTTTACCAACCATTGTTGGGCCCTGGGACGAAGCAGACACAAATAGTAATGATCACAGCCACGAGCGGTATCCACATGATTGGCGCAAAGCAAGAAGTTACATTTCTGAAGCGAGAATAAATATGAATGTTAGACAAGTCCTGATACCTGGAAGCCTGACTTTGTTATAAAACCCAGTACAAATTGCCTTGTACAATTTTATTAAAAATACTTATATCAATTACATTAGCATGATTATATACTTATTCGCTGATTACTATATAAGCTGTCAATTCACATAAGCCAGAGAAGCTGCATTATTAAGATAGATTCGTCCTATTATATATATATTTCTTGTTTTAATAGCGTTTAATTATCGTTAATTGGACTGTCCTCTTCCGACAATCGACGCGTGATATCGTTTTGAAACATGCTCAGAATATTTAAGAAATCCCATGCGATTGTTGCCATTCTTAATAGAAAATCTTGCGAATGCGACATCCATTGTTCTTTGAGGCGATTGATCGCCTCGTATTTATTCTCGCATATATTCGGAGTCGTGTTAGATTCTGTTAATACTGCCGACATATAAGGTTTCAGCAAGAGATTCGTGGCGTCGCGGACTGCTTTATTTAAAATGAAATCCTTAGAAATATCCGGCGTGTGAATCATCTTCTTATTTCTTGAAATTAAAGTCAATTTGTCGAAAGAGAAGTATCGGTGGTCCTGTAACGATGTTTTGGAATTTTTGTTTGATCGTCTTATATTTAAAATACAATATACAAACCTATATCTAAAAGCGATTATCGTTCATTCTCATAAGAATATATTCGAAGGCTTTCCTTATTATTCCTGATTACCAGCAACTTCTATTCGTGCTATGCGGATTGACAGCGTACACGTCTATTCTGTACGAATCTTTTCTGTCGTTATCACTAACGCGAAAACAACGATTTTCTTTTATTCATCGTTGAATAAAAGAATCTTGCATTTCATCAAACGTGTAGGAGATTTTGTATCTTTGCGCCGTTGCGAACTTTAAACTTTGACTTTCGGACTACATATTTGCGGTAAGAAAAAATTTGGGTTCCATTAATTGGATAATACGAAATTCGATTCTATTAATTCGGAAAATTTAATCATGTTAATGTTGCCGCATTTCGTCGTTCTATTGTCCTCTGTACACCTTCCGTGCAACTCATTTATGTATGCACATATGTACATTGATATTTTTCGTTTTCAAATCGCGCGCAACTTTTGTGCTCGACTGTACACACAGTGTGTAACTTCCGATCCGTGCTAGTCAGCTGATCAATCTCATTCCTGTCTGCTTGATAGCTTTCACAGCTATGTCTGGAAAAGATAAACTCGCAATTTTCCCTTCTCGGGGGTGAGTATTCTCTTATAAAAATCCACGAATACAGTTTATTCGCCGATTTGTATTACCCTTCATTTATTTCATGGTTTATCGTCGCAGTTGGCAAATTACGCGCCAACTGTTTTGATCCGTCATTAGATGGGTGTAACCCTGTCCTAATAGATTTTAAACATTTAAACTACAGTATTTAAATGCACGATCACGTTACTCGTGTATGATTATTTCATCCCGCGCATCGTGTATATCATTTTACCGACTCTACAAGGGCGCATAGCTTCAATATTGTTTATCTCTGTTTCAGTGCTAAAAATGACAGAAATATATGTATACTCATTATCGTACTATGTAAATATTAAGTACGGCTACGAATCAATTAATACCGGATCTTAATTTTTCGATTTCTTTTTTCCAGAGCGCAGATGTTAATGAAGGCCCGTTTAGCGGGAGCTCAAAAGGGTCATGGTTTGTTAAAAAAGAAGGCGGACGCATTGCAGATGCGTTTCAGAATGATTTTGGGGAAGATTATAGAGGTACGACAGACTTCGTATGTTTCCGTTTGATTATATCGTATTTTCTGTTTCTATACGAATCGTTATACTTTTCAGACGAAAACTCTTATGGGAGAAGTGATGAAAGAGGCAGCTTTTTCGCTAGCCGAGGCAAAGTTCGCAACTGGAGACTTCAATCAAGTAGTACTTCAGAATGTGACCAAAGCACAAATTAAAATTCGTTCTAAGAAAGATAACGTTGCCGGCGTTAACCTTCCAGTATTCGAATCCTATCAGGATGGCACGGATACTTATGAGTTGGCAGGTCTGGCGAGGGGCGGGCAGCAGTTGGCAAAATTGAAGAAGAATTATCAGAGAGCGGTCAAGTTATTAGTAGAATTAGCATCTCTGCAGACAAGCTTTGTGACCTTGGACGAGGTAATTAAAATCACGAATCGTCGCGTGAACGCTATCGAGCATGTTATCATTCCAAGAATCGAACGAACTCTTGCTTATATCATTTCTGAACTGGACGAATTGGAAAGAGAGGAATTCTACAGATTAAAGAAGATTCAGGACAAAAAGAAGCAAGCAAAGGCCAAGGTATAATTTAAATAATTTCATAGATTCGGAACATTTTTCGTTTAACTATTTGTCGATTCACGTTCAAATGCGTTTCTTTTTTTACAGCTCGATGCCATTAGGGCAGAAATGAAAGCCTCAGGCAGAGAGACGGAAGCGGCAAATATGCTGGACGAAGGGGATGACGACCTTTTATTCTAAATACTGTAAATAATTTGTTTTCACGTACTCAAGTATTAAAGAGAAGTATGCCTTGATTCTGAGCGAATGTGTAAAAGAGTGACTACAGTGACGTATCAGAAACGAAATTAGTGTCCCTCCCCAGTAATCCCTGGACAATACTAATTTGACGGTACAGTAGTGTTACACAAACGAATGTATTATGGAAATATAAAAGGAGAAGTTATATCGTTATCATAGTCAATGATTTTATCGTAACCGCTGATATCTTTTAATTACATTTCATTTACATTCGATACATCGTTTCGAATCATTGTACGATAATTGAAGAATGTTAATGATATCTTTCGTTGTCCTAGTATTTCGTTCAAACTGTATTATGTATAAACGCATTAAATGTATTAAGGGTATTGTTGAACGCATACAATTCACGGTGTGCAACTTTTACGAAGGGTTACAGAATCAACTATCTAGGAAGAATTTAAGCATAATAAATATGTACATATATCTATTCTACATACATATATTTATTCGTACACTTGTATTCCCATTCATCCCTTCCCGCCCCTATTTTCCCTAGGAAGTACCCGTTCATTTTCAGATCATGTGCAGCATATCACCTACTTTCATTAAACAACAAACGCATGCCCATGAATATCGTTGTATTTTATTGATACCCAATGCTAGAATCTCGTCTGTATTGAACGAATTTCCTATCGTTCATTGAAAATCCTACATTCCCTGTCAGGCATAATTAAGGTATGTATAATGATTGTACCCATTAAATATCTTGAACTGGGTCAATCAATATATGGACCTTTTCCCATATGAGTCAACTCTGCCTGGTAAGGGTGGTGCGCGCGTGGAAAAACCTTTCAGTGCGCGGAAAATTCGTGCCGTGACCACCCCAAAGATGTCGTCCGATCATTTAACGGTCGTTGAAGTTCCAGAAAATCGTTTCAACGACGCGATCCATCATTTGAAGTGGAACTTTTTCGCCGACGAACCGTTGAATCACGCGGTGGGGCTATGCGAAAAAGGGGAGAGCGAATTCGAGTTGGAGAGACACTGCCTGCTCACTTTAAAGCAGGGATATTCGAGGATGCTGGTGGATCAGAATGGGACGGTGAGTTGAGTAAATAAAAAAGACAAGAAATTCCATCATTTTCCATTTCCTAATAAATTAACAGACATATCCGTGGTTCCCGTTTTTTTTTTTTACTTTTAATTCTATCTTTCTACGCTGTAAATAATTCTTCGTTGAACGAACGTCCCCTGCATACGATATACGGACCTTGGACGTTAAGTTCATTGCCTATCATAAGAACTATCCTATCAGATAGCTGGTATGGCCCTGAATGGGATCCTCAAGAATGGGGAGCGCGAGGAAGCTGAACGTCGACTGGCGGAATTGAGCGACGAGAAATTCAAAATAATATTCGGTTTGCTGTACAAAGTTAACGAGAAAGTTGATCTTTTTTCGAAGTACAATGTCGACGAGTTATTCGAATGTCGGATCCTCAGCGTCGACGAGAACTTCCGTGGAAAAGGTCTGGCGAACGTTCTTATGGCAGACAGTATAAAAACAGCGAAAAACGCTGGTTTCAAGGTATCTTTAAATGTGAATTATATGTC
This sequence comes from Nomada ferruginata, assembly GCA_963583965.1. Classification (NCBI taxonomy): domain Eukaryota; kingdom Metazoa; phylum Arthropoda; class Insecta; order Hymenoptera; family Apidae; genus Nomada; species Nomada ferruginata. The sequence goes on from OY757223.1 coordinate 3,464,557, forward strand.
TGATATTGTGACAGAGAATAATGCATCATTCTGGATGGTAAATGTTGTAGATTGTAGAGGCATGCGACTAAACTCTGCGAAATATTTCTTTCGAATTTTAAGTTCTGCGAACCCTCTACCACCCCTCTTTGTTGAAGCGGTCTGTTCTTGGGTGGTGACACGCCCGAGATTTAAATTACAATTCTCAAAATTTCTACCTAATTGTCTATACTCATTTTTCATAAATAATTACAATATTTTATTCATTCTAATAATCTGTGAAGCAACGTCGTACATTTGTTTCGAGGAAAAGTTACGAATTTTTCAAACACAGACTCTGTACGCCCGTTTTTGTTTCAGCATGTTCTTCGATTAATATGCATGGAATAATTTTCGTTTATCAAGATGTAAAATTCCGATGCACGATACCTTTCTCGAAAGGTATTCTTGCACCCGGTGTACTTCATACGATGTGTATGTAAATGTTCGTGTGCCTTTGTGAAATGTAACATGGCAAGCTTGATGCTTAAAATAATTATATATTTTCAGGTGTTCAAAGCAGACGCGACGGGAATGTTCTCGCAAAAGGTATGCGCGAAACATGGTTTTCAGGTGGAGGCGGAAATTTCGTATACCGAACTCGACGAATCAATCAGACCAGCCCCACCCCATCAAGCCTTAAAGTTGATGGTGAAGGTGTTGAATTAAAAATGAAAAAGGGAATACATAGAGAAAGAAAAAACGAGTTTAAACGTTCATCTTGAGAAATGTTTAATAAGCAACAAAAAGGAAAAAAAAATGTTACGAAAGAGTAGTGCAAATTATGTGTATCGTTGTGTGACAATAACAGGTGTCTAATGTATGTTTTGTCTCAAAGACGCATTTATGAAGTACTTGTATCTAAAAAAAAAAAAACGGGGCGGACCGCGTGTTTCTCTTAGAAAGTATTAACGATTCGGGGCATCGGTTACCGCTCATCTGTGTTCTGAATAGCGTGCTGTTATTGTGATCAAAAAAGTAAAAAAAAATATATATCGGTTTAATATAGTTCAGTTGGCAAATGCAAGAATTAAGATCCATTTAACGTTTCGTGTATTGGACTTTTATTCTGCATTCCGATGATTCAAAACGGAACGAACTGCTCTAATTTGCATAGCTAAAGATGCATAAAAAGAAATTCACGTCTTCGTACCTATATTATAAAATACCAGACTGTATCGCATCGACGATAGTAATCGGGATAGAAATCGTTTCTCAAATGTTTTCCGACGTTTGTTAACACTTCTACTGCACGATTCTACAGTTCCCTGCTGGAAAATTGAAAGTATATCCTACACGTACTGTCGAAACACGGATAATTTCTTGATCCGTGTATAAGAAATACATATATCGAAAACGGTGATTTAGCTCATGATTACAGGAATTACTGGATGGGTCCATATGAGTATAAAGATAAAATATAACGAGGAGTATTATTTTTGTTGGTGTTACGTGTTATGAAAATATATTACGAGTTATTTTGTAAAAGTATCCGCCAAATAAATATAACAGTTTGTAATGATACCTGTCTCATTGCATGCCCTATTAATCGATTTTCATTTCTAAGCGTTCTTTAATACAGATTTTAATTAAATAAGTACATCTTTATTCTGGTAATAAATGTATAAATATGCGATGCAACAAGCATACCTATTAATAATATTCTCCATCAAAATTATACAGTTTAAAGAGGAATGCAGTCTTGCAGCAATATTTATACATGTAATAGAAAGATCTAAAAGTTCGTCTGCTGTCTAAAATGCTGTTGCAATTTGTTTGCCTTAAATTGAAGCTGAGTAGAATATTTTGCCTGCACTCTTTGCATGTACTTAATGTCCCTGGCTTTCTTTACAATTGTGTCTTTCTGCGTTTCTGTCCACCCAAGAGCCCTATACTGTGACAATACTTTGCGCAACTTTGTACTCTTTGACACAGCAAGCGGTCTGTTTGGATCTAAGTTTTGTTTGTAATATCTCATCAGAGATCTATGACCGATAACATTGCCGGACGGCAATACCAATTGGTAGTCACTGTTGTCTAATTCTGGTATTTCAACCTCTGTCTCTGGATCACCGGTGTCCGCATCAGGATAACTGGACGAATAATCGTAAAATTCTGCAAATTCTACAAGTGCGTCCCCTTCGTGTAACATTTTACAATGACCCTTGTCGATCATGTGCGCTCTGGCTGCCTCTGCACTTTGGAAACATCTTCCTGTTGATTCATTAAATAGTTATAAGTAATTCTTGTGTTATGATACAATTATAAAAATGAAACCCTCGCAAATTCACCTACCAGAATTATTACACCAGATGCACATGTATCCGGCGAAGATCTTGTCTCCAAGATATATAAGGAGACCCTTAATGTCTGTACAATATTCAGGATCCGGCACGAAGAAAGAATGCGCAATGGTCATGTGTTTCACGTTACGCACTAAAGATCTACTATGGTGATTGCAGAATAGACAATTGTGATTTCTAACTGGATTCGCCGAATCCTCGATCCATTCTTCCGAGTCCACAGACTCAACATCCGAATCTACCTCCATATCTTCTATCGACTGTTTGCTAGAACTTTCCTCTCGTACATGCTTCTTAATTACAGACTTTGGCACCGAATCAATTATCAAGTTTACATCATCGATGTTCTCATTTTCATTCTCATGTTCGGAAAGAACATTCTGCTTCGCAGATTTCTCCTTGTGCTTCTTAGATAGCAAATGATTCTCGTATTGGTTTCTAGTATTGAAATTCTTTCTGCATGCCTTACAGATCATCGCTTCCTCTTCCCTTTCCTTATCGTCCTTGTTCCTTTGCGCGATCACCCTCTTTTGAAAGTCCTCCACAGCGACTGGAGGCAATTCGGCGACCTTCCGTTTTAAATTGTATCTATGCCAGTCCGATTTATAATGTTGCCTCTGTATTTCGAGGTCTCTGAATGCCACTCGGCAGGTGATACAGGTAAACGGTGAAGTCATTTTGCGCAACACGTTTTAACGGAGTAAAATATCAACGATGATCAACAACTTCTACGAACTTTCGGCGTTGAAACGTTAATCACGCCATTGTAATATTTACCGTGTGCAATTTATCGTAGCGAGTGTCAGTATAAACTGCATCGTAAATACTGACAACTGTACTTAATAGAAATCGATGCACGCACACCTAACAAGAATTGTAAGATGCTTCACGTGCGCAGTTACTTTTTGTACTGACGTAGGGGTTATGTTACCGATTAACACAGTGCTGTTGCAATTATGATGGATTTCGATGTACTATCGGAGTGTTGAAAAAAAAAATACATTTATCTGTTTTGTAGCTTGCAAGATAATGAAATCTTTGGATAAATTATTCACCGGTGATGTACTTGATTTTGGCGGCAATTTTATGAAATATTTATAAAAAACGAAACGAATATCATATTCGTAATGAGAACCGAATTAGTATATGCATGTCGTCTCTAACAATTTTTACATTGTAGAAATACAATTGTAAAATGTCCAGCAATTTTGACAAACAGTTTTAGAACATTTCATTTTTCCCATTTACTGTCTTTGTATATAATAATAATATAAAATAATATAATATTTCGTCGTTTAAAGCACAGTCCCCAATTAACGATTTAGACAGAACGACTGTGCTGCTATCATTCCTTCCAGCAATTTGAATTGGACAAAACTATTTCAAAAGGAAAAGAGAGAAGGCAAATGAATCTTTCATAATTACCTCCACATCTCGATCAAATTTTCTACCATATCTTCCAATCCCCTGTTTCCAAGCATTTGAACTTTCCAATCAAGTTCCTATCGAAGTAATCAAAGAATTCGACAACGAAGCGAGAGCGAGAATTTTCTATTGCATCACTGCCCGCGGCGATATCAACCACAGTCACGTGACGGTCGTGCGCAAAAAAAACCGGATACTTACCAAAGGTAGGGGCGCCGCTATCATTCTGCGGGGAGTCGCATGTTACGTTTACGGCCCTGATTTCGAGAAGCGTTTGCAGTTGTATTCAGGCAGTAGCCGTCCCAGAAGCCGGAACGTTTCCGTGTGCACGTCGCAAGCGAGAAAAAGAGGAAAAAAAGTTGGGCACAGCACGTAGATCCGTGAGGAATCAACGAGCGAATTATAATCATCTCGACGACAAGTGTACTTGTCATCGATCGTAAAAGATTGACGAGCAATCAGGAGACTCATCACGGTGTCACGTAGTCGTGACCGACCAAATTTCATCGACCAACTTTCGTAGGCGACATCGTAGAAGGACGTAAAACGAGACACTGGGGTGCACCCGACAGGGCGATCCATCTGTCTCGATACACCCACGAACAACCGTTCAATTTTCACGCTAGAAGGCGGCCGTCCAGCAGGGCGATACCCATTTTATATGACTTTTCTTCGACGTCAAGGTGAGTGGACCCGAGGGCATCGTAGTGGCGACGGCCACGTCCTATCTGGTATTCGTTTCGTTGCTTCCGACGCTAATTTTAGAGACCAGCCATTTTGGACACGAGAACGTGCGCGATCCACGGTGCGGCTCGATTTCTATGGAAATGAATATTTCTGTCTTTTCTTTTCGTTTCTATCATGCCGTTTCACGTCGGCGATGTTATAAGCCGCCCTTTTTATGTCTTTTTTTTTTTTTTTATCCCCGGTTCCATACGTTCGTTGCCTTTCGTTACGGACGACGTAACGATTAATCGATATTACATTCCGAATTATTGAACGCAACCCGAAACGGCTGGTCTCGTCCGCCACGAGATTGCGATAACGCGCGTGAATCGTTATGTTTCGATGAATCATGTTTGCCTTTCGGTGGTTATGGGAACAAGCGAAACCGAGCTCGATAAAAATATAAAAGTCATCGAGTTTAGATCACAGCTACTTTAACGCTCGTGGCTAATGATTTTAGAAGGAGAAGAGAGGGACGAAAGCTTGCAAAATATCTGTGATTTGAACATCGTTTTCTTCTCTCGTGTATTGTCTTCATTTGTGCAAGTATTTGTGCAAGAACCGAGTTATTTTTACGTTGAATGTAAAAGTGCAACGTCATCTGTCGATCAGCAATTATAATAAATCGAATGTTGTAGCAGAAAGAGTGGATTCTTCTAATTAACCGGCATGCCTCGAGGCGTGCATTTAAACTTTGCCACTGTCGATAAAAAAGGGTAGATTCGTATCGCCCGTATCTGTATTTTTTTTTTCAATTCGATTACGGATTTTCGTCCGTAGTTATTGCTATGGTAAATTGTATTAAAATCGATTTCCACGAAACGTTTTATACGTTTGTATCGTACTTTGTACGCTTATCGTAATCAGTCGTATTCTTTCAATATACAAAGTCATTATTTTTGTGCGTTTCCGTCGTGATGTTTACCGATCGAGGTTCGATCGAATGTGCGAGTGGTTTCTTTATATGCCGGGAAATTGTGAATTATCGTAATGGAATTTTTCGTTTTATTTTTCTTCTTTTTCTAATAGTCAAACGAAAATTTGTTGTTACGTCTGTTCTCTTTACTGTAAATATTGATTTAATTAAATATTTATATTGTCTTATTATACTGCCTGTGCTACATTGATGTTTTTTATTTACATCATTTATCTCCAATCATTTTAATAGTACCATCATTTTGTGCTAATTGTTCCATTTCTTTTCATTGAATAACGAGCAAATAAAGTACGCGTGCTCTTTTTTCCATTCTTGTTAGTGATAGACGATTTCTTTTTCAAAGTTCTCGTGTTATCTGGATAGTATTAGAAATAATCTAACTAGGGCTAACTTTTATCTTTAACGATACTGGATGTCGCAATAAATGAAACTTTCTATTTTTACGCGCTGTAGCCGATTCGGAAGTACGTGTTGTGAAGGTATGAATTACATTTGCAAAAAAGCAATTTGAATACATTTTTAGTGTATTAAGATTAAGAAATCGAGTGATAGTGAAATCCATTCGACGCAAAATCACGAAAGGCTAACACCCGTTTCGACGCGTAGTTTCCCGGGACACACCTGTATTTAATTTTTTCTTTTATTTTGTTCGACTTCAAATGTAAATTGTGTAAGAAGCAATGCCTCGGTGTTACTTCGTTCACATAAACACATTACATTCCCCTGACTTTCAACAAAAGTTTCATTATTTTCGGAGCAACTGGTTTAGAAGAAGAAAAAATATTGGAAGCTAATCAGTAGCTGCTCCATTAGGCAAAGAATATATGAATCGATTAAAAGTAAGAACGAACCCTTAATAATAGCAAGGGGAATTATAATTAGAGGAGGTACGAACTAAATAACCGAAGGGCTTTAAAAATAAAACAAATAACGCTATATAAAAGGCTGTTTATGTCGTGCATTTTCTAAATTACTGTACATATTAATCTTTCACTTGTTTTAAAAACTTCGCAGAAGCTAAATAACTTGCACAGTATTAATAAATAATACATATTTGTTTCGTATTTTTCATAATTTATGCACACGTATACGACAGTAGTACTCCTGTTCATTAATTCATGGGAATATCGAAACGTCCTTGGCCCTAATGTTATTAATACTAAAAAGAAGATAACTTTGTACGATCATCGTTAATTTATCCGGTTAAAAAATTAAACTCGTATAATTGTTAAAAGGAAAAAAAATAATCTGTGTAAAACATACGAAATATTTTATATTTAATTAATTTAGATTTTAGCTTATTTTTTCTTCTTCAATATGCAGAACAAAAACTGTGTTGTAATGTAGCATTTGTGCTTTTCTTATTTTTCATCGTCACATGTGTGCTCATTAAATGTTCGATCATTAGAACACGAAACGTCTGGTTTCGAAACAGATTCCTTGAACAGACTCGAGTAATCCGACCTTTTGCTCCCTTCGCGTCCACTACTCTTATTTTTTCCATTTATCTGCGGCTTAAGATGGCCTGTTCTGACCCTTAAGCATGCATTGCGTCTCGATAGCGATGCAAAATAATACCTCTTCATCAGCTTCTCTTCCAACTGCATTGGCTCTCAAACGGTGACTCCAGATCGGCAAAGGGTTTTCTTCTACTCGGAAAAAAACGCGATCTGTTTTCCCCCCGAACTATCCAATCCTTCTTGAATTCTTGATAATTTGGGTTCAACAATCTTGCAAATCGCCATGCAAATCTGCTTCGAAAGTTGCTGCTAGAGAGTCTCTGGATGGCCAGAGCAAGAGATTTCGGCTGGAAGGGAAGCGTTTCATTGTGGGTCGACTAGCAGATAATTAGTGTTGTACTTAATTTCACTAAACAAGACGCTCAATTACCCCTGGTCTGATAGAGTGCACCGAACTTCACTGTTTGAACAACTTGAGCAGAGATAAGTTCAATTGCTATTGTATCCAATTGTAAAGAATTTTACATCTTCACTTCAATTTCGAATTAATATCACTTTTATAATAATGCAGAAATACATGCAGAATAATTAGAAAATATAGAGATGCATAATTTGTTCTCAGCTTCGCTTAATTAACTTCAAATAATATTACTGGGAAATTAATCCAAAAATTTGCAAAACCAACCGCTATAATGCTCTCTCAAATTCTCATCAATCATCTCAAAAATTCAAAACAAAAAAACCCATTTAAAAGTCCATTCATCATCTGTTTTAAAATACACGTTTTCCTCTGCCCTTGTGCAATAGATTCATAGGTGAATGTCTATTGCCAAAGCGTCGAAAATTTTTAAACTCGACCCCTCGAGGAACAATTGAAATCGATCTCAATCGATTCGATATCCGCAGAACGTTTCAACACGGTCCACCTGGGCGTTATTAATCGCTCCTGCAACTTTTCATTCGCCTCGAATTCGTATTGTTCTCCCTTTTAGCGGTCCCCATTGGAATCGATCCGTTCGCATCCTGTGCCATCATACCGCTCCATTTCCGTTTTCCTCCATTTCATCTGCTATTTTCACGTTCGAACATCGAGTCATGGTTCACCAGTTCGTCGTTAATTTTCTGGTTGCTTGGTTCGCAATTTTTTTTCCTTTTTTCGAGGCACGATGCCCATCGAGTGTCGATTGCGAAGCGAGGAGGGCACCAGGATCCTCTGGGATAAATTTGCTACGGCTCTTGTTCAAGTGAACTCTCGTAAAAGTTGTCCTTGCCACACGCCTGCTTCCTCGTACTCTTGACCGTGACTCGATCGTACGACCAGGTAAAAAAAGAATTCGTGGCGTGTGTCGTTTTGTCGACGTTAAAGAATTTTGTCAAAACAGCTGGACGAAAATAATGAGAAAAATTATAAAACCTAGGACACTTGTTATTTGAGTGGAAATAATGGACACGAATTTATGCCATTCTTGGCTTGCAATTCTTTATCTGGTTTCTCCTCGATGAAACTAGGAGTACAAATAAACGAGACCCGAATGAAAACAAAGAACGAGCGTTCTGCAGGCAAAAAGTATGTTTGTTTGACGATGCAGAATTTATGCCACGGCTGTATTTTCCATGGAATTACAGTTTCATGCTAATTGCGTTAAAAAATAAAACGTCTACTATACCGCGGCAGGAACGATAGATGTCTTCGAGTAATAAAATATCCGCGTTTGCATTCCCGTTGCACGTGCTTGTACATTGATTTCTTGCATCGATATTTCACTCGAACGTTCATCGTTAAGTAAAAAAAGAAGTCGGTCCTTCCCGATGCATGTTATATTCAAATAAATTACAAGGTATTCCGTGTCCTATTGGAAAAAGTTTCACGCGGCGTCGAATCGAAAACGAAAGTTAATATTCCAACACCGTGACGTCAGGTTGTTCGTGAGTTGAAAAAAAGTTTCGCATAAATTATAGGTGTAAACTGCAATGATATTCAACTCACAGGCGTGGGGCACGGATACGTAGTCAGAGATATTGATTTCAAGTTGAGAATTTGATAGTTACCTTCCAACTAATATACATATAATTAAATTTTACCGTAGAGGAAGGCAGAAATAAAAAAAATTGAAACGGTAACACAGAGCTGAAGGGAAACGAGGTGTTTAACGTTGGAATCTGGGAAAAAGAAACGGATAGCACGGCCTTCCTCAAGGCTGCAGCGTGCAAAAATAGTTCGCACGTTTGTATACGGTGAACCGGAAGTTCCGTGTGGACTTTGGAATTAGAACAGGTCCACGTTTTCGTCTCGTTCATATCGCTCGATATTGCAATCACTTGATCGATATTCGTCCTCATAATTTGTGAGCAAAACGCAAATCGCGGTATCGTTATGTTTATACTGATCAGCTCCCCCCTCTTGCATCTAGGAAATTTCCCTCGAATCGAAGCAGACTTTTTCATTACACGCACGTTGTTTGTTAAGCTGGAGCACATTGGCTGGAAATTTATGAGAAGCTGCTCGATATTGATAACGGTTTCGTAATAGATATAACTTATCTTTCGCGTAGAACGAGTACGAATGTGTAAGATATTCTCTGTCGCAATAATTGCTCGGGAACGCGACGATAGCTGTCTTTGCGAACCTTCATGAATATAGAATCGTTAATTCCTCATTAAAGAAAGAAGATAGCAAAAACACAGCACGTTTCTGTTACATCGTGTGCACAAGGCGTTCATACATACTCCACGCTTTCACTTGTTTAATATATTACTCGAAACACCTGTATCACCTAAACCCTGTACAGATTCAAGATTCGGTACCATGGTAGGAATGTGTAGTACGGTACCCCAATTCTATTCTACGCCTCTTGCGAATAGATCAGTATGTACACAATAAAATTGCAAATCATTCAACAATCTTTAATGAATCCTGCCGTGTTACGTATGAAGTTCATCCTTGCACTATCTGTACGACTTCCCTTTTGATTTCTCTTGTCGAAAATATTCTCTTGAAAACTATGCTATACACGTTTCTCGTTCTTCTCTATCATTATTACAGTTAATTCGCAGCTCGCGTGTGACCTACGTGACTCACGAGCAAATGTTTAAGTTCGCTTCGCGCACACCGTGCACGCGAAAGTGTATCACCAGTAATGAAACGTTCAATGTTGGAGTAGCACGGGCGTTGTTGCAGGGAATTGCAGGTCGACATTTACATAAGGAGTTGCATGCCGTGTTTTATCGTCCAGGAATCTGTCTCGGTCGCAATATGTCTTTTCGCGTAGCGTCGCGGACCAGCTAGCCTTGCCCGAAACCTTATTCCCGGAGGATCGATCGTGCCCAGAAAATGTATTATGCATACGTCGGATAATAAACGCCCCGCAAAATACATAACCGCGTGATCCGTTTCACGGACGGGATATTTTCGTGGTGTGAAATTCAACGTTACACCCGATCGCCATAATGGCTGAACTTTGCAACGTTTTGTTTAAGCAGAGTTCTGTTCCTCGAAGGAACAGAATTTCTCGGTGTATCCGTTCTATTTTATTCATGGAGCACTGTGGTGGCTGTGGAATCTTTTTTTATTTCGATTTGGTCGGTCTTACTTTGATATTTGTGGTCCCGGTTAAAGTTCTGTGTGAGCTTGGTAAGTCGTTTCATTTTATGGAAAATTTTGTTGCTTGAGGTGTAGCCTGATTCGGAAACCATTGGATTACGAAACAGGAATTTCTCGTCATCGTTTAACCCGTTCTAATCACGGGGCTAGCTGTGATCAATACGGGGGACGGATAACATTTCCTCTATTCAGTGGACGCAGTATGCATTAGTGCTCGTGACCAAAGATCACGCTAATTACATTTGGTTAGGGGTTACTCTGTTACAATATGAATTCCACGTGGTTCAATCAGAGCTGCCCATTCATCATTCCATTCTCTACCGGAAGATCGTTCATTGTATTCGAATTTAATTTCCCCTATCATCCTAGCTCACTCAGCCTTTCCCTGTTTACTATTCTAGTTAATTAAAAAATCTAGCTTTATCTCGATTAACCCCACAACGAACAAAACGTGATGTTAATATTAGGGAAATATTTTTGAACATCACTTTTTATATTGTCGAGCTATGTTGTCTTAGTTCATCTCATTGAACACAGTATATGTCTGCTGTAATTGTTTGATTATAGAATTCCTTGATTATTAGCGGCAAGAACTTATGGGACTACTTAATATTATTTTAAATTTGTTCATTCCTTGGGATGCCTGTAAATAGTTTTATTTGGACTGCAATTAACACAGTAGTAGATGTGCATAAAGACCCAGGAAGATTTGATATATTTCAAGTCATTAATCTGCAATTTATCATTCATTAAACCAGCGAGTCTAATATTCTGTATTATAGTTAGCACAAATCTTTTCGAAGATTCCGAGCAAGATCTCAAGGAATACCACCCCCAAATTCGAACAACCCTACGATCTGCCCAAATCTGCAACACCCTCACGCCATATTCGTCAAACAAAAATCCAAACATCCACCCTCAATTTAAACCAATAAATCCAGCATTCCGCGCGACGTTAATCTCAAATCACCTTAACACCCCTTTCCGTCGAACCAATCACCCACCCCCAAATACAAGATCTCTATAGATCTGCATAGAGTCCAAGCCAGTCCCAGTTTCCCCATACCTCATCTCTCGCGATGAATGCTGGCTTCTCGGCGAGCCAATCCTCATCGAATTCCTCTTCTTCTTCCTCCAAGTTCAACGATTTCAACGAACACCTCCAGCACTTCTTCGGTCGTCCTTCACCCCGGATCTAGGTGCCCTTTTCAAAAAAAAAAAGATCGGCGATCTCGAAAGTCTGACCTTGCCTGTCGCGCTTGGTCGTGGCAGAAATTCCGCGTCGACGTTCGTCACGTCCGGATCGGGCCACGTTCCGATCAATATACGGCATATCCTCCTGCGGAGGACGCTTGCGCGACGCCAGGCCGATCCGGGAGCACACCACGACGAGGATTCGAGTTACACCAGCCGGCAGAGAGCACCCGTCCAACACGCGTGTCGCCCGCATTATACCTCGTGCAGTAACGCGTCTGTATTACCAATAGTCCACGTATATTAAATATATTCGATTAGACAGCTAGTCCAGCTTACGACGAAGGCGGCAGGGACTCGACCGTTCTCGGCAACGCGTGCGGAACCGGCGTGATCAATCTTCCTCGATCTATCTCTCACCGGCTACGGCGAGAGTCTCGAGGAAGACGTAGGGAAGAGCAGGCCAACACAGCAGCCCCAGTCCACGGTCGCAAATCACGACTTATGCGTCTGTACCGAGCAGGTAAAGATCCTCGGCACCGCTACGCCTATCGCGCCCGCTCGATACTCTCGTTCTTGGGCCTCGGCTGCTCGATGACTGTAGAGGAGGATCACTTTACTGAGACGGTCCCCGATCGTCTGTGATCCGTTGCTGATTCTCGACGGTTGTGCTTCTCTTATGGACATTTCTTCGAGAGGATTGGATACAGTCGTGGACGAGTTAGGAGGGCGGAGGGTGTCTTTGGTAGTCGGCGACGCGATGCTGCGTTCATTCATTGATCTCCTGAGAGGGAGATCTGCGTTGACGTGACCCCGTTGCGTATTGTGGCTTTCGCTAGATCCTGGTGTGCGAGACGTTTAGTGGATTCTCGGTTCGAGAATGGACAATGGAGAAAGGATTTTCGACAAGTCCCGTGGAATTTATTTTCCTCATTCACTCTATTCGTCGCCGACACGTTGGACTTTGTAGAAACAGTTCTTCGTTCGGGCACACTGGTGAGAAATAGGTCCTCGGTGGTCTAGATGGAAGTTTAGGTGCGATCAGTATTCTCTTCTTCGTCTCGAATAATTGCCATGGGCGTGTGTAGATTTTTATTTTTAGAACGGTCTCACCATCACGATTAATTATTTTGTTCGAGGATATTTTGTGACCTGGTGGACTTTTTTCTTCATTCGCAGACTAATTGCACAGCTACGACGGCAGTGTTTCTTGTAATTATTGTACCGCGGTGGCTGGTTTCCATTCATCGACGATTCTCTGGGCCTCTTCTCCTCTCCGGAGCCTCCTCCCACGAGCAGAGTAACGTGCATTGACGTGGCCTCTTTGCGCACTGTGCGACACAGTGCAACGTGAACGTATGCACCGGCCTTCTGACTTTGGATTTCAATACGAGACTCGTTCTTACAGTGTCCGCAAACCGGTATATCGTTCTGTTCAACGTGTACCAACACCGATGCAGACTTTAGTTCTATCCTTTGCTTCCAATGATAGTGGGAGCGATTTCTTACGTTTCGTCCACATAAAACTGTTGGAAAAAATGTAATTCTACTAGTTTCGCCAGTTCCGCGTTCTATATTTCAATCCTTTCGAGTAAATTCAACGAAATGTCCAAGTGTCTGTATTAATAAAAACCGTACTAATCATTCGATGGAGAATAATTATTTCGAGGGTTGATTTTTCCCGATGGATCGAAAGTTTTTTCTCCCCCTCCAGTTAAATGAGTATTGAAATCTTCTCATTTCAACAAGAATCACGCAATTTTCTTCGCAACATTTACCCCACCGTTCACGGCGAACTCGAGGAAATCAGTGCACGGGGGTGCAATCTGGGAGAACCAGTTCACGAGTGAATATTTTTATCGACCTGTTTCGATCCGCAGCCTCTTGGTTCGCTGACTGATAAGCCAGGGGAATAAACAATTGCCCCGGAGGGGTGCAGGTCGAAAGAAGTGGGTGAACGTGACGTACTTTTCACCAGCTCCTCATCGTGGATTGTAGTACACGCGTTTCCTTCCCTTTCGTTTGACACACGTTTCGAATACGATGCACTCGTTTTTCGCGAACCCCGTAAGAAGCTGTGCGATTGTTCGGCCGCGATAAAGTTATCGGCTGTTGCACTGCACGATTGATTGCTCGTCAAATAAATAATTGTTGTACGAATCGGAGGGCTTCGTTGGCACGCGAATTTTGTATTGCTTTGCGACGGTCGTCGAGGAACTGCGATTTTCTATTGTCCCCTTTAGGAGTGTTCCATTGGTACTTCTTGATTAATTTGTACAATTGACAATTGTACTGTGACTTGGTAATAATCTTATAATAATCCCAATACTGTCCGGCAATGTTCTCAAGATTTCCCGAGTTTTTATTTTATCTTGAATATATTCCTGCTTTTTAATTTGCGGTTTGTTTCAATTTCTTCTGGCAGCTTCCCTGAATAGTTTGAGCAATTCTATTTTTTCTTTATATAGTTTTTACTTTGTCATAGGAACCTGCGTGAGTCAGTCACGCGAGGATGAATTGTCTTTGAAATAATATACCACCCCAGCATCAAAAATACTCGATCCAAATATATCTTCTCTGGGTTACCAGTGAGGAGACAAAAATTTCTCCAATTCATCGCTTATTTTCCGTCGCAGAAAGATCACTGCTTTTTTATCGTTTCATTAACAACATCGAGGTCGCGCGGAAAATTTAATTACGCCGGGTTTTTTTTTCCTCTCTCGATAACACCATTGATTACACAGTATATTACTGCATCGCAGCGGTCGTCTGCCGGCGTTTCGATCGAATCATTTGATTGTACAGGATATCCTTTTAATTCGAACGATTCGAAATGGGGAATACGTATCTGCGAACGCGAAATTCCCTACCATTTGATATGGATCGATATTAGCGTGTTTAACGACTCCATAGGTGAATTGATAAACAGTTATCGATACGTGGTATCGTGGTTAGAATTCTAAGCCGTTACTTTACGCCTCGTGCCAGACATACGACCGCTCAATACACGGGAGAACGTGAATATTTTAAGGTACGAGTTGATAAACTACCACCAGGATAGTCCACTCTGGTCTATAAATTTTTTACCCGAAAGGAAGTCTGTTTGTCAATATAATCGAGCTAGAAACCATTTGAAAATATCTGCGGAAATTTGTCGTAGGGTATTATAGAGACGAGAATGGAATAGAATTTTACGGAATCTCTAGGTGAATTGGTGTTTATAGTTGTCGTTACCATTGCAATAATTTATTAATATATTCTCAATTTTTTCCCTCCCGAAACATATATTTCCATAAGTTTTACTTTCTCCTGCTTTCTCTGCAATCCTCCTCGGTCTCTTTGAGAGTTCGTAACATCTCTTGAAAAATCCAGATACACGCTGTAGAACAGCGTACATTAGAGCGCTTCTTCCTGAGTCCGTTGACCCAATGAAATCAATTTTCTCGTCGGTGTTGCATACCGACGAAAGGCGGTTTAAATTGGAAGCTCTCTATCGCAGTGATATTCGCAGGACTTCTTCTGTGAAAATTTGTTCCTAGGAATGTTGCAATTTGTTCTACGATTCTTCTATTCGCCTTTGTCTATCCCGAGACGATTGATAGTTATTTATCGAAGCGATTCACGTAGGGGAATCGGTCAATTTTAATAATTGCAAGACGAGCAACGTTGCGACAGCGAATTACACGTACCGTTTTTACATAATAGAATCTTGTCGACCTATCGAAGGCGCTGGAACCCCGCCCAGGTCGATAAAATCCGTGAAAAATGTGTCACGATGTTTCCTCCCTCTCGTCGATGATTTTTCACTTGTCGACTGTGAAACGATAAATTTTCCTCCCATCGTTTTTCACAATACACTCCTTCCCACGAGTCGTTTTAGTGAAAAATCGAATTGTACCTCGTGAAGCTTGGGGAATTGAATAAAAAGGGGAATATTCACATTGTCGTTTCGAAGGGACGTTGAAGTATACAAGTAATGCGAGAAATAATTTGCCGCGATTGTCAGTGTGAAGCAAAAAGGTTGCATTTGTAAATGGTCGCAATTGGAGCGTGCATGGGCAGAATAATTGAATCTGTTGTTCTTTGAAATACTTATTTCCCTTGCCTTCCGGTATAATAAACATATGGATCATCACTTGAATATAGATTTGCATATTCGCTAAATAAATATCCCCTCTTCGCTTTTGCAAGAGAAGTCTCGTGGAACCTATTGATGTACTTCGCGGAAATCATTTCTACTGTTCTCCATTGGACGTACCACGTATGTACGTAGCCGGAAGTATGTTCACGGCATTGCGAGCAGTATCTGGCTTCGTGTCAGGAATCATCGCGACCATATTGTGGCCAATATTGAAGCACAATTGTTTTCTATCGATTTCTTTGTTTCTGATTACCTCCAGACCCTTCGAATCGCAAGCATTACACGCGCAGAAAAGATCAGGAATTTCTACATTATGATATTTATCGTGTTCACGATGTAAAGAAAAATCGTGTATACCGCAGTGATTATATTTTGTTGCTGGAAATTTTCAAAGAATTATCTTAATTATTTATTTCGGATAGAGCAATTTTGTATCCCATTTTCTGTAATCAATTGATAAAGCATTCCTGTTCATGAAATATTCGGTGGAATTTCGCCGCAATTTCGTTGGGGAGAAATTGGAGCTCGATGTTCGGATATGATTGCCTGTTTTCATGCCAAATCGGTCTGGTCAATTTGGATGTATGAAAAATCTCGGGATAAATTGAATGGCGTGCAGGTTTACGTAACACTGGCATATTTATCAGGCAAATCTTTGTGCACTGTAATTCGCAGTCACCTTAATGTTACATGTAAGAATCGAGTTAATCCCCGTATCTGGAGATCGCTGAGAAATCTTAATATTATTCACGCGATATAAACAATCGTGTAATCTTCGCCGCTGTGGATTAACAGATATGAATTATTGTCATTCGACATGCAAAAAGTCTCCAATAGATTTTATTATTTTAATATACAGCACTATTGTACTCTCGCAGACGTGGATAATTCTGCGCAGGCATCCAAATCACATAAAACAATCCTCACACCCTGCGCATTACCAAAGAATGCTGGAAGAAAAACTAACCGTACTCCAATCATCACAAACTTCATTCCTCCTGGCAAAAAAAAAGAAGAGAAATCCACAGATGACTAGATGAACTCCTGTTCGTGGCCAAACGTTTCTTTTATCGCCATGCAACGTTCAGTTGTTTCGGTTCTGGCCGACGATGTTCAGTAAAAGATCCTCGTTCCGTCGTTTCCGGTGCTGATACCTCGCGAAATTTTCTCGGCAGGCCAGGTCCGCGTGTGACTTTCGCTATCATGATTTTCGCATGGTCGATCACCTCCGAGCATCGGCTAGACGATCGTTAATTGTCGCGAGCATAAATGGTATTACACGCCGGGCAAAATTTTCACGAAACGATCCAAGCAGAATCCGCCCACAAATGACCCACGAGCCGCATGGTGAAAATCGTCATCCCCCGATGCTCCCGTTCTGCGAACGTTTCTAGCAGGCCTGAACTCTCACGAATACATTCCTACGTACGCGGATGGACAAGGCAAATACCGACCCCGAAATAGAACTTAATTCCGTTATCTATGGTTGTGAAGCGTGAAACGGATCTCGATGTCTGCGAGACGTGCCGCGCGTTCTTTGGGTTGAGATGATTTGGCTGACTGAACGTAGGTTCGTTCCCCTATTCTCATTCTTTGCCGCTAGAATAATTATAACAGCACGTAGGCTGCCGGTGCTTTTAAGCTCATCTACGTGGAGGCTCCTCTCGAATGTTCGGCTACGTAGGTATTTTATGTAATCGCTGATTGACTGCCAGCGCATTGCCAGTGTGTTTATCGTGCAAGCTTTCACTTGATACGTGAAATCCTCTTGAAGTCCTCCGGAATGATAATCAGACACCAATTCGATATTTTTATCATCAGCATTGAATTTTTGATAAGAGGTTTCGAGCTGTGTTTTCTTTCTGTATGTTTAATAAATTGACGGTCTTGTTTCAGAAACATCCAGGATATCATCCAGAGGGAAAGGATCGGTGTACAGCAAAGGCGGCGGTAGTAGGACACTGTCCAAGCGTTATTCAAACGGCAACATCATCACCTTCGGCCGATCTAATCGTTCGTTACGAGCCACTTGTGAGTTAACCACACCAACCTGGTACCCAGGCTTTCTTAGGGGCACAAGCAACGGACAGGCAGCGTGTATGATCATTGAAGACTATCCCCCTCTGCCCACCAAACCGAGGCAATATTTGCATCAAGATACCACCCAACGATTTCTAAACCATCTGGTCCTGCCTAAGCACAGGACCTCAAAATTTTCCAGGTAATCAATCGTTGCATTTAGAATACTTCCATTAAAAAAGAGAAATTCAATGGAAAACGCTGAAGAATGAAAATTCCCATAATACTAGGTTTTCGTTCAATTCCATTCCTCAAGAATCATCCTCGGAAGATTAAAGTATTCAATGTCTGCAATGGCAAAGATATAGCTATTCAGCCCAAACTCCTGGCACTCTAATCTTCCTTTGAACCTTCCTTGCTACCTATCAGTAAATTGAAAGGCGAATTTCTCCGACCAACCTCTATGAAATCTTTGAAATCCATCGAGATCGAAGGTGTCGCAAATGAATAATGAATCTCTTTGTTTACTCAGTTTACGTTTTTAACTTTCAGTAATAGGCATCGGAAGCTACAGCCGTTCAGAGAAACGTGACTGGCGTCAGCGGTTAGTGCGGCACACGTTACCGCAGACAACGAAAATCACCCTGACTCGACACGTAAAGAGCTACCATCGGGTAGCCATTGCCTGGCAACGTCGCTGCACAGCAATCAAACTGCCGCTGGGAAACGTGGGAAGTAGATCCAGAAGGACGAGGACAAAGACGTTGCCCACTTGAACGAACAACCGTATATAGGACAAGAGCCAGGTTATTAAATAAATTTAAAAAAAAAAGAATAAAACAAAACAATAAAGCAAGGAGCAAGAATAAACAAAACAAAAAAATAGACGAGAGCTAGAAAAGCCTGGCTGGGGTATCTCTTAAATAAAGTCCGAGTCTCGCGTCACGATTCGCCAACAACGCCTATTCACAACGACGTCTCGTCAGAAGTTGCTGCTGTGGTTCGGAAGGGACATTAAGTTAGCTCGGAGCAAAAGGCGGAAATATCATCGGTCACCATGGGGAGCGTGAACGTGAACCGTAACGTTAGCGATGCGTTTTACCGCTACAAAATGCCGCGGATCCAGGCCAAGGTGGAGGGCAAAGGGAACGGTATTAAAACCGTAATCGTCAACATGGTCGATGTGGCCAAGGCGATCGGCAGACCGGCCACGTACCCGACAAAGTTCTTTGGCTGCGAGCTAGGCGCGCAGACCCAATTCGATTTCAAAAACGAAAGATTCATAGTGAACGGCTCTCACGATGCCACTAAATTGCAAGATCTGTTGGACGGGTTTATCCGTAAGTACGTGCTCTGCCCGGCCTGCGATAATCCTGAAACTGAGCTGTTGGTCAGCGCGAAGAAGTGTACTATATCGCAGGGATGCAAAGCGTGCGGTTACCACGGATTAGTGGAGAGCAATCATAAATTGAACACCTACATCTTGAAGAATCCGCCGAGTTTAAATCCTGCGGTCCAAGGTAGCTCTTTAACCGAGGGAAAACGTGGAAAACGCTCGAAACGCGCCAACGGTGACACGACCACTACCACCAATACAACAACGACAACCACCGCTAATGGCGATCGATCGTGTTCACCGGAGAATGATACCAGCACCACTGACATCGTGGTCGAGGCTCCTGTAAAGATGGCGGTTGAAGGGGATGACGTTAGCTGGGCAGTCGACGTGTCAGAGGAGGCGGTCAGGGCCCGTCTACAGGATCTAACGGCAGGGGCTAAGGGGATGACCATCAGCGATGATCTCGATAAGACTGAGAAAGAGAGGATGGATATGTTTTATAAGTTAGTTAAATGTCGTCGCGACGCTGGGCAATTGGACAACCACAAAGAGCTGGTCACAGAGGCTGAACGTCTGGAGATCAAGACCAAGGCGCCGTTGGTATTGGCGGAATTGTTATTCGATCAAAACATTGCTGCTCAGGCCAAGAAGTATCGCGTGCTTCTTCTTCGTTTTACCCACGACGATAGCAAGGCACAGAAATATCTGATCAGGGGAATCGAGCAAGTGATCGCCCTGCATAAAGACGCATTGATGCCGAAAGTTCCTGGCATTTTGAAGGTACCAGAAATTATTTGAATCTCCGAATGAGTTATCGATAATTATATTTTTATGCAATACGCATCAAGGAATTGTTCTTGTTTCTTTGTTTCAGCTATTTTACGATGCCGATATTTTAGAAGAAAAAGCTTTGTTCGAGTGGTTTAGCAAGGTGACCAAAAAATACGTATCAAAAGATTTGTCCCAAGAGATTCACGACAAAGCTGCGCCGTTCTTAACTTGGCTGAAAGAAGCAGAGGAAGAAGATTCTGAATCGGAAGAAGAAGACGACGATTTAGAGGTCAGAATTTTTTTTTATGCAATCTCTGAGTTCGATGCCCTACGATGGTACTTATGCGTATTCTTTTTTCCCCCCCTCTGCAGATTGAATACGACGATAGAGCCAAGCAATCGTTAAAACCACAACAGCAACCGCCTGCGCAGAAGCCTGCTGTAGTTAATGATGACTCGGTTGATGAAGATGATTTTGATATCGATGCCATTTAAATGGAAAATGAAAGATGAAGGATGCATGCTCAGTAGTCGGGCAATACAAGAATAGAGGAAAAACGATAAAAGGAACTATGTCCGATAAACGATGACTACCGATCATTTCTCATACGATACAAAGAGTCGCAATGCAATCTCTTATTATAATATAGCATTTTGTTATTTTAGGCCAAGGAGTGATTATAAATGCCATTACATGTATGACAAATTTTAACTGTTCCCGAGTTATCAATATTTATCTGTACGGTAATACTTTTAATTGTTTTTAATAAGGCGATTACGAATTACCTATATCATTATTCCTAATTAATTATTGAGAGATTTTTAAAAGCGAGATCGATGCTTCTATACCTTGATGCGCATCTCTTTTAGAAGAAGAAAAAAAAGATATTGATAGTTCTCCGCCGTTATTGGGAAGTTGGCCTGCTAAAAGCGTTCTCTATTGTATCTATTTACTATTCAAATAATAATTATTCAAATAAATATGGTTTACCGCAAAATACACTTTCGGTATTATTTCCAATGCAGTTCTCATGACCTTAATAATTCTAGAATCACGAGTGATGGAGTAAAAATAGGCATTACTAACAATCAGTTCTATGCATCCTAATTTCCATGATCACATCCTTTTCTACAATTGAATGATCACTATCAGTGATTAATTTTTAAAAACTCGCTTTCATTGATTTAAATTAAATCGATCGATTCTGATTAAATCGAGCTTCGCTATACGTATATGTATTAGTGATGGGCACCATCGACTAATTAGTAACGATATACATACTATCGAATAATTAGTCGATGGTTTTTCGCTTATTGATTATGTCTGGAGTCTGAACTATGTCATGAAATATTGGTGTATTTACTTTTCGTAAATTTATTACAGTTCATAATTAGAATTTCAGAAATATAAAAGGTCAACAAGTTTCTTTTTTAAGCAATTGATAATATTTCAATTTGTCATAACCTATTTTATTTCGGCACTTAAAAATTAACAGTTCTAAATATTTTGTGAGAATTAATTAGCTAATTGATTAGCGGGTCTCTGCCATATCTACAGTGCCTGCTATGGTTTCGCCATCTATACAGAACTCCTTGAAACCACTCGCGCTTGCTATGGTAGTCCCATCTACACAGAACGCATTGAAACTAC
Source organism: Nomada ferruginata (assembly GCA_963583965.1). Classification (NCBI taxonomy): domain Eukaryota; kingdom Metazoa; phylum Arthropoda; class Insecta; order Hymenoptera; family Apidae; genus Nomada; species Nomada ferruginata. The sequence continues at coordinate 3,486,142 of OY757223.1, forward strand.
TCACACCCCTCACTTACCATAAGTGAAGATATGGCAGAGGCCCGAATAGTTTTAATCACATCTGTATAGATGGCGATACTAATGACTCGAGATAAAGCAGACATATATACAGTTTCGAGCAGTTCTGTATAGATGGCGAAATTAAAGCCCACTTTGAGTGTAGGTAAGACAGGGATGCGAGTGATACGTAAATTCAAGCACTTGTTTATAAGTAGCGGTGCGATAATGATCATAAAATTTGGTTATTTATGTCTTCATTCATCCAATTAAGTTAATAATCCTCGAAAACCGTTTCGTACACTCTTTTACATATCAATAAAGTGTCAGCAAACACAGTGTTTCAATCTACATAAAAATTAATATGTACGGTAACATTGCAAGTTCCATTGTTCATTATATTCTACAACAATCAAGCACTCTTTAGCACGGGTAAATGCATTTGTGAATAATTTTTCCTTTAAATAAATTTTCCAGGACTTAATAAATACATACTAATAGTGGTATTATTCTTTATTTCGGTCTCACAGGAATGAAAGTTTGGTTAGTGTACATATAACCTATCTTTACAATACTATCTCTTGCACTCTCATCTTCCGTTCCGCTCTTCCTTTTCATACCTTCTCTGCCTTACGTATTACACTATTTCTTATCTCTTTATCGCACATCTATTATAAATCTTTTCCGTTCCTTCCTGTTTAATTACAAATTCCTAAGTTATTTTTATGTCTTATTGTATCTTTTTCCGTACATTTTGTTAGCAGGTGCTCTTACGTTCCAAATTTTTGTATGCACAGGTCACATCTTTTATCCTTTTTCTTCTCCCAATATTTATTTCATCCTTTAATGCTTTTGGATCTCGCACCTGCGTTGTTAATTGTCAATTGCGCCCTCGTCCGTTTTTAGGTAAGTACCATAGTAGTGTTGATGTTCTAATATATTTAAACGTATCATTGTATCTTGCTTTCCCTATTTTTCTGCCTTGTTCCTCTCTACTTTTGAGGATCTCCGTCAATTCCTTTACTTCCGCTTTTGTCAAAGTCACTCATACTTGACGCATTCCATTCCTTTTCAAATAATCCTCTCTTTTTTATGCTTCTGGCTTGCCCCTCCTTTCTTTCTTCTTCCTCTAAATATCTCTTAATAATCTTTCTCCTGTTACATACTTATTAATGTATTTTTTCTGTGTGCAGGTTTCACAGGCAAAGAGTAAGGAACATTGCCTGGCACTTCTCATCGTGCATAAATGCAAGAAAGAAGGTAGAAGAACTTGTGCAACATACTTTAGTTATCCTTTAGTTATAGTAAATTGGTTTATAAAAATAGTTTGTATCTATTAGCCCGTAAGTTTATTTTAGGACAATTGTGTAATTAACTGTTATGTTATCTATTATATGCTTTATTTTATATTCAGTTTATTCGGTAGATCTTATATGAACTTTAATATTACTTATATAACTATTACAAGTTCTACTGAATGTGCTAAATGTAAAATGAAAGATATAATAAATAATTGACATATTCACAAGTTACACAATTGCTATAATTTAAATTTTATATGCTTCTACATATGAAGTACGTAAATTTTAGTGTATGATTTATCTGTAAGATATATTGTAAATTAACTTCAAAGAATAGTTTATAAGTATTAGATTATTTATGTTTATAGTGTTAGTTATATTACATAAATGTTGGTTTAGAATTGATACAAGAATTAGTTGTACGATGTAATGTAAATAGATATAAAAGAATAGTTAATAAGTATCTGTTTGTAAATTTAATTACAACATTTTTGTAACTTGTATATTCATTGATTAATTTAAATAAATTTGCAATGAAAAGAATTCCAGTGCTCTTTTTACTTTCATACCTTACCAATCCTAGAAAGAACCTAATTCCGATTCCTTATACAAGAAGTACCGTGGACGAACTTTAAATGCAAAGTCCTAAAGCGAGAAACTTGTCAAAATGGCCCTAAACGTTATTAAAATAAGCGCTGAGAAATTCCTGGAACGTGACGTCATTTCCAAGAACTGATGCTATGAAAGACCTCCTCGCATATCATATTCTCCTGATACAAATCCACGATTTTCAGAAGAAATTTAAGTGCTGCAAATCGAGGATTTGTATCAGGAGAATATGATGTGCAAGGAGGTATTCGATTCCGGCAGTTCTTGGAAATGACGTCACGTTCCAGGAATTTCCAATCGCAAAATTTCTGAGATTCTGGCAAAAATATGTAGCTGAAAATCGAGGATTTGTATCAGGAGAATATGATATGCAAGGAGGTCTTTCATCGAAGCAATTCTTGGAAATGACGTCACGTTCCAGGAATTTCCGAGCTCAAAATTTCTGAGATTCTGGCAAAAATAACTCGCTGAAAATCGTGGATTTGTATCAGGAGAATATGATATGCGAGGAGGTATCCGACATCAGCAGTTCTTGGAAATGACGTCATATTCCAGGAATTTCCGAGCGCTTAATTTTCTAGACTTCTGCCATCAAATGTTGCAAGAAATGATGACCGAAAATCATGTCGTTTCCACAATTTCCTTCTTTTATATTTAATAACGTATAGGGCCATTTTTACAAGTTTCTCGCTTCAGGACTTTGCATTTAAAGTTCTTCTACGGTACTTCTTGTGTAAGGAATTGGAATTAGGTTCTTTCAAGGATTGGTAAGGTGTGAAACTAAAAAGAGTAGTGGTATTCTTTTCATTGAATATTTATTTAAAGTAATTAATGAAGATACAAGTTACAATAATGTTCCAATTAAATTTACAAGCAGATACTTATGAATTATTCTTTTATATCTATTTACTATACATAGTACAGCTAAATGAAAATAAAATACTAATACTAATAAAAAACTCCTATCAATTCTAAAATAACATTCATGTAGTATGGAAAATACTATAAGCATAAATAATCTGATACTTATAAACTATTTCTGAAGTTAATTTACAATATATCTTACAGATAAAACTTATACTAAAATTTACATACTTTATATGCTAAAGCTTATTTGAAATTACAGCAATTGTGTAACTTGTATACATGTAAATTATTTATTATATCTTTCATTTTACATTTAGCATATTCAGTAGAACTTGTAATAGTGATATAAGTAATACTGAAGTTTATACATATAAGATCTACCGAATAAACTGAATATAAAATAAAATATATAATAGATATGCATAACAATTAATTACACAATTCTTCTAAATTAATCTTATGCCCTAATAGTTACAAACTATTTTTATAAACCAATTCATTATAACTAAAGTATGTGGTAAGAGTTATTCTTTCTTCTTTCTTGCTTTTATGCGCGATAAGAAGTGTCTGTCAATGCTGCTTACTCTTTGCATGAGAAACCTGCATGCCATAAAGCGTCCGGCAAAAGTTATTCTTTCTTCTTTCTTGCTTTTATGCGGGATGAGAAGTGGCAGTCAATGCTGCTTCCTCTTTGCATGGGAAACCTGCACACACAACAAATATATTAGTAAGTGCGTAACAGGAGAGGGAAAGATTGTTAAGGGTTATTTAAAGGAAAAAGAAAGAAGCAAGGGCCAAACCAGAAGCATAAGAGAAAGAGAGGATTAATTAAAAAGAAATGGAATAAGTCAAGCAGGAATAAACTTGAAATGAAAGGAAGGAAACGAAATGATGGAAAACCTTAAAATAAGATACTACGAAATACAACAGCAGGAGAAGAAGAAAATAATAAAAGCAGCAAGATATAATGAAAGGTTTAGATATAATAGAACATCAACACTACCTCAGTACCAAAGTAAAGGCGTAACAGGAAAGAGACAGAAAATTAATAGCGCAGGTAAGATCTGAAAGAATTAAAAAATGAGATATATATTGGGAGAAGGAAAAGAATAAAAGATGTGACCTATACCTACACAAATTCGGAACGTTAGAGCACCTAGTAAGCCGCGGAGAACGAAGTGGTCGCTCTCGAGTCATGTGCATCTTGTTCGTGTGCCCCAGCCATTCTGTGGCTTTGCAAAGGAGTAAGGCATTTTTAACTGGAAGTGGTGACTTGGTGGCTCTTGGAGGAGAAAAAACTTGGTGCCCCTGTAGTAAGAGAATGTATGGAAACACAGATAAAAGGCTATAGGAATGACTTTGGAATTTGAAATGAAAAAGAGAGGAAACATAAATATGTATGATAGATATGTAATAAAGAGATAATAAATGGCTAGTAAGACAGAGGTTAATACGTAAGATAGAGTAGGTATGAAAGGAAGAAGGAAAGAGATGGTGAGAATGCAAGAATTCAGATGCTAAATGATAAAATTAGGTTATATGTACACTAACCAAACTTTCATTCCTGTGAGACCGAAATAAAGAATAATACTACTATTAGTATGTATTTATTACGTGCTGAAAGATGATTTTTACCTTTGCTAAAGAGTTTGATTGTTCCTGAATAAAATGAACAATGGAACTTACGATGTTACCATACATATTAACTTTAATGTAGATTGTGACACCGTGTTTGCTAACACTTTATTGATATGTAAGTAAGATTGCAAAACAATTTTCGAGCATTATTAACTTAATTTCATGAATGAATACATAAATAGCCAAGTTTTATGAACTTTATCGCGCCGTTACTTATAAACAGGTGTTTGAATTTACGTACCACTCGCATCCCTGTCTTACCTACACTCAAAGTGGGCTTTAATTTCGCCATCTATACAGAACTGCTCGAAACTGTATATATGTCTGCTTTATCTAAGAGTCATTAGTATCGCCATCTATACAGATGTGACTAAAACTATTCGGGCCTCTGCCATATCTACACTTATGGTAAGTAAGGGGTGTGAGTAGTTTCAATGCGTTCTGTGTAGATGGGACTACCATAGCAAGCGCGAGTGGTTTCAAGGAGTTCTGTATAGATGGCGAAACCATAGCAGGCACTGTAGATATGGTAGAGACCCGCGTAGATTCGAGTATACCTTTGCAGATATTGATTAATTTATGAATTAAAAGATATATACACGGGTATTTCAATTATAAAAAAGAAGGCTTCTTGAGAAATAAGAAAATGTATTTCTCTAGGCGAAACATATATGATTTATGTTACTAATGAATTATCTCGAAAGCGTCAGAAAACAGAAGAGTCTACATAAGAAGCAGGGCAATAAATAATACCCAATATTTACAGCTGCAGATAGATACAACGATAGAAACGAGAACTCAAAAGTAATTGCAATAAGAACTTAAGATTCTCTCCGCTCAAATAACTACAGTGGACAGTAATGCCCACTTAATGTTCGCTGCTTCGAAGCTGCCTAGCGAACACTATCCAGGGATGTGATTTATAAGGAATTGTTCATGCTTATCACTTTTCGGCACGCTCGGTTTAGGCTGTGTTGGGAGTGGATTGAGATGTACTGAGAACCAGCGTGAGATATATTTAACACGTTGAGTGCCACGTCAGGCATCGGTGTCTGACACTAAACTTTCCGTTCAGGCCGCGTCAGTCATCGGTGACTGACAATCAACTTTCCGTTCAGTGACTGACACTCAACTTTCCGTTCAGGCCGCGTCAGTCGATAGTCTTAAAAATCATTCGAATGAAAGTAGTAGTTGAGTACTATCGAATAATCGATAGTTTTTAGTCGATAGTGCCCATCGCTAATATGTATATCTACATTCGTCGTTTGCAATGCACGACATTGGAAAAAAGTCGTTCATAAAAACTACCCGTCGTTTAAGATAAAAAATCGCCACGTGAGAGGGCGGCTTAAGGATGAAGTAAATTCCACTAACTGGCGCTACGATCGCATAGGGTCGCTTCAGTCGCGTTTTTACGATCGGCTGTCGGACGACTTGCATTCTGGAAATATTCTCGACAAATTATCCCGTTTTGACAAACGCATTTTCGATCTGCACACCATTAAACAATAGTCCACGATACCGTAAGAGATCGAAATCACATAAACTGTTCGTCCATTTGCCATCCGTATTGTGAAAACATGTGTTTTTTCTACACTTATTAACTGCCACGGTTCTCGCCATCTTAGTCTGTCATCAAACGTGCGGACATAAAGTTTAGTGCCTCTTTTCTCGCGTGCCTCCATACACTGTTGGGGAGAATTCTCGCAAGGGAAGTTTCATTGTTCTACGATCGCAAACGTGGTGATCGTTTCACAGTGAATTTACGTGACTGAGACCGGTGAGTGGATTTCGTTCCTTCCAACGTTATCGCCGCCATCGGTATCGTTTGTACGTCGTCGGTGCAGGGACCATTCCAAATATCGTTGTGTACGATAAACGTAATCTGGCTGGCCACTCTAAAAGAAGGAGCTCCTATCTAAAGGTTTTACATTTTCACGTGCACAACCGAGGCACCGTGCCCTTTATCAGGGAAGTGGTATGATACACTGAACAGAGGGAAATTCCTGCATGGACCGTTCGCAAGGGTAAGTTTTTTTTTATTGGAATTATTACTTGTCTTTCAATATCTGCGATTGAAAAACGCATCGATACGTTCGATTTTCAAATTGCCACGCCTTCGGTGAACGGTCACTGCCGGAAGCAAATCGTTTTAATTCGTTTCCGTCAGATTCTGCGGAACCATGACAGAAAGCCAGTGACCATGACGATGATTGTGATGATAATTATCCGTATTCTGGTGCATTTAGAAAGGAACGAGTTTCACCGAATTTTCATTAGCTCGTTGGAAGGAATCGGTGCTCCGAAATCGGGAGAAAAGATGCCACGGTTATCAATTATTGTTCTGTTGTGTATTCCGTGTGTGTAGTTACATAAATGCATGCAGATTATAAGTGGAGATTAATTAATATCAGATAAGTGGATTGTATAGTTCAAATAGACAGCTAGTATTTAAAGCCTCAAGTACTATTGTCTATTTTAATTGTATTTTAACCGATAAATTTCGGAGGAAAAAGTTGATGCGGATATTTAACTGACTACCGTATTAGGGTTTCGGAGTTCTTCATCTCTAACGAATTATAACGGAGTAGAATAGCGTTGGCGAGTGGTCCAGTTATTTCTTTAGATATTTCAAGAACTTAAATACTGTAAAACATTCCAACCAGTGTTCTATAATCTGTGAGTATAATTCGTTATGAACGAACGATATCATTCCTATACTATATGAATCCCAATCAATGTTTCAACCGTTAGCTTTTATATATATAGATCTTCAATTGTTTCACGCTGTCACGACCATAAACGATATAAAAATTCGTTGCACTTGCCCGCGTTATTATTGCTCTGTGCGCATTTACTTGTGAAAGACCCATCTAAAATTTATTATCCGCCGTGTGCACAGCGACACTTTCTTAGCAAACTTAACTTAGAACACGAGGAATGAAATAAACCAACGTTACTTTTTATATTTTCTATTAATATGCTAAACCACTTTTAGAATGTACATCTATTTCCCTATATAAGACCATCTTATTGAACGCATAGTACGCGTGTTGTTTACCCTCTTTTACGTCAAACGATCGCGCACGTGCTCGTCTCATCACATATATCGATTAGTCGCACATACATGTGGGTTTTGAGATAACATTCTTCAAGGCCGACCTGCCCATGGCGACAGTGTCGTTTTCATAAAAATTGATAATTGCGACAAAAAAAACAAAAAAAAATTAAATTCGCAGCTGAACCATAATGCATGGAACTGTAATTATCAGTAATACGACGCTACTTTGCCCTGAGTAGCTTGGTGAAATTAAATTGGTGAAAGCAATTTTATGTATTGTCTATACAGGCTTAGTGTATGTACTTATATACATACATATGTATACGTAGTACAATTCTCTACGAATGGGCGCACATGGTACAGCACTTGTAAGAATCTGTCGTCATGCTGTGAGTCATCGGCTACCGCCGGTCTCTATTCCCCTTGAAGGGAGAAGGATTGCGAAAACCAGCGCTTTGTGCGTGCTTTTCGTCGTCTGAGGTACTCCGAAAAGAGTTCAACAAATTCCAGACGAATTAATTGGCTCGAAAATAATAATTACCGCCCCTAAAGCATGCAGTATTTGTTTACTACGATATGTATATGCATCTGCTCACTGGCATTTACATTAACGCGATACGCTTTTATGTCAGCGATTTACACCTTGATCAAGCGCCGTTAATTATAAAAGAAGTTGACGGGATAGATAAAGGGAGGCAGAATAATTTTTTATTGGTCGTCGGTTGCGATTTTTTAAGCACGGCGCATATCTCTGTTGGCAAGGGAAGCGGGGATGTGGGGATGTTACAAAAGGTGGACAAAGCTACGCGTCCTTAGGCTCTTCGCAAAGAGTTGAGTGTCGTACACGGATAGCACCCTCTCTTAGAAACTTCATTCATAGCACCCTTACGCACCCTCCGGTTATTCCTACTGACCGACTGGCGTTTATTTGCGTATGCAACGACATGCACGCAGCTTTTTTAACGTAGAAACGCATCACTCATTGCATTGCATTATATACCTTGCGTGGACATACCTCTGTCCATGCACGTATTCTGTGCAGTTGTAGGAACACCCGTGGAAATCGAGGGCGCATGCGCAATCTTGCCCTCCACCCCCTTCCACGCCCACAATGCCGGCCTTTCGTATAGAGGGTGCGAAGCCAAACGTTAGCCCTCAGTGAAGAATTAAACGCGATTCCGCGAGGGTGTCCCCTTTTTAGAAATCACATTACGGGACACACTGTAGTGTATATGTATATATATATAAAATATATAGAGGATTGTACAGACTATATTTTTCTACGGTCGAGAACGGGATAAATGACTTTTTTACTACAGATACGATTCACTGAGAGTGACAATACGGCCGCGACTGTCCGCGAAGAAACGATCAGACAGATCGATATAGTAGAAAGTTGAATTTTTTTTGTACATCAATTAGGTAGGTCCAACAGAGTCCAACATTACCGATGGGTAGAACAGATATGTCAAAAACGCTGAACGCTTATAGAATGTGAGTAGTTCCCCTACTTACGAATCCTTATACAATCCCATTTCAATCGTTTTTCTTTTCCCATTTCTTTTTGTTTCGTAACTTACACTTTGTCCAATTGGACATTTCTACATCGCTGCGTTTTCACGTAAACATACCAAGTTCTAATTGCCGCGCGCACTTTCATTAGAAACTTCACAAACGACTCGCCTTTTTCTATCAGTTTTCCCTGATAAAACCATCCGATATGCCCCATCGAGATCCTCGCTACTGCATGCTCCAACAAAGGAAAATAAATCTCGCTGTGCATCCGATTGTTCAACTAATGCAATGCTTAGGGAGGACAATAAATATAGTATAAAACACTTCGTTTTATTTGCGCGTAGTCTATCTGCTGGTATAACCGTAACGCAGGTTCTATGAGAAATCAATGCATGCTTTTCTGGCGATTCCACCCCCGTGACTTCTGTCGAAAAGTCGACGCACAAAGATTTGTCGCGTTCATAAAAATATTTCGTCCCTTCTACAGAACAATACGCAGGAACGAAAAGTACTCTCGAATCGTCGATAAAAAGAAAATTTGGTCGAATCATCTGCAATTGCGGGGCCGAGGCTTGTTTCGAAGGACAATTGCACGAGGTCAAGGTTCACAGGTGCAGAACTCCGAAATCTTGACCTGGCACGATCTCGTCAATAATTTCCTCTCGTGTTCTTTCACGAACAACCTATACTTCCGGTCGTCTTTTATCGATTGAGCAACGCGCCGCGAGTTTTCCCCCTTTTCTCTCCCTCGAAATTTTTACCATCCTCCTCTATACATCTATATACACTCTGTCGCATAAAAGAGAACGCCGTAGTCGCTGCGTCTGCGCTGAACTATCGAGCCATTGATTTCGCCTGGGTTTTAATGCAGTCTCGACATGGGGTAACTTTTCCAACGAAACGTGCTCCGTTTTGTCATTGATTTTCGTGCCACGCAGTGTCTGTCGTCAGCCTATTCCGTGCAGTAACGTCTCTCTGATCAACGCTTAATTATCCACAAGACTGGTGATTGTTTTGTTAATTTTTGTCTTCTTCTCGCAAATTCGCTTTTATTCTATATACGCTCTGTGTCGTACACGAGCAGTTGTGCAACTGCGCCTGCGCGTACGTACCGAACCATTGATTTCTGTGGACTTAACGCGGCCCTGACATGGGGTAAGTTTGTGTTTGAATTAAATTCTACGATGATTGGTTTCTTCGATTGTGTTCTGTAATATATTATAACTATTCTGCACGCCAATGGATCCGTCAGGGATCTATGATAGAAAAGATTAATTTATGATACGATAAAGAATAGAAGGACATTATTCCAACCGGCATAGGGTTGAAAACGTTCTATCTGCGGTGAATGCCGGATACGTTCTGCTTCCCTCGACTGAATTACCTCACGATGCCTATTTTTGATTGCGGTTAATTATTGGCGCGTAAAGCAAAGTCGTTCCAAATTCCGCTTTCCTCTGTTTCACCTTTTCCTTTATGCGCTCTCTGCCGCGGTCGAAGACCGCAGAAGGCTATGCAAAAATTGTAGCCTTATTATCACAGCGGATTAATCATCGTGAATATTATACGTTGTCAGAAATTTTAAGCGACGCAAAGGATACAGATGTATCGTACTTTCATACGTTTTAATGCTAAACTAAATATATACGCCATATCGATGTTAGCTTGTTCTTTTGTTTGCAAAACTCTGTCGAACAAAAATCGAACGGAACTGCATAAATTAACCATAAATAATCCTACACTTTTGCACAATTTACCTCGTATAAAAATTACGTACTGCAAGATGGTTAAAATATTTGTTGCAATCAAGTTTCTTCGACTTTCAGCAAAAAAATAGAAAACATTGGGAGAATGACGGCCATGACACAGGAAGAAATAATGGCTGGTGCCAGGATTGTGTCCCAGGGTTTGGAGGCCCTCCGCGTGGAACACGAGGGACTTCTCCAAGCCCTGCAGGCCCAAGACGCGCCAGTCGCAAGAGATAAGGCCAATCTCTTGTCTAAGAACATTGAGATGATAGAGCTCGGCCTGGGCGAGGCTCAGGTTATGATAGCCCTTGCGAACGATTTGCAAATGGTAGAAGCTGAGAAACAGAAGCTCCGAACGCAAGTTCGTAGGTTGTGCCAAGAGAACGCCTGGTTAAGGGATGAGCTGGCTGGAACGCAGCAGAAATTGCAAGCCAGCGAGCAAACAGTAAGTAAAGTAGATCAGAATGCCGGCTACAAGTATTCGGACAACGGGAATAATTTGTATCATTTCTTTCTCGTACCTGTCGTTACGCGATCACCGTACGATTTGAAATAGAAGCATAGCCCTCGATATTGTTTCTGATCTTCGGTCTGCTAAATAGCAAATAGTTGGACGCAGAAATTCTTACAGATCGATTAAACTTGCAATGTAAATTAACGCTAATGGTAAACGCAACGAAGAAGAAGAGCACGAACGATCAGTTAAAGTAAAATGTATTAAATAAACCTGCATAGAAGTGTTTTTCGACGCATGGTCGCGGGGAAATTTTTCAATCTGGTACACATTAACGTTTAACCGTAAGTTATCCGATTACTTATGCCCGGCGCTGCACGCATATAAAATAGGATGAGGTGAGACCAGGTGGAAAGATTGGAGTTTAAAGAAACTAAAGTATCGATCGATTCGCCAGCTAGCCCAAATGGAGGAGCAGAAGAAGCATACAGATTTTATGGAAAGCATGAAGCAGTATGATCCTGAGCCTTCTGCGGACGAGGAGAACGCTAAAGATAAAGAGAAAGGTGATCCCGTGGTCGATCTGTTCCCCGACGACGATGCGGACGACCGAAATAGTAAGTGTACGTTCGCTTTTCTATCATCACTATCCGTTCGTCCCGTTAAGCCTGTATGAATAAACAACGCCCGAGGGAATTTTACTGAAAACTATTCTCCGATTTTCTCTGATAGATACCACGGTACATCGAGCAATGTATAACAGTTCGAGTGAGCTTCGTATCGGGTTTCTAGCGTTGAAGAATGCTACAACAGTAAGATTCCCGTAATTTGTACAGGCTTAAGGCCCATCGATAAGGACCACTTTTTTTGCAATGCTCGCCATTTCTCATTGCAGCGATATCGCCGACACCGCCCCTGCAGTTTGCACAACAGGTGAACACCGGATACGAAATACCGGCACGCTTACGTACGCTGCACAATTTGGTTATACAGTACGCGAGTCAGGGTCGCTACGAGGTGGCCGTCCCGCTGTGCAAACAGGCGTTGGAGGATCTAGAGAAGACGTCGGGCCACCAGCATCCCGACGTCGCCACCATGCTTAACATCCTCGCGTTGGTGTACAGAGATCAGAACAAGTTCAAAGAGGCGGCGAATCTGTTGAACGACGCGCTGACAATCCGCGAGGTGACCCTCGGCGACAATCATCCGGCGGTCGCCGCCACGTTGAACAACTTGGCCGTGCTGTACGGCAAGCGCGGTAAATACAAGGAGGCCGAGCCGTTGTGCAAACGTGCACTGGAAATTCGCGAGATGGTCCTCGGCCGCGATCATCCGGACGTGGCGAAGCAGTTGAACAATCTCGCGTTGCTCTGTCAGAATCAAGGCAAATACGAGGAGGTGGAGTGTTACTATTTAAGGGCGTTGGAGATCTACGAGGGTAAACTTGGATCGGACGATCCCAACGTGGCGAAGACGAAGAACAACCTGGCGTCGTGTTTCTTGAAGCAGGGGAAATTCAAGGACGCGGAGATTTTATACAAACAAGTACTGACTAGAGCACACGAGAAAGAGTTTGGTGCTATTGCTGGCGATAATAAACCAATCTGGCAGGTAGAGACACGAGTTTCGATACGCCCCCGGCGATCATTGTACGTAATGTAGGAATGTTACTTAGGGGAGGAATGTTTGCGATGTTCGCAGGTCGCGGAGGAAAGGGAAGAGAATAAGCATAGGAACAAAGAGAACGTACCGTACGGAGAATACGGCGGATGGCATAAAGCAGCCAAGGTAGACTCTCCTACGGTTACGACTACGTTAAAGAATCTTGGTGCACTGTACCGAAGGCAAGGGAAATACGAGGCAGCGGACACTTTGGAAGATTGTGCTCTGAGATCGCGAAGAGAAGTAAGAATTCTTTCTCCACTAACTATCCACCCATTCGTACCGGTCTAAAAATTAAGTATCTGTCTATCGAATTTCGAAAACTTTCTAACTCTCGTATGCTGCCATTGAATTTACATCAACCCAAGGATAACGTGTATGAATAGATATCGACAAAACAATAGTAGCCCGTGCAGTACAGTAAAAGATACAGTACATAGCCGAAGAAATTTTCATTGCTCCAATACATATCGCGTTCGAACGTAGTTACTCTATCATTAACGGAGGGGGGTTACCTTTGCTTTCCTTTGAAACAGACGTTGGATTTCGTGAAACAGGCAAAGGCTGCGCAACTCTTGGGAGAGGACAAAGGATGGATGAGACGTAGCTCGCGGTCCAGCCTAGCGAACAGTGAACAGGAGCAACACGATGAGGTAAGTTGTGTCGATGATAAGTGAAATCACGATATTTTTAGTCGCACTGCATGCCGTAGCACACGATTAGTCGTCTACTATCCTTTTCTTCTTTCTTTTTGTTCTTTTTTCGTTATCCGGCCCGTTCTGATGAATTGGCGACACAACACACAATCACAGGGCTCGCTGCCGACGCTACAAAGGGCGCTACATGATGGACAGTCTGGCCACAACGACGCTAGTCCTAACAAACCCGGTTTTAAAAACAAGATCTTTCAAGCTTTCGGGATTCACTCTTCCACGTAGGATACTCTTCGTCTGTAGTATTGCTTGTCGTTTGATTATGCCCGATCGCACGATAATTATTTCCGGTGCTCATCACATCGGATGTCTGTTGTACTTTTTTTAGGTCGAGAGAGAATTATTTAATGAGAACGAAAAGATAGAGCGAGAAGGGCGATTATGATGAACGTTGAAATTTAGGTGTCCGTTTATGGAATAACACGACGGCGGTGCAAACGCCGGTGGCGCGGGCCGAGGAGGTTTCATTTCGCGAGCTTTATCGAAGAAAGTATGCTGAACGCGATTACCTCGTAAATGCAAGCATTTATAGGAACGTAATTATTAATTGAATTTGAACGTAGGCGCGGGCCTTTGGCAATCGGTTTTCCTCGTTGGGCATTTTGTACAACCGGTCTCTCCTTTTCTCGCAGCCAGATATATTCCTGATTGACGATTAACGACGACAGCACATATATAATTGCACATTCTTTTTATTACATTCACTGTACGTGTATTTCGATAACAGTTCGTTGCTACTTTCATTATTATTCTGTTCTCTTTTTTATCGCATTATTTTTTTGTTTGGTTTGAAAAGTAAGCGTAGAAAAAAAGAGCCTCTTGAGAATCACTTCCATTTGCAAGCTGTGATAACGATGCCCCTTAATTAATTTCTCTGTCTATGATTCTTTTCTTCTTCGTCCCGTTTCTTGTTTTTAAACGGGACGTCCGGGGCATTTGTATAAAAACGATGGGAAAAAATGAAAATCGAAGAAAAAGAAAAGACGATTCAATCCGAATTTAGCAGAGGTGCTTTCCGCAAAAGCATTTTGTTTCTATCATTTTGCATTATTTATCTGTAATTATTATTATTATTATTACTATTATTATTATTCTTAACTGTTTGAAACTTTTTACGCTTGTATTATACACAACCGTATTAGAGAGCAATTAGAATAAAACAAGCTTCCAGGGACGATCATTTTTCATAATGAAATTACACGGTCGATCGTTTCACGCTAACTCCTCTTCTTTATCACCACTTTTTTGTTCGTGTTAGAAAGGCCAGAATGCCGTGTAAACCACGCACACACGAATTACGAGTAGCCAATTTTAACCGCAGCTTTGCTTAACTATATAGCTCGGTATAGATTCGCAAAGATGTCGAATTAAACAAACAATAAATAAATTGATCGATGTGCAGAGAACATTAATAATCACTGTAGAACGTTTCAGCAAAGTTCGATGAGCGATGAAAATGCACTAAATTCTCTGTAACTGTTTGCTCTTGCGATATTCTTTTTGTACACACACACACACACAAAACACACACATACACAGTCTGTTCTTGACTTTAACGCAACAGAGAAAACCGTTCTTCTTCGAGCTTTCGATAACTCGAGTCGTTTTACATTCGATCTTTAATTCTATGTAATTACTAACGCGCGATTAATTTTTTATTTCTTAGATGAAAAAAAAAGAAGGAAAAAGATAATTCTATTGAAGAAAAGGAATAGTTTTTATTTGGCCTAGGGTTACACTCGATTGTGTCCTACATTCTTGTAACAGGATGTGAGGTGTCTCGAAATTATTTCGTCAACTTTCTACCAATTTTTGCCTCTTCTACGCCCCCCCGCCCCCCTCTCTTATGAAAGTATTATCGTGTATCTATTAAGGATGCAACTCGTGCAATTCACTGTGTTATATATTTATACATGCGTACGTAATTATTTTTAAACGACACTCATTTGTATAACAAGTGATTTAGATGGCTGCGTTGCAGATCTAGGATTTTGTTTTTTTTTTTAACAAAAGATCTCAGGAGGGTATATACATATATAAATATATATATATATATATATATACACACATAGATAAAGGAAGAATAGGTAATTTTATTATCAGTTCGAGGCACCTTGTATCCGTGAAATTTTATTCATCATTTTAATATTGCGTTCTTCGAACTTCTTGCCCGGATAAAGAAGCCAATCGCAGGGATTCAAAGAGAGAAAGGAACTAATGTAAAATAAAATGTTAATGTTATCATCCGATTATATGGTATATAATGTATCAAATTGCAATCAGTTAACACGAAAAAAAAGAAGAAGAAAGAAACTGGATTATTTAATATAAGTAGTGCCTTGAGACTTTAACGAGCGAACGAATAAATTATTTTCTAACTGAACGTCGTTTTTCTTATAGCTCTTACTCATTTCGGGGATGATGGGTGGGAGGGGTTGGTCGGTTGTATTAACCCTTATACCATAATACACATTCTGTAGTTGTGTTTCATTTTCGTATATATATATATTTTTTTTTCTTTCTTTCCAATCATTGCCATCATCCGCTAGGTACCTTTTTACGAAACAGAGAATGCGTATATATATATTTATGATAACAAGGTTTGCATTATTAATCTTCCTCGCACGTCATTTTGTGTTTCTCTTTAACCATCATTGTTACCAGTCGTTTCCCCCCCGACATCTGCGTTGTCGTTTTGTTTCGCTTTGATTTGAGTACTCTGCGGGCCGGGACTTAGATAAAAGGATGCCCACTCTGGAGTACGATTACGTCTGGACGGGAAATAGACCGGGACGAAACTAGACCGAGTCTCTGTAGCAGGTGCGTATTCGTAGCATTTTGTAGAAATATTTATCTTATTTTATTTTTTTATTTTTTTTTATTACTTGTTCAGTCACTGTTCACGTTGTATCCTTCCTCTTTTTGTTGTTGTTGCTGTTTTGTGCCTGTGCGGACGCACAGGCGAATTCATTGTCATGAACGTTTTATTCTTTGCAACCCGTTACACCGTACTACCCGTCATCGTTATCGCAAGACCGTATTGCTAGCAATAAACTGTACTCCGTACGTTTGTCTGTAAACCGTCAATGTCGAAAGTTATCATTACTCGTAGACAATTAATTACTGCTCCATTGGATGCAAAGAAATGTAGCTGGCATGGGACGTTGTAATATTTCAGCTTGTGTACATATTCTCGGAACCACCCCCGCCCCTCTTTTATTTTGCGAGCAGTAATTAATTATTGTAAATGTTACGTTATACATATATATATATATATATATATATATATATATATATATATATTTCCGGAGTTTATGCTTGCCATGGTACACACACGGATTAATATCATATTTCTTTTGTTTTCACAGCTTCTGTAACACTTGGTGATCTCGTGTCTTCGATGGATACTGTAATTAAATCAACGTCCCAAAGAATTCCATGGAATTGACATGGGAAATCTTCTTTTCTCTTAGAGATCGTTTGCCGATAAAATGAATGAAGTTACGCCGAAGGCACGAGTTCCTTAGTACACTTGACAAAACATTATAAACTGGCCTCACTAGAAAACCCTTTATCCTCTTCTGTTTCAGGACAGGAAGTATTAAATTCGTGTGCAATAACGGATACTATGTAAGAGAGCTATACGCGGAGGCGATAGCGTCAGGATGAAAAATAAGGGGCTCTGCAATTGTTTAATTGCAAACATTGGCTGACGTCCGTTCTATCTGGGCCGTTTAAACGTGTAACAGCACATTCCAGCTGCTTTTTCTCGATCGATCGGACGCACCTTAAAATGAACAGTACTCTCCTACGTTGCTTGTGCTCGACAAAGGAACGATTACAACTTCGTGCTGGCGACTGACCGCTGTTTCGTTTTACTTTAATCTCCTTCGTTGCTGTGCAAAACGAGAAACGAACGAACGATTTTTGCAAGGCGTATTGGTCTATTCTGCTTCGGGCGTGCATCTAAATCAAATCAAACTTTAGAGAAGAAGCATACATCTTTGCGTTTTCCTATTCTATATTCAATGTAAAAGAGAGATAAGAGAGAGAAATCCACTGCTGCAAATTATAATATAACTGACCTAAGAAGAAGGGGAAAAAAGAAAAACCGCGATGTATTCAATTTTTTTCTTCGCATATTGTACAGAAAATAAAAAGATAGCGACGAACAGTTTTTTTCTCTCAGACGTCGTGCGTTCATACTTGCATCGAATCGGTTGGTATATATTTATATATATATATACAGGTGTACACATATCCCTTTCGTTGATCTTTGAAGAATCATTGTTCGGAGGGAATGCGACAACGTGTAATCATTCCACGGGCTCCTCTGATTGCTTTCTCTCGTATCGCCACGTTTAGAAGAATCGAAGGGGAATGATTTACATTTAAATATATAGGAGGATAACGTTTGTATGTCGCTTAGCATCGTTAAATGTACTCTTCTTACACACCAGGCCACAGGCACATACACACCACGTGCACGTTAGAATAACGCCGAGTATATTCATTGTCATGTAAAAGGGAAACATAAAGGGAGTGTAACGCGAGCCGGAAGGGAGGCAAAGCATGATTTCTTCTTGCCCCCCTTTCGTTTCGACTTTCGGAATTCGATATAACACGCGAAAGATTTGAAAGAGTAACCGGTAGCAGCGGGAAGAGCCAATCTGCCAGGAGAGTCGTTGATTTCTCTGTCCTATTTAATAATCGGTACAATTAAGTACTTATATTATACACTTTATGTATTTGCAAACTATTTAATTTATTTTGTATAATGTCCGACCCGTGTCGAACGGCGACGATAACACAATTGTACGGGGCGAACACGCCGGATAATGATGTGTTGTTTATTAATAAGAAGGCGGCTGTTTTTAAATTATTTCGAGCGGGTGGATGGGTAGAAGAAATTTCCATGCGACTTTTTAATCGAAGCGCGCGGAAGTGAAAAATATCGTGAAACGCTTTTTCAAGCCAAGGATCATATTATTGTAACCGGCTGTGAATTAAAACCGAGTCTGAGAAATCGTATTTTAATCGCCGAGGAAAACTACGACGGCGTGGAATGAGGATCGTTTGAACTAGTCGAGTCCTTGCGCACGCCTCTACTTCGTTACAATTAAAGACATTTCATTGTCTCGGTTTTTTTATTAGTTTAATTATATTTCGTGTAATGTCATTTAACTCTTTCATCGCGAAACCTGCTCACTTTAATCATTAACTTGCGCTGTTATATTGTAACAGCGTTCAGAAGTAAATATTATAAGAGGGAGTGGCGAGTATAAACGCCACTCTGGAACAATTTGATCAGTGCTCGATGACAACGAACTATTGACTACTATACTATATTATTATTATTACAATTATTACACGCTCGTTGCATCGGAGTAAGCTGTAAAAAAAAAATTGCGAAACAATTCAAAACTATTTAGAAGAATCTGAAACGGTTCATATAAAATGATTACCAGCTTCTTTAACAGCGCTTTTAATTGAGAAAGAGTTAAGACAGTATTAGTTAAGATCGATAGAAGAAAAACGGGTCTAACGCGAGTTCCATTTGGACTGGCCTAGTTCAAAAGATTCGAAACTACACCCTTGGTGTATAAAAATCATTTGCAGTCGTAGCGACGATGACGGTTCGTTTTCGTGCAATTTCCGGTTCGCGAGGCAGGCTTTCATATTTTATTTTACTTATTTTTTTTTATCGAGACTAAGCGTACGACCTCAGTGTTTGGTCATTGCGTCCGTATTGGCGATTCTTTATTACCTGTTCTTAAACAATCATACAGTTCTTTGTCATCGATTATTTTCTCCATTGTTTCGTGCTATAGATGTTTTTCATTTGATTTATCATGCGTGCTCTCATTATCCTGAAGAAAAAACAAGCATTTATTGATATTATAAGCATATTCTGCGCCTGAGAGCTTGAAGGCCTAGAATTTTCGTAATTTTTAATTCTGCCTCGGGCTTACTTCCCTCAATCGTCTCACTTCTTTGTATTCTAGTTCGCACCACGCAAACGTATTATTTAAGAAATCATTTTCATCACGATCCAGCAGCTAGATTTTAATACTTTTTTTTAAGCGTGTACGTAAACTAAGATTGCTTTATCCTGTAAACCTGCACCGTGTATTACTTTAGTCGAAGGAGATAAAAATATTTATACGTGATGTATACCGGGGTATCTTCGTTCCAATTAGTTAATTCTTATCGTATCAAATGTTTGGACGAAACGTTCAAATCGTGCGATTTACAATCACTGCTTTGTCGTGCACTTTTATTGTTTACTAAATATATTAGTATTTTTTTCTTGTACCATGGGAGGGATCTTTTTTTTAATTCTTTATTCGCAGTTTCCTTAACTTGAAGGAACTCTAAAGCGGGTCACAGGTGTTAAGGGGCGCACTTTATCGGTGATCTATCTTATAGTTCAAGAATAGATGCGATACAGTATTACTGTAAGATTTAGTATGCACTGATCGTCGAAGTCAATCGCTTTATTCTGTAGCAAGCCAACTTTTCAAGGTATTGCAGCTCTCAGGCGCAAGTACTGTTATTTAAATAATATGTAAGTTTTGATTTGTAATAAATATTTCCACTTGTAATCCCTGTTCATCTGCCTCCTTCGCGTGAAGACGATTGAGAACAAAGAAAATGGATTATCGTAGAAAAAAGAATTAACAAAGACATTTACTATTAAGTGACCACTACTGTATCCGCACTTTTGATTTTTATTAAATTTTCGTTGCTAAAAAAAGAACACCGATCCTTTTTCCCTTTAATTTTCCTTCTTTTGCCGTATCGTAGCATTTCAAGCTTGGCCCCTTACCAATACTCAACGGTGCACACCATTTTCTCCTTACCATTCCTTTCATTCTGAACTTTCTTACTTTCGTAGTGATTCAAGCCTCGATTTTCACACGTGGACGCCACTTCGTAGATCCCGGCAAACACCATAAGCCGATAAGACTGACCGTTTATTTATAATATTACAAAACTCAGCTATAAATACACGGCAGTCTGTTCGTCGATATTATTTCGACCGTCCTCTTGATTGCCAGACGGGACAAATGCGCGCTCTTATAATGCCAAAAAAAGACACGAAATGCAAATTTGACACACATCGTATCGTCCGGCTATTGTTAACCGTGCAATAATCTTTTCCTGGTAGAGTTGTCTGCCTCGTCGCTCCATAATTACATGGTGCAGTTCACGCTAAACGGCACTGTGCAAACCGTACGCGAGCAAAACGAATGAGAGATATAAATTAAAAAAAAAAAATGAATACATCGGTTTTGCAGAGTACGAAATTTTATTACATAATTGCATTCACGGGCCACATTAGCACTGTTCCATCCACTTCGAATTATAGAAAAGTTTTTATTGAGCATAGTGTTACACGTTTACAATAGTAATAATAATTAATAATCGTAATAAAGGGCGAGGGTAGGTAATCAATGATATATCTTTTCAACAAAATAAAAAGAAAAAAAAAATGAAAGAGTTATCACGTGAAACGTTACACTTACAAAAGGGACAGACATAGAATGAGGTTGATAGAGAGAGAAAGATAGAGAGAGAAAAAAGAGAAAAACTACGGTATCCTCTTCTTTTTTATAAACTTCCGATTTCCATCAGCTTGACTAGCATATTAGAAGCATTAACGTTAAAATTAATTCGTAAATCAATTAGATTCGAGGGGTTGTTGTGGATGAATCGAAAGCACGTTTAAATGCAGTTTAGAAGGGGAAGATATTAATCACGATATTACAGGGTAGTAAAAAAAATTCGCTTCGTAATAAATTAGGTACGACATACAAACGAGAAATGTACATTTATGGATCGCTAATAATTATTATCGTTACACGTATTCATCGAGGGCTACACATATCGTTACTTTTATTTCACTTCTTCGTTTCTTGTCCGGACAATAATGAGAATCGCAAGGCTGATTTGTACGAGAGTTCCTCAGTAGTATAATATTCACGCTCCACGACATTAATCGTAAACCCCATGTCCCACCCCTTTATCCCAAACCACAAACTCCTATACGCACGAACACCCCATGAAAAGAAACATGGTCGAGCATCATTCGCTCGTTTATTATTTAATTCGTTTCTGGAGAGAGATTATTTAGTTCCACAGCCTTTTTATATAATAATATTTAAGGTGGGCAAATCAGCCTGGCAGATTCTATTGTATTTCTTCTTTTTTTTTTTTTATCTTTTCTCTTCAAAGAAAAGAAGATGCGACACGCGCGATAAGAAAGACGTCCGACGATTTACGATATATTAAAATATTGTATACAACTTCCCAATAAATATGCGACGTACGCTTAAAAAGTACAGATTGCTTGTAATCCGCCAACGTCTTCGTCGAAGAATGTACTTAAAATAGAGTCTAAACTAGCCTTTCGTGCTCCTAACTCTAATATTAAATTTGTATCAAGAGGAGACTCCCCTACGTGTTGTTGTTCCTTTTTTTTATTTTCACTCGATTATACCTTAGGCTTGAACCACCCCTAAACAAAAGTCCATACGTTTGACGCTGTTTCCACTTTCAGATATGAATAGTTTCAATTCGAGATAAAGTGCTTTTTAAAATACGAAGTACATTAAAATGATTCCTAATCACAAGTAGTCGGCCGAAGAAATTTTAATTCATCAGCTAATGAAATTCACGGAAACAATACTTTCCTCTTCCGATACGCTGAGATTTCCTTTGTGGACACCTCGATTCGATTTTGCCAGGCGCGTTAAACAAATCGTCCAAGTGTCTGGCACACCTGGCAAAACGAGAAAGAAGAGCAGACATAAAACGCAACGAGCGCAAAATCGTTTATACCAGCGCCGCTTATCTCGCCATCAGAGATATTCGAAAGAAGTCGAGCAACAGGCACGGAGAGTCAATAATACATCAAGCTCGTTTCTGGCAACTGGCAGAGTACCTGTGTCTCAATGAAATGGTATTCACATCCGAAGTACAAGAAACCTGTGCAAGCGTGACTTGGTTGTCTTGCAAAAAATTCGATACTCTATTCGTACTATTTATTGTATTAATCAGCCACCACTTGCACCGTCCATCGCGGTGTAATCACTCTTTTCGCGTCCGCGAAATTTACCCTGTATCATTATATACACGGTCAGGGTAAACGAACATTCACGCAAGGTATTGCGTGGCATACGGACTACGACTGTGCGATGCTTTAAGCCTTGTGCAGTTCACGGTGCTACATTTTGTTCTCTTTCAATTGTTTCATCAGTGGCTTCATTATCGCAGAGTATCGTAGAGTATCGGGAAAATATCGAATACTGTGTGATACACGATCTTTCACCTCGGGTTTGCGCAAACACGATCGCGGATGATGAACGTTCTGCACGGCGTAATTTTGCCCGAGAAGCCGATTCGACGCTCCTAGCACCTGCTCGAAGGCAAATTAAATCCGACTGAATGCTAATCGTCCGAATGCAGATCGTATTCTGTGGGAATTTTTTTTCAGCTGACCCCACTAGCCACGTTCGACTAAAGATTTGCTTTCTCTCCCTTGCACGACAGTTACCCTCGGTAACTATTTATAGTTTCAAGCGAAAGAAAGGAATGACCGAATATCTTTGGGCACGGCGTAGCTAAAGGGGCCGTTTGTCATTGATTAAAAAAGAAAAGGGAAAACAATTGGCAAGTATTCGATGAGAAAGCGACCAATTATTGTACTGACAAAGATATATAAATAGATCTAATGCGATCACGATATATTTATAGTAAACATGCTGTTCCTTTTGTTTCTATTTAAATAAAACTTTGGTCGCTCTTATTGGAACATCTTTATATCACGTTCGTTTGATAATTGAAGAGCTGTCTATATCTGGCAGTGTTCGACTTAACTCTAGGTTTAACGAAGGTTTCGTTTTTTGTTGTCCTCGAGATCGGAGGATATGTCTCTTTTGCTCGAACCTATCTTTAAAAGTGCGCAAGGACGTGACGATTAGAAAAGAAATCATGTTACGAATAATGAACCTAACGGTGAAACGGTGGATAGGTGGTTCAAATACGTTCGTCTCGTTGCCTCGAGCCGGACAACGTTTGTTTCTTTTAATCCTATTCAAGCCCCATCGGTCAGGAGGTTTATTAAGAACTGGTTTTCGGCCAGGCTATCTTCGCGTCGATTCGTTTGTAAGCGAAAAGGCAGTGAGAGAGCTCTTGCGGGCATTCGTGGTCGCCAAGTAAAGTTTCTGTAACAGTAAACAAATTACACTTCATGATTTTTTTGTACAATCACCTCGTTCGTCTTCGATGGTTTGTACTAGCAGCTGTATATTTCATCGAACATTTCTTCTACAGTTTAGTCTCCATGCTTTCGCTTTTCAAGTTGTGTAATTACAATTATTGCTTTCTTTCTTCGTCAGTTGTTCATGAAAATGTTTCTCTAAAATTCAATCTTCGTTAAAATTTCTTTACCGGAATTCTTTATAATGATGGCTTTATCTATTAACTTTCTTAATCTGCGTGACAGGTTTCTAAATTTTTCTGCGAGGACAATTCGCTGGACCAGCTGTATATGTAAATAGGCGTCCGATTAGTTAGACGCGGACTGCCTTATTCTACTTATTGCTTTAAGTAGCTACAGGCCAAAGGACGCCTGACTGGCCAGCATATTTTTTACGTAGAATAAATCTTGCGCATATTCGTTGGTCTTTAGTAAATCCAAGTGACTTCTTCTGGACACGCAGCCAACTGGATCAGATTATTTTAATTAGACGTGTCCAAACAATTTTTTAATAAGACTCCGCCGATATTGCGGTTAGCAGTACGATATTTCAAGAACCGTGGGACTTAGATATTTAAAGAAAACGACTTGAGGATAATTGGAAATATTTTTAGCCAGACGACCGGAAGTGTATCGGTACAATCAACATTCATCAGTTTGTAAATTCGATTTCTTACCTTCCCCTTGGACCAACTTGAATAGACCATAGTCCTGAGGATTGGTACACCTTATCTTATGCGCAAGGATGCGACAGATTTCCCTGGTGTTCATGTTTGGTCGTACAGGAAGCGTCCTGGTGTTCAGGGATCCGTGCAGTTCATCTGGTACTAAGATTCGTAGTACGGATGAACAGTCTGGCGTTCCACAGCCCTAAAAAAAAAATCATTCACGATTAAATAATAAGGCTTGTCAATTAGCTAATTAATCAATTATTATTTCAAGTATTTCCCGCGAAGAAATAAATGATACTGAGCCACTAAAAAAAAACTTAAAAACAAAATTTATTAACAATGCTTCAGAGGCCATCGCCGGCGAGATCACTTACGTTTAACGTGGACATCGTTCCCTGGCTGGACTTGAACGTTTTCAAAACGTGAACTGCGCTGGACAAGGTCGTCAGATAGTATCCCCCTTCGCCTGTGAGAAGAGAGGGATGAAGCAGACCCCACATATACTCCGCCTCCACTTCAGCATCCACAACTTTGCCGCGAACCAACACCCAAACCAGAAGGGGTAAAAGATCGTCTGCTCCTAGTGTGACGTGTCTGCCAGAATTTGCGTGCTTTACCTGAATCAATAATGATCAGGTTGATCAATCAAATTTGCCGTGGAAGGGAAAAAAATAATTTGTCAGAATTTTCGAAGAATCTTACGGAGTTGAAGATGGCAGAAATAGCGGCTAGGAGATTCTCCAATTTGTCCAGGGGTGAGTCAGCCTTTTGTAGACGACCGATGTACTTGAGGATTCTTTCGAGACTTGTTTCTGTCGGAGGTATGATCTTTGGCTGCAAATCAAGAAATATTTAGAGGGTTTAGAAACAGAGCAAAAAATATGTATCCCCGCTTCAAGTAAGAATATTTAGGAAAACAACCCGTTGTCCGCAAATAAGATTGTTTTACGAAGCGTTCTATTTTGAGAAGTTAGAATTGGATGTCTATAGACCTAAGAATTCCTGCACTGTTATTATGATATTATAAACAAATGGCATTATTTCGACTTCCCGGCAAGTTATAACAATGATCGAGTGCTTAAATTAAAGCTAGGGACATAGGCTACCATCTCCAATAGGTTTGAACATTATTCCATGTGCAGTTCATTTGTTATAAACAATTAAACAATTCAAATTGTTATTCCGGCCAACTGCATATAGTTACAGCCACGGGGTATTTTTTCTCGAGTAGCAGCATCCTTTACCTTCATTTTAAGTACCCGATCATTAAGCTAGCGCTTCCAGGAGTCGAGATAATTGGAGTGACCCGGAATGCATTTTGGCCGATTTTTCAATTGTTAATAACTTTTGAACCACAAATGTCATATTGTTGCAACTGTTGGAGGAGATAGCTATTGTCTGCCGCTTTAATTTAAGACAAGTCCGGTTAAAAAATACGCACTAGAAGCCGAGAAAAACGCAATTGTTTAAATTAACGATGTAATCCAGGAGTTCGGATTAAGCGGTGCGCAAAACTGCGAAAAAGCCGAAAAAGTAGAGATGGCGCCACATACCCGATTATCGACATATCGTTACCGACGAAACGTTTAAAAATTCATATCTCGGCTCCTGGTGGTTCTTTTTTAATAACTGGGATATCAAATGAAAGGGAATCGAATAAGCTACACGATAAAAAATACCCCGTTGCTGTAACTATATGCAGTTGGCCGTAATAACAATTTTAATTGTTTAATTGTTTATAACAAATGAACTTCGCATGGAATAATGTTCACACCGGTTGGATATGGTAGCTTATACGCCTAGCTTTAATTTATATCCTCTGGTCATTGCTGTATCTCACCAGCAAGAGGCAGTAATCGCATTTGTTTATAATTTCTTTAAACAAATACAATTATCTCGGCTTCTGCTCGGCCGATTTTAATCAACGACCTCTCAAATTGAAGCTCTTGGTTCAAGGAGCAATCTGATGCACAATTAGATCGGCCCTCGTGTATAGTTTCGGTGCAATTCTCAAATGAATTATTAATTTGTTTATAAAAAATAAACGGCGCGCGCAGCATTTGTAAATCTTTTATAGCCTTGTAGCGGAAACCTTTACCTTCATTTTAAGCACCCGATCATTAATCTAGCGCCTCCACAAGTCGAGATAATTGCAATGACCCGGAGTGCATTTTTGCCGATTTTTCAATCGTTAATAACTTTTGAACCAAAAATGCCGTATTGTTGCAACTGTGGGGGGAGATAGCTACGTTACTTAGCTTTAATTTAAGACCAGTCCGGTTAAAAAATACGCACTAGAAGCCGAGAAAAACGCAATTGTTTAAATTAACGATGTAATCCAGGAGTTCGGATTAACCGGTGCGGAAAACTGCGAAAAAGCCGAAAAAGTAGAGATGGCGCCACATACCCGATTATCGACATATCGTTACCGACAAAATTTTTAAAAATTATTATCTCGGCCCCTGGTGGTTGTTTTTTAATAAATGGGGAGTCAAATGAAAGGGAATCGAATAAGCTACACGATAAAAAATACCCCGTGGCTGTAACTATATGCAGTTGACCGGAATAACAATTTGAATTGTTTAATTGTTTATAACAAATGAACTTCGCATGGAATAATGTTCAAAACTATTGGAGACGGTAGCCTATGCCTCTGGCTTCAGTTTATGTCGTCTGGTCATTGATGTACCTAGCCAGGAAGTCCAAATAATGGCATTTGTTTATAAGGTTTAGATTATCGACACAACGTTACCGATAAATTTATGAAAAATTGTTATCGCGGCTCCTGGTTGTTATTTTTTAATAAATGAGGTGTGAAATGAAAGCTTAACGAATAAGCTACTTATCTGTAATTATCTTTTTGTTGTAACTTTATCCACTTTCCCGCAATTATTATTTAAAGTGCTTAATCATTTATAACATATCAGCCGCACATGAAATATTATTATATCGTGTCTGCGTTAGTATTACGTTACCGATCTCGATTGGGTTAATTGCTAATTGGTGTAGTATCGCAGGTATTATTTTTAAGCAAAAGAGAACGTGCTGCTGAATATTGAAATAATTAAAAATAACATTGCAGCTGTAGCGACTATCACGCCGTCTGTTTCCTCTATTTCAAATTATATTATTTATTACTGCTACATGTATGTATATTTAATCACGCTTTCTCTATGCGAAATAAAATAATATCAAACTTTCTTAAAGGAGCAACCTACGATAATTTCCCTTGCAATTTAATACATCCACAACTCCCGCTGAACCAATAATAATACCAATAACAATTATCTGTACAAATAACTATTTTACTCACTCGTACTCCGAGATCCTGTATGTGCTTCCCCTGAGCATGTTGAATACTTTCTGACAGTGTTTGCAGCGATCCAGTAGTGGCGTAATGCTCCACAAACAATTTGTAAACGTGTTCCCTGAGCGGTCTGACCACCAGACCCATCATGACTCCTTCCAAAATTGCATCCAAATTGAGAAACTCGTTGTGCTTCAACTTCACCCTCTCCTTCTCCACTTCCTTCTCGAACTCCCTTTCGCCGTGCTTCACCAGGTAGTTCTTCATCCCTGACATGAACTGCCTCATGTTCCTCATCACCACGTGTGGACTAGCCTCCTTTCCTTCTTTCGTGCATTGAATAAAATTGTCAATGTTCTGGGAGAAGGTGGTCGTCTTGTCTGCCGCCAATTGAAGGGCATAAGACCTTATGGTGGACCCTGAGCCTCCATTTTCGCGGTTCCTGAGGGCTTGCAACCTTGGTGGAGCTGTAAAATACGAAATGAAAGTGTGGTTGGATTAATTGGAAATATATAGACGTGGGAAAGGAAATAATAATTAGTGGCGAGCGAAAGCTAGTATTCAGCGATCCCCAGTAGAGAATTAATAACATAATTCTCTACGCAATGTACCTAGAGTTTCTACAATCGTTAATATTTGGCAAACATTCCTGACACTGCTCGCATTTTGCTGTAATTTCATTGTATTGGATTATTAATTGCAAAAGTGACAGGCGCGTTGTCCGGGGCGGTGATAAAGAGGGGTAAATATTGAAACAGCGGTTTCAGATAATAGATATAGAATGAGGAATGAACGTTGCGCGTTTACCAGTCGACGGATACGCGCATAAGTAACGTACGAAAATCGACGCTCCTGTTTCAGCAATTCAATCGAAACTTTTTTAACTTAATCTTCGTAAAAATAGTCGTCTATATCGATACAGACAGTTATCTTATCGATTGGAAACTACTGGCGATACATAGCATTTTAAAACGACGTGTGTCACAAACATTGCAAATAGACTTTATCTGGACACGTGGGTGAAACGATAATAGTTTCATCCTACTTCGCTATCGGATCACATCCGTATGATAATTCTTCGGGGGGGGGGGGGGAGCTGCCTCTGTCTTTACAGATAGCCAAAAGCTCCCTTCGTTTTTCCACGAAAGGAAAACAATATAGACAATTCCAAAGTCTTCGGGAATTACGAAACTTGGTCTAATCAACTAATTACTTCGTTCTTTTCAACGGCAACAAGAATCGCATAGCTTACGTTTCAGCACTTCGATGCTGGTCTGCACTTTTCTACAAAAGCACCGGAACCATCTGCCGATCTTCCGGAAGATATAGCAGGTGTTGATCGAGAACCCCTTCTTCCTGCAGTGCACGTCCACCGAGCAATTGATCATCTTGCCCGGAAACTTGGCCGACTTCGCGAAAACTTTCGATCACTTCCACGAACCGCGTCGACTTAAAACTATAATACTGTTCAACCGGGCCAGAAAAGTTCCCGCTCGCCTCCCGGGCAATTATTTTCCGAGATTCCGCGGGACGATTTATCACAATTTTTCAGCAACAACTTTCGTTGGAGTAATTGCAACTATTATTCAATTGAAAATATTCGATCACTATGCTCTAGAACGTCAACAAGAGCATATATTATCCTTCCTCTTCCAGCGTCTGTATCAGCTCGACAGAGTTCATCAGCTGTTAATACATTGTTCGCTCCTGTATTACGCTGTCGAATCAACAGACTCAGCTCTTTCCTCTGCTCCTATTTTTTTCTTGCTCCTCTGAATCGCATTCCATCCGATCTGTGCTAAAGATCGTTCGCGTTCGGTTTATCTGCGCGAGAGGCAGAGTCAGCCAGGACCGTCAGCGTCAGCCAACTTATCTGCCTTCGAATTCTGCACAGAATTATCGACGATGCTGACTCGGGGCCAGGACACCGGACTTCTTCGAGACTCGGCGACCGGCTGTTATCTTCGAGGAACGTGGAATCTTACGGGATAGATAGAAGCACCCTCCCAGATTGTTCCATCCGTTCTTATTTTTCCCTGTCCGCACGATTGCACGTTTCAGCCGCAGATAGCGCGAAGAAAAATTTCGCACGAGTTCGTTTCAGCTGAGATCGCCTGCGAAACTGAAGTGGACGGTCCGTTTCTTCGATTTACACATTATCCGTTCATTCCGTGGATTAGAAACGAACGAATTGTTTTGGGCAGACTGTCGAAAAGTCTTGCAGTAACTGAATAATCAGGAACTGATGTCTGGTATCATCGACGACCAGTCCAGACTATATCAATTCAATTTATTTCCTGCGACAGACGTCCTCCCTAAACTCACACTTGCCACGCTAACTGTAGCCGCACTGTTTTCCACACTGTCACGAATAAACAATGTTTCCCTCGTTTTTAACATCGAAAACAACTAGCAAGCACAGTCACATCCCGAACTGTACCGATGATCGAGCGACCCAAGTCCAATACGAACGCCGACGAGGTTCCACCAACGATCGTCTGACTGACACTGACCGATCGACAGCGTTATCGTGAAAAGGTAGCCTCTGTTGTCCGTCTACTTTGCGTTTTCCCGATGGTAGTGGGGCGTCCGAATGATTGCGTTCATAAAGGAAGATACCCGATTTCAGATTATGTGACCTGAGGTGGGGATTCAATTTTCTTGGAAGCACGCGACCCTTGAGCGCGGTCAATAATTGACCGCGGACGGTGTATGGGATTTCCATGGATACGTGCCGCAGGTAGCCGTGAAAGATTGCTACGGTTTTAACGGGAATAGCACGTGCCGGTTTATAGGTATTTAATGTCATATATTAATAAATTGTCAAATAGCAAGTTAACGTCGAGGCTTATCACGGAGCCTAGAAGGATAATTGTCGCGACTAGTATTCAATATTACTTAACATTGTTTAAAATGACTAAATGCTCGAAGGAATATTCGAATGAAATACGTCTGCCATATTATTTGAAATAATGGTAACAATCGAAATCACTATTTGTTCGAAAAACGAAGGACTTCCAATTGTTTCGTAGTCATAGATATACGTGGAATAATTGTATCTTTAACACCCCCTATCGATACAATCGACGATCTACGAGATATCCCACGAAATAACCCACGCATCGTCCAATTCTTCACCCCTTCCCCGGTCGACCAACCGCGAATATCTTTTTATCGTTATCAACCCGTGACGAAATCGTGACAAAGCTCGACGCGGACCGATCGTATCGACTTTGTCGCAAACTTCGTAGACAGTTCGTACAGCTGTTACGTATTCGCGATAGCCATCCGGAAACCGACTAAGGAAGTTCCTTCAAGTTGTTTGCGATGTTGTATTAAGTTAAGTGGACCGAATGGATCGGCCATCGTTAAGTTCCTGACCAATGTTTCCACGCTGCTACGACCACGTACTGTTTTTATTCTCGCTGTCGCCGTTAATACGGTTTACTTTGGCTGGAACTTCCTCTCGGGCCAAATACGCCTCTTGGCGAAAGTGCACCGGCCCAATGAAAGAGGAAAATCACGTCGGGGAAAAGATTCGTGGAGATACTTTGGAACAGTTTCGTTTGAAAAAGAGGAACGAATAAAATGAAGATTTTAATCGAAGGAATTATTTTGTTGCTTGGTTCTAGCTTGATATTTTTTCTTTTCCTATATTTTTACTGCTATATTATTTATTTATATTTTCTTGCCTTCAATACGCTGATACTTTTGCTTATATTATTGACACGAGAAGAAGAACGAAGAATGAAGAAAGGTTTCACATATTACATGTTTACTAATCTTTTATATCAATTTTGACCAGCTTAAACTACATTTCCACTTACACTACGCAATTCTTTGAATACATAAGACCCAGTACTAAATAAACTTGGGAAAGTTTCATTCTGAAAGATTAGTACATATTTTTCCTTCGTCCCGGGACACGCGGTAATTATTTTCCAATAAATTCGTACGCAATTTTACGTCCGACAATAAACTCTTTCGTCTTTCTTTCTGATTCAATTGAAATTTAATTACATCGTTCAACGGGCTATTGCATGAACGATTACGAGACTTTGTGCCGATCGTTTATATTATTTCCAATGATTCTGTTTCATGGTCCGCCATCAAACGACCCCTCGAACAACGCGGGGATCAAACTTTGGGGATGACGATGATCGCTCCGAGCAACCACTCGCAACAGACGAGAGTTTGCTACCCGAACGACCGACACCTCGTAAGCTATTCCAATTTGTTGGCAAAGCCATCCATTACGGTCCCCTTTATAGTTTACAAGGCCATCGTGCATTTACAAAGACGAAACTTGCCATCGACACTTTCGCGAAACTTGAACCAACAGAATTTGTAAGCAGAAATTTAGGCGATTTCTTACACCCGGTATATGTGAACCCTAAATTTCCCGCAGAATAAATTGAAAACTTTATTCACAAATGCCAGCCGCGAAATTTTCCTCGAACAAATTTAAAAGAAGTGGAATTTGCAGAAATGTGAATAATTAATAAAATTCGAATTTTTAATCATTTTAGAATTACTTTCTATAAATATCTTCAGGATGAAGTTTTACAATTTGAGACGATCGAAACGACTGGCGTTTGTCGCGGGCTTTTACGATCTGGACGAATTGTTTTCACGTGCCACTGATTACACGTGCAAAACGCAGACGTATCGAGGTATCTGTCACGACCATGCCGCCACCACGTGTCTGGAAATGAGGCTGTATATTTTGCCAGACATCCATTGTTTATTACGGTGCATTCTATTAGGAGCATCGCAGAAGATCCATTATATCTGTCGGCTGTATTTTTGTTGTTTCATGTAATACAGGATTCTCAATGCCAATTAAGAATTTTTCCAACAGAATTATTATCCGAATGAAATTGACAACCGGTTCATTCCCTTCACGGGATGCAGTATTTCCCGGGGTAATAATATTTTCGAACGCGCGGCGAATCATTGTTGCACGAGAAAAATAATAACGTTTCATTTGTTCTTTATCAATGCAGGCAAACTTTAATTATAGACCCATTACGTACATACGCGTGGCGCGTCTTTATTAACGCGCGTCGAATAGTGATTTCATAATATCGATGATCCACATTTAAGGGAGATAATTCAGCGGAAAAACGTGGTAATGTGGATTCGGTATCGATCGAAGTCTAGTACCCTTACGACTTTTTACGAAGATACGTGCTTCCGTGACGACCATAACCATTGCGATAAGACACAGTATCGTTGGATAATGAAATTATTTCCGCGTTGTCCGTCACATCGAGGCGAAACACCTTCGCCTTGATTGCCGGCACACGTGTGGCACGCGACTTATTTCCTTGGGGAACATTGCAAAAGTGAAACAAAGAGTATGGCAGAGGATTATCCCAATTTACTGGCTCTCGTTTATTTGGATGGCAATTTATTTTGACCGCAAATTTATTATACCTTATGGCGGAGGGGCGACGTAGTAATCGTAAATACTTGTTCGGCTTTTGAATTTGCAACAAATGGTCACTGGTGTACAAAGGGGGCAATAAAAGAATAAATCTCGAACCTATTGTTATGAAAGAAAACTGGACAGGTTTATTTTTGCCACGAGGCTTTATCGAGAATTGTTTGCCTCTCAAATGTTCCAAGGTAAATTGGACTTCTGGTTTTAAAATGTTTATAGTGGGGGCAATAAAAGTTATTCATATAGTGGAGTGCATGCGACGAAACAATAGGAACAGTGAAATTGACTGCAGCTACCTGAGAGACAGACAGACTGTTTACCTGAACGTGAAATTCTACGAATTCTGCAGTTGGCTATTGTAAAGCAGAATTCGGGTAAAAAATTGTCCACCTACCCTTTCACCACACCTTGGTCCAATTTTCTTTAGGCGAAATGAAACAATGGGGAAAATTTATTCTCCTTATTATTCCAGCACGGGGACACGCGATAGAGAGACAACATTCTAAATTAATTCTTTTACTTATCTGTCTATCTAGATCAATTAATTCATAATAATCTTCCACTTATTAATGCTCATTAATATTGATATCGAGAATTATTTAACGCGAACGCTAAGCCTGTGAGGTTTAATCAAGCTACGTTATTCCTACTATTACATATTCATGTTATTATTGTTATTATCATTTTTATTATCAGTGTGCACTCTAATAAATATATGCATTTTCCCATAAATCTCAAATATATTTACTAAACGGAACAACGCGCTGAGAAAATAAATTGTCAATTCAAGTAAAGTCCCAATTTCTGCAATAATTAATTGCATCTTACATTACACCGCCATTGATATATTTTTTTGTTTCATTTAACATCAACATCATTTCGATCTCGATTTTTTTCAACAATCGACACAAAGTCATCCACGAATCACAGTCATCCCCTATCCTCTTATCTCAAACTACAGACGAGGAACGGGATTAATTATTAGTCCAGCTCCAGACGCGTTTATATCCGTCCAGTGCTTTCCTTTTTTCTTTGTTTTTTCCTTCTTTTTTTCCCTTTCGAGCGACGAACAAAATCAGAGCACAGAAACCGTGACCGTCTTTATTCTGTCAGCTGTCCTTTGGCGAACCGATTCTTTCGCTCGTGAATCGGGTCGACGCAACGTCATAATCCATACGACTCTTCTTCTCTCGAACGCCATAAACAATTACGAATCGCGTTACTACTTCTCCGTTCGATTCTCAACTATCGATCTGCTACGCGTGACCTTCTCGTCGCGATTTCCGATACACTTGCCGCGTGTGGCAATGCACTTCCACGGGGTACATTGCGATGAATCACGAGTCGCACACTTGGCGATAAATAGTTCTATGTTTGAGTTCGGCTTTCGTATACTTGGCGAAAGAATGATTAATAGGAGAGTCACTAATTTCATTTGTTTCGCGTAAGTCGCGTGGCACATGCCGGAAGATTATTTTTATGGATTAATTATGCAGAATCCAAGAATAATAAAAGTACCGCGCGATGATAAGATTTTAAGGGATGCGCTGGAGAATTGTTTATCGAGGATCAATCACGCGGAACCGAAGGATCGAAAGTGGCGGTGATCTCTTTGATTTCGAATGCTATACAGACCGACCAGTTCGATCGAAAGACCGAATGATTAATTTGTTTTTCCCCCGTTCGTATAGATTTATCGGCGCAGCTTTCATTTATCGAAATCCGGGGTTTAACGGAATAATAAACAAACGCGGAGAAAAATATCTGCGCGAAGTGGAAGGTGGCATCGGACACTTTACGCCCGACACTTTAGAACCGAGGAGACGATGGAATTTGCATTACTTATCGGCCGTGAACTTTATTGGATAAGCCAGCTGTTGTGCAATCTGTTAGCACATTGCTTGCAGCCTTCTATTGTGTTTTTTCGAGCCGGTTGCTGTACGTATTTTCCTTTACGAAATCTACTGATCTACGTCAGCGTCTCGCAAAAAAAAAATATTGCTCGACCGATCGTTTAAAAGTTATTACACAGTTTCGACTCTGCGAATATTTCTTCACAATGCAACACCAATTCCTTGTTATTATTTTCTGTACAATATAGAATAACTGTGCGTCGGTTTATTGGCACGATATGCAACATTCAGAACCGTTAAATAGGTTTTTAATTTATTTAAACAGTTCGACATTTATTTCAGGGAATTATAGAAGATCAAGATCCAAAGAGAATATAATTTACGATCGTGGTTACTCACAGAGAAGAGGATCCAGGCGTTCCTTGAAGCTCTTGTTCCTCTTGATCCTCTCCACATCGCTGTCGTCCGTTTCCAATGGTGTCTCCCACTCAGACGAGTCGTAGGTTTGGTCCTTCCTGGTGTCGCCAGTTTCTTCCCTCTCGTTTCTCTTCTCCACGTTGTCGTACGAGGAGTTCCTGTCGCTGTACAGCGACTCCGACGTGTCTGGCGGTTTCAACAGCTGTGGGTACCTATTGGTTCAAGGAAAAATAAATAAAATTCGTTAATACATTCAAAGAAACTTTTATTTTCATTCTTTGGATGCATTTTTCTGAACAGTAAAATTTAAAGGGATGAAAAATTGCAAATGCAGCAGGTAGAGAATATTACAATAATAAATTCTCACGAAAATGGAATGAAACGAAAATAATTCTCAGGAATTATTGAGTATACGCGTAGATGTATACGTGCGTATACTTTGTCCAGGCAAAAGTACATTTTGTAATTAAATCGATTACCCTGCGAGTTTCATTTCAGTCGAGTGATTAATTAGGTGTTAAAAGAACTCTCTATGGCTCTTGATTTTTTTTTTTTAGTTCGAACACGATTACATTTATCAATGAGTTCGACGATATCAATGCTCACTGTGCAACTGTTACTTTCTGAGACTGAACTGAATGTTCCCCAGCCGACCGAGTGCATATCTACTCACCGTTGGAGGATGATACTCTGGACCGTCAAAGTGTTCCCAACAACGTCCCTATCGCACTCCTCGTCCGGAAACTTTCTGGCCATGTTATCGCCCTCGTAATCCGCATCACAGTCGTAGTCTGGTTCGCAGTCGTCCCCTTCGTTGCCTGAACAAGCATTATCATAAATTGTTATCGTTGCCCCCTTGGACTTATTCTCCATTTCGATCATTTTATTATACAGAAGCAAAAAACAGCTCGGAGATTTCTGCTTCCTTCGCATTCCTGGAACGCGATGCATCGAAAGCTAAGAAGTGATTGGAGAACTCTTGTACAGCGTGCGGAACATGTTCTTCGTTTGGGATGAGAATTATTATTCCGGTAGAATTTCATGTTTCAATAAAATAATAATAATGCGCTTGTTTTTCCTTCTCTTTGGATTTATTTATTTTTGCAGAATTTTGTAGATCTCGTGATAATCGTGTTTTTAATAACAGACTTCGATCGTCGCTAATAAAATTTGTATTCTTCTGCACGGTTTCTGACCTTTCTTAAATCAAGATTAGATTAGCCCGCTGTTCGAGTAGACGGATCGAAATCGTGGAAAAATAAGCGAGATAATGAGCGTTCTAAGGGTGATTTGGTTTATTGTTATCGATTGAAAAATCAGCGGGAGGTACTCGACGATATTCAGATATATATATAGAACTCCTTGTTTTTGTTTTCTGATTGAGCGATGTTTTCGTGCCAAAAAAAATTAGACGATTCTTAGGTACGATAAAGAAGATTAGTTACTCTCAAGTGTATTTTTACTCACCACTTTTCCACTTACTAATTAAACGTGTCAAGTGGTCACCCATTAAGAAACGTAATCGAAGATCCGCTGTTAAACGATAGTAGATCGCTCGGGGCAAAAGTATCGGCAAATAATAAACATGCTCAATTAAATTTTTCGGTTAAAACACACCTTCTTACTATTTTCGCGAAAACACACCAACAATCTTCCATCGACGTTAAATAAAACACACAACATCGACAATTTCGATAATTGATTGCCCCAAAAAATGATTGCTGCTCCTAAAATCGAATGGAAACGAGAAAATACCTTACCGATAAACTCCCAACTGGAGTCCACGGCCCACGAAGTGTCATTGAACACCTTCGTCCTGATCTTTGGCGGTTGCACCGGTTTCGCCCGTGGTATCTTCTTCACCTCTTTGGTGCCCAGCCTCTTGGCCAGATTGTCCACAGAGGAGGATATCAGTGGCGTTTTATCCTCTGTTTCCTCTGTCTCCTCCCAATCGATCGGATGCAGCTGATTCGAATTGCCGCCAAGCGGTGTCTGCAGCCAACCCGGCTCGCTGTGTCGGTATTTATTCGTCGCCGGATTATTTCTTGGCCGTCTTCTGGGAATTATTGCCGCGCTCTGCGCGATGGCGTCCGCAGGCTCAGCGTAGAAAGGGCTTCCCTGTTTGGACTCTGGTGTCAGGGGGCTGCTGCTCTCCGACTTGGCCAGCATCAGACCGAGTTTGTTCCTGGGTGGTGTGACCGTGCTTGGACTATTCAAGGAATTCGCACTGCCTGCTTGGAGAAGACATGAAACCTCGATTTAGAAGTGATTGGATGTACGAGGGGAATTAGACTGCTGTTATCTTTGTTCATAAACTTTAAAATGTAATCGCGATATCTTCTGAATTTAATGCTGGATATTATAGAACATTACTGTCTCGTTGATTTATTAAATATAAAGAAACTACTTGTCTGCAGATAATTGGAATAAAAGATACCAGAAACGGAAGCGATCTAAAATAAAATGAACTCACAGACGCGGGACAATAGATCAGGTTTCCTGCCCATTCCCGTCTCCTCCGGAGATCCATTACTCTGCTCCGCGGACTTCGCCTCCTGTACAGGTTTGAAGCTACTAAACTCCGGGCTGGTCATCTCCTTGTAGCTCAGCTTCTCATTCCCGATCGATTTATCGTTCCTCACGATCATCCTGTCGTTCCTCACGATCAGCTGTTCGCTGGTCGTCAGTCTCTCGTTGAAACTCCTCTCGGCCGGATTCGCCAATCTGTCCGGCACCATTAAACGGTCGTTCGAGTTCCTCAATCGTTCCTGGGGATTCGTCGGCGCCTCGTTCCTCGCCAGCTTGTCGTTCGGCGACCAGGTAGAATGGTTCGACTGGTCCGTCGTGTTCCAGATGTCCTCGTAATCCGAGATCTTGTCGCCCGGTGAGCTCCGATAGTACGATTCCAATATGTCCGACTCCTGATAGTGTTGCGAATTCTTTCGGGCGTCCCGATCGCGCCTCCGTTTCGATTTGCTCGTGCTGGACGGCGTGGCGGGCGAAAGGGCGTTGGGCGTCTTGGCGCCGGGGTTCGGGACTAGCTTCGACATCGGCGACAGCACCGGGGTCGCCGGCGACAAGGGCGACTTTATGGAGAAGTTCGACGCGAGGGATTTGTTTGACGTGGCGCTCTGCGGGCTCAGAAGGGAGCTGTTCGGATCCGACGGCGTGTTCTGCTGAAATCAGGCGGGGGGACAGTTAAACTGGCTGGCTTTTGTGATCGACATTTCAGGCGGGGTACAATGTTTGCGAAACCTTCTCGATGTTATTGCAGTTTTATGAACAGAACATTTGTAAGATATGACAACAGTTTTATGAATAGAGCGTTTGATACAGTCGACAGAACGTTTGCAGGGGTGAAGACGAAAACGGAAAGTACCTGCGCGCTGCCAACGTCAGTCGCCTGGTTCACGTTGAACGTCACCGTGGCCGTGACGGTGAAATTATTCTGATTCTGAGCGATCCCCGGCTTCGCCCATCTCGGCGGCGGCGGCGGCGGTGTTTTCACGATCTGTCCCGCGGAATGATTCTCCGCGATGATGTTCCTTATCTCGGGCAGGACCGGCGACGTTGCGCAGGACAGATTGTTGAACATCGACACGTTCTGATGGAAGTTCGTCGTCATCGTGCTGACGGAGGAGAATCTGGCCCTCGACAATTCTACCATGGTTCTCTTCGACGCTTCCGCCGCGTTCTTCGCGTCGAAACCGACCTTGTTGTCCTGCACAGGGCTCAACACATTGTTCTCCACGTTGTGCACCACCGGGGACGGGCATCGAACACTTTGGACCAGGTTCGGCGAGATCAGCTTCTGCGACAACTTGTCGCTCGGCGAGATCTTCTCTTTCTTTAGATCCATCGGCTCGTTGAACGTTGTCAGGTTCAAAGTGTTCGGCGGCGTGGGCCTCGGCTGGCGTGGCAACGACGACGTGAACGTAGACGTCGTCAGCGTGGCCGTTGGCGACGTACTTCCTGCACAACGAAAATAAAGCGACGGTGTTGGGATTATTTCTGGCACGTGGATATTGCACTTATTTCGGGACGCGGGGCTGGGATGTTCTTTTTTTTCTCGAGAGAGGCGTTTAAATTTGAGGGAAATGCACCGTCTAATGAGCTACTTTGTTTCGGGATCGAACGAGGAAGGGTTGAGAAGCTCGTTTGGGTGTTCGTTTCGAACGAAACGAAATCTGTTTAAACATTTATAAAACTGAGATTCGTTCGTTTCGTATCATTTATCACTACGATTGTTCATTTTAGTTGTAAGTAAAACGTTGCAAATAACTTTGCTAGTATAAGATATACTGTATCTATAAATAGGTACCATTATAATTTCATTTGAAATCACTCACGTGTCTCGTGCGGCGAAATCGGCGCCAGATTCAGCACGATACTCTCCGTCGTCGGCGTGTGAATATTATTATTGTTGTTATTATTCAGATTATTGTTCCCTGCAACATACAGCGTCGAGCATTCAATTAGCTATCGTCGAGTAAACGAACAAGAGAAATACGAATTGACGTTGATTCGGGGTAATTATTGGTATCGAAAAATGTTTGGAAAATTTCAACCCACCGCCACGGAAGCTGCTTAAGCTGGATGTATTGCTGCTACTACTTTCCGGTGGCTTCGGGTTCGCCATCGGGTATCTCCAGAATTCCTGACCCAGAAGCGCCAGAGAGGAGAGCTGCTGCCTATTCTTGGCCTCGCGCATCGCCCTTGGCAGTGTCAATTGGACTGGCAATTCGTCACTGTTCCCATCAAGGAGAACAAATAAATCAGGCTGAATTAGTGCTTCAGAGACTTAACGAGGATAATTGAGACGCTGTAACAGCCGATTCATTGGCAACGCTAATGGCCCGCGTCGAACCGTTATACGGATTCACTTTGATAATGTTTTCAACCGCTTGAAACTCGTGGAAATACTCGAGAAAGGTTTGAGAAGGTTTGAGAAGGTTTGAGAAGGTTTGAGAGGGTTTGAGAAGGTTTGCGAAATGCAGAAATGTGAACAAGCGATTTCTTTTGGAGCCCCTAAAATACACCCTAAAGGGTATTGTGCCAATATGTGGGAATGAATTATAACATTATATTTTTTGTGTGTATTGAGAGTGAAATTCAGAAAATTCTGAAATTGACAAACGAAAAGTTAAGTCTCCAGAATTATCGTGGGGCAATTATTTTAGTCCCAGAAATTGGAGTACAACAAATTATACTGCCTGCCTACGTATAAGACTAAAAATAAAATAGAAAAAAATAGGGACAAGGAAAAATACGCAGCCACTACCGTGTTACCAGATAGCATCGACAAAACGATACGGGGTAAACGGCTGGAACGCTCATGAATCATTAATCGGACCCATTAAAAGGAAAAACGGCGCGTCGATTATCATGAAAACCGTGGCTTAATAGCGCGAACGCAGCTTTCCAACGCACCCATTAGCCGCCTAAATTATCCCCGGATACGATCCAGGTACGACTTTCACCACGCGAATCGTGTCTGCCAATGTGGACTCGCGTGCTCCAGGAATTCGATAAATTATGCAACGCTATATTGATCTCAGTGTGGCACGTTTACTGACCAATCCTGCATACATCTTTTCTCTTAACATCTGCTTAATGACAATTTAAATTAGCCCTTTCGATAAACAACAGGAAACAATATCGTAATTTAATATACAAATTTCAATCTCCAATTTTGATCACATATTTTTTTAAGAAAGAAGTAGTTGCTATAGTGCCGTCAATAATTATTTCTATCCATAATCATATTGCGTCAAACGCGTAGCTTATTTCCGTCGACATTAGCAGGAAATGCTTTAAATTTGAATAATCACCGATTGGAAAATTCTACGGAATCAATTTGCCATTTAATAAACGGTCGGAGAGGAAGTTGAGACAGTGCTAGCGCGTATGTATTAAAAGAACGAGACGCTATCCGATCGAAGTGGAAGGTGAACGCGAAGAGAGAGCACTCACCAGCACTGAGAATAGTGGGCGATCAGCGAGGGGATGTTGTCGAACCTGTTCTCGCTGGTTTCCAAGCTCAGCTTCCCCTTGTTGGCTTGGATCAGGTAGTGCTCGATGTACGGTCCCTTTCCTGGTGGTAGCCGTACAGACAGGGCCATCGTGTCGCTCTGGCTCGACTGTCGGACCACGAAGTTCTGGAAA
Organism: Nomada ferruginata; assembly: GCA_963583965.1. Classification (NCBI taxonomy): domain Eukaryota; kingdom Metazoa; phylum Arthropoda; class Insecta; order Hymenoptera; family Apidae; genus Nomada; species Nomada ferruginata. Next base: position 3,527,830 of record OY757223.1, read on the forward strand.
TAGAAAGAAGATACATAGTCAGTGGTTAGATAAATTAAAAAAATTGGACGAAATAATTCAAGAGCGTAGAAATAATTATGGGGAACTATGCAGAGTATTTGAATATTTCTTGTCTTCATTTGATTAGCGGGAAAGATTTTTCAGGACCGCTTTTGTAAATTAACGGAAGACTTCTAAAATTGTTCTCCTCCGCGTGTTTAGAGCGTTTACGACCGAATCCTAAAATTGTATTACAAGTTAATTGAAAGTTGGATATTTTTAAAACTCATTTTCCACACGTGCTCTACAAACAGGATGGTCTAATCTTCCTCAGGCAAGAGCGTAAACGTGCCCAGAGCCAAAAGGGACGTAGAAATTGTCGAGGTTTATTTTTTCAGATAAGACGAACTCTTCGACTTGTCACGAGCAACCTACTTACACGGGGCCCTTTCCGGAATTCAAAATACATCGCGAACTTGCACGAATTCTTTTCCAGAAATAAATCCAGCAAAGCCGAAAAAGCATCGTACAAATTTCTATACCTATGCATTCTCACAAAATCCAAGCTTGCGAAGCACTGGTGAACGCAAACAACAATTCCGTCACAGTTTCGTTTCTACTTTACTTAACCCAGTCCCGGTAAACGCGAACGAAACAGAAAGAAGGCGAACGCAGAAAAATACGCTTATTATTATCCACGGCTCTCCGTGTTTCCATTTCGCTCCATAAATTTCCCCGCGTATCGCTTTGAATCCCTGTGCCCCGGGAGAAGAATAGCAGACCGTGCACGAGGAAAGAGAAAAGCAACCGCGACACATAAAACGCATTGCATAATTCCCGGCTTTTCCAGCCGGATATCCGTGTCGAACATTCGACTGACGTTCCAGGGAGCAAAGCGAGGAGACAAAGCTGTGGCAATGAATGAGCAGCAAAAGGCCTGAGCTTCTTTATCCTCTACACTTTCAGTATTTTCCGTTTACTTTCGAGGGGGCAAAGTTTTCGAGGGAACAATGTTTTCGAGCGACGCAAATTTTGTTCTCCGAACGCAGGTTCTAACAAGTGGAAGTGGTTATTACAATCGAAGATTCTTTACGATTTTATGTTCGAATCGATTTCATTAATCGTAGAACGATCACTGTGGCGTCTAATTTGAAAAATCCGCAAGTTTCAATCAACACGTTATTATCCGGTGAAGGCAAGGAAAATCCATAAACGATATTTAAAACTGCGAGTACACAAATAATATGAAATACGTAGTAGGAAAAATACATTCGTTTTTCCGACGTAAACGATTGCTCCTCTACCATTTATCGTACGTTATCATTGTTATCTACCACGCACAGCCACTCCACAGTGGTGTTCGTCAACGTATCGACACCAGTCCGGGATAATTTCAACTTCAAACCCCCTCCGCGGAATCGCCGTCCTCCTCTGACGGTGCACGGGGGTTGGTAGTCTCGTCTATGGACAAGTAATTGCTAGCTGCATTGTTTTTCGGTTCGAGCAATTCATTCGTGGACACGGGGGGGAAAGTGCGGGCCGATTAACAAAGCTGGAGAACAATGAGCCAGCGGGAAAACAATGCAGCCACAATGGCACGGCTCGTTCGCTGCCGTTCCACCCCCGCTGATTACACTGCTTCGCCTCCCTCTCCCACGCTTTTTCGTTATTCGCCGGGAAAGGGAGCAGAGGAAACAAAAAAAAGAAGAAAACACCGTTCGTTGCAGAGGAATCCGTGGAAAATGACGGGAAACGGGACGCTTCTTTCGATGCACTGAACAAACTATTGGGGTGGTTCTGTCCGCGTTGCTCGCAGCTTTGTTCGGCTTGCTTTTTGTTTAAATTATTGTCTCGCCGGTATTCAGAACGGGATAAATACTTTTGTTTAGAAGGTTCTGTTCGATTCCTCTTGTTTTCTTTATAATACAAGATAGGCAAGTTTTACTTTCTGGATGTTTCGAGATTTTTTTTCTAATGGAACGAACAGGGTAGTAAATTTGTGGGGGTTGTTTGGACAGGATTTGATCAAGGGAAAGGTATTCGAATTAATAAAAAATATCGTCTACCAAATTTTCCGTTAAAAGAAAGATTAGAACCTCTCAATAATACAAGGTCTAATAATAATAATAATTCCTCATTCAATATTATAACGAGAGCCTGGGAAATCTTATTAAAACGATCTTCACTTCCTTCCTAACAAGGTTCGTCGTACGCTAAATTAATTATCCATCTAAATTAATTAGATTCAACAGTTCAGAGTGCACTCTGTCTCTCCCTCCCTCCCTCTGGTGAAAAGGGTTAGACCAATCGATCCCACGTTAAAAGAGACACTCGACCCGGTCTCGATTCACCTATTTCCTCGTCGTGATTTTATCATCATCGAGTCGTTACTCCATCTTGACCCGATCCGCAATTTCTTTCACGAGCCTTTATCTATTCCTCATCTCGTTTTAGAGTACGGTGCCTCGAGACGAAGCTTGACCCTGCTTCTGCGGAGGCTTTATCACGAGGAAGCCTCGATTCCATCTTGATACAATTCCAAGGGGGTCTTGACCCCGCTGCTTTCGCTTCTCTATGGCTCCTCGCGTAGTCCCGATCTCGATTTCGAGTGGCCTTTCCTTCCGTCTTGACACGGTCTTCAAAGTAATTCGAACGCCACTACCTCGTCGGTGCACCAAAAATATTCGTACTCTTTGGAAATCAATCTTCCCTTTATCAGAAAACGAAAACTCTCCTTAAATATGCCACAGTATTTCTAATACGTAAAATGATCTTCGTAATTAACAAAAATGGAAACGGAATAAATCTGTTAAAAGACTCTGCACACATTTTAGTAAATCCCACCTATGCTACCTTCTTGATAATTAAGCAAAAAAAAATTGTGAATCATCATCGCAATTGCGAGCGTGAGGCATTGACACGATTTTTCATCTGGCACCGGCCGTCTCTGCTGCTATTCTTCCTCGCGTGTCAGATAAGAGCGTGCACAGCTCGGCTCGATTGTTCTCCACGGCTAAAAGCGAGATAGCCAGCGTGGAAACAATGCTCCGTGCCGGGAAGTGGAAGCGAGTTCGGATTGTGTAGATGGAGAGAAGTATGATCGGTTCTTATCTAACGCAACCGGAAGGACGTCAGTCCAGTCGACTGAGGCACCCAACGGAAAATTGTGTCAACGTTTCCCTGTGTAATTTACGCTCCTCTACTATTACGATAGAACTTCGTTCGATCACGAATTATCTGTCGCTCGATATTGTATCCATTAAGAAATCGCGTTTCCATTCATCGTCTTGCACTCCTCGAAACACCACGGCCACTTTGTCGCGCGAATCGTGACAAACGCGCGTCCCACGCGAGAAACGAACGTTCAAATCCGTGGAAAAAGCAAAGCAGAACTCGAGGGTGGACCTTTACGGCCCCGGCCACGCTAACAATGCCACTTGTTATGCGTGTTTTCTGGCGGATCACCGCTTGGAACGTCGCCAGAGGCTTAGGTCGTCGTATTTCGTCGGGGCAACGTCTACCGTTTGCATTTACTGTATATTAAGCCACCGTTGCAACGGTGCTGCCTGCCAAATGGTCGATGCATTCGTAGATACGTTGGCCACGGTTGATCCGACGACGATCTACGGACGATAGTGTACTAGCGATGGTACAAGAGGAACGTTAATTGCTATTGCAGAGATAGAGATAGAGATAGAGAGAATGTGTGTGGCTGTGTTACTGTGAGCAGGGATTTTGGAAGATACTGCGCAAGCTGGTATTTGAATAATTTTCCTGTGAGCATTGTAAAACGGAGAGTTTGGGTATAATGAGGGTCGAAGGGATGGTACGGAATTTTTGGGACAGCGTTAAAATTGGATTGAAATATCGAGCTTGAAAAATATATTAAAATTAAAATTTATTTGATGTATTAATGTACTAAAGTTTGGGTGGTAAAATGCTGCATTTGGATAAAACAAAATATAATTAATACATTCTTCACTTGTCGCATTTGAGTCACTAAATCGGTCGGTGCTTAAAAAAAAGTTCAGCACCCAAAGAAAAATTTATTTCAAATCCACTTGTCAGCTTTTTTCCATTATAAAAATATTATTTGAAAGAAATGGTGACTCATTTCTGTTACGCGTCGTACGCCAACGACACCCCTATAGGATAAAAAAAGCGTGAAAATATTCCGACGTAACTTCCCCTGTAAATAAAACGAGCAGATCCTGGGCGTCCATTTATTGCCGCAGGCGACAAACAATGCGCGACAACTGAAAATATTCGCGGAATGAACGCTGATCAAAGTGTTGGGGAAGCTCGAGGCGTTGGGGGTGGGGGCGGTCGTAGATTTTCCACTGAAAACGCCGCTCAAACAATTGCACGAGTAATATTTCACGTTCTTTGTTTCTCCCTCCCTCGATTCGTCGACTAGGCTTTCCCTTCAGGGAACTTTGGACAGTTTCTTTATTTATCATGCAGTGCATTTGTCGAGCGACAGATTCCCCCGAATCTTGCAGCAGGAACACGCCACTAACAGTAAAGGAATTCTAACTAAAGTTAAATGAATAGGAAGAGTAACAAGTACAAACTTTTTTTAAATTATAAAATCGAACCACCCGAAAAAATATAGAAGAGTTCTCCGATGTTTCTCGGTGATTCCAAATCAATTATCGAAGGAAAATGGATAAATTATTTGACAACAAGAAATTTTCCGACGCGGGAGAAAGGTGTACCTGCGGGGTGATAAGCGAGGTTCCCTCACGACGGAACACTTAAGGAGATGGTGCGAGGGTAATACAGGAATACTCAAGAATTTTCCACACCGACACCGTATTTAACCCTCACGCCGAAGGTCCGTGTACCTCCGCGGAAAACTTCCTGGTCCTTCGACCTGGACGGCGAGGAGGGTAGAAGCGAAATAGAGGCAGACACACAGAACGGGAACGGGGAAGTCTTTTGCCCCGCTTGCAATTTTCTTACGCTTAATCGATTCGTTTAAGTGCACTCACCCCTTCCTCTTTGCCTTGCAACAAGTGGAAAGCGCCGGCTCTTTGGATGCCAGGAAGGAACCAGATCGGATGGGAACGTATAAGCCTCTCGATCAGAGTGATGTCGCAGGCGACCTCGCTGCCAGAATCTTCCGTCGAGGTTGAAGATCCACCAGAGGTGGCCGATCCTTCAGAGGATAGCGACTCCTCGCTCTGGAACGTGCAAATCAAATACAAGAATGTTACGTGAAGCAAAATAAAAGTTACACGTCAATTAAAAAGTCTGGTAGTACACCTGGTAGCAAAAGAAAAAAGAATCCCGCTTCCCGGAAGGCGTAGAAAAATGTGGAAGGACAATGGCGGGAAGCAAAACGAAAAAAAGGCAACGAATAAAGAAAAAGGAACGATTAAACGAGGAGAAAATGAACGGAGGGCGGGCATCGGCTGCAAATTGAGATAACCGGTGGAACCATTCGCTGTGCCCTTGCACGACAGTATAATGCCGCATTAGAGTGTATTGTATGACGATCGGGTAGGATTTACACCCTCGGAATTGCGGCTTAAGGGAACCGGCATTTCCATATTCGTGGCGATTGCAAATCGCGACTCGCCTCGCACGTTCTACGACTCCGTTGTGGAATCGGCCGGGGAACGATTTTACGGCGGCCGAAAGTAGTATGGGGATCGAGATTAAGCAATGAACCGGGATTAACGAGCTGAAAACGCTTCGCCAGACACTGGCTAAATTATACTAAATGCTGCGCGTAATATACAATGGGTGCACTCCGTATGGATACTGGATTTCAATGCTTCATTGCTGGCACTGCATTTTGCTTGATTTCTATACGAACGAGACAAAGAGATATTGTTGATTATACCAGGTGTGCGATCTGTTGAAAATTTAATTGGATACATTTTCGTTTTCGACTTGAATATATTCGTGTTCGATTATTTGGTAAACAAATACCCAGACAGCTAGTAACAGTAATAATAATAATGCTAACAATAATAATGATGGCATTCATCGATCAAATAATTTTCATCTGCGGTTTCTTTACGTGTTCGTGAAACTCTCGTGTTATAGGTATTGGTGTGATAACTAATTGAAACCGATTCGTAAAAAAAAATGAATAACCAGGAACAATTGGACACGAGTATTTGTGGTCATTTAAAACCGACGTATCGATCAGTTGCGTACCAAATTTTTCGTGCACCCCTATTTTTCTGGAGCAGGGGGTTGATTCGCGAAGGGGTTTGCCGCGTGCCGGAGTTTCGAGTGTAATTTAATTTGAAATGCAGACTGACACACAGCGGTGTTTCGGGTTAAACGGATTAAACGAGAACGCGCGACGCATGCTGAACACCCTCGTAGCTAATTGCGAATCCCTTAATTGCACACCGTGGAAAGTATTCCGTCATCGTTACGATTTTCCCAATCGTTTGGTAATACCGACATTATCCATGCTTTCGCGAAGCATAAAAAAAAAGGAATAAAAATCAGGGGAACAATATACACTGGAAAATGTTTTGCCTGGAAACCTGGAAAATTACCAATTCGATCATTTAATAATAAAGCTGCATTTGCTTTAGGCAATTATTTAATATATCTGGAATTTTTTCTGTCAAATATATCCACTGTAGAAATATTTTCTTCTATTATCTTCCATTATAATAATTATCTATTCAATTGCTATAATCAATTTAAAAAATTATTCTAATATATACAAATTTATTTCTGCAAAATAAAGCGCCTGAGTAATAATAATAATAATTATTATTATTATAGACGCAGAATATTTGCGTGCTTTCCACTACTACCTTTCGGTTTATCCTCTTATCTTTCACATTTTCACGTTCAGAATACGTGACCCCGCTAAAGCCAGACAGAACAGGATGATCCCACTCACCTGTACATGATGTAGCTGCGTAAGCTGATGGTGCTGCAGTGGATTTGGCGGAGGTGTGCTGGGCGAGCTGACAACTTGAACGGTACCATGCTGCTGCAGATACGGTTCCAGGAAGACATCGCTCCTGCGAACAGAGAAAACAGATCGTTGCGTTTAGTCTCGTTTCGTTAATTGGCCTCCCTCTGTCGCATCGTACGAGTAAGTTCGCGCGGTTGAAAAAGACTATCAGCATTTCTTCATTCTCTCCCATAAAACGATAGAGATTACTTCAGCATCGATTGCTGTATGACCATATTTTTCTATCGTATCAAATAGACAAAGTCTACAACAATTCTTCTGTCGTAAGATCGTTTCCCAGCCCTAGTCCAAGAGTATCAGGAAGATGTATTGTCTCGTATCAGAGACATCGTGACACGATGAATGCAACACGTTTCTCTTTTCAGCTATCTCGTCTAGGAAATCCCAGTTCCTTCCGTCTCATTTCCCTAGAAAGTACGGGGAATCGTCCCGAGTGAAAGAGGAGAGCACAAAAGTGTCTCGAACCGTCCAATTCTGTATTGTAATGCTACGACGCAAGGCCCCTAGATTTCTCGTTACCTACGAGACCGTGCAGTTGCAGGTAATCGCTCAGAAACTAGCAGGTAAATCCTCCATGGTGGATTAGAGGGAACAATGTACGGTTTGCAAACAGACCTGCACGCTCGCGTAATTCCCGTAGAGTCTGCGGGGAGAAACCGCGAGATTCGTGACGCGAATCGGCCTAATTGTTCTACTGGGTTCACTCTTCTGGGGATAATGATCGCAATAGAGATAGAAATTCGAGCAAACTCAAGAGACTTTGGGGTAACTGTGAAAATACACTCGTTGACGAGCGATAAAGTTAATGGAAATTCATGAAACGAGACGGGGAATTAAATTCTTTGAATACCATTGATATAAATTAACGTGACAACTAAAAAACATCGGTATTTAGTTGAATTTTAATACCATACAAAAACCTAAGTGTTCGAATAATTTTCCAAAGCATGGAAGATACATTTTTTTTTACTGAAGCAATAGATAAGCCTTCACTGCGTAAATGTCAGTAATATTTATTACTAATCGGGTATATAAATAATAATATATTAGTCAGACCACTTTCATATTCACCGTGGCACAATTGCTTTCGCTTCGAATCGAGATGCTTGCATTATTTAATTCACAAAATTTATCGCGACCCACCAGCTATAAATACGCATACTTTACACTCGTATTTATATTATTACCCAAGGCAACGAAACAAACGTCCGCCAACGAGGCGTCGCCATCGCCGTCGTCGTCGTCGCATCGCGAAATTATCGTCGACTTAACGACGCCCAGAGTATTCGCTAATTATACCGATAATCCGTACTCTTGTAAAACGATTCGAGGCCCATCGGTACGACGGCGACGCGACTCTTAATTAATGGTCTCATTAGAGTCCCAAAAGTCCCTTAATGACCTCTTTTACGAGCACGCTCGGCGCTCTTCGTTCCTGTTCGTTCCAAATTCTTTTTTCCCCCCTCCCCAAGCGTTTTGCCAATTTGTTTATCACCTGGTCCATACGCCGAGGTCAACTGCCTTGAACAAGGAAAGCACTGTGGCTCGTGCAACGGGGACGCGTGTGTTGCACTGCACATCGCAGCTAATTGCGACACGTACTAGTTTGCGATGCGTCAGAATCTAGGGAGTAAGTGGCGCGTTACGCGGAAATGCTGCCAGTAGATTAATGACGCTGCTTTTTATGCGTGTGTGTACGCCAAGTATTTGCACAGTTCCTGGAGAGCCACGAGCCTACCGGTGCTATCCTTAGTACGCGATCCTTGGATGCTAATAGTAACCGTGGCAGCTAAGCAGCACTAACTGGACGCCATCGAACTTTTGCTCCACCCTGCCACCCCCTGTCCACTGTTCGAATAAATATTTTCCCTATTTTTCATCGGCTCCTCGCGAGGGAATAATTGACGCGGTTACGCGTTTCGTTTGGCCGCGAGCGATCCGCTTCAAACAGTATTATTTCGAGCAAACTTTGCGCAAGTTCCCGGCCTGAATACCGGATGAAGGGGCGTTGACGTATGCAAAGTCGCCGGCCACCACCCCCAAACGCGTCCAACACTCCATTGTCCTCTGCGTTTGACAGTTGGACGACCTGTTTCGGACCTTGTCTGCACAGTGGAGAACCACGTTCGTTCCTCGACACGACTCTCTCAGGACCGTGCATGCGCCTCGATATAGGGGTTGAAGGAATTTTCGGGGGTGTTTCGGTCCGTTTAGCAGGGGGGAAACGAGCGGATCCAGGGGAACGAGGCATCGCAGATGTTCGATAATGATTCTCGGGGACGATGATGCTGCTGTTACTGCCAATGAACGATGTGGCGGAGAAATAAATGAATGATTGGCGAGTTCTGTTTAACGAAACTGAGACGTACTCGTGATAATTGAACTGTTGATGTTTCAATTGCCAATGGAAATTCTTGTTATTCGCCAAAATGATTCTACAGTATCTAGAACTTTGTTTTGCAGCTTCTTTCTCGGGCAACGTGTTCTCATTTAATTATCCTCTTACAGACTATTAGATTTTTTTATTCCAAGCGCAGGTGTCAATGACAGTACAGAAATAGTACAGGAAATTAATGGATTCATCAAAAATATACTATATTAAACAAAAGTATGATAAAATTTGCCACCCTCTCAAGGTTGCAATTAATTTCAAGCTTCATTAATCATCGGATAATTATCCTTGAATATATTTACACCGCTCGAAACAATAAGCAAACATTTTCTTTCCCCCTTTTGGCCCACCGTAATTGCCGCCGTGCAGTGAAATTCATTTTTCATTCTCCGGCGGGAGAAATCCGGTCGCCATGTGTTCCAGCAATTAAAAGCTTCGCCTACAATAGTATAAATCATCGTTGGGAAAACGGTGTTGACGTTTGGTCGTTCTTTTTCCTTCTGCACTACGGCACCCATCAAGGGACGATTTGTTACGTCGCGACGTATCGATTTTCCACCACCGCGATACCCGCCGGACGTCATTGACTAATTTCGCGCCGCGGATTAATTGACTGCACGCAGAGTTTTCGGTCGTTGCGAACTTTCATGGGATTATATAGGTTCAATTCGACGGGAGACGTGCGTTCAAAAACCAAACGGATTTCGTTGGCTCGCGTTTTTTGTTATTTATTATTTCATTGAAAAATCGAGGCCCAATTGCTGCATCTACTCTTTGCACAGCTTTTCGAGGACAATATAGTGTTTTCTGGTATTTTTATCGTAGGCAGACGCGTAATTATCGCAAGATATCACTCACATTTTTACATACCGGTGAATTTGATTGCCTTAAAAGCACGAGATAAGAAAACTATCCAGGCGATAAATAAACGTAATCTCCACCCACGTAAAACTGTTGAAAAAATTCCAGTACCTTCAACAGTTTTCCATTACCTCGAAATTCGAAGAAGCAATCAGTCCTCGTTATTTCCCCCTGCAACAACAACGAGGCCCGAAGAACAGAAGAAAAAGTACCCTCCGGACCGTTGAAAAATTTATACGAAACCTTTAAATAATTTCCTACGACCACCAAACTACCCCAATTTTCTCAACAACGCTCTGACTGACCGTTCTCTCTTGAAAATTTGTAGAAATCCAAGAGGAACGATTCTTCGAGGAGGAAAGGAAAAAAGGTGCAACCCTTTCTTATCGCGCGGTCCACGCGTCGAAAAATTGCAGAGCCGGCGATCCGGGAGTAACAAAGGGCCAGCGACGCGGAAGTTACGTTCCTGATTCGACAGCGAGCAAACGCGGTGGTGTGTTCGTCGTCTGCGAGATCTGACGGGGGTTGCCATGGCTACTGGGCGGTTCTCAACACGTGGTCCAGCCACGGCCTCTCCTCGCAAGGGTGAAAGGGATTTTTACGTATTAACGAGGAACCCCGTGCATCGCGTACATGCACCAGGGGGTTGCGTTTGGCGTCGCGGGGAAGAAACAGGCAAAGCAACCGTTTCCTTCTCGAGGAGGACACGGTGTCTCAAAGGAGAGGATCCTCGAGTGGTCGGCGTCTGGTCTCAAAGGAATGCATTCGAATGGCGAGCAAGGAACTTCTTTTTACACGCTGCACCCGTTTCGCGAGCTTTCTTTACTAGCTTCCCCGTCTGGAGACGTTAATTCGCTGCTGCACAGTGCCCCCAGAGGGTGGCTAATTGTTGCGAGTTGCAGTGGATGGAAAAGGGTCGCTGCATGGGGGGTGGGGTGGAAATGGTGGAGAACGCGTACGGGGAGTGTGACAGTGGTGTGGTTGAGATGTTACGTTGAATTTTTGCGGTCTCGGTGAACGGCAATTTTTTTTCCTTGCGCTTGAACAGATTTGAATTAGTCGATGGTATCGTGTAACCTTGTGAGTAGCCGAAGGAGGGTGGATTTTTAGATTCGATTGAGTTATAAAGTGCGTTAAAAGTGCTGTCCCCGTATTAACGAGGTATTCTCGATTTAAATGGAATGCTATTTCCAATTCCCTACGCCGATTCAATTGTCGGAGTGATATTGAACCGGGGCCAATGGGAGCTCGTATTCTTGCGGAACCTTGGATCGTGTCCAACGGGGGCGGTTTGGAAACTCTTGGTTAGACGCGATGGAAATCTTTCTAGGCTCTTGCTTGCGATCGTTGTGAAAAGTTGCAGGTTTATTTTCTCTTGGTTGCGTTTTCTTTTCTTCGCCTGTCCGATGTACCCTCAAACTTATTTTTTATACGCATTAAGCAATTGTTTCCACTGAGTCGAAATTGTATTTTAATAGCAGAGAGACAGGCCTGTGCCATTGACTCGAATGTTTCTCCAAGAAAGAAAAATTCGCTCCTTCCCCGGAGGGCTGTGAAAGATAATTTTATTAATTATAAAGGGGTTGAAATGCAAGGGGACGTGCACTGTCCCGCGAGTCTAAAGTCTTGCTGTCTGCGTGAAAAAGTTCAAAGAAATTCCCGGCACCCGAAAGGATCTTCATCCCCTTTTCCTTCTTCCACCCCCACGCCGCTCCAAAGTCGCGCAAACGAGCAAAGTTTTTAGAGCACGAATGGAACTATCAGTCTCCTAGCAAATTAGCGAGTGCATTCATTTCTCGCGTTCCCGTTTAATGCGATACGCTGTCTCAATTATAAGAAAAAATCGTCCATTTAAAATGTACAGACACTTGAATTATTGAAAGAAATTTCTCGAACGAAACTTTCGAACTGGCTACTTAAAATGAAAATACACATTCCTGCGTTTCAAACAAATTTCCCAGCCAGGCGTTTCGGATTAAACTCGCCAATTAAATTAAGAAACGAGCAAATATTCGAATTAAATTTCTGAATTGAATTTTCCCTTTCCTCGAACAGAATTAATCTTAATAAACGCCGTGCTCCAATTTTCTTCTCTCGCTCAGTTGAAGAATAATAATTTCGCGCAATTCACGAAACATTCTATTTTCTGCACGCCGTACAGTCCTTCCGACTTTCTTTCACAGTTCGAGAACGTTTACCAATAAAAATATCTAGAGAGCAACGTTTTTACTCTCGAATCTCTCCGTGAACGTTCGCTCGGCTGTCGCGTGGTTTTTGCCTCCAGTGAACGGAGGTTAGAAGAAAAACGAAATTAGCGGTTCCGAGTGCGTGTCCTGTGATGCATAAAAGATCCGTGTTTTCTCACCGAGAGAAAACACCACGGAAGCGACAACGTGCGTATATTTTTCCGGTCAGCGATCATCGTGATCGAGAACTTTTCTAATTTTTTTCTCCTTTTTTCTCTCTCTCACGTCCAGCATGAAAGCGTTCCTCGTGACTCGACGTCGTTTAAACGAAGGTTCCTCGCTGTTTCTTCGCATCCGTCCGTCGATGGAACGACTCGTTCGATTGCTGGACTAATTAGTTTCAGGAGGAGGAATAATAAATTGAATTGGGCGAATGTTCAATTTCGTAATCGAATTTTTTCCCTGCGATGTGACGCGCAATTGTATATAAGCTTTAATTCTTTAATTATTTCCAATTGTCGACGATTTATATTTTGGAATTTTGATTTGTTAGAAATTGAAGAGCCTGTGGCAAGGTATTATCGATTTCGAGTGTACGTACAATCGAATCGGCAGAGTTCGATTAGTTGGAGTGCAGGTGAGAGCCTCAATTGCAGCAGAGTGTATATTTTAAGAACTAGCTTGTACATACAGCATCACCGTCGTTTCGTTCATTGTTCACTCTACTTTCTCTTGTAATGTTCACAGGTTTGTTCCAGGCGAAAATTAGCAGAATTCTCTTCGCTTTTATTTCATTACACCTGATTTGCCTTATAACAATATTACATAACGGGTTGCGCAATTGAAAAAATAAAAATGAGGATGATTTTCAGCTACAAGAATCATTTCCCAAAAATGTGACACAATTGCTAACGAAAATTCGTTATTAATTTAGACACAATAACAATTTATTCTCGTCTTAATAACCGTTATATCACAGCAGACAAATTCTTTTCGAACAAACAAAAACTAATATTCAGTTCTGCTAATGAAATTGCCCAGCTATTAAGTCTTCTTAATAACTTCTCCCAAATTGCATTTCCACCAAACATAAGAAGCATCCCCCCAAAAAGGAGACAGGGAACACCATAATCAATACCGTAGTTCCCAATTTCTTTGCGAGGAGAAGTTTCTATTAGTTCAACTTCCTAACCGAATTATCAGCACCCTGGGAATCGCGTGGCCCATCGGTGGAGATTAAATCGACCGGAAGCTGTGTCCTCCATCCGGATATTGGCGGCAGCCCGTTCGCGAACGTGATTAATTTCCCTCGTAAGCAGCGCAACGCGATCGTGCACGATCCAATCTCGAGAAAGGGCCGAGAAAACGTGTTTTCCTCTTCCCTGCGCGGAGGCATTCGCGCGAATTTTAACGGAAAGCCCGTAAAATGCACCCAATGGCTCGTGTTGTAACTGTGGACGACAAGCTTCCGGTTGAAATGGTTGGGGGAATAAATGTTACGGTTCGTACCTCGGTAAACGCGGCGGGCAATTCTTGGACATTCTTTTCCCGCGACAGTATTAACTATAAGTAACATAAATAAATTTTATTCTGCCCGGCACGAGTGTTCAATTCATATTTAATTGCTCCTCCCTTCTATCGGACAGATCTGATCGGAATTGTATTCAATTTCCCAGAAATGCGAAAAGGAAAATTGTCAACATCAAGCTATATAAAATAGACAAAATTGCCTGCCCTGTGTACCGTTCGGTGTACCACAGCGGATAGTGAAAATGACGTTTCGTCATGCAAGCAAAAGGCAAACCATGATTCCAATGGGAATCAGGTCGACGCTGGTGGAAATAATGGCGTTGTCTCACGCGAAGCGAGAAAAATTGGACCGTGAAGAGCCGGCCGATCGGAGTACTCCCAATGGAAAAAGAACGACGTGCAATAGAGGCCGGAAATGGTGATGGATCGGTCAAAAATTTCCTGCACGTCTCTTTGTCGTCGAGTAACGGGCCCGTCAAGATCTATTACGCAAGGAAGAAACAAAGCCCTTCGAGGAAAGCACTCTCTGTTGCATTAAGACTAATAGCACGCTTCCTGGACGCTTTTTCATGGAACGTAGCCTCTACTTCTCTTCACGCGGGCAAAGGAGACCGGGCACAGTGTTTCAAGATGGAATTGTTAACATCCAGTAGGATGTGATGCTTAATAGATTTTGGGTATCATTGATAGAATATTATTTTAGTTCCCCCTTTTTGTTCTAAACGGATCTAATTGGCAAAATTAATAAAATGAATGAAGTTAATCAAATATAAATGTAAGCTCTGTGCAGAGGTACTAAAATAAATATGTATATTCTTGGCTCATTCTTGCACCCGGTTACCTTACAAGATAACAAATGAAATTTCGTCCAATATCAAATTAATCGGAGAAGATTGCGAATACAACTTGTGGGGTAGTCCGAGGCCCGCTAAGTGGTCTGGTAAGCGTCAACACACAGACAGAGCAGGTAAAAGAGCAGGAAACGTAGGAGCGAGTCTGGACGTAGGAAGGAAGGAAGGAAGGAAGAAAGGGTTGCTTAAAGGCAGGCAAAGAGCGACTCCCGTGCACCAGCCTATCCGATTTCCTGTGGAAACCGAAGCCAAAGAACGGCTCTTGGGTTACACGATGGGAGCAGCAAAGTGGTCTTAAGTTACTCCATGTAAAACGCGACACTTTACTCTCCAAGTATGTACATATATGTGTATGTGCCTCCACGCTCTGTTTCGAACGTGGTACCTGTCTCGACGACGTCAGTCGTTATTATTGCCCTCTTTGGGACCGAAAAGTGGTGCGTTTAGGCTGATCTCTGGTCTCTTTGGTGTCAATTAGACGAACAATGGAAGTTGAGATAAATTGCGTTGGGGAATTATAGGTAATTAATAACTGAAGTAAGTGAATTTGATGAAATTTGAATATTTTTCATTGCTTCTTGTATAATATATTTTTATCTGCTATTTGCAACTAAAAGATTTGCATTTATTTGACAGGTCTGCGTTATTTATTCAGAAGTCTGATAAACATTTGTTTGTTACTTTAAACTATCCTGGACTATCCTAGATTCACAAGTGTACCATTTCTTATCCCTCAATTAGGTACTCTCGCAGAGCAAAGGGAAAGAAGATTCTTCTCGAGGCAGAAAATATTATTACCGTCCATTCGTCTTTTTCTCTCGGCGGACGTTAAAGGGAATTAAGAAGAGGAAGCTTAATCTTTTTCAAAATTCATGACTCCTGCCACGAGACGCGCCTGTCTACTTTAATCCACGTCCCGTAGACCCCTCAACTTTTTATCCGCCTGACAGTTTCATCCTATTTGAATCAACTTTGAACAAGAAATAAAGAGAGGAAAGGAAGTTCGATCCCTTCGAGTGAGAAACCAGACGGTGGAATATATTTTCCATAATTACACGGGGCGGTTGAAACTACATTTCGAGGCCGGTGTGAATATTGGCCAGATCGTTTGGCAAACTGGATAGGGCTAGTCGAAACAACGTTCGACGAAGGATACGTTCCATTCTGCAAATTGCACGGTTCAAACGCGCCGGCCAAATACAGTAATTAAAGGGCACATAATTGCGGAACTCCGGGATGGTCGGTGATCAAAGGTGAATCGTTCGCCCTTTTCCGTCCGGCCAACGTCGCATGGCCATATTGGGCTTCTGCGTAAAGCATTCCACTGAGAATCCGCAAAAGGGTTCGTCGTGCCCGTCGTTTCCTGTTTTTGATTAAAAATTCAGGCGTCCGCGATTTTTTTCCATAATTGTTCGTCAGATGATGAATTTCGTGAAGGATCGTTAAACGTCGTAAGTTACTATCCGGCTTCTTGCATAGTTGAAATAACAGAAATGATACAAAGCTCGCGTTAATTGGAAGGAAATTGCAATTCTGCCCGAGAAAGTGCACACGATTTCTGCATAAGCAATTAACTCCTATTTCATTTCTTTAATTAACATCGTTCACACTCGCGTGTTCCCTTTTTTTTTCTTTCGCCAAAGGAAACACGTCTCATGACTTTTCACACCTTTCTAAATTTCACTTCGAGAGGCTGGCAGTAAAACTTGCGCCTGCGATGCTGATGAATTTTTAAGTTGAACAATTCACAAAATTACAGATTAGATCTCCTCGAAATGCCACGAGAAGAATGAATTATTTCACCAATAGTTTCTACTAAAATAATGACAAAGCACAATACCATTTATGCACCTTTTCTCAACAGTGACCGATCTCAATCACAGTTTACCTGTCTCGTTTTAGCTGGTAATATCTATCGTGCCTCGACACAATCCACGGATACACCCTTACAAATACAAACAGTCGATTTTAATCAAACCCTCGGTCATTCCAGTCGCCTCTATGTTCCCTTGCAGGTAGGGGATCGACACGGATCGATCGAGATCACGTCGAAATTAAGCTACTGGACCGGCTGCACGTACTACCACAAACGTCGCTTTGTACTTGACTCGTTATCAAAGCTAGCCATAATGCCTGGCCCTTATAACAGCCTTCGATGGATTCAAAGGAAACAGGGAACAGTCGATATTCATCTCGAAAACAGGGTGTATACCTTGTCTGGGTAGCCAACGACGACATAGACTCTGATGTAGTTCCTTTGGTGGATTAAGATTGTGGGGTGAATCCATGTGATTATCCTTCCGGCAAGGAAGACGTTGCTGATAACAGGAAAATAGGGGATGGGGGTAGTTTCTATGTCTCGTTGGGTGTTTAATCAATCTTCATTTAGACATCAAGGAGATTCTATGCAATTTGTATATAATTGTTAGCGGTGATATTTGTTAACAAGTAAACAGTGAGGGGTTGGTTGTTTTTTTAGAGAAAAATATAGTTGAGGTATTTATAATTAACGCCAAAATAATTATTTTAAATACGGGCCGAAGAATAATTGGAAATGCTGTCGATAAATAAATATTATGGGACTGTATTATTCGCTTATAAAATATGGCGATCGTGTAAGAAGGGGAGGACAAGAATATTCGTGGGGGTTGGATAAATCATGCAATCTCTGATCTGTAAGCAGACCTGAGATAATCCAATTTCCATCCGATAATTATTATCTCCCAACCGAATGACTTAATAACTCACCTCTCGTAGCGAAACGAGTTTGCCGTGTTCTAACGACAGGCTGACTTTTCTCATTGGCGAAAAAACCTGTCTCAATCTCCGCGCTAATTCATCAAAATTTTTGTTCAACATACATCCTGTCAAAATTAAATAATCTAATTAAATAACGCTTCGTTCAATAATTGCATTCTCGAATAATCAATTTCTCTCCATCTAGAAATCACTTACCGTTAGACCCACATTAATACCAACTATATCAACCCTACTCTAATATTTCCCCAAGAATCGTTCGAAAAACCACGAACAACCCTCACACGCCCATCCCCCATTCATTTTCCACGCTCTTTCCTATCAAAACGGGCGCACGTGCGCGTAACATTCACGTGTTCACACGTCGTGCACCTCGAGGGTCGCATTAGGACGAGTGCACGCCGTTCAACCACCCGTCGATTCGACGGGGGCAGAGTGCGGCGTTAATGCAACCCCTCGATCGGCCAAGCATTGTTTATTGTTACCGTGTGCCGTGCTGAGATTTCGCCGGAAGCACGATAAATCGTCGGTCCCACGAGTGTGTTAAATTTCGACGATCGTCTACTTTGGTATTATAATCGACTGGGAGAATGCCTATCGATTGTGCATCTACATACATACAAACATACATGTATGTATATCGTTTCTCCGCCGCGTGAAGGAGATAACATCGTGCTGGACAGAGATAAGATAAATACGAGTGGAAATTGTTGAACGGATCTGTTGAATCTTCACTTTTTTTTTTCATCACCGTAATAATTAATTCTTCATTCAGTGAACTGTCTATAATTTTAATTTAACCACCAACACCTTATTATTATTATTATAATGCACAAGTTTATAATATTTGCTAAACACATTTATCACGACGCGGCGAGTAATTAAAGAAAATATATATTTTCACGCGCAGCAATATTTCATTCGTACAGACGCAACCGTGCTCGTTCGGCCCCGTGGATGAAATTTTTGCTCCGGTTTTTTCGAAACCAACCCCCACGCCGCTGAAGGGTTCATGAATCTTCCTTTAGAATTGAAAGGGGGAAGACGAGTCGTCCCGTTCGAGTGGCTCGATTAATTAACGCTACGTCCTTGCTCGTTCACGATCGGCCGGTTCTCAAAGTGTCGACGACATTTTTTTCCACGAGGAAACACACGTGAAATGCGGGAAAACGGTAACGAGGCCGCGTCCGCGTATCAAAGACGCCTCGAACGGCTCAAAAGGCCTCGCTTAAATTCCACTTATGGCCCTTCTCGCTTCTGTTTTTTCTTTTTTTTTTCGTGCACTGTGCACGCGACTTCACTGGCCACCATCCCCCTTTGACGCGAACGCGTTTGCTCGAACCACGGGCGCAGGGGATGGTTTCGGTATTCCTTTGGTGTAAGCAGCTTCCTTCAAAAGGATTGGTACTTTTGGAAAGGTAATCCGGGCGGTTTGGAATTCCTTCGTTCTTTGTAAACGATCATTGAACGACGAGTTACTGGAGGGTCATTTTTATTATATTTCGCGTTGGCGTTGGCTGCTTATTATTATCATTATTATTATTCCACTGGAATGTCTATGGAGTAGAAATATTTTGAATGAAGCACAACGCACAAAGTCGACGATAGGGACAAGAATAGTTAATTATTATCGCGCTCTGATTGGGACTCGTGGAGTTTTGGCGAGCTACATTATTCTTATTATTAGGAAGAGTCTTTTGCTTTTTTATTCTCCCGCGAAGCTTTAACGTGGAGGAAGATAAGGGGCTTTTGCGTCGGGGAGATAATTCTATCGGAGGGCACCGTCGAAAAATTAACTACGATCGTGACTAACAGGACAATGGTAACGATATCACCAACACGCGATGAGAAACGACGAACGTCGGCCTCGTCGCGATGCAATTTCCGTGCAACTCACGCCATTCCATACGTACATACATATATCGCGGTATGATTCATTGAACAGCGATGAGACTTTGAGTGCCTCTGTTTGCACTTCCGACTAAACGCTCGTTACCCGGAAATTCAGTCGGTTTTAGCTAGCTTACGGGCGTATCGCATCTACCAGGGCCAATGTAATAGAAACTTGGAATCTATGTGAATAATTTAGAATTGAACAGTGAGTTATTCACTGAATTCTTACGTTACTTGTCCTAAGTAATATAAATAATTTCCCTCGATCTAAAAATAAAATCTTGCAAACTCGTCTTCAATAAAGGAAAGAAGAACATACCAAAAATTCCTCTGCTTTTTCAACAAAAATTCAAAGACTGAAAAAGAAATCAACACTACCTTTAATTTCCCCAATTATTCCGTGCATGTATAATATTAAAAATCCTATTAGAATATAGATCCCCCGATTTTCTGCATCGCTGTAGGGAAGCCTGGCTTGAACCTGTGCGTCGAAAAATTGTATTATCCTGACAGTGGCCGGGAACAGCCGATAATTGGGACCCGCAGGAGGCACCCCATTAAAACGGGGTCAGGATAGTCCTACGGTGCTCCGTCTCCGGTCGAAAAAAAAGGAAAATAAATGAATCTCTACTCGTGGGGGCTCCGAGCGGATTACTGCTAAGAGGCTTACATAAGAATAAACCGAAAGGGCTTCCCGTGGCCGGCCACTTTGCTATCATATTTCATATTAACCGCTGATTAAAATCGATTTTCCCGCGGTGACACGCGATGCAGATCGTTTCGCCGCGCTTGGCGTGTATGCATGCGATTTACGATCGATCGATCCTTGAAAAGGTGGAAGAGAATCTTGGGTAACTTTGATTCACGTGAATCGAGAGACGATATGACACCTCTATTACGAATACAGCGAATAGAGGATCGTGCTCCATTTGGTGGAATTTCTTTCGATATCGTTTCAATTATCGTTCGAGGTTTCAATACAATTTTCAATAGAAATTAATAGAAATTTGTGACTCGTGACTATTGTAAAGAATTATTTTTAACCAAGGTTTAAGCTTTGGCAAATATTTGAAATTAAATAGTATATAAGCGTTTCACGAATGGGGGAATATTTGGACGTGACGAAGATATAAATTATTGAACGATTAATTAGGAAGATTAAAGCAAGCAAAAATGTGCGAGGGTTGGCGACCAATCGCATCGCGAAAATTTCCATTTCCGCGTTCACCATCGACCCATGGTGGTCGTTCCCGGCGGGATCAATAAAAGCAGGTGCCGAGAATGGCAACTGCAACGAGCGTGATCCGAGTGCAACGGCCATCGATTAATAATTAACACACGGGGTTGCTTTTATAACATCGTGTTAACCATCGTTTCTTAACCGTAACATTCTCATAAAAACATCCCTCGTCTAATAAAATGAATTTTCCAATCGTTACTATTTGATCATTACCAAAAATGGTACGAAGAAAATTCAATTGAAAATATCGCTTTTCCTCCTGTGTAAATTCATATCAATTAAAAGTAGATTATATAAAATTCTTAAGAGATATTAAACAATCTCAGAAATATTCTACACTCATTATTTCTTTATTCCTGACATCCAGTGAAAAAATTATGGACATCAATTACGCAAGCCTGTATTTTTATCTATATCCATCAACGCTATTAATTTTACCATTAATAATAATAATAATATGCTCAGTTAACGAACAATGATCAATGAACAACGAACTACGATTACGACTAATGAAATTACAATCAATGGTTCTTTCTAACAAGTAGGAAATAAGGATAAATATGCTACAATAGAAATAAAAATGGAAAAAAAGGAACAATCCAGCCATTCGCAAACGATAATATAATCTTCACAGATCGTGCAAACAAATTCTAAGAACGTCGAACTTTCCCCCCTCGAATCGGTCAAGTTTTCATCGCACTGATCGATTTCCCATGCGAAAAATTTACCTTTTGACGCCGATCTCCGCGTATCGACCTCTCGCGGCACGAGTAGCCACGCTTCTTCCGCTTCCGGGGTTCGTGTACAGCGTCAGTATGTCGCTGTTAATGTTGTTCAGAATCGGCGGCAGCATTATTGCGTTCCAATTTTCCGTCGATTCTTCTCCTCGGTCCACGCGCAGATCCGATGCATCTCACGGACGCAGGGTGTTTTTGCTTGTTTCACACACGCACCCCTTTCGTGGTAACAAATCTCTGGAGAAAATGATAACTGTTTCGGCAACGCCACTGAGCAGTCGACCAGAGGAGGAGAGCTTGGTCTCGAGCGACCACGATACTTTCGAGGAAAGTTCTTGGTCGCAATTTCGATTCTCTTATTTCTACGAATAAAATAAAAATACAGCATCGTATTCGTAATGGTCACTATTATCAAATCGATACTGGAGGAATCGAGCGATTAATTACTGCAACAATTATATACCAATATATCAGTCCTCGAGATAAAATTCAATGCGCGTTCAATTAATGTCAGTGAACGTACCATTCTATGCTACTTTCTAGGCTACTTCTAGTGCACTTTATTTAACTCTACCTGGGTCTACGTCTAGTGTATGTAATTAAGGTTTCAGTGTGTACGCACGCTAGACGTCTAAACCGATGTTAAAGTGAGAGAACGTGGTGCATGTATGCTTGGTATAAAAGAAAAATGATATACGATTAATGGAGTGACATAATTCGTTTGCTGATTGCAAAGCATACAATCATAAACGAATGAAAGTTCAATAAATGGTGTCTCGGTTCGTAGCACGGACCCCGGGGCAATTTTTCGTCGCAATAAAACGGTAAATCGTTCCACGTACGTGATCAGGGGGGGTACTCGTTACGCGGCTGCAAGAGAATTATCGCCGCGTCATAAACATCTTTACGGCGCGATAATTTATTGGCGACGATTCGCAGCACCGCGGGAAAAATCAGGAATTGCCCGTGAAGCGTCACGACTCGCGGCCGGGGTAATTAATTGGCCGAAATAAAACGGACCCTCGTTCTAAGGCCGCGGCAATTAATTGCCTCTCACCCCTTGTTATGATTCGAAATTAGGGGGGAAATAATAGCGGCGGTGGTATGTCTATTGGATTAATTGGAAAAGTTATCCGACGACAACTGGACGATAATAAATAGTTTCTAAGAGACTCGAGAAAGATTGCGCTATACAATATTTATCATTATTATAATTCTTAGATCTATAGAAAAATTATTTAAATAAAATTCGAATTAAAGTTTTAGGGAGAAAAAGAAAATAGACACACTGCAAGGGGAAAATAAAAGATAAAGTTCATTCATTTTTCGTACGATGCTTGTAACAGACATAGTAGAACAAAATTCGAGGTCTCGGAGGAAGAAAAATGTTGCAAGAAATACCAGAGCTCGATGGACAATTCGCAGAAAAAGTAATTATACTTCGATGTTTAAATTCGAAGGAGGCCTTCAGCTCCATCAGACCGTATCACAGAAGAGGCGGTTCCAAATAAAAAAAAAAAAAAGAAAGAAAGAATGGAAAGAGGGTTTTGAGGTCTCCAAGTATTACAACAAGGATATGGAGCTCTATGATCAAGGTTCTGAGAACGGACAGACATAAAAGAAACCCGGACCAATGGTCGTGGTACGTGTGTTATTACGATACCGAGCGAGAATAAAAGAATGGCGAAGGAGAAGAAAAAAGAGGAGAGAAGGAGCACAGGCGATTTGAGAAACGCCTTCGATATTGGCTCAACGAAAAATGATTCGACCAGACGAGGAGAGAAAATGGAGAGAAGAAGGCGAGAAATAGGAGCGAATAGGGAGAGAAAAACGAAAGAAAGGGGAAAGAAAAAGGAGAAAAGCTGCGACTGCTGGTGGTCATCGATCGTCTCCCTATTCTCCCCGAGATTTCTCTACTATCAGTCTTTTTTCCCGAATCCTTCGCAGACGTTCTTCTCTTCGTTATTTGGGGAAGAAAAACCACGAAGAGGAGACGATTCGACGCGGGGATTATGTTTTGCAATAAATGGAGAAACAACGTGAGGCGATTCTTTGGGGCGAAAAAAAGAGGGGAAAAAATGGACATTGAAACGAAGGGACGAGGGTTCCTCGCATAATGGTGTGCAATTTGAACGCTATGTTGAATACACTGTTCGAAATAAGTGGAGGAGGACCCCGTTTCTGAAGAGTGAATTGAATTAGCGACGAAGTAGACTAAACAACTTCCGGCGATTTTTATTAGAACCGTAAAACCCACTGGGAAAGTTGCTGATTTTTACGTAATTTTCTATGAATAGATTTCGGTGAATTTATTTAGTTTCGATTATGCTTGGCTTTGGAATTATAAATTTATGATACGCTGCTCTTAAACATTCCAAAGATCGTTCTGTTGATTTAAAAAATAGTTGATAGTACCAAAATTATTAAATATAACATATACAAAATTATGTAATGAAAAGGAATATCCTAAATTATTTCCAATCAGGTTTTTCGAATAATTTTCTATCGAATTTTCGATCAACTCGAGAAGGAACTGGTTGCTTATGACAACGTGGAACAAGTTCGACAAATAAATAAATAGAGCCCTGTCAGCCTTTTAGCTGCTGCGGTTTTGACTGGATCAGAAACACCGTGTCACGTTCGCGGTTCAAGTTGCGATCGATCGTCGAATTATTCGATTGTCTACACACGCGCCTGCATTAATATTAAATACAACGTTCGACGGACCACGAAAATGAACGTGGATTCTGCGGATTTGGGGGGTTGAAAGCTCGTGTACCTGTAAACTGAGGGCAAACAGAAAACGATACAAAGGGGCATTCTGAATCCGGGCACCGTGGTGGTTCGTTTGGCAACCAATTTTCGACACAATCAGCTATTGTAAAGGTTGTTCTACATGTTACTGTTCGTAGAGAGTTTGGATTAGTTAAAAGTAATTTGAATCTCTTTAAAACGTGCAAGGAAATAATTTGAGAGATATGAGAAACGACACACACGTAGAAAAAAAGAAAATCCAAGTTAAAGAATAGATGAATATTATAAAATAAATAATTCATTACGTTTCCGGATTAAATATTACGACAAAAAGTACATCAGAATATTTCTCAACAACAGACAATTTAAATAATTTAATTTCAACTTGAATAAATTTGATTAAAGTCTATTCTTAGTATTTATTAAATTGAAAACTAAATAAAAAACAAATTCGTTCTCGAATAGAACCACTCTATGACTATAATCACACTCAGACACATAATTTCCAAGGAACACCGACTAAATCAATCTGCCAATAAAACGAACGATATCCCTGCAATTGAAACATCACACTGCACCGTTACCAATCAAATAAGAAGTGGAATAAATAAAAATAAGAGATCAACAGCGTTCCCCTAACGACTCATCAATAAAGAAGACCAGTTACGTATATATCTTTCAACGAAGACAAATCACTTCGTATCACTCGCGACGTTCATTCAACCTTCGAAATCTTGTGTGCATAAAGTAATATGCAACTCACAGTGTCGAAGGAAATCACGATATTGCATATGCACGTGCAAAAGAGACGCTCGAGAAATTCGTTCCCGGCCAAAAGTGGAATGTCCTTCCTTAATTAATAACGATTCATATTCGTGGATCCAGACGCGATTCATACGCGATCGGGACGCGTGAAAAGGCACGACAAACGGCTTCGTTCTGGCGTGCTTTCTGATTTAATGAGAGATTCCTGATTACTCGACGAATATTTCCACCGTGCATAACGGCTTGAATGGAAATTCGCGTAGAGCAGACGTGGATCTGGGTTAGATGAATATTTTTAGAAATTCGTGTTGCAAGGCTGCTACACGGTCTGTGTCGAAATTTCGTTCAATTAGGAGGGGATAGGGGATACGTGTACCGGATGTGCCACTGACGATGCTTACAGTTAATTGAACTTATTAGAATGATGCTGGATTCAAGAATTTAACGACCGGCGACGGTAATATATTTTTCATTAAATATATTTAAATCTCATTTTCATGAAATATATTTAAATCTCATTTTAATTAAATATATTTAAATCTCATTTTAATAAACTATATTTAAATCTCGTTTTAATTAAATATATTTAAATCTCATTTTAATTGGTGCCACTAATTTTCACTCTGTCTCAATTTTTTTAATATAGATTACAGCACTTGGAAACATACAAATTTATATTCTTTATCGTAGAAAAACACCAGAACAACCATACTATTAAATTTCACAATTACATAGATTCAAATCCATTTAAATTCCATTTAAATGAAAAGAAAATTATTTTCTTTCCCTAAATAACATTTTGCTCGTGAAAATGTTATGAAATTTCTTTACGCAGCACAATTTTATCGGACAACGATTCTACATGTAACTTGGCAAATAATACCCGGTTTTATTTAGTCTCGACCAGAGTAATTTCCATTCTAGTTCCGAACGTTTTCGTCTGGCAATCTTCTCCTTCAGTATTTCTCCCGTTTTTATCGAGTGGAACGTGACAGTGAATAGAAACGAGCGAGTGGCCACAGAATTTTCGCTGGAACTGATTCATTCTGTCCTGTCGATTCGATGGAAAATCAAAGCCCGTGGCAACCGGCCTAAGGGGACCGTACGTACTTTTTTTTCTTTTTTCCTCAGGTTTATCGACAGACCGCGTGGAACGAAAATATTAAATAAAACGAGGAACGAGAAACACCGTCGACTACGTGATTCAACGCGCAGCTATGCAAATGTCATAAGAAAAATGTTGAATAAGAGATGAAGGAAATTGTTACGCAGCAACTTAATTTGTCCTTTATTATGAAGAATTTCATAATAAATCAGGAGTAGCTGTTTTTAAATGTTGTTATTAAATGTACGTGCTCATAAAAGTAAAATAAAATTAAATCGCTCGGGAATTTAGTTCATTTCCTATGGAACAAATTCCGATCATTCTAATCTCCTCTGAATGAATATTACAAACGCAAGATCGCCTCATAAAATTTTATTTCATTGGATGTCGAATGACTAATACACCTCTCAGAAATTGAACAGTTGCTATCTATTCTTGTCGCGGCGTTGAACAAAAATTCGGAGTAGAATTTCGTAAGAACATTGCAAACGTTGTTGCTTTACGCCTCATCGAACGTTCGATCATTTCTAATATAATATTTCTTTTAAAACAGAACTCACCTTCTTTTTATTCTGTTCAAAAGTTTGCTAGCATAATTCATCGCAACGTGAACGATGTTCTCAAACGTTCGGCTATCCAATTCACAACACTGCACGATTTCTCTGAATAAAATATAATCATCTTCGTTTAATAATTGCAAGAGAATCTGAAGAACACACACGAGTGCGGCTGCACGATTTACATTGCGTTTCTTATCAGTTGGTAATCGATTGCTATGGTTGCACAATCTTCTTGATCAAAGCTCGCAGAAGAATCATTACCAATATCGCGATCGGAATACCTTTGTATTAAATACTAAAAAAAATCCTCGTACACCGCTTTGGAGTTCAATCACCAACATTAATTATCACCGAATATTAATCTCTATTATCATCAAAATCAGTTCGCAAATTCAGCGTACAACATTCACCACGAATTTCGTCATTTCCCAAAAGTTCTTCACGAAACGAAACCTCAACCACGAGTCCGAAAATAATAAATAATTCCACTTCATAAACACTTCTCCAGAAACGGACACACACATCATCATTCTCAGCTTTCAAAAAATTTACAATGGAAAGCTCGAATCTACATCTTTTTCTAAGACTGCAACTGTTACGAACGTCCAAGTGACATCACTCCGAGAAAAAACAATTTCGTGGGGTAGGTTCCTGCATCCACTGTGTGCCACGACAAACTGAACGGCCCGGGGCGTTTAAAGCAGCAAATAGCGCGAGCACGAGTGCAAATAAAAGAAGCGTATCGCGCGAAAAACCACGAAGAATCGCGTTTACCGAGCAGCGGGAGCGTCCAATCAACCACTCACGAGCATTGATCCCGTGGACTGACGTGAAACTGTGGCCACACCACCCACGACGACGTCGAAACGGTTCGACTTATCGTTATCACCTTGATAACCGACGTACGCGACGTCGTCCATAATTGGCGTGAGACTTGGTAATATATCTGCGCGAGAAATAACAAATAATTGCACGAACAAGAAAAAGAGAGAGGGAGAAAGAAGGAAAGAGTTTCTTTTTTTGATCTATCCAGGGTTCTCTGGGAAATGTTTGCAGGGGTAGCGCGGAAGAATTATCCTTGGGGAAGGGGCTGGGACGGATAAAAGTCTCTTATCGGTCGTGATGTATAGCAGGAGAGAGATTGGAAGTGCCGGAGAAAGCTTTCATTCGAATTCAATGGACTTCCTGCGTCACTGTGGTATGCGCGCAGCTTATTGTGCAATTTTCTCTTTCTTCTTCTTGCTGTACGGTACGCGTTATGAAATTGTTGCTTAAACACGGTGAATCGATTGGGCGAGATACTAAATCGTTCGGGGTGAGTCACTAGTGCTCGGCCAGTGTGTATTATCGTGTTTTATTGATTAATCGTTCTGTGCCAGTATATTATTCATGAGTGAGGGGGAACTGGTATTTTTCTTTTTATTATTTTATTCCGTTTTAATCGGCGGGGGTTGCTACCGTGGGGCACGATAAGGAGGTAATAATAATAATAACAATAATACGCAGTAATCGAAAAATTATGAACTGCAAATGGGAGAGCGAAGTAAAGTTACACATTGGCCTTCATTTCGAAGGCGTGGATTTATCTGTGCGAATGTTTCTTCAATGAATGAAGATTGTCTATAAAGTGAACAGGAATGTATGACTCATCGTAGCACGTGTACTAGCTTTAAATATTCTTAACTATCCATTGGTACAACATAGTTTGCTTTTTAAACGATCCACGTAGTACACTTCCATTCTACGGGAACTAATTTTATTTTCCACAGGTGCGTGTTTTGTTATTCTTAAAAAATACTCGACTAGAAGTCTTCTTCTTCGGCCTAGAATGAGATAAGGTTGATGACCTCTTACCCCTGGCACAGAAAGCATTGCTCCAAATTTAAACTTCATTAATTAATTCGGTACAAAAGAGAGAAAGAACAGACTGTCTATAAAATTAAATTATTCACCGTGGAATTAAATATAAATAAAACCTAAATAAAAATATAAAACAGAGTCAAGACAAAAATAATTTCTGTCGCCTCGAAAAGTAACCTATTACAAAAAAACTCCAAAGCTTCGAGTTCAATTCTATTCAATCTCTACTCAGAATTCGATTAAAAAACGAACTCCTCCTTTTACATGGACATTCTCCGTTGAACGAGGAGTCGTCCGATAACACGTCCACGGTATACGGTTAACAAGCAGCTTATCACCGCCGGTTGCATTCGCCTGACAGTGTCACCAGAGGGAAGATTATCGGGCATAGGTGTACGACAATAGAATCAGATAACTCGCAGAACGATCCCGATTTTCCCAGGCCTTCGAACTATCAAGCTACGCCTTGTCAAAAAGAAAACATTCTAATCTAACCCCTTTGGCTATCAAGATCACATTTCCTAGCTTCACTGGCAATGAGAACAGAAACGTATGTAATACACACTACAGACAGAGAATACGAAGTCTATTGTATAACAGTACAGATTCGAATTACACGAAGTGCTAGGATATTATTTCTTTTTACTGTCAATAACCGTGGTCGGTTATCCTGGAAAGATAAGAAACCCTGGAAGCCGGAAATAGCGGCGATAGCCAAAGGCGAATAGCGCGGAAAGTTTGGCTACAATTACGAGCAACACCTACATACATACGTCACGACGCTCAACCTACGATTTGTTATTGATAAGAAATATCACAACACAGGGCTACTGTACGAAATTGTACTCGCGTTATTCGCGACACGTTGCACATCCTCGGTGTTCCCGATGTTAACCTCTGTACACCGAACTGAATAAACGCAGAATATTTCTATACGCGGTTACTGTGACACGCAGAAAGCGGTCTTAAAGATACCAACAGGTATGAAACAGGTAATAAAATTCCGTTCGAAAAATGTGCAAAGATATAACGATTGTTTCTTCCTCGTTCCTCGCATGCACACACTGTTTATTAAAAAAGAAAAACGCTGACAAAAAGAAAAGAAACAAATACCGCAAACGTTCCGTGCACCGGTTAGTACCGCGCTCAAGAAACACGTTAAAAGCGTGCCTTTTAATTCGCTGACGAATACGCTCGTAAAACATACAATATGTACACGGTACTCGGAAACCTCCGACGAACTTGTAGAATGAAAAAAAAACCCTGTCAAATATCATTACATCGGTTTAAACGGCGAATAATCAATTTCCATTACTCTACGTATTCACCGCGAGCACTATCGATTTTCATTCAATTATCCTTACCAAGAACTCTGCCTGAGTACACGATCACTCTTATCAACCAGCTCGCGACGCTGTCGCGAGACCATCTCTCTTCTTTGCTCCGGATCGCGCAACAGTGACGTCACTGGTCCCACGACATTCTCTCTCTGCTCATTCCTTTATCTCTTTCGCCTTTCCTCTAATCCTATCCTCCTCACCAATTTCCTTTCCCTCCTCTGGAAGACGTTTCACGATCGATAACGCTACGACACAGACCTCCCTCGGCGTTCACTACCGGTGTCCACCACCGCCACGTGTCCCCCGGCACAGGTACAATTCCCTCACCCGAAAAATTCATGCCGCGCACGATCGCACACGGCGCCGTTGCCACTGTTGGTCGCGCAGGACGAAAGGGTTGTACTACGATCGCACATGGTGCACAGGGGGCCGACGTTCCCGGCGTAAAGGCGCCGTGACGCCTGTCTCGGCGACGATCCTCGGCGACCCGGTGCCACGAGGTGACGCACAAACGCGTACAGGGACGCAACTGCCGGTTCGTAGACAGGAGAGACCGGTCTACGTGCCAGCGAGCGATGGTTTCTTAGTGGGGGAAGCTAAGGGAGCGACGCAAGCGCACCGGTGAACAGCGCCGGTTCATTCTAACTTCCACATCGATACCACCACTGACAGATAAGAATCGGGGAGGTTGGTGGAAAGAAGGGTTGAAAGGTGTCCGATTTTTGGTCGGCAAACAATCGTCAATGTGATATAAATATCGGAGACTTCGAGTAGGATTTTATTGGCAAAGTGGACTCACCAGGTGTTTAAACCGAGGACTTCAATTTCTGTTTGGAGACGATGAAGAAAGTAATTGTTGGGATTTTATTTTTTGTTTTATGCGGCGTCTTTGGGCGGGTGGAACGAGAGGGAAGGGTTATACGGCGGATTGCAGGGGATGAGAGAATTGGGGATGGGGATGGTATTAGTCGCGACTTTCGCTTTTTTGGTTAGCGGCTCGGTCCGAGCGTTTGGAGAACCTTGGAGATTTATTTATTCGCTCTTTGACCGCCGTGTGAGAGGAATTTAATATAAGCGTTGCAGGGAAAGGGGTGGGCTTGTTTTTGCCGCGCGGAATTTATTCCTGAATTCTTTCGAAACGGAGGGAAAGATTCTTTCTGCGGTTATTAAAAATTACTTCTATTTAAACGTGTACATGTACACGCCATAGGCAAGCCTTCTAATTAAACAATTGGTATAAAAAAAAATTCAGTTTCATCTTTTTAATATCGCACATAGTATGACCAGCTGCGATACTATAAAATTAAACAATATCTGTGAACAGGATTCGGCTTAATTGATTACCACCGGCAAATCCAACACCTTGTCAACTTTCTTCGACGTGCGCCAAATGAATGTTATATTACACAGTACGTCGGAAAACTAACGGAAGTTTTTAAATTTAAAGAAAAATACTAACACCATCTATTAAAACAATATATAACTTGAAAGCTGTGTATCTCCTGTACAAAACGAGACCACCATCATTAGAATCGCTCAACAGATTGTCAAGTTATAGCGCTTGAAGTGACACTATGTTTTGTAACCTCGTCACAAAAACACGATAATGCACCATCGCACAGGACCGTCGCCGTTCGTGAATTTTTGTCCAAGAAACAAGTCTGTGTGCTTCAACATCTTCCGTATTCACCTGTCTTATCTCCTTGTGATTATTTCCTATTCCCAAAACTCAAACTGGCCATGAAAGGAACGTTTTATGATAGTGCTACACACGTCCAAGAAGCCGTGACGAGGGTCATTGGAGCGATTCCGGAAAACGACATGAAAAAATCTATGTTACAATTGGTTGAACGTGCCCAGCGATGTATTGATGCGGAAGGGATGTATTTCGAATAAAAAGGAATAATTTTGGCAAAATAACTAATTGTTTCTTTTTAATTTAAAAAGTTCCGTTATTCTTCCGACATACTGTGTATGCACGGTCCAGTATCAAGTTCACAGGCCTGCGTTAATCAACGTCCACCGCGATCAGATCAAGATAATTAACGAACCCGATACGATTCGATCACGTACGAATCGCCCGTCCGTTTAGGATGAGACGTGGTCGTCGTGTGAGGCAACGGGGAACAGGAAACCGGTCCATCCTCCACAGGAACCGAACGAACGATCGTGATCGCCAGTTACGATCCATCCTGGCCTTAGATCTGTTTGCTCGTGCCGAGGTGTGGCTCGAGAAAACCACGGTGGCTGTGGTTTATCCGCTTATGTAACAGGTTTCACGTAGCCGTGCGCCGTTTGACGACCATTGTAAAGCGCGGGCTTCGTGTGTCTCGGATTGGTTCTCTTTCAATCGCACCTGAATGCATGCCCCGGCTCGGCGGTTTCGCCAGAACGGATCTGGAAATGATAGATAATCGCCGGGGGAAAGGAGAAGCATTGTCTCCTGGCGAATGTGGCTTCTGTTGCGAAATAACGTCGACCGGGGATCAGGATAATTTGCTTCGCGGGGAACGGCTGATGGTTCGCGTTGCTCTTAACAGATCGGAATAATTCTCGGGTGAAACGAATCCGCGGGTACGAAACACGCGAAAGTTTTCCCGACGAAGTCGCGCAAACGTTCCACCGTTGAAAGTATTCAAGATATATTTGAACTACTTGCTCGGATAGTCTCGAAGTAGCTCGGGAGAGGCAACGTCGATTACGACCCTGTCGGAAGTGACGGATGGACACGGTTTTCCGTGTCGAAAGCGATGGAAACCGCGGCGATAAATTATTTATCCGGCGTCTACACGCGCTGATTATCGCGCGGTGCCGCTACATTTTCTCTTTTAACGGCACGGTTAATACAGTTTTTCCACGATTCACGGGCGTCCGCGGCAGGAAAACTGTTTTCCAACATGGGAATCGCAATTGGACCGTGCCGCTTGCGCAGAGGAAATCGGACGCTCCGCCATATAATATAATATAATACCCGTGGAACCGACGTGGACGATTGCGTTTCTATTTCAGCAATCTCCGATCGTTCCCTGGACCGTCGATCGAGGAAAGTGCGATTCGAAGAGGACGAGTGAAAGTAGACATTATTGCGAAGAAGCATCGGCGATAGATTTTACTATCTGAATCGTAATTTGCCCGCAGAGATCGAATGGTTTATCGGAGACGTCGTTTTCGAATTAATCGAGCCAGTAATATTTATAGTAATACAGTGATATTTATATATTACTATTAAATAACAAACCGAAAGGCAAGGCAACTTTCCAATTGTTCCAGCTACCCTTCGAAGCTCTCCAACGAACGAGTCTCTAAAGAAATCGGATCCCTCGAAACTTAAAAAAGCTGAAGAAGAAGAAAAATCCAAGACATTGAGTCCACGTGGATACTTCAAGGGCGCCCTTTTCAAAGATCACAGAATGGCGTTCTTCTGCAAAGGGGAGGCCCAGTGGATTAAGCGGGTGGATGTAAAAGGACCGCACGATGCTTGGAGAAAAAACCGGGAAAGGTGGCGGAAGAGATTTGTTGCGCGGAGTTTAGCGTCGCGAAGAAGAAGAAGAAAGAAGAGGGGGCTGGGAATTATTCGTTCCTTCGCAATGGGAAAGGCAATCGAGGCTGGACGTGTCTGCAGTGGGAAGAAACGAAGTGATTCGGTTATGCCGAAGAAATACGAGCCCGCGACTGTCGGGAAGAAACTTCGATCGTTTTCACGGGAGAAAAAGTTTATTGCTCCTGTGTCGCGTGTACTTGTCTCGCGAGACGACCGTCAGACACGCTGCCGAAGTGTTCCTCTAACTTGAAGCGTCGAGGACAATTTAAATCGTTTTCCATTACTCTGATTTTACGACGGACGAATACTAGAAAGGTTTATGTACATTCTAATATACAAACAAAAAAAGTTTAGCATGATTCGCAGCCTGTTTAGAAAATGCAGCGACAGATTGAATCCGATGAGTGGATTAAAATGAACGCGAGAAGAGCCTCCAATTTATTATAGAAATTTCCATGTTTCAAACACAATTCATACTTTCCAACGAATCGACAATCATTCAATTACTTTCAATCGTAAATCTACTCTCCTCCGCTACTTTCGAATCTTCAACTTTCATCCCGGACGTCGTAAAAAAACGGCGCTCCCCCGGTGGAAACGTGGCTCGAGTATCGTTCGAGGCCGCCCTTCGCGCAACCCCCGTGCGGTAAGAAAATCCAACGATAAAAGTGGCCGTCAAACACACGGTCCAGCTTCGTTTCACGAGCATCGTGTAACGATCAAGAAAGCAAATATAGTAAAAATCTCGATGGTGTGCACGACCGGGGGTAAGAAGCGCCCTTTTTTCACCCTCTTTTGTAGTTCGAGCCATGTATCGCGGACATTTTCCGCGTTTAAGGTTTCGAGCTCAGGTGCGCGCACGTGAACGTCGCTGGGGCCGCTAAAAACTTTCTTCTGAAATTTAGCCGGGGTGGAAAAATACTGCTGGCTGGTTCATCGCGCGTATATTCCGTGGATTATGGCGGGGAGAAGTCTGACCAAGTCGTATATTTTTTTTCCTTTCCGTTAAAGCCGCTGTAACGTTTCAAGTTTGCCGGGGGAAGCTGGCTTCGAAGGATTTAGCGAAGTTGGATAGTCAATTTTTTACTTGCTCAACTTTACAACAAATAATGTACTTGGTCGTGAGTTTGAAGCTCGTTCAAATTTCATTGTCCAGCCTGGCTTGTTTCGTGTCGAAGGGTTCGAATAATGAATTTACCTAGTACAAATTCACCTGTGTGCATCTCCGATCGAATAGTTAACAAATTTAACAACAAAATTATACAAAAAGTCTTTAGAGGAACCTTGTATTAATGCCATTAAAATTGCAATATATATAATTACAATATCAGTGCTCCATTATCTTTTGCCAAACTACGTATTCTCTCCCCCGAAAATTCCTTGAGCAGAACACCTGAAGATTTCTTCAGGGGGTGGCCATAAACGAGACCCAGACACCGTTTCTTTTCTCCCCAAACTTTTTCCGTCGCGACGCAGTCCAGTTTTTTCCGTTTCGAGACGCGCAGATTGTCCCCCCGGGAACGGTGGAAAGGGTTCGCAGAGGAGAATTATAATCGCGCGGCCATAGAGTAATCACCCCTTTCGCGTCAGACGGTCGAATATGCAAAACGCCCGGTTGGGAGCGTAGTTTTCTAAACAATTTGGGAAACGCGCCGCCAGACGCCCCGGGTACAATTGAAACGAGACGTTCCCTTAATGAATTATACACCTCACAGGAAAGGTGGAGGGGCGCGGCTGGAAAGAGAGCACCGGGGAACGGTTCGAATGGCGAGCACATTGCAGGCGTGAATTGGGATTAATTCTTGGGGTTGGATGAATGAACGACACTCGGAGGATCGCTGCAGGTTAATGTTAATTGTCGCGTGCTCGCTATTTGTCGTTTCATTTGCCCACTTTGCGCGGGCCCCTTTCGACGATTGTGCCGTTAATTGCTCTTTGTTGTATCGCTCTCGTTCTTTTCTCCTCTTTATTTCGTGGCTGTCTTTGCTCCTCTCGCGACAAGTTTCATCTTCACGCTGCGTCCGATCTGTTTTATATTTTCGCGTTTCTTTTCTTTTCTCGTTCGATAGGGTTTAATATAATTTATTACGTTGGATGGTGATTCATTTGCGACGGTTATTTTTGCTAATTATTAATTGACACGCGAATATTTTTCCACACACTTGCGTAATATCATTGTCCGCGAGTAAACGTTTCAGCGCGTCGCCGCGGTATTTCGCGAAACGGGTTTTATATTGAAAAGAAAGAAAAGAACCGACCGTTTATTGAACTGAACGCGTGACTCGTAAAAGATTAGTAAGACGGAATGCAGTATCGTGCATCCTTCGACAGATAAACGAGATCCGAGGCAAGCGGGCTCGAAGAAAGCAACACGAAACAATTTGCACCTTGTAATCGTGCTAACGGTTCTGGTAATTAGCGTTCTTCCTTCTTATGCACCGGGGCAAGCGTTCCGTTGCAATATGAAACGGACGCAAAGTTACCGCGTGACTCTAATCCAGCGATATCCCCTCGGTAATTTAACAGTCTGTGTGCTTTTGTTACAACTATTCGGTGTGCTTTCCGATCGGGTATCGGTGGTGATTTAATCAAGACCACATTATCGCACAGGTTACCAAAGCACTGAGAGATTCTATTAACTGGTGCAGGTAATAAACTGAAACTATTAAACATTTATCTTCGCTCTTTCGATTTTCTCCAAACAAGCACGATTAATTCTTTTTCTCGTCCATCGGCGGGATCTTTAGAATGATCGATGAACCTCGTATAATCGCACGCCAATCACCGTAAGTCTGAGCCAAGCTATCCACGATAGATAAATATCGCCGTCATTTTTCAAACCTGGCGACAATTGGTCCGGCCCGATGGTCTCGTCTAGTTTCTTTCGCCCGCGGTGTCTCGCAACATTCGAACAATTTGTTGTCTGCCAACCAGGCCATTTTCCATCGCTCCACCCTTCTATCCGTCATATCTGGAGCTTCGTCTCTGTCAAATTCCGTAGTCTCGAGCGACCGCAGACATCGTTCCAAACGGCAGAGGGATCCCGTTTCCCGGAAATCACACGTCACGTACGTGCCGGTATCATCCACCTTTCTTCTTCTCTTATTGCTTTTTTCTTCGGGCGCAACAACGTCTCGTTTTTAGACATCGGGGGCTTTCATGCGTTGGCCGTGTTCTCGAAATTCTTCGACGACTCCTGGCCGGGGAAAATTCGCCGAATTTTTATTGCCAGAAACAGGCGAGGAGAAATGTTGTTTTATCGACGAATTTATATTAGGTGCAGATAATAATATTTATAAGATGTTCGCGAGGACTCAGCTGAGATATCGAAAGTAATGGCGAATTCAGCGGCGAATAAAGATTGTATACTTCGACGAGTAAAGATTACACTCTTTCGATTAAATAGAAAATAAACTTCGTCAAGATAAAAGGACCCTCTATCCCGCTTCGACAGGATTTTCCACTCTCCCAAGGAAAATGGCTGTCCAATCGTATCAGCACTCGAATACACCGAAAACCGTAACGCAAGGCCACGGATGTGCGCGTGTTTGCGGCCCTTATAAGAGCAGGTAGCAGCGTGCTGCGTTTCCGGAATAATTTAATTAGTAAGCGTACGAAGTGAAGTGCCAGGTCTTATCCCGTGGGCTTAA
Source organism: Nomada ferruginata (assembly GCA_963583965.1). Classification (NCBI taxonomy): domain Eukaryota; kingdom Metazoa; phylum Arthropoda; class Insecta; order Hymenoptera; family Apidae; genus Nomada; species Nomada ferruginata. Next base: position 3,564,789 of record OY757223.1, read on the forward strand.
TAGCGACCTCTTCCCCGAGCCTGACTTTCACTTCCCATGGGACGTATCGTTCCCCGTGAAGCCCGGCGTGTTGGAAACGCACGCAAGGAATCGTGGAAACCGACCGGCGTGTCTTGCTCATCCTCGAGGACGCAGTTTAATGAATTAATTAAGCATTATTTCGCTTCACTGCGAGGTCTTCTAAACGGTTCGTCTTTCTCGTCGCTGATGAAACCGCCGTTTCTTATCACCGTTTTATCAGGGATTTTATTCCACGACTTCTGACGATTCCCCTGGCACGGAAGATCATTTTCTTGCTGTACAGGAGTTATTCGACGAAACATATGATCGCGCAATTTTAAGGAGCCCGAGATGCGCGGATAAAATAAATTTCACGGAAAGCTGGAGAATGATAATTACTCGTACACTTCCCAGGGGACAATGCGGAGATCTAATCTGTTTGCCACGATTGCCCGAAAGACGAATAAGTATTACAAATTCTCTTTCAAGTCCGCGCGAAGAGGCAAGGAAAATTTGTGAATTGAATCACCAGTGAATTTGTCCGTCCTTTCATTTTTCTATCTATCAAAATCTACCCTCAATTTACCCGGTGTCTCGGTAGAGTCGAAGGAGAACGAGTTTGCGACGGAAAGAAAGATCACAGCCGCTCTTTTCCCCGACAAAATCGCGAATGGGTTCCTTCCAAACGTCGAACGATTCGTGCGCTCCTGTGCCTTCTGACAGGAAGACGCCAGGCGTAGAAGGGTCGAGGGCAGCCCCGGTCGTTTCCGCCGATTTCGAAACGGCCACGGTAGAAAGAGAACCTTTATATCGGCGCAAATTGCTCGGGGCCAGTCGTCGCCTCTCCGCCGTTCGATGGTTACTTTTTAATTAAAAGTTTCGCCTTTAAAGCCACAGCCAGACGAGTACGCCAGCAAAGGGACAAATTGCGTCTGCGTGTACTCGCGTGCGTGTCGCGTGACACCAAGTCGCGGGACAATCGAATGGAAAAGGAGACGTGCACCCGTCGAACGGTACTCGCGAAACTTTTCCTTTGACGCTGCCAGCTCGGGACGGCAGGTAAAAATTGGGCTGGCAGGCTGAATACATTTATTTCAACCCGGTGGATTTTTCGTTCGGGGGAATTTCAGGGAGGACCAACGTGGAGATAAGAAAGAGTCATTCCGGAGGATACTTTTCTGCGAAAAGGCCGACCGTTTTCCTTTTACGACTCGACCACGTTCGACGACACGCGACCATTAGCATATTCCTCATTCTCCGGACGACAGAAGTCCCCCTCTAGAGTTTCTTGCCGTCCGATTTCGAGCGGAGTGCCCAGACTCCGTGGGGCGAACACTCTGGACTTCTTTGGCGACCGACGAAATGGATGCTGGGGCCGGAGGAATTCGCGTCTCGCGGAATAAAGACGTAGCAAAACGTTGTTGCGTTACTCCGCTGCGATTCTCCGACACTCGAATCCGGGTCGTTTCAGATAACAGATATTGCTGTCCACGAATTCCCTCCTTCCCTCTGCACCGCTCCAGAAAAAAGCCAGTTTCTTTCACCGACTCCTAAAATGTATCACCCAAACAGTCCCGAGCAGCGATACAATAACCGAAGTACATAATCCGTCTTCCTTCTCCTGCCGAAACCCGCTCGAGATTTACACGCGCCGCACACCCACGCGTTCCAGAAACAGCGATCCCTCATCAAGGAGAACAGGCGTTACGCGTCGGCTTGATAATTGCGTGGACGAAACCGCGAACGGCCAAGAATATCGGCGAGAACGGTCGTTTGTCAGTGGCAAATAGTGCAGTTGATCCTCATCGGCGGGTCTAACGAGGCCTCGTTATTGCTGGTCGTGTGTGCTCGCCTCGATCCTCGAGCGTTTTCGATCGCCTAATTAAAGCGAGCTCCTTGGCCTCCCGGTGGAAGCCGATAAAGGGCGAGAAGGGAAGCGACTCGTACTTTTCTCCCCTTTCCTCCCTTCGTCCCGCTTTTGCTTTCGTTTTTCGTTGCTTTGTCTTGTTTCCCTGTCGCGCACGCGAAGAACGCGATCGATGGCGAACGGCCGCCGGATGTCCGACATCCGGGGACAATTTATATCGACGATAAATTCCTGCCCTCTTTCATTAGTGGTCTAGCGCGCCAGATTTACACCGATCTAGAAGCGTTATGGACAATGTTCTTTGTTTCGCGCGGCGTCGTATTTTTTCGCCGGCTTTCAGCGGGCTTTCAGATTGCGTCCGGGTGGGATTCAATTTTTTTTTATTTCAGACGGAGCGTACTGGGGACAGGGGCTGTGTAGAATTCTTTTAGTCTTTTGCTATTGGAAATGGAAAGAAAAAGTTAGGAATATTAACCCATTGCGGTCGTATTACGTTTATACATAGGTGTATGGTAACCTGGTAACAACGATGTCGGAAATTCCACTGAACCGATCGGGGCCATCTCTTACACACACCTTCAGCAGGTGTGTCGCTATCGTCCCTACCAGAATTAGGCGAGAATATTTTAACGGTAACGGTAACAAATCTTTGGTGGCTGAGAGTAGACACACGACCGCAAAGGGTTCATTTATAATTATTTGTAATTCATCAGGCAAGAATTGATTCAAATTATTATTATTATTATTATCACGTTAGTTCGTCCATCCTTAGAGTATGCCTTCATTATCTGGTCACCGTCGATAGGCAAATATATAAAAATGATTGAGGCAGTGCAACACAAATTCTTACGATTTTTCGCCTATAAGCTACAACGCCCTATGCGATATAATGAACATAATTATGCACCCATATTAGAGGAACTTCGCTTGGATACGCTAAAAAATCGAAGAATAGTTCTTGACATGACGTTTTTGTTTACACTACTAAACAATAACATAGACTCTTCAACATTATTAGAATCTGTAAATTTTTATGCACCATCAAGGAATCTACGAAGCAGAGGAACTTTTTACATTCATACGTACAAAACGAAGTACAGTGTAGCAGATCCGGTAAACCGCATCTCAACTCAATATAATACCTTGATGGATAATGCTGACCTCTTTAATATACAATATCATTCACCACCCTGAAAAGGAAACTGCAACAAATTCTTAGAATGTCCGAGGCATAAAAGTTGTGAATTATAGCGTAAAACCATGTATGTCTAGTTATCTAAGTTGTAAAAAAGGGCACTGCCCGTTAATTGTATTATTAATAATAATAATAATAATAATAATAATAATTATTAAAAAGGGATTAAAGAATACCAGGAAACGAGGTGAAAAAGAAATTGGAGAACGCGTATCGGAGAGCCGTTTGGCCAAGTTGAAAGAACGAATTCAGGAACGTTCTGCATAGTACGATATTATCACGAAAGGTCGTAAAAGTGGAAGGCCCGAAGAAGGGGATGCCAAGGATGCGCGGGGCGGCAATCTCGCCGACACTTTGGCCCCTCGTTCGACTTTCGACGCCCGAAACTTCTCTCCGTTTTCGGCTGCTCGATTTATCGCCGTTGAATTAAATTTCGATCGGCCTCCATAACCGTGAACTTGCGCGCCCGGCTCCATTCAATTGGAATTCTCGCCCGATCGATCCTCGACCTGTAAACGGCCGAATCGACGTGCATTTTCTCGCTATCGTCTCGCAACATCTGCGACAGTCGTAACGAGCCCGGCCACGGCGTCCCGTGTGCATTACGACCGGCCTTCTTAGAAGATAGCCGTAAAAAGACAAGGAAACTGGGTTACGACGGTGTAGAGAGGTTTTGTTCCAACAAATACGAACGATGACTCGCAATAAATCTCGTTTTGAATTTCTTATTGAAAACTAGCCCGCTGATTTCGAAACGGAGTCTCCTTCGATCCCCATACTCCTTCGATTTCGCTTTCGTCCACTCACCTAAGAATATGCTGATTGGTGGACTGCAGCAGAATGGTCGTGTACTTCGTGATCAACATCTTTCCGCGCCAGAAATCCCCAACGGAATCGACGAGCAGCGTATCCAAATTAAAAGCAAAAGTCCCCTTAACGCGACAGCTCCACCGCTGGCGACGTTCACGGCAGAAAGAGGGGTTGCTGGTTGCGCACTCGTTTCGCATAAATCGCAGACTAAGAAAATCGAGCAAACAAGGCGCGGAGGGCCGCGTGGATGCCACGAAAATTCTTCCAGCTATATTTAGCGGTCGCACATTCAGCCGGCACAAAGCGACCCGACCGCATCTTCTTTCTTCCCTCCTTCTTTTCCCGCTTCCAGCGAAAGCCTTTACGTCACCGGTTCCGTCGATCTTGCGCGTGGTCAGGTTCCACGTCCCGTCTACTCGATCGCCGTCGTCTCGACGGAGGTGTCCGCCGCAAGGGTCGTCGATCGAGCGCGGTGTTGAATCTGAATGGGCCGCATGCTGCTTTCGAGGGCGCGATAAATAAGTCGGAGACGTTCGAGGCACTGTTTGGAATTTTTATATCGCGCGCATGGGCTTCGAAATGATTCTCGTAGGTTCGCTGATCTCTCGTTCGGGGGAAACGGCAGTGGGCATTTTAATGTTGACGATAGCCGGCGAATTTATTGGGCTCAATTATTCTCGCAATTTTAATTACTTCCCCGACGAATTTGCCAAGCTCTCTTCAGAGGCAATATCGATTCCGTCTCCGCGTTTAATTAAATTGCAACTTTCCAACTTCAAGCTGACCTTTCTCAACGGATCTCTAGAAGAATCTTTGCGTCGATCTCGTTGAAATACGTCATCGGCGTTGGTCGCCAAAAGAGTTCACCAATACGCATTCTCCGCTTCTTCCTCTTCGCAATCACCTCGGAGAACTTGAAGACCGGGCCCCCAAGGTTCAACCGCGACTGTTTACCACTGTAACTGATAGTGACAGGTGCAACGATCGTTGTTCCTCCTCCTTCGTTCGCGAATGGACGCCGTGGCGCCGCCGTTTCGAATCTATTCTTGCATGCGAGAATGTTCCTCAGCGTCTCCGTTCTGATCGTCGGCAGTCTTCCTTGCCGTTGGTCAGGGATTTCCAACTCTTTTCTTGCCCCGCTTCTATCTTCAATGAAATCCGCCGGTCGTTTGCTCGATCTTGAGAGATCAACGACTGATCCGCGGACCTTGATGTCCTCTTTCTTATTTCTTGTCGATTATTCTTTATGGGAATACGTCGAACGATCGGGGAGGCCGTGTGACCGTTTCTGGAATACAATTTCGTGGAAATCGCCGTCCGTGCTGAATCGCCAACGACCAACGGGTATTTTTAGCGCCACTCTGAACGGATCGTCGCGGTCAGCTTGGTTGGTGAAGCGGCGAATCACGGCGTGACTTGATCGCGGCACACTCGTGCCAGGGGAATTCAAGTTTCACGGGGGACTCGGGGGATCGTCTCGTTTGCATTCAATTGAGAGACGCCAGTTATTGGTTTTATTAGCGAAAAGAACTGGAAGAGCGCGGCACGCAGCTCGTAGATTCGCTCAAGTTTTCCTTTTGAAGTGTACACGGACGGTGGCTATGCCGTTTGGAATTTAGTGTCGACGAAGGAGGTCAGCTTGATCAAGATCTTGATTATTAAACGAGTCCACTTTAGCGGAATCGGCAGACGCACTCGAGATATGGAAATAGAGGAATGGAATTTGTCTGCACAGTATCGACCTGGCTTAATCGATCCCCTGACCCGGTCGAAATAATAAGGGACACTGGACAGGTATTCGAAAATACTCAAAGTATTAAGAGATACGTATCCTCAGCCTCGAGTATTCAGAATACTCGAGGAGAATAACTATGGTGTCGGACAAGACTGACGTCTAAAACGAAGGTCCAATCGAGTCATCGGATATAATCGATACTGTTCAACCAATTTCAAGTGTCCAAAGTTCCAATCGTTTTATATAAAACAATTCCCCTCGTCTGCCAAACCGTCTGTACCATCAAGTATCGAGAGCTTCAACTGTTCAATACCTCGATCCTTCCTGGACCACCTCGTGCATCGATCAACCGCGAGTCGTTGAATTAAAAAGTCGCAATTTCTTCTCAACACGAAATCACCAATTGTCCACCATTCCTCCTCACCGATTGCTCACACGAAATCATCCATAATCGGTCCGCTCTGTTTAATACCGCGCACCAAAATGTCTACCGATCCCAGTGACCGCACTCCTGTGTCAGCGACACTGGCAGGTGGCATCGACGGCGGCATGGTCGGTGCCAGTTCACGTCTGCCAGCTCGGTCGGAAGTGATCTGCTCAATAAGCGTTGGCCACGCTTAATCGGTGTCAACGAAGACCAGACCGGCGATAAACAGTCTGCCGGCCATTATACCGATGACGTAGTTGCGAGAAACTTCTCCGGCTAAACATCCGAAGTGCACTCGGAGAAGCGCAATCGTGATTCCAGTGAAACTGTTGAACCGTCCGTCCTCGTTCGACGAATTTGTTGTTAACAATGTCCCAATGTCGGTCGGGATCTCGGGTGATTGGCCAGGCGCGTGATCCCTCGTGAACGTTCAGGGATCGAGCTAAAGTCGACGGAGATTTGTATCACGAGACGACTCGTGTTATCGATCCCACGCGATCGATCCCAAGCCTCGTTCCTTCAGATTTTCGCCAGCCGCGCTCAAAGCCCGCTCTGCCTCGCGTCTCACCGTCCCGAATTGATTTCATGCTCGATCGCGCTCGAGTCTGGGTCATCCGCGCTAACTTTCGAACCCTGTCGAGCTCCGGGTACACGCAGTTTCGGAATCGCGAGCATTTCAAGGATCTGCCGTTGGATTCGACGGCAACCGTGGCGCCGTTGCACTGGGTCATTACAGGCAGCCACCACGAATTGTTAGAGGACTTCTTCGAATCTCGGTGACTTCATCGCGAAGATTTCAACAGGGTACCCATAAATGAACTTTTCTCGGCATGGTAACGCGACCGCTATACGCATAATACGTTCTGTATGTTCCCAAGAACTGTGACACGATTCAGAGTCCTTCCTCGATCCTCTCCGCAGACGTCGAACCTCAGCAGGAAAGGGAGAACCGTTTCCAACAAACGCACATCTTCGATACATGCTCGTCTCCACGGAGTTCCCTATATCCTCCCCGTCTCGCTGTTCTCAGAAAGTATCGTCGACTCGTACCATCCAACGTGCTCCTCGCAAACGGGCACAGCTTCCCCGCCCCTCGAACCGTGGGCCGCGAAAATATTCCGGACAGACGCGGTCCCATCTGCGGTCCGCGTCACCCCGAACCCGATCGAACCGTCATCCCCCGGGCCGCTGCAACGGTCACCAGCACTGGAAATCTCGGGGCCGATCGTTCTCCAGGATGCCTGGTCCGCGGATTATTTATAGACTCGTCGGAACAAAGAGGTTCGAGAGGCGTGCAGCCGGGCTGCCGGTCGCGAATGGACTGGCTGGCACGTTTGTTAAACACTATAGTCACCGCTGCAACGCGCGGACTCTAGCTGCACAGGCGCCTATAGTCTCGGGACTGTGCGCCGACCGGATCGTCCTGTGGACTTTTCGAGTACAACCGAGCGTCCCTACCACGTGTGCCCCGTGTGCAAGAGGACTGTGCACTCTCGACGAGAGTGCGCACACCGGCCGCGGCCTCGAGAACTGGCTGTCGGCACGTAGGACCGGGAAACGTGGGTCGCTTACTTGTGTCCCGGTCGGTGGGGGTGATAAGTCTTCGAGGACTCCTCTTTTTCCATCACCCGGGTAAAGATCGTATTGGAGCGGACGGTTCCCCACCCCCAGTGTTCTTGTTTCGTTTTTTTCTTTTCTCTCGGCGGGGTAGTAGGGGGGAAGGTAGAGGTGAATAAATTTTGCACGGATTCGTATGGTAGCAAGGGGCCGAAGAACGCGTTGAGCTTCATTTTTAGACGCTCTGTTATTTTTTCACTTTTTAGAGAATCGCAACGGCGATGAATTTTGATTTATCGTTAGGAATTAGATTATTCATTATTTTTTAGGTTCACTAAAGTTGTTCGGGACAATTCTAGTCTGCTGCGGCGTATACATTCAAGGTAACAGGATTTCTGCGTGATAAAGCAACTCGCAATCGCTGCTGAAGTAGGATCGTGTCGAGAATGTATTATAATAAGAGATTTCGTTCCAACGTTCTTGAACTGAAACGGAAGCGTAAAAAAATGTGTTCGGCGGTCGAATTGAGCCAGAAAATTCATGTTTCGCGTCAGAGGCAGGACACGCGTATTAGTTACCGGTTATCTCGCGATTATTTAAATCACCGTGTCGACCTCGCGCGTTTCCAAAGAGGAAACCCTTGAAGCCTGACAAATTGCAGTAACCACTTACCGCGAAACCATTAATCCAATTTCGCTTGGCTATCGGGGCGGGGCGGGGACGAAATGAAAAGGAATTTCGAAGATGCGTAGAAGAGAGGAAAAATTGGGACCGGAACTCGATTACTCGTCACGACTGGGTTAACCTAATTGCGCTCGCAGGTACGTGTCTGGCAATTAAGAACAAATTCGCCGGTTTGAAGGATCGAGAAATGAGCTAGGTAGAGCTCCTTGAAATTCCAACCACACGGTACGAGTGGTGCGTAATGTGCGTAATTTATCGTAAGCTTCTTAGGCGAGTCGGTTTCAATTTCTTGTAATTAAAGCAAGCCCGATGGCGGCTGAGGATGTTACGCTTAACAGCGATATTTTTCCTGATCCCAAGTTTTCTTGCTCGAGAAAAGGATTAATTTTTCAATCGATTAATCCTATTCGTTTAATTGTCTCCATAAACATAATTCGTTATACTTATTTGTTACAATATAAAGTACTGCCACAGCTGCCGATATTCAGACCTTGTCTTTCTTTATCGCACTTTGAATGAAAAGTGAACCATCAGCATTCGTATAACCTGAGCCACACCAAGGATCGCACGGTTTCATTCGAAGTGCGATAAGGTGCAAAGGAAGTAATCGCAGACCAACTTGTCGGTGGTCGTTGCAAAGGGTAGACTCCAGGCTTTAAACCCACGGTGATTGAAGCTGTCAAAAAATTTCTCAAGCTCTTTGCACAAATTTCGAAAGCAAGTGTAGTAAAATTCAATTACAGAAACTGATCGTACAATAATAATAATAATCATAATAATTATTTGATCGGTAAATACGCTGAAAGAAAGACGAAAAGTACGTCGATTTCCAAGAGTACAGCGGCGGTAACCGTTTACCGTCAACTCGACCGGAAGTCCTCCGGTGCGACGCGTGCGTCGCGACGCTCCTCCAGCACGGTTGTCAACGGCAACGAACGGCGGTGCAGTTTGCAGCCACCAGATAGGCGCATTAGCGTGCGAAAGAGAATGAAAACGAGCAGATTTGGCCGTGGCCTCTCCCGATTGTCTGCGGTCCCTTTCTCTCGCGTCCCATCGTCTATTAAACAACCGTGGACCGTCGTTTTTCCGACGCTTTTCCGACGCTCTCGCGCGTGAGATTGATGACGCCGTCGCGTTATTGCCTCGAGATCGAATACGCGCTTCTCTGATGGCACGATTTCTCTCTCCCTCTCGGATCGTGCGTTTTATAGAGAGGGGAATTCGATTGCAAATATATGGGGGTGGTCCCCTTTTTATTCTTGCTCTGTCGCATCGCGGATTTTAGGAAATGGATATATGTATGTATATTGAAATTCATTTCGCCAACTGTCTGTAAGCGTAGAATTTTAATTACAGATGGAATTTGAGTGTAACTCTTCAATCATGTTGTTTACTTAGTACCTCCCGAAATTCCTAACAAAATTAAATCTCTTCAACCCTGTTGCACCCTTAACCAAGTAGCAATTAAGTAAATACCAATATATTACAATTGCTCCCTAAATTCCGACTCCACCAGTCTTTCATAATAGAACCTCCCATTACCCTGTACCAATTCTCAGCGCTCAAATCTTGCAACCCTTGAGCCTAGGATTCCTGAAATTATTCACAACTACCCTTTCAACCCCTATCAATACTCCGCGACCCTATAATTCTAATCAAGTAATCTTCCACCTGTCTCTGGCTCCCAAATCAACACAATTTCATTATTCAACATTAATTTCATCCGTCTCAAACCATTCTATATTTTCGCGGCTCAAACTTCACAACCTTGTCTCTCTCTCTCCGTCTGCCTCTTTCAGCCAACGTTCACGGTTTCAATTCTCGTTTCCCGCTTGCCAGAGAAACAGAAAGTACCATGCTATATAGCCAGAGCCGATTGTCTTCTGCCGGCCAGCCGTATATAGGCGGAACAGGATCCAGCAGAAAAATCCACGGAAGACGAGGCAGACGAGATGGAAGGCGCAACCTTCGCGAGAAACCGGCAGCAGGCGTTCTCCGGGTCTTGCTGCTGCCGGCCAGCGAAGGTCGAGCGTAACTGCTTGACCAGTTGGCCGGTTTCCACAAATAGCCGTCCCACTGTGGCTTCTTTGTTCGCTAATCGTCCCGAGAAAGCAATTAGAGTCTGTGCGCACGACCGCACCAGCCTGTGCCGTCTCTTTTCCTATTCCTTTCGTTGCCTTTTTCCTAAGCTCCGTCATTTTGTTCTCTATTTTGTGCCCTTTGTCCGACGCTTTGGACGCGCGTGTCCGCGCGTCCGCTTGGATGCCGTTTGCAAGCACACTTTCGTGGGTGGAGTGTATAGGCGGAGGTGAAGAACGAGTCTTTTTCTTCTCTTCGTCCCGTCGATTATTCTCCGGGAGGTCGAACTTTTCAGCATTCTTTCGGGCGGGGAACCGTGTGTCGGCCTGGCCTTGCAAATGTGTACAGTATCCCGTCTAAATATGTAATAAACAATTGTACCATCGTTTCTGTTCTGTCAGGACAATGCAAGTTTCAATTGTCACAGTGTGGGAGTTACGAATGAAGAAGTCAGTCGGGAGATATTTTGATAAACAAAGAGCTTCCTGCTCTTCAGCCCGATAATAGACATGTCGATTGGAAAAAAAGGTCCCATCTATCTCTCTGTCCTCTTCTATTTCATACCCTCCGCGCCCCTCCCGCCAACCAGGCGCCGTTAATCAAAAAACAAATTCGAGCATGTCCCTCTGTTCAACGGACTGTTCGGCAGACAGGTTCATTCAACCCCTTGAAACCCTCGTCGCGCATCCAGCCACGTTTCTTCGCTCGTCCATCCAGTTCCCCGATTTCTATTTCACCCTCCACCCCTTTCGCCAGCAGCACGGATGCTACATCGAGGTCCCTGTATTTCCATCGTGATTCGCCCCGCTCCGACCCGGCACAGGGTACACGCTTTTCCCATTGTTTGCACGGAAATTCCACGGCGAGTGGTTCGACGCTGGATCTCGCAATAAAAATCTTTCCTTTTTTTCCCGCTCTTTCTCGTCGCGATGAAGTAAAAACAAAAAATAGAAACTCTGGATAATAGTGGCGTCGCGTGGGATCGCGTAGAACGTCCCGTCGAATTTATGGGGGGTGATTCGAGCGTTGTAATATCGCGGGCCACGTAATCACGGCCCTCTCGATCCGCGAACGAATCGAGATTAATCGCACGCGACCTCTTATTGGCCTGGCCGTGTGTCGGAGTTAATTGGAATGGCTACGTGCGCGTTAACTTGGAAGCAGGGATGTATATTTATGGTGCAAGGTAGAGGAGTGTTTGCTCGAACTTTTATGGACAGCACGGGGATATCCTTTTAGAGCTCGAGGAAATTTATGCGAATAGAATTTGCAAACGCCTGTACTATTATGTTGCAATTAAAACGCTGAAGGTAATTCTTGATATCGATTATCTTCGAGGGTGTACACGGACGTCCTAGAATTTGCAGATTTTTAAGGTCCGTCGTAGAAAGAAAAAAAGGAAAAACGTGCGGCAGTTTAAGGAGAGAAAAGTACTGTAAACTTTTAAATTAATTTTACCCGTGTTCTTCAACGCGAGACCGCAAGAGAGCCTTCTTGTCCCGCACAGTTTCGCAACGGGAAATTGAATGGCACAGGGGAACCGCTTCAGGCTCATTAAACCCTTAATGAGTTAATATGAGTGAGCTCTTTGAAATCGCCAGGAATTAGAAGATTCGAATCAAAGCGGCATTGCACTCCACGAACCAGCGGTGCACTCAATTAATGTAAACCGGTGATGCTGCACAGCTCGAGACAGCTTATTTCCAGAGAATTATTATTCAAAATCTCATCAAAGGCCAATTCGTACTTTTAACTAATTCTCGCGTTTCGTAAAAAAAAGAAAAAGGGAATACTTTAATACGCAATTATCGATATTTATAGCGAGAATAATCATTTCTCATTATTTTGCGCACGCATCTAAACAATTTTATCGCGGTTCATATATTCGTACAACTTTCTTCAAACCTCCAAATCAAAGCAAAGAAATAGCAGGGGAAATAAAAATATATTAAAGAAAAGAATGTCTTTTAAAATCGCGTCAAATGAAAAATAAAATAATTCGCCTCGTTCAGAGTATGTACTCCTATAAAAGAAGCGACACTCGTGTTGCTCGTTTTCTCCAAAGATAAAAAGTCCCGTTAATACCGTCTGCCCTCGGCTCCGTGTTCGCCGACGAAAACGAAAACGAAGACGAGAAACGATCTTTGAATTCGAGCCCCTATTAGCCCCTATCTGATCCTTCTTTCGTCGGTTTAAACGGTCACGTAATGAAAGCTCCTCTCTTACCCTGGCGATCAGAGATCGAAGAGGACGGACAATTAATTTTACGAGCGGCGCAAATGGAAGCCATCCAGGCGACCGCGAAGAGACGCGATTGGCTGCGATATTTATCGTCTTTTATCGTCCAGAGAAAATACGATCACTCTGCTACGCCTTTCTAATAGAATCAGCTTCGGCCCGTCCTTTTCTACTGGCTTTTCACTTCCGTTCTGAGGACCAGTGAGAGGCCACTCGAACAAAGCTGCGATGATTCAGACCTTCCAAGCCTTTAAAAATCTTTGTCTGTCGAAGAGTGTCGAAGAAAACATTGTTCCATCGCATAAATTGCACCATAGTAATACAACATTAATTCAAACTCACGGAAAGCACTCTCAGTGAAATTATAGAAACACTACCGAATACCAGCCGCGTACTATCTCAACCCTTTCGTGACCAATGGAACTCACACGACCCTTTGAACTACTAGAACAAACATCCGCACCTGAATTTTCACACTCATACCTTTCTTCCTCGATGCAATTTCGAGTACACCGATGCACCAACGAACCCAGACATCTTTCTCGAACAACATGTATATAATAGAAGACGCGAGATCTCGTGCAGATTATCGAGCGGAACAAGTGTCGTCTCGGGGTCGCATGAATCTTACACGAGCACGCTGCTGTCGCGTGCTTCCGCGAGGGCGGATGAAAAAAAAGGTGGCGCTTACGCGTCGATTTATGGAGATTGTACATCATGCCTCGAGCTGGATAATCCGTTGCCCAGCAAAACTAGGCGTACAGGCACGGGCGCAATGGTTCCCAGGAGGATTCTGACGAGAGAGAGAGACGGAAGGACGCTCGCGGTGTAAATAATTCAGTGTGCATTAAGGTGGTCGCGAACTGAGACCCTGCGACGAAAACCGGAGGATAGCGGGGAAACTGGCGTGGCAGTTGGGAAGGGATGGGAGAATTATGTTTGTCAGACTGATTCTTTGCTTGCGAGGGGGTGATTTTACATCCCTCGTGACGTGAGCTTCGCGGCAAGAGTTTGCTTTACTTTTCCCTTTTCTTCGTGACACGCAGTACTGCGATATTTTTATTGGAAATGGCTTTATTAAATAACTCTTGACTCGTTTGTGATTTTATAATATACTTCATTAACCACGCACTGGGAGTGACTTCCTTCCTATTGCAATGGTCCGAAGGAACTAATTGTAAGAGCATCCAAATTAACGGACAGACCCGATGCCCTAAAGTCTGAAGAGTCTAAAGCATCGACGACTACTCTCGGTTGTGTGCGGGGCCCTATAGCCTCTTATACATATAAACAATAGATAAAACCTTATAGCCAGACATGAGAAGCGACAGTATAGGGTTCCCCCTTGCACACGATTATGAAACATTAATTTTTGTATCGATTTTCAATAAGATCTAACAATTTTTATTACTGTTATCGTATCGAACGCATTGATTCTACGAAATTTATACGCCCTTGATTCCCTTGAATTATCGACCAAAGATAAATTTGGAGAAGTCAATTTGAATGAATAATAGTGAGGGAAATATTCCATTCAGGAATATTTGTAAGGAAGTATAGTCGCATTGAAGAAATATATAAGTGTAGTAAGTGCAGAAGGAATTACATGGTTGGGACCGACGCTCTATTTTAATATTCCAGAAACAGCCCTTTCGGCGAAAACCAAAAAACCGTCTGCCGAAAAGGGAGGAGGAGTAATAAACGAAAGCAGAACGATGCTCGTCTCGTGGCGACATTTTAATCAGACTTGGGAAACAGAGTAACCGGCGGTCCCTCTTTCGAAAAGGGGTTAGAGATCTTTCACGGGGTGTCTACCCTCGCTTTTGTGCCATTTCCTTTTTCTTTCCTTTTTATTTTTGCCTCGCGAAGGGAGCATCGGTAAGCCGCCTTCCTGACGACAATGCTCCGGGCAGGCCGTCATTGTCCCGACGTTATGAGGTGAAAAATGAAAGATAACGATTTCGCGGTGTCTTTCTGGCGATAACGTTCCCTACCACCTCAGTATTTTCACCCCTCGATCCCTTGCCGTCCCGGTCCCTGGGAAAGGCATCATAAATTCCAGGGACGACATTTTTCTCTATATTAAGGCAACCTTCGGAGCAAAATAATCGTCACGAGGGAGGATCATTGAAGGGGGATGAAAACGGTTGGAGGTTCGAAACCGATTACAGAATATATTTCTTGCGCGCGGAGATTTTCTATCCTGAAAAGTAAAATAATTCTTTTTCTTTCTAAAGTCTGCGTCGTCGCAAAATAAACAGAGGAGAAATATGAGTTTCTACTTAACAGGCAGATAAAAACCTACCCGCAAATATCAATATTTTGTATAATTTTTTATAATTTTGAGGCCACGGAAATTTATTCCACAACACGTCCCGCAGACAGAAATTAATCAGTTAATTCAAACATCGAATCTATCACCCCCGTTCCCTAACTAACCCCCAAGGAACACGGTTTCACCGCGCCGATCCAACGATCGAACACAACCACACCGTCCACCCTGATCGTCCGAGAACGTCGCACAATTCCAGCAACGTTTCCTCATCACGCTGCCCCCGTTATCTGTCCTCGACAAACCTCTATCGATCACGATCGACAGCGTCCGTGCTATCGGTCTCCGTTATTCGCAGCGATATCAGCTTGGTCCGTGCACAGCAGCGTCTATGGGGGTGCAACAGGGGACGCTGCAACCCCCCCGCGAGACTATTGTGACCGGTGACAAAGACACGCACTTCACGCTGCTCGAATCGTGAGCAGGGGCGGGGCGAATAAAAAGGAAAGAAAGAAAGAAAGACAGACAGGGACAAGATGATGGGGGTGAGAGAAGGAAGGAAGAGCCCTCGTGCGGCAACCCTCTCGCATTGTCGAGCCGCGACATCGATTTTCCCGCCGCCACGGCCTTTGTAAATGCTGGAAATTGAGCGGGAAACGGGCGACGGAGAATGGGCCCGAGGCGGCCTGAGAAAGTGCATTAACGCGAGAAATAGCGGCCCGTGTACGGGGACGGAACGTTCTCTGCGAGGGATTTAGGGGTTGCTTCGTGGTGGATGGTACCTTGGATGAAAGAGCGAGAGGAATTGTCGGATCGGAATGAGAATTAGAATTTTCGGGCGTTTGTTTCGGCTTGGATCGGAGGGTTTCGGAAGGGTGGTTTTCTTGGGACTGTTTCGTTCGAGTTAATTGTTTTATTGAATGGTGTTGGAGGAAGCTTTCGGAAATTCGTTTATTTAATAATGAAATTCTGGGGGATTGTTTGGCGAATCGTTGAATCGCGATTCAGGAGCTGATTAAATTAGTACAATGGGGGAAATCTGATAGTAATAGAATTAGTAAAAGTAAATAGAGGATAGTAAAAGAATTTAGTTTTTATTAGTAGAAATAAAATTGTGCGAATTATTTCGTAACGAATAAATAGTAAAAGGATTTAGTTTTTATTAGTAGAAATAAAATTGTGCGAATTATTTCGCAATGCATAGATAGTAAAAGAATTCAGTTTTTATTAGTAGAAATAAATTTGCTCGAATTATTTTGTAATCAATAGATACTAAGCGAATTTGGTGTTTATTGGTAGAAACGTGAAGAATGATAATAAGTAAGTATTCCTTAAGAAAATTTCTAATTTGCGTTCACCGTGAGAACTTTGTAGATCAGAGTCAGACAAGATACGGTTAATGGATTTTGTTGATAAACAGCGACCGAAGGATTGTACCCGGGAGATGAGAAAGTTGGCTTTGTCGATGGATCTGTTAGACCTCGAGTGAAAATAACTTTCACACCTGCCGGCGAGAGTGTCCACGATTACGTGGTGCGATCGAGATCGAGCGCGACCGTGTATCATCCACGCGTCTAAATCCTTAATCGTCAAGTATCAATAAAATTTCACTTTCTACTTCCTCAATAATAAGCCCACCATTTTTCTCCTTCCCACGATTCCCCGCCGAAACAATAAAACTTTCCACTAACCATAAAAAAACATCGAATTCTCGAAGCTCCGAAAAGGTTGACACCACAAGAGAAATAAATATAGAAACCATACAACTCTGGTCAACTCTGAAACTTCGAAATCTTCCACTATTGGAAAATTTTGCGAAAAAAATCTGAAAATTCTGAATCTCCCGTCTCACCCTTATCGCTGAAATTCTTATCGATCGGCGTAGCTTTGTAAATCAATTTTCGGGGCGTTCCCGTTGCGAGTAATTAATTTTTAAATTTAAAGGAATGTTTAATGCACCGCAAAGGAGTTAAATAACGGGACCAAGCGAGTGATTTTAATGACGACGCATACCCCGCGATCCTTGGCGTCGTTCCGGCAGTCTTGATCGTCTTGATCGCCTTAACGTCGCGACGACCACGCGGATTCTGCTCGAGCAGAACGGCACACCTTCGTTCGATACTGCACGGATAACGGCAGACAGGAGAACAAAGTAGGGAAAATTAAAAGTATGCGAACTTCGACCCTTAAACTATTTTTCATTTTTCTGTTGCAACATCTCGAATTATCATTGCCTTTTCCACGCTTCGCAATCTGTTCGCAAAAAGAACCAAACTATCGCAGGAACCAAGAAAGCAAAACAAAAACAAGAATGAAGTGAAAAGCAAAGGGCAAAACCATGCGTGAAATTTTGTCAAACATAAATCACCTCTTCTTTTTATAATCAAAAAGGCCCAGCACCACGTCGCAGAGGACCAGCATGACGAATTCTTGCGATCTCACTTGCCCAAGTTTCCTACCGTACGAAACACGTCGTCTCGCCAATCTCCGCGACGAAATTTCGCCTCCTGGTGCCCGAGAACTCGCACCCCCATCAGGGGAATAAATTCGTAAAGGGACGCGAGACGTCCGACGAGGATGTTGCTCGTGATCGAGGAACGACACGCGACTCGACGATGCCCCGCGGGTACAGTGCACTCGGCCACCGTGTGGCTAAAATTAGGTGAAAACCGAAATAGACGATAATTTGCAAATCGGGAGGAGTCACGTGTCGAAGGTGGGGCTGGAATTGGGCCAAAAGAGTGCAAGGGGTAGAGTCCGCGAGGCGTGTGATTTTGGAGAACGACGACGTGAGACGCTATGTAGTTCTAAGTGGTTCTCCTGTGTTTTGGAACGCGAACATTAATTGCTGGACGCGGATATTAAACGGGAGAAATGGAGGAATTTATTCATTCATATGGAACATTATTGATTTGCCTAATCATTGCGAGTGTAAAAAGGTATTACTTAGCATTGTTATTGCTATTGGAAATGGCAGTGGCGTCGGCGATTATTTCTAAGGATCGTTTCGCGAATTTCTGCGTGCTCAATGGGGACGGGCAATGGCGCGAATTATTCGAAATAATGGCGATCCGATAAACGCTTATCGTTTATTGAATCCAATTAATCGAATTACAAGGCACTCTCTGTGCGATAAGGCCTGTATGACGTTCGATATTTTAGCCGTAAATCATCACCGTCCCGCGTGATTCATTGCCCATAAATTAACCCCTCCTCTGTTATTCGACGAATTCGAGGAATCTGTCTCCTCCTCTCGTACGGAGCTGCTTAAAAATTCCAAGACAAAGGAACTATCTTAACAACATAGATTGGATACTTTTAAGCACCATAAGAAAATTCCAGGAAGTCGTGTGCGCATTTTAATGTTCATTTAAGTACTTCGTGTTTCATTTGTTCCAGGAATGGATAGTAATTAAATTCAACGGAGGTTAAACGAAGAAGATTAATTAATTTAATAAATAGGGTTGATCGATTTAACCGAACTTTTGCGACAACTAGAGAACCACGAATTCGATCAAACTCAGAAGAATAAATAAAATAAAATTATTAAAATAATAATAAAATAATATATATTAAAATAAATTAAAAATAATCTTTCGGAGTACTCTGCGAGGTCATAAGAATTGTTTCGATCGATAGGGGGATGATCCTCGATAGTTAATACTTTCCGACTTCCGTTTCACATCGCTGGGACGAAGGAGGAGACAGGAGGATCCTTTAAATTCGCGAGACGACACGGAATGGCTGTAACGCGCCCTCGCGGACTACCGAGTTTCCCATTTAACTTAATATTCTATTCGAATACGCGGCTCAAGTTTCTTATCCGAGCTTCCCTTTTTCTTACCTCGCCGTTTATTGTTCCCCGCTGAGGGCGGTTTCTCAGCGGAGTTTGTTTAATTCAACGATTACGACAGAATTCGTTTAACGCTATAATTAGTCCATCCAATTTGTTCCATCCAAACATTTACAAATTTACGATTTGGAATATTAATATACAAAACGAACCCGCGGTTCATTCCCTAATTTAATTAATTAATCCCCCTTATTAAGAAACCTATTTTTCACCACTTTCCCCCGAGCCAAATAATAACCGTGCCAAAATAATTCTAGTAAAGAATATAGCAAATAAAATTTTATAGAATCCCCCATTTACTTGTGATAATAATATCAAGAATTAAACCCTGTCTCCAACGATCATTGAATTATTATTATTTTATCCGAGTCAAGCGATCTCCCCACTTAATCAACGTTCCACGAACCACCGACCAGTGACCAAAAATGACTCCTCCAGTTGAAAACTAGACGACAGGAACCGTCGAGCACGTCCCCGGCTCCCGTTAACCCGTTCACGTTCGCGAATTTCGTATTCGTTTGCATAGTGCGTCGCGGGGACGCACGAATTGCCGTGATCATGCGCCAACGATCCCGCACTGACGATCATGTTTCCAATGAATGGCCGTCGAGTTTCCCTCGAAAGCGCTCGCAAAAGGACCCCACTTTTTCAACCGAACGAGCCCAAAAGTTCCCGCCGATTGTCGCGAACAATACGGAACAACTGTGCACCGTCGCGATTCTTTTCGAACATTCGTTCACCGCGGTGGAATTGAAATCGTTCCGACCGGGAAACTTTGGGAGAATACTTTATAATCACGGGGGGTGTTTCGCCCGAGGAACAATGGGCAGAGGGTGTGCGGCAATGGGCTGTTAATTGGCCGAAACGAATTCGCGATAATTAGCTTGGAACGGCGGAGCTCGCAGATGAGCGGGGACGGGTTTGCTTTTTGTCTCTGCTCGGAAGAGGGACGTGGCTTCGAGAGTTTCAGAAACCTTTTTGACACGATTTTTGGTTCTTCCGGGACGAAAGGTGCTATTGGACGATCGAGAACAACGAGAGTGGAATTTTTTTTAGAACTTCCAATTTTTTCTGTTTAATGTCTCTTTTACATTTCCGATTTTATTCGGCAGCCAGAAATGCAGGACAGAGATATTTCCCTATTTTATATGTTTCGCGTTCCCACGCACCCTTCGTCGCATATTTATAATAATATTTCCCTTTTGCACCGCTTTCCCACTTTTCCGCTTTCGTCGGAATTCAGCTGCCGCTATGGAAAATTGTCGCCCCGCAATTTCACAACGATCACAGCAACGGGACGCATTCAACTTCGCTAATATTTCAACTAATACGATTGCTAGAATAATTAAAACGAGATTTAATTAATGCTGTTTTCCCATGCCCACTAGTTCATTCTTGCAAATGCATTCCCGTGGAACGTGAAGCGCGGAATTAGATCGAATTTAACGCTGCAAACATTTTCCACAGTTTCCAAGGATTCATTTTAAATTCCACCCAATTCAAATCCATCCATCGGCGTAACTGGAATATTCGTGGACAATTGCTCAGATCGAATCACGTTTTCAATTCTCCCTCTAGCTCGTGCCGCGCAACGATATATCGATGGCGGTGTAGCAAACGCTGACAAATTCGACCAATTTGTCTGGATGCCTGCTCGAAATCGTGAAATTTCGACGCCTGACTCGCGGATAAAGCCTCTCTCTATCCGGATACTTTCGAATGGGACGATTTTTTTTATTCACCCCTCGTTTACCTCTCTCGGCTTGCGACAGAAAGGCACGGGGAAATTTCGGGGACGGCATCAGGTGTTCCTGGCGGAATGAAGGTGATTTCGGTGCGAATTGCAGATTTACAAATTAGGATCGAGTGTAGATTTGGCGTTCGTGAGATAACGACTCGATGGGACGAGATCGAGTGTGTTATATCGCGGGGTAAAACTTTGGGGAAGAAAGAAATTTTTCCATCGGTGGAAAGTCAGGGGAAAATTGTCTTATTGTTATATTATTAATTTTCAATTGAATTCCCGATTTATTCCCTTGGAAATGATTTTCCATTTCCGCGGCTTGGATTATTATTTGGGCCAATCGTTATTCTTAAAATACCACTGAAACATTCTGACATTGAAATAAAATCGGGGGGAAACATTCGTCTCGAACAATTAGCAGAGCTCGTTGATATTGAATTCTGCCAACAGGAAGAGGGATCGAGATTCGAAGGGGTTAAAATCGAAAATTTTAGCACTCGCGGCACAAATGCTGATGGGAAGGCCATCGAAATCAGCGCACTGCTTTTATTAGCCATTCAAATTGGAATTTCCATTTAAATGTCCGCGAGAAGAGGCACCGGTAAAGCTTCCTCGGCCATTCGATGAGCCTTCCTCCGGCTCCTTCTTCTTCTTCGTCGCGGCAACGTGATTTTTTGGTTCGTTAGACCCTTTGGACCCGGGCTTCGAGGGAAAACTCGATTTACTTTCGGTGAATTTCATTTCTCGCTTGCTGCCACCTCCGCCGCTTCCGGTTACGCACGTTGAGTACATTATGCGTTTGTAAATTCTAATGCTGATGCTTCAGCAATTACACGGTTCGAAACGTTTTTTATAATTGGATCCCGTATTTGTCAGATCTTCGACGTTATTATTTTTTGAAGAAATTGTTCGGCACGATCTTAAGTACTTCTTAGTTCGGCTGTTTATTTCTTTATTTGTAACACAGTCGGAGGTTTTAAAAAGAAATCGTTCAGGAGTATAAATAAATGGAGGTAATTAGTAGGTGTGGCTACACGTACGAGCGAACGAACGTAGTATATCTTCGAACGATTAAGATTATGCTGCGAACTAAAACGTTGCAACCCGTAATAACAGTATAACAGCACTCAGGAGTCGGAGCTCGTCTTTTTGGGCATTTCATATTCGCATGAAATGAACACTGCAGTTGGGTGTGTCCGCCAATGCAGCCGAGGGAATATAAATGGCTGCATTAATAAAGAGACACGTTTCGAATAAAAATACTGCCGGACAACATCGTAGTGCCCTTGCGGGGCAGGCATGTGCATAAATAATAATTGAACTTAAACTCAACCACGCCTCTGTACCAGAATTCAGGAAAATAATTCTATTAAAAACACTGGAATGAGAAAGAGAATCAATTATTCCATCACATTAAACGAAACAAATTAAACTTAAATTACAGGTTCATACAAAAATCACAAGAGATATAATAGAAACTCAATCCTGTCCAAATTTCGAATTAAATTGTTCAACAAAAATCAGATGAGTAATAATAATAGTTTCCCCACGATTTCTTAATTATTTTAAGCCCCAAACCAAGCTCAAACGAAAAATAATACCGGACCAAAATGGAACGCAAAACAAACCTCGAAAGCATAGGGAAATTCAATTTCTTCGGGGGCACAGACGTTTGTCATTTCGAATCCGTTGAACAGAAACGCGAACCAATAATTCCGATACTCGTGTCTGCGTCAACTTTGACATCCGCGAGACGTACAATGAACAATTCCGTTCCATTTCAGCCGATGTCGCGTGCACACGGTGCACCTGTTGCGACAGAGACGTGTATCCCAAATAATGGCTGGCACTGACGTGACGCAAATAATCGAGCAAGATGTCCGGCTTGGCAATCAGCAGACGATGTTTGGCAAGGAGGGATGGTTCGATTCGGCTGGAATTTCTGTGGTTCTGTTTGGCGGACGATTTTAATCAACATCGTGACCAAATATTTTCCGAAGAATTGGCAAACGTGGCGTAATAATGTGGCGTAATAATAATAATGGCGTAATAATTTTCATCGAACGTAGACGGAAAAGAAGAAAAGAAAAGGAATTCTCTATCTTTCCAACGAGACACAGTAAATATTGAATCCCTCAAGAATATCCTTTCCGTATCTTTCTTCCGCGTGCCCCGAAATGCCAAGAAGCGCAAGAAATCCACGGAGTCGACGAAGTTCACCTCTACCTCCAATCCGCTCCCTTTTTCGTAAAACGAGTTTACGAGCGAGGCGACGTCGTGTAAAGGAAAAACAGTTCGTTTCCCGTTGGCCAAGTTGGCGTGCATAATTCAAGGATGGTCCGGTATCGATTTGAGTCGGCCTACCATCCTTGGGCCGAACGAAGGAAAAGTAAAGAAAAGGAGGGAAAAGGAGAAACGAAGGTAGGGGAAATGGGACGATTGAAAGATTCACGAGTGTCCTGTTGCGACTGAGATTGTCGAGTGTACTCGTGGAAAGCTGTGGAAAATTAGCGAAACACCGGAGATAATGGAAACAGGATTCTCTGAATTTTTTTTGAAGAACCATAGGAATTAAACAGATTAAATTTCCAATTTATTTTACTCGCGCGAACAAAATCTTCCTTCTGTCGTTTCACTGATTTCAATTGCTTCTAATTATGCATCTGGCCTGATCCTTTTGGCAAGCTTTATAAGTATCGAGTTATTACTAACGGTCATCGAAAGTGAGCAAATTTTATAATAACCACGCTGCTGAGTAGTCTGAAAAATCGATTAGCAGAAAAAAATGATAAGGACTGCGGAAAGCAACGGGGGCACGTTTCTCTTATATCCTATCTATTTCGAGGTCCGTGTAGCACGAGAAAGAGTGTACGCCACGATCCAGAAGCTCAACCACGAAGAAATCTTTACGAGGATACGAAGAAGCCGAGCTGATTACACGTAATCGCTATGGTTCCTCCTGGTCCAGGGGAATCGAAGCGGAACGATAATACCAGTAACTCATCGTTTTCCTTCTGTACCCTCTGCCGCACGCTATTTTGCCAGTTTCCGTTTTTCCGCGCCGTTGGGGTCGAAGAAAGGCCGGGGAACGTGGAATCGTCGCATCCGTGGAACGATTTCACGCGACGACGCGTGTCACCGTGTCATAAAGGTGTCCGACTGGATTGCGGGGAGAGTAGAATAGAAGGAGGCAAGAAAATTGCCAGCAGGCCAGAGGTGGAAAAGTAAAAGACGCTGCGATGAGATCTGGACCTCTTTGGATTAGGTCGACCAGACAATCCACTAATCGCGTACGAACTTTATACTACCTGGAGTAATTGCTCCAATTACGATTTCGCTTTTCCTCTGGATCGTGCTGAACTTCTTTCTTTTTTTTTTTTTTTGGAGGAATCAGGGGATTCGAAAGGATTAATTAAATGATCCCCAATTCGGGACACGTTACAGAGGAACGAGTAGAACAGTTTTCTATCCGAGGAGGAATTTACTGCAAGTTAAAGTGGACGGTGAAATGAAAGAATTTTATTGTTTTAATAGAGGAAATTCTGTTCAAGAATTTCGTTTACGAATTATCAATTACTAGAGTTAGAATAATTAGCTCATAAAAAAAAAATACCTATTACAGTTCTCTGTTCCACAGATAATATCTATATTTTTTGATAAGACTTCTGTTCCTACCATTTATTCCAAAACCATCGTATGATATATGCACATACACCATCCAACCGGCTCGCCATTAAACTAATTCATAGCCCCCGCTTCGTCCCCCACAATTAAATCACCATTACCATAGTCCATCTAACAGGCACGACCGAAATCATCTCGTTCGCGCACACAAACTGTTCTCGATCCACGCAAACGAATTCTAACAATGATTGTAACAGTGTCGCGGACCAGGAAATCCAAGTAAATCAGCATGCTCATCGATCATCTGTCAGAGTCAATGTAGTGTCAACCGTAGTTTAAACGATTCTCCGCGTGTATCCCCTCTTTCTCCCTCTCTCTCTCTCCCTTTTTCTCTAGAGCGGAGTTAACGAAGTGCAAAGATTAATGGAGCATCGTCGGCCAGATAAACGGCAAAAGAGAGACGATGGTCGCGAATATTAGCGCGATTCTAGGCGACGCGACGCGCCGCAAATTATCGTGCTCATATCGGCCAGCAATTCCGCAACGGGATTCACTTTCGAGAACGGGACGCATTAATGGTCGTGGAATGGCCCCATAAATTCCTCTTCCCCCCTGTCCATGGCCGTGCTCTTCCTCGCGAGGGGACCGAGGATTTCAGGCCAGATTCCTTTCCTCTCCTGGTCGAGGCTGTATAAATTCGAATCGCCCGCGTAATTTCTCTGCAATAATTGCTGCTCGATAAGGCGACTGGCTTCGTTCCAAGGTGATCTCGATCAGTTCCACGGAGGAATTGTCCGGGGAATAGTTGGTGATAGACAAATGTGGAATTTCTGTTGACGTAACTTGTTGTGCTACGTAAATGCTTCAGAGAAATTCACGGAGGATATTTATTTTCCATGTAAGATTTTCGTTCCGTCACGTATACATATACATGTATACTCGCCAAGGAAATAGAGAAAATGGTCCTGCATTGTTTCCTGCGACCACGCCTAAGAGAGACCACCCTGGGCTCCGGGGATCGTCCCCGCGAAATTTATGGGAAGAACCATGGGGTCTGCGGTTGACAGTTTTAGAAGTCTGCCGAGGAGCACCTTAGACTCCGTGCAGACGCTTGCGACACCAGCGATTTACGGTGTTTGAGTGTAATATGTGGTCTTTGATTAGCTTCAGTCTTCATGGGGGACAGGGGATAGTAGACACATAAAAATATAGTACGCACACTGCGGGGAATTTAATCTCTGTACCCATACAGTCGATCCGTGTCCTATAATATTTTATATTCGCGGTAAAAATATTTCCAAGTGAACAATGAAGAAATTAGGGAGAACAATTAGAAGCAACGAAATTTGGTAACTAAAATGAAAATATAAATATTCCAGTAAAATAGAGGATATAAAGTTTTGATAAAACATTCCTCTGCTCTATTCGTCTATTGAAATAAATCAACATTTTTGGTTCGACGATGCTATTTGTTTCTTTCCATTAATATTTATGGTCGTTTAGGTACCCTCGATTGAAGAAACACGACAGTTCCATGGTCGTGGATGAAATTCTAGGTCGACGTAAATATCTTCGCAGTGGTTACTCTTCGCAGTGGTCTATTTAGATTCGCGATTCATTGAATTCGCCTCGTCAACGGGCACCTCCGTCCCCATTATGCGATATTCCAATGCGTATTCACTAGCCAGAACGGCGCATTCGCAACATCTGACGTCTTTGTGCGATTCGTGCGTGAAATGATACAACACCTGGCGCCGACACGGCCCGGAAATTAACCAATTGTCAGAATGGCGGCGATACCTGTGCCAGACATCGCTGTGCACGCCTCGTACCTTGTCCAAGATAAGCGAGCCATAATACGCGACGTGTGTCCACTGATGTTATTTCAATTGCGTTCGCCACAGAAATTTTGAAAGTTGACGATTTGTTAGGAATAACCATTGCTACAACAGGCAAGTACATTCATCGGCGTTGCGATATTTTACTTTTGTATTTATCCAGTAATAGTACTTTCTGAATTAGTTTTATTTATTTATTCCCCAATTTTCTTATATATATCTCTTCAATATCAATTTACTTGTTATTATCGACACATTTTATTCCATTAACGCGAATAGTTTGGCCTCCAATCATTTGATATGAACGTCGTGATACAAGGACATCCCTCGGGGAATGAAAACTTGAAGAACTGGAAAGTTTCGAGGCGACGACTATGTTTCAAAGGAAAATCTCGTGACGAGCGCAGGGTGAAATCTATTATCGGCAGAATTAGCGGCGCCTGGGGGCACGTATTTCGACGACGCACCCTTTGTCTATGGCTAACGATACGGGGGCGGTCGGATAAGGGTGGCTCGCCCTCGCAAACATCAGAGTCGCGTTAGTCGTCAGAAATCAGGGGGATATCCGGTGGCAACCGGAGAAACCAACCCAGGGGAATACCTCGTACTGCTCCATCTTTCTCGTTCTATGTCTATGCGCACCCTTGTATCGTGTTTCCCGATAATTCGATCGGAGTTCGTTCCGTGTCCGACTCGCTTCGATCGTTGGACTATGTTTCCTCCCGCGGGAGAAGGAATATCCACCTTGGAGGCAACGCCGAGTTTCGGGAGCCGGGCTGCTTTAGCCGAGTTATTGGAATTGCTGGATATTCTTTCGAGTATGTTGAGTACAGTGGTTGCCGTGGATTTATTGGCGCGCGGTACCAAAGTTGAGCATTTTGGAAAAATATATTTTGCTCCTTGTCCCAATTTTTATTTATGGCGCAATAATATATATTTTCATTTTCTTTGACAACACATTTACACAGCATTGACCGCTCAATTTCCATTTTATCGTTTCTAATAATTAATTTGATTTTAATTCATTCATTTTTAGAACCTTTTATATTACGACTTCTTCCCTATTGATTTTTATAGATTGACTGTATGCTGGATAATATTTGTTCTGTGATAATTCTAAGTTACTTGTTATTGTTTTAAGACGAAGAATATTTTGTTCGGTTATGCATTTCTGGTGGCAGATATATTTCAGCCGGTGTCTGTGTACGCAGCATTTAAGGGGACAGTTTCTCCAATCTTTCAGGGCGCCGTGACACGATACGGTTGCTAGGATTACACTTTGCAAAAGTTAGAAGCCGTCCGCGTAGTATATTACGTCCTCTCATAGAATGCAATCGGAAGCTACGAGGCTGTAAGTGGACGATGAAACGAGATACGAGCGAAATGAGCAGAGAGGCTTAGTGAAAGCCGTACCAACAGTAGGATCTCTCCAAGCAAAAACACAAACAAGGGTGGACTTCATTTACTTATGACGTGAATCACTCATCAAGCTAAGTATTTGGAAAAACCTTCGCGTAAGCTGCTTGAAAAAATGTCTACTGCACGTACCTCTCCGATAAATTGTACATATCGAAAAATAAGATCACCGAGCATAACAACATAACGAATACATTGCTACAAAAATTTAAAAATATTAATAAAAAATGACAAAAATACAGCACCCACAAGATTCACTTCACCGGAACCAAATTCACGATTTATATTCCACGAAATATTCTGCTCGCCCGTGTATCCGTCACCCACGAAAAATCCACCCCTCCGCCCCTAAGTATCTCGCGTTACACCCCGGAAAAATAACCGAAACCACCCCGAAGAAATTCGAACATCGCCGGTGTACTATTTCCACGTTGCACAGTGGCCAGGCCCCGCGAGATAAAATATGAATCATCGATACACGTATAGTTTCGCGATCGTGTGTTGCCCGCGACATCCACCTGACGCCGGTGCAACGGGATGATTAACGACACTCTGGCCAATTATCGGGATCGAACGCGATCGTTATCGATCGGGGGGCAAGATCGAGGGACACCGTGGTAAAAGAGGGAGGGCCGTGTGGCCCGAGGGAGAACCGACGTGTATCCAATTTATGCTCTACATCGATTACGATAGCCTGCTCGGCACCAGTTCGACACGGATGATTATCTTAATGATTATGTAGACAACCGCGGCCTTCGATCGGTTCGATTTAACGAGATGCCGCGGAGGAAAAGAAGAAGCGGTTCGAGAGACAACGAACTGGATTCGAGTGAGACAGTGTCTGATCTTTGTGATTTATGAGGGGGGTTGGCACTGTTTGGTTACTGCGAGAGTAAAAGTTTCAGTGTCTCTGTTGATTTAAGGGATGCTTGTATTTTTTTTTTAATTTTATTAATTTTATATTGCTTCAGCTTGAAATAAATGAATTGGTAAATGAATTGATCGAGACAGGTTAGGTAGTTGTGTCTTCACGAATTGTTTCGTATTCTCATTCGTTGTTAAGAGATTTGTCCTTCTTCGTTTTAATTTCAACTGCAAACATCGTTTTAATTCGATCTATTTTCACGGATCGCGATCCGACATTGAATTTAACAAAACCAGCACAGGAAATGGAATTCTTTTTCATATGGAATATACCTCGCGATTACGAAGTCTGGCTTCTCACCCCTTTGTGCTTGTGAAACCTCTCGTCCGTGTATTATTAGCCGTGTATTATTCCTTCGCCGGACGTGATTCACGAATATTTCACGAGCTTCTGCCCATCAAATGGCGCTCTGCTCCCGATGAATCGTGGATGCTGAGCAAATCCCCTTTTAATGCGACTGGTCATCGGTACAACCTGTTCGAACGGGAGAACGGTGGCAAGGGGGAGAGGAGAACAAAAAAATCCAAGTGTCGTATTAGATTCGCGTTTAGGCAAGGGGAAGTCGTTAAACGGGGGCCTGGAATTCGTGGCGTCGTTGTAAAAATCCTGTTTACGATCCTGGGGGACGATTTCGATGGCCCGTAAAGGGAAAGACATCTTGGACAAAAGGCGGGGTCACGTTGGATCAATCCAAGATTATATACAGTTTAATCGAATCGCCCCATAAAGGCGGCCCTCTGAAGGGTTCCGGGGAGAATTAAGGTGGTTTAACCGCGAAGAATGAGAAGACAAATACAGAACTAATTTTTACAGCGATGACGACAGTATTTGAATAAAATTAAGCACTTGGGATGCAAGGAAATAATAATGTTATAAGTAACAGGTGATTATTTGTCTTTGGTATTTATATATAACTTTTAAGCAATTAACAATATCAATTTCTTTGGAAATTAATAAGAGGTAGCACGGATAATACTTTAAAGAACTTTGTTATACAGCTTGCAAATTAATGGCGACAGCTAGAACAACATTTTCACGGATGAAAGGGATTCTCGTTGCAAGTAGGAAACTCGTAGATGGAAACAACCCTTGTAAACCGGGTGAGAAGCTCAGAGAACACTACTGTAATAGTTCAGGAGGACTCGAGGACACTTCAGAAGTGCGAGAAACTCTCGCCTGTCGCTACCAAATCTTGTAACGATAGTAACTTTGTACAAACAGCTCGAAGAACCATAAGACCGTCCTAAAGGGAAGCAGGGGGGGCGAACTTTATATATAATTCTGTATACAAATTGGCCGTATGTCGTTAATAAATATTTTACGTGTCCGAGGAGAAATTGGAAATTCATGCAATCGATTATTTATTTACGACAACTTAAGAAACTCGATTGGACTTGGCAGTGGAGGAAATTAGTGCTCATCGCGTCAATTATACGAAGCTGCTCTCTCAGTTGCTGGCGAACAAGCGTGGTTCGGAGAAGACATTGGGAGTGAAAAAAGCAGGAAACGACGGAGAACGCAGGAAGAACGAAAAGAATGGCGATATTTCAACGAGGGCGAACTTTTTAGCGAGATTACCGGCCGATAATAATTCAAGCAGCAGCGGGGCTGCGGCCTGGGGACGGAATTTCATTTCAATTCCACTGGCCCACCCCTGTTCAGGGGTTGGAACGCGATTTCGGGTGCTCGTGTTCCTGGGGCTGTAACTGACAGTGGTGTGGCGTGGAAAATCTGATCGGCAAAGCTGGCAATCATACGTCGAGGACTGTTTTCGAATTCTCAACTTTGCGGCTCGGTTATGATTGAAATAGTTGACGAATAATTCGAGGTAAGAATGATCGTTTTATATTTATGAAACGTGCTGCACCAAGTCGACGATTATTTCAAACTAATTTGTGGCTGGGAGATTTGAAGAATTTTTAAGTCTCTTATTTTTGGTTGTTCCCAAAAGAATTAAATAATTATTTAATATATTCAAAGCCTTTATACTATTTTTATTCCGTCGAAGTATCGATTGAATTCTCCTCATTGAATGTATTTCTTAACATAGTTAGATAGACTAATTCTAAGGTCCGCGAAAATATTTTTTGAATGTTTATTCAACTGTCTGCTCGTATTCCTGATAACCCAGTCTACCAAATTCGTACTTAATCAGATATAGAACTAAATTCCAGCCGCAAACGCGAGCTAATTTCCCCGAAACAACCTCTTCTTATTTCACACCGTTCCCTATTTAAACTCCACCCTGCTATTTGCATATCGGATATTTGCATAAAAGCCTCGGAGTCGCGGAATTCCCGAATGCGCTAGAATTATTTTTCACTGCGGTTCGCGGAGGAAACTCCTGAACGCTGCTGGCGCGTTATAGGAAACGCGAGAATCGACGAGAAGCGAAAAAAAAAAATCGACACGATACGGAAGAGCATGCGAAACGATAACGAGTCGAGTTACCCTTTCAACGCAACGGCGTGCAACGTGTATCGTACGCTGTTGACGCGAATGAAATTTTCATTTATTTCTCCCATCGTGCCATCGTAGACATCAAGCCCGACTTTTCTATCCTTTCATCTGTGCTGTGCATATCCAACTGCACCGGAAATGTCCTCCGCGTCTGCAGGCCACTACCCTTTCGTCGCTTTTTATTTCGTATCGAACCGTGCCTGCTCTATACATTCGTCGTAACTCGAATTTCTGATCAGAATTAATTATCATTTTCGTCGATTTGTTATTATTTGCGCTACCGAAATATTATTTGATAATTAACATCGTTATTATACAGATACTTCGTAAATATTATTTTACGAATTCCTTTCATTGCTGATCCAAATTATGTAATTTAAATTTATTTAAATTTATTATTATTATTTGGTGCTTAATACGTATCAGGTATTGCACAGTGAACCTGCCTTTCTATAACGATCGTTGGAACCGCTCAAGTCTCTTATTAAGAACAAAGGGAATGAACTGGCTTGAACAGGATTTATCGTGAAACTCGCGACGCTTTGGAAAGCTCGAAAACTTTCCGGAAAACGACCAGATGGGCATCTTGATAGATTATACAAGTTCCTTATGAATGGCCCGTGACTTTTGATGTTGCGACGAAATTAGGAACAGAGGGGAACTGTGCTCTCTAGATTGCTTCGAGATAATACTGATAATAATCCGTCTGTGATTAATGAAATTTCCAGACTCCGAGGATAAACCAATTATATAGTTCGATACAAGTATACGTGAATCCATCATTTTATTTCCAACAAGATTTGTATATTCATTTTTTTAAATATCGACCGATTCCCGAAGTTTTAATATTGTTATTAAATTAAAAAAATTATTGCAGAAATTAGACTAAATTTTCTACAGTAACGTTGAATAAATTTCCATAATATTTCCAAGCGTGAATTTATTTTTCCCTATCATTTTAGTCTATCCACGAAACTGAAATTCACTTTTCCTAAAATGTTCTATATTTTATATACCCTGTTAGGCCCTGCGAATATATAATTCGTTGGGCAATCTAAAATTCTACTCCCCACGGAAGCATCACTCCGAGTCTGGCGTATAAATTAATAAACGGTCTGTCTTTGCTGTCCACCTTTCAACGAGCAATCCTTTTCCTTTAATTTGAACGGCTTCACGGTGAAAATTTCCACGAATTAAGGTTGTCGCATCAATCTTCATTCCAATCTTATTTGTCTAGCTTCTTCGGGGGTAGAGAATGAAAGAAGGATAGATGTATCATCGTTTGTTGCGGAAAATTGAATGAGCAACAAGCAGAGCAATAAGTACGTGTGATATTAGCATTTTTCAAGAACAAATGGTCCAATTCGTGGCATGTGTCCGGGATCAACGCTATAATATTATGCATAATCGTTTTCGGCTGCCAGCTGCCTGTCGTTTCTTGCTTCCGGTCTATCATCTTAAGCTGGCAGCGATTTTATAACATTTTCCGGGAGCAGTGAGTAATTTTATTCTCTCTGAGAATTTTCGTTAAACTTTCAGAATTATCAGGCTGCTAATTCTGCAAGTTTCTTATTTATTTAGTTTGAAGTTTATTTAAAATGATAACTTATGAAATCAAAATTACATAAACAAAAACTGTGGAAGGACGACGAGCTTAATAACAATCCCACAGAAATCAGAAATTGTAATTTTAGAGGGTGACAAATTGGTTAGAAGTTTCGGAATAATTTCACCCACCAAGAGGAAACGATTCACAGTCACGATGATTAAATTTGAAAGAAATATTCGAGCAATCCCGGTGTCACCTGATGAACAATCTAATGATAATTCAACAGGACGATATAAATCGTGGGTAGACGCGGCCACGCAATAACGTCGAAAGTTAGGCGTGCGTTTAATCCAACGGGATGGTCGTTATACACGGTGTCCCATATAGCATCGCGGATATTGTAGGCGAAGTCACCCATAGATCATCAAGAAGCCCTTACGATATGGAAATTGTTCTGCGTGCACGCGGCCACGGAGGCGTCGTCAAGATTTCCATCGTAAATTAATGTAATACACGATTTAATCGTGGTCACGCGAACGAGGGTTAATACGACACCCCTTCCAACAATCTACAATTTGCCAGCCACGGTGTCAATACTTCAAACAAATTAAACCACTGTGAGAATCGAAGATATCGTAACCTTTTTTTCTTATATTCAATTTTGTATAGAATTTTTACTCGAAGTTATTGTGACTATTTTATTAATTTTCTTCCCCTTTGTTCTTCAGTGTGTTTGATTCACCTCTCATTGTTGTCAAACGAGTTATTTTGGTATCGAAATTTATATCCAGAATTATTAAGTAGAATTACCTCTCCGCTATTCATTTCATTGAATAATTATTTATCGCGTGCTCTCAATTATATATTATATTACGAATAAAATTAAACCCAAAGTTTCTTCAGCTAAAATCTCTGCCATCCACGAGTTCTCCATGTATTATATTGCTTCGAAGACGAATACTGGGAGAAGCCCGAGGCGTGATCGCGGCCTATCGAATCGATCGCCTTCAACAACCCTGCTCTTGACCTCGAGAAGACGAGGAAAAAGAGGAGGAAGAGAAGGAAGAAGGAGAAGAAGTACTCACCGCTCGTAGGAATTCGGGGTCGTGCACAACTCGCTCAGCATGCAGTCCAAATCGGTCGCCAGGGAATTAAGCAGCTGAAAGAGAAGCAAAAGGGGTTAGGGTCGTCGAAGCACACCTCGTTTCGCAGCGCTACATCAATCGCCTTTTACTCTTTAATGAACGCACCGTCGGTGTTCCGTGTACCGCTGCGAAACCATTGTTCTGTATAGTTTTAATGAAAATGGAAGCGAAGATGTTTTGGGAAAAAATGTTTCGGCGAGTTGAAGCCGCGAGTGCGAACTGTACGAAAAAAAAGGGTTGGCAAGTATCTCGAACGGAATTTAGACGGGACGAAATTGCGGTTGATTTAAATGGACGAACCGTAGGGAATCTTTAGCGAATTACGGTGTGCCAGAAACAGAATAGGTGAAACCAGACTTGTAGGCGATTTTAAATAAACTTTTATTAATTATCCGAAAACTTTTACGTCCTTTGCTTTCTACGTCCAGAAGCAGCCTGAGGCTTGCTGTTTTCAACAGCGTTACTAAGAGAATAAGCAATAAACTAACTAGTTAACATTAACAAAAAACGTATGGCTAATCAATACTCAAAACGAACACACAAACGTTACACACATTAATTCTACAACCACGCAACCATACATGTTACACACATTACAATACTACAGATTGAAACAGTACGGAGTTGTGAGGCATGAAATTTAAGTAGAATAGGTTTCGATGAATAAACATTTGCATTGGGATGAATTCCAGAGATATGTATGCATTTAAATAAATGATTGGAATGATTGAATTTAAGTGAATCGAAAGTAGAATAATGAAATACTACTTGATTAAAATCGCAATGATATTAATTTAAATCGGGCACGACTAAAGTAGCGTACATTCGAATAGAAATTCAATAATTTCGAAACCATATCTGCGCGAAACAAATACGCCAATAAATAATTACGATTCAGACACTATTCTAACGTAAAACCCGGTGTTGTATCATGAAATTACGCAAACCAATGCGACAGCCACTAAACGTCGAACAGCATGAATGAAACTCAATTGCCGTCCGAGTCTTCGTCTCGTTAGCGCAACACTGTCATAATCAAGTCACGGGAATTGGTATATACCGATGGCACACGGTGGCCACTTGCAATCACGTTAATCCTTAATTGAAGCCCTGTTACGGTGAAACCGCGTCGTAAAATCGTTCTCTAAACGCGGGAGGCTCTCTGTTGGCCCACGATAACGCAATTCATCCAGGAACCACGAGAACACTATAATTGAACATCGGTCGCATCCGCTTCCGGACGGGGCAGCAAGTTGCGCAACAATTAATTTTCTAACGTCAATATTTCTATGTACACCGTGCCTTTACGCGCGTTGATTAATTACTGTATTTAAACGATTAATGAAATTGCAGTCCAATGAATATGATTTATTATTAAATTCAGAGTCAGTCTGCTGTTAATTGTACGCACGTGGAGCAACTGAATATAATATGAAGGAATGTTCTGGCTGTGCAAAAGGCATTAGGAAATTCTTTGCCAAGGGAACGATAGCCTTCCAAAGAGAAATGGAAAGGAATAGGAGGAGACTTCGGGGGCATCGAGGAAGAAATGAAGTTTGTACGATCGCAGGGTACAGACGTTTGTGCCTGTACAGCGAATGCCTGCTGTATTTGCATTGCATCATGGAATCGGAGCCCGGAAAATTAGAAGGTTTCCATCCGGAGGCACTTTCGCAAAGTCAATATTGAACGTGGAGAAGACGTCCGATAAAGTTTCGCCGTGCAACACGGGGACGCGAAACGAAGAGGTAGGGGGCGAACACGAGCACGCGAAATTCTTTTCCCTCCTATTATATAGCAGGGGAAAAAATTGCTTTACATACGTATAATATTTCATGGGTAGCTTCTTGATAATATAAATTGATAAATTAATACAATTATTCAATGAGTTAGTCTTGAATGTTTGCAATTATTACGGAAAAAATTAGTTTTATAATAACACAAACTAATTGAATAATGAAATCGATTACAAATAATATAGCAGAGAAGAAGAAAAGATTTATTTATTTTTATTTGACACAAGATTTAATACGAAGGATATTTTCTAATTACAAAAGATGGCAAAAGATTCGTGCTTCATTATATATCGTTTAACAAAAACAAAAATAATGGAGGAAAAACGATTTTACTCTAAAACCGAGTCTACCAAAGAAATACTGTACCCTCTGAAAGGGGTGAATATTAATTAAATACACAATTAGACGAGAAAAACGTTTCCACGAAGCACTATTCCAGCTACAATATTTTTTTCGACACTACCGCAACGATCGTCTGAAAGTTACGAGCAGGGCCATTTTCGTTTATGAAAAAGGCTCACCTCGTTTCAAGGGGTTGTTATTTGGGATGGTGATCCCAGTCGAGAGGGGATTTTTGTAATAAACTAACTTCCCTTCTCGTTCGGCGGGCACAACAGGTCTCTATGGCGAGGGTCTACCTTTGGTATCACCGTGCACATGAGTCTGGCGAATCTGTTAGCTTATCGACCTCTTATCACGCAACGGCCTGACACTAATACACGATTATATAATACAATACAAGACAGCCATGATCCTTTGGGACGGAGTTGATCAATATAGGCACACGTTACTTCAGGCCACGTGCTTCAATTGAAATGTGGATCGCGATTTTTGTCCTCCAAAATTGTTTTTACAGAAAACGAGGTAACGAACTAAATTCACGTAACTGTCGCGGATAATTCCGCTTATTTTTTATGTCCCAATTCCCACGAGCAATTTCCAGAAAGGTGGGCTGCCACCAATATAAAAAAGAAAAAAAAGAACCACAAAGGGTTGCGCTTCCCTTGAACAGTCCTCCGAAAAGCTACTTTCTTCCACTCGGGATATTCCAAAAAAGAAAAGAACCCTCGTACCCTCTTTATAACCAACAGTGTCGCACCGAAGGGGCTATTTTCATGTTTGCTTCGCACAATATTAAATCCCCCTTTTAATGCATCGACTCCTCGACTCGTAAATAGAATTATTTACTGCCTTTACGCTTTTGAAGTCAATCCGTCGACCGATGGGCGATTGAAAGCGAACTTACTTCGGCTCATTATTTATGTAACTGGCCTCGAACCACTCTGTCGACGTTATTAAGGCAATGCACAATAACCGAACGCAATTAAAGAGCGCCCTGTCGTGTGGTGAATAGAAGTTCCGAGTGGTTAAAGGGTGGTCGACTAGCCAAGTGGCAGTGGCGAGCTGCCCTTTCGTTTTTTTCCATCGCGTGCATTGCGATATAAGTATAATGAGGGAACAGAGTTCTACATAGCGTTGATTTGCACAGTGCGTACAGGAGTAAAGATATTAATTTCATACGTGCTGAAAGTAATTTTCATTTCGAAACAATTGATCGCAATTAATGGCTGATTAGTGTTCGCGTGACATCGACTTTCTCAAAATTGTATTTTCATTTGAATTTAATTTTCTCTATTCTATTATTATTATTATTACAGTTCAATTATCCTCCATATATGCTACATTCCAACGCTTAAGTAATTCATTTTCAATTACGGCGCAACTAATTGGAATTTAATTCCGAAGGTTCAACCGGATTAATTGCATGCCAAATCAACGTAATGTCAGACTACTTGAATGCTTAACACCGGTTCGACGAAATAATGCGATACAAAGAGTCGAGTGCGATGCAACGTTTCGAGTGCAATTTAAATATCATCAGAGCCCACGGTGAACTCGCATATGACCTTAAAGGGCCATCGCGAGGATGTAATTGCAATTCACCCCTGCCAACCCCCCGTGATCTGTCGATACGAGTATCGAGTCCCTCCCTGTGACACGGGTGCGTCAAAACCCATCCCAGAAATCTCAGACTATGTATTTCTGAAATTTTCATACCCGTCCGCCTGAGGGTAGCACGATTGACAGATAACAGGATACGTCGTTGTCTTTACAAAATTCGTGGCCTCCCTCTTGCCACCCCTGTCTGCTTCCACTATTTTGTAACACGTCGGTGGAGAACGGAAAGTTCGAAACGTAATTGTGTTCAGAGGAAGCTGGTGAATATTTTATTTTCCTATTTTTATGTAGATCGAGGCACTTGCAATTTTTCTTCTAATAACTCAATATTTCACAGCGTTTAATTCGAACTTATTCACATTCTACTGATCATGGTATATTAATTTTAGCAGTGGAAGCGAATATTTTGTCGAATATACTTGCTTCTAGGGTAGCAGAAGCAAAGAATTCTGAAACGTGGGGCTTCGATTTGCGAATATTTCGCATGCACATGGATCCTCGTGTATATTCGACGTGAGTCATGCGAGCAACGAAGCATGGAACCCCATAGGAGGCCGGTTAGATATTCCGGCTGTCGAAGCTTTGCACACAAAGCCGATGGAAATCGATGGATTCGCCAAAGCAACGGAAACCCTTCGTCGATCTTTCTCCTCTGGAAATCCGATGGAACCCGTAGAAATGATCGGCGCAACGTTCGATGAACTTTTCATCGAATTCACGATGGCATACCAGGAATGTCTTTCGATTTTTTTATACTCATATGTATATCAAACTGACTTTCCTCGTCGTATTTAGGGACGCGTTCTATCACTTTGAAGAAATATTACTCTGCTTATTTTTATTTCAAAATACCGACAGAACCTTAATTTAAAGAATAAAGAAAATGTTTGAAATTAAATATTCTCACACATTTGTACGAAACAGGAACCACCATCGCTGGCTATCTTTAAAGAACTCTATTACCAATTAAGAACAATACAAGGAGCACCGTTAAATAAAACGTGTCGTATCATTTAATTAACCCATTCATTCAAGTGCCTCCACAGTCTCCGCCATCATGATTCTCGAACATGTGGCATTTAAATAATAAGCAGAGGAATCTGGTGGGATGACAAAGGATCGGGGAAAAAATGTGCATGAATGCATAAATAACGGCGACACCCTTCCGGTCTATTGTCATTCAGAGGGGTTGCACGCCAGTAACTCTATCTTAAATGAAGATCGTGATGCTTAGAATGCAAAAACGAAAAAAAAAAAAGAAGAAGTGGACCTGACATTTGAATCGCGATTTTGGTCAGGGACACGGGGATCCGAAAATCACGTTTGCATTTTTCATAGGGGCCACGAAGAAAAGCCGCGAGCGAGAAAAAAAGAGAAGTCTCTGAATAACTCGGCCACGGTCGGGTTAATAGAAAGAAAAAGAAGTAGGAGATATGTAATGCTCTAGCCTCGAAGTTAAGCGAAAATAGACTGACACCGTTTCGTTGCCCTTTTATACCTGTGATAGAGTTTATTAAAAATTGCAGACGTGCCAGGGTCGTGCACATCATTTTTATCTTTCTTTTTACGCCCTTTGATTTATATTCAGGGTGCAATTTTCTGTTTAGAGCGTTTTTCTTTTTGCCTCACTTTTCTTCTCATTTCTATCGACAACCTTCTTTTTTAATCGTTTTTGAACAGCTGGTGCATTCGGCGACGGGGTTGCAACGCCTTGCAACAAGACCTTGGACCTTGGTATTCCACAGCAAATAACTTAATTTTATATCTGAGCTGAAAATGAATACGATGTTGAAATAAAAAAATTCCGCGGTGCCCAACGTCTTGCAAATAAAGTGTAACAAAATACTTCAACAATCCACAGTGCAGCTGGCCATATTACCTGGCTCTAGTTGAACATATCATCAAACGCATTCGTACAAAATTTATACACGCCCTGGTGATCTCCCATTCCACTAATTCTCAGCCTGCCCGTTGAAATCACGATCTTCCAGTTCTCGGTGCTCGACGTTCACTTTCAACGAGATCCACCTCTCGTTTCAACTCCTCCAAAGTCCCAACAACTTACGATCGTCGCGAGAATCGCACAGAGTAACGGCGGTGCACAACTTCGAGGCAACGCGATCCACGGAATTTCGAATAATTGTACCGCGTCGAAACTCCCCGGAGGTTTCCTGCGACGGTTGTTAAACTGCGAGCAAACCGACTCCGCTTCCGAGCGTACAACCTCGAGAAGAAGAGCAAACTCGACGCGACGGCTGCTCGAATTAAAATGGCCCGCTGAAACTCATTCCCTGAATTAAACGGATTAGATCCAATCAGCACCGGTCGCTGTTCGTCGACGGTGTGCAACACGTTGTTTCGTTGTCGCGGCGTTTCATTCAATTCCGCCTTTGTTTAATTAAATACGTCGACTGCAGCGGGAATAATATTCGGGCCTCGGCGAGGTGTTGGAAGATTCGAAAGTGTGCGGGTGAATTAAGCAACCGGATGGGCAGTTGTTTGATTTGTACGCGGAGGGATTTTGGGTGAAATAATTAAAAATGATGGACACGTTTGAATTAATAGTTTAGCGGGGAATATAATAGTGTAGAATAATGTGACGAATTTACGTAAGAGCATTCGTAGCGCTACTGTGGTATCTCAGGTGTGATAACAGGGCGAAGAAAACGAGATACCAGTGATACCAGGAAAACGCGTGAATAGGAAAAGTGACTGGGGAGAACTCCAACACAGTGCACCGAAAGGGTTGAAGCACTGTTCAGATTAAAGTAACTTTTTTTTTACAGAACTTCTATTACCCAAATTTTAAATGGACCGACAAGTCGAACGTGAAGCGTTCTTTTTGATAACACCTTCTGAAGCGTGCACTTCGACAATCGAACCACGCGTTCAAATGACTCACTCCAAGTTGCATTCGAAGCCATTGCTAGAGGGCCCTGCGTGTCTACCCCTGGCAGAGGCAAGCAAAGCAGAACAGAGTCATTCAGATCACAGTTCGAGATAGCCGAGAATGTATGTCTCACGTCCCGTCCAATCGTCTGTTAGCTTACATAACGCACCCGTGCACATGGATCACTTCATATTTTACTGTACCATACGTTGCCCGGCTGAACGTGAACAATGTTCACTGAGCACAAGGGGCAAAGAATTTTGAAGGCTCATATACGATCGCTGTCCCAGAGGAATACACGTACATACACCAGGTTCGTAACGGAGGGGACATCGGAATATATAAACTGTCCTGTTCTACATTGTCACGTGGTCAATTAATCAGCGATCCATCAAGTGGAGGGTCCACGTTCCAGGTGACGAGGGTTGTAAAATAATGAGGTGTGATTCTGTTCCTTTGTATCTGGCTAATACGATGACGAATCGCAAACTTCTTCGGTTCGTTGGTCGTTGACGCGGACGTTCGAATATTAAAAATAAATTTTCCCAATTTAACGATTGAAAACGGACTCCATTATTGCAAATGTAATAGAAGTAGAACGGAACTAATTGGCCAGTCTCCGGGAATTCTGTAATAGCCTCGAAGGGTGGTTTTCGTCTCGCGATATTTGCATTCGTCCGATTGGACACCGTAAAAGACAATTGAACGGGTTTCGCAGGTGGCAGGTCGTTATCGTAACGAACGATACAGGAATAAACGCGGTCGTGCACGCCCAAACCGACAAATAAACGCCGAACACGCGCGTCCGGTTAGCGACACGCGTCTCTCGTCACCGCAAAAGTCGAATGTCCACTGTCGTCGGAGGAATTCGTTTAATAGGGACAGGCTGAGCGGAAGCGGATGCTCCATAGGGTGTCTGGAATGAAAGGGATCGAGGAACCATTAAAAGCACCCCGAGGGCGAATCGAAACTTGGGGTGGTTTTGTGCCGCGAATTCTCCTTTCTCTAAAATCTCTTTTGGAAGTCCACCATATTTCCTTAACCACTGCAGAACGTCTGCGGGACCGTTAAAAATTGCCATTCATCTCTACGTCCTTTCCTACGTGACTTACATACTTATCGCCTC
Source organism: Nomada ferruginata (assembly GCA_963583965.1). Lineage (NCBI taxonomy): Eukaryota > Metazoa > Arthropoda > Insecta > Hymenoptera > Apidae > Nomada > Nomada ferruginata. The sequence goes on from OY757223.1 coordinate 3,605,978, forward strand.
GTGTCATGCACAATGCATATGTTCGATAGTCATAGGGCACGTGAGACAATTTTTTGAGAAATTGAAGACAATTATTGGTATCCTTAATACATTTAAAATTCTAACGATTAATTACTGATATTATTTCGTCCCTTTCGTAAAGCGTTCCTCGCAGTCCACGCTAGTTATGGGTCTATTGATGAAAAAGAAGAAAATCGAGAAAGTAAGAAGAGTGAAGTTAAGTGAAGCGTCTCAAGGCGCCTGCAAAGAGTCTCTCGTGCAAAATTAAAAATCTGCACACTTAGATATGTGCATACATCGATCGCGTCCAGTCAGCCTCTTTCCAATCAACATTCGCGTCACGCGCATACGGAACTCGCGGCGCTCATAGATTCACCTTCGCCGGTTGCATTTTTCTTTTCCCACATCTGCCTCTTCCCTCTTCGTGCACGCTGCTGACTGGCGCACGAAGATACGCGAGAACACGCGGGCCGCTCTCCTCTTTCTTTTCCGCTCCCGTTGTCTTATCATCCACGGTGTCGTGTGTTCGTGGGCACACAGAGGCTGGTAAATAAATGGTGGCCACGGGAAACACGCAGCATTCCCGATCGAGTGCAGCTGTCGTTGCACACAGTGTGTACCGATAGTTTCGAAGCCGGGAGTGAATGTGGCGAAAATTGTATGACATTTTACGGACGGAAATGGTATCCTGACTGACGTGTTCCTTTTTGTGTTCTGCGCCACGAGGAATAAAGCTTTTTTCATATTTAATTTCTATTTTATTTAGGGTTACTGGGGAAAGTGTCGCAGCAGTTTTGCATGGATAGTAAATTTTGCTTTCATTTTATTTTATTTTTATTTTGATTAAGTGGGTGCGAAGAAATTCACGTGGATGGAGCAATTTTTATGGAATTATTTTTAATTGGTCGTTTTGAAAGTGGATTAGCTGTTTGAAGAATTATATTATTCGTAATTGATATGGAATTCTTTTTCAATCGAGCGATATGTAAGAGACATTAATTTTTATGCACAGGGTATTTTCGTAGACAAACATGTTTGTCGCTTTACCACACAGTCAGGCTGAATTGCTGTTTGCCCGGTTTTTACACGATTCTATTTTTTCCCGATCGTTATTATGTTGCAAGTGTACAGTGACAATGCAACTATGACACACACTAGTATTTATGATTCAACGCATCAACATTCAATCCGTGCAATCGGCTAATCATCAGTGTCTCTTGCAGTATCATTGTAAAAATATTAAAAATAAGTACGATAAGGTAGCGATATTAAACATAGTTTCATATTCCCTTGAAAAAGATTAAATAAAGAATAAATTATGTATTTATATCTTCTTGTCAATATTAATGCTGCTCTTTCTGTCTCTAAACTATTTAACAGTTAAACTGTACCTTTGGTCAGGCTCGTCGAATATTATTTCTTACTTTTCCCTCCATTCGAGGCGAAATCGTGTTTTTTTCGAATGCCACTGGCACGCGCTCGGAGCTGACAGAATCAATTAATCGTGCTGAAGGCAATTCGCGCTCGAAAAAGGTATTAATCGACCACCTACCCGTTGAAATATGGAGGGGTTGGAACAATTGTTGACACGATGCTCGATTCGTTGGCGTTTGCTTGGAACGATTCCGAAACCGGGTATCGATTTTAAGATCGCGTGTGCTTTTTGCGGCTGTAATGGCATTAATCGAGCACGAGCGATCAGTAAAAATTGGTCAATTCTTTTGCGATATATGCGGCAACATATAAATAATCTACATCAGTCTGGTATATTTCTACAATTTTTTCTTATTTCTTATATTGACGCAAAAAGAAGATCAACAAATGAAACAGATTCCTACTATGTACAAAATATTTATTAACTTAAATACTATTATATAATCTAAATTTCAGTCGATTTTAGAACCAGTCCAAGACAATCACTTGCGTTTGAGAACTCACCAAGAAATTCTGTCGACCCTTTACCGAAAGATAGGAGGAACTTCCGTTTCTGGCGAACGATAACGCCAAGATACCGCTCGATTTCCTCCCTAGAACCGTAAACACTGTCCAGCAATGGTATCCACCGTTTCGACGACTCACATAACGGCGCTAATTCCGCCGGAATGACGCACAGGCAACTCTGAATTGCACTTTACATGGTGCACTCGACGCTATTCCGAGAATAACGCAAAAAGAGCGAAGAGACAGACCGAACGCGAATGAACCGTCCACAATTTTTATTACAGTTTCACAAGAGAATGTTTCAATATAATTTTTTTATCCAACAATTTTTTTCCCCATTTTACAAACAAGACTCGAATTACCCTGTATAGTATAAATATTTAAAAGTTCTTCGGCGTAGATGGTTCTGGGAAATCGAACTATGCACGAGGTTAATTTTGTCTCGCGTTATTGCACGTTGCCCGATTTACGATTTCATCACGTGCAATAATGGAACACTATCGTGGCGCGGCTCCTTACGATCAGGGCAGGTGAGTGAACTGAACTTTAACACGAATGTGCAGCGACGAGTAGGTACACAGTGTACTCGTGCCTGGGAATCGATACGAACGTGCCACCGACCCATCGTTCAATTTCCATAGCAACATCTGAGCCCAAACAAAAATTGTTTCACGGTGCCCTCTTATTGGGCGGCGCGTCAAAATATATGTACGAAATTGCTTTTGCAAGAAGGTGTTTCCTCGAGGAACTTCGTTCATGTGTTTCTCGATCATGCCTCGTTTCGCTATTTTCTATTAACCCTTTCGCTGGGGCGCGATACAAAATGAACGTGTCCTCGATCCGTGAAACGGTACAGATGTTTTATACAAATATACGCTCTGCGTAGCGAAAGGGTTGAAAAGTTTACCACAGTGTGCATACTCTGTATATTTGATTTACTTTCAACGGGATTGCAAGTCGATATGCATATTTATTTGCTTTCCGAATAATTCCACCGAACTGACACAATTCTCTACCCCCTCAACGTGTCACGCGCCATATGGCCACCGGCGAGCCATGAAGCATGGTGTACTGTTTTCTTTTGTTCCCGAACGAAGGTGAAGCACTTCACGCGATATAATAATTTTCAACTGATCCGCAGCGGCAAAAAAAAGGAGCAAAAGAGAGGCAATCGAACAGCAAGTTGGAACGCAATTTCTTCAGGTCCTTTCGCAGAAAATTCGCGATACTCGAATCGTTCGAGGGTTGACCACCCCCTCCGCAAGCAAGAGCCTTCCCTTTTAACTCTTCGACTTAAAGGGGCTCCCGCTTTCTACCCCTTCATAAAAAAATATATATATAATCCAAGGGAACGATCGAGCACGAGTACGACTCTTAGCACCGTTATGTGCCCTTCCAAATAATTTAGCATCGTTTTAACTTGATTGAACGAAGGATTTATCGGCTCCTCGCGCATTTCTCTTCCACCCCCGGCCGTGGTTCGCCCGACTTTCTTCCACGCCGATGGACCGAAGCGACGCGATAGGAGTTCACTCGCCTGAAACTTTAACGCTCACCTCTTCCTTCTTTCTTTTTTTTCTTCCTTTCCCCTACACGTTTCCCTTTATTGCCCTTTCCTCCCCGAGCGGAGTAACGCGAAGCCGCGATCGACGATTCGGGAGTTTCGGACGGATCGATTCGCGAAATTGACCTGGTTCTCTGATATATTGAACGGAGAAGTACGAGGGTGTACGTATCGTCGTTATTTCCTTCGCTCATTATTAATATCGAATATCTGTCGAGGCGTACGCTCTATATATATTTATTTGTGGGCTCATCAACGAGACGGAGTAGGGAATATATATTTTTTTGTTGTTGTTAATGAATTCACGTCAACGTCGAGACACGTCGAGTTGATCCGAGAGGATTCAGCTGATTACAGACGAGGATCGAAACGCGACCAGGCGGAGGCAGGAGGATCGAAAGTGTATCGACGTCGACAGTCGACTAACAGGAAACTTTCTAGACAGTGGAACCGGTGTCTGCGAACATGGCCTTCTATGTGGCACAATTGAGGTGCACCGGGTGTCGAGGAAGCATTGTTTCTCCAATTTCGGCTTAAACTTTTTCAATCGCGAACTACAGTCCTATGTGTCGCGTCTGTCCGATTTTAATTTATTGCACGCTCGACGGAATGCAATTTTTTTAACGTTTCATTCGTATATTTTAAGCACCTGCTGCTGTTTTTATGATTTATTTTCATGTTATACAATACGGCGATTTCTGCGCTGCTTTTATTATCCCGAACAACGTTGTCGTTATTCGCGAAATATTTAACGGCGGTTATCAGTGACTTTCCATGGGATTAACCGGCGATAAATCATTTCGTGACACTGTGTAGGGTCCACTTAATGGAAAAGTACGGTCTCAAGGACGATGTCGGCTTCCGCCGCGGCTCGAGGATCAACCGGTATGCAAATGACGCTTAAAGTCCTGTGCTGTCTGTCGATCTTTCGAAACGTGCAGAGGCCGATCGATCGTCGGTGCATTCGTTGTTAATTGAATTAATCGTTGGATCATGCCTCCCTTTGACTGCGGTAAATCGTTTTTCGATCTCTCTCTCTCTCTGCTGTTCGTCGATCGAATTTCTTAGCGAAGAAATTGAATACGAAACGTATGCAATTTCTTATCTCTTGAACTTTTCCCTGCAGGTGATGAAATTTTTCAAAGAATGCACAATTTCGCTCATCAAACAATGGCAATTCGGGTATTGCAATATTCTGCAGTTTATTGAAAGAAGAAGAAAATGATTTCCTAATTCGTTTAACATAAATGTCCACTGTCGCTGCGGAAATATAATAATTCAAATTTCGTCATTAAGGAAAAGGGAAAATGCGGCGCATTTTCTTAATGCCTGGCGGATGACGACGCCCCGTGAAAAATAGTTGCACCGTGACTACTTTTGAATATTCCAACGAGCATTAACTCGCATGGCTCACGTGTTTCCGTGGGGACAGGGAGAACCATCTGTTCTTATCCGCGCGGCAAGTTAAGGCGTTTTTAAGCTGCTCGGGGACGTAATGGTCCCCATAAGGGTGAAAGACACGGGGATGGACTTCGTGCGCTCGCATAATCGCCCAGACGGCTAGGTCCATTCAAATTTCACCTAATTGCCTTCGTCTGGTACCTCGATTGTCACGAGCACGCGTCGAATAAACGTGTCCTAATTATATATCGATTATCTTAGACGATCGATAAAAACTACAAGACATATCAATTAGAGGCGTACAATTCCTTTGATTGAGAAACGAGGTTCATAAAATTGAAAAGTATTCGTCAATGTTTTTCTTGGATGAGTTCACAACTGTTCAACAGAGATCTTAATTCATCCTCCAAAAAAAATCCACGTAACACCAAACCGTTGTTAATCATTTTCTGCGCAAAGAAAACAGACACCAAACGCCAGAACAAAATCAATGAAAATTCCGTTCAAGTTACCCTGGATCGAGCATCTCGACTATCCATCAAGTTTTCCGAGCTGTACAAGAAACGACACCGCCGGAAATGAAAAGGAAACATCCCGGGCATTAATTCTACAACGGCGAGATGTCGTTCTGATGCATGACAAAATTTGCATTAAACGGGATTCAGCCGACTTGGCGTTCCTCCCGTCGTCCCCTTCGGTTCTTCTCCACGCGAATGCTTCACTTTTCACCCCCCTTTTGCATACCTCCCGAGCGCGCCACCGCCCCGTCGCCTACGCCGGATATATCTTTCCCTGTCGTTTATAAAATTCCGTCCGTGGCGTCGGTTCAATACCGAAAAACGCTCCGGAAGAGACGCGAGAGCTGGGTAGAGGGTGTATCCGAGAGAATAGATGCGTTCCGTTAATGGGGACCGTTTGCACGCGCTGTAAATGGCAGAGGGTTGGAAGTTTTTCAGGAGACTAGAAGTTCAGAGCACGTGGAATAGAGTAATTTGGGGGCGCGGTGAGTGTATGGATTAGTTGTGGAAGTGCTGCTTTAAAAAGTAAGGGATGAAGAAATTAGAAATGTTTAACTGCTAAATAATTGTATATATAAAATTAGGAATAATGTGGGGACGTTTAATTGGTGGGGAAGGAAAGGATTCTGTATTTCATTTATGGATTTCGTTTATGTATTTTTCTAAGTCCTCCGTCGCGTTTCTTCGATGCAGTTCTCTAGACACCGCATAAACGGGTAGACGCAGAATAGGCGGAGGTTTAGTTACGTGGATGAAAAGGAAAGTGTAACACAGAATAATAGAGAAAGGAAGGCTAAGCTATTCTATACTTTCATTCTGCTCCCTTTTACTGTGCTCGATAAAAGAGTACAATGAAACTGAAGAATTTATATTGCAGCGAAGAAGAATGAAACAGAAAGAAAAAAGCAGCAGCAATGAAAAGAACTGTCGAGGATAATTGAAGAATTCGTATAATAAACAATGGGCTGAGAATTACTGTGACCAATCCAACAATAATAACGATGATAATAAATTCTGAAAATAACACAACCCACTCGCGAGCTGCATCGAAAATATATTCCAAAGAGACGAATCAAAGTTATCGTTCTCTTCCAACACCTGAACCTATCAACTTAGAAAGAAGTTCCAGCAAAATTACGAATATCCCCCGAACGATTTAAATTCCACCCCTCCTTCAAAGATATCGTGTCAAAGGGGAAAAAGAAGAAACATAGGACACGTGACGCACGCCCGAATAATCAAAGGGCAGGGTGACGACCGGGAAATCTTTGCCACGGTTCGCGCAACTTTTCCATCGGCTTTCCCCGCCATCAGAAACAATATCGCGTCGCGACGATTCCCTTACACGAAGCCGTCCGCAACTTTGAATTGCACGAAGGCGCCATAGCTCTGTTCCAGTTTCCGGGATCGTTATTGTCGTGACGACGCTATACGCTCGTAACACAGCCAGATCTAGCATAGACGTGTTGCCGCGATAAGGATGTAACAGGGTTGGCGGTATCAGGAGTTATTTGGACAACGATAGCAATGGGAGTGCGGCGGGAATTTTTTCCCCAGATTAGGGAAGGGAACGGAGACACGAAGGGGAATGTCTGTCTGCGCTGAGGATGCTTTTCGGTCCGCCGGAAGATTGGAACTATTGGGGGATGATTCAGGGCGACCGTCGCGCCGTTTTAGAGAGATTGGATGGCTTTGTTTTATGGCCGAGTTTCACATTCGGGGGTTGACATTATTTTTCAGCACTCTTGATTTAGCCAGTTATTCCGCTCGTGCGAAATTCTTACTATTGGTTTTTCTTTAATTGATAAGTCGATATAAGGGGAGCGCAGTGCTCTGTTCGTGAGTGTAAAATAAATATTCTTATGCAGCCTTGTTTTAAGAGTAGAAAAGTGGATACTTTTCTATGACCGACTCTACTCTTAAATGCAATCTTAATGCACGGAATAATAATGAATCACGCGCAATAATTCAGTCCAATATTTTAGAAACAATTGCTATCAGAACTTTCTGTTCAATGCTAACGTAACTTTTAAGAATATCTGTTTTATCACTCACCATTAAATAGCTGGAGGCATTGCTGCCAGTGGATTCCCGTCTCCGTGGAGGCCCCGAATCCCTTTGCACCAGTGACGTCATCTTCTTATCATATTAATCGTGAAACTTTAACACAGCTGATCCACGAAATAGATAACGAACTATACGTCAACCAACGATCGCGCTGTTTTTCACCGACAACGAGCGGAACACAAAATCCTAAAACACCGCGAAACAACGTATCTGCAACAAAGAAAACAACCACGTCATCTCGAATGCTCAATCATTATCCTATAAATTATCTCGAGCGCGATAAATCATTGAGAATGGCGAGGGACAAATTGTCCCGTTTACGTTCGATGTTTCGCAACCGCACGTCTTAATCAACGTCGAAACTTCTTATTACGATTATTTTCGTCGCCGCGGGGTCGAGAATTTCTCCTGTCGAATTTGTCGGTAATTTACAGCGATATTTCATCGATCTTTCGCGGCCCTCGAGGGATTTAAATCATAAGCCTCGCTAAAACGCCGGCTTACGGCGCCGTAGTTAACCGGCCGCCAGTCGACGCTCGTTTCACGATCTCCGGATTTACGAGATCGGCTTAAACGAGTCTGAATCGTTTAAACGAACGACGCAGCGGGACTAATTTTATTCGGTGAACGTTTATTGTTGATTTAGTGCGATCTTTTTCTTGTCGCGGAAATAGAGAGAAATCTCGGGAGTACTGTGGGACTATTATATTTGCGTTGGGTCGTGAGGAAGATTTATGCTCGTGTAGTTCTCGTTTAATTGTTGATAGAAGGGGTGGTTAAAATGGTGTTGAGAATTATGAGGGTAGGATAATGGAGGAATTAAGAAACTGTAATAGCAGAGGCAAATAATTGTAGAGAAATGAGGAATTAAACAAGCAGGAGACTGGATGTAAACAGGGCAAGAAAAGTAGAAGTTCAAACAAATCATGAGAATGGATAAAAGGAAAATCAGAGTTCTGCAGAAAATTCGTAGTGCAAGGAAACCGTGGTGCTAAGGAATTGATCAATTTTAGACGTACATAGTGGAAAATATTTGTACAGAAATATGGACGTTCGATTACATAAAAATCTCTGACCTAACAAAGTGCTCTCGACCAGAATTTGCGGAAAATTTAATTTTCCATGCTCGAAGGACCCCCCCGCGTGGGCCAGATTTATCGTAAATTTGATTTCAACGTGGTTTACCTTTATCCACAGCCACTCGGTGCTCCTTGACTGAGCTTTTCGGTCTATAAATTCAATTCACCACAGTTCATAGTGGATCAAATACGAGGGGAAAGGCCTGTCTGACAACGTCAGGCAAATTCTTGCGTGAAAATCTTGCCAACAATGCGGCAAATTATACTACACGCCCATTTTGCATATCGAGGATCACGCAGTCGAGAAACGCGTTTAAGGGGGCAATATTAAATTCGGTACAGCTACTTTCACTTTCATTCAAATGAACGAAATCAATCAGCCCAATTTTGACATAAGCTTAATGAAGCGTTAAAAAATTAATGAGATAGATTAACCTGTATTTATAAAAATCCTTCAAAGATTTACATGTACATATTTATTTAAATAAAATTGTAAGTATACTCTACGTGCACAAGACAACAGAAAAATTGCACAATGCAACAGGTGTGAACGATGATAACAGTCCTACTTATACAACAATTGTAAATTCGACAAAGATATACTGAAGAAGAAGAATTTCATATCCAAAATTCTCAGCCAAATATTAATTGCGTAACAATATAATCGATACTCGCCGGCCTCAACTGCCGATGCGAATGAAAACGGATAAAAAGCGTTTTAAACGAATCATCGAAATCGAATTTATTTGCCGATAACACGCAAAGTCTCGTTTATCATCGATCCCACAGATCAACTGTCTCCGCAGGGATCTGTCGTGACTCGTAATATCAATCTGCCACATTTTTTTGCCTTTCCTTTTTTTCTTATTGCGCTCGTTCCACCCCCGAGGGAATTTTTGGGGCCAGTAGCGGACGCTAATTTACGACTGGCGTCACATCGAAAATTCGTAATGGTCGAAACTCGAAATTCCGCGGCTTTAATCAAACCATCGACATTCATGGCTCGCCTTGACACCACCACGAGGCCCGAGGCTGCTGTTCTGCAACGCCACAGCCAGGCCGTTCAGATTTCACACGCGGACATTTCTGTCGTAAAATTCGAGCGTGATTTTTGGGTCGTCCCTGTCTCATTTAAATCCATGAATTTACTTTCTTATTGCCACGTCGATTACTATATTTGCAGGGGCGCGAGATTGCTCGTTGTACATTTAAATAATTGCTCTGTGGAAAGGTGAGTTTATCTTTTGTTTTTGTTTTTTTGTAAAAGTAAAAGACGCTTCAGAATTATTTGTTTCGTTGTCGGAGTTCTTATTAAATTATTTCGAATGCTTGGAACCACGTAAGTTTCTTTTATGCGGCCCTGAAATGATTGTAGTGTGGTTAATGATTAGCAGGACCGGTTTAATTAGTTCATTATTGGTTTTAATTCGTAGATTGATGATTTTCGTGGCGTTCGAACGCGTTCTCATGAAACACTTCAACGTAATCGTTCATTGGTAGTTGCAGTCATTGCCCTGATTGGTCTCGATTAAAATCGACTTGCGAAATCGCTCGAACGATCCACGCTGATGACATCAGGCTGTTATAAGAAAGCCTACGATGAACGAGTTCGATGTAACACCGACGTGTTTTACGCAAGAAAATAATGAATTATTTACAGGGACCTCCGAATAGAAAAAGAAAACGATGCTGGTGTAATGCATTGTTCATTAATGTTAAATAAAAAACGTTTCGAATTCTCCTATATGCTAAAGATAAAATCCTAATGAGTTTTTTTATAAATGAAATTTTTATATTGAAGCGAAATATCAAAAATTTGAAGAATATATTTTGTTTGCAGATTAATAATTCATACTATTTAATTTAGCACGTTTTATTATTATTATTACCCTTATTAATATCACAGGTTCCTATAATTAATATCTACTTTTTGGTGTTAAATATACATATTTCTACATATACATATATCTCGAAATTGATTATTCTCTTTTCCAGACACCTTGTATATACATAGTTCCCCTGTCACCGTTCGCACAGCATTAAGTTTACGCGCGTTGTGTGGGTTACTCTGTCCTACGCAACACAGTTCAAATTGGAGGTACAGCGAAACTCCATTTATTTAAACGAAATTTTGTTGCACACCCAATTTGCCGAAACATGCTGCATAACTCTCATTACACTTGATCAATAAAACATGTAACTCTCCTCGTTGCGAAACCGAATAAATAAACGGCGCAGGAAACGTTGCCGCCTTTACAAATTAAAATACCTTATCTATAGGAGCGATTACTTAACCCTCATTATACAAGTTTCGACTTATAATGAGGAATAATAAAATGAATTACCTCGTAACTTTCCTAAATATTTGTTACACTCGATACCTGTTACACCTTCTAGCTATACAGTTCTTAGTTCCAAGTTTCAGAAATTTGTCTAATAATAATTTACCCCACCTTTGTCCTTCATCTCTTTGAAGAAGATTCATCCCATCGAATTTGGCACTCCACAATAAATTCTATATTTAACATCAACTCGACGCTTTCTCAACAAAAAAATATTGACTCCCTCGCCAAATAAAAGAACTTTCGTGTGTAACAAATGAATACACGAAACGCAAACTTTCACCCCCATCTGAAATACTTCGAACATTATTTAAACACAACCACCCTCTTCTAATATCGCCGTACGTTTCACCTGCGCCAAAGAGCCAACGATGCAACCATTTACCCGCACAATGACGCGTGTCTGAGCTATTCTCGCCGGCGCACCCCCTGAAAACGGATCGTTTCGAATTGTCGTGCAGACCCTCGGTACGAGCTCACGGTAACTTCTAACGAGGCAAAAATGTCGAGATTACGTCTACGACGGAGGATTGATCGACAGCTCTATCGTCTGCAGCTTTGTTCGCCGAACGAACGAAACCGAACGCAAGAGGAAACGCAGGGGGTTGTGACACGTTGGGGTTTCTAGAGAAACCTTCACGGCTGCTACCACTTTTGACGTTTTCGCGTCTCGCCAGTGACACCTGCTCCAGACTTTATTAAATCCCACCATGGGGCGAAAATAAAGACCCCCCACCACTTCCAAACCAGACGATTTCCCTTTCTTCTCTTTTTTTCTTCCTTTCTAGTCCACCGGCACGACGAACATGGAGAATTTTTCGCCGTGTTTGGTTTAATGAATTTTGCGAGGGATGCTGATAAGAGTGGAAGGCAGGCTGTTAAGAGTGGTTACTAATTGTTTGTCCGCAATTGGAATTGCTCTGGATATATTTATCGATTCTAAGGTGATACTGAAGGCAGAATTATTTGTAGAAATAAAAATATGTATGAAATGTATATGATACGTTTTGCATGGCTCTGAATTTTGTTTTAGTATAATCGTATTCCTCGATTCGAGACAGAACGCTCCTGTCAGCTTAAAAAAATCACATCCACGGCAAAAAAGAAAGTCCTCCCTCGATACACGGCGTGCAAGTTAATGCGCTTACGGGCCGAAAATATTCTTGGAGGGTGAATCGAGCGAATCGTACCAAATGGAAAGTCGATGTCCCTCTTTCTGCGAGGAGGAGGCTGTGTAATATTTCCTTCAATTATATTTTCTCAAGAATCTTCGAAGTGCCAGCGAATCTTCGAAAAGTCTTGCCTATCGTTTTTCTTATCTGCATTTTTTTATTCTTTCGAAGTTCGAGAATAATGTTTTGGCTTCGAGCTGCTCCACTTCGAAGAAGTTTCTGTATGCATATACTCAAAGACCTGTCTTCCCTCTGTGAGAAAAGGGGGTACGTCAGAATCACGATGGACGATCGTTGTATGAAATTAGCTTAAATTGGCTCAACAGTTCGGCCCGCATACACCCGTATGCCTGGCGATGGAAACGAGCCCTGACACGCGTCCCGTCTTTTTCTCTCAAGGCAGAGAACTTTAAGAAAACCTTTGACAACGTTCGGCCAACAAACTCCTTCGAATTCAAGCGGCCGATGATTTTTTTCCGGCGAAGGAAAAATATAATTTTTAATTTATTAATGGAAGCGTTGAATATGGTCGTATCAGGCAGAAATTTTTTATGTTTATTAAACGATCTGCGTGCACTTGCTGGAAACAGATGCACGAAGCATGTGCAAACGGCAGACAACATTGTTAACTCGAGTATATAATTCTTATCGTACACTCATCTGGAATAAATACATGAATCTTCCAGTACAGTATTTTATAAAGACCAGGAATGATTATATTCCTCCCTTAATTCCATACGCAAGAAAATAATAAGTACTTCTTTACACTGTATAGAAAAATTAATAAAATTAATGAAAAGTTCTCAATTCAATTGTTAAACCATTTCTATAAAACAAATAAATAAATTGAAACCGAATAAGCAGTCTTGGCGAATCCCGAACTGTGCGATGGTAGTATTTGGCATAGTGTTGATGTAAATTACTATTAACGAAACGAGACGTAACCGTTCAGCAACTAAATTGAGGCAGCACGGTTTCTTTATCGCGCTTAACGAAAGAGGGAGGAAGCTGGAGGGCCTGAAGAGGCAGATGAAGCTAAGTAGGTAGACAGAGTGTTGGTGTGTAAAACGATAAGTTAGCGAGCAACAAGCTCGAATATATACACTTTTAAAACACGCGCTCCCTTTGCTGTCGTGCCGTACGTACTGGGTGATCCACGGTAAAGAACGAGGAACTCTCGTTAAATTTCGAATTTAAACATTCATCGGATCTGAAATACTCATCGCGAAAATGGTGTACCTAAATTACCAAATAATAAATATGATTCTTTTCACTATACATCCGTTTTGAAATTAAATTCTCTGCCGCATAGAAGTATTCACAATTCCGCCGAGCTCCATCATTTATCTCGAAGCCAGAAACGCATCCAGGCACACGATCCGCGTGTTTATCTATCGCCAGATCGTTCTGCGCACCTCGTCGAGAGTCTGCGAGCGATTCGTCACCCGGGATCTGCGAGTAATCAGCGTAATTGGCGCGGGGAACGCGAGACGCGAAGGTGTAACAGCTAACCGTACACCAGAGCCGCGATAAATAACGCGCGATACGAATCACGAATTCAAGAACCTTCGAAAAGCAACTGGACGAACGTCGTCGCGGAACGAACCGAGACATTCCGTGTACGCGACGACCGTAGTTCCTGCCCTGTTGAATGAATCGTCGTTCCCCTCGCGCCAACGAAATGGAGAAACGAAAAAAGGAGACGAGAAGAAGCAAAAGTGGTAGGTGCGCGACGCCTCGAATTATGGCCAGGTGAATCGCCGTGCGACCTCGGGTGTTTTTCAATCTACCTGCGATTTAATATTATTCTGGGAATCCCGATAAAAGTATCGTTAATATACGTCAATGTACGCCGATGCAATGAAATGTACGATACTGCGAAAGGGTTGAAATCATATTCCACTTACCTAATACACATCCAGCACCATTATCAGCTGCGCGGGTCAATCAGGTGCGAGAATGTCTTCGCCAAACGATGCCCAGCAACCGGAAGTCTGGAGTGGACGTACGCGTCAGATGAGAAACAGGACAGAGCGACGTGGATCGCGAGGGCGGGACACGTTTATCCGCTGGTTCACGTGGCGAGGAGAGATAAGTTTGTAACGCGCACAGTTCGTTCAAGGGACGCACAGCGACGTCGACTTTGCTCGAGCAAAGTCACCGAGACACTGAACCACAGTCCTTGCCCTCGAAAACTCTCAGGTGGTCCGTCTGTAACGCAAATAAAGCCGCCTGTTTACGATCGGCATTGTTACTTTCCTACCTTTCCGCCTATACGAGGCCCTCCCTCTATGATCGTTTTCTATGGCAGGTCATTTTCCTTGGCCTTGTGACCTTTCAGTCTTTTTAAACGAGGCTACGTTTGCTCGAGGGCTGATTAGAATGGCGGGGACACTCGAATTTCTACCCGCGACGAAAGAGGAGGAAAGGTGAAAGGGTTGCGACGAAAGGTATTTAGAAATTCTTTTTCAGCGTGTACCATCAGTTGCTATAGTTGTTGCAATTATTAAATAATCATATGATGGAAAAGGACGGAGAAAAAATTGTGCAGATAATACGGTTGTACAAATTGCGAGCCTTTTTTCCTTATATTATACTTTCCACGACATTAGTGGAATTAAAAACACCGAGTTCATACAGTATCGAGTTTCGCCCCTTTCCAATTACAAATCACAGTCAACCATCATCGCCACCATCAGTTTCATTTGATAATAAGAAAAGAAAGACACGGTGATTTCTTTGCCGACCAGGGGGAGAAGGTTGGAAAAACCACGGAACGATGAACGTCGATGGGGACAAATTTAGCGAGAGAAGCTGCGGAAGAGGACGACGACCACAGAGAGACTCCAGCACCGCTGGTTGCGCCACGAGCATCATCATCAGCATCAACCTCCTCTACGTCATCGCCGCCGCAAAGCATTTGCGGCAGTATCGAATGCAATGCTGACAGCGGTGCCCTTAAAGCCTGCCTACTTTCACGAAGCTGGTGCACACGGCCTGCACGAGCGTAAACAGTAATAATTTGCTGTCTCGCGGTTGTTAACTCTCTCGCGAGGCGCGAACCACAAGCATGTGGGAACAGAAATGGTGGCGGCCTGCGAGAATATTACAAAGCGAGAATATTTCGTACCGTATGGCAAAGGATCCGCCACTTTCTATTAATAAGTCGTCAGCCGGGGATACGTTGCCTCCAAATTGTTTGGAACGAACTGTCGGGTTGCACCGAATGAATAATGTTAATCAACAGTGCTATCTAGAAATGCGATTAAATATATTAGACATTTTTTGTATAGCTGGAATTGAGAAAATTATGTTTTCTTCGCATGTATTGGAGTAATGGATTAATTGGAGTAAACGAAACCTCGTTAAAATAATTTGGCTGTACAGAATTGTTCTAAACCAAACAGTACCTCGAGAAATGAAAAGCCGGCACGGTACTATATTTATTTGCAGACAATCCTCGCGGAGAAATATTCCAAACGAAGAATACCCATACGAAGGCTCGTCTTTTAAGCAAATTCTCGACGCCGGAGCAAAATTTCACACGGCAAGGCAAGTTCTGTCGCGTCACCTTACGCGGATAAGCGTTGGCTAGCGAGAACATCAAAAATACAGGGGAAAGATGCTCGAAAGAGAGGAGAGACGAGAGTTTCGCCTGTCGCTGAATCATGCAACTAAAATATACCGAGTGTACGTTTTGTACCCTCGGCGTAACGGCTACGTGCTCATTGAAAAAAGGAACGGGCAGAGCTTCAACTGTTTATTAATAAACGAGGCTCGCGGGTGGAGCTGAATAGCAATGGGACAAGAAGAGGATCGGTCGTGTAAGCGGGGAACAAAATCGTGGAAATTCTCGCGGAGCCGTAGGAACGAACGACCCAGATGATTGATCGATTTTCCCGGAGGATAAGACATTTTTTTCCAACGATGTAGAAATTAAATCTATGTGTAAAAGTAAAGTTCGTCGAATTTTTATTGAATTATTCGCAGAACATTCGTGAAATGTAAAACAAGAGACGAGGGAAAATTTGCTCGCACAATCTTACATAAATATTACAAATTACAGGCAACAAAGTATTACAAGAAACTGCGCCAGCAATTAACTATTACGAGACATTGTTCTTTGGCTCGCATGATTATTTGTAATTAAGAAAATTGCAGCGTATTAGTTTTGCGATTGCAGCAGTACCATTTATGCCTGCAAATTGTCTCCGGATCAACGGTGGAAAGAATTCTGCAAATTTCTGCTTAAAATGTGTATCAGTTTCTAACTCGAAAGATTACATTTAATTGTACATACGCTCGTATACTCGATACAATATCTGTCTATTGTAATTAGCCGGCTGATTACTTAAACGAAACAATACTATTATCACAGCGACCCTACCATTGTCCTCTCGTAACCGCGTATTAGTCAAAATACTTGGCATGCATCGCCGAATAGCGTATTATCATTGCGTAATTCGTCGATGAGGCTACAAGTCGCCTGTACTAATCACGCTATTGTATAATGGAACTAAATGTTCAAGGTATTACAATGTCTTGAATATCGTTTGCCAATTGCTCACTGTATGCCTACATTCGACAATCAACAAATGCTCTACAAATTCGAAGGAAATTTTATAGACTTGATAATATGTATAATAAACTACTGTGTATATCAAACTGCACACTAAATCATAGCAAGGAAATATCAAAGAAAATGAATGAACCCACTCTGTGTGTATAATAAAATATGAGAAATAAAGAAATATATAAAAAAATATAATTATGCATTAATATTATATTTAAAAGATACGATTCGCACAATTTTTTCGTTCAGAAAAGAATGTTGCATTAAGATTGCGAAATTATTTAATAATTAAAACGGAGTCTTATATAATTTACCACGTTTCCTTTTCATATCTAACGTCTCAGGGGATTATCGTCTACACCTCGCCGTAAATTAAGCCCGCAGAGGGGGTCCCTCTGACAAGGAAAGATAAAAAAAAAGAGTCGTCTCTTGCTCGCGTAATACTGTTACATACCGGTGCATTCTACAGCAATTCAATCAAAAAACGATCCGCCGTCGCTAATTACTGAGTGTCAGGCTTCATTACGAGCTACCTTTGTTCTCTCCACCCCCTATAGCCAATCCCCTTTATTTGAGTTAAGCGTCATCGATTGGTAGCAATATCGCGAGGGTTTCGCGGTGCAGTATAACGCAATCAAAGTCCCTCCGCTGGCAACAACGCATATAAATTGCCGTAATTATTGTAATTGGGAATCGGCAAGAAATATTGCCGGACACTTCGGAAAACTTTCGTTCGTCGAACCGGCGAAAAATTGCATTATGCGAGAAACAAGAAATTCGGCGGAACTTTGTGAAAAAGAAAGATAATCGACATATCTGGCAAAGATAAAAATGTTGCTCTCGACTGAATACTGATTTTGATCGAATTTTGTAAAGATACCAATTTCACCCTCTCCAATAAATGCACTGTTTTTTATTCGCGGAAGTGTGGGAAAATTCTTGACAATCAAATCATTGTTTATGGAACGAGAAATTATCTTCGATTATTTTATCGATTTTGCCCACCGACTTTGTTCACCTTTCTTTTGTGCAAAATGGTTTAACACGATCATCAAAGAGAATCCCAAATTAATATACCTGTACGGTGCACATTTATTATTTGTTCCACCATACTTCCAACACACCTTTCGACTCGTATCGTTCGAAACAGGCACATTGCGCAATTTGTTAACACGCAGCCAGGGCGTATAATTCATATGCGTGAAACTCTTCGAGACAGGGGCGCTGGACTGGTTTGAGAATTCGAGTTGTTTATTTAACGGGAATATACGATTGTTGATTAAAAAATCGTTCGTCCAGCGGAGGAAGGGAGAACCGTGCCTCCGTGACGGAGATTATTTCAAAAATAACGATTTCAGTTTGTTTATCGTCAAAAGATGCGTGGCTCGTCTCGAAGCACACAGGAAACGGATACGATGACGCCTGTCTGTGTGTCAGAGAATGGACAGCGATAGGGGAGTCAAAATTATTTTCTTTTTTTGTAACACACCTACTGCTCCGTTAATAATGAAGCTCGATAAGGGGAGAATCTAGTCCCACGTAATTGCAATTTTAATAAACATATAAATTTATAACACGACGATACACGACGATATAAAAATTGTATATTTATCCTGATAACATGTGTAAATCTTTGTGAAATTTGATAGTGTGCAATTTCCCATTTTTCTTGGACGATAAAATATTTCGAGTGACGTCTAGAAAAGATGTAGTAAAGAATAGAGGGAAACTGCTGATTCTAAAAAATCGTCGAAGATCGTTTTAAGAATCCTAAATCTCCGTTAGTGGTCGAGAAGAATGCTGATCCTGAAAATTCCTCGAACATCGTTTCACCAGCCCTAAATCTCTGCTGGTATCCGGAAAAACTGCTGAACTTCACAATTCGTCGCGGACCCTTTCAAGAATCCTAAGTACCCCACTTGTATTTGCCAATAAAAAATCCTTTCCCACCTCGATACTACAAAATTCTTTCCCCTTTTCCATTGCATTTCACATCGCAGTGAAGTGGAAACAATCGACCGACGAAAAACAAAAAAGGGCTAAAAGAATCCTTCCCGAAATAAAACAGGGAACACATTCAACTCTAAACCAAAGTTTAGAATCGAAATCGAATCGTAACTCGAATAATTCGTCCCGTCGACCAGCGTTGCAACATGAATCGGTAGATTAAACGTTCGGCTCGCGATAGAGAGAAAACGAGTTTCTGAGTCACATCGTGTGCCGGAAGAACGGCGATATCTCGGGCCCAGACCATTTTCGTCCCTACAGCGAGGAATCTGACATCGAGGGCTTCGAAAATATCCTGTAAAGTACGAACTCGATCACGCCTGTCGATCGCTACGAACGGACTTCATTTTACGAGGCCGTTGTTCACGGTGGAAAAAGTACTTTACAGTTACGCAAATGACTTTAACACGTTGCACAGGGTATACCGGTTGTAAAAGGGCAAAGGAAGGGAAGGTTGCAATGAGTTCTCTGCGAGAACGGAAGCTGGACTGGTTCGTAATTGGAATATGTTGAGTGGTCAATTACGAACCGGTTTAAGTTGGAATAAATAGGAATTCGCGGCGTTTAATTGGTGAAAGAAGAGAGGGTCCTCTTTTTGGGTGCATTAAATGGAACTTGATTAGAAAGAATATTTACATTAATCTCGAAATATTAGACTTCCTCTGTCAATAGAGAGAGAAAAAGAGGAAGTGAAAAAGAGTTTCAACTTCAACCCTTTGAACATTGCGAGTTGCAGTAAAGATAAGCAGCCACGTTATACAACGCCACTGTGAGTTCGTCAAAGTTCGTGACTGCGAATAACCAGCCGAAAGATGCGAGAGGTGAGAAGTTTCAAGGGGGCCACTCCGATCACGGGGAACGAATGGCAAGAGTGTACTTCTTTTTTCCCCAACCCTTCGAAGGGACTGGAACCGAACAAGGGCGGTCGTGGTAAAAGCCGGTGCCGCAATTTGCTTGAAATTTTCCCGCAGAAAGTAAGTTCGGCTCGAATCAGCGTCGACCGGAGGCTAATTCAGTCGACGGGGCCTGGGTTTAAAGGCTGTGAGTTTAATTGAAAGGTAATTAGCATCACAAAGGGCGGGCTTTAATCGGGACGAGGCACGCGATTAATTTATTACGTATAGTTGCTCGGTGATCGGGCGTTTCGACCTGCCCGTCTACACGATTCGCTTCACAGTTGTCTCGCGTGTACACATTTCACTCCCCGAGTCGTTTATGGGGACTCTCGATTCGATGGTGACGTCGTCGCATGGAAAAATGTGAAGCGCTGCTGGGAAGATTCTATCGCGGCGATTTTATGCGAATTCCTTCGAGCTGTAGAAAGCGACAAACGCAAGCTTTAAATAAATATTTCATTCCGCGAGCCGAACACTTTTGAAGCATCGAATATTTGAAATACTATAGCCTACGTGCTCTGTAAAATCGGAGATCTCCTAATTCTTTTACCCGATATCTTCTTAATTTCTTAGCTTTTCAAATCTCAAATCTCTGGGTTCCTGAAGTTTCTAATTTCCAAATACACTTTTACTTTTACACTGTGCTTTTTAAACCCGCAAGCTCGCCAGGGAAGTGCCTCTTTCTTTCTTCCACGCTGAAACACGAAGCATTTCGCGAAAGTATAATCAAGGAGAAACGAAATCTACTCCAAGCACAGACGATTTCGAAGCCGCGCGCAAATCCACCCACACACCCGAACAAAGCTGAGCACGTTATTACAATTCTGGACGAAGCGGCGGCTTATCGACAAGACGTTCATTACGCAACACGCCCCGAAACTCGGTTATTACCGCTAATTAAAGGCGTTTAATTAGGGCGTCGTCGCAGGGGTCACGTTATTCTCATGCCTCGTTCGACGTGATTCCCCGACGAGCCCTTCCATTCCCGTAATTCGTAACACTGTTACCCAGTTACTACTTTCCATTTCGCGTTTCATTCCTCCCTTTCCTTTCTTTTTTACGCAATTTACTTCCGCGTTCCTATTCCCTGCCCTTTGTGTCGCGAGGAGGAGGCAAATTTTATCGCACGCGTGAACGCCGGTTCGTTAACACTCGAGAGGAAACGGGGGTCGTTTCCTTTTGTCGTTGCACCTTTTCGTGAATTGTGCAGGCTTTCACAAAAAATTCACCGGCTCTCGGAAAGCAATGTAAGAACAGTGTATGGTACATTGGAGAAGTTCTCACGGTATTTATTCGCGGCTCTGTACTATCCGTTCCGCCCTAGTTAATTGATTAATTAACTTGGGGTTAATTGACGAGCAATTTTCGTGATCCTTCGAGATTATTAAATTTTATAGTAGATAGAAAACTTTGGGACGATCTAATAATGGCAGATACCTTGTGCAATGTTTTAAGGAATAGTCGATTTATTTTGATTAGTCTTATTTTAAATGTATGTTACATTATTTCTATTTTATGCGAGCAATTTTGGAAGAGTTTCTTTATCTTGATTTACCTAATGAAATTAGTATGGAAAGAAAGAAGGACTCTTGGTTGGCTCTAATTGTACGGGGCTGTTTATTTGACTTCCCTCGCAGACTAAAAATACTTGCACGTGCAATAACAACATTTCGTCAGGATGGTGACATCGAATTGAAACGAATTCGAATCCGATCACGTAATACCGGCCCTCCTTCACCCACATCCGGGCAACGTGTACATACTCATTTTGGAACAACGATTCGCGATATTGTTATTTCGAAATCTGCACGCAGACATAATATTCTAAACGCGAATAATAATTATCAGAATATTTTCTTGAAGAAAACCTTTGCTCTTGCAAAGTAAATTATTAAATGAAAAACCCTCGACTTAGTTAGACAATGAAAGTCCTCTGATATATAATATTAAGAATTTGTTGCGAAGAAGAATTCCAATGTCCCTGAAAAAAATTCATCAACAGAAGAAGACAGAAAAGTGAAAAAAAAAATAAATAAAAAGTAGAGTGGCCGTTCACGAGGTTCGCTCGACCAGGTGGAAATGAATCGTTGAGAGATCGGGACGAAGAGGAGAAAAAAAAAGTAATTATCGAGCCGACAGAGAGTGGCCCTCGGACTAATGGTCGCGGGGGTGGTAGTACTTTCTGGCCAGATGCTCCTGTTTTAAGGGTGTCTCTCGAAATACAAGGGTCCGACATTAACGCGACTCTTCTGCCTCTGAAGGGGGTTGGAACAAAGAGAACGACCGGCCAAAACTTGCTCCGCACAAGTTGAACCGTGTAAATCACCAAGGGATGCAACGCTAGAGAGGGTGGATAGTTTGATCGCAACGGGACCAACTAGTGCAAACTATAATGGAATAATTTGTCGGCGGTTTGGCGCGGAATTTTAGATGCGTAGTTGCAAAAGGGTGCGGCTAAATAAATAGGAATAAATTTGAAAGAGTTACTGGGAGAATTGGGAGCGGGGTATTCATTCAACTACATATGTAGATGTACATATTCGTCGAAATGGAAAGAAAGGGCTGCACGACAATTATGATAAAATGAAAGAATTCAAACAATCATTGTTTTTTAAATACCTCGCATCATCCAGCTGCGTATTTCCTATTGGTCTTATTATAATGTTTAATTTCTTGTTTTAATAATTTCGTTAGTCATCGTAAATATTATCCATTACATTCATGCCAGCCTTGTTCATAATCAAGAGCTCGGCTCGCAGGAGTCCAGCGTGGTCAGATAATAATTTCGCGACTGCACCCGCCTTTTAACTCGCGTTACATCAACTCAGTTGATGACAACTCACTTGTCATCGAATTCAAAAGCAACGTTTTATGTAGTAACTACGGCGAACAACGAATTATCGAATTATCAGTGTCCTGTTCGTAAATTATGGACAGCAATGAAGTTGCACCGCTTATAAGGTGGAGACTGCTCGAATGAATCTTCAGTTGCTCGATCTAACAAGAACGATCGGACCAAAATTTACGTTTCAACGTGCAGTTACATTTAGTCGAATTGATTTCTTCGCAAGGGGTGAAATATGCACGTTGGACTATTACTTTGCGCAACGATACTCGCGTTTGTTGAGTTTAATCCAGTGACAAGTGTAAGTTGCATATACATAATTCGGTTCCCCTGATATTCAAGCTTTCAGAATTAGTATCAACTATACTGAATAATAAACCTTTGTACGAAATAAACTAAATTATACGCATATAAATAATACGCAAATCTATAGCGATATAATTCAAATATAATTAATAATTACAAATTAATGAACTGCCCGACAAATCGCAGGTGAGTGTCGAACAATTGGAGAAGCTCGCCAAAACCATGCGAAAGAACTGTTTGCAAAAGATCGACACAACAAATGGTACGTAGCTTAAAAGAAAATACGAATCAAGCCTTACCCAGATTCATCTCCACTTCTTTTTGTGAATTCTTAGAGAAAGTTGACGGCTTTGCCAGGGGAGAATTCCCGGACGACGAGAATCTTGCGTGCTACGCGAATTGCATCATGAAGACGCTCCGAAGTGTAAAATAAATTTTTACAAACGATCATATGAAAATTATCGAACGCGTACTGCAACTTTAATGTACAATGTTCTCTCAGTTTAAGAATGGGGCCATTGACTATGCCATGATGGCCAAGCAAGTAGAGATGACGATGCCACCGGAAATGGTAGATCGGGTGAAGTTGGCCATTGAAAAATGTAAACGAGGTAAGACGAGCATTAATTAAAATACCAAAATTCGAAAAATCTCTTCCATATAAAATGTGCACACGTGACGCATGAAGAAACAATTACCTAAGGAGGTTTAATATTATTAATATAATTATGGAAAGTTCTCTAAGAATTGAGGAATAAGGTGCACTTATTCTATAATCGGATAGCCCATTGGTGATAGCGATTTTTTTAAATATATCTTCACTGTGCATTTCCTGCAAAAGAATTTATACAGGCAGGTTACAAATTTATTGACAAAAAATTAGAATTGTACACGCGAATGTTCGGTATTCCATGAATTTTATTACACCTAGAATACACTGGCGATCCCTGCACGGTGTCGTACGAATACCTGAAATGCTACTACGAGGCGGACCCGGAAGCGTTCATATTCCCCTGACGAAATAGATTCACTGTAACGTAGTCACCTGTAAACTGTAAACTTAGATCGCGCCACCGACCAGAGAAGCAATCGGCGAGCATTTACTTTGGAGAAATCACTTTGCTTCATTTATTTCCAAGCACCAGCATCGCGACTCTTCGGAAATTTGCAATATATCGACGCCAAGGAGTTTTATAAAAGCAGGCAGCACGCTGCGATAAAATATAACATTTATATAAAACCTTGCTGTAAAAGAACAAAGAAACTACAACTGGCATCGAAGAATTCACTTTCCCATCCGTGACCATTCTTATCCTCCTTGCGTTACCAAAAATCCGAAGATCTACTTCGAAAACTATGCGCACAAAATTCCAAGTACAATTAAAAGTACGCGCATGCACAGTTCATAGTTCCACGCGGTCTTTCCTATCCGCCGATTATACAACGGAAAACCACGAAATCATCGTCCACAATTTCATGCAATTGTTACTTCATCATCCACGTGCTACGTCAACCAACGACTATCCAAATATTCCTTGATCCCCCCAAACTCACACCAAAAAAGGACCACACTTGTTTCTTCCCAATCCCTTATTCTCCCTATCTCAGTTTACCACCCAAAAAGAACTTAAAAGAAAAAAACCAAATGTAATAACTCTTTCTCCTCCAAGACCCATCAAGTCCCCACTGCCAATTAAACATTAAACTGCACCCTACTTCTGCCGAAAGCCAAAGGCCGGCAGGGGCAAGACGGGGATCGTTGTGACGTCGCAAATTATAATTATAGGATATTGAATTCTCGAAAAAATTTAATTGAAAGCAATGTGACGTTGATGTGGGTGCGAGGAGGGTGTCATTTTTCCGTGATTCAGAGGTGGAAAATCTAGTGAAACACGTGGCCCGCTGGTCACCAGTTCGCTGTCCCTGACGCAGAATATAATTCGCCAATCATTGCGCAATGATTGCATAGCGAAGGCGTAACGTATTACCTGCCCGTGTCACTCCTCCCTTTCCGGTGCACCCGTGTGCCGCTCAGAATCCGCGAAACGAAAAATGGATGTTTCGCGTTAATTATTAAACGGCATTGCAATCACGGCCCAAACCGCGCGTGTCGCCGGCAACACGTGAAAATTCTCCCACTGCCGCATTTTCACGGACTATAAAAGGGGTTGCACGGTCGGGCCGCGTGTTCGATCTATCGAGG
Source organism: Nomada ferruginata (assembly GCA_963583965.1). Taxonomy (NCBI): domain Eukaryota; kingdom Metazoa; phylum Arthropoda; class Insecta; order Hymenoptera; family Apidae; genus Nomada; species Nomada ferruginata. The sequence continues at coordinate 3,630,892 of OY757223.1, forward strand.
ATACGCCGTCACGATCGAGGGATCCACGGTCCATCGTTTTCGGCGTAGATAGAATCGGTATTGGAAACGAGAAGAAAGAAAGGAAGGAAAAAAATGAGGGGACCCGACATTTTCATGTTCGCCACGTTGATGCTCGTCCTGCTGACGATCCAGCAATCCGAAGGCGTGAGTAAATGAATTTTTTCTCCAATTATCGCCACCGCGATCATAAGCGCGGATCCATATACATACGAGTTATCTGCGATACAGAAAAAGATGACGCTCGATGACATCAAGAAGACGGTGAAGAACCTGAGGAAACCTTGCCAGAAGAAGACCGAAGCGCCCAAAGGTACGCACATTTACCGTTCGGGACGGGTTGTATCGATCGACGGAGAGGAATTCATTTTCTTCGGAGTTGTTTCGTTCGGATTGTACACTACGGTATTTAATGATAGGAGAACCTGTGTTTGTACGTGGGGTAGAATTGCGCGAAGTGTCGATCATCGATTTCCATGAGATTCCCCAAACGCGTGGATTGAAATGGAGAGTGCCCGTGAATGTGGTTGATAGTGTTCTCATAGAAATTTCAAAGTATCGATTATTTCGCATTGTAATCTATGCGTTCCACAGTACGGTCACATTTCACTTGAGAATCTCTCGAGGTAAAATTGTATTCCGCGTTGCTGATGCAACGGAATGATAATCGTCTCGGTGGTTCTTCTGCGTAGAACTCTTAGACGGGCAACACAAGGGCGAATTCCCGAAGGATGAGAGGCTGATGTGCTACATGAAATGTATCATGACATCGACGAAGTCGGTAAGCAAGATAAATTGATTGTATTTTTCTTCACCCCGCTAGCTCAATAATTTGTGTGATACTATTTATTTGCTGGGCGAAATAATGAGTTTTCGGTTAGAAATTATAGACGCTGAAAGTATTCGATGTTTCTCAATTGCACGCAAATTTTCATTTCAGATGAAGAACGATGAGATCATGTGGGACTTTTTCTTGAAGAACGCGCGTCTAATGTTGCTCGAGGAATATATTCCGCGTGTTGAACATGCTGTAGAAGTGTGCCAAAAACAAGGCAAATATCCCGAACTTCTAATTTTACTATTTTGTGTAATTCTTTCATTTTTTTACTTAATTGAAATTGTCAATTTCGACTCGTTTACAGTGACAGCCACGGAGGGATGCGAGGTTGCCTGGCAAGCTGGGAAATGTTTATGGGACACAGATAGTGAGGTGATTTTTAATTACGATTACGTCGTAAAGCATACTTAAAGTGCAAGTAATACCATAGTGTTCGTGCTAGATTGATTTCTAGACCGCAAGAAGTCTGAAAGATAGTAATAATAAGTAATAAGGGAAAAAGATGGAGCAGGAGAAAAATAAAATAACGCGAAATAATAATAATAATAATAATCATAATGATCTCGGGATAATGACCAAACTCGTAGTAGCATTTCTAGAACAATTTTTAATGCCGCCAAAGTATTTCCAATCTCCAGAATTAATCGTTTAAAAATTTCAGAAGACGTTAATTTATATTAATTCCTTTAATATAAATTCACCTATGCATTTACCACGAATCAATCACTCAATCATGTGCAATATGTTTCAGCTATACATCGCCCCCTGATCAATTCGTCAGTGACGGACTCGCAATTTCATCGAGGGAGCTACAAAAAATTTAAATCGATCCGACATCGTTATCTCCGCCATCCTAACCGCCGAAGGGCAGACATGGCGGTGTGCAAAAATCAGAGAAACAAGCCGCAATGCAGAAGAGTCTAATCGTAACCGAAATTATTAACGATGGCCCATTTGTTAAATAATCATCGAATAAAGATAATCCAAACATTCGGTGAACAATTTTTGTAACCTTGAAGTGTAAATGATTTTATCGTAGCAACGGGAACGTGTACTGAGGACGCTTTCGATTTTCTTCCAAATTCAAAAGCCAGCTTTTGAGATTGACTGTGTTCCCGAGCGCTACGATAAAATTATATGAAAGGAACACCTACTATATGTAAGATAATATAAAGTCTTGTATTATACAAATCTTGTTTGTTTCGTTTTTCTAATTCTACCTTTTATGTAACCTACTTTTTAATATAATCAACAAAACACGAGAAATCGGTCTGAGAACGTAATTATCGAAACTCATTAAGTTTCCTCGAGGATCGAGTATACCTTTCCTGATACATTACACTTTTTATATACATATATATATATCACAATAAATACAGTAAGAGAAAATAAATATTTTCCAGATTTCTTAGCAATATTTTGAAAAAATTCTTAGCCTTCAATTAATCTATTAACTGGAAAGTTATGATTATATACATTATGTAGTTCAATGCATTTTCATATTCGACGAAGTGTTCGTGGCATTTCAAGCCTAAGAAATGTAACGTTGAATATAGATACAAGTCACCTATATCATCAAATGATAATGCATTCGGATTTTTCCCGCTCATACGTGATTGAAAATGAAAACACTTTCGATAGGCAGCGAAGTTTGTGCCATCGCATTTGGTATATAAATGGTGCTTGGCACCGCCTAAATACTGCATTCATCGACAAGTATATTTCTATTACGGGTCGAAATCAGGTGCTTGGAAAACGAACAACATCGAGATGAAGACCTTTCTCGTCGTTAGTTGCCTATTGGCCACTGCTGTAAGTGCACTTTCAATTTACCATTGTTCGCCTTGCAATCACTACCGTTTCAAATGCCAATGCATTTTCACTTTTAATCAGTTACAATATACACAGCATTTATGGAACAATTCGGTCGATGAAAATGTTCGATCGATACCTTGACCATTTTCCATTGAATTTGCAGACAGCCATAAGTACAGAAAACATGAACAAGTTAACGGAGGTATGGAAGGATCCACTAGTTAAATGTTCCCAACAAAATGGATACAGTGGTCGTAAGTATCACGCGGGAAATTTTCTTCAATTCGTAAAACAAGCGTCCGAATGGTCGGAATAATAACGGTAAAAAAATATTGCAATACACCAGTGACTCTGCAAGAGATATACGAGAAGGAAGAAAGGGGTGGAGTTGACAAGAGTACATGTTTGCATGCCTGCCTGCTGAGATCATTAGGGGTGGTGAGTAAATTCGATCAGAAGGAGAATTAGAACTATTATAAATATTCGTTGATGTCTTAATACTGAGTACTCGGTTGTTTCGTTCCAGCTGAACTTTTCGGGAATAGATGGGCGGAAGCTGAGTAAGTCTGTCGAAAGTGTATTCGCCGGTCAGCCAGAAGTAATTACGGAACTGACAGAGGCTGCGATTCACTGTGTAGCTAAAGGTAAATGATAAGTCTAGCACTTTTTACACAATAATTAATTGTAGAAAAATGTCTAATCGTTGTTGCCTGAATTGTTTTCAGTGGCAACCGTACAAGACGAGTGCAAGAAGGCATACCTCTATTCCCAGTGCTATTTGCATAGCAATTAAACGAACTCATACAGCAATCGCTACTAAAATATCTTGCAATATAAAATTCATTTACATGTAAACTTTATACACCATTGCATGTTGGTAATAAAAGCAAATCAATATTAAAAAATCTCGATGTTTTATGTCCGTATCCCTCCATACGATTTATCCAATATTTCTCGTAACCATCAACTCTCAATTCAATTTTTTCAGTATCACCAGCCCCCCCCATTTCTTTCCAACTTTGCAAGGAGAATAAAATTAATAACAACGCGTACAATTTACCAAAGAGAACAGAACAAATTTTTACCCCAGGCGACGATCGCCTCGTCCCCTCTTGCCATTCCTCAAATTGATTCCGAGAACGAAAAGAACAAGAAGCAAAATATAAATATAGTAAGAGGAAACAAATATTTTCCAGATTTCTTCGCACTATTTTTAACCAATTCTCAGCCTTCAATTAACCTATTACTTTGAAAGTTATGATTATATACACTAACTACACAGATTTTGCTCCCTTCTGCCATCATCCTTCAATCCCGATATTGTGTAACTACTTGCAACTCGTTCGGTTAATCGCATCTCGTTAAAAGACTATGCGATTAAAACGCGCTGTATAAACGTAATGTACATTGCTTCGCTCTTACATACCTACGCTATTTTATGGATGAATTAAAAATAAAAGAACCATGGAAATAAACCATTAGAATTGTTCTCCAGAAAAAATACCAATTGTTGAGTAAAATCTGAGGGAAGACACCACGCGACAAAACAAATCAGTAAATGCGAATAAATTATTTCCTTCGCTATTACAATTTTACCATTCACAAAATTTATCCGATACACGGAGTCGTGCATTCCCATTCGACCGGACAGATTTATAGATTATTATCGATTGGAATATTTCGATCGTACATCGTGGAACCGGTTTCCCACGGATTAGACTTAATCCCATCGTGACTTCAATAACGATGAAATTAATTTTGTGGCCGTTTGTCATCGTTCCTTAACAGGAACAAAAAATTCAGTCCGGTTCTGTGGTAGGATCGGAACTGGTTCAGAATCGATGCCCGAGAGTCCGAAAGAAACTTAATCAGTTCGCTGTGAGCTCCATTACTGTTGAATTGCGAGCTTGTTGAAATTAAAAGCGTCCATTAATTATAGTTTCAACGATCAGATCACTTATTCAATACAGTTTCCTTACACGATGGCCCCGTATTTCAATGTAATATATTTTCATATTTTTCATGAATAGATTCCACGAATTACGAATGATAATTTGATAACGATCGAAGTCAGTAATTAATTTCGTAACTTTCTGCAAACTAAGACCGTACAAAGGAAACACGTCCCCATGACGATGCATTGGACGCTAATGTAAAAGGTGTCGACGACGATACGTGTCAATAGGCCACGCTTAATCTTGATAGATATCGTCCATCTCATTTCAATTATTTTATGCAAATATTTTTCGTACTATTTTTATCATTCTTTAATTGAATGTGGCAGACGATGCTGCTGTTTTTGTTATTCCTCTTCGCCCGAACAATAAAGATTAATCATCCTTCGAGTAAGGACTCAAGAAATTGACCATCTTCTCGCCGATCCCTATCTAACGTTACATAAAGCGACGTGCATCGAGCAATTATATCTCTTCCTGCTATTTCATAATGGAATCTTAACACTTTGCAAGGTTCGACGCATATTTCCTTCGATCCTGTATAAATATGATGTTCACACGTCGACGGGCATCAGTCAGAATCTTTGTTTCTTTGAATTTTCGTGAACAATTGCAAGAATGAACAGTATACTGGTGGTGTGTTGCCTATCCGTGTTTGCGGTGAGTCGAAAATTGTGAATTTGTCGTTTCTATGATTGAAAATTCTGTAGGAGTGTGGCGATAACTATGTGCTTCCTAATAAAATTCAACTAGACGTGCACGATTTGTGTTTCGAAATAAAGTTTCGAACTAAACATGAGAGGAACATTCGAATGAAAAAGGTGAATTGAAATTAACAGAGACTTAAGAAGACTAAAAATCAATGGTTTCTCGTTGCGTTCAATTTACCTGAGATCTATGATAGAAAACAAGGAACTTCTAATAATAGAAACGCGTGAGAAATTTAGTACTATGTATCAAATAAAATTAATATAAATTTAGGGGATGGTTCACTCTGATATGGAGAGCAGTGTCGAGGACGTTTTCGCCGAGGAACTACAGTCTTGTGCCGAGGAGCTGCAGATTCCACCAAGTAATGCGATTACCATTATTTTCAACCATTTTTTTACTTCGCACGTCTGTGCAAACAATATATCGACATTCTAGCGCAGATGAACAAGATACACGATCCAGACTTGCAGAGCGAAGATAGGAAAAAAATTGGATGTCTGAATGCGTGCATATTGAAAAAATTGAAAGCGGTGAGTACATTTTTATCCGCGAATGTTGTTCAACACTTTTCCAAGGAACCCTGTGCAATCTTATTGTAAACAGATGCGTCTAGCGTCGCGTCTTAAATCTCCTATGAAAGAAGTGTAAATGTTTCTGCACTCGAATTCAGAAGAAACTGTAACAGTGATCAAAAGAATAAAACGTTTCCGGAAATGATCGTGAAGCGAAATTTATTTTTAGTTGGACGACGGTGAAATCAAGCCAGAGAATCTGCAAGAATCGGTGGAGAAATTGTTTTCGAACCAGCCTGAAGAAATACCCTCGACAATGGAAGTGTTCCACAAATGTGCCGAGGAGGGTGAGTAAAAATTCGAGCGAACCAGATACAAGGGATCTGAGGGCAATTGTAATCTTCTTGCGATGCAAATTAATTTATTGTACTTTCAGCGAAAGGAAAATCGGATGAGTGCGAGCTCGCGTACGAATTTTCTCATTGCATCCTGGTGAACAGAAAGGAATGATTCGATGGATTTTACTCGGCGCACAGAGCCTGCTCCTTTAGAAAACGAGCAGACAAAAACATGCGAAGACGGCAAATAAGATAAATACCGAAATATAATATACCATACAATTGTAAGGCTTAAAGTAGTCATTCAATAAAATAAAACTGAAGGCTTACCACGTAGAAGAATGATTTCAATCAACCTGTTATACAACTCTGTTCATGCCACGCTATTATTTATGGAAACTTTGCACTGTCGCGACGTAAAGTTTTACCCTCCTCACGGATAATGTAAATTAAACGGTAATTAACTGCACATAAAAAGAGCTTGTTTCTAGTGCAGCACGCGATATACGTGATTGAAAAAACTTCTGCTCTGGAAATATTCCACTATTTCAAATAAAACTGAAACCGGAGGACGAGCAAAATATAATCATTAATATTTACATACTTTTCTGGTTTCACTCGACTAATTATAATTATCACGATCGTGCAAGTGTTCAGATGCAACTGATTATTGCGTTCTGTATGTTCCACTGGATTTCAATATATTTTCATACTGATTGAAGCACTTAAGGCCGCTCAAGGCTAACAATTACAGTTCCAAATATAAATATAAGCAAGCTGCGAGCGGCAATAATTGCATCGGTTTTTTCCCACTATACGTGATTGGTGCTGACGAATCTGTTGAAATGCAACGAATTTTTTGCCATCAGATATTCCAAATAAATATCGCCGACCATTACCCAGTTGCTTCAGTCGTCGAAGATTATCTTTCATATACGGATCGAATTCAGCTGTTTGGAGAAGAATAACATCAAGATGAAGAGCATTTTGTTCGCAAGTTGCCTCTTGTTCGCAGCTGTAAGTATATTTTTTAATTTGCCATCGTTCATTGTGCGATCATTATATTTTTCAGTATTCCATTTTCAATTAATTTATATACGCAGAATATATGGAACAGTTCTTGGGTCAATAAAAATGTGCAATCTGTCGGTTTGGAGGATTTGTACAGACCATAGAATGTGGAACGATCATTACTATATTTCTATTATCCAACAAGAATAATTTTATATAAATGATAGTAATTTATAATACGTCGATCTGTAAATTTTGCTATTAATTTTCAGTCGGCTATTCGTGCAGATAACCTCGATACCTATCTGGAGAAATCGAAGGACCAAGTGGTCGCATGTGCCAAGGAAAATGGATACACTGATCGTTAGTATAACAAATGAAATATTCATTGAATTCACAAAGCTGGCGGAAAAGTTAAGGTGATAATTGAACAAAATATTGAATTACACCAGTGAATCCACGAGCGATATACGACAAGTATATGAAGGATGGAGCTGATCAACCTGACTGTTTCGGTGCATGCCTGATGAAATCATTGGGCACAGTGAGTAAATTGGATTATTATAAACAATAACTGCCTTAATCATCATTCCTCGTCTGGCGAAAAGTTAAAACAAATCAATCGCGAACGAAATATAAAATAAATATAGCACGCATATTCGTTCACGAACAAACGGCTCAATATTCGATTTCTTTTATTGCAGATGGTAAACTCGAAATTGGACACGGCGAAGCTGAATGAATTTAACAAGAGCGCGTTCCCCGATCAACCAGAGATGCACGCCAAGTTAGAAAAGATTACAAGTGATTGTGTCGAGAAAGGTAAAACATATGTGACATTAGTAATATTCAGGTCCAACGTTTGCTGGACAAAAGTCAAATACGAAAGACAGATTGGCATTAATGCCTACATTTTCTTTCCTAGCGAAAAGCGTGTCAGAGGAGTGCAAGATGGCGTACACCTACATCAACTGCTTCATGAGCAATCAATAAATGAAGTTGGATAAGAGCCGCTGGTGAAATGTCTTTGAAAATAAAATGAGCTTACCCTGATGCTATACATATACTTTTCTTGCTTATAACGAATGAAATAAAAATGATATTGAGAAATGTCTATCAATTGGCCTCAATTTTTTTGTGCCATCCCCTCACAAGGAGAGGTCGTCGACTTTGATCAAACTTTTTCTCACGACTCCGGAAGAAAAATAAATCGACCTATATTTGGTGGTTTTTGTTCATACCTATTATTTATAAGAATATTTGACAGAAGAATATAACTAAAAAAATTATTGATATACGATATAAAGCATTGTACACTATGTATTTCAATGCATTTTCACATTCATCAAAGTGTTCGAGGCATTTCAAGTCTAAGAAATGTAACGTTGAATATAGATACAAGTCGCCTGTATCATCAGGTGATAATTCATTCGGATTTTTCTCCTTCATAAGTGATTGAAAGTGAAAACATTTTCGATATGCAGCGAAGTTTATCCCATCGCATTTGCTATATAAATGGTGCTGTCACCGCCGAATTCTGCATTCTGCAAATATTCCACTAATTCAAATAAAACTGGGACCGGAGGACGAGCAAAATATAATCATTAATATTTACATACTTTTCTGGTTTCACTCGACTAATTATAATTATCACAATCGTGCAAGTGTTCAGATGCAACTGATTATTGCGTTCTGTATGTTCCACTAGATTTCAATATATTTTCATACTGATTGAAGCACTTAAGGCCGCTCAAGGCTAACAATTACAGTTCCAAATATAAATATAAGCAAGCTACGAGCGGCAATAATTGCATCGGTTTTTCCCACTATACGTGATTGGTGCTGATGAATCTATTGAAATGCAACGAATTTTTTGCCATCAGATATTCCATATAAATATCGCCGACCATTACCCAGTTGCTTCAGTCGTCGAAGATTAACTTTCATATACGGATCGAATTCAGCTGTTTGGAGAAGAATAACATCAAGATGAAGAGCATTTTGTTCGCAAGTTGCCTCTTGTTCGCAGCTGTAAGTATATTTTTTAATTTGCCATCGTTCATTGTGCGATCATTATATTTTTCAGTATTCCATTTTCAATTAATTTATATACGCAGAATATATGGAACAGTTCTTGGGTCAATAAAAATGTGCAATCTGTCGGTTTGGGGGATTTGTACAGACCATAGAATGTGGAACGATCATTACTATATTTCTATTATTCAACAAGAATAATTTTATATAAAGGATAGTAATTTATAATACGTCGATCTGTAAATTTTGCTATTAATTTTCAGTCGGCTATTCGTGCAGATATCGTCGATACCTATCTGGAGAAATCGAAGGACCAAGTGGTCGCATGTGCCAAGGAAAATGGATACACTGATCGTTAGTATAACAAATGAAATATTCATTGAATTCACAAAGCTGGCGTAAAAAGTTAAGGTGATAATTGAACAAAATATTGAATTACACCAGTGAATCCACGAGCGATATACGACAAGTATATGAAGGATGGAGCTGATCAACCTGACTGTTTCGGTGCATGCGTGATGAAATCATTGGGCATAGTGAGTAAATTGGATTATTATAAACAATAACTGCCCCTAATCATCATTCCTCGTCTGGCGAAAAGTTAAAACAAATCAATCGCGAACGAAATATAAAATAAATATAACACGCATATTCGTTTACGAACAAACGGCTCAATATTCGATTTCTTTTATTGCAGATGGTAAACTCGAAATTGGACACGGCGAAGCTGATTGAATATAGCAAGAGCGCGTTCCCCGATCAACCAGAGATGCACGCCAAGTTAGAAAAGACTGTAAATGATTGTGTCGAGAAAGGTAAAACGTAAAACATATGTGACATTTGTAATATTCAGGTCCAACGTTTGCTGGACAAAAGTGAAATACGAAAGACAGATTGGCATTAATGCCCACATTTTCTTTCCTAGCGAAAAACGAGCCAGAGGAGTGCAAGATGGCGTACACCTACGCCAACTGCTTCATAAGCAATCAATAAATGAAGTTGGATAAGAGCCGCTGGTGAAACGTCTTTGAAAATAAAATGAGCTTACCCTGATGCTATATATATAATGTTCTTGCTTATAACGAATGAAATAAAAATTATATTGAGAAATGTCTATCAATTGGCCTCAATTTTTTTGTGCCATCCCCTCACAAGGAGAGGTCGCCGACTTTGATCAAACTTTTTCTCACGAATCCGGAGGAAAAATAAGTCGACCTATATTTAGCGGTTTTTGTTCATACCTGTTATTTATAAGAATATTTGACAGAAGAATATAACTCAAAAAATTATTGATATACGATATAAAGCATTATACACTATGTATTTCAATGCATTTTCACATTCATCGAAGTGTGACATTGTATGTAGATGCAAGTCGCCTGTATCATCATGTGATAATTCATTCGGATTTTTCTCCTCCATACGTGATTGAAAGTGAAAACATGTTCGATATGCAGCGAAGTTTATCCCATCGCATTTGCTATATAAATGGTGCTTGGCACCGCCTAAATACTGCATTCATCGACAACTATTCCTATTACCGCTCGAAATCAGGTGTTTCGAAAACGAACAACTTCGAGATGAAGACCTTTCTCATCGTTAGTTGCCTATTGGCCACTGCTGTAAGTACACTTTCAATTTACCATGGTTCGTCTTGCAATCACTACCGTTTCAAATGCCAATGCATTTTCACTTTTAATCAGTTATAATATACACAGAATTTATGGAACAATTGGGTCGAATTTGCAGGCAGCCATAAGTACAGAAAACCTGAGCAAGTTATCGGAGGCATGGAAGGATCCAATAGCAAAATGTGGCAAACAACATGGAGCCGCTGTTAGTAAGTATCACGCGTGGAATTTTATTCAATTCGCGAAACAAGCGTCCGAATGGACAGAATAATAACGGTAACAAACATTGAAATACGTCAGTGACTCTGCAAGACATATACGAGAAGGAGGAAAGGCGTGGAGTTTCCAACAGCCCATGTTTGCACGCCTGCGTGCTGAGATCATTAGGGGTGGTGAGTAAATTCGATTAGAACTATTATAAATATTCCTCGATGTTTTAATACTGAATATTCGGTTGTTTCGTTCGAGCTGAACTTTTTGGGAATGGATGGGCGGAAGGTGAGTGAGCATATCGAGAGTATATTCGCCGATCAGCCAGAAGTAGGTACGAAGCTGAAACAGGCCGCAATTCACTGTATAGCTGACGGTAAATAATAAGTCTAACATATTTCAAACAAGAATTAACTGCAGAAAAATGTCTAACATTCTTGTCTGAATTTTTTTCAGTGGCGAAAAACATACAAGGCGAGTGCGCTATGGCATACCTCTTCGCCCAGTGCTTTTTGCACAGCAATTAACACTAAACGTACCAAACGGTGTCAAATGACCCCTTTCAAAATTTACTTTTTACTTTTTCTTCTTTCTAAAAATCAACTTACGCGACCCCTTATGGTAAGAATAGGTATGTGTAAAGTACCTCTACGTTTAGTGTTAAACGAACTTATACAGCAATCACTGCTATCTTACAATATAAAATTCATTAACGTGTAAACGTTATATGTCATTACACGTTGGTAATAGAAGCAAATCAATATTAACAAATCTCGATGTTCTATGCCCTTATCCCTCCAATACGACTTATCCGATATTTCTCTTATCCATCAACTCGCAATTCAATTTTTTCAGTATCGCCCCACTCCCCCTTTTTTTTCCCAATTTGACACAAGAATAAAAATAAAAAAAATACATAAAGTTTACCAAAGAGAACAGAGGATCCTCTCGTCCCGCCTTGCCATTCCGCAAATCGTTTCTCAGAACGAAAAGAACAAGGAACGAAGGTACAAGCAAACAAATCAACGATCGACAAATTGCATCGTCATTTTTGATTCCCTGTTGCTCGTCCTGGGCCAAGATTACACACATCGTTACATATCGTGCCTTCAACAATGCTATAATTTTCCCTTAAGCATCCTTGTTCAACGATCGCCGAGGCGCGCCGCAAACAATCATTTCTAGTGACAAATTTGACGCTCGGCAACGATAATCAAGCCTGTTTCGGCCGTACTTGAACCGATCTTACGTAAATTGACATGAATCGGGCAATTATCTCGTTTCCTGCTGCGAACTGTCAGGTCTTAACACCTGCTATTGTCCCGCTTGCGGCTCATATAAATATCGGCCCGCGGGATTCACTACCATCCATAGTCAGTATATCAACGGTGAAACCGTATAGTGCAGATCGATTTCGTTTCAGGAATAAAACCTTTGTAAAGCACGCCCCGTTTCGAAGATGAAGACCCTTGTGACTATTACCTGCCTGCTGGCCGCCGCGGTGAGTGTCGTTCGTTTCAGGGAATTCCGCGAGGAATTTCGTTTCGTTTTCGAGTATATGGACGTTATTCTGTGAGGAAATTCCGTGAACCGATGGAGTAAGTTTTGTGGAGGCTCGCGAAGAAGCGACAGAGACAGTCGGGATTGGGTGGAAATTATGTGGGACAGATGTTTGGAAATTAAGGAAATCGTAGCTCGATGGTGTCAATTTGACTGGCAGTGAAACAAAAATAGAGAAGAGATTTATTTAATTAGAAAAGTTAGTGTACTGTACCAGATATGTATATACAAGTAATAGCTCTGTGAGATATCCATGTCTCTATGATAGATGGTCTCTAGTGTAACAATTTTTTAACGTCTCTGGAATGGTCGATGGTAGAATAATTACTGAAAATAATTGCGGCGATTGAAAATTGCAATTGCAGACGGTTGTACGTGGTATAGACCAGGACGAAGTCTTGGGGAAATACATGGAGTACTTGATGCCCGACCTAAAACCGTGTGCCGACGAGTTTCACGTCACAGAAGGTGAACAAATCTGTTAATTAATCAAGATCGTTAAATCGTACGTCTACATCGGACAGTAAACAGTGTGAAATAAATTATTCGTGTTCTCGAATAACTTAATTTCTCCCCCCGATTCGGCTAAGTTTCCAACAAAATGTGTTTTTGAACTGACCGAATGATTTAGAGCAAGCAACGAACGTGCAACAGGCCAATGGCGGGCCTGACCTAAGGACGATGGGTTGCATGAAAGCGTGTGTCATGAAACGTATGGGAATTGTAAGTATATCTCGTTTGGAGTGAAAAATTAATTAGCCACAACAATTGGATCTCGACGGTTGCCTCAATTTTTGGTTTCCCACATAGTTGACAGGCATCGACTTCCATTTAGAGCCAATATACAAAATGATTGACACCGTTCACGCTGGAAATGACGCTGACATCCAGGCAGTAAAGGCGCTTGCAACTGATTGTTCCGCGGACAGTGAGTAAACGATTTTTACTATATGAAACAGAAGTTTGGACGTTTCGATGAAAATTATTTTAGACAATTACGATTTTATCTCGCAAATGGCTAAAATAATTTACGCTGGCAGCGATGAGTGTATCCAAAGTTTAATTACCTCCTGTGTTTGTTAACGTTTGAAACTGTTGCCCGTGCATATTCGTTAACAAAATGTACACCACCTCTTTCATTGTTACAGTCAAAGGAGAGACGGATGAGTGCAACATCGGTAACGCTTACACCGACTGTTACATACAAAAGCTGTTCAACTCATAAGATAAAAATCTATCAAAAATCGCCTGCCGAAGGCCGCAAGGTTGTAGTGATACGGGTTATCGCTTGTACTACGTTCAATAAATGATATAATATTACGACACGTGTATCCTTTCTTTCTTCATCGTCATGAGTATTCATCGACTCGAGCAATAACGGCGGATCGATGTCGTGTCTCGTTTATTCCATTACCACCGATGCAGTGGAACAATTAAATCGTGCTTTAGATTTAATGAAAAAACATTTCGCCCAAAACTAACATTTATTGGCATTCACGTCTGTATTATCCGAACCTGGTTTAATATTAATATCAACGTTGTATCTAAACCTTTTCTACTTCAAAATATGTAACCCGTTCGAATTCAACAATACGCTCGTTTCATAAATTATAATAAAAATAAATCTACGGTTCCTGTACTCTTTTATGCAAAATTTCATTGATAATAATTGTTCCTTAATGATTTCATAAGAGCAACGAGAATTTTTTTCTGCTCGTATTCGTTACCGATTAGTCGTCGATCACAAAAAATTTCTGCAAGCACAATTCGAACTGGAATCTCTCTTTCTTGTAACTGGGTATTCTACTGCATCGTCTACAGTTCCCCCGGAAAATGTATCCGGTGTCTGTAATCGCAAGCAGAGCCGACTATTTGCAAAAGTGTTTCCCCATCGCGTAAGGTCGGCCTTAACTTTATTCCACGCTGTATGCTATAGAACTTCGACCATTACGGGCTACATTATACCGCCTCACAACGTGACACGCTTACGTTAACGCGATCCTTGCTCGTATTCTACGGGGGAATCAAACGTGGACAATTTTCTCGATTATCCAGCACGAATTTAAAAAGGCGAATGATTTAGCATTTCTTTACCGATTTTTCGTTTTCTTCCGTACGTTCAGGGTGAGAGGAAGTAATAATAGGTTTCAATAGAACTGGAGGCGGAAAATAAATGTCGCCTAACAATTATGAAGGTTCGTTTTTATTTATTCGTATCTGGCAAGCTTTATTGTGATTGTAGTAAATTGTAATTACTTTAATTATTGAAGAAATTGAATTGAATTGATGAATTGAATTACGTTAATTATTGAAACTGAATAGTTAACAGTAAGGGATTAAGAATTTATATCGATAGAAAGAGAAACAACGAATACAATTCACTTTTGTGCTATTATAATTGTGGGTTGCCAATTTATATTCAATTTTCTATTTGCCTCTTATTTGGAAATCAGGACCAACAAGGCCACTCGAATCTGTCTTCATTTCTTTGTTCTTTTTTTTTGTTCCACACAAAGGAGAAAAAGTACTGGTATATCGTCGTATATATTTTCATGCATTAATCTCTCCCTGCGAATATTACGTATCTTTAAAGCACACGCTCACGAACACGTGCATACCGGGTGGTCGTGAAACATCGCCCCGTGTCTGAAACGAGCATAGTGTTCGCGATTCGAGTGCAACTTGATTATTCATAAGCCGACCGTCACGGTGTCTGCGAGAGCGGTCTTCCCTTACAATTGCCTGCCCCGCTTAATACCATTCTTATTAACAAAATTACACGGGGCTTCTGTCGAAAAATAGTTGGCAATTCGTGAAAAGATACAAGTTCTTATGTTCGGAAATAATTATTTTCGATACCTTTATAGTAAGCTCTGTTCGAAAAGAATTTCTGAGCGACAAGATATTATTTTCCGCAAGAAAGTATAATTTCTCTATTCCATATTTTTTTGTACCAACAAATAATTGTTTCACTTTGAAAATCGCACCTGAAAAATTTATGTGTATTATTTTGAGAATCGACAGAGTTTTCTTTTCTTTCTTTTTCGCAGAGCGGAGTGAAGCTTGTATATTTGCGGGAAGTTGGAAAGTGTCGTTCGGTTTTTCATCGAACTGCATTATTGCCATTGCTGCAGAACAATAAACTGTTCAGCGTTGTGTTTAACGACGTTCCTTCTGATGTAGCACTTTCTCGTTCCGCCCAGCTATTGTACAGTTTTTGCTGATTGATACAGATATCGTATCGAGCCACGCACATGCCAAACGCTACAGAATCTTTGTTTAAAATTTGATACGGTTGTCAAACGTGCCGGTTTTCATGTGCTCGTTAACAAATATAAGCGCCGGCCTTTCGTACCCACTCAGCACAGTTTGCAAAATACTTCTTCGGTCAATCTCCTTAGACCATTGCTAATTTTCAGTCCAGTAATCGATTTGGACAATGAAGCTCTTCGGTATCGTCGCTTGTGCGCTTATTATTAACGTAAGTACATAATAAATACACCTTCAACGTGCTACTTAATAACCGAGAAAAAAAATAGCTAGCAGTACGATTACTTGTGCGAAGAAACTATAATGTTCGACAAATAAATTGGAACTAAAAAGACATTCCTGTTATGAATTGTTGTGATTGTACCTGTACGTAAATAAAAGTTTTTAAAGCTATCAGAAAATTGTCATGGATAATTATGATCTTGCAAAGATGTATATTACTGTTACTTATATTTTGCGTTAACTTCCTAACGAATTAAAATGTGCAGGCAATTATTTGCCAATAGAATTCTCTGAGACCACTAAGGGAAAATATCTTCAATTAATTAATAACCATCGTATTAATGCAATGAAGTAAGAATAATTTTTACTTCCGCATGCTGCAATCGAGTAGTAATTCATTCAACTTCGGGGAATCTGTCAATTTATTATATCATTGTTGTTTTATATGCACGGCACATAAAGCGACAAAATAATAATTACCTCCGATTGATCGGTTGCCATCTGCTTTAGATGACAGCTGGAGCAAATACGATGCAGGAACTTGCAAAACTAATAAATATTCCTGCGAGAGATCTTGGACACTGTATAATGGAAGAGCCTCTAACTCTAGGTATAAAGTAATTCATTATAGACTTGTTTAAAAACAGAGAACAATACCTGCGATTGTCTTGAATTATTTAAGAAGAAAAGAGGAAGATTGTTTTTTAATAATTTTGATGCTTCTGTTTACAATTATAGACCAAATGTTGCAACTGGAACGTCTGGTCGCAGACAAAACGGCGTTTAACGAAAATCCTGAGAGAGAATTGAAAAGCTTCGACTGTTTCATTGCGTGTGTTTTAGAGAAGTCTAAAATAGTAAGAGACATCTACTGTTTCTCAATATATTTTCATTCTTAATTCTATTATTGATATTATTATTTTGCAATTGCCACAGATGCGGGACGATAAAATTTCGCTGGAAAACTTGCTTAAAACGGCAGATGGAAACAGCCCGACCGACGAAGAAAAGAAGAATATGAGTGAATGCGTGGAAAAAGGTGAGTCTTTCGTCGAATGAAAATTGAGAATTGATTCTGAACCACGAAAACAGCAGGTTGCGTGGCAAATTGAATGAAACAGCAGTCGAAGTAAAAAATTATTTCAGCTGAATGGACAATCTGAAATAACTACATTCCGATATTATTATTTCTGTATTAAATTATATAACAGCCGTGGAATGTTTTCAACGAGAATTATGCAGTTTCTGGGAATTTACAGTCCTTCACCTTCGTATCAGAAATTCCATGTTCGATTTATCAGAAATGCTAAACATGTTTAGCTAATTAATAGTAATCGATGAAATCGATCATAAAAATATGGTGCAAAGAAAATACGATTTTATTTCTAACGGTTATAGCATGCAAATAGATTTCTACGACAGTATTTTTCTATTTTCCAATATACATATGCAAGATATTTCCGGTAATTACGAATGTGCCACGCTTTAATTTATATCTTTCCACTGTTTCAGCGAACAAAGAAAAAGGGAAATGTAACATTGGACACGTGTTTGCAGTATGCCTTCTACAAAACATGAAAGTGAAATAATATAACTGTACATAAAATTATTTAATGCGTGGAATTAGTTAGAAAAGAATGACTGTGGAACATGTACTGATAATTATTTTTTCGGAGCATTTAGAATGAATAATTAGCAAATTATGCTTGCGCAACTATTTATTAATATTTTTCAACAAAATCAATAAATTACGGTAAAATTGACTCAACATGTGTTATTATTATAATAATTACTCTATTCAAACCCAAATGAGTTTATTTTATTTTTAACAACTACGGTAGTAGACTGTACCTACTTATAATTAATTTACGTGCAAAATTGCCTCTGAGAAGAACTCTGATTGCTGGAATCACAATAATTCACTGAAAGCTCGAGTAGGCAAACAAACCTATCACGCATTCTACGATTTGCTACGATTTTTCTAATCCCATTTTTTTTATCACTAATGATGCGTTCTTCAAAAACAAATACCATGCGATACGATCATGTGCATTTAACCTCTTGCCGCGATTATGCTCAATATAAATAAAGCAGAGGCAACAATCGTTCGCATTACAGTGTGTCGAGTTATCGGACATCCCGATTCGATAGATCAGCTTCGATTTGCAGTGGTAGATTTGTGAAATTTTCACAATGAAGTGTTTGCTGTTAATATTGTTCACGTTCTTCGCCTTTGTAGGTGTTCACAATCAAATAACAATATTATACGAATTCAAAAATCATCGCGGTGCTTCTTGCAAGTACGATCGATTAGTTTGCCGAAAGAAAATATTTCTTTGCTCGTTGCTCGATTACTGCATTTTACAAAAAACTAAGAATTGGAAAAAGAAAGAAGCTTTTATCGCATTAGTTTTCGAATGAATTCTTCATCGTTTTCTGCTACGTTTTATCCACTCACAAAATTATTCAATTCACGATTGTGATTTATCACGCCGAACGTTCGATTAAGCGAAATAATTGCCCGCTGCTGTTATTGAAATATTCTCTTTTAATTATATTAGACGGCTGCAGAAACGGACGACAGGTTCCACAGAATGACCATGGGTTTGGCAAGAGCCTTCACGATCACTCAAAGTGAGGCCGAACAATGTGTTCACAAAATGGCAGCAACTATGGGTAAAAAAAGACAGCAAAAACAAAATAAAATTCTGCTTCTATAAAAATAGAATGAGGCACTATAATTTTCTACAAATATATTTTTAAAAGGAGAAATGATTGCTTTCTAGAGGATCTAGATATGTTGGACGATGTAGTTATCGACAAAGTGGACGTTGATAAGAATAGCATAAGAAGAGCCACCTGTGCTTTAACTTGTTGCGCACAGAAGCAAGGAACGGTGAGATAATAAATATATAATTCAATAAAATATTAATTGAATTGTTTCCACCAATAAAAAAAACGAAAAAGCTAGAAATAAATTCTATGTAATGAAGGCTCCTTTGTAGCTAGAAGTTTTTGTTGTAAATGTTTCTTCTCATTTATCGTCTATCCTTGTTTCTTTAATATACATAAATTTATTCAATGTACGAAAATTGTTGTCAACCAGGCTTCTACAAATCGTTCCACAATGATTACTATTAATCGAGCTTCTCTTTGTTTTTAGATGGTCGGCGCAAAGCTCCAGCTACCAGTTATACAGAAACTGATTCAGAATGCTGATATACCGCAAAAAGTGAAGTACCACTACTACACGTCCGTGAACGAGTGCGCGAATCAAGGTACAGGAATAACGAATAATGAATGAAACCTGGATCGACGTATAAAAATCTTCGAAATAATTTATTCAACAATATCCATAACGTTTCAGTGAAAAATATTACCGACGAGTGCGAGGTGGGCTTCGAATTTGTGAAGTGCCTGATCCAATCCTGGGAGGATGCCGAACAAAGAGAAGAATAATAAATCCTACTTTTTATAAAGAGAAAAATGTCTACCTTCTTCTAATAAGGAAATATACGAAAGTTTCGAACAAGTGGTCAGAATAATATACCTGAGTATTCGACCGAATTGAAAGGAATGGCGATAAAATGAATTTGTAATTAAAAACTGTACGATGCTTTGAACTAACGAACGAGACGGCCGTTGCGTTTCGAGCTGCACATTGTAACGTACTTTCTTGCTTTACGAACGAAGATAGAGCTTGCCTTTTTATTCATTCAATCACAGATCGCGAACGAATTTCAATGTAAGCAAATATCGAGAACGAATGGAATGGCTGCGTTGTTATAAACATACTTTATTGCATCACCTCTGTGATGTAACAATAAGTTCTGACAACTGAGAACGTCCTCCGGGAATTGTTAGATTTGTAAAATTGGCATGATGGAATGAGTATAATTTACAGAAAGAAAATCGGAAAAAGAGTGCAATAAAAAAAAGATATGTTAACAGATAGCCATCAACTACTTTATTTTCTGCTGTATTATTAATTATTATTATTATCCCCTATCATAATCGAGGTGCAACATAGATTTACAATATGCATTAATAATTTAATAAACCTTTCGTTATTATTATATTGAATTTCAATCTGCACGAAAATTCGCAATTGATCAGAATATTCGTCCATGGATCTACTCAAAGTATAGTATTTACTCTTTAGTGTATAAAATATTGATAGGTCTATAAACAGATAACCCCAAAGAGCTTCACAATCTCCTCATTTTTCTTTCTTCTATATTCATAACTTGAAATGAAAATCTCTATCCATTCGAATTACTTACTGGAGCTACCTAAATCTAGAACACGATTGGAATTCCAACACATTAGCAATAGCAATTCCTAAAATACGAGGACGTTTTTAGTAAAAAAAAACAAAACATTGTTTACAGTGTAAAGTAAATGATTCCAATGTTTCCGGGTAGAAAAATTACGTAAAACTATTATCTACGACAATTAATCGGCAGTTTCCTATGTATTTATTAAGTATAAATAGCATGCCGAAACATTTTTATAGTCAGTCGTAGACTTTACCTGTACCTCGTCACTTCACCTGCGATCGTGGTGTCTTTAGTCTTTCGTCGAATTGCATTGAATAAAAGAAACATGAAAACTCACGCTATTCTCATATGTGCTGTCTGCTTTGTGTTTTACGCGGTACGTTCTTGTGTGCATTTATAACATTCGTTCTGTGAATTTCGTTATTTATATTTTATATTAATTTCTGTTCGACATTGCAGTCATTTTTTCTTCATACAAAGGCTTGACTCGTGACATTTTAAATTGATATCGTTCGAACGAATATAAACACTTTTCATTTGTTTTAAATTACTATCAAGCAATTAATACTTGTTTTTATTATTACTATTATAAGTCTGTACAGGTGGTTCGTGCCGACGACTCTGTGCCAGTCAAGTGTTTAGAAAAATTAGGGATCCGTATCGGTAAGAAAATGATACGTCAAAGTGTATTTCTTTCCCTTGAAATATTGACATATTTCAGCATGCAAACAGGTGGAAGTGTTGTTCATGAAAAAGAAGATTTTATAAATAATATAATGCGACTGATTTTTTAACACAATTTCAGCTGATATTCCAAAACTAATTGCTGACCAGTCTGAGGAGGCAGTTAGGAAACGCGCCTGCCTCGAGGCGTGTATCATGCAGAAAATTGGTCTGGTACGTGCGGGCCTATTCTACTTTGCAAACTCTTCGTTACTATAACGAATTGTAGAGCGAAGGCTGCGTTTTTTCTTCTGTGCATTAAACGCGACAAAGCAACGTTTTTTAATTAAAATGACAATGTGCTTAAAATGTTTCATCTATCACAGATGAATGGCAATACTATCGACATGCAGAAAATCGATGAGCACATCGATAAAGTGTTCGAAGATAATGAAGAAAAAGAGGATGTACGGCAGACCGTGCACGAATGTGCCTATCAAGGTACGCAAATAAAATAAAGTACAACTTTCTAATCGAACTACCGTTTCATAGTTTTTCTACATTTTCATTCAGCTCTCAACGACGACGAATGTTTGGTTGCTGAAAACTTTGCCGCGTGCGGTTTGGAGCACATAAAGATCCGTCTCCGACAATGGATGAACAAGATACAATAAAACGAGACGAACCGAGGACTCACTTGAACCCAACGACAAATAATAAATACATAGGCAATATGTAAAATTCGATGGGTTATTTATAAAATTGGAGAATTAAAGGAAATGCATTAAAACCGTATTTTTATATCGTTTTGATAATAAAACGCAACTCGAAATGAAGAATACTGGAATGACTAATGTGGTTTTTCTATTTTTAAAGACCAAACCAGGAGACTCTACAAAGTTACACAATTATCTCTCCACTTTTTCAGTGCTTATTTTTTCACGTGCCCAGATTCCAGAACGAAAACAATGGTTCAAGTTTCTCGGAGTAGAGGAAGACATCGTATCGGCAGACTGATCTCCAGTCGTCGCCGCGATTGTACAATGCTCCAATCGTTTCACCTCTAATCGACGCAATTACCTCCACCGCAATCGCCTTATTCCGCCCACGCATAGATAAGCGATTACGCGATCGCTCGCGATCATACACGCGAGTGTCTGTATCCCCTTTCACCCTTTTTATTTTCACCATGATCACACCTATAGAGCCAAGTGCACGCCCGTAGAGTAAAAATGATTCCCCGTGATTTGAGGCGTTTTTCCGATTCGAAAATTGTTCAAAATTAAACGTCTTTATATAGTCAAAAATTAAAACAGGAAAGCTTTTGTTCGCCAATACTGTCGCCGCGAATTTGAAGATTGAAGCCCGCCCTTTACAACGATCGCATAAAAATTCTCGCGACGGCAGTTTTGCCCCAGAGGCGACGCAACAGCCTCAATTCGAGGTTCGCTAATCAAAGAAAGCCCTCAGAGATGCGAAACGCAACGCCGGCTGCAAATGTTTGCCCGCGTTGCGTGTGGCCCAGCCGGAATACGCGATTCGACATAAATGAAATTACAAAGTCAAATGCAGATTGGGGTACGAGCGACGGATGAGGCCACTTAATGCAAACGACCGTCGTCAAAACGGCTAAACCTTTTGTTTAACACGTCTCGAATTATGTGGGATGAGCGACGACACTCGATCATTCGAATTGCTCAGCTGCCTGCCCCATCGATCTTCCTTTAATTGAATATTTTACAACGTTCTACACTGAAATTCAATTGTACCTACTCGAACGCGAGGAACAATCAATTAATACACGTGGATTATGAGCGCCGCGTTAATCGATCGATAAGCAAATAAAAATTCGACGAGTGAAACGATTTAATAATGATCAAACTTCTTTTGCTTGGGTGATTTGGACAAAAAAAATTCGTCAGTGCTGGTATACTGCAGTGTTCACTACTTAATAGTAGTATGTACTACTATTAGTAATACTTAATTATAACTACTGCTTAGTAATTATTTATCTCTGATAAATAAATGAAATACTCTTGGCAAACGGCAATGTGTTTGCGATATAGAAAAGGGTTTCGCCGTTTCCATCGATCTTGGTCTTAAGACAGCCCTTTCCCTCTCGCCGAAATAAGCTGAAAATCAGTTTAGATCCCGTTGAGACTTATAGTGTTTAGCCCTTAGCCCGTGTCGCACGAAGTGACGGATAACTCTGTTACTATAATTCAATCGAGTTGTCTGGCTCTATAAAGGCTTCTAACCGTGCACACAGACACCTGTACCGTCGTGCCATTGTGCAAATAGGTGTCGCGAAATGTACTTACACGACAGCCGCGTATCCAAGAAGAATACGACTGGAAACGATAGCTCGCATTATAATCGAATTTACAGCCGTCGACGGCGACGTCGCGTTTGTGCATACTTATTCCTTATGCGAGCACGATTGTGCGATCGTTCTGCTTCCGTTAACTTCAATCGTGATCGTTTACACTGCGTCCGATTGTGATCGTTTTAATTGCTCGCGAGCGAACGAAAGGACGCAAGAATTAAACTGACGGCACTGTGTCTGATGTATGAATACGAGTTTATTCTATCGCGTAAGCGTGAATGAAACAGTCGAAGGATATGTTTCATTCGTGATTCTATTGCGTTGAATAATCAGAGTACAATAAGGGTAATAATTATTTTCAATTATCAATTGATTACGAGGAACATAATTTTGGAAAAGTGCCTGGATTTCAATTTTGAAAATTCCTCAAAATTCAATGCTACAAAAAAATCGTTTTCCTCGAGGAACTTGCACAGGTCAGAAGCTCATTTCTGAGAGGTATACATCACGTTTGGAAGTTAAATACCAAATAAAGTTTCGACTTAAAGAGACTGAACAATCAAAGGAGTTGCGAACTCAGGATCAAGAGCGTCGAGGAATCCCCAGGTTTCTCAAAATAAATGTTTGGAAGAAGTTCACATCCCAGGCTCGATTCTCCAGAGAGAATACCGAGCCGAAAACTTTTACCTGAAAACTCGTCGCTGGAATTGATTCCACTTTGAATAAATTTCATCAGACCGCAAATTCTATTACTGCGCCAACCCTTGAAGCATCTACCCCCGCTAGAATCGCCCGGAAAATGAAATTATATGCGTGGCAATAAATCTACTCGCATGTAAGTACAATGCAAACGTCAAGATGAAACTCGTGTCCCATCGAACGTTATGTTATCAGACACGACATTATCCCTGCGTCGTTATTGCACGAATTGCTCCCATACTATGCGGCCAATCAAACGTTTCCCGAAATGCAGTTAATATAACTTCAGTGGCGCAGGTCCCTGCTGGAATATCGTCGAATGATAACCGCGACCCGATCGGGGGTCGCTGGAATTCCAGGATGCTACGATGAAATTAGCATCGCTGGAATTCCAAGCCACGGAACTTATGGGATCGAAGAATGAGAAAGTAATGCTTTATCGATTAAAGTGTGGGATAGACGCCAGCCGTGAATAATTTTTCAATTATTCGTCGATCATTGTGGAATGACGTATTTCGTTCTGGACATACTCAAATTACTCGAGACCTATCCTTTCGTGAATTCTTTAATTGTTCGTTATTGTTGTATTATGTTTCTTTCGTTACTATTACGTCGTCAAATTATGGATAGGGAGTTATGAATGGGATGATTTACCTTTCACCGATGGAATTAATTAAAAGTCGTGGCAACGACAGTACTGCAGACGGAGCTCGAAGTTTTCTGACGAGGTCTTCTACTTTGCCAGCAAGATGTTCTTTCTCGAGATTCGATTGCAGCAGTTGAACCTGAAATCGGAAGAAACCCGGTTGAAATATTCTGTCCGCATCGGCGACTGAAATCGCGAAAGACAATTGAATATTGGCGAACTAACTAATTTCAATACGCCCATTGCCAAAATAATCCCCCAAACTAAATACAACTTCCCTGCAAATCCAATTCCACTTAAACTATCTTCCTCTTCGATCATGCAACAAAAAAAAGGGGAAATATTACTCAAAGCAAATCGTGCTCACCCACGCCCAACGATCCTCCATCGCAGGAGAAACCGTCCACCTTAAATTTTAATTCACTCCCACAAATCTAACCCCTACCCCATTCCAAGCGGGATCTCGATTTTCCTCGATGCTTTCCAACAAACGTACAAACGACCTCTATAAAGTAAATTGTCCAATAGATCCTCCCTTCTAATCGGCAACTTTTCAAGCCACGCATGGCGGCATCCCACGTGTACACTGCGAAACGAAAAATTCTTTCCACCAACCCCCTCATGGACCTCTTCCATTACGAAGTCTGCCCTACAGCTGCACGCGCGAGTGTGCACGCAGAACCGACGCGGGCACGCGTTCCACGGACAAACAGATACAGAAACGTACTGGAGCCCCTGATATAACCGATGTAACGGGTGCACGGGTTGGCAAAATGTATTCGCGAGTGCACAGCACCGACCGGTGATATATAGGACGGCTTGCAACAACGAGGTATTTCGCTTGCGCACACACCGCCACCCTATACATTATGCATATATTACGCTGGTACGTGTGTACACGACGCTCCTGTGCATACGCGGCATGATGTACAGGGTGTACCAGGTGTCGCGATGCATTATTTACTATGGCAAGTGAACTACGACGAAGGCATTGGCGCCTGGTAATGAACTGGAAATAAGAATCAGCGACTGATCGTGACTGGGTCTGGTTCAAGGTATCGTGGCTGTTCCTTCTTTATTTCTTGTGAAGGATTTTTCTTGTTGAGCGTGATATTTATGTATGTTTTTGTGTTTTCGAGGGTGGGTTTTTTTTAAGGGAAGTAGATGCGATCGTTGATTGCGGGGGATGAAAAATGGGGATGAACATTGGGATGAATGGAATGTTTGGAGATTTATGAATAGAATAAATGCTATTTGAATATTCTACTGATTTCGTTTGATCCAGTGAGAGGGTATTGTCCTTTTTCTTAATGCAAGCTTGTTTGTCGCGGCACTCGCGGCGCACAGCCGCAAAATAAAACGCTCCGAGGCAGGAACGTGGAAATGACGTCGAAAATAGACCGAGTTCCCTTGCGAGAACGACAACTAATAAACCTAGCAGTAATAAAGGCGAGGCGTATCCGGGACTCGTTGTGAAAATTCAGCCCACGATGGCTCGTGCCGTGAAATTTCCTCCATAATAATTTGGCCACGCGACGATTACGAGGGATCGTAAAATTTCGAGAGCGTGCGGCGGGAAAATTTCGCTAGCGTCTAGTCGACGATGGGATCGTAACAATTTTTTTTCTGCCCCTCTTCGTACCCACCCTGGCACGCGGACAATTTTCTGGAATATCGGGCAAGAGGGGATGAAAATTCGCAAGCAATTCTGTGCACTGCTAGAATGAATTTTTTTAATATTCCCCAAAAAATCAATTTCAGCACAGCGATTGTATTGGAAAGTAATTGATCATTTTTTCTCGACAAATAATATTTTTAATTCCTCGTTTCTCCCGCCAGCAGATAGATAGACAGAGTGGACTTGCCTGTTGAGTTTTATTATTAGCTTAATTTCCAAAGCATTTTGAAGAACTTCTTTGAGGTCGTATGATATATGAACCTCGAAGGTTGAACTGACGAGAAGAAGAGTTTAACAAACGTTAAATACCGAACATAAAATTCGTAATGGCCTGTCGAATCGTGAACGCTTTTTAAGTCCCATTTTCCTCGCTATTAAATTGCAAATACGGCTTTAATAGTTCGGCACCGTGGCTGCAATCGACCGAGCGTTATTAAACACATGCACCTCCCTCTCCAAACTTCGTAAACTCAATTAAAACAGCGGGATAATTTCGTTTCGTTCAACGTTAAATGATGGCTGCTTTAAAAAATGAATCTTCCTAACTATTAATACCCTTGCTAATTATCGTTAGAAAAAGATCAGCTGTGGAAACAGTTTCCAAAGAACCCTCGAAGAAGGAAAAATGATAATATATTTCTTTCCCTCCTATTTAGAACAATTCATGTCCCTTAATTTACATAAAAGAACTAATGTGTTCGCCTAGAAGATTAATTAATAAATTTCGACAATTACCATCTTCTTCGCCGCGCGATTACAATAATTTATATTCCCCACATTCATGCGGCAGTGTCAGGTGTAAGTTTCGACGCAAACATTCCAAGAATTCCCACGCGAGCCTGAACACGATCAATTTCCCATTTTCCGGCGGTCTAGACGTGGAAACGGGCAGTTTCGAGAAGTTACGACGAATCAACCCTATACACGGAGGTCTATGCCCTGTCTGTGTCTCTCTGAATCGATTTTAGGCGCGTGGACCACCATAGGCGTATACACTCCATGCAGAAACCGATGGGAGTCGAGGTGGTATCGTCTGCCTTCAGCCGTGAACCATATAAATTCTTTCGAAACGATGCTCGATCCACCACGATTCACCTGCATCTCGATAATGGGACGACGAACCGAGCGAACCTGATCGTACGAACAACTTCAGTTACCATGGAATCGGACAAGTGGACGAAATGGAGTAACAGTTCGTAGAAACAGGAAGAACGAACGGGAAATTCTGTCCACCGTGTTTAAAAATAGTTTTTTCTCTTCTTATATAAACGTTTTGCAAGGTGTGTAAGAGTTTATACAAGTAGCCTTTCGATATTAAACAAATCTGTACTGTTTGGTGCATAGGAGATGATAATTTTGTCATGATACAGGAGCGGAAGGATTAAAGGATTGCAAGTCGATTGACGTGATCATATTAATAGATAATCGTCCACGTAATTTCTATATATTTCTCTGTCGCGTCGCGAAATCGATGTTGCCTCGATCTGCCTGTTATCAGTACGCTGTGTTAAACTGGTACCTACGACCGGGGACGAACTTTGGGAGACAGTAGTGCAATTGTGGCTGCGAATACGTTATCAGTGGTTGCACACGTTAAACGAATGATAAGGGAGATAGTTGGTGGTGGATGTCAACGAACCAGGTATGTAGGTGGGATAATTCTTATCTTATCCAGATATGTGTCTACCAGTGTTGATCTTCACTGTTTCGAGCATCCGTCCAACAATTTCTGTGGATTTCCCTGGGATACGGAACGCGTTAACCCTTCACCCACTGGTGCACCATGATTTATTTAATCGCCATATTTGTAAAAAAAAAATAAAGCAAAATCTCTGTAGGTATTTAATATGCATGCACAAGTAATTTATTAAAAGGATCTCCCAAATGATTCTCCGTCGCGTTAACATTAATTACTAAATAAAAACTTCAGCTCTATGGTCGATTAATTAGACTAAAAAAATACTTCAATGATTCTGCATCCGTAAATAGCTAATATCGTCGAAATTCAGAAAATAAAATAACAGAGAGCCATCCACGCACTTTTTATCTGCAATCGAAAAGCTCGTAAAATATTGTGAAACAAAAAAAAAAGGAAAACCACCGTCGATACTCCAACCCCCCATAAGTCAAGGTTATTTCCAATTTTTTCTATTCACTAGTTTCAACGAAATCCATATCAATTTATGTTCTTCGGGGCTGCACATTTTTTTGCACGTATATCGCGAGCACAGTTCCCAGGGTTCGCGCTAACGAAACAGGGTAAACGCGAGCAGAGGGTGAAGTGCATAATAGCGACGTATCGTAAAACGATGAAACGTGGTAATAAAAGTAAGTGGCTGTACACCCGGAGGCTTTAGCCACCGCAGTGTCGAAGAACAGGGCTGTTCACCGAAGTACTCCGATAGTTTCATTCGAAACACCCTGGAGCACCTAACTCGATGATAGTGCCTCCTACAACGTTTCTCGATTATTCATACCGTGCTCGAATTTTTCAATACCAAGCGTATAAATCGCTAATGCATTTTTCGATAAGGAAGGCTTGTCAAATTTTAAGATTTACCCTTGTACATTTTAATTGTATTCGCTGCTGGCGAATGACGAATTCTTGAATTCTTTATCTAAAATACCAAACTGTGCCAAGTATAATATAATCAAAATCATCTCGCCCAACTAACAGCAGCATAAATAGTAAAGGTTGCATTTGTACTTCGGAACGGATAATACTGTTCTACAATAATTTAAACCACCCATTTCATAGCGTTCCGATATTCCAAGTAGTGGAACTTCCCTTGCCAGTGAAGTTGTCCAAGTCATTCATTGAATTATTATCCAAGGCAATAAACAGGCAGCAAAGCCTCATACGGCCACTAAAAGCATCACGAACGAACACACGGACGTGGGCGTTAGACGGCTAGGATTATCGTGTGCTCACTGAATTAATTACAACAGATGTACAACGGGCAGATAGTAAAACACCTCGTCTAACGCAACAATCTGAGCAACGCCGCTCGGGAACATATAATCGAAATATTCCAATTTATTCTAGCTACCGTAAGACTTACGAGACGAGCACGGAATTATTGGAATAGTCGATGCTAAAGCAAACGTGCCTACGTTTTCCTGCATACATACGTTCGATCGTTGAAACACGCCAAATGCGTGAAACTCGCGTAGGTTCTGATATTTTTGCCCCTCCCACGCGTAGAAACGGGTTTCCTTAGAGTACGTATACACGGGCACCAGGCCATTCACTTTTGTGGAGTTAGAACTAAAGATTATCGGCTCTGTTAATTACACCGACATCCATGTCATGATTGTATTATCACCTGGGGGCTATCGTGCTATCAAGGTCAACGTTATTTCTCCATCCCTCCCTTTTTTTTAACCAACTTATGGGCCATCGTTTTTTAATCTCGTCGCTTGACGAGTGAAAGTTTCAATGTTCTTGAATATTTGAAATCTCCTGTACATCTTGGATTTGTCATTCATTTAATGAAGACGTCGAGCGACCAGGTGGAATTGCAGTCGACGTGTTGATAGTTAACAATGTTGGTTCAAATGTGGTTCCCCTGTTTGGATAATGTAATCGACTTGAAATGAGAAGGGAAAAAGAACAGGAGATTTATATGTATATAAATCGACGTGTGAATTTTTAATTCGGGTTTCGATCGTACGGTATGAAAGAGAAAAAGAAATGAGAGCAGGAAACATGTACGAGGAACTCGCAACAAAACCTGACTCATTTCCCGCTGTATCTCCTTCTTTTTCTTAGACGAACCGTTCCACGTTAATCGATTTAAACAACCCACCAATTTACAGTTTTAAAGATGGTCCCGAAAGTAAAGCGGATATCCGGTGGTACCAAGTGACGTCACTGTCACGTGGTCACTTTAGAATACCACTTTCCATCGCTAAATCGAATTTCATTCGGAATTCATTTCGTTTTCTTATTAAAAACGAATATCTTTACTGTACAATCATTGCATGTAGCGAGAGAAAAATGTCGAAACACCATCGATATCGCAAGCGTGCCGTGAGAAAGTCACGCGTGTAAAGTTTTACTGTCAAACGCCAGATCCTTCGTCGCTACATTGCGCAACGATGTAGACACATAAAATAAAGGAAAATAATAGATACCTACTTACATGCGATATCTTTCGCGTTACGACTGTACAGAATAAGGCTATTATTGTACGTCACTCGGGCCGTTTCAGAAAATCTTCGATTTCGCAGCACCTGATACATTCGACAGGTATGTACTCGGTTGCAGCGAATGTCTCGTCGCATGACTATCTACCGAAGAACACGTAATAGCCACGATGGACGTCGGCTCGTTCTCGTTTTCATACGAACACCGACAAATGAACCGCACCGCGTTCGTCGCACGTGCCCACGATTTAAATTAAATTGCGAGTAACTTACGCAGACAGCACGCGTCCCGTTTCACGATGTTTACGGGACAATTGTGGTGCTCTTTCGGGAGGACACGATGTTGCGCAGGATAGCAGCTTCTGTTTCCACGGAGATAATAAATAAATACTTGCCTCGGTATGAACCGTGTGACAGCGTCTTGCTTATATTCAATGCGTGTCGAGCTAACTCCAAAAGTCATTCCCTGTGACACACATACGATTCGGACGCAGATAAAGAAATAGCGAACGAAGCGTCGGAGTGTATCAATCGTGGACAAGTTGCGAAGGATGCGTGTGCACACGTGACCACATGCACGGAGAGCAGTTTAAAAAATTTACGCGAAAACACGAGGATCCACAACACCTGTTGCAGAGAAAAGCACAAACTGGACTGTATGACACGAATTGTATCGGGGCTCGATAGCGCACTACGCGACATCTGATGGTACCTTCGCGATGCTGCTGGTGCCATTTATTACCGACAAGAGCAATAATTTGATTATTATACACAAATTGCATTATTATGCATCGAATTCTAGATTAACGCTGGATCAGGGATCGATGCTCAAAACGATGGCGAATGATTCCACTAAATTTATTTGCAACTTTATGTACACGTGTTGGCATAAAAAATAGAAGATCGCAACTGGTGGAAAAGTTTATTTAATGTATATGCAATTAGTTTGAACACATATTGAAGCATGCCCAATCAGTGTCACACGTGTGCCTTTTCCTAGGCGCCGAATCACCGCTGATGTACGGTATATGCCAGCAATTATTTTGCTTCTGAACTATCGCATCGATGGGCACCGATGTGTTTAATTTCTTCATCCCCTCAAGAACACACTCAAACGTATACTGCTGCGAGACCTGCCATTTTTTGAACAGAGTATCTAGCTCGGCGTCTTTTATAGCAAATTTATGATTGCGCATCATGTCCTCGGAAATAACTTTGGCACTCTTTCCACTCGAGAATGCAGAGTACAATATGAATGCATCGTCCTTTGACCTGAAATCTCGGATTGCTCAATCTTTGTTTTTGCAGTGAACAAAAGAAATGTATGAATAAAGCAACACATTAATACGAACATATCTTCAACAAAGTAATAATACGCGAGGTCTTTGAAGGGTGGTCTTGTAAACCTTTTCATCATATGCTTCCTTCCAATGACCAGCACCTTTTTACCCTCGTTTTTATAGAATCTAAGGCATTCCTCCAACTGAGAAGAAAAGATAGAAAATTTGTTTGCCTCTGAATACGTGCGTTACCATTGCGACAAAGATCGTATTAAGACAATAATTACATATTTCTTACCTTCTGGTAGCCAAATTGTACGCAATGTACAAAATTTAATCCGTCTATGATAACATCAAATGGTTTCAGTTTATTTACAAACTGTGTAAAATGTTTTATTTCCTTTGGGCATGTTACGTTATACATTTGTTCAGTTATTAACTTTTTCTCTGTAACTGTACACAAACGTTTATAATCCTCGTCGGTTAAAGTTATCGATGACAGCGTTTGCTTACACGTTTTGCAGGTTGAACTAATAAAACAGATGTAGAATATAAATATTGGGCGGTCAATAAACATATTTATATTTGTTTTAAAACATCGGGAACGTTTATTACCTACATATTCTTGTAGATTTAGCGGACCAACCAAGTTGGTTGCAAGCTGTTATATAGTTGCATACAGTTTCTTTAGACGGTTTAACGCCATACATGTTCCATAATTGAAATAATTTCTCAACATTTTCATTGAATGTATTTCTATCTCTTAAACAGTATTGCAAGTACGCGCTATAAGCAATGTCTTTAGGTCCTATACCCATTTTAAAGCTAACAACTAAATATTTATGTCCTAGATCTACTTGTTGGTGAGCAAAGAAATACGCGATTAAACTGGTATAACCTGCCCTGAGAAACAAATTGTCCGCTGCTTCGAACGATTCTACAATTTTAATAGCTTTTTCCCATTCGCCTATTTTGCATAAACTTTGAATTAAAGTATTACTCATCTGTGCGTCGTACGACGAGTACTTATTCATTATGTTCTCGCATAGATTAAACACATGTGCTTTCTCTGATTCCAACAGCGGATCTTGTTTCAAATCGTACAATTGTAAATATTTACATATAACAGATGTAGGAAGATCGTAGTTGCCGTTCTCCAGAAACCTGTAGTAACATATTCCGGCATTTGGATGCTTCGCCCATTTAAATATCTCAAAAACAAGGGAATCGACGTACAATGGACAATACTCCGATTGCATTACGTATTTTCTCATATCTTCCCATGTACCTTTCGATGCGCCACTAGGTTGCCTCAATAAATCTTCATATTTTTCTGTCCAATCTTTAAAAAAGTTGGCCATTACTCTGTTCCTTTTAAGTGGTACTGCATGGGCCCGTCTAACATTTATGTGCATAACAGAAATTTGTCGTACGCATGAAAGTAACTTGCTAGATATCATTTCAAATAATTTCGATTTCACGAGGCGGGAATATAATTTTTAATCTCTTGTCGCTATCCATCGACATTAATATCTGACAGTGAGATCCCACGAGTACTCTCTAACCTCAAAGAATATCGTGCATTTATACTATAATTTATACATTGCACGAACTAGTTGTCAAAGTACAAATTGTAATTTGGGTTGAGGAATTTGAAGATACAACAAATATATGGTACACTTCGATGAAACGTAATTCAACGTATATTCAACATTCACTTTCATAAACCAAGGAATACAACTGTTTTCGTTTACGCACTACGGAACATGTGGTTCTGTCAGGGGCGAGATGTAGGAACATACAAATCACATTATGAACTTTCCTACGCGACTACTCAGTTGCCCGTAATTATTAATCAAATTGCTTTCTTTCTTGCTTATTTCCCTTTCAGTTGACACCTCATACATTAACAAATAACCACCAGGAGTCGAGTTGACAATTTTTTTAAATATTAGCGGTAACATTTTGTGTGACATGGAAATGGTAAGGAGACGCGCAGCTGACGCGCCGGCGCGTTGCGGAGTGGGGAGGCTTGCGCAGTGTGGTCGACCGTCGCGCGGCGCGTGCCCCTTCTTTCTCGATTGGAGTGTCGCAGCGTAAGGTCGTCTACGGTGTTGATGGTTAGCGACATACCTCACTCTACAACGCAATAGCACCTCAGACTTTCATTTACCATTGTGTTCGCTTCATTATTAGCCTCTATTAATTAATACGCGTTTAACTAACAATCGTTCTACTATCGCAACAGTACATTAAACTTTAATGATTATGGTTGGTAAAATTGGTTGGTAAAGAATAATATATTGAAGCTGCAAGAATGGAGTATTGAGATACAATTACTGCGATGCATAACAATAAGTCCGATGACTTATGATGAAGGATTGGTAACATTTAACTTATTATCCCAACGGTTTATGTATATATCTTGGTATCTGGCGATTGGATTTCGATTGAAAGTTATTGAACACTTTCTTTATTGTAAATAGATTTCAATACTTACTTCTCTCTATTCGGATATCCATGTTCATTAAATAATGAAAACATTTCAAATAGAATTTACAATATATCATTCGCGATTGAAACTACAGTCAGTAAATTTCATTAATTCTAAACGAAAAATTGAACGACGTTCATGTTTCGCTGCATATTGGTCGCGATTTCTATTATAGCTTCACTAGTGTTCTTGTTGACACTTTTATTATCTCTGTGACTTGGCACAAGTACGGTCAAATTGAATTTTCGATGCAGGATTGCCCGCGTACTTACGTATTTGTTGCCATGCCCTTGAAGCATGATAAATAGTTTCGAGTCTTGATTTCTACAAGCAGCTACGAGAATTTATAAATGCGCGATATTGCTTACTTACTAGGATCATGATCACTTTTAAAACTCTGACATAGAACAGTCACAGTACGCTTTTGATATATCATTTATATTAATCTATAATAATATATCTTCAATAGACAATTAATAATACAGTAGTACTTTATTAAAACACCAAAGCAGTAATTCCTCAACAGACATACAGAAATAAGAAAGAAACAAATAAACTCACATGTGTATTGCTTTAATTTTTACCTCCTCCCCTCATTTACTAACTTGTACAGATTTTCTTTCAGCAAATTTTGATGACCGCGCGCAATTCGGTTGGTAGATTCAGTGCTTGTTCCGTTACAGTTCTTCTTATTATTTTTTGAGCGCAACCGCTCTTAATAATTATAATTAAATATAAATAGTGGCAAAGATACGCGAAAGTAGAGTCAGTGTTTGCTTCGAAATATTGCTCTCGCGAAATTAGAGTCACTTTGTTCGTCGATCACAATTGACGTGCGCGATAGTAGTCTTTCATTTTATTTTTTTTTCTTTCGCAATAAGTATTCCGGTATTAGAGTCAGCACCGATGCAGTTCGGCGAGTTCGGGCACTCGTCCATCAACTCGAAGAGTAAGTATCTCTGTATTTCTTTAATCTTATTTTACAATGGTCTTTGATAATTATCATGATCGAAAAGTACTCAAAACGCAAAGATTTCAATGTTGTCTGTTCTTTTGAATGTTTCAGAAGCTGCCATGGGCTCAATTGTATCACCATAACGATATTGTTGGCCGCGCGCAATGCGGTTGGTAGAGTCAGTGCTTGTTCCGTCAAAGTTCTTTTTATTATTTTTTGAGCGCAGCCGCTCTTAATAATAATTCAACATAAATAACAGTAAAGAGACGCGAAATTAGAGTCAGTGTTTGCTCCGAAATAATACTCTCGCGAAAAATAGAGTCACTTTGTTCGTCGATCACAATTATTTCGTTTCCTTTTCCGTTCTCGGCTCGGAGGACTGATGGTTAGGGACTTAGTGTCAGCGAGTTACGATGTGCGGGGGCGTGATTGTGGTTCTGGACCCTGGTCACGAGGCCCTCGGTTAGACTACGTTATTCTCTAACATGGGTAGGTTATCCACCATTCTGGAATCGTTCTGGACACTTTGGCCCGCCTAGTAGGAAATTCCTATGTGTTAGACCACGCCAAGCACACCTTGGGGTGGCAGAAGGCATACGGGTCATAATCTAGAATCGTGGTTGTGCTTTTGCATATCCGTGCCTTAATGATTTCTGTGGCTCGGAATCGAAACTGGTCTCGATGCTAAGTCGTTTTACTGTCCAGACTCTGAGCCGAGGACTCGCGGGCTGCTCGGTAGCAGTCACAAAAACAGTAGAAATACTGTCGCGAAATTAGAATCACTTTGTTCGTCAATCATAAGTATTCCATTAGAGTCAGTGTCCTGTTCAGCGAGTTCGGGCTTTCAGCCATCAATTTGACGAGTAAGTATCTCCTTCGTTCTTTAATCTTGTATTGCAATAATCATTGATAATTAACACATTCCAAAAGTACTGAAAATACATAGATTTTAATGTTGTTTGCTCTTTTTGAATGTTTCAGCAGCTTCCATGGCTTCGATGGCGACGAGCTTGACCGCACACCTGGTGAGTCTGCAACCGGTGAGTGGCATGCTTTAAAGTTCCTCTGGTCACTCAATCATGTCGCAGGACGAAAGGTCCGAACCGACACGGGTGACTGGTTGTAATTACGTAGATTTTTCTGGCAAGCACTGTGACCATGGGTATATGGAAATATACTCATGAGTAGTAACTTCTTTACTGCTTTATATTATGTGAGGATAGGTCTTCTTGTACAACGCGTTTTTAAATAGCTTGATAATTTTAAAACAGATCATATTTAGTACAAAATATATCACTATATATCTTTTTATAATAGAGTATTTAATTGAATACCTATGAAACGATATTTAAATAGTTATTAATTATTGAATGAATATAAAGTAACGTCCAGTATTCTACGTGCATTAGTTTGTAGTGGAGCAGTCGAATACCATTCGACTTCGTTTACTTGTCAATTGCAATGACTGCACAGTTAGAATAAATTGCATAATTATTGCTGTTAGTAAGAGTGTAGTATTTCATCTTTTTCTTCTTTGATAATATATAAAGTGAAGGTACTCATTTACCTTATCAATTTGTTGGAACTATCGAATAATTTTATTATTCGATATCCATATTAGTCTTTAGCGTTTAAAGATATCGATACGTTCATTGTTTCCGTACAAAATGTTAATTAAACCTGAATGTACAAGAAGACAATACGCGAACGGGTAGTTTTCGAAATCAAGGCAATCAACTTTTAAAGCAATCTTGCGTTTTAGAATCAATGCTTTGATAACGGGAACGCCCGAGGATGTTTCAATTTAATTCAAAGTATATTAAAGTAGAGTCGTTGAATAATTTCTCTATTAACGTAGAGTCTTTGAATAATTTTTCTAATAAAGTAGAGTCACTGCATAATTTTTCTAATATAGTAGAGTCATTGCACAATTTTTCTAATAAAGTAGAGTCATTTAATTTTCTCTTCAATAAAATAGAATCATATATAGATCTGTTGTACATATATATGTATTTTAGCCCGTTAGAAAATCAGTATGTCCTTATCATCTTTTTAGACGAGGATTTTCAGGTTTAACCCTTTCCGTGTTCACTGCCCGGATCCCACTCACGTGCCCCGGTGCTACTTGGGTGGGAAAACGGTGGTAGAGCACGATGATATTTTTTAGTTTATAAGCCATAAAATGATTTATTGTTGGCGACTGACAGTGCGTTGGTGTATCGTGCACGACGTAATATCCGCATTGTGTGTGTGGTTAGGCTGTGGCTTTGCGTCGTTCCGTATTAAAATGTAGCTACTATGACCAAGATAAGATGTCCATCAATTTAAAACAGACATCATTTTTAGTATTATTTGCTTCAATAATTCCTGCTATACTTGGGCACGAAGTTTTTGTCATTTAAGATGACAGAGGCCAAATGCCAAAAAGAATTGAATATACTTATCAATTGCTATCAAGTACCTCTTGTATCGGTGCTATTTAATTATTTTATTAAATATCTATTAAATATCTCAACCGCGACGTGGTTTTTTCCACGTGAACGCAGAGATCCCAGCCACTGTCAGTCGATTTCAGAAAAATGGTACGTACATTAGAGTGTGCAAGTTGTGTGACAGCACTTGGGTGTCGGGGGTGTCCCGGGACGCCTCCCTAGTGTAGGCTTTTGCGCCCAAGTGTTTGACTGAGAACCGTGGAGTGTCGTGTGTTGGTGTGTTTGTTTGCCATTTTTTAAATATAGGTCCAGGTAGGATAGGTAGCATACTTTCTGGTGTGATTGATAGACATAAGTAGGTAGGGCCGGGCAGGTTGACACAGTCTCCGATCGGGTAGGCACTATTTCGCGTGTTCAACCTGTTTCAGGAAATCTGATTTGAAAAGTCGACGGTGAAGCTGTGGCGCGAACGAAAATGCGTTCGCCTCTGGCTTTGCCTATCGATTTTTCGAATCCTTCGCGGTCGTGGTCGCGATTTAGGCTCCGAAACGAAATGCGTTACATTATGCTCGAGGCTGCACGTGTGAACGAGGAACGATTACAATTTTAATCGTAATCTATGTGATTTTCCGTAATCACAATTTTACGATTTTATTTGATCGCCATTCGGCCACGTGTGTTCCATTTAGCTCCGCGATTCAAACTCTTTATTTCACCTTTATAAGTTTTTCCTTGGTTTCCGATTAGAGTCTCGAGCCTAGTTTAAGTTTCAGCTGACCCTTGGGTCCGACGAAATGGAGAGGCTATATGCCGAAGAGGCCCGACAAACTGTCACTCAAGAGGGCAACTACTAATGGCTCCCCATTCTTTTTAAGAATGGGGAATCATTCTGTGTTACTACTTTGTCACTGTGCTTGCATTTTCATTTGTAGAATTTTTATTTGTACTTGGCCGATGCACATTCCGGCCCAACGATACAGCCCTCCCAAAAATATCGCGTTGCTTTAGAGTTGCGAAAAACTTGCGAACGGGTCGAGTTGGAGTTGCGTTGAATGCCACTTATTGCTATTCTTATTGCTAGTTAAATTGTAGTATTTTATAATACACTTTACATTTGAGCTTCTAGTGTTGCGGAAATTGTTTTCGCGTATTGGAACTTTCAGTTCATTTTTCAGAGGATCTTCAATTTGCTTAATTTTGGATAGTACATATAATTTACTGTTTGCTTTCTATTAGTCTTAATAAATAGTGTTGCGAAATGATTGTATCGCGAGTTCCAGTTAGCGTTGCGTTGAATAAAGATCGCGTTTTTAAGTAGAGTTGCGACTACTAGTCCCCATCTGCTTCCAATTGGAAGCCTGTTCCTGAACCAGGAACTTTTTCTTTTCAGCGTTTTATATTTGCCTTTCTTTTTATTTTATTTTTCTTAATAATTATACTACCTGGAATGTCTGTTGATGGAAGTACTGCTAAAAATTTGCATACATATTAGTAAATTACTGTGTGAACGAAATGAAAAGAAATGAAAAAGAAAATAAATGAAAGAGAAAGGAAAGAAAAAAGAAAAGAAAAGAAAAGAAAAGAAAAGAAAAGAAAGAAGTAGAAAAGAAAAAGAGCAAAGTAAAAAACAGATATAATTTGCAGAATCTTTGATAAATTTATAATAATTCTAGATAGTAGATTTAAATTAGAGTTAATACTAGTGACTGTTCATTATTGGAGTTTAACTCTTAAATATTTCCTCTTAATTGTTGCAATTCTATCTTAACCTTTTTTTTAGTAGAGCCAATTTTTATAACTTTTCGAGCTTGCTTTGTAGAAATTGAAATTCACTCGCGATATCCGTAAATGTTTAAACAAAAATCCTTGCACGAAAAACGTTATTGGCAGTAGTTGGGTCTCGGCATGGTGATAGTTGAAGTTTGATATTTTTCTTCCGAATAATCGTTTGTCGCTTCTTTGTTGAAGCAAAATAGAATCATTTGTAGTGAAATGTGACTACTTCATTTTGGAGTTTTTAATGAACGTGATACCACCATTCAGTTTGATCTAGAACGTACAAAAGAATATATCACTTTGGCCGAAATCCAATTAACTATTGTTAACAAAAAATAGCAGCATTTTTCATATCAATTCTGATTTATTAACTTCGCTAAAATTCAGTTATTACGAATTAAAAGCAGCTGTATTTCAATATAAAATGGGGAGGCTTGGGGACGTCACTAATCCAATGCTTGAGATTGTTACAGATTCAAAGATGAACCCAAATATGCTATATTAAACAAACATAAGTACATACGTCAGAGGCTCAAGAGTGGAATATATAGAATACAGATCCAGAAATATTATCAAAGACACGATTGGAAACTTTAAAATTAAAGAGCCAGCCTCGTCGATTCAATTTGTGAGTTTAAGAATTCATTCTTATAATGCTTTACTAATTATTTCGAGTTTGTGCATGTTTCAGAAGCATTGAAAAGAAGAGGATTCATGAAACAATGTATAATACGAACACACCCTCACCCCATCCCTGCCCCAAACCCCTGTCCTTATTAACTAATTACAGGTGTTAGACAATTAATTAGGCAGGCCCAAATATAACTCGAACAATACATTTAGCTCTTTATGTAGGTGGGATTTGTCTCAACACACAACCTTAGAACTTTATACAGGCAGGTTTTACACGAATTGAAATTATTAGAGTTTTAATTAGGCAGGGTTTATAAAACCAAATATTGTTGGCAGGTGCTGCAATTTTTTGGTTCGGGTTTCTGTCTGTTCTAGGACACCATGGACCACGAGAGATTAATACGGACTAACCGAAGAGGATTTAAGTATATGTATACTCATACCTACATGAGTATGGGATAGTATCTATTACAGTCCTATGTAGATAGGATATTATTCTAGTCTTAAGTTAGCTCTTTAGTCAGGCAGGGCGTATTCGAATCTAATCTAAAATTTAAGAAAGTAGGGTTTATTTTTAAGTTATGTCTTAGCTTTTAAGCCCGCAGTGTTCACCGCTGCAATAATATTTCGTTGTCTAGTTTTTAAGATCATAGGATATATTTTTAAGACAGTTTTATTTCAGGAACGTGAATTCTCTTGCAGATTTTCTTTCAGGTTTCCTTCTGATATTCCATTTAGCTTTCGGTCGTGAATTTTCCAACTACTCCTCTTGTTGTCTTACTTGTACTACGATCAATTACTGAACGTTCTACAAATTGACAATAATAGGAGATTTTTCTTTGTCACATGTTATATTAGAATTAGTTTTCGCGTAATTGGAGGGTGGAAGGGCCGCGGCTAGGGTGGGTCTCCATGCGCAGTAACCTCCACGTGGTGAGACCCGGGCAATCAATTATTTATCGTATAATTATTAAACGTTTAACCGACGTTTGATAATTATGCGGAAAATAATTCGAGCGAATTGACTGCGCATTGCACTTTCCCCCCTCATTCCCTTTTTTGCTTCATTCTCTTATTTGCTTGATTCCCTTATTAGCTTCATTCCCTTTTCCGTTCTCGGCCCGGGAGACGGATGGTAAGGCGCTTTTGGCACCTGTGGCGGTATTTGGGTTGCAGTGTCATCGTGGAGCAGTGTGTGAGGCTGGGACTGTGGTTCTGGACAGGTGACCCGCCAAGTAGGATACTTCTCCCCGTTAGACCACGCCAAGCACACCTTGGGGTGGCAGAAGGCATATGGGACCTAATCTGGAATCGTGGTTGCGGTTTTGCATATCCGTGCCTCAATGATTGCTGTGGCTCGGTATCGAAACTGGTGTCGATTGTAAGTCGTTCTACTGTCCAGACTCTGGGCCGAGGGCTCGCGGACTGCTCGGTAGCAGTCACTTTCGTTATTTGCCTCCCATTTGATCCCACTTGTGAGTTGAAGATTTTTATAATGCTTTACTAATTACATCCACTTTGTCTTTGTTTCAGAAGGATTGGAAGGACTCAGCTGAAGAAGAGGATTTCTTAAAATATGTATAATATGACCACACTCTCACCCTGCCCCTGCCCCTGCCCGTGCCCAGCCCCTGCCCAGTTGCCAGTTGTCTGTTCTAGGAAGGCATGGACCACGAAATTAATATGGACTAATTGAAGAGGAATTAAGAATATGCATACTTATACTTACAATAATATGATAAAGTATCTGTTACATTCCTATTTAGGTAGCATATCATTGAAATTGTTCTTTTAATTGAACTCTTAGATATTATATTAGGTAGGGTGATTTTAGTTTTAAGTTAG
Source organism: Nomada ferruginata (assembly GCA_963583965.1). Taxonomy (NCBI): domain Eukaryota; kingdom Metazoa; phylum Arthropoda; class Insecta; order Hymenoptera; family Apidae; genus Nomada; species Nomada ferruginata. The sequence continues at coordinate 3,672,873 of OY757223.1, forward strand.
ATCTTTAGTCAGGCAGGGCGCATTTGAATTTAATCTAGTATTTAAGAAAGGAGAATTTATTTTTAAACTGTGCCTTGGTTTTTAAGACAGCAGTGTACACTGCTGTGATAATATTTCGTTGTCTAGTTTCTATGATATATTATTATTTCTATGATATATTATTAAGAAAGTTTTATTTCAGGAAATTGGACTTCCTTGCAGATTTTCTTTCAGGTTTCCATTTGATGTTCAATTTAGCTTTCGGTCGTGAATTTTCCAAATACTCCTCTTGTTGTCTTATTTGTACTACGATCAATTAATGAACGTTCTACAAATTGACAATAATAGGAGATTTCTCTTTCTCACAAGCTATATTAGAATTAGTTTTCGCGTAATTGGAGGGTGGAAGGGCCGTGGCTAGGGTGGGTCTCCATGCGCAGTAACCTCCACGTGGTGAGACCCGGGCAATCAATTATTTATCGTATAATTATTAAACGTTTAACAGACGTTTGATAATTATGTGGAAAATAATTCGAGCGAATTGACTGCGCATTGCACTTCCCCTCTCGTTCCCTTTTTTGCTTCATTCCGTTTTTGCTTCACTCCGTTTTCTGTTTCCAGCTAAAAGTTGGCCAGAGACAGTAAAAGTCCAGTAGGTATGGTCCAAGGGTTGTAAGCCCAGCTAAAAATTGGTCAGAAACAGTAGAAGTCCAGTAGGTATGGCCCAAGGGTCGTAGGTCCAGCTAAAGGTTGGTCAGAAACAGTAGAAGTCGAAAAGGTGACCCAAGGATAGTAGACCGCACGGCCGCGGTCGGAAACCTTGAAAGATTTTCGGAAATTGCGAATAGGACCGAGCGCGAGCGAGCGCTACCGACGCGATGTCGCGGAGTGGGGAGGTTCGGGACGCGACGCGACGCGACGTCATTATCAGTTCAAGCGTCGCAGCGTAAGGGTCGTCTATGTTGTCGAAGGTTAGCGATGTACATCACCCTACAATTCAATCACATTTCGAGTTTTAGTTTACCACCGCATACGCTTGACTATTAGCTTCTATTAATTAATACGCGTTTATCTAACAATCGATTTCCTATCGCGAGAGCTTTTGATAAATCATTTATATTAATCTATAATAGTATATGTTGAATAGACAATTAACAGTAATTAAATCAGAATAATAATACGGTAGTACTTTATTAAAACAAAGCAGTATTTCCTCAACAGACGTTTGACAGGATGAAGAAATAAGAAAGAGATAAATAAAATCAAATGTGTATTGCTTCAATTTCTACCTCCTCACCCTATTTACTAACTTGTACAGATTCTCTTTCAGAAAATTTTGATGACCGCGCGCAATGCGGTCAGTAGAGTCAGTGCTTGCTCCGTCAAAGTTCTTTTTATTGTTTTTAGAGCGAAACCGCTCATAATAATTATAACTAAATATAAATAACAGTAAAGATACGCGAAAGTAGAGTCAGTGTTTGCTTCGAAATATTGCTCTCGCGAAATTAGAGTCACTTTGTTCGTCGATCACAATTGACGTGCGCGATAGTAGTCTTTTATTTTATTTTTTTTTCTTTCGCAATAAGTATTCCGGTATTAGAGTCAGCACCGATGCAGTTCGGCGAGTTCGGGCACTCGTCCATCAACTCGAAGAGTAAGTATCTCTGTATTTCTTTAATCTTATTTTACAATGGTCTTTGATAATTATCATGATCGAAAAGTACTCAAAACGCAAAGATTTCAATGTTGTCTGTTCTTTTGAATGTTTCAGAAGCTGCCATGGGCTCAATTGTATCACCATAACGATATTGTTGGCCGCGCGCAATGCGGTTGGTAGAGTCAGTGCTTGTTCCGTCAAAGTTCTTTTTATTATTTTTTGAGCGCAGCCGCTCTTAATAATAATTCAACATAAATAACAGTAAAGAGACGCGAAATTAGAGTCAGTGTTTGCTCCGAAATAATACTCTCGCGAAAAATAGAGTCACTTTGTTCGTCGATCACAATTATTTCGTTTCCTTTTCCGTTCTCGGCTCGGAGGACTGATGGTTAGGGACTTAGTGTCAGCGAGTTACGATGTGCGGGGGCGTGATTGTGGTTCTGGACCCTGGTCACGAGGCCCTCTGTTAGACCACATATAATCTCTAATTTGGGTAGGTCATCCACCATTCTGGAATCGTGGTCGCGGTTCTTGCAATATCCGGGTTGCAGTGTCATCGGGGGGCGGTGTGTGGGGCTGTGATTGCTTTTCTGGACACTTTGGCCCGCCTAGTAGGAAATTCCTATGTGTTAGACCACGCCAAGCACACCTTGGGGTGGCAGAAGGCATACGGGTCATAATCTAGAATCGTGGTTGTGGTTTTGCATATCCGTGCCTTAATGATTTCTGTGGCTCGGAATCGAAACTGGTCTCGATGCTAAGTCGTTTTACTGTCCAGACTCTGAGCCGAGGACTCGCGGGCTGCTCGGTAGCAGTCACAAAAACAGTAGAAATACTGTCGCGAAATTAGAATCACTTTGTTCGTCAATCATAAGTGTTCCATTAGAGTCAGTGTCCTGTTCAGCGAGTTCGGGCTTTCAGCCATCAATTTGACGAGTAAGTATCTCCTTCGTTCTTTAATCTTGTATTGCAATAATCATTGATAATTAACACATTCCAAAAGTACTGAAAATACATAGATTTTAATGTTGTTTGCTCTTTTTGAATGTTTCAGCAGCTTCCATGGCTTCGATGGCGACGAGCTTGACCGCACACCTGGTGAGTCTGCAACCGGTGAGTGGCATGCTTTAAAGTTCCTCTGGTCACTCAATCATGTCGCAGGACGAAAGGTCCGAACCGACACGGGTGACTGGTTGTAATTACGTAGATTTTTCTGGCAAGCACTGTGACCATGGGTATATGGAAATATACTCATGAGTAGTAACTTCTTTACTGCTTTATATTATGTGAGGATAGGTCTTCTTGTACAACGCGTTTTTAAATAGCTTGATAATTTTAAAACAGATCATATTTAGTACAAAATATATCACTATATATCTTTTTATAATAGAGTATTTAATTGAATACCTATGAAACGATATTTAAATAGTTATTAATTATTGAATGAATATAAAGTAACGTCCAGTATTCTACGTGCATTAGTTTGTAGTGGAGCAGTCGAATACCATTCGACTTCGTTTACTTGTCAATTGCAATGACTGCACAGTTAGAATAAATTGCATAATTATTGCTGTTAGTAAGAGTGTAGTATTTCATCTTTTTCTTCTTTGATAATATATAAAGTGAAGGTACTCATTTACCTTATCAATTTGTTGGAACTATCGAATAATTTTATTATTCGATATCCATATTAGTCTTTAGCGTTTAAAGATATCGATACGTTCATTGTTTCCGTACAAAATGTTAATTAAACCTGAATGTACAAGAAGACAATACGCGAACGGGTAGTTTTCGAAATCAAGGCAATCAACTTTTAAAGCAATCTTGCGTTTTAGAATCAATGCTTTGATAACGGGAACGCCCGAGGATGTTTCAATTTAATTCAAAGTATATTAAAGTAGAGTCGTTGAATAATTTCTCTATTAACGTAGAGTCTTTGAATAATTTTTCTAATAAAGTAGAGTCACTGCATAATTTTTCTAATATAGTAGAGTCATTGCACAATTTTTCTAATAAAGTAGAGTCATTTAATTTTCTCTTCAATAAAATAGAATCATATATAGATCTGTTGTACATATATATGTATTTTAGCCCGTTAGAAAATCAGTATGTCCTTATCATCTTTTTAGACGAGGATTTTCAGGTTTAACCCTTTCCGTGTTCACTGCCCGGATCCCACTCACGTGCCCCGGTGCTACTTGGGTGGGAAAACGGTGGTAGAGCACGATGATATTTTTTAGTTTATAAGCCATAAAATGATTTATTGTTGGCGACTGACAGTGCGTTGGTGTATCGTGCACGACGTAATATCCGCATTGTGTGTGTGGTTAGGCTGTGGCTTTGCGTCGTTCCGTATTAAAATGTAGCTACTATGACCAAGATAAGATGTCCATCAATTTAAAACAGACATCATTTTTAGTATTATTTGCTTCAATAATTCCTGCTATACTTGGGCACGAAGTTTTTGTCATTTAAGATGACAGAGGCCAAATGCCAAAAAGAATTGAATATACTTATCAATTGCTATCAAGTACCTCTTGTATCGGTGCTATTTAATTATTTTATTAAATATCTATTAAATATCTCAACCGCGACGTGGTTTTTTCCACGTGAACGCAGAGATCCCAGCCACTGTCAGTCGATTTCAGAAAAATGGTACGTACATTAGAGTGTGCAAGTTGTGTGACAGCACTTGGGTGTCGGGGGTGTCCCGGGACGCCTCCCTAGTGTAGGCTTTTGCGCCCAAGTGTTTGACTGAGAACCGTGGAGTGTCGTGTGTTGGTGTGTTTGTTTGCCATTTTTTAAATATAGGTCCAGGTAGGATAGGTAGCATACTTTCTGGTGTGATTGATAGACATAAGTAGGTAGGGCCGGGCAGGTTGACACAGTCTCCGATTGGGTAGGCACTATTTCGCGTGTTCAACCTGTTTCAGGAAATCTGATTTGAAAAGTCGACGGTGAAGCTGTGGCGCGAACGAAAATGCGTTCGCCTCTGGCTTTGCCTATCGATTTTTCGAATCCTTCGCGGTCGTGGTCGCGATTTAGGCTCCGAAACGAAACGCGTTACATTATGCTCGAGGCCGCACGTGTGAACGAAGAACGATTACAATTTTAATCGTAATCTATGTGATTTTCCGTAATCACAATTTTACGATTTTATTTGATCGCCATTCGGCCACGTGTGTTCCATTTAGCTCCGCGATTCAAACTCTTTATTTCACCTTTATAAGTTTTTCCTTGGTTTCCGATTAGAGTCTCGAGCCTAGTTTAAGTTTCAGCTGACCCTTGGGTCCGACGAAATGGAGAGGCTATATGCCGAAGAGGCCCGACAAACTGTCACTCAAGAGGGCAACTACTAATGGCTCCCCATTCTTTTTAAGAATGGGGAATCATTCTGTGTTACTACTTTGTCACTGTGCTTGCATTTTCATTTGTAGAATTTTTATTTGTACTTGGCCGATGCACATTCCGGCCCAACGATACAGCCCTCCCAAAAATATCGCGTTGCTTTAGAGTTGCGAAAAACTTGCGAACGGGTCGAGTTGGAGTTGCGTTGAATGCCACTTATTGCTATTCTTATTGCTAGTTAAATTGTAGTATTTTATAATACACTTTACATTTGAGCTTCTAGTGTTGCGGAAATTGTTTTCGCGTATTGGAACTTTCAGTTCATTTTTCAGAGGATCTTCAATTTGCTTAATTTTGGATAGTACATATAATTTACTGTTTGCTTTCTATTAGTCTTAATAAATAGTGTTGCGAAATGATTGTATCGCGAGTTCCAGTTAGCGTTGCGTTGAATAAAGATCGCGTTTTTAAGTAGAGTTGCGACTACTAGTCCCCATCTGCTTCCAATTGGAAGCCTGTTCCTGAACCAGGAACTTTTTCTTTTCAGCGTTTTATATTTGCCTTTCTTTTTATTTTATTTTTCTTAATAATTATACTACCTGGAATGTCTGTTGATGGAAGTACTGCTAAAAATTTGCATACATATTAGTAAATTACTGTGTGAACGAAATGAAAAGAAATGAAAAAGAAAATAAATGAAAGAGAAAGGAAAGAAAAAAGAAAAGAAAAGAAAAGAAAAGAAAAGAAAAGAAAGAAGTAGAAAAGAAAAAGAGCAAAGTAAAAAACAGATATAATTTGCAGAATCTTTGATAAATTTATAATAATTCTAGATAGTAGATTTAAATTAGAGTTAATACTAGTGACTGTTCATAATTGGAGTTTAACTCTTAAATATTTCCTCTTAATTGTTGCAATTCTATCTTAACCTTTTTTTTAGTAGAGCCAATTTTTATAACTTTTCGAGCTTGCTTTGTAGAAATTGAAATTCACTCGCGATATCCGTAAATGTTTAAACAAAAATCCTTGCACGAAAAACGTTATTGGCAGTAGTTGGGTCTCGGCATGGTGATAGTTGAAGTTTGATATTTTTCTTCCGAATAATCGTTTGTCGCTTCTTTGTTGAAGCAAAATAGAATCATTTGTAGTGAAATGTGACTACTTCATTTTGGAGTTTTTAATGAACGTGATACCACCATTCAATTTGATCTAGAACGTACAAAAGAATATATCACTTTGGCCGAAATCCAATTAACTATTGTTAACAAAAAATAGCAGCATTTTTCATATCAATTCTGATTTATTAACTGCGCTAAAATTCAGTTATTACGAATTAAAAGCAGCTTCATTTCGATATAAAATGGGGAGGCTTGGGGATGTCACTAATCCAATGCTTGAGATTGTTACAGATTCACAGATGAACCCAAATATGCTATATTAAACAAACATAAGTACATACGTCAGAGGCTCAAGAGTGGAATATATAGAATACAGATCCAGAAATATTATCAAAGACACGATTGGAAACTTTAAAATTAAAGAGCCAGCCTCGTCGATTCAATTTGTGAGTTTAAGAATTCATTCTTATAATGCTTTACTAATTATTTCGAGTTTGTGCATGTTTCAGAAGCATTGAAAAGAAGAGGATTCATGAAACAATGTATAATACGAACACACCCTCACCCCATCCCTGCCCCAAACCCCTGTCCTTATTAACTAATTACAGGTGTTAGACAATTAATTAGGCAGGCCCAAATATAACTCGAACAATACATTTAGCTCTTTATGTAGGTGGGATTTGTCTCAACACACAACCTTAGAACTTTATACAGGCAGGTTTTACACGAATTGAAATTATTAGAGTTTTAATTAGGCAGGGTTTATAAAACCAAATATTGTTGGCAGGTGCTGCAATTTTTTGGTTCGGGTTTCTGTCTGTTCTAGGACACCATGGACCACGAGAGATTAATACGGACTAACCGAAGAGGATTTAAGTATATGTATACTCATACCTACATGAGTATGGGATAGTATCTATTACAGTCCTATGTAGATAGGATATTATTCTAGTCTTAAGTTAGCTCTTTAGTCAGGCAGGGCGTATTCGAATCTAATCTAAAATTTAAGAAAGTAGGGTTTATTTTTAAGTTATGTCTTAGCTTTTAAGCCCGCAGTGTTCACCGCTGCAATAATATTTCGTTGTCTAGTTTTTAAGATCATAGGATATATTTTTAAGACAGTTTTATTTCAGGAACGTGAATTCTCTTGCAGATTTTCTTTCAGGTTTCCTTCTGATATTCCATTTAGCTTTCGGTCGTGAATTTTCCAACTACTCCTCTTGTTGTCTTACTTGTACTACGATCAATTACTGAACGTTCTACAAATTGACAATAATAGGAGATTTTTCTTTGTCACATGTTATATTAGAATTAGTTTTCGCGTAATTGGAGGGTGGAAGGGCCGCGGCTAGGGTGGGTCTCCATGCGCAGTAACCTCCACGTGGTGAGACCCGGGCAATCAATTATTTATCGTATAATTATTAAACGTTTAACCGACGTTTGATAATTATGCGGAAAATAATTCGAGCGAATTGACTGCGCATTGTACTTAGGATACAATGTACAATAATGGCCGCTCAGTGTTCGTTCATATCCCCAATTAATGCTTGCCGAGACATCGCCACCAATCCTTGGACCTACTCCGAATCGGAGTATAAATTTTACTCCAATTATTAATTTGGTATTATATATTTTCAGAAAAATCTCGATTAGTACACTTCGCTCGGGACCGAATACGAACACTAATCGTTTGCAGACACGTTTATCCCAGGAATTGTCTTATATTAGTAAATAATTTACTTCGTTATTGTTATTAGTTGAATATAAATAAGAAATTGCGTCTTTCATTAACGATAAAATTGCTCCAATGAAAAAGAGAATGAAAGAATTTCAACGAATTACAACTCGTAACGTTGCGAGTGACACGGAAATGGTAATGGGCCGCGGCGTCCCAGAAATCGTGGCCGAAAAAATACATTGCATGTCTTGTCTGTTCCTATATCTCGTCGGTGCCATATCTACAGTGCCTGCTATGGTTTCGCCATCTATACAGAACTCCTTGAAACCACTCGCGCTTGCTATGGTAGTTCCATCTATGCAGCTTGCATTGGAACTACTCACACCCCTTACTTACCATAAGTGTAGATATGGCAGAGCCCCGAATAGTTTGAATCACGTCTGTATAGATGGCGATACTAATGACTCTTAGATAAAGCAGACATATATACAGTTTCGAGCAGTTCTGTATAGATGGCGAAATTAAAGCCCACTTTGTAGGTAAGAGTGTAGGTAAGACAGGGATGCGAGTTGTACGTAAATTGAACTTGTTTTCCTAGTTCCTAGTTTCCTAGTTTCCTAGTTTTCCATCCAATTAAGTTAATAATCCTCGAATAACCGTTTCGTACACTCTTTTACATATCAATAAAGTGTCAGCAAACACAGTGTTCAATCTACATAAAAATTAATATGTACGGTAACATTGCAAGTTCCATTGTTCATTATATTCTACAACAATCAAGCACTCTTTAGCACGGGTAAATGCATTTGTGAATAATTTTTCCTTTAAATAAATTTTCCAGGACTTAATAAATACTAGTGGTACTTAATAAATAATAGTGGTATTATTCTTTATTTCGGTCTCACAGGAATGAAAGTTTGGTTAGTGTACATATAACCTAATTTTATCATTTAGCATGTGAATTCTTGCATTCTCACCTTCTCTTTCCTTCTTCCTTTCATACCTACTCTATCTTACGTATTAACCTCTGTCTTACTAGCCATTTATTATCTCTTTATTACATATCTATCATACATATTTATGTTTCCTCTCTTTTTCATTTCAAATTCCCAAGTCATTCCTATAGCCTTTTATCTGTGTTTCCATACATTCTCTTACTACAGGGGCACCAAGTTTTTTCTCCTCCAAGAGCCACCAAGTCACCACTTCCAGTTAAAAATGCCTTACTCCTTTGCAAAGCCACAGAATGGCTGGGGCACACGAACAAGATGCACATGACTCGAGAGCGACCACTTCGTTGTCCGCGGCTTACTAGGTGCTCTAACGTTCCGAATTTGTGTAGGTATAGGTCACATCTTTTATTCTTTTCCTTCTCCCAATATATATTTCATTTTTTAATTCTTTCAGATCTTACCTGCGCTATTAATTTTCTGTCTCTTTCCTGTTACGCCTTTACTTTGGTACTGAGGTAGTGGTGATGTTCTATTATATCTAAACCTTTCATTATATCTTGCTGCTTTTATTATTTTCTTCTTCTCCTGCTCTTGTATTTCGTAGTATCTTATTTTAAGGTTTTCCATCATTTCGTTTCCTTCCTTTCATTTCAAGTTTATTCCTGCTTGACTTATTCCATTTCTTTTTAATTAATCCTCTCTTTCTCTTATGCTTCTGGTTTGGCCCTTGCTTCTTTCTTTTTCCTTTAAATAACCCTTAACAATCTTCCCCTCTCCTGTTACACACTTACTAATATATTTGTTGTGTGTGCAGGTTTCCCATGCAAAGAGGAAGCAGCATTGACAGCCACTTCTCATCCCGCATAAAAGCAAGAAAGAAGAAAGAATAACTTTGGCCGGACACTTTATGGCATGCAGGTTTCTCATGCAAAGAGTAAGCAGCATTGACAGACACTTCTTATCGCGCATAAAAGCAAGAAAGAAGAAAGAATAACTCTTACCACATACTTTAGTTATAATGAATTGGTTTATAAAAATAGTTTGTAACTATTAGGGCATAAGATTAATTTAGAAGAATTGTGTAATTAATTGTTATGCATATCTATTATATATTTTATCTTATATTCAGTTTATTCGGTAGATCTTATATGTATAAACTTCAATATTACTTATATCACTATTACAAGTTCTACTGAATATGCTAAATGTAAAATGAAAGATATAATAAATAATTTACATGTATACAAGTTACACAATTGCTGTAATTTCAAATAAGCATTAGCATATAAAGTACGTAAATTTTAGTATAAGTTTTATCTGTAAGATATATTGTAAATTAACTTCAGAAATAGTTTATAAGTATCAGATTATTTATGCTTATAGTATTTTCCATACTACATGAATGTTATTTTAGAATTGATAGGAGTTTTTTATTAGTATTAGTGTTTTATTTTCATTTAGCTGTACTATGTATAGTAAATAGATATAAAAGAATAGTTCATAAGTATCTGCTTGTAAATTTAATTGGAACATTATTGTAACTTGTATCTTCATTAATTACTTTATATAAATATTCAATGAAAAGAATACCACTACTCTTTTTACTTTCACACCTTACCAATCCTTGAAAGAACCTAATTCCAATTCCTTACACAAGAAGTACCGTAGAAGAACTTTAAATGCAAAGTCCTGAAGCGAGAAACTTGTAAAAATGGCCCTATACGTTATTAAATATAAAAGAAGGAAATTGTGGAAACGACATCATTTTCGGTCTTCATTTCTTGCAACATTTGATGGCAGAAGTCTAGAAAATTAAGCGCTCGGAAATTCCTGGAATATGACGTCATTTCCAAGAACTGCTGATGTCGGATACCTCCTCGCATATCATATTCTCCTGATACAAATCCACGATTTTCAGCGAGATATTTTTGCCAGAATCTCAGAAATTTTGAGCTCGGAAATTCCTGGAACGTGACGTCATTTCCAAGAATTGCTGCGATGAAAGACCTCCTCGCATATCATATTCTCCTGATACAAATCCACGATTTTCAGCGAGTTATTTTTGCCAGAATCTCAGAAATTTTGAGCTCGGAAATTCCTGGAACGTGACGTCATTTCCAAGAATTGCTGCGATGAAAGACCTCCTCGCATATCATATTCTCCTGATACAAATCCACGATTTTCAGCGAAATATTTTTACTAAAAACCCAGAAATTTGGCGCTCGGAAATTCCTGGAATGTGACGTCATTTCCAAGAACTGCCTGGGTCGCATACCTCCTTGTACATCATATTCTCCTGATACAAATCCTCGATTTTCAGCACTTAAATTTCTTCTGAAAATCGTGGATTTGTATTAGGAGAATATGATGTGCAAGGAGGTCTTTCATAGCAGAAATTCTTGGAAATGACGTCACGTTCCAGGAAGTTCCGAGCGCAAAATTTCTGAGATTCTGGCAAAAATAACTCGCTGAAAATCGTGGATTTGTATCAGGAGAATATGATATGAGAGGAGGTCTTTCATAGCATCAGTTCTTGGAAATGACGTCACGTTCCAGGAATTTCTCAGCGCTTATTTTAATAACGTATAGGGCCATTTTGACAAGTTTCTCGCTTTAGGACTTTGCATTTAAAGTTCGTCCACGGTACTTCTTGTATAAGGAATCGGAATTAGGTTCTTTCAAGGATTGGTAAGGTATGAAAGTAAAAAGAGCACTGGAATTCTTTTCATTGCAAATTTATTTAAATTAATCAATGAATATACAAGTTACAAAAATGTTGTAATTAAATTTACAAACAGATACTTATTAACTATTCTTTTATATCTATTTACATTACATCGTACAACTAAATCTTGTATCAATTCTAAACCAACATTTATGTAATATAACTAACACTATAAACGTAAATAATCCAATACTTATAAACTATTCTTTGAAGTTAATTTACAATATATCTTACAGATAAATCATACACTAAAATTTACGTACTTCATATGTAGAGGCATATAAAATTTAAATTACAGCAATTGTGGAACTTGTGAATATGTCAATTGTTTATTATATCTTTCATTTTACATTTAGCACATTCAGTAGAACTTGTAATAATTATATAAGTAATATTAAAGTTCATATAAGATCTACCGAATAAACTGAATATAAAATAAAGCATATAATAGATAACATAACAGTTAATTACACAATTGTCCTAAAATAAACTTACGGGCTAATAGATACAAACTATTTTTATAAACCAATTTACTATAACTAAAGGATAACTAAAGTATGTTGCACAAGTTCTTCTACCTTCTTTCTTGCATTTATGCACGATGAGAAGTGCCAGGCAATGTTCCTTACTCTTTGCCTGTGAAACCTGCACACAGAAAAAATACATTAATAAGTATGTAACAGGAGAAAGATTATTAAGAGATATTTAGAGGAAGAAGAAAGAAAGGAGGGGCAGGCCAGAAGCATAAAAAGGAGAGGATTATTTGAAAAGGAATGGAATGCGTCAAGTATGAGTGACTTTGACAAAAGCGGAAGTAAAGGAATTGACGGAGATCCTCAAAAGTAGAGTCAATCAAATGCAACAGCAGGAACAAGGCAGCAAAATAGGGAAAGCAAGATACAATGATACGTTTAAATATATTAGAACATCAACACTACTATGGTATTTAACTAAAAACGGACGAGGGCGCAATTGACAATTAACAACGCAGGTGCCAGATCCAAACGCATTAAAGGATGAAATAAATATTGGGAGAAGAAAAAGGATAAAAGATGTGACCTGTGCATACAAAAATTTGGAACGTAAGAGCACCTGCTAATAAAATGTACGGAAAAAGATACAATAACACATAAAAATAAACTCAGGAATTTGTAATTAAACAGGAAGGAACAGAAAAGATTTATAATAGATGTGCGATAAAGAGATAAGAAATAGTGTAATACGTAAGGCAGAGAAGGTATGAAAAGGAAGAGCGGAACGGAAGATGAGAGTGCAAGAGATAGTATTGTAAAGATAGGTTATATGTACACTAACCACACTTTCATTCCTGTGAGACCGAAATCAAGAATAATACCACTATTAGTATGTATTTATTAAGTCCTGGAAAATTTATTTAAAGGAAAAATTATTCACAAATGCATTTACCCGTGCTAAAGAGTGCTTGATTGTTGTAGAATATAATGAACAATGGAACTTGCAATGTTACCGTACATATTAATTTTTATGTAGATTGAACACTGTGTTTGCTGACACTTTATTGATATGTAAAAGAGTGTACGAAACGGTTATTCGAGGATTATTAACTTAATTGGATGGAAAACTAGGAAACTAGGAAACTAGGAACTAGGAAAACAAGTTCAATTTACGTACAACTCGCATCCCTGTCTTACCTACACTCTTACCTACAAAGTGGGCTTTAATTTCGCCATCTATACAGAACTGCTCGAAACTGTATATATGTCTGCTTTATCTAAGAGTCATTAGTATCGCCATCTATACAGACGTGATTCAAACTATTCGGGGCTCTGCCATATCTACACTTATGGTAAGTAAGGGGTGTGAGTAGTTCCAATGCAAGCTGCATAGATGGAACTACCATAGCAAGCGCGAGTGGTTTCAAGGAGTTCTGTATAGATGGCGAAACCATAGCAGGCACTGTAGATATGGCACCGACGAGATATAGGAACAGACAAGACATGCAATGTATTTTTTCGGCCACGATTTCTGGGACGCCGCGGCCCATTACCATTTCCGTGTCACTCGCAACGTTACGAGTTGTAATTCGTTGAAATTCTTTCATTCTCTTTTTCATTGGAGCAATTTTATCGTTAATGAAAGACGCAATTTCTTATTTATATTCAACTAATAACAATAACGAAGTAAATTATTTACTAATATAAGACAATTCCTGGGATAAACGTGTCTGCAAACGATTAGTGTTCGTATTCGGTCCCGAGCGAAGTGTACTAATCGAGATTTTTCTGAAAATATATAATACCAAATTAATAATTGGAGTAAAATTTATACTCCGATTCGGAGTAGGTCCAAGGATTGGTGGCGATGTCTCGGCAAGCATTAATTGGGGATATGAACGAACACTGAGCGGCCATTATTGTACATTGTATCCTAAGTACAATGCGCAGTCAATTCGCTCGAATTATTTTCCGCATAATTATCAAACGTCGGTTAAACGTTTAATAATTATACGATAAATAATTGATTGCCCGGGTCTCACCACGTGGAGGTTACTGCGCATGGAGACCCACCCTAGCCGCGGCCCTTCCACCCTCCAATTACGCGAAAACTAATTCTAATATAACATGTGACAAAGAAAAATCTCCTATTATTGTCAATTTGTAGAACGTTCAGTAATTGATCGTAGTACAAGTAAGACAACAAGAGGAGTAGTTGGAAAATTCACGACCGAAAGCTAAATGGAATATCAGAAGGAAACCTGAAAGAAAATCTGCAAGAGAATTCACGTTCCTGAAATAAAACTGTCTTAAAAATATATCCTATGATCTTAAAAACTAGACAACGAAATATTATTGCAGCGGTGAACACTGCGGGCTTAAAAGCTAAGACATAACTTAAAAATAAACCCTACTTTCTTAAATTTTAGATTAGATTCGAATACGCCCTGCCTGACTAAAGAGCTAACTTAAGACTAGAATAATATCCTATCTACATAGGACTGTAATAGATACTATCCCATACTCATGTAGGTATGAGTATACATATACTTAAATCCTCTTCGGTTAGTCCGTATTAATCTCTCGTGGTCCATGGTGTCCTAGAACAGACAGAAACCCGAACCAAAAAATTGCAGCACCTGCCAACAATATTTGGTTTTATAAACCCTGCCTAATTAAAACTCTAATAATTTCAATTCGTGTAAAACCTGCCTGTATAAAGTTCTAAGGTTGTGTGTTGAGACAAATCCCACCTACATAAAGAGCTAAATGTATTGTTCGAGTTATATTTGGGCCTGCCTAATTAATTGTCTAACACCTGTAATTAGTTAATAAGGACAGGGGTTTGGGGCAGGGATGGGGTGAGGGTGTGTTCGTATTATACATTGTTTCATGAATCCTCTTCTTTTCAATGCTTCTGAAACATGCACAAACTCGAAATAATTAGTAAAGCATTATAAGAATGAATTCTTAAACTCACAAATTGAATCGACGAGGCTGGCTCTTTAATTTTAAAGTTTCCAATCGTGTCTTTGATAATATTTCTGGATCTGTATTCTATATATTCCACTCTTGAGCCTCTGACGTATGTACTTATGTTTGTTTAATATAGCATATTTGGGTTCATCTGTGAATCTGTAACAATCTCAAGCATTGGATTAGTGACATCCCCAAGCCTCCCCATTTTATATCGAAATGAAGCTGCTTTTAATTCGTAATAACTGAATTTTAGCGCAGTTAATAAATCAGAATTGATATGAAAAATGCTGCTATTTTTTGTTAACAATAGTTAATTGGATTTCGGCCAAAGTGATATATTCTTTTGTACGTTCTAGATCAAATTGAATGGTGGTATCACGTTCATTAAAAACTCCAAAATGAAGTAGTCACATTTCACTACAAATGATTCTATTTTGCTTCAACAAAGAAGCGACAAACGATTATTCGGAAGAAAAATATCAAACTTCAACTATCACCATGCCGAGACCCAACTACTGCCAATAACGTTTTTCGTGCAAGGATTTTTGTTTAAACATTTACGGATATCGCGAGTGAATTTCAATTTCTACAAAGCAAGCTCGAAAAGTTATAAAAATTGGCTCTACTAAAAAAAAGGTTAAGATAGAATTGCAACAATTAAGAGGAAATATTTAAGAGTTAAACTCCAATTATGAACAGTCACTAGTATTAACTCTAATTTAAATCTACTATCTAGAATTATTATAAATTTATCAAAGATTCTGCAAATTATATCTGTTTTTTACTTTGCTCTTTTTCTTTTCTACTTCTTTCTTTTCTTTTCTTTTCTTTTCTTTTCTTTTCTTTTTTCTTTCCTTTCTCTTTCATTTATTTTCTTTTTCATTTCTTTTCATTTCGTTCACACAGTAATTTACTAATATGTATGCAAATTTTTAGCAGTACTTCCATCAACAGACATTCCAGGTAGTATAATTATTAAGAAAAATAAAATAAAAAGAAAGGCAAATATAAAACGCTGAAAAGAAAAAGTTCCTGGTTCAGGAACAGGCTTCCAATTGGAAGCAGATGGGGACTAGTAGTCGCAACTCTACTTAAAAACGCGATCTTTATTCAACGCAACGCTAACTGGAACTCGCGATACAATCATTTCGCAACACTATTTATTAAGACTAATAGAAAGCAAACAGTAAATTATATGTACTATCCAAAATTAAGCAAATTGAAGATCCTCTGAAAAATGAACTGAAAGTTCCAATACGCGAAAACAATTTCCGCAACACTAGAAGCTCAAATGTAAAGTGTATTATAAAATACTACAATTTAACTAGCAATAAGAATAGCAATAAGTGGCATTCAACGCAACTCCAACTCGACCCGTTCGCAAGTTTTTCGCAACTCTAAAGCAACGCGATATTTTTGGGAGGGCTGTATCGTTGGGCCGGAATGTGCATCGGCCAAGTACAAATAAAAATTCTACAAATGAAAATGCAAGCACAGTGACAAAGTAGTAACACAGAATGATTCCCCATTCTTAAAAAGAATGGGGAGCCATTAGTAGTTGCCCTCTTGAGTGACAGTTTGTCGGGCCTCTTCGGCATATAGCCTCTCCATTTCGTCGGACCCAAGGGTCAGCTGAAACTTAAACTAGGCTCGAGACTCTAATCGGAAACCAAGGAAAAACTTATAAAGGTGAAATAAAGAGTTTGAATCGCGGAGCTAAATGGAACACACGTGGCCGAATGGCGATCAAATAAAATCGTAAAATTGTGATTACGGAAAATCACATAGATTACGATTAAAATTGTAATCGTTCTTCGTTCACACGTGCGGCCTCGAGCATAATGTAACGCGTTTCGTTTCGGAGCCTAAATCGCGACCACGACCGCGAAGGATTCGAAAAATCGATAGGCAAAGCCAGAGGCGAACGCATTTTCGTTCGCGCCACAGCTTCACCGTCGACTTTTCAAATCAGATTTCCTGAAACAGGTTGAACACGCGAAATAGTGCCTACCCAATCGGAGACTGTGTCAACCTGCCCGGCCCTACCTACTTATGTCTATCAATCACACCAGAAAGTATGCTACCTATCCTACCTGGACCTATATTTAAAAAATGGCAAACAAACACACCAACACACGACACTCCACGGTTCTCAGTCAAACACTTGGGCGCAAAAGCCTACACTAGGGAGGCGTCCCGGGACACCCCCGACACCCAAGTGCTGTCACACAACTTGCACACTCTAATGTACGTACCATTTTTCTGAAATCGACTGACAGTGGCTGGGATCTCTGCGTTCACGTGGAAAAAACCACGTCGCGGTTGAGATATTTAATAGATATTTAATAAAATAATTAAATAGCACCGATACAAGAGGTACTTGATAGCAATTGATAAGTATATTCAATTCTTTTTGGCATTTGGCCTCTGTCATCTTAAATGACAAAAACTTCGTGCCCAAGTATAGCAGGAATTATTGAAGCAAATAATACTAAAAATGATGTCTGTTTTAAATTGATGGACATCTTATCTTGGTCATAGTAGCTACATTTTAATACGGAACGACGCAAAGCCACAGCCTAACCACACACACAATGCGGATATTACGTCGTGCACGATACACCAACGCACTGTCAGTCGCCAACAATAAATCATTTTATGGCTTATAAACTAAAAAATATCATCGTGCTCTACCACCGTTTTCCCACCCAAGTAGCACCGGGGCACGTGAGTGGGATCCGGGCAGTGAACACGGAAAGGGTTAAACCTGAAAATCCTCGTCTAAAAAGATGATAAGGACATACTGATTTTCTAACGGGCTAAAATACATATATATGTACAACAGATCTATATATGATTCTATTTTATTGAAGAGAAAATTAAATGACTCTACTTTATTAGAAAAATTGTGCAATGACTCTACTATATTAGAAAAATTATGCAGTGACTCTACTTTATTAGAAAAATTATTCAAAGACTCTACGTTAATAGAGAAATTATTCAACGACTCTACTTTAATATACTTTGAATTAAATTGAAACATCCTCGGGCGTTCCCGTTATCAAAGCATTGATTCTAAAACGCAAGATTGCTTTAAAAGTTGATTGCCTTGATTTCGAAAACTACCCGTTCGCGTATTGTCTTCTTGTACATTCAGGTTTAATTAACATTTTGTACGGAAACAATGAACGTATCGATATCTTTAAACGCTAAAGACTAATATGGATATCGAATAATAAAATTATTCGATAGTTCCAACAAATTGATAAGGTAAATGAGTACCTTCACTTTATATATTATCAAAGAAGAAAAAGATGAAATACTACACTCTTACTAACAGCAATAATTATGCAATTTATTCTAACTGTGCAGTCATTGCAATTGACAAGTAAACGAAGTCGAATGGTATTCGACTGCTCCACTACAAACTAATGCACGTAGAATACTGGACGTTACTTTATATTCATTCAATAATTAATAACTATTTAAATATCGTTTCATAGGTATTCAATTAAATACTCTATTATAAAAAGATATATAGTGATATATTTTGTACTAAATATGATCTGTTTTAAAATTATCAAGCTATTTAAAAACGCGTTGTACAAGAAGACCTATCCTCACATAATATAAAGCAGTAAAGAAGTTACTACTCATGAGTATATTTCCATATACCCATGGTCACAGTGCTTGCCAGAAAAATCTACGTAATTACAACCAGTCACCCGTGTCGGTTCGGACCTTTCGTCCTGCGACATGATTGAGTGACCAGAGGAACTTTAAAGCATGCCACTCACCGGTTGCAGACTCACCAGGTGTGCGGTCAAGCTCGTCGCCATCGAAGCCATGGAAGCTGCTGAAACATTCAAAAAGAGCAAACAACATTAAAATCTATGTATTTTCAGTACTTTTGGAATGTGTTAATTATCAATGATTATTGCAATACAAGATTAAAGAACGAAGGAGATACTTACTCGTCAAATTGATGGCTGAAAGCCCGAACTCGCTGAACAGGACACTGACTCTAATGGAACACTTATGATTGACGAACAAAGTGATTCTAATTTCGCGACAGTATTTCTACTGTTTTTGTGACTGCTACCGAGCAGCCCGCGAGTCCTCGGCTCAGAGTCTGGACAGTAAAACGACTTAGCATCGAGACCAGTTTCGATTCCGAGCCACAGAAATCATTAAGGCACGGATATGCAAAACCACAACCACGATTCTAGATTATGACCCGTATGCCTTCTGCCACCCCAAGGTGTGCTTGGCGTGGTCTAACACATAGGAATTTCCTACTAGGCGGGCCAAAGTGTCCAGAAAAGCAATCACAGCCCCACACACCGCCCCCCGATGACACTGCAACCCGGATATTGCAAGAACCGCGACCACGATTCCAGAATGGTGGATGACCTACCCAAATTAGAGATTATATGTGGTCTAACAGAGGGCCTCGTGACCAGGGTCCAGAACCACAATCACGCCCCCGCACATCGTAACTCGCTGACACTAAGTCCCTAACCATCAGTCCTCCGAGCCGAGAACGGAAAAGGAAACGAAATAATTGTGATCGACGAACAAAGTGACTCTATTTTTCGCGAGAGTATTATTTCGGAGCAAACACTGACTCTAATTTCGCGTCTCTTTACTGTTATTTATGTTGAATTATTATTAAGAGCGGCTGCGCTCAAAAAATAATAAAAAGAACTTTGACGGAACAAGCACTGACTCTACCAACCGCATTGCGCGCGGCCAACAATATCGTTATGGTGATACAATTGAGCCCATGGCAGCTTCTGAAACATTCAAAAGAACAGACAACATTGAAATCTTTGCGTTTTGAGTACTTTTCGATCATGATAATTATCAAAGACCATTGTAAAATAAGATTAAAGAAATACAGAGATACTTACTCTTCGAGTTGATGGACGAGTGCCCGAACTCGCCGAACTGCATCGGTGCTGACTCTAATACCGGAATACTTATTGCGAAAGAAAAAAAAATAAAATAAAAGACTACTATCGCGCACGTCAATTGTGATCGACGAACAAAGTGACTCTAATTTCGCGAGAGCAATATTTCGAAGCAAACACTGACTCTACTTTCGCGTATCTTTACTGTTATTTATATTTAGTTATAATTATTATGAGCGGTTTCGCTCTAAAAACAATAAAAAGAACTTTGACGGAGCAAGCACTGACTCTACTGACCGCATTGCGCGCGGTCATCAAAATTTTCTGAAAGAGAATCTGTACAAGTTAGTAAATAGGGTGAGGAGGTAGAAATTGAAGCAATACACATTTGATTTTATTTATCTCTTTCTTATTTCTTCATCCTGTCAAACGTCTGTTGAGGAAATACTGCTTTGTTTTAATAAAGTACTACCGTATTATTATTCTGATTTAATTACTGTTAATTGTCTATTCAACATATACTATTATAGATTAATATAAATGATTTATCAAAAGCATACTGTGACTGTTCTTTGCCCGAGTTTTAAAGGTGATCATGATCTTAGTAAGCAAGCAATATCGCGAATTTATAAGTTCTCGTAGCTGCTTGTAGAAATCAAGACTCGAAACTATATATCATGCTTCAGGTGCATGGCAACCAGTACGTACGTACGCGGGCAATCCTGCATCGAAAATACAATTTGACCGTACTTGTGCAAAGTCACAGAGATATTAAAAGTTTTTAATAAATACTAGTGAAGCTATAACAGAAATCGCGACCGATATGCAGCGAAACATGAAAGTATTTCAATTTTTCGTTTAGAATTAATGAAATTTACAGACTCTAGTTTCAATCGCGAGTGGCATATTGTAAGTTCTATTTAAAATGTTTAAATTGCTCAATAACTTTCAACCGAAAGAAAAGAACTTGAGCCAAAATCCAATCGCCAGATAACAAGAAATATACGTAAACCGTTGGGATAATAAGTTCAATGTTACCAATCCTTCATCATAGGTCATCGGACTGATTGTTATGCATCGCAGTAATTGTATCTCAATACTCCATTCCTGCAGCCTCAATATATTATCCTCCACCAACCAATCACCCATTGTACCTGCAACAAAAAGAAAAGCAACGTGATAAACCTGTGCTAAAATCAGAATCGAATTCAAAGTTGCGAAAGGACATATGTAACTGAGTATGTAAGTGACATTGCAAAGAAAATAAACGCAACCTTAACACCGCATCGAATCCGAATAATCGTGTAATAAAATATAATAAATATTCAAAGAACCGTTTAAACTAATAAATTAATTAACCCGATATTTTAATAAACGACTAGTTATCGCGAATCAAAAAATCGGTGGTACCGGATGACCGGTCAAGCGTCCAGCAAAAGAGACTCGAGAAAGAGTTTAATGGATATCCACGATAGTCAAACGATTGTTAAATAAACGTGTATTAATTAATAGAAGGTAATAGACAAGCGTATGCGGTGATAAAGTAAACCCCGAGATGCTATTGTGTTGTGAGCTGATGTACATATGTCGCTAACCTTCGACAGCATAGACGACCCGTACGGCACGACGCTTGAACTGATAGTGACACCGCGTGCGCCGCGCACCGGCATCCCCACTCCGCGACGCGCCGGCGCGTCGGTAACGCTCGCTCGTGCTCGGTGGTATTCGCAATTTTCGAACTCTTCGATGGTCTCCGATCGCGGTCGTGTGTACTACTGTACTAAGGTCATACGTACTGAACTTTTTCGACTTCTGACCAATTTTTAGCTAAACCTACGATCCTAGGGTTGTACCTACTGGACTTTTACGTTTTCTGACCAACTTTTAGCCGGACCTACGACTCTAGGGTCGTCCCTACTGGACTTTACCGGCTTCTGAACAACTTTTAGCTGAACCTACGATCCTAGGGTTATACCTACTGGACTTTTACGTTTTCTGACCAACTTTTAGCCGGACCGACGGCTCTAGGATCGTGTCTATTGTACTTCTTCGGGTTCTGACTGACTTATAGCTGAACCTACGATCCCAGAGTTGTACCTACTGGACTTTTACGTTTTCTGACCAACTTTTAGCCGGACCTACGACTCTAGGGTCGTCCCTACTGGACTTTACCGGCTTCTGAACAACTTTTAGCTGAACCTACGATCCTAGGGTTATACCTACTGGACTTTTACGTTTTCTGACCAACTTTTAGCCGGACCGACGGCTCTAGGATCGTGTCTATTGTACTTCTTCGGGTTCTGACTGACTTATAGCTGAACCTACGATCCCAGAGTTGTACCTACTGGACTTTTACGTTTTCTGACCAACTTTTAGCCGGACCTACGACTCTAGGGTCGTGCCTATTGAACTTCTGCGGGTTCTGATTAAGTTTTAGCTGGACCTACGATCCTCGTTAAAGAATTCTTTTGTTATTTGCTGCGCAATGAAAGCGGGACAGCACAGGCGGGACGCTTGACGTGACACTGTCAATTTCATTGCCCCGATGCATCGCGATGTGGTTTCGACTCAACTCGAGCCGAGCCGAAGTGCATCGCGCGATCAGGCACCGTAGCTCAATTTTTTTACCGAAACGTTGCTCGAGAAAAAGCTGTCCTGATCCCCTCAAAGCATTTACATATATTCACACAATCGCATGAATCCCGTCCCCACTACTTTAGTAAATAATAGTTCTTCAAGTGATCACAGCCCATGAGCAGAGGACGCTCAAATCAGCGTGGGATTTCTGAGTCGGTATGACAGTCACGTTGGGCCACGAAAGTCCATAAGATGTCTTGTCTATTGTTATATCTCGTCTGTGGATATGGCATCTCGTCGGTGCCGCTATCCATTGTGACGTCTGCCGGCATCGCCTTAGACGTATTGATTTAGATCGTCGTCGGTAAAGAGAACGCCCTCCATACGTTCCTCTTCTAATTCTATTTCTAAGCGCCTGAAGTTGGTAAGCAGGATTCGCCACCAGGTCGCCATCGTCGTCGTCGTCTTCGCGCAAGTGGTCGCCCCTTGGCCACTTCATATATATATAAGTTCCGATCCTGAATCCTTGCGTCTGGGGCAGGAGTCGACTGCAGCCCTACTGATGAGTCTAGGCGGTCGATTCCGAGACGAAACGCACATCCAAATTCCAATATCCTTTTTCCTTCCTCGACATGCCTCCTCTCCCCGGAGAACTTACGGTCCTCAGCAAGTTGTTGCAGCGGCGGGCTGGGTGACGTGGCAAGATCCCTACGTTGCGTCCCACCTTAGGGCCGGGACGTAACACCATAAAGAATTGCTTGAAATTACAAACCAGTCGTATCCCTGTCTTATCTACACCCAGTGGTGGGCTTTAGTTTCGCCATCTCTAAGGAAATGCTTGAAACTACAAGTATGCCTGCTTTATCAATGGCATTTGTATCGCCATCTGTACGGAACACCTTGAAACTACTCGGGCCTCTGCCATATCTACATGTAAGATAAGTAAGAGGCGCGAGTAGTTTCACGGAGTTCTGTATAGATGGCGAATCCATAGCAGGCACTGTAGATATGGTAGAGACCCGGTTACTTTCAAGCCAATCTATACAGATATTAATTAATTTATGAATTAAAATTACACTTCTTGAGGATTTTGAAAATGTAATTCTCAAAACGAAACATAGTTAATTGTTTATAACAAGTGAACTTCACGTGGGATATTGTTCGCACCTATTGGAGATGGTAGCTTATACATCTAGCTTTAATTTATGTCTTCTGGTCATTGATGTATCTCGCCAGGAAGTGGCAGTAATCGCATTTGTTTATAATTTCTTTAAACAAATTTAATTATCTCGGCTTCAGCTGGGCCGATTTTAATCAACCACCTCTCAAATTGAAGCTCTTGGTTCAAGGAACAATCTGATTCACTGTTAGAATGACCCTCGTGTATAGTTTCGGTCAAATTTTCAAACGAATATTTAAATTGTTTATAACAAATGAACTGCACATGGAATAATGTTCACACCTGTTGGATATGGTAGCTTATACTTCTAGCTTGAATTTATGTCCTCTCTTCATTCATGTAGCTCGCGTGAAAGTCGATATAATGGTTATTAAATTGTTTATAAAAATTAAACAGCGCATGGGGCATTTGTAAGTACTGTTCATTGTTATGTAGCAGCGTCCTTTACCTTCATTCCAAGCGCTCCATCATTATATAAAGTTTGCCGCTACAGAACTTTGCAAATTGAAGTCCTGCCTCGTTACTACCTGTTTAAAGAATAGGATTTGGTCAGTGTAGTATCGAAGGAGCTGTTGATAACAAAAGAAGAATTAATTTCGTTCGGTGAATATTTATTCAAACTAATGCGCATAGTACAAATTACATGATTTAAATAGCTATTACGTAGAAACTCCTAAATTTAAATTATAGCAAGTGTGCAACTTATGCATATGTAAATTATTTATTATAATCATGATTTTATATTTAGTACGCATTTAGTAGAACTTATTAAAATTAATATCACTTAATGAAGGGAACATTAAAATTTATATAATATCAACTAATTGAAATAATTTGTTTCCCGCATTACAAATTGTAGAATTTCCAATTTCTTAATTATGTGTCGCCCGCTTATTGCAACGGCACTGAGATTTAACTCGCGGTCACGATGGTAAGTGCTTCCGAAGCAACTTATAAAGGGAACTGATAAAACCAGATGTAGTTCAGTCTCGAACCACGAGCTCGCACATCTCGAGCGGATCTTGCGGTCCAGTTTCTCTTTAGTTTGTACCATAAGACTTTCAGTGAACGACAGAAAGGTTTAAGCAATATATAGAGGGGGGAAAACTATCCGAGGAGTAACCAGTAGTGAAATAATATCGAGGTAAGGGAAATAAATTAAACGGATATTGATATTAACAGTTGAAACCATTGGAAGGTTCACACCTATATAAAATAACGCGGATAATTCGATCTACTATTGCGATCGTATAACACTGATGGCCTCTTCAGAGTAACGGAAGTCACATGACATCCTTAACATCGAAAAGGGAATCGATTTTGTGCGTATAAATTTCTAACAAATCAATTCGTAATCTTTTTACCCTATGCAGGCAATTTATTCCTTTGAAGTATTGTTCTTGTCTAGAAACTGTGTGCAATCTTCAATGCAGTTGTAAGGGAAAAATGACATCTTTTTCTTCTTGAAGAAAAAATGGTTGCACCGGAAGTCGAGGAATTCTTGACGGATAACAGGGGCGCGAAAAAGTATATTAGATCTTTTATAAGCTTAATTGATATTTGAGTAATATTATTTAGCTTTGTATAAGGCAAATTAATATCGTACGATATCTATTTTTGTTTTTACAATGTTACAAAATGAAGATAAACATTTTTCTGCGCTATAAGTATAAACGATGTAACGTTCGTCATCAGTTATCAATTTATAATATTGCTATTTGCTACTTAAACGATCTAAAATCTAAACCAAAGTGTATGTTGCGCAATATTTTACATTTACTAAGAATCTCGAAATTTGTTAGAATAATCCCATTGAATCACTCTAATAATATGCATAGACAAATTGATTTAATGCTTGCTAAATTAGCATTTATTTTTCCAATAAAGACTTTTATACGTCAAATGCGGTATCTTCGTCCGTCCTAATTTTCTTATACATTTTTAATCACTTACAAATATGTAAACATAGTTCGACCAACAAACACATTTATCCATTGGAATTATGCAATCTTCGGTCGCAAATAAAAAGTATCTTGCCTCTTGTTTTAACGTTTAACAAATATGTATGCCAGTGCTATAATACAAAATAACGTTCAGAGAATGATCACGCATGAACGTGATAAAAATAAGCATGTCATCATTTAAATCGCTTGCAAAACTACTTGTTAGGTCCATTGTCAGTCGTCAAAAAATATGAACATGTAAATGCCACTGTATCTCGCTCAATGAACTATATGTTGCTGAATGCATGTGATATGGGCTTATCGAATAAATTCTTAACTTTCCATTAAATTAAAGCCTACTCGATACACTCGGGGGGGATCGTGCTTACGATCTGAATTATTAAATGAACGATGTATTAGAAACGTAAGAAATACGAGAAGTACATTGTTCGTTTAATTAAATGAATTTCTTGTTATCTATTACGTATGTATCATTTAGTCACACGATTACAATTGGAGGCAACATTGAAACCAATTTGACCCAGAATATCTTCAATGTTTTATTCGGAGAACAGAAAGTCATTATTTACACAGAATCTCTATCTCTCTTAAATCAGCGAATGCTGATTGTCAATAAATGCGCCCGTTTTCCCCGTTCTCGTTCTTTACGTAACCAGATATTGACGTGCAGGGAAGCACTGTCTGTCGATAAAGCGGTTAATGAAACTCGCTTTTTCACAGTAATAATGATATTCGATCTAAAAATATCTCTACAAATTTTCTCGGAATCCGTCAGGGAAATATAACCAACGAGCAACATAAAGTTAAAATCCATTCTTGGCTATCCATCACGATGCAACGTATCGTCACTCAAAGGTTTACATGAAGCTACAAACAACTTCACGGGCTATTCTACAAATCCGTTTGTGTTTTTAATTATTCGGCATCAAGCTCGTCGGAACTCTACTTTCGCCTCTCACGGAATTCTCGGAAAATGCCAATTATATAAAACAATAGCAGTGACGGGCTCCATTTTTGTTCCAGGGGGCTCTTACATAATTGACTGGAAAATTCTTAGACCACGTTCATGGAGAGCTACACGTCAGACTCCAGTGATTCGGATTCCACCGCCAAGACCCTGGACCTGTCCTACCTGATGCTGAACACCGAGCTGCTGAACGAACATTTCGTAAACGCCAAGTATCCCGAGCACGTGGACACGTTGCTGCTCCATCAGAATCGGCTGTCCGATATTCCACCAACGATAGGCAGGTTCACGAATTTAAAATCCCTGGACATATCGAACTGTGGCTTGCACCAGCTGCCAGAATCCCTTGGGGACTGTCCGCTGTCCTGTTTGGTGGCAAAGTACAACAATTTCTCCAACGATTCCCTGCCAAAGAGCTTCGAGAAGATATCCGGACTAAGGGAGCTGAACCTCAGCGGAAACAGACTGACATGCTTCCCCGAACAAATTCTGGACCTGGTGGATCTCAAGTATCTTTATCTGGGCGGCAATTACATCGCGGAGATCAACAAAGACGTCTGGAAGTTGCAAAGGTATTTCTTGCTTCGTCTGTCCCTGGTGTTTGGCCTGTGGCTAATGCCTAACTCAATATTGTCATTTCGAATGATACATTGGAAGTGTCGGGTGTCTGAATGAAAATCCGCGGCGTCTGACGACGCAAGAACACGTCACGAGGATGGAAATTAATGAACGATTTGGCCCCTACGCTATTCCATTGCAGATTGCACGTGCTATCAATGGGGGGCAATAGATTAACAGAAGTGCCGTCCACCGTAGGCGAGCTGAAATCCCTTCAAGCGTTGGCCCTCTGCGACAACATGTTGGAAAGTTTGCCAAGCACCATAGCGAAGCTGACGAACCTGAAGTCGTTGCTGCTACACAAGAACAGATTGCGGACGCTGCCCACCGAGATTATCACCCTGAGATGCCTGACAGAGGTATGCATTTGAAAAGTTGCACAACGAAATGTCATAATACCCTTCGGATTATCATTCCTTTGTTCCCCTTGTTCGTTCAGTTATCTCTCAGGGATAATCCGTTGGTAGTCAGATTCGTCTCAGACATGACGCACAATCCTCCGTCCCTGTTGGAGTTGGCGGCCAGGGTGATCAAGACCATCGACA
This sequence comes from Nomada ferruginata, assembly GCA_963583965.1. Lineage (NCBI taxonomy): Eukaryota > Metazoa > Arthropoda > Insecta > Hymenoptera > Apidae > Nomada > Nomada ferruginata. The sequence goes on from OY757223.1 coordinate 3,700,544, forward strand.
TCCGATACGACGGAGAAAGCGTACCGAGAAACCTGGTGGAGTATCTGAACAGCGGCCACCGTTGCGTCAATCCCAAGTGTAAAGGTCAGTGGCTAGTTCAAAGTTCCATTGCTGACTAGCGTTCGCGACATCGATTTTTTCCTCACCGCAACCGGCCGCGTTATCGCAGAATGCACCGTTTTATCGTGAATGCACACTTTTTCATACGCCAAGTAAAACGCGTGCGGGGCAGGCATTTAAAGTTGCATTCTCATAGGGCACAATGTGTCACGCGATATCTCGCACACTTCGGCCAATCCATTTTATTTCACTTTACAGGGGTGTTCTTTAACAATAGAGTGGAGCACGTGAAGTTCGTAGACTTCTGCGGAAAGTATCGACTGCCCTTGCTGCAGTACCTCTGCAGCCGGAAGTGTATAGAGTCTAGAGACGGGGACGAGGTTGTCAGTTGTGCGATGATGAGGAAGGTTCTCCTCGGTTGATGTCTACTAATCAAATTAATACCGTTGTATCTATGTTATTCGTTCAGAGGAAGTTGAAATGGATCGATCGAGCGATCACGGCGTTGTCTGTACAGAGGGTGTTCCATTTGACTCGAGACGGTGGCTCTTTCTATAACTTTTTCCATCGCTTCCAGTTAAACGGAACACCTCGTAGGAACATTCAGGCCGACGGTTCAAGTAAGAACATCGGAATTATGATTCGAACGATGGCCGCAGAGACGAGCGAGGAAGATTATCAATGAATTGACAAAATAAATGTGACGCGGGAATGAAATTTTTCACGGTTCATTTCAAGCGAGAAGAATTTCTGTACCGATGTATGCATGTATATTTACTTCGGACGTTCTATGAAATAAATAATTAATCGAACAGACTTTCCATTGTATACTTACTGCCGCGTCCTTTTCACCATACAGCGAGATCGCCGCGAATGAAACCGCATTGCATGTTAACGTTATCGTTTTATTGTTAAATAAACCACAAAATCTACAATAATAATAATAATAATAATCATATTATCATATAGAGTCTCCGTAGGAATGGAGGCGTTCGATCCTCGCTTAAAACACATCCACTGATTTATCTTCTACAATTACCGATCCTCGACTAATCCTCGCGTGTGCGAGAACCGTGTAAAAACTGAAAACACCCGACGCACGTGAAACGGTAGCGAAGCGTACGATGTTTCATTTCGATCATCGTGACTCGTCGGCGTAGAGACATTATTTAAGATTCATAGAGAATTTCATTTGTTCAATAACTCGAAGTAAAGCCAGGTGACAATCTTCTCGTTAATATTAGCAATATCGTAATAAGAGTTCGCTAGTGGTTTTCTTCTTTTTTTTTTCATTATTTCCTTTTCATTTAATAATCGCATATAGTGTCGTCGTGGTTTTCATTTTTCCGTTTCTTTTAAATTACCTATACATACATATGCATATTCGTATATATGCGCTCTGTCACTTTATACATCACACACATGTATATATGTATGTACATGCTACAATTTCATTCTCCTCCCCCCCCCGACACCACGAAACTCTTCCTCTCATCAGCGAACGAGTATTATCTATCTCACACGCATCAGGCACTCTGTCTCGCTCGCACACAGCCACACGTTCGTTACTCTTCTCGCCACCCCTTTCTTCACCTTGCATTTCGTTCCTCGATCCTTATTTTTCCTTCTCTTCCTCGGATCGAAGCATGCCTTAATTAATATTACAGCTACGCGAACTCTCCCCTCCTCCGCATTCTTTCTTTTCCTTCTCGTTCCCTCCCGCCTCTTCGTCCTCGTAAATCTTCCACCGACACGTTTCGTTTTGGTGAGTGTCCTCTTCGCGTATTAGTTATGCAATATTAACATAATTTTGTTTTCCCTAGGTGTAGCTCGCGAGTGAGGGATAACCCTTTCGGTATGGCGTTTATAATTTGCTGGTGAACGGGTGCTATCGATGATCGGTAGTGCAATTTATGGACGTTTTTCATTCCTTACTTTACAGGGTATGTATAGGTAGAAACGAGGTTGTTACAGCACGCGGCGTGTAATTATATTTATCGTCGGTTCGCGTGAACGAGCGTGCATGCTCCAGAATGGTGCCCGGTTACGGTCAGCAAAAGCTAATCGGCCAAACTTGCTGACTATAATCGTTCGCGCGACAGTTCGAACAAGCACAGGGGATATTATTTGATACTATAGTCACCGAGAGGTCTTAAATATTACGATTCACCGCTGACTATGCTCAGCTTGTAGCTTAAATAAGCGTATAATGGCTTGGATCGACTATAGTCGACTTGCAGTCTAAAGTAAGTACCCAAGAGACGACGTCGCCTATAGCCGACGAGTTAAACTTAAGTGAAAGACATCAGTTTGCGGACTATAATCGTCACGGGGTATATTCAACGATTACAGTTACAGCACGAACATAGACCACCGACTACAATCGGCGTGCAAAGTGATCCACGATCGATTCACTCTCATTTTCCTAGACACCGAATGGCTTACAGTCACTTACAGTCACGCGAGATAGGTGACTGCACTCGATGCGAGCATAGAATGGCGATTATAGTCGCCACGTAGATCTAGAAGAGCGAGCTATAGTCATTGATACGCCGTTGAAACGGTCAAATATAGTCGAGACTAGCAAGTATAATTGTCCACTCGAAAGCCTCGTCTATAATTGATTCACAGGCGAAGGTGGAGTGACTATAGCACGCGGCCATACCGGAAGGGGTAAACACTCATTTTACAGACGATGCTTTATGTCACATCGACTACATCACGCGACTATAACGCCACCGCCGTTTCAATCGGCCTTATAGTCACGCTCGTTCCTCTTCCGCACTCCTTTGCTCTCGATTTCCCATTAACTCCTCGCAAATATTTCTCACCGTGCCTTCTACATTTAAGCGAATCAGAGAGCTTTATAGTCAGGGAAGAGGATCCAGTTGCCAGTCATGAGAATGGCGGCATCGAATAACGGGCGTCCTCGAGCGTCTCGTAACCACTCGAGGAACAGATTCGACTGGATGAAGAAAAAAACTTTACAAGAATAACGCGGACGATTCACGCAGAGGACGCGCTGTTCCAAATCGAGGAACGTCTTCCTTCAGATACTAATTGTCGATTACCGTTGGCCAAGTAGGCGAATGATACTTCTGAAGAGGATGTCTTATACATTCGTAATAGCCCTAGGAAGCGAGTTCTGCAAGCGTACATGGATACACGTGGGAGGGTGAAAGAAATCGGTTCGTACAAAAAGCGATTCCAAGTGGAAAATCGCGGGACGAACAGCACGTGCGTTTGTCTCGACTATCGTACATCGTTTGAACAGCAAGTGCCTCGACTAATATCACCACTTGTATTGCCACTGGTTTCGCCCGAAAGAATATTTCGCATCCTATCGTTCAGAGTGTCTATCTCCACTATTGAAAATAGGGTACAAGTGTCGTCGATTGTTATTGATCGTTCTCGATAGATCTGCCGCTTCTTACCTTTGCATACATTGTGTGCAGGTAGAAACGCGAGAAAGTGAGTGGGTTACGGACAGAATCGCTAGTGGTGCAAAAGTAAAAAGCTTATAAAAATTTGATCGTGTGTGTATAAGGTCTGCCTATAAAATTCTCCACTAACAATCTCGAAGTTTGTTTTTTCTTCTCCATTTTTTTGCCCTCGTCTCTTTTATCCCTTGCACTGGCTTCTTCGTTCGACTGACGTCGAAAAAGTGTTAGGTATAAATGGTTATTTGTTCTTCTCTATCATTCCATTTTTTTTATATATGTATATATGTACATGTACGATTCTCGTTTGGGCGATCGAAATAGGGGATACACGGTGATCCGAGTCCTGATAATTGTTTAACTAAACTGTGCAGATGTGACTTGTATCGGGCCTGCAAGTTTTGAAGATGGGCCAGAAAAGGTGAAACGTTTCGTACAGTTTCGAGAGATATTGTAAGCTCTGTGCTCTGAGTCGTATGAATCGTATTGTTTCTGTTAGAAGATTAAATGATAGAACAAAATCGATGAACCTTTCTTTGGAGATATTCGTCGTTGAGATTGTTTCTAATCGAATTCGATTTGCAGCTATTCGGAATGAGACAGAGCATGATTCGTAAGAGACAATAGAGGAGTCACCATCGCAGAACGATATTAATTTTCAAGGTGTACAAATAATATTGATACATTGAGCCTGTGTATAACACGTGAAGTTTAATACGAAATTTTATTGCGTCACGTTTCCTCGCCGTTGAAAATTTACATACGCTCTCTAAAATAGAAAAAATATCAATCGAAATGACTCGTAACAAAAGTACATCCAATCGAGAAATCAGTGAAAAAAAGGATATCCACTCCTCTACCCTATCGGCGAATTTCGTATTAAATTAATCACTCTTACAATTTAAAAGCATTCATAATTGTTCCACAAACGGAACGAACTTATAAATACAAAAATTTTACCATCTCGTTTAGTTATTAATTCATCGTCGCCGATTTATCCGCTTTCCGGTGAATGAATTAAAAGACGATACAAATCGACAAAAAAGATCGTAACAATAGAACTAACATAATAATTCATCGTAATTCAAGCGTTTGCCATTTGTTCAAGCGTACAATTATCGGACATATACAGTGCTTAACTATAACTACTTTTGCCACGATCGTTCAAAACGTGCAATTCGAACGAAACAATCTTCGAATATATATATATATATATATATATATATATATATATATGTATATATATACTTGGTTTTTAATTATTCTTCATTAATGGTCCATCTCCGTGAATCCGACGGAAAGAATTACACATATTTCTTTCTTTTTTTTTCCCCCAGCAATTAGAAATAGCTACTTAGATCATTATGATCAGCCGTATTCGGAATTTCTATTCCAAGTTCGAAGTACAATGATTTCAACGAGGCATTTCTCATCATTATCCCTTCCTCGTGCGATCAGACAATTTTCTGCGGTCACAGGGAAAATCGTTTTTCCTCATCGGAAACATGGGGTCGAACATAAAAAAAAAATTGTTTCGCTAGCGTTAGCCAACGAGAGAAAAGCCTTTCTCTAATGAACTCGCCGGAACGATATAGCGGCGAATAAATATATAATATACGGAGATGCATACTTGTACACCTCTCGCGATTATTTTTCTTCTCTTTCGACGTATATACATATGCACACCACACACGCATACATATATGCATATATATACATATTAAATTACTTTATTAATTCTTTCTTTACACAATTATTACAATTTATTTACTAGATGATTCGAAAGGGTGCGACATGATGATAGTAATAAGAAGACAAAGAAAAGAACAAAAAAATCTGGTGGTTTCTGAAGTGGTAACGGTGATGAAAAATGTCGGGCAAACGACGAGTATAGTTGCTTTCAAAGAGTCAATTATTCATTTTCACTTTATCTCTCTCTCTCTCTTCTTTCTTTCGATCTAAATCATTTTTCTTTTCCCTCCCCAATTTTGTTCTCTCGTTCAAGTACACTCTCTCAAGCATTCTCTCTGTACCTCTCTTTCTCTTTACAACGACGCAGCAATCTCGTTAACTGCTACGGTTAAAAATTAATCTGCATATTTATATATATATTTATACGTAATTTAATTATATATACGTATGTATGTATATATCTATATATTTATGGTATACGTATATATACACACATGTAAGTATTTATATATATAGACTTTCAGTATTTTACACGGGCTCCTCTCCACCCCACATTCTTCCTTCAACTATATATTCTGCAGAAATGTCTGTGTTTCACGTGTGTTCTGTGTGCTTTTCTTTCCTTCTTGCTCGAGTAATGATACAGGCCTCTCGAATGGAATACCAAAGAAAAAGAAAAGAGACAAAACTATCGTTTACTTCAATCTATTGCTTATTCTTTCTTTTCTTTTTTGCTTTCTCGACGTTGATGATGATGACGATCGGTTCGTCTTCCAATCTTCTTCCCCACGACTTTTACCGTTCTCTTCTTTCGAACCGCGCTGAAATGCATAGTATTTCGAGCACGCGGCAAACACGCGGAGCATGAGAAAGACTGGATATTCAGAGATTGAATCGATGAATTTTTCTTTATTAGTAGAATAATCACGACAAATAACCAACAATTTATATTCCAAGCCGTGGGCGATCATCTCACGATCGTCAATCGTTCGAATGCGTTTCACGACCCTTTCTTCCCTTCCTCGCCTCACATTGCTCGGCCCATTGCTTCTCTCACAGCTAAGATTCGGGACCGCTCATTTGTATATGCATATATTCATCATTCTCTTCTCTTCGCGTTCTCTTGAACGCAATTTCTTTTTTTCTTGTCGCGTTGATAAAAATTGCGCTCGAGGCGAGGACAGTGCGTAAATGGCCGAGCACAGAGTTATTACTTTATTCTACGATAATTCCTCTCCCCTTTGAACACAAACTCGGAAACTATACGATTAAGTGTAATTTGTCTGCTCGAGCATCCTGACAGCGTCTTCGACAGCTCGCGTTTCGACGCTCCCTTCGAGTCAGGAGAAAACGGATGATACATTTGAGAGTTTCACGCGGACGTGGAAATAATGGCGTGATCGAAGACATCGGTGTAAATATTATTTTCTTGCTCTACTCGTTTAACTTCTTCGAAGCGCGGGGAAAAAAAAAAAATGTTACAATCATTATTGTTACTTGTTGCATCGATCTAATAGAATAAGAACGGATTTGTACACGGTCGGTGAATTAATTTGTCGCGATTCAATTGACAAATTGATTCGGCTATTTAAAGGGGGGACAAACAGCAATGCAAGAAAGATGCGATCCTTCAATCCCGCGTATTAATCGAGATGAAAAAGGAGAGTAGAAATGTGCAACGCGTTCCCCTTCTTCTTTGAATCGCGTGTTCGGACTAGAGGGGGGGAAAAAAAAGGAAAAGCAAAAATCGAAATCGATAAATTTATCTAATGCTCGTCTCGGGCGAAGCGATTAATACGTTTCATCAGAGAGGAAAAACATGGTTCTTGTTAATCGTTAAAAAAAAAAAAACTTACTTTACATTTACATCAACGTTCATAAAATTCTGAAACGAATGTTTTTTTTATCAGCGTATCTCTCGTTCTCACACACGTGTTCACTTTCACACCGTTCCACTCATGCATCACCTTTCTCTCTGTCGTCTGTCATTTTGTTTCCTTTCCTTCCCCGTTTTCCATTTCTCAAATTTTCTTTCTTCTTCCTTTTTCTCTCTCTCTTTCTCATACACACACACACCCAACCGACGCTCGAGTCTTCTCGGGAAAAAAGAGAAGAAAAAAAAAATGAACCAAGGAATTGGAAGAATGAAATCACTTCTCACTGACAGCCTCCCTTCTGTGGTTTCTTGCGACGCGATATTATGATATGTAGAAACGTGCAAAACGGCGGCTAAATTCACGCGCGGCATGCCCCAAGCTGCACAGGGTTTCATTTCTCGTCTTCTCTTCTTTTCTTTTTAATCCCGTCGACGTTTCGAAGGAAGTACAAACGCAACAAATTTTCGTACATTTCTCCGTGTCGCTCGTTCGTCGTCTCCTGGTACGGCGCGCATCACGATTCAACGGGGGTGGCTTGAAGAACTACCCCCGAGAGACAGTTCAAAGATCCTCGCGCAACTTCGCACGAAGAAGACCGTTCGATTCGCAAGATAATCGTGTTCGTTCTCGGAGCTTGGCGCGAGAAAAGAAAGGAAGGGAAAGGATAGAACGAAAGAAAGAAAGAAAAAGAAGAAACGAATAAAGAAGGCGAAAACGTCGAAAGGATGGCGCGCAAATGAGTGCGTTGTGTACGTGTATTTGTATTTGTATACGCGTGTACAATTAAAAAAAAAAAGAAACATTCTCTAGATTCACGTAGAGGTTCGTCGCGAGGAATGAAATGATTCGCTCGGCTTTCCAAGCCGAGGGTCGGGTCCGTGATCCAACTGGCGACAGAAATAATGCAACAATGGCCTCCCGCGATGATCGATAACAATGCCGACTCGATTAACGAACGGAACACACTACTGTAGAACAGCGAAGCGTTCGCCTGTTAAATATATCCGGCCGATTCTAAATTTTGCCCAGATTATGACTGACACGAGCAGGCACGAGCAGTGTTTAGCGATTTCTCTTTTGCCTTTTAATTGCGGTGTTTTAGGGATATACAATGCATAATAGAAATTTCCGTCGCGTTTTCGTCGAAAAATCATTCGAAGATGCTCCCTCGTCTTTAATAACATTTCGTAATCTCTCCGGTTTTTTTCTTTTTCTATACTTGTTTTTTTTCTTCTTTTGTTTCCTTTCTCCATTTCGCTATTCGCGCCGGGTCGATGAACCCGGCATGTCCCGCGTCGCGGAAATTTGCCTTACGATAAATAGAGATTGTGCACGCAAATTATTATTATGTGTACGTGTCGTGTGCCCGTTGTGTGAGATTCTCCGCGTGAAAAATTAGTATCAGTCGATTTTTATTATTATTATTATTTCATTTATCTTCTTCTCTATTCGACGAAATCAAAATCGTCGATCGACGCTTGAATCTTGAACAGAATAATACAAAGAAAGGAAAAATATATATATATATATCTGTGTGTAGATATATGTATATATATATATATATTTATATACATATCCAAACGCGACACCACGCCAGTTCTTTCGTACAATGCAATTCGAACCAATAATAATAATAATAACAATATTAATAATAATAATAGTAATAATATAAAACATTTCTTACTTGTTCTCCATTTCCCCATGGAATCGCGTTTAATTCATCGTCATCCGGTCTCTGAGATCAACCAGACGATTCTCTACAATTCTTTTCTCTCTTTCACATTCTAGTCGCGCGACGATCTTTCGTGTACGTGTGTGGGCGTGTTGTAATTGTGTTCGTGTATGTACTCTATGTGCCTCGATGATGAAATAACGACGACGACGCAGGCGACATAAAACGCGCTACTTGGACACGATGTATCGATAGATTACACATCGCTCCCCCTTTTTTTTCCCTCTTCCTCTTCTCTCAACTAGAAAAAACTTCGCGGTCATATATTTTTTTTTTTTTGCTTTTTTTTTTTGTTCTTTTGCATCTTTCTTCCTTTCTCGTCTATAGCAAGTTATCGTTTAAGGAGGTTACGAGCCAGTGTTCCTATAATATATATATATATATACACAGAATTGAATTTTTTTTTACGTTTTTGGCAATAAGGTGGCAATCAAGCGTTCGCGCACGCCACTGTGAGAATCGGTGTCCACAGGCGAACCCGTTACAAAGGGTAGGGCCATTATCATTTAATAATAATAATTATTATAAATATATATACATACTATACATATAATATTGACATATATTATACATATATATGTATACATGCAATATGTACCGTCATCGTTCGTGTTTCAAGCGAACAAAGCTGAAAAAAGGAAAAGAAATAAGACCTACAAGGTATCGCCATTTGCATCGAGTTCGAACGAAAAGAAATGTACAACCTCAAGGGTGGGGGGGCTGTCTGGGGATTTTTAAAGGGGTAAATGTGTGTACGTGTGTATTGTATTTCTGTTTCTCTGGACATCCTCCTCAGAAGATATATATATAATCTCCTTGCTGTCACATTTCTTGTTCACGATCTACCGTCAACTTGTAGTTTCATTTTCTCCTCGTCTTCATTTTCTTTCTTTCTTTGTTTCATTCTGTTTTTCGTTTAAGGCTAATTCCTAACACGTGAATTCTCGCTTTGTTTTTCATTTTTTTTTCTACTTTGTGTTCGTCTCTCTCTCTCTCTCTCTCTCTCTCTCGCTCTCCGTGTGTGTAATAAATGTTTAAAAATAGAAAGCAGCTTAAGCCATGTTCGACTGGCCGGGATCTGTGTTCTTCGAGGTGGACAATGTGTTGGTGTTCACGTTATTATCACTACAGTTACCGCTACTCCCCGCGACCGGTTCCGACTGGCCGCCAGGATTATCCGAAGTTGGCGTGTATTTCGGCTTCAGGGTCGAGTTCAGACACGGCTGAATTCGCAGCTCGTACTCTGTGAAATTGAACAACGGTGGAAGCTCCCGGCCGTTTGGTAATCGCGTGCCCTGCTCCCGAAGTTCGTCGAAGAAGGGATGGGCGCACGCTTCCAACGGCGTGAGTCGGCCGGATGGCGTGTACTCCAATAGACCTGCCACCAGTTCCATCGCTTCCGGTGGCGTGCGTGCCCTGAACACCTGGAAACATCGTTTTTCCTGTTTCAATATAACTTTTTCTTTATAAATCGTTCGTATATATATATTTTTTTATTTTTTAATTATAAACAAATCGGTTTCCGTTCGTTTTACCGTTAATCTGTGACCAACGAGGGAGGGTATGCGGCTACGTTTTCTGTTACTGTGAGAGATAATGGGTTAACCTCGCCCCCTGTTAAGGGAAACTGTAATGGAGGCAAAGATTTCCGTTTGATGAAACTTTTTGGAGATCTGGATATACGTATCTTTATTTCACCGTGATTTCGATTATTTGGCTGAAAATCTGTTGCCCCCATTGGGGAAGTACGCACAGCAACACTAAATCAAGTCCTACGATACAAAGCAATGAAAAACGGCAGCAGCACGTTCCGTTTGGAAGATTTTCTTTGTTGTTTTTTCGTTGATTCGTGGACCGAGCAGTGAATTAGGCCGGTTATTGTATGCGTTATAAGTTACGTATGAGATGCTTCGATCGTGAAACTTGTTCCAGTGCAAATAAATGTTTATCGATCCGAATTTTCTCGTTTACGAGTCGTGCAACGTACTTTATTCTTCGAATACACATTGTCTTACTCGAACGGAATATACTGAATTATCCAGAGGAAAACCATTGTGTAATTCTACGACGAATAAAAATATAAACAAAACAGTTTTTGCAGGTAGCCTCTGGTTACTCGTTCCAAATTAAAAAAAGAAAAAGAAACGAAGCGAAAGAAAGTGAAACAAAAGAAAATATCGTATCAATAGAAATTACTGCGTACCGTTCTGAAGACACCGGACAATACTTTCGTTCACCACCAGAATATTAGAGTAAGTGATGCATCGATATTCCGAGCAGAAATTATCGCAAGGAGCATGAAGATTCCTTTCTCTTTTGGATAAAATACGGTGGGCTTAGTAATATTGTTAGAATGAGAAAATTATCCAAGACGATAATAATGGCAATGAAGATTATGCGATAGAAGAATGGATACTACACGTGAGTCAAGACAGATATTTTTCGTCCCCCGTTCGATTTGGTTCGATAACATCTCGCTTTTTTTTCCTGTTCTCTTATATTTTTTTAGCACACTTTCATACGCTGAAAATGTTGCTTGCACTGGTTAGTACTAATCACGAACTAGAGAGAAAAAAAAGGAGGAATATTTGCCAACCAATAAATGATAAAGAAACATTGCCTTTCAACAGGGGACCACTTACTCTAATCTTTTGGTGCTCCGTGGAACACTTTAGTCCACTCATTCGTTGAAGCATAAACTGTAACCACGAGTAACCATGTGTTGATGAATGTGATTACGGCCGATTTGCTGGGCAAAACCGTGTTTAGTTAGAAGGAACGAGACTGCGAAACGAGACCTTACCCACAATGATTCCTTCTCTGTTCCTTTATTTTATTCATTCATTTTGTTTCGTGCAACGAAACCACGAGTAACCTTATTATTGTCGTTAGCAATATTTAGAGTATCCCTTACAAGGGTGTGCAAATATTTGCGGACAGGCGGGAGAAAAATTTCGAAGCTGCCAGAAATAATTTAGCGATTTTTCGACGTGCTACGGGTTACTTGAAAAAATATTTAAAAAATCAAAATCAAATCGATCCTCTCGTACCGTGAAAGTATCTGCGATTGCTTATTCTCGAAAATATTCTGAAGTTTTATTTAAACGATTAAAAGAAAGCAAACTTCACCTACTTCAATAATTAATTCGCATCAGCGTTACACCGCCCCACGAGTTTCCCTCGTTAGTCACGAGAACGACGGGTCGTGCACAAATCACGAGGGAAGAGATACACGAAGAGCCGTCTCTAATACATATTAAACTGCGTTAAAAGATATTTGTGCAGGTGATGGACTACCTTTTGCCACGGGTGCGCCTTGATCTGTGGGAATTTGAACTCGGTATAGTTGGGGTTCATCTCGCGTATCTGATCGCGTGTCGGTGTGCCCAGGACCTTGATGATCTCCACTAATTGATCCACGCCACTGTCACCGGGGAATATCGGCTGGCCAAGTAACAATTCTGCCATCACACAACCTGCACTCCACACGTCTGTAAAAATCAAAGGAAATTAGGCATGCGAAAAAAGACTGGACATTTTAATAAATATCATGGAATAGAATCGTTTTTGAACCAAAGAATTTTGCACGTCATAGATCTGTTTGGAAGAAACTTAGAATTGCAAGAGAAGTCTTTCGGATGGAGCATTTTATCGTCTACACGCGTTCTTAATTTCACTCGAATTATTATTTTCACGGTGCATTTAATTCGACGATTTCCACCATGTTAAATAGAAAGGGACGTACCGATTTTTGTGGTGTAATCGATAGCACCGAAGATCAGTTCAGGCGCGCGGTAATAACGACTGCAGATGTAAGACACGTTGGCTTCCCCTTTGACCAGATGTTTGGCTGAACCGAAATCACAGAGCTTCAGAACGCCGGATTCTGTGTCCAGTAGTAGATTCTGTGGCTTGATGTCCCTGTGGCAGATCCCCAGCGAGTGGATGTACGCCAGAGAACGGAACAGTTGATACATGTACAGCTGGAAACGTGTAAAAACAATTCGAGTTGCAAATTATTGCGGCACGTTGAATTACGATGACCGATGGGCTTAATTCGAGGAACATTGTTTCTTTGAAGCGCGATGAATCATAGTAAAGGTAATTACGGGTCAGGTGTACTTTGCAGCAGGTGAATTCTAATCTTGGAATAAAGTGACTGGACAGTAAATGGAATTTCTGGGCAGCAGGAATTTTTGTAATACTTTTATATCTTTGGATTATTTTTTAGTTGTTCTATTATTTGAATATCTTTTTTTTTTTTTCCACGTGAAAGAGAAATTGTATTTACACTTGTATTTGTATTTACGCTATTACTTTTATATCTTTGGGATAATTGTTAAGTTGTTCTAATATTTGAATATTTGAATATTTTTTTCTTTTTTTTCCGCGTGTAAGAGAAATTGAGGAACTTTTTGTTCTGGACTCACCTTGATGAAATTAATCGGTATGGTCTGCTTGCTTTTGTTATAATGTCGAGCGACTTTGTACACAGTTTCGGGGATGTATTCCAGTACTAGGTTCAGATAAACCTCGTCCTTCTAAAAGAGATCCGCAAGGGAATATTATTAGTACGATGCCATAGATAAATGTCTGCGCGGGATGCGTCGTATCAAAGGCACACGCGGTTCAAAAAGCGGATTCATTATTTAGCTCGGCACATTCTGTCGCTGATCAGGGCGAATCTCATACGGCGATTTTACACCTGCGGTACCTTTGAATCGCAACACACACAATTCCAGTAGATTATTTTCTAGAACTAGCGAAGCTGCGTTAGCTACTATAACCTGGACCAAAAACGCAGGGGTTCGAAATAATTTGTGGGGTGCAAATATTCTTCCTTCTCATTGCAATATTGTTCCGGCCATATGATAAGTGCAGCAACAGCGAAATTGGCTACGAATATGATTTTGTGGCAAAGGGGAAGCGACTCTCAGATAGCGAAATCTTTGATCCAGGGTACAGAATCGAATTCAATGTGTCTACGATGATCGAGACTGACTGGGACAAGAAAACGTGAGTCGTTTTTTGTCGCTCGTCTGGCTATATATACATATGGAAGCTGAACTGCCTAAATTCTCTCAAAAAGGATCTCTCCGTGAGAAAAACTACTTGGGTACTCGCTTGTTCACTTACGTCCACATGAAAAACTGGATTAGTTGCGTTTAAGATGTTCTACAAAATAACACAACAACGTCGCATGCATTAAACTAACAACGTTATACTCGGCGTTTGTTTAAAAGGAAACGCGGTGTAAGAAATGTTTGCTTATCAAGAAATCATAGTGCATTACCGGTTGCTCGAGTAAAGAACGAAGGACAGTAATAAATATGTATACGTATCGCGCAACGCTGTTCGAATAAACATTTAGAAAGGATTTTCTTATTGACTAATTAGAACGTTTGAGAATAGAATACGTTTAATTAAAATCGAGAGTCGGATGGAGATCGTTTAATGGAATGTGAAATAGTTACCTTCTCACCACTGGAGTAGAAGAAATATTTCAGCTTGACTATGTTGCAGTGCTCGAGACGTCGCATGATTTGTAATTCTCTGTTCTGTAAATATAAAAGTAAAGGAAAATTCGTTTAGTACAAGCTGTTTCTTTCTCGCGATTATTTCATAATCCCAACGTTTTTTGTCTTTAATTAGAATCGCTGATATGGTGATTTAGGTCGTGGATTATCATTCCTCAGACGCATAAATCTGGTAGAACAAGTTTATAAATTGAATTCAATTATATTTTTCAAACTGTTCTCGGAATTTCTAACAGAAGGGTTAATTTTATTCCACGCAGATATACGCAGGTACGAATCCAAGAGAACTATGGAAATGTGTTCGCAAATGTGTTTCTAGATCCAACAAAAATTAAGATAGCGTTCTAAATACAGGTTTGTGAACGCAGACCCTTTGTTTCAGAGTCGGAGCAACCACGAATCATAGGATCACTATAATACCCAGGTTTTGATCGTGCCTATGCCCTGCTCCAAAGAGAAAGTGGATCTCTCTCTGTTTCACCCAGACCTTCATTTACCGTCTACGTTATAATTTCTGCTCACTTTGTCCCGGAGCAGAATACGAATTGGTCAATCTGATTATTGGGTGGAGCTTAGAAAAATTTCTGCTCCAATTTTAACGTTCCATAAATTCAGCCCGCTTCGTTTAGAAACTAAATCTGCAAATTTATCGCTCATACTAAATTTGATTTTATCCAATCAAATTCATTGAACGTTCGCGACAGACAGCGATTCTAATCAAAAGACGCACGGAGAAATTTTGTATCGTTGAAAAATCAATAATAAGTTGTTTTTTTATCTCAAGATAAATATTGCAATTTTTGTTACCTTAAATCGTTTGTCTTGGAGGACTTTCTTGATGGCCACCAGTTCCTCCGGGTCACATAGTGTTGCTAGGTATACTACTCCAAAGCTGCCGTTCCCGATTACTTTAGTGTCTGTATAGGAGATTTCTTGGGGGCGGTCTGGACCAGCACCAGGTGTAGCCACCACGGTTGTGACTTTGTTGCCATCCCTATCTGCATTATACATCACACCGCCCATAGAAACAAGCGAAAACCAGAATGGTAAAGTACAATGAATGTAAGAAGATATAGTGGGTTTTGTTTAGAACCGACTACGCTACAATTCTAATATTTTTCGAATTTACTATAAAAAATAAATATGCACTATATACCTCAATTTTTAACTGTGAACATGTGTACATATGAACGTGAATGACTCAAATATTGAATATGCAATGCGTACAAAGAGGGATGAGAAGGAAATCGGGGATTGGGTGAGCAGTGAAACTTCGAGGGTTAATGTCTTCCATCTCTTCATTTACTTTTCTTTTATTGCAGAAAAGAGAGATGCTGTCGCAAGGATGAATTAGACTCTCCGAGTCCTAAAACTTGAAATTTACAATGTCGACAGTGCAGACACGGAGGAATTTGCAACACAACCGATCGATAAAGCTGCAAACAGCGAAAATAGCGCAATCGCCCGTGCAGCTTTGTTGCTGAAAAAGTTGCATCGAAGACTGCCATTCGTCTCGTCGTCAACAAGGCGATATCTGGACTGGAAGATTTTCATTGGGGAAATTCGAATCGAAACTGTAGTCTTTTCGGTAATATCGTATTGGATTTATCAGTTTTATTGCTAACGAACTTAAGAAATTTAATTCGCAACTAATATAACTACGCAGGATGCAATTCTATCAGAAAAAAAGTATAACAAATATAGAGGTAGTCCCGAAATTTAAAACGATCGCAAGTACATACTCAGATATATACTAAGGTTCTCGCGATGTCATCGAATTTGCGGGACGATAATTCTTCTATTCGGAAGAATTAATTATCAAACTATTATATATATATTGCAGTGGTCGTCATATCTCCCATATCTCCCGTATCTCTTGAATCTTCATCGACTACTGAATAGAACAATTTCTATGCAGCAATCTCTACAAAGGATCGAAGGAAGGACAACAACAAAAATCCCGCTAGGCTGTGGGATCGCAGGTATAATCCATATACGTAAAATGAAGAATGCACCGAGAAAAAAAGGCTCTCGGATAAGATAACAATTTCAGTACAGGTTCGACTCTTAGACATTCGCGATTCTATTCCTCGATGCGAAGCCACGAGAGAGGGATAACCTTGATAAGATGCGACGTAGGATAATACGAGGTCCGCGTTTACGGACCGGTTTTCTCATTGAACCGCGGCTGAAAATAGCCTCGTGCTATATAATCCAAGCCTTTAACACGATCGGGACCGAAAATTTGGTGCCCGGCGAAACGGGGAACGCAGCGCAGTGTGTCGCGATCGCGTTTTACCGTCGTCGAACGGTTCGAAACGTTCACAGCCAACGATAAGATGCCACGTGGACCATGCTTTACTTCTTGACATTCCGCCAACATCTTTTTCCTTTCGATTCTCTGGCCCTTTCTCGTCCTCTGTATCCTTCCCTCTTGTACCTTTCTTGGGACGCCGCTTGGAGGTTCGATCGACGTGAACGTGTAAATTAACGGGCGGCGTTGCTTTGTTTCTCGATCATACTCGGACAATTTCAGGGGCGAACGCGGGCGAAGATATTAATTTTCTTTTTTTCACCGTCGAGGCGCTTTCTAGGGCGACTTATTGCGGCGGCGGGTAATACAAATTTGTCTCTGTGACGTTGGAATTTTTTTAAAGCTCCGGAAACAGTACCTGCGATTTTTAATTTCCCTTACTCAAAATCATGAATTAAACGCACGACAATCCTCATTTCCAAGCACCGAACGCCCAATTAGACCGTGAAGTTCTCATCTCTCAGACAAGCAGACAGAACAGTGCCAAGTCGACCTACGAATGATTACCAACGCTCCAAAATAGCAGTCATTTCTCGCCACGTCTTACGAGATTCAAATTCGCATCCAAAAAATTTCCAATTCAGCAAGGACACCCCAGAACTACAAAACCGTCTAAAGAAGAAGCAGAAATTCAATTTTCCCCCAATCTTCTTACGAGAAAAAAAAAGAATAAATAAATGAAATTCCCTCAAGGTGTTGGCCAGAGAATATTTCTCAAGAGCAAAACGAGAAGTCCTTAGGGACGCATGGAAGACAGCGAAAAGTGGGTCAAGCGTCGGCGATCTCTGGCAAAAGCGTCTGTTGGATCGTGGCCGGCTAAATCCAGCGTGCGGCAAAAAGCGCAACGGCGAACCAAGGATCCGGGTGCACGTTGGCCTCACCCTTTTGCCGAGTTACGCATGCATCAGGGGATTCTCGAGCTTTTTCCTGGCCACAAAGGAATGGCAAACGTGTGACATTTTGAGGGCAACCAGCTAGGTGTACAGGCTCCGGTTCATCGGCGCTACGCTCAAAGCGATCTCAGGATCACGCGGCAGAATAATCGCGTTTTCTTTTATTTCAGACGGACGTTCGTTGCGGTGGGCGTAGCAAAGTGAACATTATAGTCCTCAGCTGCGTGTGGCAAAGAACGTTCGAGTTCTTTCAAGAATATCGAACAATATTGCGGAGTATTTAAGAAAATATCATTTCCATTGCTTCATATAAATTATGAGATACAAGGACGAGATTATAATTCGAGCAGTTTTAGGAACAGCTGCTGCAGAGTGAATATCGCTTTAGAGACGTCGATAGATAGACGTTCAAGCTTTTGATTGCGGATTATTTTAGAAGAAAGTTCCGCGGACATTTGTTCAAGGATTATTTCAATTAATATTTGCGTCGTCAAAGACCGTCTCATTTATTTAAATTACATTAAAGGAACACGTGTATTGACTCTTTCCATCGCGCGGCAAAGGAGAATCTGTGCACGCTGATCAACTATGCACGCACCAGGCTGAACGCTTTGCAACACGTTCTGCCGAGCATGTAAATATTTTAACGCGTGCAAGGGAACACCGTCGACGGAATTCTCGCGGAAACCTCCGAGTTTAGAGGCGGGAAATCTCGCGGGGCGATTGTTGCATCGACGTGCAACAGTATCAGATAAATGGTCGTTCATACGTAAACGTCGACGACTTCTAAATAAAACTCTCAGCATCGATTGCTCTCTTCGATGTTCTTTTCTTCTTCCTATTCCTAATTTGAATGCCCGCGGCGCGACGCTTCGAGGGAGACATTTTTCCACCGCGGAATAAATTATATATGCTTGCGGTACGTAGTTATGTAGATTGCGCGACAGAGATTTTTAATTAATTTGTCAAAGTGAAAGCGGGGAATAATGTAGGATTTTGTGCAACGCTGGGAATGGATGTAACGCAGTGAACGTTTTAATTTGAAGAAGCTCGAGAATCACTTTCGTGGGCCAAGGTGAGAACGGATTGGATGTATCGAGGGAATGTAAATCTCTCGGCAATTTTTGCTTCGTCTCTTCTTCTATTTTTTTTTACGTCAGTTTGACGTAGCTACCTCTTGACGTGTGAAAAAATAATTTCCGTCGGTCGATGCGTATAACAAAAATAAATATGAATAACAAGGTATAAATGTCAGTGGGTCGCAATGTATTACTTCTCGTCGGACAGTTCCTCTTTCTTTGCCCATCTGTCTTGCATAGATAACCTTTCCTTGTTAAATGGCAAGGGCTGTGCACAGTATAAAAGTCGGGCGAATACCATTGAGCGATATTTACTGAACGCGATCGCACAGTACTTAGTTTAGATTCAAATTAATTAAGCAAAGTTTCAAGCTCAATATTATTAAAAAAATCTCCGGCATCGTAATTCTCTTACTGTTATTGGTATTGTTGTTGTTGCCGTTGCTGTAATTGTTATTATTGCGTCGGGTGGTGTTTACGGAAGACCTGTTGATTTCTAAATGGCGTACGATGCAAAAAAAAGAAAAACAACGATAATATTTTAAATCGCAGTGGACCGGCTATTTTCGTTAAATACATTCTTAATCAATACGAACGAGTCACAAGATAAAAACGAAATCGTCGAGACGAATCACGGA
This sequence comes from Nomada ferruginata, assembly GCA_963583965.1. Lineage (NCBI taxonomy): Eukaryota > Metazoa > Arthropoda > Insecta > Hymenoptera > Apidae > Nomada > Nomada ferruginata. Next base: position 3,719,806 of record OY757223.1, read on the forward strand.
CGCGCCGAGTCGAAAATAAGAAAAACCACGCCGGGACGAGTGACACGTTTGACAGGCAAGAATAAACCACAAGCGCTGAATAATTGAACGATGATGCCGGAGTTCATTATGCTCTAAAATATTCCGAATACAGCGTGCAACTCCGGATTAAAAACTAGTTACACCGAGTGGAAACAACGAGTACATTATGTCGTTGCGTCTGCAATCGAGAGAATTCACGAGGAAGGGGAAAAAACGAAGAAAACTCGAAGCCCAAATTGAAGGAAATCATTTCCCAACGGTAGATACTCCAAAAACATTCGAACACGGATTCTCGAAAAAATGAATAAACCATTTGGAAGAAAGTTTCCGTGAAATTTTCATCGCTCTTCCCGAAAGAAATTCATCGACTTCAAACTCGAATCGATACAATTTCTCGCCGCGATTGCGTAAAACAGAAAAAAAGCAGGACAAAATTTCCGTAATCTGCTCGAAGAAATAAATCCTTCGGGCGCCAGAATAAATCCTCCAAAAGAATAAACAGAAATTCCACTTACAGTCTCGACTGACTTCCGCCTCGATCGAAACGAAAAAAGCAAGCCACCCAAATATACGATGGCAAGTAAAACCTTATTGCCCCCGTTCCGAGAAGACCACGCTGCCCCGATACGAATCGACCGAAGTATCCAGATTTCCTCCCTCAACTTACGTTTCTTATTCCTCAGCCCGCGCAGAAATTTGCAGAATTTTTTGTACGCGGTGTTCGCCTCTTTGCTGCTCAATTCCATGGCGCTCTTCGCCCTCTCATGCTTCTGTTGCCCCGACGGACAGAATTTTGGATATCTCCAATGCTGGCAAGGTTCTGACCAGTCCAACGTGACAGCGGGTGCCATGACAATCCTTCGTTTCCCGAAAAGAAAATCCTCAAGAAAATCCTCACCGTTTCACTCAATAATTCACAACACTGGGCTCACTCTGTTGTTCAGCGCGACAGAAGCTCAAGCTGATTCGGAAATATTTACAGGCACCCAGGAATCACCTTTCGGAAGATCACCGGTGACTAACATTAACACCGTGTCAAGGGGCACGGTGCAGGTAATAACTGTACAGAGCAGACGGCGGCACAGGGTTCCGTTTGCTGTCCTTATCATACTTGTAATTGTCGCCAGGTGGTCCGAGTGATTCACACGATCGCCATTCAGCACACGGAAACGGCGACGAAAACTTTTTTCACGGTGCTACACAGGTTGTACACGAGTCCCAACGTGCCACGAATCGCCGATAACTCTGTTGTAACCGAGCATACGTGCCACGATCACGCTATTGCCCGTTGTTCCTAGTCGAGACTGGGGACAGGTAGTCGGTTCTAAGATCGATATTATTATTTGAAAATCCTGGTCAGATCTGTCTTTGGTCAGAGGTTCAATATAAATAACGAAACGAGCGCTTCAGAAATGTTTATAGAAATATTCAGATTGGTTTCTTCATCTAGTCCAAAGGCTGTTCTTTATGAATTGTCTTCAGGAGGTTTTACGTTCTCCCACGAGTCATAACTATATAATTATTGAACTTACAGTTGAACTTATACACTCTTTACCAAGCTGTTTAAGACTTGCCAATTCGTGCACAGTTTAAAATACTGGAAACAAATTCTCCTTCGACTGGGAAATAAAACGGAAGACTAACGAAGCCTTGCTATGTCAATTGTCACACGAGCTCCAGGTTGATTCCGCTCACTTTACGATCCTACAATTACTCGGTAAAAGTGCAACACAGTGTCCTTGTCGAATGATCAGTCTACTGTTTCACCAATTCTAGTCCAACTCGCCTAAACAACGACGCAGCCGTCGAGAATCCTCGCGCTTGTCAAACAATCAGTTCGACCACTGGCTCCTATTAAATCCCCAATAAATATCGTCGCAAATCTTCAGAACTTTATCACATTCGCCGCGTCGGTCGCCCGAGGTGTCACGGTTTCGTTCAGCTCCAACCTTGATATTGCCAGAGGAATTCCAGCAGAGGTGTCCCCGGAGAACGAGCGGAATGAAGCGGTGCCGAGGATCGCGTGCCCGGACCAGGTGTACTTCGAAGGTTGATCGGTGAACCGAGTCTGGCTTAACGTTTCGAAATCACGCGACGATGAGAGCTGCCTGGCGATTGTCTGGTCTCGTTCTGTGCAAGTCGCGTTTCACAGCCAGCTTCGCCAGAAACGTTCTGGTTCCACGGCGTCTCGGCACGCGACTAAACCGAACGCGCCGCCAATCTCCATTACCAGAGGAGGAATCGGCTTCCTAGAGGGGGGAGACGTGCACACCGGAGGGAGGGGAAGAGAACGATATATCGTGGATGGTAATCGCGAAAGTGGAGGCCAATTTTTTTTTATTATTATTTATTACGCATCCCTGAGCGTCGAAGGAATTTTCTTCCGTCTTTTCAAGATATCTGTCCGGCGTTTTTATCGAAGGAAATTTTTAGGCACTCCTATGTTTTTTCGCTGTTTTTTTTTAAGGGCGAGATGTACAGTGTCTTTGCAGACTTCTTTTTTGCGTCTGGAATTGATTTTCTTTTCTCGAGTGAAAGTCGACGTATCAGTTTGATTAATCTTGCCAGTTTTTATTATCATCCCTGCAGCTGGGCCCGTCAAGTAAAATCATATAGACTTGCCCCTCCCTTTTCTTTTTTCACAGCTTCATCGAGATCCTCTCAATCTCATCGCGCCCATTTTTGTCGCAATTAAAAAATTATTTGATCCCATCGCAGACAGATGAGATAATTAACGGGGACGATTACGCTGATTAGATAATCGGGCCCGTGGAGCAATTAAACCAGAAGCTCGCGTCATTATAAACACATTTCCCTGATAATTAAGAGAATCCCTCCGTTTCTCGCGAATGTTCGCGAATTGGCCGTACGCACAGTGACCTATATTTCATCCGACGAATCACAGCTTTATAGGCCAGGTGAAACCTTTTAAAGTGGCGCTAAAACGATTAACCAGGATCAATGCTCGCTCTTTAATGACCGTGTCGACTGAAATAATACGGTGCAACGGAACGGCAGATTGGAAATGAAGATTCTCAGGGTGCACGGATGGAAGACGAGAAATACGTACGGTTTACTCGCGTGCAGCAGTAAACTCGACGCGAGTACGCGCGATACATGAGGATTATTCATGATAAAATCTATTTATAGTGGATCGTGTCGTCAATGACGGGCATTACTTTGGATTAAGTAGAACGTGCCAGTTTTGCGATGTAGAATTTCGCGGCTAGCTAATATTGTCGGCGAATATTATTCGTGTCGTTCGATGAATGTTCACCTGCGCTTCATCACGTTTCCTTTTAATTCAGCGAAGCAATGCTCGCTGCGATTCTACAGCGGCCGCGACAAATCGCTCTGGAGCAAACTGAATAATAACACCGCTGGAATTCGATGTACTTCCATAAAAATTGCGGTAGTAATACAGTCTCAGATAACAGCTGTAATAAATAAGATATCTATTATATATTATACGGCAACGATTGTTAACGTCATCGGCGTCGATAAATCAGTATCGTTCTTGCAACGAGCTCGCAGAACACTGATTTCCAGCAGACAATTAAAAACACTGCACGTGACGACAAACGGCAATCGACGTCCCCGGCAAGATAATAAATAACCCGAGGCAGCTGATAAAGGGTTACTTTCGCCACCCCCGTCTGGCACGATCAAACGATTCGATTTGATGCTTGTGCTTGCACGAAGCGGCCGAAGGTAATTCATCGAAGAAAAGCATGAAAAGAAAAAAGAAATGTATACATGTATATGTGTAAAAAACATCTCGACGAAGTCGTGCGCGAGTGGGGGCCTAATCAGTCGAGGGGTCAACAGTGCTATCATTATTTCGGAGCGTGGTGATCAGCTTTATCCACGGGTTCACCTCGAGGACCAATGCTTTAATTCCTCGATTCGGCTATTAATAGACGCTCTGCTCCATTTAAATCATCTCCCGCCGCGTTTCCGCGCCGATATCGCTCCAAAACTCTTGGCGACCGCCCCACGGCCACATTGTTTTGCTCTTTAAATAATCTTGAAATTCTTTCGCGCTTTCAAACATCGAGCAAATATTTCACCGGAGCCCCGAATCGATTTTTAAATGTAAATATAAATTTGTGGGCAGTTCTTTTCCTCTCCTTTTTTTCTCTGCGCAAGAAAAACGAAGAGGAATCTTTTTGTCGCGGTTCTTCTGAAGATATTGTAGACCGCGAAACGTCGCTAAATATAAGGAGTAATAAAACGTTTAAACGTCGAGGCGGGAGGACAGCTTGCTGTAAAAATGGTGTTATCTGAATGGAGTTCTCAACGTGGATGGGCTTAGACGTGTAATCGATTGGAGTAATGAGCGATATTTAGCAATGCCTGCTTCTGCCAGGAAATCTATAAATTAGTGAATGGAGATCGATGATACGAGGATAATGAACACGATTCTGTTGCGTAATTGTGTGCCTCACGATTCTAAAATAGATTGATCGACGAGTCGTATTCCTTTCGGTCTTACATTTAGCAAAATGATATCGAATATAAAAGGGTGGAATATGAAATAATATTAGAATGCAGGAAGCATTTTTTTAAATATGCAAGGTATTCATGAATGTAAAAAATTAAGGGACCGATGAGAAATGAAGAAAGCAAGAAAAAAATCGTACAATGTACACGTTCTAAAAAAAGAAAAAAAGAAAGGAAATCCACTTATATCCTGTCAGTATTCTTTAAAGTTATAAATAAACCGATTTTTACACCGTTATATTTCTTCTCAGAATATTCCAATAATTCTGAACTATTTTAATAAACCCAACGCTTTATCTTTCGAGACGTTGCGGTACCAAAATGACCGTGATCGAAGTCCTGGAGCATTTTGAAAAATCGAGGCAAATCGTTCTCTGAGCCACAAAGCTGGTGCATTGATATATTGCTGGTATTTGAACACTGGTTAGAGTGCCCGCTATATTTAGCTGTAATAAGCAGATAACAAGCTCGCAAGAGCAGAGGATCAACACGTGAGACCTGTGCACCATGTCGCAAACACTGCGACGTCTTTGAAAAAACAATTTTCCTGGCGAAGGCTTAAAAATCGTGGCAAATATTCTTGGTCAATAACATTCGCGTATTTTCCTCCCCGGGCAAATTGTAGAGAAAAATGTCTTGATGCTGCATTTGTTAATTAATTTGTACAGCTGCCTCGACGTCGTCGATTATCGTGTTTCGATTATTCGAGTGCCAATGAAGTTTCAAAAGTGACGCGGTTTTCGATATCGAGAGGGTACAGGATGTCTGAGAATAATTTGCGACACTTTTGCGATCAATAATGTGTACAGCTCATGAGATGGTCTTAAGTGTGCTCCTTGAATATCGATGAAACGATTCGTGAGAGTTTTCACTGATAGAAAACATATTTTCTTTTATTATCTCAATATTTTATAATGCCGAAGCCAATCTTTAATTTGCCTATTTACGCAATGTAACTTTTAAAGGTTCCAAAAATATTCTACTATATTCACTGCCTTAAACATTCCATTTTTCACTCTCGAAGTACCTACTCCGAAATATAATAACAATAATAATACATAAATTCTTCCTTTCCTCGACCTCTCATTTTCACATTACTTTCCTCTATTTCCGTCGTTTTTCCCGGTGTCACTCTTTTGTCAGAGCTTTCTATACATAAGAAACAAACTTCTGCAAGTCTTTGAACAGTCCTATAACATCCGCAACGAATCCCGGTGTCCCCTTTGAGAAACAGCAAAGAGCGACGTACAGAGGCGCGATTAATTTTCGATGAAGATACCAGATCACGACAAAGAGCAGGGTTCTTTAGAATCGCCAGTTTATTCGCTGTTAGTGTGTCGAAAGCCGGGGCTTAAGGCTTCCGAGCAAACGAACTGGACAATTTATAGCTGCGAGAGGTTGAAAGAAGTAAACCAAATTTACCGTCTGTGGCGTCTATAGTATCTACTGAGGCCGATGACACCAGAATAAACTGGAATTTATAACGAACGTGAAGCATGACGATAATGCCGAGAAACCAGGGGCTATATCAACCGTAGACACTGTCGTGTCGTTGTAAAGCTGTTACGAGTATCAAAGTGCTGGGAAAAGGGATGGCAGGATTATTCAAATTATCGATAATCCGTCTGGCCAGACCATCACATTGGACATTATTAAAAATTGAGACAAACAAACGAAGCCCCCGATAAAATAAGAATTATTGTATCTTTTATAATCCGCGGGATCGGACGCTTATTATAACGTGACTACTGGAATCTACCTTGCGATTCGATCTTCATTTTCAGTCAATTTGTGAACCGTTCAAACGAACGTATTGAATAAAAGTGAACGGGGATAAATTGAACAAATACCGAGAGGAATATTGGTATACTTGATAATCTGTTTCACTATTCTGTTTTTCTTTATTCAGAAATTGCTACCGAACGAAAGGTATCAAATTTTGCCATTGTCGCGTGTTCCGGTCGGTGGAGAATAATTTCAATAGGCAGTAGTTAATCCGGTATTCGCCATTCGATTGGGTTTTATCGAGCGTTTATGTTTTTATTATCGATATACAGCTATTGATCACAGTATTGCGGAATGACCGTTCCACGAAACGTTATCGTGCCGCCTAGCGGTGTATCTGGCCGGAATAATGAATAATGAATCTACGTCACTAATCGAATTGTAGTTGCTCGAAGGATGCTAGCTTTGGGCAATGCGTCATGCTCGATGAAATCTCGATTGGAGCGAGCGTAAGAGAGATTTGGTTGAAAACAATTCCTCGAAGTCCAAGTTGGCCCGATTCTGACGGAACTTCAGTGACACGATTAGCATTTGATACGAAGGTGTCTTTTTATATAAGGCACAATGTTTGATTCATTTGAAAAATATTTAGGACCGTGTTAGTCATTTTTGTAGCTATAATTATGTTTTTTTTTTTGGTGGGTAGTATTTGGCTCTTGGACGAATTATATGTATGGCAAAATTGTACCTTAGTTTATGATAATAATAAAAATAGTGGTGTAATTTTTTGTCTGATTCCCAATGCTACAATTTATCATCTTTTTCTTTTTAATAATGAAACATGGCTTATGATAACATTAGTGATAATCATTTTTGTCTCATTCTCAATGCCGAGATGTATCAGCTTTTTCTTTCCAATGAGACATGTGGGTCGATTCAGTTGAAAGAATAAAGTGATACTTATAGGTGCTCATTAAGAAATGAGGCCCGAACGCATTGCGCGGCTTTAATTAAAACGAATTTCACGATAAATCGTAAAGAAACCGTCGGGTAACCGCGATAAGGGAGATACAAAACAGTCACGCGCCGAGATATTGTCTAACCTAGTGGCGGAAAAATCTTTTAAAGTGCCTCAGAGTGTGTAGAGATCGTGAGTCTTGTTACATAAAGCGTATGGAACAATAGGAGCACTTCAATTAATTGTCCTAATAGAAATAAGAAAAGATTCGGTCCGATTAAATTCTACGGAACGTGCCTTGTCTTTCAGACCTTATCGGTACACTACATCTAAAAAGAAGAATGGGCGGGAAACTTGAAATAATATTCAGAGTAAACACAAATCTGTCCTAAAATCGTGACGAAGTGAGTGTAGCGAAGAAATCGGGTTAAACACTCGAAGCTTAAGAAATAATAATGAAGAAGAAATATTAATTCACTATAATAAAATAGAGAGATCTCTCTGTAAAATCTATAATAATTTTAATAAGAAGAAACAAAAATACCAATCCATAGAATGCCACATTTTTCAATGCTCCCAATTTTTCAACTAATTGAAACACACCTGACGAGTCTAAAGTTTGCACACCTAAACTATTACTGCAACACTATGTCCTCCCTTCTTCGACACAGTTTCAGCTCACAGCCCCGATGCTCCGATAGGTGTCTGTTTCAAGGGACGAAGAATGCCAAACACGTGTAACACCATACAAGCTTCGAGGCAGTCTCAATTGGGTACATATTGAGTTATGACCAAGCAGCGCAGCTGATCGACCGTATAAATAGATGAACCGTGCACTGAACGGTTATTCTCGTTCAGAACTGATACACTTCGACCGACGGAGACGCAGAAAGTCATCTGACGCAAGACCATTTAATGATTCGAACGCTTATCTGTGCGTTTCTTCTTGATTCGCGGATGCAATTGCAATCGTTGCGATTCTTTCAGCTCTTTGAAAACGCACTTACAATGCACCTATTTTTCTATCGCGCGAGGCTTACGAAATTCTAATTCAATTATTTACTCAATGCACATTAGTTGCAGAATGTAATATCGCAATCGTGAAGTATGCACGACGATGAATTTTATTTCGCTTGATAATTGCATCCAGGGTACAGTGAAGGGTCGGACAAATTAATTGGGACAACTTAGGTTGAGTGTTTGATGGTTTGCGCGGGCGGAGATAGATCACGATTAGTTAAAAGTGGAGATTTCGACGTAAACCAAGTGCACTTGGCGTCCGCTCTTGAAAAGAAATCGATTTTCCGAATCGACGGTCCCTGTTGACTTAAGATCTCGAAGAGAGTCGAACTCCAATCGGGCAGGCTTCAATTCTGAACTATCATTGTACACCGCGAATTCGACATCTATCGCGGCACAATCACAGAAGTCTACCGGTTAATGAATGCGTTATCTAACCGAGAACCGAAATTTCTTATCATTTTTATCGGAGCATCGTAAACAACTTGTCCGAGATCAAACAGCGACGTGTAATCATGCATGCGACACTGACTACTGAGTTTCTCGTAGAGAATAGCTTTCGTAGAATTGAACCGTTTCGTTCTTAAAGTGTCTACAATTTTGCTAATACTATTGTTATTATTGTTGTTCTAATTATGGCTATGCTGGACATTAGGAATAAAATCAAATTCGAAATCCAACAATAATAATCATAATGACAGCTATTCCTTTTTTTCTCCACTGAAAAAAATTCGTAAAAATTCTAGATCACGTACAATGTAGCATAGCGCCTCAAGGGACAAGTATACAGGAACGGGAAGACCTAGACACGCTGCTCTCAACGCGGAACGAAATTTTAGGGCAGAGTTCGTTCACACTAAACTAGATTCGGTATAGTGTCGTCACTGGGCAGGTTGGTACAGATCTGGCGGGCTTCCAGGTCTCTTCACGGGAACCAGAAAGAGGTGTGCAGAGCAGCCTGAAGGGTATACAGTCGGTGATTAGTCGACTTTCGAGTAGATACAAATTGAGCATCAAGGGGCTGCAACGCTTCTGCGACAGAAATATTTTTTGCCCCTCCCCTTTCTTTCACTTACAGCAAATCTTTGCCTTTCATTGAAATTTAATTTGCAACCCTGTAGTACAGTGCTGCTAATTTTTATTATACCAAACGATGTTATCAATCTTGACGCAGTTTTTACTTTTTCCCAATACAGACACGTAGCAAAAAACAGGGGGCTATTCATAAATGATCGAAGATAATCCAGATGGATCTCTAAGAAACTGCTATCCAGCTGAAAAACTGGCTAGCTAGTCGCAATTAGCGACAAAAAAGAAGCCTGAAAAGGTTCGCAGATTGAAGTAGCTGGCGTAGAGTATGGTCCCTTAGGTCGGTGGTTCTATTTTCGGTGGGCAATTAGCGGGTTTGCCTCGAACAAAAAAACCAGCTTCCCGTGGAATGCCTCTCGTGGCAGGTTGCTATCTATTTGGTACGAAATCTCGCGAAACGTGCCGTCGTGCGAGGTGCTGAATGACTTGTTTCAACAATCTTGGGCAAACATTTCCCTCATCTGCACACCATTCCAAAAATAGCCAAGAATAAAATTGCAAAAGGAAAGAAGAGGGAAACTGTTGCAAATGAATATCGTTCGCAGCAGAAATAAAAGACAAGGAAAAATTCAGAGCTTGGTGCATTAAAGAACTATGAATTTGGAGCGTATCTGTTGGGGATTAAGCGACCCATTCGATTCGAGAGGCAATTGTACGATGGAAAAGAACAAGATCGAGGACTGTTCCGAAAGAGATGTTCTGCAATGGGTGTAACGAGCAGAAAAATTCCACTCGATACTGATCTGTTGCGCGCGCGAGATTTCCTCGAGATGCCTGGAGGATGCGTGTAATAATAGCTTGTTACGGCTAAGAGCAGTGCGAAAATACAGTGTTTCCATATTAATCAATAACTCGGGCTCTTTCAGGGTCGGCTGTTTCCGTGTAATGTAGATCCGTTGCTCTTGCTCCCTGGGAATCACCATCGTTGCCTCTGAGGAATTTACGCGAAGCGAAACGCGGCTGGACAACTCGTGTAACAGCTACGCTTCTATGTCTATTGATATATTTCATTGAAGGATTCTCGGAAGTCATTTATCGTCTTGCTATTTAAATTCGCGACTATTGAGAACTATTGGAGTCAAATGGTCATTATTTTAATTGTATCATTTTTTATCACGTTATATAATTGCAGCAAAGGGTTTTTATCGTTCTTTCATCGAACACATTTTTCTTTGAATACGTAATATTTTTTTGTTTGTAACGATAATTATTAACCAGGAATAATAATAAGAAGAATTATATATTAATGATATCCAACGATTTTTTTCATAATTATAATATCGGAAATTAAATCTTCGTTTTCCGATATTGATAAACGAAGATGCTTCTTATTATACAATGTACAGCGTGAGTTATTGTTCGCAATTTAGAGCATCTCGAGCAGTAATCTTTAATTCCTGGAAACTGCCATTCATCTTCGATCTCCAATAGTCGCGTTTCAACACAGAATCTCAAATGAAATGTATATTATATACGTGCAATGTGCACGTACATCGACGATTCCCTTCTAAATAATCGATTCACGCGAACAAAGATATAACTCTCGTTCCATCGACAACCGACGGCGGCAACGACGTCACGTAAACCGTTTTTCCGGATTGAGCACAGCGTCTATTGTGACGTCAAGAGGCTTACTTCATCGAGGTGCATCGGAAAAATCAAAGTGCAATTCATTCTCGGCCCCGCTTTACGCAATACCTGTCGTATTCTTCGAACGTTCCACATTAAAATTCGTCAACGTTTTCGTAGAGGCAGGCCGGATGTCAGCGTCAACGGAAGCCTGCTTGACGTAAGATGCAACGATCGGTTGTCTGATGCTCCCGGGTCTACGTGACTTTTTTACCATATCTTAACGCTTTGATCGGCTGAACGTGATCGTGAGGTGAAGTTCGCCAGGTATTGTTCCATGGTGCACCATAGAATGTGGCCGATTGCGTAACTGGGCAACGAATTCCTTCGTTCTTAATCTCCGACCGAGGGGATTGTTCACGGGACCGGCGTTCCACGGGAATGGAAAAGAGTTTTTCTTTATGTCGTTGATAAAAATCTTCCTGGCATTTCTTATTTGTTTGCTTGGCGCTGATGTGTGTGTGCCGTGTAGCTTTGGTGGGATTCTTGAACGTCTTTTCTACTCCGATTCCAATTAGTTCTACGTTACTCGTTTTTGTAATGTTTTCGTTTCAGTTCATTTAAGACACCGCCACGGGGAATCCGTCGTGGAAAGGATATTATTCTACGCAGCACCGAAGAAGCATTGTTTCACGTGGTAAAACATCGAATGGAATTTTAAAACCTTGGAACACTGTACATTCCAAGGTAGCCACTTATGGCGGTAATCTACCACACCGTTAGAGCACCCATTAGAGACAAAATAATTTCGAAATTTTAGAGTGCCATTTGTTAACTTCGATGAGATATTTTTTTTTTAAATCCCACGCGGACTACGTTTCCGTACAAATTGTGTATTATAACACGGAACACAAATAAATAACACAAAATTTCCACAAAATTCTAGATGCAAATGCAGATAAAAATCGCAATATACAAAACAAAAAGAATTACTCTGTCGCTCATTTAATATATTTTCCATTAATTCCTTGCGCGGTTCGAAATGAATTTTCCGCGGAAAGCAATTAACAAATTACCAACCATCCTCTTTAATCGTTCCCTATGAAACAAAGAAACGGCTGATTTTCCCCGCGATTAAACTTCCAAGAAGGCGAAAAAGAAGAAGTGGCTTCAGGGTTCGCGATTAATCGCGCGGATGAACGTGACGAGGCCAATTGGAATTCTTGCCAATTCGCGTGACACGACGAGCGCGAAGAATTTGTCAGGAGTTTTCGTCGTGGATGGAAAATTTGCTTGCCTCGCAGGCTGCATCGATACAAGATTCTCTAACCGAGCTTGATCCATCTCTCGGCTGAGCATTTTCCAGCAGAGTTTTGGCACATCTTTCGAAAGGGAAGAGGAAGAAAAAAACAAGGTGCAAAAACTTGGCCAGAGTTGAAACGATTCGTTCACCTTTGTATTTTTGACGAATCGAAATCGGTCTGTCCAGAGATATCGGCTGATGAATTTTTATCGGGATGAAACCTGCTCGATGATCGTCGCGATAACGCATACACGCGGCGACGTTGATTATAATCGACGAATATTCAAACAGCCATTTGCAAATCACTGTGTTTACGAGGAGAGTTGAATAATCCTGACACGAGGTTGCATATTTTATGGAGATACTGTTAGATATTAATTGTAGCCTTGCGTAACTGCATTTCAACTCGATCTAATGTATCGTCGTTTATTAAAACTTGTTCAGGCCGGTTCCAGGATTTTCATATATACAATTCTGCTGAATCACGATGACATCCATGTTTGATGAACGCTAATTTCTCGCGGGGCGAGTTTCGCGAATTCTAAAAAAGCGCTCTGGCAATTCTCCCGTGTCGCAGGACAAGGTGAGATCGAATTCCTAAGAACAAAGCAACCCCCGATGATCCTCACTTTCGTCTCTACCAAGAAGTAAGACGCACGATATCTTCTGTGAAGAGTGAACCCGTATTTTTCCAGTATATTTTTCAGCATTTTCCAAACATTCACATTCTATTTCAAAAGACTGTTCTATAGGTCATATATGAATAAAACAAATTGACAACCTTCACTTTACGATTAAATTTCGACGTCAGAACGAAACGTAACTCAACTTCGGTGACAAAAATCATCTCTCTGTAAAAACTCTTCGAATGTCAATAGAAAAGAGGCAATGAAAATTTCCACAATTATGTAATACACCGTATATTTGAAAATATTTTCCCACGACTCGTCATAATCAAATAATTGACTACTCTTATCACTGCTATAGTAAAATACCATGGAAACGTTATGCACAACTCCTTTGCATCCGGTCAAGGAGAGGACCATTCACTTTTCTTCTCGAGCACCGTCGCAAATAATATGAAACATTGTGATTTCTCAGTTTGCTTGGATATCGAGCTTAGAATCCAGATCGACCGCGATACCGTTCGATGATTCAGAGCGCGAACGTGCGATTATCAAGGAGAGACACGATTTTCCGCGGCCAATCGCCCGATGAAATGTACCACACTGTCGCACAGCCATGTAGGCAAAGTTCAAATTTAGAGACACGTGCTGGATAATGATCGTTTTGAGAAAAAGTCAGCGGCAACGACACGCGAGACCTCCGCGTTTCCTCTCGTTCCTGCTATAATTAAACCGGGCGGTCGAATGGAACGGGGATTCGAAACGTAGTTGCGTCTGAAGACGGTGAAAAGTGAAGAGTGACGTTCGCGATGGATATCGTAGAAATCGTGAAGTGGTGGATGGGAATAAAAAAAGAGGAAAAAGAAAAACTCCAGAGAGAACGGTAGAATTGCGTAAGAAGCGAGCTACGTTTAAGAAAACGAGCTACAGAATCCGATGAATTAATATGAGTGAAAGTGCAAGGATTAACGCGAATAAAAATAAATGCAGAATCACAATTCGAATGTGAAACAGAGAATTGTAAATTTCACGGAAGTCCTGGAGGAGAAATTGAAAGAAACTGCCGCGCCATTTTGGAGAACGCAACGCGGTGAAGTATTATGTAAGGGTGCAGTAATTTTACCGAGTGGACAATCGTTTGCAATATTTCTCCGCCATCGTTCGGTGGTCATAAAAATATCAACGTTCGGTCATTCTAAAACGCGAAGGCGTGCAGACGGTGTTTCTGTGACGAGTATCTGTTGGACGGCGATCAAACGCGTCTAATTTCAGCTACGTCACCCCTGACGTTGTCGCTCGAAGGCAACTAACAATTCTGTGTAACAATGACGTCACTGTGGCCGAGCCTTCTGCCAATTCTCTGACGAGCTGACGTTCCTCCCGGCCGTATGGCAAACGTTCAAAAAAGGGGGTTCAAGGGAAATCATCGATTTTATAGTTTCTATTCTAAACGCTCGTTAGTTGGCTCTCCTCTTGGGCAAAAAGAAAATCAAGGACACCCGCAGATATTTGTATGCAAATTCTGCGTCGAGATGTCAGGTCCTTTTCTTCTTTTTTTTTTCCTTTAGTCGATGGAACTAACGATCGTTTTACGAGGCTGTGCTCGTCCCCTTTTGATCCTGTTATTGGCCAGAGGCGAAATAAAGTCGAAAAATGGCGATAACGCCATAACTATTAATAGAACGAACCAGTTGTGTTCCCCGCGGCGATACTCGCAAAAATATCTCGAGTTCATCTCGAAATCGCGTAACGCTGTATAATATTGAACGACCGTGGATCGAAGTTTCTATTTACGTCAGTGCAACCGGATCGAACACGTGCGAGCATTCGTGTTGTTACGCGACACATCTTTTTTCTGCTTTCTACATCGTCGAAAAGAATTTTTCTATTTACCGCGTGGTCCTGAACAGTCGTTTCTTTTTTGTCTTTTTTTCTACTTTGGATAAAATATCTGGGGAAAACACTTGAAAGGATTCGATCAATCAACCCGACGGTATCCAGTTAAGATCGTTGGAAAACTTTCTGCAGAGTTTCAGACGAGACGGAGTACTGATGCGACCCGCAGATTACTATTTCGATTCTATAGCCATAGCCAAGGCGTGTCTAGACTCAGCAGGCACTGGATCGCCCAGTAAATCACTTCGATACTACCTCTAAACTGCGGTTGGCACAGGAGGTAGATCATTCCGATTCATACCTGAGCGCCCGAGAGCCCACAGTGTACGGGAGAATTCACCATAAATCAGTTTTCGACTCTGTGGCTGAAGGCGACCCGCGGGACTTCTGGAACACCTGATAGATCATCTCGTTTCATAGCTGAACGATAACAGCCGAATTAGATATTAGAAGCCGTTGACAGATCATCTCTATTCGCAGACAATAGTGTCCGATATTGCTGACAAATCTATATCTAATAATTTTACAGCGAATTCTCCTACTCGAAGAATATGTTATCGAAGAATAAAGTAAGATTTATACTTCCTGCAGAATTTATTCTGACGACAATATTTAATTTTAAACATCTATGAAACGTTCATTTCTCTAACCATTCCTGTCACAATTAAAAGTCTCGTCCTTTATATAAAATAGTCTTTCAACAGTAATTCAAATAAAACAAAGTTAAAAAGCGGCATCGGAATATTATTGTATGCACATGATGCAGAGGAACGAAAAGTTCTCCAAGCTTTGCCAATGGCCTATCTCAACGGAATTATCATTCACCCAATGAATCCTCCACTTCCGGTCCCCATCTTCCACATACCACGTGGAACACTGTGCGAGGACAATACCAAGGAAAATCCCATTCTACTTTACCGACCTACCGTTCTATCGACCGTCAGAGAACAAAGAAGCCGCCGAGATACGTCGACTCCGTCGAATCATCAGCAGAGATCGCTATCATACAGCATGCTGATCGCACGTTGTAATTTACAATAGAAACCGCGTTAATCGCGATAACGAGCACGTTCTAAACGAACAGCCATCAAAAAGCTCCATTCGGAGCACAGAATAATTTCCCCGTTCGCAAATTGCCCATCACGCCAATTACAAGATGACACACGCGTGAATTGCACGTTTATAAATATGTATGACAATAACACATAGAAGGTTTATCGATGGTCGCGAACGATAAACGGATTCGACGAATTTTCGCCCTGCCGCGCGAATCTTAATTATTCCACGTTATCGTTGGAACACCTGTGACCTCATGCTGGGCGGTCGTTGGCGACGCTTATTATCAGCCGCTCTTCTACCTGCGTGGATTACGGAAAATTTTAATAAATCCGCGCTATCGTTGCAACGACAAGATAGAGACGCGTTTGCTTCAATTGGCCGATTAAACAGGTGAAATTGAATTAAGTCGCGATACCGGCGACATCGGCGATGTTCGGAGAGAGTAATTATTCTTTGGTACGATTCTCCAAGGGATTTTTAAATCGCGTTTTTTAATCATCGTTGAGACATGCTCGATTTTTTCCTTCGTTCTCTTTCCAGGTGTTTCGCGGGCATTGATTTTAACCAACTGATAATTTATTTAAATACAATTCGGTTGACATTCGTTAACTTTGCACGAGGTTAAGAAATGCTCCGCGGTTTACATAATCCACACTGATAATGCTTCGATCGGTTGAATAATTAATTGAACGTTGCTGAATTAATAAATTAAAGTTCGACTATCAACGAGGTTGGAAGCAACGAGATCGACGAACCTGAATGATTTCTTGGTACCACGAATTCGCGAGTTTGAACCACTGGATAATATCATTCAGTTGCAAGATATTGTTGGTTAATATTGTTGGTTTCGATTCTACTGATCACGCGTGTCTTTGACGTCCAGACACATCTAGATAAACATTTAATCATTCGATATCAAACATACGCGTGCATTGTTCAGAATCCCCTCTGTTTTCGTAGTTTTCTGTATTTTCTGTATTTACACGACAACCGTGCGACTCGATATCGAAGAAACGCAATCAGAATCGATATGGAGTACCGAGGCGTTGGAACAAGTTCGAGATTTTTACGTCTCGTAGCAGCGATAAGCTTATCTCGACGCACACTCTGTTGATCTATTTTTTTTTGTTCAAACCTTTTTTTACACGATGTGTACATTGAACAAAAAAATACTGTCAAGTGTAACAATACCTGTCGTATCTATCTAACTACAAACGTCGTCATTGATATACTGTCTCCTGCGTTTATTTCCACCAAAGAAACCAGTAAAATGGAAATGTGAATGGAATGAAATTCCATTGTCTTTGCAAAAAAAAAAATACTCAACCGATCCTCACAGAACAATTCGCCACGTGAGGCGCGAAATGAATATTTTTACCGGCTGACCCGATCGAGATTCCATCAGAAACAAAACCAACCCCAACTAATTCCCACCGGAGAATCAATCCAACCCTGACGCCCAGACCGCACATGGTAAAATTCCACGTATTCCATTGGAATCGCGTTGGAAACGTAAAAGTCGATCGGAATCCAATTGCGACCGCCAATCAGAGCACAGTATCGACCCAGTCGTAGCTCGCGACGAACACCTATTACTAACACTAACCACCTTGTAAAAATATTCGGGTCTCCCTACCCCAAGATGCACGACCCTGTTCTCCCCCAAGGGGGTGAGAAGTTTTAACCTCGAGTAACGGCGGTGTCGGGACCTCGCGTGTAAGGGTTCCAGGGTTTAATAGAAGTTCAAGAGTGACACGTAATGCTAGGTCCACGATGGTCTCGACTGTTCGCGAACATTGAACAGCGTCGTGTCCAAACTGGAGTTCGCGAACAGCTGGTGAACAGGTAGCTAAGGGACGAGGAACGAACAGGTCCTTTGATGTACCGTCTCTCCTGCGAAAACACTGTTCGCTGCAGACTGTTGTTCGTCAAAGTGTACACGCCGCTGGCGAACAGCAGTGTGGACGAGGCATAACAGAATCGGTCGCACCTAGAATGGTTCAAGGTAAAAAGCACGAATTTCATACGCGTGACAGACACGAGATTCGCGTGCAGACACGTGGATCACGCGTCTAGTTTTGCATGAAATTTACGGGCCGTGTCTGGCATGGGAACTTCCGAACACGGCCTACACGTTTATGCGAATGAGCCATTGGCTAGACCTCCACACTACGATCATGAATTGCAAATTGGAGTATCGGAGGCTCGTGCTCCAGTCCCTGGAACGACGTGGCTCCCTTTATCTTCTGGCCTATTGTTACGTAAGAACAATTGGTGTTATTGGGACCTAAGGAGATAAAGGCCGCCACGGGATCGTAACGTTGGAAGTGTGCTGGTATATACGTATTACGGTTCTCGTTTTGCGAGGCTCTATTTATACGTGGCGGCTAAACGTCATTTGTTTTAATCCAATTGTCGGATGATATGTCGGAGATAATGCAATATGCATCCGTGAAAATTTCATTAACGCCACTACTCGGCTGGTTTTACTGAATTTTTCCGTTTAGTTTTCTTATCTTGTCATCGATAGTGTTTCTGTGTTCCATCGAGCATGTCAACTCTGGTCTCTTGTTCGATTTGCTTAACTACGGTGTTCCTCCATTATTTTCTTACTTTATTTATGCGATTATTGCCAGGTTCAATGCAGGATTCCACTTTCTTATCATTTATGCGATACAGGAAATCAATGGATGATAAATGAAAATGTATTTCCCTAAAATATTTCAGTAATCAGACTACAGTTTCGTAATCTATTATTGCAAGATATTATAAAATCGAATTAAATCAAATATTCCCGTCCTTGCACATTAATCAAAATCTCAGAGTAATCTGTGCTCTGAAATCTAAATGAATCTAGTATTTCGTTTCTAAAACTACCCTTTGGGGCCGATTTAAAGAAACCAATTCCTTAGCACACCGAAACATCTTCACCCTGAACTCCGGCGTATCTAAAGGATTGATATTACCAATGTCTCGTGGCATATGTATTCCTCG
Source organism: Nomada ferruginata (assembly GCA_963583965.1). Lineage (NCBI taxonomy): Eukaryota > Metazoa > Arthropoda > Insecta > Hymenoptera > Apidae > Nomada > Nomada ferruginata. Next base: position 3,738,569 of record OY757223.1, read on the forward strand.
AAATCGTTTGCCGGATCGATAATACATAGGTGGTCCCGCGAGCAAGGCCGAGCATTAGCGAATTACAGTGAAGCACGTTTATTGACTGAGATCAATAAGAACGAGGTCGCGAGAGCGAGATTAATTCGAAATCACTCGAGAGTAATAGATCAGAGGAGATAATGGCATTGTCGGTATCAGAGAGAGAGAGAGAGAGAGTTCAGCAGGCTGCCACGGAGCCACTCGACACACTGCAGCATGAATGGAGAAAGGTGAACGCGTGTTCGTCAAGGGCAGCCTGGTGAACAGCTGATTCCTTGTCGACGATGACAAATCAATGGAACATGGACCAGATGTTCCGCGCGGGAGTGACTTCGTCTGGATTCCCTAGACAGAGTTGCTCGCGAAAGGTGTACCGGGAAGGTGGATTTATCTGAGAGGACATCGGGACTAGTTTTTTATGAACAGATTCACCGCGGTAGAATCGAGACTATTTTCGGCTTTTAACAGTTTAGAAATGAGCCGTGGCGACACGTGCTCGGCATCTGGACACGTTACGACGATATCTTGCTTAAAATAGGAACGATTATTCAAGATCGTCGCGGGTTGGTAGGGTTGGAAGCTGTATGGGGGATTGGAATAATATTGACGGCCCTGTTGGAGCAATTAAAATAATCGTGGTGGGTGCATGATTAATTGTTCAATGGATGAGTTAAAGGATGGTGTACTTATTCCATTTTTAGTATTTGGATTATCGTCTGGTAGCTGGGATGGGGTATTTGTCATTTAAACTAGTATTTCTGTGAGCAGTGGACAGCACTGGAGATGTTATAGATTGGATTGCTGTTTCTTGAGCTGGCCACTAGGAGTCCGAGGAAAAATAACTAGGGATAGATATCTTGAATGCTTTGAGATTAAGATAATCCAGGTACTAAAAACGTGGCAGAGAAATGATACAATGATTCCTCATTCCCTGGACGATCGATGAACATTCATATTTATGGTTTCTTACTTTGTGAGGTATACGAATAGCATCTACAGTAGCGATCGGAGCATTACCTTTTTTAAAAGTTACACCACCAGCCGGATGATCTGAAAATGAAACAATAAACCAAACTGCGGCATTTCAACATAAAAAACAATCTAATCATAAAATTTTATACAATTACATCGGGTCTCGTATATACAACAGAGGCGTGCTCCGCTAATTTCGGAATCAATAAATTCAGCGTGCCCGTTCAGATGGAATCTTTGGGAATTTGGCTCTAACGTAGTCTAGGGGAAAGCGTCGCGTTATCGATTGCCCTCCAAAATACGCGAGGATTCGCGGTAACTAGAAAGGGTTGCGACACGAAATTCCCCTATGTCATTCGCGGATGCGTGTTCTGCTTTACTAACCGAGAACCACAGTTGTTTCGATGGCAGGGGCGCCACTTAACGCAAGGAAAGTGGCGCCGCCAGTCATTTAATCAAGAGTCGGTGTGGGCGCAAAATGGCGTCACTAAAGGAGCAATCAACCGCTCCTTCTTAGGAATGATTTGCTTTTCCCCGCGATTTACTAACACGTTGCGCTTAACTTCATTCTACGATCAGAAACACTTGTATCATTTTTCAAAGACAAAATAGTTAATAAGTTAGGCAAACGAGAGGGGGAGATGCAATTTATTGGCACATGACTTTCCAGCGATAGTTCCCTCAACTTTAACTTTCGGGGAGTTGCAGTCAAGGTCGCTATACCGGTACTTAATGTCAGAAATAGAGGACCAAGTACACGGAACAATAGTTGCCTAGTGGCCGTCGCACTAACAACTTCCGCTACTTCGTGAAATCAGATTCTGTGGCTTGTCCAAAGCGCTGTTACACGGGGCACTATGCTGTTCTAGGGAAATTGATCGCAAAAGTTTAATGACTGCAATTTAGAACCTAACGCGATTGAGAACAATTCCCTTATTTCCCTAATAATTTACTAGAATCTCATATTGAATTCTGACAACCTTTGTAGGCGTTAAAGGGTATAGACTCATTTCGGAGCAAGTGCAGATACTTAATGTCTCAATATCCCTACGTCAGGATTGAATGACAATTTAATTGAGAAGCGCCCCCCGTGTCTCTGCTCCAATCAAGCATCCTTTTACATGAAACTCATTAACTTTTTCCAGCAGGAAGTTGGCAAAACGAACATCTAGGATAACTTTTCATTCTCAGTCCATAGATACATTTATCAAGCAGATTACCAATCGAAACACGTGACCCAGGACTAGGGATATATAATAACACAAGATCCATATACGGAAATCAATGATTTCGAGAAACTAGCGAGAACAGAGATTGATAGAAAGTCCTCTGGTGGCGAAAACGGGAGCTGCTGCCACACCCAATTTGCTCTACATCTAGATCCAACTTCCTGTGTCCTTACTGACCCTTATCCATACTTTTACACGACGGTATCATTCAATTACAACATATACTGTCCCAAATAAAACTTCAGACATCCATAATCGCTAATCTTTTTACACTAATTCCACCACCATATGACCCATGCACCCTACCGTACCATGCGAGAGACATGTTTACCCGTGTCGCTGACAGCCACCACCCTTATCTCCAAGGAAAACACAGGCACATCCTAACACCATTTCCATAATGGGTCTGGTCACAGAGGCATAAAGGGAAAACCTAGATACATACATGACACACATATTTTCTGCCTCTTCAGAAGTAGATTAAGCCCGCCGGGTGCACGGTAGCACCAGCAGTTAATATCACCAGACGATACTAACGAAAAGCAAACATCTGTGTGTGTGCCGGGCAAACAATGGATTTTCATTCGTAAATATCGAATCATTGCCTCGACCCGAACGAGAGGGGAAGAAAAATACGAAACGTCAGATCATTACATGTTCCAATCGAACAGAACTAAAGGATCATGTATGAACTAAAAGGACGCCCAAATTAGAATACAGACCCTTCATTCCTGCTATTTAATTCCTCCTGTCGATACGGAATGATACAGGAAAATCATCCCTCTGTCGAACAGTTCTTGGTCAACCTTTGTCTAATTGCACCTTCCACTTTGCTGAAACGATAGTCGTTTCCGGGGTCGGGACGGAGAAAATGCCTTTCACTCGGAACGGGTGTTCCCGGCGACGAGGAAAACTCGACGAAATGTGTCACGGGGTGAAACGGTGGAAAGGGAGGGATGAAGAGTCAACGAGCCCGTTCCTCTCGTCGGCTCTGGTAACGCAATTCGCCCCGATTGGCCTTGAGGACCGAAAAACAAGTTGGTTGGCCTGCTACCAGAAATTTTCGTTATTAATAAATCCAAAAACGCGCGGCTGATTCGCGTTCATTGTGCTTCAGATGGTGCAAGAGATTTAACAGGACTTCCGGAAAGGACGATGACAAGAAAATTGCAGAGATAGTTCGGCTGCTGATGTTTCACTTCTGGTTTGCCTTGATGGGATTGGTTCTTGGATTACGTAGATCGAGATCGGTTCAGACGAGTTTGTGGAAATTTCAATTGGGGGGTTGGAAATGTGTCTGGGCGATCACACCTTAATTGTCGAAATATTCTATTCAATTTTGATGCGTCGATTCTAACGTTTCCCCGAATCGCTAGATTTTCCATGAATTCTTAAGAACCTTGAGGCGCGTGGAACTTGCACTTTCACCCCTACCAGAACGAGCACTCTGATTACACCTATACACCTTTCGTAGCCACACGTGCCATCGCGACTCTACTTAGAAGCACTAAAACGCCGTGTTCATCGATCGTGAACTTTTTTGTCCCACGTCTGTGCAACCTTTCAAGCTTTCGTCGCTACGTTTTTCATAATTGATCTCCTCATTAATTGCTTAATTAACGCAGTGTGCACTTCGCACCTTGCGCCTGCTACTTAATTACTGCGAACGATTATGAACCAGTCACAATCTCCATTGCATTCGCAATTTTTATCGCACAGCAATAGTTGCACCAACCGAAAATAAAGCTCTGAATTAACACGATCGAGAGTTAAAAAAATATTAGTGCCAGAGAATAGTCTGGACACGAGTTTAACCAGTTCCCACTGGAATTTTCTAAAATCAGACCCCACTATTTCCAAAACATCTCCTCACCCTCAACCCCCGCTCAGAACTACCATCTGCATCCTCCAACATAACAAACAAACACTGCCCTCCAGTCTATTTTCGAAATTCCGCATCCGTGACACCCAAGTCCAATCATCCCGACAAACAAGCTCCGCTATTCAGCCGAGTGTAATACGTGGCCATCTCACACGGAAGAACTACCACGAAGAAAGCGCGTCTGAAGTGACGTGCACTCGTCTCCTTAACACTTAACGAAGTAAAGTGATTACAATTCGCCACTCCTCGCGAATCGAATGCGCATACACGCGGCTGGCACTCGTTCAAAATGCATTTGCAACGCGGAAACACCAGAGATATTCGTGGGATCGTTTTTCAAATTACCCGAGGCGATGATTTTCCGGTCGAAAAGCTGTCGAAAAAAAATTGCACGGCGAAAATACGATCGGATGGATAAAAACTGAGAGCGGAATCAGGTTACGCGAAATCGCCACGAGGAATATTTAAATAATTTATATTTCAATGATATTTTCAATGGTGACATATCCTTGCGGTAGGGTCGACGACAGAGGTTTTAGAGACGACGAGTTATCGCAGAGGAAGAAATTGGAACTTTCAATTTCGGAGCAATTAGCCTTCGTTATTTTAAGGCGGTGCAAGCACACGAGTTCGAGCTACATAGCTGCTCCAATTTTCAGGAACGCGATACCGTGTGATAAGTATGGTGTAAGTATAGTTCAGAAACTTGGAGTTATATGGCGAATGGGGGAACAAGGATCGTTTAACGATTTCCTTTTTTCCCGTCATCCTAATTCGGTTATTAGAAACCGGCCATAACCAGTCGTGCGAGTGCTACCATTAGGTTTGCTACAAGATAGTAAAATTTCATGGCAGATTAAGCCCCCATATACTTGCCACCGTTTAAGCTTTTTTTTTATTATACGCGGGCCCCCCCGAAATCGATATGATCGGTGGCCTATAATTAGAACACTGAAATGTACTGGTTGAAAATAAATTTTACATCATCTGTTACAATCGATACGATCGACACCGGTGCAACGTACATTATTCCTTGGACGCGAGCAGAAATAAAACCGGAAACGTAATAATCCTACGTGCATGCGGACCATCTCGATTTTCACCTCGTTTAATGATATATTAATGCCTCAATTAAATCGCCTCATGCATAAAGAACGGCAGTATCGTGCGCGACATAAAACTTTTAATGTCACTTTGTGACTTCGATTATTTGCACATTGGAATGATTAAAGAACGCGTCGTTATGGAAGGAAAAATAATTGACGATAACTAGTCAAGGGTAATGACGGTCCTGGAGTAATTATTAAGCACCGATCTGGGCAACAATTTTGTCGGTTCTATTATCGAACATCTCGATGTACATTCAAGTTATGGCTGATAACTGTGATAGGTAGGGGAGCAACGAAAAAATATCGCCGAAAGGCTGATCTCGAGTATCGACGGCTTATCTAATTTTTCGAAAGATTCGACAATCGTATCGAAGATCGAATCGCAAGGAAGAAATAACGCATATAATCATCGCTGATCCTGCTAATCCTTTCGTTCGATTAAATTTTAGAACGTTAAGCGTGGCTTTTAAAAATACCAGATTATATCGAATCCAGACGAAATTAAGTTTACTTACGCGTGATTCCGCGTTAAATTATAATTGAAAACGGATGGATATTTCGAGGTTTGGATAAAAATCACATTGGCCAGATATCGCGACGATTCCTCTTGAAATGTTCTCGCTCTTTTCCATCGACCGGCACGCGATGACCTTTGAGTGGACGAAAGGAAACGATATCACTGTGTTTCACAAAAGTGTGTGCTGCAAAAAGTGTCAACTGCGTCGTAGAATTTGTCAAATTTTGTTAGTCGCGTAACGCTATGTTTTTTCTCCGATAGATTAGGATAAGGAATATTTAATTTGATAGCGTATCTCTCGGCAGACGGAGAACAAATTGCGTTTCCTCGATTGCGTAATGATTTCTGGTTGTTTCTTCATAATTCCATTGTGATTTACGTATGTACATACTTTTCAATTGGTAGTTTTGAAGATCGTAGGACAAAAGTTTGCAAAGGTTTCCTGCCAACTTAGGCTTCAAGATAGAGAAATTCCTTCTAATATTTCGACAAACGGTGTGTCAATCAAACAAGCATTATTTTCGAAGCATAATGGACAAAAGCATTACATTATTGCCCCGACCCAGGGAAAGCATTCTTCTATTTTAATGGCGCAATGTTTAGCATAACGAGAGCAGGCATCGCGCAACACTGAAATTTCCACGTGGACGGGACTAATTTTCAAATTCCCGTTCACTGTACGTAACAACTTGGCAGCTGTACTCGCAACAAGATTTCTTGCGACGAGAGCAGCTCGAAATTCCCTCGCGGAACGAAACGAATCGTTCTGGACGAATTAGAAAGTTTATCACCGTTGCCTTCAATTAATAATTCTTCTTTTTTTCATATCACTGTCTCCCAGTGTTTTCAAAACGGACGGTACGATTCGTAAAAGAAAGTCGTACGTCCCGTACGATCGTCGTGCTGGCTGATAATTAACTTGCAATTTAAAAGCTATTACCCGCGACTAATTAGCCTTTAAATAGCATGAATTTCATTCGGAACGAAATAAACGGCTCTTATTCTCTATTCTCACGTTTTATCAACACAGGGAACGGTGCACGCGAAATAAATCATACAGGCTAAACATCTGTGTAGCTTGTGCTCGAAGTTATCCGAGGTCGGAGATGAAAAGTTTGTTTAAACGACGGAAAATAATGCTCGATCGGCGAAGATGGTTTTCTATTTCTTTTATAAATGATCAGAGACAAGGTAACCTAGGGTGCAATTAGTGACTGTATTATTCCTATTCGTTGCACAAGAGACATATGACGATTCATCCTTTATTATCTTAGAGAATTTTTCCTAGTGAACAAGCTGCGGGAGATCGGTGCTTATTTAACTATTCCATTATATAATTTGGTGAACAAAAGTTCGTTTAGTTTCACAACGGTTGGAGTGAGTTCAACGATCGCGAAACGGAGCACACGCAGTCGTGAACTTGGAAATTCCGAGTGTTACAGAACTGTTTCATGTATATTTTTCGCCTAACATTAGCTTAACATTGTAAGGTAGACAACGAGTCACGGTATTGTGTTAACTGTGTCGAATAAGAAGACTGCGAACCTCGCAAGATTTTATCACCTTTAATTATTAATACGTCCATGTATACAATGAGAAGGAACACGATAAAAAAAATCGTGAAATATGTACACCGATTTTTTTAATTGAGTAATTGCACGTATTTCTTGAAGCAGAGGGTCCTGATCGAATTGCAAATGTAGTAAAAAAACACTTAACAAATAATGACATGAATAGAAGTCACAGTTGTAAGGAAAACAGGTTGCAGCAACGCCCATTTTTCTATGAAGTCAATTCGGGGTCAGAAGAAGCTCGAAGCTCAAAGAGAGAGAGAGAGAGGCAGCGTAAGGATAATCGATACTTGGCTGGCGAACACTGGTACCAGCACTGTCTCCGTTCTGCCTGGCAACCGCGAGATATCGATACTCGTAATTACTTAATCGGCCATCACGCGCGATTATTTATAAATCCGATCGGTCGTCGTTATTCTGGTCGAACAACGTGCCGCGAAATTATCGACCAGTTATGGTTCCACGAACCGACTAATCCCTCTTTAACGAGTCGCACGGCTCTGTTCCACCCGAAATCCAAACACGAAACCCTCGTTCGATTGTTAGTTCCGTCTAAATTAACCCTCTCGCTACTACGAGTGAGTAAGTTCACGGTAAAGGAAAAAATACAGAGGGTACCACATTTTTATTAAACGTCGAAAGATCCAAAGAGAAGTAAGAAACCCTTTTATCAATGGAATGAAGATTGGAGAAAGGGTTGCAGTAATTTATTTTCGAGATGTTCGATCGATGAAAGATAAAGGTGTGCGGTCATTCAATATCGATCTGGAATGTAGCAAAGGGTGGCAACGGTCACGCAATGTCCAGAGAAAGGGAAATTAAAGGACTGATAAGATTGGAAAGGGTGAATCTGGTCATCCAACATTCAACGAAAAAAGGGATTGCAACGAACACCAATAATATCATTTATTTACTGTCTATTATTCACAATATCATCCCCGTGAAATTAATATAATGAATAAAAAATTTGCCAGAAAATTCCAAAATTCCACAGTGGCCGAAAAACCTACCCCCCTAATCGACCTTACTTCCTGTAACCAAAGTTTCACAAGACAATTTTTAAACTTATAGAAAATTGTGGATGAAAATGTGCGCGAAATAATTGAAATGCCTAAGCATGAAACTTATTCCACGCCTTGGTTCCCTGCGCAATGTTGAACGATCCCAAACGATGAACAGTCGATCGAAAATAATCGTTGCCCGTTTTGCATCCATTTCATGCAACATTAGGGACGAACCGTACGATTGCAAAACTCGCGTGTCGCGAATGGCTTAATATCATGGGGGGCATATTGACCCACATCGCGACACGTGAGCCGGTAACGTGATCGACCTTCTTGCAACGCAAACAGCCGCGAACTTTCAACGTGAACGCGTAGTCGTCGTCGTGGTCGACGAGGAAGATAAGCGCCCACGCATTCGCCGGGACACTTTTTGAAACGGAAGGGTGAAAAAGAAGAAAAAAGAGGAAGGAAGAAGAGGCGGAACTGGGTCGGTCTATAACACCGACACCGTTTCAGGCTTGGAGGGGTATTTTTTTTTTTAATGTTGCACCAGGCGAATAGCAGAGGATTATTTTCCCCAAGAGTTTCTGGGGTTAATGCGGATGCGGTTACGTGCGTCCGCGAAATTACAATGTGCAGTTAAACACGGCCGCTTTAAATAGAATGTTTAATGCAGTTCTTTGATCGATCGAGAAAGGGTTGAAGGATTTTCCTAGGCGCAGCCGTTTTTGCATACACGATCTCGGGGCTGCTTAGGAAATAATGACCGTTTCTGTGAATGGGGAGCCCGGGATAAGAGTTCCTTTTCTTATCTCGAGTAGGATTCATGTTTATTCATGCTTCTGAAAATACGTACGTCCCTTATAAACGATAAAAGTGGGAGATCGTTGGAGGAATTGTAATCCTGCTGTAGCTCCGGAATTCACGTTGGATTACAAGCACGTAATAACCCCATAAATTGTGGGCCACCCTAAACGCCAACGCTGCGCGAGGCACTTCAGATTCTTGCGCTGTGTTTCCATTTTTGGGCAATCCAAAGTTAATCCCACAGTGAATCAATACGAACGAAGGGATCCTGCTCTATTCTTCATCGTTAGGAAGCACTTCAGAGCGCTATTACAAATAGTGTTGGACCCCTGCAGCGAACATAATTGCCGCACATCGTAGTCGATCCCCCTACTAAACGCTGTCGAATAATGCTATTGCGGACTTACAAAAACAAAACTGTTCCGAATCTGCCGTTTTACCCACGGTCACCTAATAATCAGTCATAATCGTCGAGCTGGCCAAAAATTTATTACCATTATAAATCAGAGGACGCTCATAAAACTGGAATGGAAATGACCCAAAGAATTGTTCCGCGACTCGAACTCTCGTACCTCGAAGAACTGCAACTTGTTCTCCTAGTATCTTCGTAACCATTTCCCCCTAACACCTTGCTGATCCGTAAGAAATCGAACAGTCGATCGTCGTCCGAGCAAATCCAACCAAAGACCAGACCACTAACGGGCGGTTTTGTTCAGGTCGAGATTCCTCGACACGCTTTCTGCTTTTTTTCACGGCGCACAGATCCCGAGAAGGAGGATCCGGAACACGAGCGTTCGTCCTCTTTGAACACAGAGACGATTCGATCGACGCACCGACGTTTATACTGTTCCCAACGTGAACGGGACGACACCTTGGAAGTCCGTCTTCGATTGGACTCGAGATCGATAAGAAATTATCCGCGGAACGTTTGCAGCGTTAGAAATATCGTTTCGAGCCTTGAAAATGGCCGTCGCATCGTGCTCGACACGGGCACGACGCCTGTCGTCGCGACGCCATAATATTGACCCAGTTTTCTAGGCGACCGCGGACCGCCATGAATGTGTCATGCGATCATTTCGAGCTGATACGCCCGCAGCACTGGCGAACCATGAATTTTTTACACCGGTCAGGTTTTCTTTTTTTGCCTTTCCCCCCCGAGCACCGTGTGCAACGAGGAATGCGGGTTTTGTTTGGCGGGGAAATTGCAGAAGGCGGTGTAACACTTCCTGTTGCCTTTCGGAGACCGATAAAGATCGTGACTTAGTAGAAAATTAATTGGTTTCGAACGATTCACTGTCCGTTTCAACATTGGTGTACGTAGGTGAAGAAAGAGTAAATGAATTTTTATTTCCAACAATTTGGATGAATTTTCTTTCTTAAATATGTTCATTAAGAAAGGGGTTAACGGGTGAATTTCTCTATCGTCATACGTACGTAAAAGATATGGTAGACTATGCGAACCAAAATTGGAGTAACTAAGATCAGTGATTTCTGTATTAAAGATAAATATTCTACGTTTAGGGCTGAGGGTATTTTACACTTGCTACTTTATTTTAAGAATAAAAATTACCTTAAGAAATCCAGAGGGCTTGCACCCGAGGCAAGTGCACGGTACAGTGGGTCAATATCCTATCAGCAAATATATTATTTTCCATTTCCCAATCTCCGCGCAATACGATACTATTAATCAAGACTTAATTAACCCCGACTGCACATTCGTTTCGCGCATCCCCTACGCGGAAAAGGAAAATCCATTTGGAAATAAACCAACGCAATAAGATGATGTAAAAGGATTATCGTGGCCGATCGATATGATTAATTCGTAATTCAAGCTATAAACAGCGGTACGTGACTCGGTGATAATCATCCAACAAACGATTCGATTATGCAATCATGCAAATTGATTAGATAACGAAGCGAGGGATCGAGTCGGGGAAGATCGATGCTGATTCTCTGTTAGCCTCATAATTCTGTACTCGTGAAGGGTGGCAGAATCTCGAGGAAGAAGGAACGATCGAATAATTATCTTTCGCTTTTTTTTCGCGTGTGCATCCTCGAATGGTGGACGATTGCCAAAAAATATACGATTCACGCCTGGCTTCGATATACCGATATGATAGGTAGGTTGACACCAGCAGCTCTAACGAAAGCTCGTTATTTCGGGCCTGCGTACGCGTATATGCAGGGCTATTAGTCGTTTAAAAATTACATCGACGACGGCTGCTCTTTCGAGTACGACATTGAACAACACCGCGTTAATCGTCAGAGCGGGCGATAAGGACGTTAATAAAGAACGCTGGTGCAATTGTGTGCAACGATG